>OX344730.1:5007500-7507500 GCA_947034835.1 Ballota nigra | reverse complement strand
GTGGCTTTAGCCTCAAGTGATTATTCTCCCGACTTTTAAGTAAAGGGCTGCTGTTTAATAATCAGCTTATGGGCCTTGAATCATATTGAAAGTGGGCTGTTAATTAGGCCCGATTCTCGCCCAAATTCGCGAAAGTAATTGGGTTGCTGCGCGCCAATTTTGTTTCATCCATATCTTGAGCTCCCGAACTCGGATTGACTCGATTCTTTTTTTGTTGCGATCCTCTTTTCAAGAAGCTCAACATGGATCAAGCATCTTCTCCATTAACCATCTGTATCAGCCTCAGTAATTTTTCTCCTCTCACTCAAAATATTCCAAAATATCCTGAAATTCATAGAAAAATATAAAATCAATGCCTCGAGACCATAATATCATAAGTCGAATAATTACGAGCAAAATATAAAATTATTGTTATTAAACAATGAATTAAAGCACACAATTTACTCAATAATTACGACTTATCAATTGTGCATGTATCGGCTAACCATACTAACAACATACGAAAGGTCAGGCCGAGTGCACACCATAACATACATCAATGATCTAACAATATTTGAATAAGAAATATTTTCCATGTATCTTCGCTCTTCATCAGTAGTAGGACATAAAGTAGTACTTAACTTGAAATGAGGGGCAAGTGGAGTACTTACATGTTTGGTCGAACCATGCATGTCAAATCTCTCTGACAACCAGATGGTACCTTTAGGACGATTCCTTTTTATTGCCATTCCAAGTATCCTTCGATCCTCGCCTAAGTCCTTCATTCTGAATTCTTTTCTGAGTTGGGGCTTCAATTTATCTATGTCCACCTTGCTCTTGAATGCAATCAACATATCATCTGACATACAAGAGAAAATAAATATAGGACCCATCAACATTTCGAAAGTACACACAATGATCAAATTGGTTACGAGTGTACTTGTGATCTACCATAAACTGATCAAATTGTGTATACCATTGTCGAGGAGTTTGCTTTAGACCGTACAAGGATTTTCCAAGTTTACAAATCCAATTCTCCTTTCCAGGTACACGAAATCCATCAGGTTGAGAAATATAATCATTCAAGTCTCCATGCAAGAATGTTGTCTTAACATCAAGTTGGAAAAGCTCGAGATCAATTTGAGTTACCAATGCCAACAACACTCGATTAGATGAATGTTTCACAACAGGAGAAAAAATCTCGTTGTAGTCAATACCCTCCTTTTGAGCATATCCATTGGCCACCAATCGAGCTTTGTATTGAATACCTTGAGTGTCATCTTTCTTTGCATACACCCATTTGCATCCAATTGCTCTCTTTCCCTTAAGAAGTTGAACCAGTTCCCAAGTCTGATTCTTTTTCGGAGACTTCATTTCTTCGTCCATGGCCTCCTTCCATTTTGAGGATTCCGAACCTTGAATAGCATCTTTGTAGCTATTTGGAATTCCCTCTACCACAGGGAGTGCAAATGCAACCATGTCTTCAAATCGAGTTGGCCGTCTGATTTCTCTCCGAGGTCTATTTTTTGCAATAGCTTCAACTACCTCAGGCTCTTGAGTCTCTTCTTCGAGACATTCCTCCATCTGCTCGAAGCCCTCCACCTGATCAGGATTTTCCACACATTGACCGGTTTATTTCGACAAGATTCCCAAATGAGAATAACCGGCTCAAGAGCAATAGTGACCTTCTTAGCCTGCTCAGGAGGTACATCGGTCTTTCTAAAAAACACCACAAATTCGTCAAATGTCACGTCTCGGCTCTTGATGGTTTTCTTTGATTCAGGACACCATAACCTGTATGCTTTAACTCCTGAACTAAAGCCCAAGAAAATAGCTTTCTTTGCTCGAGGATCAAGTTTTGATTCAGAAACATGATAATAAGCAGGGCAACAAAAAATATGCAATTTATCATAATCATTAACAGGTTCACCTGACCATTTTTCAAGTGGTGCTATCTCCTCGTTTGCAACAGTAGGTAATCAATTCACAAGGTGAACTGCATAGTTTATTGCTTTTGCACAAAATGCTTTGTTCAATCCCGCTTGGGACAATATGCACCGAGCCTTCTCGACTAAAGTCTTGTTCATCCTTTCGGCGACCCCATTCTGTTGTGGGTTTCCTGGAACGGTGAAGTAGTGAACAATTCCTTCTTCTCGACAAACTTTAAGAAAAGGACCAAATTTGTATTCTCCACCATTGTTCGATCGTAACTTCTTGATTTTCCGTCCAGTTTGATTTTCCACCATCTTCTTCCATTCGAGGAAGTTTTCCATGACTACGTTCTTATAGCTCATCGGGTACATCCAAAATCGTCTCGAGTAATCACCAATAAAGGTGACAAACCACATTTTTCACCAAGCAAAGCATTTTTGGTCGGTCCCCAAACATCCGTGTGAATATAACCAAGGATACCATTTGTTTGGTGTGTAGATGTGCCGAACTTCACTATTTTTTGCTTGCCAAAGACACAATGTTCACAAAAACTGATTTTACCAGTTTTAGCTCCCTTAAGCACACCTTGTTTAATAAAAGTTTGGAGAGGCTTCTCACCAGTAATGCCCAAGTCGCATATGCCAAAGTTTTGAAGTATCAGATTCCTTGGAACATGCCGTAGTAACATGTCCAATACTTGTACTACCCTTAAGGACGTATAAATTTCCTTTTCGGGTTCCTTTAATCACCACTAATGTACCTATAGTGACTTTGAGAGTTCCATCTTCCATGGAGATCCGATAGCCTATTGATTCCAAGGCTCCAAGCGAGATGAGGTTCCTTTCCAATCCAGGAACATAACGAACATCTTCAAGTTTACGGATTGCTCCATCAAATATATTCAACTAAATCGAGCCAATGCCCTTGATTTTGCAAGTGTTGTCGTTGCCCATGTAGACAACCCCACCATCAATCTCCTTGAAATCCGAGAACATATCCTTATTGGGACACATATGAAAAGTACACCTCGAATCAAGGATCCACTCATCAAGGTTACTAACCGAAAGTGCCACAGTCAAAGCCTCATCAATATCACTTTCATCTTTCTGGACCACATTTGCTTTGGACCCCTTCTTTTTCATGCTTGGGCAGTCCTTTTTCCAATGACCCTTTTGGTGGCAATAGGCGCATTCATCTTTATCAATATTCTTGCGATCAAACTTTCCCCTCGACTTCGATTGAGACTTCCATCTACCACCATTTTTTCGAGCGGAAGTCCTGCCTCTAATCGTGAGAGCATCGGAACTAGAATCTCGTTGTACTTGTTTGTCCTTCTTCCGTACCTCATTATTCATCAAAAATTACAAACATCGTTAAACTTTATCTCAGATTTGCCATGCAACAAAGTAGTTGTTAAATGTTCATAAGACTCGGGTAAAGAATTTAACAACAACAATACCTTATCTTTATCAGAAATTTCAACATCGAGATTCAACAAATCAGTGATAAATTTATTGAAACTATCAAGATGTTCAACCATGGCCGTACCTTTGCAATAGTCAAAGCGGAAGAGTTTTTTCTTCAAGTGGACTTGATTTTCCACACTCTTTTGCATGTATTTGGCTTCAAGTTTATCCCAAAGGACTTTTGTCAAAGTCTCTTTCATGAAATGGATATTTTTGGTCATTCCAAGGCACGATCGAATGATTCCACAAGCTTGTCGATTAAGTTCCTTCCACGTCGAGTCAGATACATCATCGGGCTTCTCCTCGAGTGTAAGATCCAAGTCTTGTAATACTAAAAGATCGAGTAATTTACCTTGCCAAATACCAAAGTTGTTTGTCAAGTCAAATTTCGAGACATCGAAACTTGAAGTCGATACTTTAGGTCGATGCAAATTACTCGAAGATTCTCCAGAAGTCCTTTTATCTTCAGCCATTTTCAACAAATTATTTCACCAAGTGTGTTAGACAGTCGCAACTACAAAACTTGGAATGTAATCCAACCACAAATTAATGCCCCAAGATATTCACACCATGGGGCTATGATACCACTTGTTGCAAACGAGCGGAAGCAATAATAGTCGATTGTCTAACCCACAGAGATGCAAGAAAATAAACGAGACAATCAAATGAGTGAGGCATAAGATTTACGTGGTTCGGAGAAATACCTCATACGCCCACGGTGGTGCAGCCAAGTATTTCTTTCTAAATAATCAAGAGGATTACAAAGTATTATCCTAGCAAATATTGATCCTCACAATGTCTCTCTTTCTTCTAGTTTTTCTTCATGCTATCCACGTAAGAAATACAAGCCTATTTATAGGCACAAGTAGATGAATCTAGACACATTGAAGAATGTATCAGACTTTGAGGATTAACTCTCTTTTGGCTAGAAGCTGGAAAGACATTTATAGATTCAAGGATCACATTAATTGAATCAACACTCCCTTCGTCCCTAAAAAATAGTTTCGGTTGCCTTATTAGGTTGTCCCAAAAAAAATAGTCATATTGTCTATATTGAAAATAATAAACTTTAATAACACTTGTCAACATACACAAATAATATTTTTAAAATAATTTATTTTATACTTGGTGTGACACAATATTTTAACTTTTTACATATTATATTAATTTTTTAATAACCGTGCAAAAAATAACAGGACTATATTTTGGGGATGGAGGGAGTAAATACAAACTTTGGCCGAGAAAGGCTCTCCCCTATCACAATTCCAGTCGAACTTAATAGAAAGTTAGAATAAACAAACACGTTTTCCAATATATCAACTTTCTATTAAATTTGGACTAGGTCTTCTGAAATTTTAAACATAAAACAGAGAGAATGCACACAAAAATATCAAATTACTTGTTTTTTGTTATTACTGTTTTGAAGAGCTTTTGGTGGTCACCGGGCAGATCCATTGCTTTATAAAACTCTTGCATAAAACCTTTTAGTTTCTAAAAAATGTCTTCAAAATCTGCTTACAAGAGTCGTAAGCCGCCTGAATTTTCTTTGATGATTATAGCCACTGGAGCTTCATGATGCGTAATCATCTTGGAGTTATTCATCACCGCATGCTTGATGTGGTTGAGAGTGGCCCCATTCAATTTTACTGGACTCCTATTGATGATGGCAGATCAGAGTCCAGAGAAGAGACTAGTGGAGCTGCAGAGGAAAGAACTGATGGCAGAGTGCCAAGACAAAGAATCCTCAAGAAAATAGACGAGTTGAATAATGATGAGAGAAAGCTGTACAACCTGGATCAGGTAGCAAGAACTAAAATTATCAACACCCTCACCAAGGAAGTGATCGAGAAAGTAAGAACCTTTGCTACGGCCAAAGAAATATGGGAAAAGTTGGCTCTGCTCTGTGAGGGAACAGAGAAGATCAAAGACAACAAACTCCAGGTTGTTCAACACTCATTTGATACATTTAAGATGAAGCCAGATGAGACCATTGACCAGCTGGACATGCGTCTCACAAATCTACTCAATAAGGCTAGTGCCTTAGGTAAAACTTACTCTGAAAAGGAAATTAATAGTAAAATTTTAAGATCACTAGCAAGCAGGTGGAGGATCAAAGTCACAGTCATCAAGGACAACAAGGATCTCAATACTCTTGACCATCATCTTTTACTCTCTGATTTGAAACCCTATGAGTATGACCTTCAAGAAGAAGATCAATCAGAGGAGATATCTTCTTTTGGTCAAAAATGAGTTGCTTTCTCTTCAACAATCAAGTCTGAAGAAAAAGTGAAGGAATCTTTTGCAGATGACATGAGCCTCAAGGAGCAAGTAGCCCTTCTTACTAGAAAACTTGATAAAATGAGTTCTAAGTATAGCAGGTACAAGAGACATTGGAAGGAATCTACCAGAAACAGAGACAGGAAGAGTTCTTCTAAACCTGCAGATAAAGAAAGGTCATCTGGAGACTCAAGGGAGACCAGATTCAAATCACCAGAGAGGAAGAGAGATGGGAGCTCTGGCAGACCAGACTACTAGAGGAGAGAGAGTAGTCCAGCCAGACCAGAGTACAACCCAAGGAGAAGAGATCCAAGTCCTAGTCCCAAAGGTGACAACACATGCTACAATTGTAATAAACCAGGCCACTACAGCTATGATTGTCCTCAACTCACTCCTAGAGAAAGAGAAGAGAAAAGAATCAAGAGAGATAGGAGATATGCAGACAAGAGAGCACTGCTGGTAGAAGCAGAGGAGGAGGATACCAGTTCGAGTTCTTCTTCTTCTGACTTTGGATCTGATGATGATGTATGTCTCATATCAGACATAACTGAAGTACTAGAATCTACCTTGTGTTTATCTAATTCCAAATATACTCAATCCTCTCAATCATCTGGTGCTTCCAGAGAATCTGATATGCAGCAAATGCTATCAGATCTCCAAAATTGTGTTCAATTGTGCCAAAAACTTGAGAAGGAGAATGGTAGGCTCAAAGCAAAAGTTCAATCTTTATCTCATGAGCATAAGTCCACCAGAGAACTCATGAGTGATCATTCCAAAGAAGTCTCTGAACGGTGGTGGCGGTGGTGGTGGTGGTGGCGGCGTCGGCGGCGGAGTAGGAGGGCCTCTTGGTGGTGGTGGTGGAATAGTGGACCTCTTGGTGGTGGCGGTGGAGGATGAATAGAGGGGCCTCTTTGTGGTGGTGGTGGCGGCGGAGGAATACTGGAGCCTTCGCCACTGGTATCTCTCTCTTCCGCCATACTTTGTCAAGAACTGCAAAAAACGGTAATACGTGTGAATAAAGATTAGTCAGTTAGTTATATATAGTCTCCAAAAAATTATTCTACGGGTGAATAAAGATTAGTTAGTTAGTCCTGTCAAAAAAAGATTAGTTAGTTAGTTATATATAGTCTCCAAAAAATTATTTTACGAGTGAATTTGAAAATAATAAAAAACGCTTATATATATCGATATAATTTCAATTTCTGATTTTTTTTGTAAAATAAACATCTTATTTTTTTTTAAATAATTTATAAAAACAATTGAAAATGGAAAAGAATTAATTACACCAATTATAAAAAAATGACTTAATTTAGATATATATACAGTTCATTGCGTAAAAATTAAATAAATTATAAATTTATAAATGAAAAAATTTCATATTAAGGCGCAATTTTTTTTGTTATGTCTCAATATAAGTACTCATTTTAAAAGTGTCTCAATTTAAGTCTCAATTTTAACTTTTTTCTCAATTTAAGGGTTTTTTTAATTCTTGTGTCTCAATTCAAGATCCAACAAATAATTTATTTTTAATTGAATCCATACAATATGGAAAAAAAATTAGAGATTACTAATTTTTATCATCGTGTATTAGTTTAGTTTTTTTTTTTAAATATGACAACTAGCATTTTAAAATTAAAACTAGCATTGCTCCATATGATCTTTTTCCATCGTATATGATAAAATATTAGTTTTAATTTAATTTCAGAATGCTAGTTATCATTTTCTTTAAACAATAAATTAAATTTTCAAACTAAATTATTGCAAGATGATAAAAATAAAAATTAGAAATATACCTTATGAAGGTGTGCGTGTGTTATAAAGTATAGATGTTGTAACGAATGTTAAAGCAAACACTACAACAATCTGGAAAAACAGAGATAAAATTTTGTATAGCGGAAGACTTAAACACACTATTGCAAGATGAAATACTTTTTAACACAAACTATATAAAATAGTTTGTGCTAGCCTTACGGCGAAACGTTCACTATTAACAAAAGTAGTGATACAAAAGTTGTGTGAAGAGTAAAACCATTCACAACGGAAACAAGACTCGATATCACCTATCAAATCTAAATTGGCTAAGTGCATAAAACTATACACCGTCAAATTTGATCTCACTCTATATCAATGATCTCTCTATCTATGGATATAGGATTGATCGCAAGTTATGCGAGATGTACTAAACTTCTAGGCATAACATAAAAGTTGGAATAACTGCCCTATCGCCTTTGAACTCAGGATTAACGCTAGAGTAGGTGTACTCGTTTACTCCACACTTGGTACTGAAAACTTCATTTTCTATTTATAGATGGAGGTCTTCATCCGTAAATAACTCCTTCATGTAACCGCTCCATGATCTCATGTTGTGCGCCCATGATCTTTTATTATTTCTGATGTTTAACACTACAACCGCCTAATCTAGATCGTTCTAAGTTGTTCTAGAATAGCCTGGATCGTGTAGGTCCTTGTAGATCCTTGTAGATCCTTCTGGAACTCGTAACCGTCCATGTTGCAACCAATGCTTGCAACATTCACTGCAACATTGAATATTCCAGAGACTTGTAGATCCTTCTAGATCTTCCTCCTGCATGTTAAAACATCTAAGGCAACATATGATCATAAAGTGTTAGTTAATGAGAAGAAAGGGCAAATTCATGTTGTTTCAAAGTAAATAGTGAATACTTCACTACCAACAACATTAACAATCTCCCCTAATTTGACCTTTCTGCTACAACACACCTGATGTATATATTTCTTAATACATAAGTCAGTGATGTATGTACAATAGAGATTAACATCGTATTGTACACTTAGCTTTTCACACTTGTGTAGCAAAACAGCCAAAAAACAAGATGAACAACTATAAGTTGAATCATCAAAATCAAGATGAAATAACAATAAGTTAATTCACCAAAAATAGAATGAACAAACATTTGCTCACTTCAAACCAAATGAACATCATCATATATGTTCATTAAAACAAAATGAGTAACAAAGTGTTTACCCATTCAAATGTCAACTCAGAATTTAAATAACTTAAACATAAACAACCTATCCTTCTAATATAGTACTCCCTCTGTCCCAGTTTTATTTTCCCGTTTGACTGTGCGCGGAGTTTAATACGAGAGTTGAATTTTAGTAATTAAATGAATAAAGTAGTATTGGGAATGATGAATGATGAATAAAGTAGTATTTAAATGAATAAAGTAGTATTGTGAATGATGAATGGTGAATAAAGTATTATTTAAATGAATAAAGTAGTTTCCATTTTAGGGATGGGAAAACAAAATTGGGACTGACCTTTTTGGCAAATGGGAAAACAAAACTGGGACGGAGGGAGTATTGTCTTTCAGAAATTAAAACTAATTATTAGTGCTAGCTAATCAAAAACAGAAATAAAACAAGAGTACTTAGAGTTAACGCAATAAGGAACTTGATATCACTGTACAAAATGTACAGTTGCAGCCACAAGCATCTTGCACTAAGCTTCCCCATTGATTGTGCTTCCTCCAGTCTCTAAGACAGTTCAGACTTTGGCAGAAATATCTGGCAGATCTCCATACAGCTCCTCTTCCTCTGCTTCCTAGATATTGATTGTTGCAAGGTTTGCAACAACATCTTCAGCAGCATCTGCACTTCTCCCGGCATCATCGGGTCCAGTTGCAACAGCTTCATCAACAATTGTCCTTCCTTCTTTAGCAACCTCAGCAGCAGGTTCAGCAATATCATCCATCTCTTGAATCACAACTCCTCGAGCAGCAGTAACTGGTACTCCCCTTTTTGTGGCAGAAAGTAGGTTTTCCCAGTAGTTCTTCAGAAATTGGAGTTCATCTATAGAGTCCTGCAAGTGTCTCAGTTGAGTTTGAATGAATTCAGGTGAAATGCTTAATGAATGTGCTGCAGGAGCAGGAATGTTGTTAGGTATGTTTCCAGCATTTTGAGCAGCAGCATCTGGTGCAGGAGCAGGGTCAGGAACAGGTTGGTCTTGTTCTGGAGCTTCTTCATCATCATCCACCTGTAAAGGTAAATCCAACACTCTATTTCCAGACAACAAGTAGTGAGATATGCCCATCAAATTCACTCTCCCCCTCAACAACTCATTTCTCCTATGAACAAAATTATGACTCCTTAAATAGTCATATATCAACACAGGATAAGGCAAGTTGCCTCTTTCAGAAATCTTCCCAGTAAACTTCATCATGTGGTGAAAAATAACCAATCCTAGATTGAAATTTTTCATCACACCAATTCTGTACATCAGAACAGCTTGATCCCTGGTTAATTTGGTTGAGTTGGTGGAAGGTATCCAGTTATACACAACAAGTTTGTGTAGAACCGAATACAGAGAAGTCAGTGAAGCAGCAAGCATATCTTTCTTCCATTTGTTCACTCTACCTCCAGTAAGAACATGTATGATCTCATCCATATGAGGAACTTCTTCTTCCTCAACATTCTCAACATGTAAAAACTCATTAATTAGCTCAGGAGTGAATGGAACATTCCTATCCCTAAATCTGTCAGACCCATACCATCTAGAGTTTCTTCTAGCATGATTTTCCTTCAAACAGGCATAGAACTCATAAACCCAATCAGTAACAAAGGCATCAGCAAAGGTTACAGCATGCATCAAGCTCATTTCCTCTAGGTATCTAACTAGACCCTTAGATTCAAATTCATCAATGTTGATTTTTCTCTCAATCAACAAGTTTCTTTTGCTTAACCTATCTATCCTTTGTTCTAAAGATTCATCATCAACATCAGTACTAGCTTGTTCTATAGAGTGTTCAGACTCATTACCTCTGTCAGAATCTATTTTGGTCTTTTCAGAACTGCTCTCCGGACTGCTATCATCATCCTCTGGTTTTGGTACTGCTGCACTTGTTCCAGCACCACCAGCAACATTTTCAAACTTCCTCTTTGTTCTCAGCTCGACTCTGGCTCTCCTTCTTAGTTCGAAGATAAGCACATCACTCGCATCATAATCTTCTTTGCTTTGAGTTTGAGAACCACCAACTTCACTTTCAATTGAGTCCTTTGGGCTTGACTCCTTTTCAGATTCAGAGAAAACTTGAATAGGATGTGCAACAACATCTCCTTCATCATTCTTTTTCTTCCTTGAGGTTTCAAAGTAGTTCACTCTTCTTTTGGCTCTTCCAGATCTTCTTCTCGATTGAATAGGGCTCCTCTTTCTCTTTCCACCCTTCTTCTTCACAGCTTTGGCTATTGGAGCAGGCTCAGAGTCCTCAGACATTGAAGAATCAGTTTTGGGTGATTCTTCCTTGTCTTTCTCTGGCATCTCCACATCATGAACTTCATCATTAGGGCTTTGTTCCCTAACTTCCTCAGCAACAGCTTCCTCAGCAATGGGAGCATCTTCCATGACTTGATCACCTGTTTCAACATCTTTTGAAACATTAGCAGTAGGGGTTTTGGCTTAGCTTGAGGATTGAGGAATTTCTGGTTGGGCAATCGAAGAGGTGTCTTCGATTTGAGAAGTAGGTGAAGTATTTTGGGTTTGATTCAAGTAGGAAGAGACATCGACTTCAATCGAGCCAATAGTTAGTTTAGGAACAACAGGGGTTCCTTGAAGGCTTTGAGCAATCCCTCGTGCAATCGATTCAAGTTGATCGATCGTTGCATCAGTTGGGATGTGGATGTTTACTGGAAAGACGCAAATTGGAGTTTGAGTGGGAGGCGGTGTTGCGCTCGATGATGGAGCAACAGGATCAACATTCTGAGCTTGGTTAGAGGTCATTTCTGCGAGCAGGTTTAGGTTCGAGGTTTGAGAAGGTGGAGAGTTTGAGGGAGTTTTGGAATTGTGAGAGGTCTTCTTTTGATTTCCAGCCATTAAGTACTCGAAAAAATGCAAATGAATTATGAATTAAAAGAAATAACACTTTAACCCTAGAAAGTGAACACTTATATTTTCAACACTTTTGCGAAAATTTATAGAACTTCACTCATATGCTTATCACACTGAATATTAAACACGAAACACAAAGGAAATTTATAGAAGAAGAAACATGGCAGTTAAATTTTTACAACCCACAAAAGAGAATTCCGGAATTAAGAAGTGGGGATCATCCACTCCCCCATGATGAGATCGTGGGTTACCCTTATTCTCAAAACCGGATTTTAATTAATTAAAAATAATAAATTATGCACGACAAGAATAAAAATGAATACGTGGGTTTTAGCATGTGGGAATTAAAAAAAATCCCTAATAAATTGGTTCATAACTTGGCTTCGAAAATAAATATGAACTGTATATGATGTTGTATTCAAAGTTGGAACACACACTTCAACATCAGTTAAAACAACCAATGTCGCATTTTTAATCAAATAATTTTAGCACTTTTATTCACATTGGTCCATCTTTTCAAGAGAATGCATCGTAGAAGCGAACTCCGTGCCCCATGATTACTCAATGGATTTATGACATATTGATGTTTTACTAATCATCTTTTGAAAAGAAGGCATCGTAGTAGCGAACTCCGTGCTCCATAGTTACTCAATGAATTAGTTACATCTTGATGTGTTTTTTCAAATGCAAAACTTATTATGCATTTGAGAAGTGTGATTCCTCCTTATTTTTACACAACAATCATACTTGGTTCAGATTTATTTGACAAAGGAATTATGAAACAGATAACAAGAACAAGCTTTAATTAAAACATGCATATACCCTGATGTTGTTATTAATGTTTAAGCATACATAACAACATCTGCTTCACAGTTATTCAGATTGTGCACATACCAAGAGGTTTCCTCAAGAATGAGAATCTCTCATGGTCAAGAGCTTTTGTAAACACATCAGCAAATTGATTTTCAGTGGGTATGTATTCTAACTTTACAATATTCTTTTCTACAAGATCCCTTATGAAATGATGTCTAATACTTATGTGTTTAGTAAGTGAGTGTTGAACTGGATTTTTTTAAATATTGATAGCACTAGTGTTATCACAATATACAGTTAAAATCATTAAACATTTTACTCAACCAAAGAAGTTGTGTACAGCAACTACCTGCAGCAATGTACTCAGATTCTACAGTAGATTGTGATACAAAATTTTGCTTTCTACTATGCCAAGAAATTAAATTGTTATCCATGTAGAAGCAACCACCACTCATGCTCTTCCTATCATCAATGTCTCCAGCCCAGTCAGCATCACTGTATCCAACAAGTGCGCTGCTTGTGTCTTTAGTATACCATATACCAAGGTCAGTTGTACCAGCCACATATCTTATGATTCTTTTGACTGCATTCAAATGTGACTCCTTTGGACAAGCTTGGTACCTAGCACAAACACAAACACTATACATAATATCAGGCCTGCTTGAGGTTAAGTACAGAAGACTACCTATCATGGATCTATACAAAGTTGGATCAACATCTTGTCCAGCAGTGTCCTTACACAACTTTTGTGTAGATCCTATAGGAGTTTTCATGACTTTTGAGTTTTCTAATCCAAACCTTTTCACTAAATTCTTTGCATACTTACTCTGAGAGAAGAAAATACCTTTATCAGATTGTTTGATTTGAAGTCCTAAAAAGTAATTCAAATCACCTACCATGCTCATCTCAAATGTTGATGTCATTGCTTTAACAAACTTGTTTAACATAATGTTACAAGTTGAACGAAAAACAATGTCATCAACATATATTTGAGCTATTAGTAAGTCTTCTCCATTATGTTTAATGAACAAGGTTCTATCAGCTTCTCCTCTTATAAAACCAAATTGCAAAAGAAAGTCAGTAAGTCTACCATACCAAGCTCTAGGAGCTTGTTTGAGACCATACAAAGCTTTCTTTAGTTTGTACACATGATCAGGATATTGTGGGTTTTCAAAACCTTTAGGTTGTTCAACAAATGCATCTTCAATTAATATGTCATTCAAAAAAGCAGTTTTTACATCCATTTGATGAAGATTAATGTTAATGTAACATGCAATTGCTAGTAACAATCTAATGGATTCTATCCTAGCAACAGGTGCAAATGTTTCATCAAAATCAATACCTTCAACTTGAGTGTAACCTTGTGCAACTAATCTAGCTTTGTTCCTAACTATGTTACCAGACTCATCAATTTTATTTTTAAAGATCCATTTAGTTCCAATGACATTGACATTGTCAGGTCTTGGAACTAATGACCAAACATCATTCCTCTCAAATTGATTAAGTTCCTCATGCATTGCATTAATCCAATTTTCATCTTCTAATGCTTCTGTAACATTTTTAGGTTCAATTTCAGAATAGTAACACTGAGCATTCACAACATTGCATATAGAAGACATGCACACAGACCTTACCACATCAACACGGTTTGCACTTACTCTCCTTCTTGTTTGAACACCTACTGAAGCATCTCCAATAATCTGATGTGAAGGATGGTTTTTAGTAATCCAGGTAGTTGGATTCTTCTTTGGAGTATACTGATTGTTTTGTGAAGTATCAACTGAATCAGCAGGGGATGTTGTACCAGATGTTGTAATATTTGGTGAAATATTCTCTATTTTCAGTGATTCTTTAGTAACTTCAGTCACATCTTCAGTGTCATTTCCATCTATCAGATTCTTAACATCATCAAAAATAACATTCATAAATTCTTGAACAGTGTTAGTTTTAAGGTTATAAACTCTATAGGTTTTACTATTTCTAGAATAACCTAAGAAAAAACCTTTGTCACTTTTAGAATCAAACTTATGCAATTGAACCCTGTCATTCAGAATGTAACACACAAAACCAAAAATATGAAAATATTTCACATTCGGTTTCTTATTGTTCAAGATTTCATATGGGATTTTGTTACTCCCAAATCTAAAATAGACTCTATTAGCAATATGACATGCTGTATTCAAAGCTTCAGCCCAAAATTTCTTTGCAAGATTTTTTGAAGTAAGCATTACTCTTGCCATTTCTTGAAGAGTTCTATTTTTCCTTTCGGCTATCCCATTTTGTTGTGGAGTTTTAGGAGAAGAAAACTCTTGTACAATACCTTTCTTATTACAAAATTCTGAAAACATGCTATTTTCAAATTCTCTACCATGGTCAGACATAATCCTGCTGCTTACTTTTAAGTTGAAAACAGTTTTAAATCTCTTGTAAAGATTTTTAAAAACATCAAAAGTTTCAGATTTTTCTCTCAAAAATTCAATCCAGGTAAATATAGAGTAATCATCTACCACAACCAGTGAATATTTCTTACCACCAATGTTTTTAGTTTCCATAGGACCCATAAGATCCATATGCAGTAATTAAAAACAATGATGTGTCGTGCAATGTGATAACATCTTATGCGACACTCTTACCTATTTACCTTTTTGGCATGAACCACACACAGTAGGTATAACAATCTTCATTTTAGGTAATCCTTTCACTGCTTCAGACTTAACCAATTTTTGTATGAATCTGTAATTTACATGTCCAATTCTTTGATGCCATAGGGCATTCTCATCACAAGTTGACAAATGACACATGTTGTTTGTTCCAATTAGATAACAATTATCAGCTGGCCTATTTCCAGTCATTAGACACTTATTATCTTTGTTTAGAACATAGCATGAATTTTTATTAAATTCAACATGCAAATTGTCATCACACAGTTGACTTATACTAAGAAAATTTGCAAGTAAGCCATCAACATGCAAAACATTCTTAAGCTTAGGAAAACCTTCAACATTCAAGGTTCCCTTTCCAATGATTTTACCTTTTGATCCACCACCATATGTGACAGTTCCACCATTACAAGGTTCATAATCAGATAAGTGGTTAACATGACCAGTCATATGTCTAGAGCAACCACTATCAAAATACCATAGATCAGGCACACATGCTTTCAGAGAAGTTTGAACAACATTACAAGTAACATGTTCTTTCTTTTTCTTAGCAGATTTTGACCAGTGTTTCTTAGAATGTGAAGACATTTCAGACAACACTTTTTGAATTTCCAGATCCCTTTTCATCTTTTGACAATAAGGATGAATATGACCAATTTCAAAACAATAGTGACACACATACTTCTTAACAGGTCTTTCAATCATATGTACTTTTGTTTCAGCAAAAAACTCAATTTTTCCCTTCACAAATTTTACAGGATTATTCACATATTTTGAAGTAATTTCACCACTATATCCTAAGCCATGCTTATTAGACTGCCCAATGTTTATAGAATCACTTACAATAGAAGAACTTTTAGAAAACTTCTTAAAACTTAAGGTAGAATTTTTTAATTCTTCCTTTAGTTTAGAAATTTCTAAATCCTTCCTTGTTAGAGTGACTTCCAGCTTTGTCACAGACTCTCTGAGATCATCATTTTCTTTGGCTATACTGGAAATGTCATCAAAATCTATCTCATCAACACACCCATTAAAACAGTTCAAATCTGAATGATTTTTTACAAATGTTGTTTCTGATGTTATAACATTGGAAACAACATCAGTGTCTAGATCATCCAGATCATCATCTAAAGAATCATCATAATCAATCCTTGCAGAGAAAGCTAATTCCTCATCTTTAGAACCTTCAGGTTCATCATCTGAGTCATCACTAAAGGTAACATTAAAATTCGGTTTTTGTCTTAATCTGGTATTTGCACACTCATTTCCATAATATCCAAATCCAGTACATGCATCACATCTAACTGATTTTCTAAATTCAGGATCATACCTTGATTTGTTACCTTTGAATTGTCTGGATTGATTTTGATCCTTTCTTTTCTCCGGGTCAGATGGTGTGTTATTGAAAGGAGTCCTTGATTGGGCATTCCCTCTGGATCTGTTCATCTTCTTCTTTAAGCAGGAGTTGAACTTCTTTGTGAGGAAGGCAATGCGCTCAGGAGTGTTGTAACATTGGTCAATAACATCTTCATCAGACTCAACTTCAGTCACAAAGGGCTGAGTTTCAGTGTTAGAAGATGTTTCACCTTTGAAAACTACAACCTTCTTCCCTTCACTCGTATCATCAGATTGAGTTGTGTTCATCTCATATGTTTTGAGAATACTTACAAGCTCATTCTGACTTAGAGTATCAGTGTCCTTGGCTTCTTCAATAGCACAAATTTTTGCATCGAACCGTTTAGGAACAGATCGCAAAATTTTGTGTACAACTCGTACATTGGAAATTGGATCACCAAGTGCGTGTGATTCGTTGACAATCTCACTCAGCCTTTCATTGTAAGTTGTGATCGTCTCATCATCCTTCATCCTTAGATTCTTAAACTTGGTCCCAAGCATTCGAAGTTTTGTCCTTCGAACACTTCCACTTCCTTCGCAATGTTCTTGAAGCCTCTCCCATGCATCTTTAGTCGTGGTTCATCTTGATATAATCTTAAACATAGATACATCAACAGAGGTAAAGATAGCATTGAGAGCTTTGGAATTGTAGCTTGCCGTCGTGGTCTCCCCATTGGTCCATTCAATTTTCCGTTTGACTCTTGTCTCGCCATCATCATCTGCTTAATTTTTGGGCCATTCCCAGCCGGTAAGAACCCTTTTCCAAGCACGTTCATCAATAGACTTGATGTACATGCGCATCTTAGGTTTCCAATAGGCATAGTTGTTCTCATCTAGTATAGGAGGCCTAAGTGGGGTGTTAACAGGATATTCCATAGCAACAAGACACACTTAAACACAGGATCTAAACTTAGTATATCAAGTTTATGGCTCTGGTGCCAATTGAAGGTGTGCTTGTGTTATAAAGTATAGATGTTGTAACGAATGTTAAAGCAAACACTACAACAATCTGGAAAAACAAAGATAAAACTTTGTACAGCGGAAGACTTAAACACACTATTGCAAGATGGAATACTTTTTAACACAAACTATATAAAATAGCTTGTGCTAGCCTTATGGCGAAACGTTCACTATAACAAAAGTAGTTTTACAAAAGTTGTGTGAAGAGTAAAATTATTCACAACGGAAACAAGACTCGATATCACCTATCAAATCTAAATTGGCTAAGTGCATAAAACTATACACCGTCAAAGTTGATCTTACTCTATATCAATGATCTCTCTATCTATGGATATAGGATTGATCGCAAGTTATGCGAGATGTACTAAACTTCTAGGCATAACATAAAAGTTGGAATAACTGCCCTATCACCTTTGAACTCAGGATTAACGCTAGAGTAGGTGTACTCGTTTACTCCACACTTGGTACTGAAAACTTCATTTTCTATTTATAGATGGAGGTCTTCATCCGTAAATAACTCCTTCATGTAACCGCTCCATGATCTCATGTTGTGCGCCCATGATCTTTTATTATTTCTGATGTTTAACACTACAACCGCCTAATCTAGATCGTTCTAAGTTGTTCTAGAATAGCCTGGATCGTGTAGGTCCTTGTAGATCCTTGTAGATCCTTCTGGAACTCGTAACCGTCCATGTTGCAACCAATGCTTGCAACATTCACTGCAACATTGAATATTCCAGAGACTTGTAGATCCTTCTAGATCTTCACCATGCATGTTAAACATCTAAGGCAACATATGATCATAAAGTGTTAGTTAATGAGAAGAAAGGGCAAATTCATGTTGTTTCAAAGTAAATAGTGAATACTTCACTACCAACAACATTAACACCTTATATTAATAAAGAAAATTAATTAATAAAGTTATTTTTATTTATGACGAATGACTCAATTTTTTTTTTTATAATGTATGAATATAATTTGAAAAATAATTATTTGTTTGGTGACAAAAAATTAAAATGAACCTTAAATTGAGAAAAAAAAATTGAGACTTGAATTGTGACACTTTTATAATGAATACTTATATTGAGACATAACCTAAAATTTAGGTCTTGATATGAAATTCTTCCATTTATAAATAGTCGAAATAAATAATTTTAAAAAAATAAATAAATAAGTTGGACACAATACGAGGAAAAAAGATGAGTAGGGGAAGATATAAAATATGTTGTTAATTTTGTTAATTACTTTTAATTATACTTCTTGTTCTTTTAATGCATGTTATAGTGATAGATATGTTAGAATAATCGAATTAGATATTTGTCTATTTGATTGTGTATACATTGGTTGGGGTAATATTGTTCAAGAATAATTTTCTTGCTGCGCAATTGCAATGGATCCAACCCAGAATTTTTGTTTGGGCTTGATTTTTTTGGCTCTGATTTCATCTCATTTAATAGTCTGAATTTATAGAGAGGTGTGAAATTAATTCATTTAATTATTTCTTTTATAGTTAGTGTGAACAATTTTTCAGTCATATGGGTTCTTGTAGAGAATTTCAATTTTGGGTTGCAATTAAATTTTAAGTCGTGCGTGTGTTTTGATTTCAACCATTTTCTGGATATGCTCTTAGTTGCTTCGTCAATTTTAAATGAATTGATTTCACATGTCAAGTTTTAAAAAATATTTAATTACAAAGAAATAATTACTTTAAAAATGTGATTGGATTATTTTACGAGAAAATGGACATAACTATGATTAAATTGAATAAATAGAATAAAATTAATATAAACATAATAATTAAAAAATTAATAATATAATTTTTTTAACCCGCATAAATATGCGGGATTCAAGAGTTAGTATGCATATATATGGTTTATTGATTAAGTACTTGTAATTGTATTAATTAATATCGTAGGGAAATGCCCGAGATGATTCTAGAAAAGAGGTTTGATAGGTCCCACAAGTTGAGTCGATATACTCAAGCTACAAAACATGATTTTATGTGCATGTTACCTAGCTCTTTCCCTTTTGGTATTCTTGATGGGTCGTCTATGTAAAGCTATTGAGGCATATGAGTTTATGCCTCTAATGTAATTAACTACAACAAGATACTCTTATATTTGCCCCAATCAAATCTTTGAAGGGATGAGGTCCTGTAGCTTTACCATGGGCTATCACTTTCATTATTAACTTCCAAGTTCGGTTCAGCGACGGAATTGTGACCGGCACTAATACGGATTTTAGATTTAACGACGAGCATTTAGTCGCTAATCTTGACGCTAGAAATGAAGCCATAAAGTCTTCTAATCAGCGATGAACAATCCATCGCTAATTGTTAGTGTTTAGTGATGAATCTCTATATACATCCAAAGTTTAATAGATTTGACCACTTGATTTTATCTGTCTAAAATTCTTCGCTAATTCCAAAAAATACCGACATAAATCTAGTCCATTTCAAATTTTGGTGAGGTTTTTTTTGTAGGGTGTTAGTTAAATGTGGTGGTAGGTTTTAAAGGGTTTCAGAATTTATGTCCACAAAAGATTAAAGTTTACTAGTATTAATGAGCTATGATGGTGTGTCTTCAAAATATCATATCATTAAAATAAAAAGCAATAAAAAGAAAAAATGGTCTAGCTGGAACTTAGGAGAGTGAATATCGAGTATAAAAACAAAGGGCAAGAAATCTAACTTATCATATAGGAGTACATTCAATCATCTATTGGTAGTCCTGCAAAAATTATTGGCTCAAAATTTTGACCCTTCTGTTTTAATCGCGATGCTACTTTTTCCACCAATTTTAGTAGATGAATTTGAGATCCAAGCCTCCTCATCAAAGTGTTTGCACTCAGTCTCACCATTGTTGGGGTCCATCCTATCTCCCCTGCAGTTTGCTCAATCATTAATCAGAAATCTATTATTTATTGTACAAATATCCGAACAGATGGTTGGTTATGTTCTTTTTGGGTTTTAAGTGATTTTTAAAAACCGATTTTTGAAAACCAGGGTTTTTGTAATCCATGGGTTTTTAAAATCTGTGTTCTTTTTTTGTTTTGAGTAGGGTAGATTTTAAGTTTATTATGTTAAAAGTAAAGGAGTGTTGTATAGGTTATTTATAGGGTCGAAGGATTAGGATTTTAAAAACCTAATTTTAAAACCCAAACTAGAATGGGTTTTGGATTTCAAAATCAAAATCCAGATTTTTGAAACCCAAAAATAACATAGCCTAAGGATTTCTTTTCACGTATTACATCTCGGTGGAACATAACAGAGATGAGAAAAGTGGAAGTAAAAATTAAAAAGAAAAGTCAAAGTGTTGTTTTGGGTATACCATGAATAAACAACCAGTCCAAAGATAAGAACAGCAACGCCCACAATGTACATCCAATCCACCTGGAGAAAATGAGATTCAAATTAGATTATATAATATCAGGAACAACAAAAATCTTTTCAATTTAAATGTAATCTTAATTTTCTTTTTTCTTTTTTTTTTTTTTTTTTGGGCTGAGTAGTTCCAGACCTTTTCATGATATGCAAAATTTCGAATTAAACTAGCCCACATATTGGAGGTGAGCAATGACAGACTTAGCTTTGTTGATCCACTTATCTGCACGGAAGATTATGTAACACGTTTATACAAGTGGGATCGTGAAATAATTGGAATATATATATAGTTTTAAGAGCAAAGGGAGAGAGGACAACTAAAAATAAAGAGTAGGTTTTATATGAAAACGCTTCATAATAAGCTTAACATGAAATAGTTTTAGAGTATCATTAATCTCATCAGGGGTATCATTAAACCTGTAAGGGGTATCATTAGTCTGAGTTCAAGAAAATTTAAAACAATATTCTTGAACTCAGACTAATGATACCCCTGATGAGATTAATGATACTTCCGATGAGACTAATGATACTTTAAAATTGTTTCATGATAAGCTTATCATGAACTATTTTCATATAATACTTTGCCAAAAATAAAGGGGTATGTAGTAGGTACCATGAGTAAAAGAGGGACTCCTGAGTAGAACAGAAACATGGCTATTGAATATTCAATCAAAGGATATATCTGTATCAAAAAAGGAAGAAAGAAAGTTAAGTCATATTTTATTTGTGTTCAATTGTGGGTTAATGAGGAAATATAGAGTTACCGCCCCAGGTGAAAAGGAAGAAATGGATTTGATGAGTTCCTTGTGTTCAAAATAAGCTCTGGATCAAAGAAGAAACATTAATTCAGAAATCATTCATTCATTCATAATATTTTTTTTAAAATGGATACGTTTGGGGAACAAGATAGAAGGCACTGAAAATGTTGAAGAATGTCATGACTTCCACGAGACTTTCACTTTTTTTGACAAAAATCTCCTGCACATGAAAACCTAGCTATTTAATTACGCAAGGGAGCGGTAAACAAGTTTTCCAGTATCAATTACTTGCCTTGCTCACATTACTAACACCATAAAGTGTTGCTCCCACAATAATAATCCAATCACCATTAAGAATGTTGATACCATCTACAATAAATTGATCAGCTTAATTAATTCAATAAGATGAGAAAGATGGATCGATCGATAATGAGATTACTTACCTGAACCTGATCTATATGCCGAATGAACATCGGAGAAAAAAAATGTTACAAGACCAGCAACACAAATTGCTACACTAATCAGCTTTCGAATTCCATATTTTGTTGTCTTGAAAATGAACCAGGTCAGTAACAAGACACACGGAATTGTCCAACAATCCAGAAAAAAAACGCTTGTAGGAGAAGCAAATGTTGATGCCATAATCACTGTCAATTCAATATCATAATTATTTCTTTTTAATATTGTTGGTGAACGAATTTAATCGTAAGGATTAGTGGCTGTTTTAATCCGTTTTTTACGTCACCAATCAATAACGTGTGATTGATTACCACCGTAAATGGTAAATCGAGGTTCGGGTTATCGTATTCGTGTAATATGAAGATCGAAATCGAAATAATTTCGTATGCGTGTGCATTAAGGTGTACTTGTGTGTGTTTGGGAGTGTTTATGAATTTGAACTTGTATTTCTCAGCTGGAGAACAAATATTTATAGAGACTAGCAAGCATGAGATGTCCAAGACTCTTGGTCTCCCTAGCCTGCATGCTTGACATGTGTCCATGTGATCTTATCTAAGCTGAATCTTAGTTACAAAGTCTTCTTTGGTCTTATCTCGGACTCATTGTTGTTCGCCTAGGTCGGCTTGATGGATCTTGTTGATTCTCCAACCGAAAGTTGTTCGCCTCTTGAGGTTGTACTTGGGAAGTTGTTCGCCTTATGCCTTTATTCAGCTTGGCTTTGGGATCTTTGTCCTTTGTTCCCTTGTACACTCCTCCTTGGCTGTTTGTTGTATCATAGTTTGACCAAGTTGTTCGTCATTGATGACTTCACAGTTGGTCCATTCTTGGTTTCGAGGCTTAATACTTGTTCGCCCATCAGTTGTTCGTCGGGGGTGTTGTTCGTCATTTTTTACACCTTTCAGATTGGTAAATGCATCCCAATGTGGTCTACCTTTGTTTAAGCCCTTAATTCATGTTCATTTCGGGTTGAATGATGTTCGCCCATCAACAATTGCCCCCTATCCTGACTAGATGTTGCATCAGACGAGCAACTTTGTGACGAGCAACTGTAGTTAGGATATTGTCTTGGCCGGGATTTGGACGAACAGCATCTCTGCGACGAACAACATTAGAGTAACCGTTTCGTCTTCCCATGATCTGGGGAGATTACGAAGATGACGTCAGCGCAATGATTGCGCGCCGTTCACGCGCGAGCAACCCCGAGGCCACGCGCTCCTATAATTATGTATAGGTCCTTCATCTTCTAGTTTAGCTCGGAATTTACCCCGCCTTCTTTCAGTTGAGCCCCGGAACTTTCGGAAAATTATGCCCTGGACCCCGTTTTTGTTTGGAGTATAAATAGTGGGGGGAAACAAATTTTTCCCACTTTTTCATCTCTTGCTACAGTGCTCCGGCGAACCCTTTCTTCCTCCGGCGATTTCGAGCTTTCCGGCGTCCGTTCTTCAGCATTTGACCTCAAATTTCAATTCCCAGGTAGTTATTCCTCTTCTCCTATCTCCTTCTTTATTTTTTCTCTCGAAAACGCCATCGCCGCCGTGTGGATTCAAGCTCCACCGTCGTCTCCGGGATAGCGCCGCCGTCTGCAACTCCTTCCACCGCCGTCTTGGATTTTTCTTCCTCTTTCTATGTCTTCACACTCAAGCAATAGAACTGAGGAGACCTTAGACCCACTTTTTCCCGTTGCGGTCCCCGTCAATCAACCTCCCTTTGAGATTTCTTCGGCGTCAGATCTTCACGTGAATTCAGTTGTTCGCTCAGTGGAGGACACCGGTGTAGGCTCATCTGGAAGAGAACTAACAGTTGTGGCGAACAACAATCGGGACGAAAGCTCTTCGTCTTCTGCTGAATCTGAAGATCCAGATCTTAACGAACTCACTCGTGAGTTTTTGGAGGGTATTAATTTCCCATCCCCAAGGATGCGAGAAAATGAGATCCCAACTGGGGTTGCTCGTCTATTCAACTGGCGAACATATGCTGAAAGGTATGCGAACAGCTTTCCCCATCCCCAGAGAGAAATAGTGGATAAGGTGAAAACCAAGTATCAGGCGAGGAAGATAAAAAGTGTTGTTCGCGAAGATGAATTGGACTCTATCCGGAACGATTACAAGATCCCATATGATATTCACATGTGGGCCCCTCAGAGAAAGGAAAGAGCTGATCGCCCACCTCCAGGATGTACGGCGATCAACCTTCACACCTTGATTGCTGGGCTGAAGTTACCTCTTCCACCCATTGTTGGTCGATTCTTGGAGGCGGCCAACTTGGCTATCACCCAAATTACCCCAATCGGGTGGATGAACCTTTTAGGCTCGATGTGCCTGTTCGCCTTGGAGGGGTACGTTGATCGGATCACTGCGGAAGAGATCAACTACCTAATGACAATCACAAATTGCCCCCGAGGAGAAAAAGGCTATCATTACCTTAAAGCCAGGACTGGGTTGAAAATGGTGGAAGAGGTGCCGAACAAGGTTCGTGACTGGAAGCAGCACTTCTTCTGGATTGGGGGTGATTGGCGAGCATCTTCCGGTCCACACGGCGGCCCTGGACGAATAAATTCTCCAGCAGCCTATGGAAAATTGAAACGTAAGTTCAATTCTTGCTCGCCTTTGGGCTAAGTTGTTCTAATTTAACTTTTCTTGTTTGTTTGCAGGCCCTCGTCTACTCAAGTGGGATTCGAAAGAGGAGGAGTTGAGCTCCGAGTTTCTGTTTACATCATGCTTGGTCGGCCTCCGCAACCGGGCAGATAGGACTATTGACTATCTTTGCCGATCAAGGTGTCAAAAAGCTGCTCGCCTCTTGACCTATCCTCACCACCTGGAGGCTCAAGCTGAGGTGCCCCCAGGTATGAAAAGTTCTAACTTCCGGTTCAAATTTTGTTCGTCATTGTTTTGTTTAACTTGCTCGCCTAATTTCTTTTTTTTTTTTTTTTTTTTTTTAGCCGAGCAAGTAACAGTTGCCGTCCCCCCAAGCTACGCTCTTCTCGAGCAAAGGGTCCTTGAAATGGGGCCACCAAGAGGGAAGAAAAGAAGAGGTGACCCTCCCCAAGCTGTGCTCGCCATGTCAAACAAGCCTGAGGGGGCTAAAGTTCCAAGACCGGCCGCCCCCCCAGTTCAAATTCGGTCTCCTCCCGTCTCCCCACCTCATGGTGGTAAGCGCCTTAAGAAGGCAGATGGGACCCCACTGGCCGGAGACGTCCCCGGCAAGGGGAAAGAAAAGGTGGGCGAAAGTCATGCTCGCCACGAAGGGGATGTTACAAGGCGTTCTTCTGGGGAGCCCACGGAAAGGTCGGGAAAAGCGAGCAAAGATGTAGGCTCACCCCGTGGCCCAGAAGATCTTACATTCCTAGGATGGGACGATCGGAAGTTTGCCGAGTAAGTATCTATCCTCTCTTGCCGAACAACTTTCATCCATTTTTTTTATTTTTCTAAGTATCAATTGCTTTTTTGTTTGCAGATACCGTGCCGATGATTATCCCGGCCGAGCAAGTATTGTACATCAGTACGCTTGCTCGAAGACTCCCGTGAACATAAGGGAGATTCCTGGCGAACATGTTCGCAAGGCGACGGAGTTGGTCGCCCGGGCCTGGACGCGTCCTCTGGACAAGGCCATCCTTCAGCAGGGGCAGATGGACAATCTCCACCTCTCGATGATGCTCGTCGCCAACGGCCTTGTCACTGCCCAGAGAGCAATCGCCCAAGTTGCCGAGCAAGAAGAGTCTGCTCGCCACTATGCGAGTACTGCTCGGCAACTCTCTGAAGAAAAGGATGGCCTGGTGGGCCAATATGAGGCCAAAATTGCTCGCCTTAACAACCAGATCAATGTTTACATTGATGCTGAGCACAAGCGCCTTGAAGAGATTCAGGCCATGTCCAAAGAGCTGAAGGATAAAGAGGCCCTCCTTGGGGACAAGGAGGCTTTGCTCGGTGAGGGAGAGAAGAAATTGACTTCGGCCGAACAAAGAATTGCTGAGCTTGAGGCGGAGAATGCTCGTCTCCGGGAAGCAGAAGCCAACCTCTTTACTCGCGAGCAACTTGAAGAGGAGGTTCAAGCTCGCACCGGCCCCATCTCCAACCTTGGATATATTTGTGCCTATGCGGATAGCATCCGTACGGCTGATGCCTATGATTACAAGGAGATGGTGGAGGAGATGGCTAAGGATCTGAATGAGTTCCTCGAGAACTATCCTCCGCCGAACAATGTTTCAATCCAATTGGCGGATCTGGCTGTGCTTGGGGTTAAACTGGATAAACTTGACCCCAGTATCAACATCACTCATCCTCCACCAATTGTTGATGATGGCGAGCAAGGAGATGAGCCGGCTGCCGCGGACGAGCAAATTGCTAAAGAGGCGGAGGATAAAGCAGCTGAAGACCTTGCTCGAGACATGATTGTCGACCCTCCTGCCGAGCAACCTCAAGATCCTCCTCCCGCCGAACAACAGTAGTCTTAGGACTTAGCTTTTTTCTTTTCTTCTTTTGTAGTAGTTGCTCGTTCCTTTTTTGTAGTACTTGTAATGGCTGCTTCCAGCTTGTACTATTTTTTAGGCTTAATGCCTTTCTTTAATGGAAAATGTCTTTCTCATGTTCGCTCATTTTCTTATATATGTTAATTGCCTTTACATTTCTGTCAATGCCTTTACAATTATAACATATAGTGTTGGGCTTTTGTTCGAATTGAACTTTGCCTTTAGTGGAATCAGGGTTTAGCCTTAGGTTCTGTTCATTTTTAAAAAACGAACAACCTTTAAGTGGCTTTGGTCCTTAGGTTCTGTTCATTTGTAAAACGAACAACCTTTGAATGGACTTGTACCTCGAGCTTTTGGACTTTTCCTCTTTTGACGAACAACTATTATATTTACATTGCAAAATAATTACAAGTGTTGTAAGACTATCCATCACTATATACAATCTGACGAACAGCTTTAAACATAAACTAAAACTTGCTCGCTTATAATATTTTTGCCGAGCAACTCTATCTATAAAATCAAAAGAACTAGCACCAGACTATACAATGTGCCGAGCAACTTTTGAATCTATACTTAAGAAAATTTAAAAAATTAGGCAAGTTTTTAGCCTTCTCTCAGCTCATACGTATCCTTTGCCCCCCGAGACAGTTGTTCGCCTAGCTTTATTGATAGTACTTCTTTAGATGTACTGCATTCCAGGAGTATTGGGCCGGCTTGCCTTCCATGTCCTCAATATCGTATACGCCATTGACGTATTTTTCTGTTATACGATACGGGCCCTCCCAAGTTGGTCCCAATACACCTGGAAGTTGGGCGAGCAACTTTCTTAGAACCAAATCTCCAACTCTGAATTCCCTGACTTTTACATGGGAATTATAATAACGTTCTGCTCGCTGCTTGTATGTGGCATTTTTTAGCTCGGCATTTAACCTTTTTTCTTCGAGCAAATCCAATTCAGCACTTAGAGCAGAGTTGTTCGCTTGTTCATCAAAGTTGGTTGTCCTAAACGTGTTGGTTTTTAACTCAATAGGTATTACTGCTTCTGTTCCGAAAGCCATTGCAAAGGGTGTTTCTCCGGTGCTAGACCTGGGAGAAACTCTGTATGCCCATAAGACTTCCGGAAGTTCTGTAGACCAACTGCTTTTGCTCTCCGCCAGTCTCACTTTTAATGTATGCTTTATGATTTTATTCACAGCTTCAACTTGCCCGTTTGACTGGGGGTGATAAGGTGTGGAGTAATGTTTCTTGATCCCCCACTTCGTACAGAATTCTCTCAACTCTTGTCCATCAAATTGTGGACCATTGTCTGTCACAATTGCTTGTGGAACTCCAAAACGACAGACAATGTTCTTCCAAATAAAGTTGATCATCTTCTGCTGCGTGATACTCACCATGGCCTCTGCTTCCGCCCATTTTGTGTAATAATCGACTGCCACGACGGCGAATCGAACATTTCCAACTCCAGCCGGGAAAGGACCAATAATGTCCATCCCCCATCTTGCAAAAGGCCATGGGCTGTATACTGACACAAGTTCTTGAGCCGGGGTATGAACGCCTGGGGCAAAAATCTGACATTGATGGCAAGTCTTGGCTTTCTTGATTGCGTCTTGACGTAAAGTCGGCCAATAATAACCTTGTCTGATTGTCTTGTATGCCAAAGCTTGCCCCCCAGTATGATTTCCACATACTCCAGCATGTATCTCTTCGAGTACTGCTTGCCCTTGCCCCCTAGGCAAACACTTGAGAAGTGGGATTGATATTCCCCTTTTGAAAAGTTGCTCGCTCACCAGAGTATATCTGGCGGCTCGCTTTGCTAGCTTGGCAGCTTCAAAAGGATTGTTTGGTTTTTCCCCACTTTTCAAGTATTTGACTATACTTGTTCTCCAGTCTTCTTCACTGGTTTGATCGTCGAGTTGATTGACATTATAGCTTACTGTTGATGGATCTTTCATCTTTGTAACTATAATATCTGCCAGCTCTACGGGGCCTTCACTTGTTGCTAGTCGAGCAAGCGCATCTGCTTGAGTGTTGCTCGTCCTTGGAATTTGCTGTATGAAAACTTGCTGCAACATGGACATCAGGTGAGCAACAATCCGTTGATATTCAATCATGTGATCATCCTTTGCTTCGTATTCACCTCGGACTTGGTTCACAATTAATTGTGAATCGCCAAATATTTGTAAGCGTCTGACACCTACTGCGAGAGATAAGTGGAGACCAGCAATGAGAGCTTCATATTCAGCTTCGTTGTTGGTTGCCATGAAACCAAATCTGATCGCCGAGGTGAATACTTGTCTGTCTGGGCTAATCAAAACTACTCCTGCCCCCGAGGCTATATTGGTTGATGATCCGTCCACATAGAGATGCCAAGGATGATCAAGTCCTCTCATCGGATCTGGTGGGAAAGTTAGTTCGACTATAAAGTCGGCTAATGCTTGCCCTTTGATCGCTGTTCGAGGAGCATAGGTCACCCCGAATTGGCTAATCTCCAGTGACCATCTTAAAAGACGACCTGCCGTGTCGGGGCGATGGAGAATTTGCCTGAGCGGGAAAGTTGTTAGAACTTCGACTTGATGGTCAAAGAAGTATGGTCGTAACTTTCTCACGCTCATAACCAAAGCATACGCCAGCTTTTCGGTTGGAGCATATTTGATCTCTGCTTCATGTAAAGCTTGGCTGACATAATAAATTGGTTGGTGGAATTTGCCGTCTTCGCGCACCAAAACAGAGCTGATGGCGACTTCTGATGCGGCTAAGTATAGAAAGAGCTTTTCTCCTGGGATTGGTTTTGATAGGATTTTGACATCTCCCAGGTAGTCTTTAAGTTGATCGAAGGCCGCTTGGCAGTTGTTAGTCCATGCAAACTTTCCTTTTTTGACGGCCTCGAAGAATGGACGGCACTTGTCCCCCGATCTGGATATGAACCGGTTTAATGCTGCTAGACACCCGGTGAGTCTTTGTACTTCTTTCACCGAGCGTGGTGGTTGCATATCCATGATGGCTTTAACCTTTGATGGATTGGCCTCAATTCCCCGCTGGCTAACAAGATGGCCCAGGAACTTCCCTGAGTGAACTCCAAAGCTGCTCTTCTTTGGATTTAACTTCATGTTATAGTGTCGAAGAATTTCGAACACTTGAGCCAGATGTTGAAGATGGTCCTCCTTCTTGGGACTTTTGACAACGATATCGTCTACATAGACTTCAACCGTGTCTCCAATTTGTTGATCAAACATCTTGTTCACCAGTCTTTGATATGTTGCTCCGGCATTTATGAGGCCAAACGGCATTCTCTTCCAACACAGCAAATTTTTATTTGTATAAAACGTTGTGTTCTCCTGATCATCTGGATGCATAGGAATTTGATGATACCCGGCGAAAGCATCCATAAATGTCAACATCTCGTGACCTGCAGTGCTGTCCACCAACTGATCGATATGCGGGAGAGGAAAATTGTCCTTCGGGCATGCTGCATTCAGATCCGTAAAATCTATGCATAGCCTCCAGGTTCCGTTTGGTTTCCTCACGAGTACTGGGTTTGCTACCCATTGTGGACAGAGTGCTTGTCGAATGAGATCGTTGTCTAGCAACTTCTTAACTTCTTCATTCAAGGCTTGGTATTTGTCTGGGCCGTATTTCCTCCGCTTTTGATGGACGGGCTTCCTTGCTTGATTTATGTTCAACCTGTGGCAAGCATGTTTCGGATCTATCCCCACCATATCTGCGTGAGACCAAGCAAAGACATCTAGATTCTTGGTGAGGAACTCTTTCATTCGGGATCTGTAAGGCTCTGGGAGCTCTGATCCTATGAATAATTCAAGATCTTTGTTGTCGGGATTGACTTTGAACGCCTCCAGCTCTTCGACTGGAGTTGCTCGTCGTTTTTGTCCCTTCCAACGGGGATCAAGTATGGGTTCCTCAGGGTTGGAATCATTTTCGATGTCCATGGGCTCTGCCCCCAGGCGGGGTTCTAGATCATCAGTTGGCTCCGTCCCACTATTGTTCGTTTGTAGTTGGCCCTCCAAGTCTTCCTTTGAAGGTTGCTCATCATTACCTCCTTGTTGTTCGTCAGACAGAGGTTCCTCGTGGGTAGTGACGAGTTGTTCGTCTAACACTTGCTCGTTCAAGTGTTGTTCGTCCGTATCCATGTGGTCGTCTATGTCCATCATATTGTTTAGTATTGATGGTTCATCGATGGGATAGCTTGTTGCTTCCACCATGGATATTTGTACAAATTTTGCTCGTAGCTGCTGAATGCATTCTCGTGCTCTCCGTTGGTCTCCTTTAATTGTGCCTGCCCCACTAGCTGTTGGAAATTTCAAACAATAGTGGTAAGTGGAACATGCAGCTTTAAATTCATTAAGAAAAGGTCGGCCAAGAAACCCGTTATAGGTCGATTCCTGGTCTACAACCAGGAAATCTACCATTCTAGTTATATTTCTTTCGGGTTCATTAGCCGTTACAAGTTGTACTGCCAATGTTACAATTCCCAACGGTGTTGTCACAGCATTCCCGAAGCCTATGATTCTATGTGTTGTATTCCGAACATAACCCGAATAATCTCCCAGATTATCGAGGGTCTTCTTGAATAAGATGTTGGTGTAGGCTCCGGTGTCCACCAACAGTCTATGGACTCTGGTCCCCATAATCTTTGCACAGATTACGAGCGAATCATTGTGTGGAGTTAAGACGCCTTCTAGATCTTTTTCGGTGAAGGTTAATTCCGCCGTTTGCATGATAGACGGCTTAACTCCCATTTCTTGTACTTGGCCAATCGCTCGTAACTCCGCTTTCCTCTTCCGATTAGAGTCGGGTGGTTGTCCATCAAAACACCCTCCCGCGGGACCTGCGGGTTCCATCATGAACAGATCTTCTAAAGGTTGAGCTGGCATACTGGGAACTGGTCGCCCGGGTCTGTTGTTTCTCTGGGGTTGACCATCCTCTTCGTCTTCTGAGTTGTTCTCCCGGGCTCTTTTTCCAGGTTGCCTTTTAACGAAATCGGAGAGCTTTCCCTCCTCGTAAAATCGCCAGAGTTGCTTAAGCAAATCTCGACACTCACTTGTAAAATGCCCCACACTTTGATGGTAGGCACAATACTTGTTTGGGTTGAGTTTGCCAGTATCCTGACGGATTTTACGTGGTGGGGAGAGCAACTCTTTCTCCTTTACGCTCTCATACACAGTATCAACTGATACTGTCAATACTTGGTTCAATTTTTCCTTCAAATCTGATCCTTCGGTGAATGCTTTCATATTTTTCGGGACCCTGTAGCTTGTCCCGACGGGCTTTTTATTATTCTCCTTAGGATCAGTTTTGTTCTCCCCTAAATTTGTTTGTAGGGCCTCGTGCATGGAAACAAAAATGCCAGCTTGGTTTCTGAACTCGGCATAAGTCTTTGGGCACTTCAGACGTACCTCTTTCCATAACTTCGACCCTTTTTTCAATCCGGCCATCACAGCGACGATCTTTGTATCTTCGCTTACCGGTTCTCCTTCTAGCAAGACTTTATCGAATCTTTCCATAAACGCCCGGTCAGTTTCATCGTCATTTTGCCTCAAATCTGACAGTCGGTGTTTTTGGGAAAGATACGACCCCGCCGTTGAAAAGTGAGAAAGAAATTCTCGACTAAGTTGGACGAACGAGTGGATTGATGCCGGCGGCATTGATGAAAACCACTTGTGAACCCGATCGCCCAATGTTAAGGGAAAATTCCGGCATTGAGTGGCATCGCTGGCCCCCACGGAGACCATGTAGTCCGTATACTTCGTTAAGTGGACCCGGGGGTCGGCGATGCCTTCATATTGAATGCTAGCCGGAAATTGAATCTTTTTCTGTATTGGGGCCTTCAAAATATGAGCTGCCAAAGGTGAAGATGGCATGCTGGTTGTTCCCATCCCCCTTTGTTGGTCTAGTTGCCCCTGCATGTTTTCCACAGCCCTCCTTAGGCTTGATAATTCATCAAGAGGTGCCCCCTGACTTGTAGGCTGTTCGGCGAGCAAAGGCATTAACCTTTCTGCTCGTCGCAGTCCCTCGCTTGGAGTGGGCACTTCCTGGGCTTGCCTCCTAGGGTTGTTCGCCGCATTTGGCCCTAGGCGCCTAAAGGCTGACTGGGAGAGTCTTTCATGGACTGATGGGCGAGGTTGTTCAAAAGTTGCTCGCCCGTCTTCTGCTCCCCGGCGAGCAGCTTCCCGTTGATGGGGTTGGCTAAGCCTGTCTTGGGCACTGGAACGTGTTGTTCCATGGCTAGACATAGTTGTTCGTCCGCGACCAGACTCAGCCTGTACTTCTCCTTGGTCGACCATCTTGGCCTTTCCCTTATTCCGTCTAACTTGAGCACTATCAACTTCTCGTTGCTCACCCCTGGTAGTTCTGGGCCTAACAACCTCTAGGGACTTGTCCCTTGGCCTTGCTTGTGTTGGTCTAACCTGCTCTTGTTGCCTCTGGAGGGCCTGGAGAGCAGCTATGGTTTTAGCCAACTCGTTGGGGTTGTTCGCCAAAGCTTCCATCTCAGGGGGAAGATTATGTGTTATGGCCGTATGTTGTGACCTGTTCGCATGTCTCGGGTCACGGTCCTGATGGTCAGCCGACGTGGCTCGAGTCTGAGATGCTCTTTTCGACAAACGCGATCCTTGGGTCTCTTTAGATTGAGGCATTTCAATTTAAATTGTATCTTAATTCTTAAATTGAAGAACACCAAGAACACCAAGAACACTTTTGTTTGTATCTTCAAATATTTCTTGAGATTTCCTATGAATCTTCAAGTTTTTAACTTGAAGTTCTTGAGTAATCACATTAAACCGGAGGTTCGAACCCTCCTTCTAGCGCCAAATTGTTGGTGAACGAATTTAATCGTAAGGATTAGTGGCTGTTTTAATCTGTTTTTTACGTCACCAATCAATAACGTGTGATTGATTACCACCGTAAATGGTAAATCGAGGTTCGGGTTATCGTATTCGTGTAATATGAAGATCGAAATCGAAATAATTTCGTATGCGTGTGCATTAAGGTGTACTTGTGTGTGTTTGGGAGTGTTTATGAATTTGAACTTGTATTTCTCAGCTGGAGAACAAATATTTATAGAGACTAGCAAGCATGAGGTGTCCAAGACTCTTGGTCTCCCTAGCCTGCATGCTTGACATGTGTCCATGTGATCTTATCTAAGCTGAATCTTAGTTACAAAGTCTTCTTTGGTCTTATCTCGGACTCATTGTTGTTCGCCTAGGTCGGCTTGATGGATCTTGTTGATTCTCCAACCGAAAGTTGTTCGCCTCTTGAGGTTGTACTTGGGAAGTTGTTCGCCTTATGCCTTTATTCAGCTTGGCTTTGGGATCTTTGTCCTTTGTTCCCTTGTACACTCCTCCTTGGCTGTTTGTTGTATCATAGTTTGACCAAGTTGTTCGTCATTGATGACTTCACAGTTGGTCCATTCTTGGTTTCGAGGCTTAATACTTGTTCGCCCATCAGTTGTTCGTCGGGGGTGTTGTTCGTCATTTTTTACACCTTTCAGATTGGTAAATGCATCCCAATGTGGTCTACCTTTGTTTAAGCCCTTAATTCATGTTCATTTCGGGTTGAATGATGTTCGCCCATCAACAAATATATGCATCAATAAAATTTTAATTTTTGCTCTAAAACAATATCTTTTCTTTAACCTACCAAAAATTTGGGTTACACATCAATACTTCCCAGACATAGATAGTAATCCGAATTGGCATGTTCAGAGAAAAGAGGATATGTTTAAAATCGTGAGAAATCCAATCTATTTATACAAAGCCTACAATTCAATACTCTGCTATAAATACAAACATACTTGCACAATTGATGCACCTCTTCCTCAAATTTTAGCAACGATTTTAAATCACAAATCATCCCATAACTTTTTAAGTCTCAAAGTTAACTTTTTATCTCAGATTCTCTGACAAAGTCCAATTCAATACAATGTCGTTTTGAAGTTCAAAAATTGAAGGTGCTGATAAGGCATCCATATGTGTTGATTATATCTGTCAAAAAAAATTGAAATTCATGAATTTTTAAATCCATCTACAAATTAAATTCACCGGCCATTCAAACACAATCTTATAGAATTTTGTTAGTCTACTACAAACTAAAATAAACATCATCACGATTCAAAAATGAGAATAATTCAACAGCTAATCGGCTCACCTTGAGAGGTTGTCTTCTGTAAAGCATGATGCCTCCATGGATTAATGCCAAGAGTACATAATTCAAGCAAGCTAGTGAAAGCGGTGCATAAATTCCTGCAATTTAGAGACCAAGAAAGTTAAAAAGAAAATAATTAAATTAATTAATTTTACATATCTGTACAAGTTTGGACTGAGTAAAAAAGTCTCACGCCCAAATCAAGATACTGAATTTGATTCCCATTAATTGAAAGTTGGGGAGTGTTAATGAAGGTTGAGTAGTGTACCACTTTCTCCTCTTGTTGTACAAGACATTAAAGGCTACAATTAAATCTACCCAAGACAATTAATAATACTCAATAAGGCGACAAGTTAATAAAATTCTCATAAAATTGAATTATGAATAAGCCTAGGATCATAATAATGAATATTATATTAACATGAAAAAAAAGAGGGAAGGAAGTTATGGAAAGATCGAATGAGAAAAACCTTTCTTTGCGAGTAGAGAAGATGAAAATCTAGTGGAAGTGAGCAAAAGAGAGAGCAGTTGTCCCAAAACAAGGCTCGGTAGTATAGATTTTGTCCATTTTTTCAACATTTTTTTATGATTTTCTTTGCGGCGCTCTTTGTTATTTTTATTTTTTTCTTCTAAAGGGCTCCCTCCCTTTGTAAATCACCACGCACGTCTATCTCTCTATCTCTCTATCTCTCTCAACAAATTACATGGGACAGTCATATACATAAATACCTATTCCGATGTATCTTTTGATTCTTTCCACGGATCTGAAAATAATGGAAAAGATTTATAACTAGTGATATATTTTTGGTATGTTTGGTAAGGAGTATTAGAGAGTGTTACATACACTAACACATCTAATATAATATTTGGTTGTTCATATCTATAAACATGTTGACCCGATATTAAATTAGGATCCTAGTTTTATTATACTAATTCCAAATGTTTACAGATCACATCTCGATAGGTGGTATTCTTAAAACTAATCATAATTATAATTTTTTTTTGCTAATCATAATTATATATTTTTTGCCACTTTTAACCTCAAATATTTCAACTTCCCATGAAAAAAGGAACAAAATCATAATTCTCTCAACCCATAATCTCCATTTTTTCATATCGGTGAAACCATGTTCATGTCATGGAATTTAAAAGATGAAGAATATAATATATTATGTTAAAATTGGAATTAATTGATTCCAATTTTCAGAAGATGAAGAATACGAAGAAGATGCATTCTTGTCTACTTATTTGTTTTAGTTTTGAGATTTGCAATCATTTCCCAGATACAATATTTGATTTGTAGGTTTTGAGATATTTGCAGTTTTCCTAGTTTTGCATTTTTAGAACATTTCTTTCTTCTCATTTTTTGTTAATCACTGATTTGAAACTTAATATATATTTCCAATCACCAATTACGATTAACCATGAATCTGTATTGTTGACAGGCATTTTCGTACGGATGAATCTGTATTGTTGACAGGCATTTTCGTACGGATAAATGTATGTGACTATTTGGGTTATGCCCGACAAACAATAAATGTAAACGAACACGAACGGTAGGGGAAGAACTTTCGTTCTTCCCTCGAATGAGAGCTTTCTTGCATACATGAGAATTGAGGAGAATGGTCCCCTTACAATGAGGGGGTGACCCCCTATTTATAGAGGTTCACCCCCAAAGGCCAAAAAGTGGCACTGAACTCGTCTTAACCCTTTATTTTAGGGATTTATTACAATATTAATCTAACAATCAACCGTAGACCTATAATACATTAAACGCTCTTTTCTGATGTAGACCCTCAATCTTGTCGAGTCAGTGTATCTTCAGGAATCTGACCTCCTGTCAGACGAGGATATTTTTTGCTGTAACAATTGCCCCCAAGATTGGGCTCTGATTGCGGCCAGAGTTCGATCTTGATTTGTGCTTCAAATAGGTTTTGCCCCTGAGCCTGAAAACAGGACAACTCGGATGTCCCGAAGGAATCTTCGACGATAGGGTCCTTGGTGGGCGAATCTTTCAAGTCATCTTCGAATTGTCAAACTTTCGAAACCGGTTGGGTTAGGTGGGGTACGATTTTCTGTCGTGCCCCCGAGTCGAGAATAGTGATGTTCAATTAATACAGAGTTCTTGCACTGACTGTCATTGATTTTAATAACTTTAGCGATAAAAGTCGCGATGATTAATTGATGAAATATTTTGGCCGCTTGCGGGCAGCGACTTTACGAACAAGAGATTGATTCGACAACCTATTTTAATTAACTTAACAAATGAAAAACTATTGAAGTGATTTAGCCGATTGCCGGGCAGCGGCTTCACGAATACGAGATTGAATTAACAATCGATGAATTGACTAATCAATGATAAAAATAGTGAAGTGCTTTAGCCGATTAACGGGCAGCGACCTCACGAATACGAGATTGAATTAACAATCGATGAATTGATTAATCAGTGATAAAAATAGTAAAGTACTTTAGCCGATTAACGGGCAGCGACTTCACGAATACGAGATTGAATTAACAATCGATGAATTGATTAATCAATGATAAAAAATAGTGAAGTGTTTTAGCCGATTAACGGGCAGCGACTTCGCGAATACGAGATTGAATAAACAATCGATGAATTGATTAATCAATGATAAAAATAGTGAAGTGCTTTAGCCGATTAACGGGCAGCGACTTCACGAATACGAGATTGAATTAACAATCGATGAATTGATTAATCAGTGATAAAAATAGTGAGGTGTTTTAACCGATTAGCGGGCAGTGACTTCACGAATACGAGATTGAATTAACAACCGATGAATTGATTAATCAATGATAAAAATAGTGAAGTGCTTTAGCCGATTAACGGGCAGCGACTTCACGAATACGAGATTGAATTAACAATCGATGAATTGATTAATCAATGATAAAAATAGTGAAGTGCTTTAACCAATTAACGGGCAGCGACTTCACGAATACGAGATTGAATTAACAATCGATGAATTGATTAATCAATGATAAAAATAGTGAAGTGCTTTAGCCGATTAACGGGCAGCGACTTCACGAATACGAGATTGAATTAACAATCGATGAATTGATTAATCAATGATAAAGTAGTGAGGTGCTTTAGCCGATTAACGGGCAGCGACTTCACGAATACGAGATTGAATTAATAACCGATGAATTGATTAATCAATGATAAAAATAGTGAAGTGATTTAGCCGATTAACGGGCAGTGACTTCACGAATACGAGATTGAATTAACAATCGATGAAACAAAGCATTCAGGACGTGATATTTTATGGCCGCAAGCGGGCAAAAGTGATGCGGGTTAGTCGACGCCGGTGAAGGCGGACTGCTTGATGCCGTTAAAATGGACAAATCAACGTCGAGAAATAAATTAGTTGACACCGGTGAAGGCGAACTAAACAACACCTCGCCCATTAAGGCAGAAGGCCAACGCTTAAAATGCGGACCGGATCCACGTCAAGAGGCAGATTAGTTGACGCCGGTGAGGACGAACTAATCAAGGCCGAGTGATGGATCGACTTGAGAGATAGATTAGTTGATGCCGGTGAAGGTGAACTAATCCATATGTCAATGCATAAAAGGCGGACTAATCGACATCGAGTAGACGGATTACTTCGCTAACCTAGGCGGATTAACTCGAGAAGTAGATTAGTTGACGCCGGTGAAGGCGAACTAATCAATATGTCAACGCCTGAAAGGCGGACTAATCGACGTCGAGAAGACGGATTACTTCGCCAATCCAGGCAGAATGTCGACGCCTAGAAGGCGGACTAATCAACGCCGAGAAGATGGATTAACTCAAGAAGTAGATTAGTTGACGCCGGTGAAGGCGAATTAATCAATACGTCAACGCCTGAAAGGCGGACTAATCGACGTCGAGAAGACGGATTACTTCGCCAATCCAGGCAGAATGTCGACGCCAAGAAGGCGGACTAATATTTGTAGTCGAAATGTATGACCATTTTTAAATATTTTAAATATTGAGTTACGTACTCGATGAGCAACCTCAATAATTTTACGAAATTATATCCGAAGTTTAGAATAACCGACTGTATTTAATAATACTCAGTGTCAAATAATTTATTTTTTGATTTTTTGATATCACAAAATAAGTTTAGGATATGTATATTCATGCCCCCGCCTTTTAATGTATATGAAAACTTACGAGTTGTGGTATATATTAAAAGGGAGTATCAACTGAAAATTGCATTTCAAAAATTGCCCCCGCTTTGATTTTTCGAAATATGAATATATGCCCCCGCTTTTAATTTATATGAAATTTGCGAGTTACAATATATATTAAAAGAAAGTTAGCGGATAAAAATTGTATTTCAAAAAGTTGTCCTGATTTGAATTTTTGAAATACGAGATATATGCCTCGGCTATAAATTTATTCGAAAAATGAGATTGTGATATATATTAAAAGCAAATTATTGGAATAAACCTGATTCGAGTGGGCAAAGGACTGCCCGTAGATTTTCTTTATCGAAGAGGTCCCGTGCTCGTCTCACAAGCTGCTGCCCTTTTTTTTCTTTTTTTTAAGGCCCTATTCTAAATAGTGGCCCAATACCTTTAAATTTACAACATGCCTAATAGAGCACTTAAAGTTTGGCCAAACACTTAAATAAAATTGGCCCAATACTCTGGCCCAGTAGTAAAAATTGGCCCAATACTCTGGAGCAGCAGCCACGAGCGGTGGCGGCTGTGCGCAGGTAAGCCGCGGGCAGCGTTGGCGATGGCCGCTGGGCGACGGGAGGCTGACCGTCGGGTTGCTGGCCGCGGGGGGCGTTTGTGTTGGGAAAATAGGGGTGCCCCGAATCTATTCGGGATGAAATTTAAATACGAATTTAAATACAATTATTACTAGCATGAATTAATCCTAATTAATTCAAATAATAATTCCAACAACTAATTTTCATCATGCATGTTGAATTAATTCACATATCAACTATGGCGGAATAAACAAGTAAATATGCGATTAACGTACCTCTTGTAGAATTGGCCTTTGGATATACGGAACAATTACGATCTCGCTCTATCGACCCAAAAACCTTCTCAAGTATTTCCCTTTTCACCTCACTTGATCACCGGTGGGAGATGCTTTCAAGTAATTTAATAAACTAAGGAAAAAGAAAAATATCTATGCTTCTTGATTTTTCCAACACATGGAATTACGTACTTGGAGATGAAAAAATCATCCCCTATTTATAGGACTAGGGTGGCCGAAATTATCAATGAAATATGGGCTTGGAGAAAATCTTTTCTTAGCCTCTAAGAAATCTTGAATATATCCCATATATTCTTTTCTCCAAAATAAAATATTCCACAAAAATCTCACCCTCCTAAATAGGTGTAACTTTCGAAAATAATAAGATGAAAATCCAAGATTTGGATCTTCTTGAATATATGAGATATTCTTGTATTCCTAGAATACATATCTTCCATAATATATTTCCAAGAAAATCAACAAAATCTTTTTTTCTTCTTATCATGCAATTTTCGAAAATACAATGAAAAAATCAGCACAATATTATCTTTTTATTTTAATCACCTTATCATTATTGGGCTACTTAATGGGCTACTTGAGGGGCCTTTAAGGAGAATTAAGATTGGACCTCCTAATGGACTTCTGAATTTCAATATTGAGCCCCAATATAATTCAATCCATTAATATTAATTATTACCACTAATAAATTAATATTGCACTATCCATCTTAATCCATATTACGATAATATGGGCTCCCGGTTATTATGTCCCGCGTTTAAGATTATCAAGTCCATTAATTAATCAAGCTTCTGAATAGCTCTAAATTAATTAATATATTTCACCTTGGAGTAAAGACAGATCAACATTATTATTCGTACCGAAGAAACTAATTCTTCACTTGCAAGATTTGGTACAATAAAACTTCTGAGCCCACCAAGGGGACTAATCACACGAGCCGTACTCGCACGCGTTTCTCCGTATTAAATCTTAGCAACCGTCGTATGATTAATATTACTGCCCAAGACACAAAGTTCGAAGTCGCAATGATTGTCACCCAACATGAATCAAAGCAGTAACCATTAAGCACACACGGTCCTATTTAAGTGACGGAGATTAAGAAATCAACAACCACTGAGGTCTAATTCTTCACCTTTCAGAACAGAAGAATTTATCCTCGCTGTAGGTCCTCTTCAACACATACTAAATGTGCTAGTGTAATCTCTTAGTCAAGACAGACCAATCTGAGCCTTACACATCGACTTTTCACGGTGGATTGTTCAATTCCACCTAGGTCGTGAAAATGTACGTTTAGTTACAAGTAAACTGTTAATGTTGTCTTCCGTGATCGGGTATCACCACATTAACTACAGTGTAACATGTACTATATATTGAATGGTTTGCAATAGAAATTCAACATTCAATCATAACTAAAGCAAATGTGATAAAAGAATTATTCTCATAAAACGAGTGTTTGATACACGAGTTATACAAAGTAAAAGCATACTTTCACGTATAACTCCAACAATCTCCCACTTATACTTAAAGTCTGCTTTTAGTATACATCACGCATGTCTTAGTGTAGTAGCTCTACGTGACATCTCATGTCAACCTACACTAACCTAATAATTCCTCCCACTTATACTTAAAGCAGATTAGCAATAGTCTTGACTCCCATTCCATCCACATGTCTCTCGAATGTACTCTGAGGCAGACCCTTTGTGAATGGATCGGCTAGGTTGTCACCCGACGCTATCTTTGCCACCTCTATATATCCTCTCTTAACGATTTCTCGTATAAGATGGTATTTTCTTTATATGTGTTTGCTGGCCTTGTGGGCTCTCGGTTCCTTTGAATTTGCAACTGCTCCGGCATTGTCACAAAAGACAGTTATCTTGTCGGGCAAATTCGGAACAACGTCCAAGTCCACTAAGAAGTTCTTGAGCCAAACTGCCTCTTTCGCTGCTTCACAAGCAGCTACATACTCGGCTTCCATGGTCGAATCGGCGATGCATTTCTGCTTTACGCTTCTCCATGAAATGGTTCCTCCTCCCATGCAAAACACACTACCCGAGGTTGACTTTCTTGAGTCTATGTCTGATTGGAAATCCGAGTCCGTGTATCCTACGGGAACTAGACTATCTGACTGGTAAATCAGCATCCGCTCCCGAGTTCTTTTCAGATACCTCAAGATGCACTTTACGGCAGTCTAATGGTCTTTCCCGGGATTACTTTGATATCTTGCCACCATGCCCACGGCAAAGCAGATATCCGATCTCGTACACAGCATTGCATACATAAGGCTTCCTACGGTCGAAGCGTACGGAACACCTTTCATGTCATCTATCTCCGCTTGCGTCTTAGGGCTCATTTCTTTCGATAGATGGATTCCGTGCCTAAAAGGTACAAAACCTTTATTGGAATCTTACATGCTGAAACGCTTCAAAACAGTGTCAATGTATGAAGCTTGCGATAAGCCCAACATCCTCTTCTTGCGATCGCGAGTGATCTTGATCCCAAGGATGTGACCGGCTTCCCCTAAGTCCTTCATATCAAATTTTTTTGACAGCCATACCTTTACGTCTGACAATACCTTTACATTGTTTCCAATGAGCAGAATATCATCTACGTATAATACTAAGAATACCACCGCAGTTCCGTCACGCTTCTTATACACACAACTTTCGAACTCATTTTGATCAAACCCATAAGACTTAATCACTTGATCAAAATACTGGTTCCAAGTACGCGATGCTTGCTTAAGTCCGTAAATGGATCTCTTGAGCTTGCATACGAGATTCTCTTGGCCTTTTTCAATGAAACCTTTGGGTTGTTGCATATAGATATCTATCCCATCAAGACTTCCGTTAAGGAAAGCCGTCTTGACATCCATTTGCCAGATCTCGTAATCTAGGTGCGCAGCGATCGACAAGAGAATACGGATGGACTTAAGCATAGCTACAGGCGAAAAGGTTTCCTCAAAATCGATCCCTTCTTTCTGAGTATACCCTTTGGCCACAAGCCTCGCTTTGAAGGTTTCAACCCTTCCGTCCGGTCCTCTTTTCCTCTTGTACACCCACTTGCATCCAATGGGTTCTACCCCACTGGGTGGCTCGACCAACTTCCACACTTGATTATGATCCATCGAACCCATCTCGGCTTCCATTGCCGTTTGCCACGACTCCGCATCTTTGTCTTGGATTGCCTCGTCGTACGTCCATGGGTCTGATTCAACACCGGGAACCAAATCCGAAGATTCTCCTATCCCCATGAATCTCTCGGGTTTCCTAGGAACCCTCCCACTACGACGGGGTTCCGGTTGTGAAGATGTGACGTGTGGTACATCATCTTGTATACTTGGTATCGAGGTTTGACCTCTCAATTCTTCTAAGGTAATTTCACTTTTAGGTTTTCGATTGTTCATATAGTCTTCCTCCAAGAATTTAAAGTGTGTACTTATCACGGTCTTTTGATCCTTGGGACTATAGAACATACACCCTTTCGTTCCTGCAGGGTATCCTATAAACAGCCTTAATTCCGAACGTGGATCCAACTTACCGGCTTCCTTGTCTAGCACGTATGCCGGACAACCCCAAATCCGCAAATGTCTTAGACTGGGCTTGCGCCCGGTCCACAATTCCATTGGGGTTTTAGGAACCGATTTGGATGGTACCAAGTTTAGAATGTAAGTCGTCGTTTCCAAGGCATTACCCCAAAACGACTTGGGTAAATCCGAATAACTCATCATGGATCTGACCATCTCTAAAAGAGTCCGGTTCCTTCGTTCCGCCACACCGTTCTGTTGAGGGGTTCCCGGTGCGGTCAACTGGGATACGATCCCTTCGTGCGATAGGTAGTTCAAGAATTCATCGCTGAGGTATTCGCCTCCACGATCTGATCGTAGAAACTTGATACTATTTTCCCTATGTTTCTCGGCTTCGGCCTTAAACTCTTTGAACTTATCAAAAGTTTCAAACTTATGCCGCATAAGGTAAATGTACCCATATCTTGAGTAATCGTCAATGAAGGTGACGAAATACTCATACCCCATTCTCGCTTTGATCGTCATTGGACCACACACATCGGTATGAACGAGTTCTAACACTTCCGTGGCTCTATTCCCCTCGGCTCCAAATGCCCTCTTGGTCATCTTACCCTCTAAACAGGATTCACAAGTTGGAAACGGCTCGACTTGGAGCGATTCCAAGGATTCGTCTTTCACCAATCTCTCTATCCGCTTTAGATTAATATGACCTAGTCTTAGATGCCATAGAAGTGTTTCGTTCATCTCCGAAGAGTGCTTTCTTTTATTACTCGAAATGATCGACGTGTTATTAGATTCATTATTTGAGTGGTGTGCACACTTAATCGTATAGAGATTGTTTACCAACGTTCCATGACAGATAACATCATTCTTAAAAGAAACAGTAACAACTTTATTAAAAGTAACTGAATATCCATCAAAAAATAACTTAGAAACTGAAATTAAATTCTTCCTAAAGTTCGGAACGTATAAAACATCTCTTAAAATTAAAACTCTATCTTCAAAAGATAGGTGCACGACTCCCACTGCTTCGGCTGCCACTCTCGTAGCATCCCCCAAAGTGATGGTGATCTCATTCTTGCTAAGTCGCCGGGTTAGCTGGAACCCCTGAAGAGTGAAACAAATATGATCAGTTGCTCCGGTATCCACTACCCAAACGTGGGCAGCATACGCCGCAACATATGTTTCAACGACTAAAGCATGAGACTTACCTTTCTTTCCCGTCTTCTTAGGCTTAGAACGGGTCGCCCTCCAATGTCCCTTCTCACCACAATTGAAGCACTTACCCTTAGCAGCTTTCTTTCCACCTCCTTCTCCCTTTGCCTTGGGTTTCGCAACGGTTGGATTTGCTTGGGTCTGGCCTTTCGTCCTCTTCCTCTTCTTCCCTCCCTTGGGACCCGAAGAGGAAGACGGACCGTTTGCCACCATAGCAACGGTTTGGTGATCCATTAGAGTCTCCGCCGATACCAAAGCTTGCAAGAGCTCGGGCAAACTATTTGCCCGATCATTCATTTGATAGTTCAATTGAAACTGCTCAAAGCTCTTTGGCAGAGAATGGAGAACGAAATCGACCTTAGTAGGGAGGTCAAATTGCGCACCAAGTACTTCCAACTTGTTGAGATAACCCATCATCTCGATAACATGATCCCTTACGGGCGTACCTTCCACCATTTTCAACGAAAGCATCTTTCACATGGTGATTTGCCTAGCCGTACGGTTCTGATGTTTAAACATCGCTTCAAGATTTTGCATTATCTCAGAGGCGGTCTCCATGTGTTGGTGTTGGTGTTGCAACACATCTGACATTGAAGCCAGAATAGTACACCTAGCCATCTCATCGGAGTCAAACCAACTCTTATGCTCTTTCTTGACCACTTTCGTGGCATCTTCGGCAGGCTCTTGGGGTTTAGGAGTGGTAAGTACCCATTTATGGTGTTGAGCGGTTAGGACAATGTCAAGGTTACGTTTCCAATCAACATAGTTCTCACCAACAAGTTTGTTATCTTTAAGTATACTAAACAGTGGATTAAAAGGTTGCGACATGATGAACTGAGAATAAAACATACATTCATATTAATATCTAGAAAAATACGAAATTATCACATAATTTTGATCACATCAATTATATTGAAACCTTAAAACAATATAATCATGCATCAGCCAACATCTCGAAACAATTTAAATGCGCCACGAGGGGTGGTCTATGCATTTAAATACATTCAAGCGGATCACAAACTTGAAAGTTACAAATCCTTAATTCAAAATTAATAGTTGGCTTCCACTTTGACCACATAGAAACTGACAGGGACTCCGAGGGGAGTAAGTTAATATCAATTTCCTATGCCTAAGTAATAACCATAATTAAATACAGGATTATTATTTCGCTTTGAGCAAGCCACTCGTGGTGAGGGTCAATACCGCCACTAGTAATAATCCACAATCATCCTTTCGGAATTTATTCATGTGAAATCCGTTCTTTTGGCCGATCCGAGGGGGAAATGTATTCCAAAAGAACTTCACAAATAAATAAATTATGGAGGTCAAATTAATCCAATTTTAATATCCGGAATAAAATTGCGATTAAATTAAACATACTTAGTAATTTTCGAAAGTAAGGTTTTTCTTGGACAATTAAATTCATGCAAACACATATTAACAAATAATAATAGGTGCACGAAATAAAACATCCATCAAAACAAAATTAAACACATTGGAGCACTCAAATCCAATTGTCACGGTTTAATTTCTTCACGTCTTGATGTGAAAAATCGTCCTTGTTGCTTTCCGACGTTCGTCTCGATATGCTCCCACTCGAACAGCAACACTTCATCAAAACAGCATCGTTTGGGGTTCGGGACGACGTTTAAAGTCACACGAACCGAAAAATTCCACGGCCCGAGATACGGCGCGCGTCGGCCCACGAAGTGGGCCCGCGCGCCTCTCGCCCAGAAGCGCCAAAGCGCTGCAGGAGGCGCGCCGAGGCGCATCACAGAGGCGCACCCGAGGCGCTGCACGGAGGCGCGCCGAGGCGCCGCACGGAGCGCCCCGAGGCGCCGCAGGCCGCGCCCGAGGCGCGCATGCGCGCGGCGCCGGCCTCCCGTCGCGCCCGGGTCGTGCGCCGTGCACCCCGTGCACCGTTTTTCGCCGTTCGTCCTCGTTTTCTTCACCCCTTGCATGATTTTACATCCATACACGTGCCACGCTTGTATGCGTTGTCCGGGTACGCCGTTTTTAATTCTTCGTTCTTCGTCACGATCCGGTTACAATTTATTTTACAAAAAAATAAATACTAGATCTAGACTAGTCTATTACAATGATCGAATCAAAATAAAAACAACTAATCTACTCGTGGATTTTCTCACGAGAAAAACGAATTCGAACGAATCGAATTAAAAACAATTAATTCACACGCATGAAATTAACAACATTAAAACCATGACAATTGGATACCTGCAAAAAAGATCTAGCAATTCTACTATCCAATTTCAATTTAATGTTTAACAATTTAAATTCCAATTTAAAGATCAGAGCCCGAAACCGTGGCTCTGATACCAGTTGTTGGGAAAATAGGTGTGCCCGGAATCTATTCGGGATGAAATTTAAATACGAATTTAAATATAATTATTACTAGCATGAATTAATCCTAATTAATTCAAATAATAATTCCAACAACTAATTTTCATCATGCATGTTGAATTAATTCACATATCAACTATGGCGGAATAAACAAGTAAATATGCGATTAACGTACCTCTTGTAGAATTGACCTTTGGATATACGGGACAATTACGATCTCGTTCTATCGACCCAAAAACCTTCTCAAGTATTTCCCTTTTCACCTCACTTGATCACCGGTGGGAGATGCTTTCAAGTAATTTAATAAACTAAGGAAAAAGAAAAATATATATGCTTCTTGATTTTTCCAACACATGGAATTACGTACTTGGGGATGAAAAAATCATCCCCTATTTATAGGACTAGGGTGGCCGAAATTATCAATGAAATATGGGCTTGGAGAAAATCTTTTCTTAGCCTCTAAGAAATCTTGAATATATCTCATATATTCTTTTCTCCAAAATAAAATATTCCACAAAAATCTCACCCTCCTAAATAGGTGTAACTTTCGAAAATAATAAGATGAAAATCCAAGATTTGGATCTTCTTGAATATATGAGATATTCTTGTATTCCTAGAATACATATCTTCCATAATATATTTCCAAGAAAATCAACAAAATCTTTTTTTCTTCTTATCATGCAATTTTCGAAAATACAATGAAAAAATCAGCACAATATTATCTTTTTATTTTAATCACCTTATCATTATTGGGCTACTTAATGGGCTACTTGAGGGGCCTTTAAGGAGAATTAAGATTGGACCTCCTAATGGACTTCTGAACTTCAATATTGAGCCCCAATATAATTCAATCCATTAATATTAATTATTACCACTAATAAATTAATATTGCATTATCCATCTTAATCCATATTACGATAATAGGGGCTCCCGGTTATTATTTCCCGCGTTTAAGATTATCAAGTCCATTAATTAATCAAGCTTCTGAATAGCTCTAAATTAATTAATATATTTCACCTTGGAGTAAAGACAGCTCAACATTATTATTCGTACCGAAGAAACTAATTCTTCACTTGCAAGATTTGGTACAATAAAACTTCTGAGCACACCAAGGGGACTAATCACACGAGCCGTACTCGCACGCGTTTCTCCGTATTAAATCTTAGCAACCGTCGTATGATTAATATTACTGCCCAAGACACAAAGTTCGAAGTCGCAATGATTCTCACCCAACATGAATCAAAGAAGTAACCATTAAGCACACACGGTCCTATTTAAGTGACGGAGATTAAGAAATCAACAACCACTGAGGTCTAATTCTTCACCTTTCAGAACAGAAGAATTTATCCTCGTTGTAGGTCCTCTTCAACACATACTAAATGTGCTAGTGCAATCTCTTAGTCAAGACAGACCAATCTGAGCCTTACACATCGACTTTTCACGGTGGATGGTTCAATTCCACCTAGGTCGTGAAATTGTACGTTTAGTTACAAGTAAACTGTAAATGTTGTCTTCCGTGATCGGGTATCACCATATTAACTACAATGTAACATGTACTATATATTGAACGGTTTGCAATAGAAATTCAACATTCAATCATAACTAAAGCAAATGTGATAAAAGAATTATTCTCATAAAACGAGTGTTTGATACACGAGTTATACAAAGTAAAAGCATACTTTCACGTATAACTCCAACAGTTTGAGGCGAGAACGGTGGGGTGGCCGCGAGCAGCAGGTAGAATTATGAGACGGCGGTTGAGGCTGCTTTGAGCCAGGACTGTCGATTCCCGGAGCTCGGGCAACGGCCCCTGAGTTGATGAGACCGAGGCGTGGCTGCGCGCGCAGGGCGACGACGGCTAGCCGCGGGCGGCGGATTGCAAAGAGGTCGCGCAACCGGCAGCAAGGAGGCTGGCCGCGTGGGCGGCGAGGAGCCTGCGGTTGGCGGTGCGGTGAGATCTCGGCAGCGGCGCGGGAAGGAGTCGCATATCGGTGTCGAGCGACTTCGACGGCACACGAATCGAGATAGAGAATCTTTTGACTTTTCAGCCTGCGTTGGGGGACGTGCCAAAAGCAAGAAAAAGCTGCATAAAAGCTGCACACTAATCAAGGCAAACAGAGGGGGAATTGAAGCCTAAAACAGTAGCCCCTCCTCTAATTTTGGCTTCAATACTCTGCATATTGGTGGTTTTGCTTGAGTATATCACAAATGGATGGTTTCCGGCGAGCAATGGGGGTGAGGCGATGTCGTCCCTCTCGTAGCTGCACGGGAAAACCGCGGTTCGTGGCTAGAGATGGCTGAGCTGGTGGTGCGCGGAGGCTCTTTGAATGTCTATATTTGTATGCATAATCTGTATATATCTGTGGTTGTATGTATGTACGTTGATGGAATTATTTATGTGGGGGTTACCCAATTCTAGAGAGAGAATATATATGGGTGCACATGTACGATTTTTGAAGGGAAACAATATATGATGGAATTTTTGTTTTTGGAAAAAGACCTTGGAAGTCACGAATGTTGGCTATTAATTTTGAACAGAAAGTTTCTTTGGAATTTGATTCTCTAATTTTGATACTGAAATTTGGGTATGATTTTCGATGGACTTTAGTTGTTGTTCGAAGATTTGAAGATGGGGTTTAAGATTTAAAAATAAAGACTTGAAGATATAAAGGAAATTTCTTTGAAGATTTGAAGGTGTTCTTGAAGAACACTTGAGGATTTGAAGGTGTTCTTGAAGAACTCTTGAAGATTTTAAGGTGTTCTTGAAGAACTCTTGAAGATTTGAAGGTTTTCCCTAAAATCTTCGAATAATTTTCGGGTTTTGACCCTTCTTCTAGCGCCAAATTGTTGACAGACATTTTCGTACGGATAAATGTATATGACTATTTGGGTTATGCACGACACATAATAAATGTAAACGAACACGAACGGTATGGGATGAACTTTCGTTCTTCCCTCGAATGAGAGCTTTCTTGCATACATGAGAATTGAGGAGAATGTCCCCCTTACAATGAGGGGGTGACCCCCTATTTGTAGAGGTTCACCCCCAAAGGCCAAAAAGTGGCTCTGAACTCGTCTTAACCCTTTATTTTAGGGATTTATTACAATATTAATCTAACAATCAACCGTAAACCTATAATACATTAAACGCTCTTTTCTGATGTAGACTCTCGATCTTGTCGGGTCAGTGTATCTTCAGGAATCTGACCTCCTGTCAGGCGAGGATATTTCCTACTGTAACATGTATGTTTTCTTAATTTCACTCCAGGAGGAATAAGAGAATTACAAATTTATATTCATCTTCAAACTGCAGTATTTTTTGTAGTTTTTGCTTTCTTTTTTTCAGAAATAATGGAAGAGAACAATTCTATTATACTGGTTTTTTAATAAAATTTATTTGATTCTTATTTTGTTGTTCTTTCTCATCGATTATGGAATTAGATTTATAGGAAGTATAGTTCCCACGCAATTATGCAATCTGTAATCAATTATGAAAAATATATAATTGATATTTTCGGAAGCAATTATGATGGATGGAAAAAATATAAGATGTATCAAGAGGGTAATAATGACAATTATATAATTATCAAAAGTTTAAGAGGTATTAGCAAATAAAATATTGCATATATCATTTATTCAATTATTATGTACCAAACGAAAGATGTATATAAAAAATTAGTTTAGTGAATCATTGTTTAAGATATCATATTTTTTCTCACACTGAAAAAGATTTATAACTAGTGATGTATTTTGGGTTGATTCGCTTCTATTTGCCACTTTTAAAAGTTACTAGGTCAAACCTCCGTATAGTATACGAATTGAAAAATATAAATATGCATACATATATATATATATACTACAAAAAAGCACGCTGATTAGCAATGGAAAAAAACCCGTTGACAAAATAGTCATAACTAAAAGCAGCGACGATATTTTGATGTCCATCGATAGTTATCGACGGCCAAATTCTTCATAAATAATATAATGAATTTACTGAATTAATTGTCCCCGAAAATATTTACGACGGAATAGTTACTAGATCAAAACGGGATTCAAACACGCGATCTTTCATACATATGGAAGAGGCATGCGCCATTTGGACACGAGCTTCTTTAGCTCATTTTTATGAAATTAATGGTATATGTATCCAAATTAAATTTTTATTTTTTAATAATTCATCAAATTAATTCATTTTCGTTTCTAACTTGTTTAAATAAATATTGTGGCCAAATATTTTTTTATTTTGTAAAATTATTTATTTCGACAACACGTAAATTTATAATTCGTTCATTGTACGCAATTAATTGTATATGTGTCCAAATTTACTTATTTTTTTTTCATAATTCATCAAATTAATTATTTTCCGTTTCCAATTAACTTGTTTAAATAAATATTGTGACCAACTATTTTTTTTATTTTGTAAAATTATTTATTTCAACAATACTTAAACTTATATTTCGTTAATTTGTACGCAATATAATGGTATATGTATCGATTTAATCACCAAGCTCAATCTTAACATCATGTATACTCACGGATTCGCCAGCATTAGTCGGCACCAAAGTTACCAACACATAGTCATCGTCTTCGGCATCCAAATCCTCCATAATCTCCGTAATCGACAATCTCAATTGTGTCTTAATCTTGTTCCCATGTTTATGCTTATGTGGCACATTCACAAAACTTCCGGCGAACTCAGTGTTCTCCTCCGTCGTGACGACGTCGTCCTCGTCGTTAACGTAAACATCGAACTTAGCATAAACATTTCTCTCCAATTCAATCCCTCCGATCACCAAAATCTCTTCCATCCCATCCTTCTCTTTCCTGTTCCTCTTCTTCTTCGGCCTTTTCACCGTCACTTTCAAAACCCTATCCAGCCTTGCAGGAAAAACAACCGTCGCTTTCGCTCTCCCGACCCTCTTCAGCTTCCGAAGCACTCGCGGCTGGGGACGGCTCCTCAGCCACGGAGTCTCCACTCTTTGATAATCATATCCGAGCCTATCACCCAAACAGTCCCGAACCTTGATCCGAACCAACTGCCCGTTCTCGTCGTAGAAAATGAACCCCGTGTCGAGAAAATCCGGATCCGTAATGTCCGCCCGCCTCCCCCCGAGCGTTTTCCACAAACTCCACATCCTATCCATATTCGCGTGATGAGCGTAGAAAACCGGGTCCCGACCCGCTGAATAGAAACTCCCCATGTCCTCTCCATTCGGTTGGGTCCGATCACCCGTCCAGTCATGAACCGTCCCATGAGGAACATGCTCCATAGACCCGCTTCCGGGATCCGGGGCCTCCCCGCGTACGCGCTCCCGAAGAAAAGGCGAGGAGTTTTCGAATTTGATACCATTTGCCTGTACATTACCGTCAAGTTTCTCCCGAAGAAAAGGCGAGGAGTTTTCGAATTTGATACCATTTGCCTGTACATTACCGTCAAGTTTCTCTTAATTTGTTGTTCCGGGGGAATGCCGGTGTCAAAGTTGTTGTAGCTCAAGTCGACCACCGTGGGCGGCTGATGCAACCGGTCGCGAAGCGGGTCGTACAATGATGAATTCGGGTTGGCGTAAATGGAGGGGAGGGTCATTCCTTCGGGAGCATCCCAGTTCCAAAAGGGTATGGCGAAAAAGGGGTCGTCGATTAGTTTTGCCAATATTCTTTCGAAGAAGTAGAGATAGCATCGGTGGAAGGGGTAGAATAGCCACGAGCTGTGGATTTGGAGCTCGAGGTTAGGGAAACCAACTTGATCGTACCCGTTGTTGCAGTAGGCGCAATGTACGTTGGCTTGTTGCTTAAAGCTGCGTGGATCGTCTTTGGGGAGAGCTCGCATGAGCTCCACGGCTTTGTCGAATTTAGCTAGGTAATTGTCGTCGACTAAATGGGCGGCGGGGCGGAGGCGGAGCTTGGAGGGTGGGGGAGGGAGCTTGAAGTCTATGATTTGGGAGGTTGGTGGGGGGCAGCAGTTTGTTGGGTTGGCGCCGGATGGTAGGTCGACGGGGCCACATTTCGAGATGTCGGGGGCTGAGATAGGGGCGGCGAAGGCGAATGGGGACGTTGCAAAAGTGGTGGCGCCGACCCCAATCAGAACATTTCTCCTATCGAGCTTACTTGTAATTGGTTCTTGATGGTTGCATGACATTTTGTAGGTGTGGGAGTGGGAGTGGGAGTGGGAGTGGGAGTGGGAGTGGGAGGGTTTCTTTATTTTAGGAAAATGTCTAATTGGTTTATTAACCAAGAAGGGAGTGGTGAGATAGGAAGAAGCCATCATGTTCTTTTATGGCTGTGGAGGTGCATTACCCTATTGGGTTGGTTAGTATTTATAGGCGCTGTTGTTTTGCATGTCCAATTAATTGAAATCAAAATTACATCTTCTATTACATGTTTTATTTTTATATTAAATTTGTTGCACATTATGCATGGTTTATAGTTTTAGATATTAATTTTCCCTTTAATTTTATTGCACTAACAGAATATCAGGCGAATTTTAATTCATTGTAAAATATGGGAAATTTATTTTTTTCGTCCTGTAACTTTATCTTTTTTTTTTTTCGTTCTATTAACTTTCAAATTTTGATTTTAGTCCTATAATTTACATTTTTTTTTATTTTTGACTTGTTGACTTTCAAATTTTGATTTTAATCCTGTAACTTTATCGTTTTTTTTTTTTTTAGTTATGTAACTTTACTTTTTTTTTTTTAGTCCTTGTTGGTGATCAATATTTATCGAGTGGGTTAGTGACTGTTTAATTTCGGTTTAAAGATCATCAATCAATTACGTGTGATTGGTTACCACCGTAAATGATAAATCGAGGTTCGGGTTATGAAATCGGATATACGAAAGTCGAAATCGAAATAATTTCGTATGTGTGCACGTTTAGGTGTGTTAGTGTGTATTTTTGGGAGTGTTTATGAATTTGAACTTGTCTTTCATAAGCTGGAGAACAACTATTTATAGAGACTAGCAAGCATGAGGTGTTCCTGACTCTTGGTATCCCTAGCATGCATGCTTGACATGTGTCATTTTGACCTTATCTAAGCTGAATCTTAGTTACAAAGTCTTCTTTGGTCTTATCTCGGACTCATTGTTGTTTGCCTAGGTCGGCTTGACGGATCTTGATGATTCTCCAACTGAAAGTTGTTCGCCTCTGGAGATTGTATATCGAAAGTTGTTCGCCTTTTGGCTTTATTTAGCTTGGCTTTGGGATTTTAGTCCTTTGTTCACTGGTATACATCTAAACTGCGTTGTATCATAGTTTGACCAAGTTTGTTCGTCATTGGCGACCTCACAGTTGGCTCATTCTTGGTCTCGGGTCTTAATACCTGTTCGCCTATTAGTTGTTCGTCGATGGGGTTGTTCGTCATTTTACACTCCTCCCGGATTGGTAGATGCACCCCAATCTTGATTTTCTTTGTTCAAGTCCTTAATTTTTGTTCGCTCCATGCTGGATGATGTTCGCCTATCAACAATTGCCCCCTATCCTGACTATATGTTGCTTCAGACGAGCAACTTTGTGGCGAGCAACTGTAGTTAGGATATTGTTCTGGTTAAGACTTGGACGAACAGCATCTTTGTAACGAGCAACATTGTGGCGTCCGTTTCGTCTTCCCATGATCTGGGGAGATCACGAAGATGACGCCAGCGCAATGATTGCGCGCCGTTCACGCGCGAGCAGTCCCGAGGTCACGCGCCCCTATAATTGTTCATAGGTCCTTCGACTTTTAGTTTGACTCGGAATTGACCCCTTTTTCTCATAATCCAGTCCCTGAATTTTTAGGAAATTATGCCTTGGACCCCGTTTTTGCTTGGGGTATAAATAGTAGGAAAACTGAAATTTTTCCCACTTTTCCTTCTCCAACTACAGTGCTCCGGCGATTTCCTCCTCCCTCCGGCAATTCCAAGCTTTCCGACGTCCGCCTTCCCGCATTTGGTTTCAAATTTCAATTCCCAGGTAGTTACTCTTTTTTCTCTCTATCTTTTTCTTTCGAAAATTTTTCTGCCGCCGTGTGGATCCGAGCGCCACCGTCTTCTCCGGAACAGCGCCGCCGTCTGCAACACTCTCCACCGCCGCTTGGATTTTTCTCTTCCTCATATGTCTTCGCATTCGAGCAATAAAACCGAGGAGACCTTAGATCCCCTTTTTCCCACTGTTGCTCACGATCTAGAACCAGTTGAAGTTTCCTCAGCGTCGAACGCTCACGTGGACTCAGTTGTTCGCTCTGTGGAAAACACTGGTGTGGGCCCTTCTGGGAGAGAACTGACAGTTGCGGCGAACAACAATTTGAACAACGACTCTTCGTCTTCCACTGAATCCGAAGATCCAGATCTTGACGAACTCACCTGCGAGTTCTTGGAGGGTATTAACTTCACATCCCCAAAGATGTTGGAAAATGAGATTCCAACAGGAGTTGCTCGGCCATTCGAATGGCAAGCATACGCTGAGGAGTATGCGAACAGCTTTCCTCGCCCACAGAGGCAAATTATGGACAAGGTGAAAACTGGGTACCAGGCGAGCAAGATCAAAAGTGTTGTTCGCGAAGATGATCTGGACTCTATCCGTAGGGACTACAAAATCCCATTTGATATTCAAATGTGAGCCCCTCGAAGAAAGGAAAGAGCTGATCGCCCACCCCCAGGATGCACGGCGATCAATATTCATACCTTGATCGCTGGATTAAAGCTGCCTCTTCCACCCATTGTTGGTCGATTCCTGGAGGCGGCCAACTTGGCCATTACCCAAATTACTCCAATTGGGTGGATGAATCTCCTAGGCTCCATGTGCTTGTTCGCCTTGGAGGGGTATGTTGATCGGCTTACTGCGGAAGAGATCAACTACCTGATGACAATTACAAAATGCCCCCAAGGAGAAGAAGGTTACCACTATCTCAAGGCCAGAACCGGGTTTAAAATGGTGGAAGACGTGCCGAACAAGGTTTACAATTGGAAGCAACACTTCTTCATTGGGGTGATTGGCGAGCATCTTCCGGTCCACACGGCGGCCCTGGACGAATAAATTCTCCAGCAGTTTATGGAAAACTGAAACGTAAGTTCTTTTCTTGCTCGCATTTGGGCTAAGTTGTTCTAATTTAACTTTTCTTGTTTGTTCGCAGGCCCTCGTCTACCCAAGTGGGATTCGGAAGAGGAGGAGTTGAGCTCCGAGTTTCTATTTACTTCGTGCTTGGTTGGCCTCCGTAATAGGGCAGATAGGACTATTGACTACCTTTGCCGAACAAGGTGTCTAAGAGCTGCTCGCCTTTTGACATACCCACACCACTTGGAGGCCCAGGTCGAGGTGCCCCCAGGTATGAATTTCTAAATTTTGGGTTTAAACCTTGTTCGTCATTGAGTCTTCTTAACTTGCTCGTTTGACTTTCTCTCTTCTTTTTTTTTTTTTTAGCTGAGCAAGTGACAGTTGTCGTTCCTCCCTCATACGCCCTCCTTGAGCAAAGGGTTCTCGAAATGGCGCCGCCAAAAGGGAAGAAAAGGAGAGGTGACCCCCCACAAAAGGTGCTCGCCATGACGAACAAGCCCGAGGGGGCCAAAGTTCCAAGACAGGCTGCCCCCCAAATTCAAATCCATTCTCCTCCCATTTCCCCTCCTCATGGGGGGAAACGTTTAAAGAAGACAGACGGGACTCCATTGTCCCATGATGTCCCTGATAAGGGGAAGGAGAAGGTGGGCTCGAGCCATGCTCGCCCTGAAAGGGATGTTGTACGCCGCTCATCCGTCGAGCTCACGGAGAGGTCTGGCAAGGCGAGCAAGGACATAGGCTCCCCCAGAGGCCCGGAGGACATTACATACCTTGGTCGGGATGAGTGAAAATTCTCTTAGTAAGTTCTTATTTTCTTGCCGAACAAGTTCCTTTCTTGCCAAATTTTTCAAGTGTTGACCTTCTTTTTGTTCGCAGATACCGGCCCAGCAATTACCGAGGGCGAGCAGACCTGGTTCACCAGTTTGCCTGCTCTAAGACCCCGGCGAGCTTTCGTGACATTCCGGATGAACATGTTCGTCGAGCAGCTGAAGTCATTGCTCGCGCCTGGTCGCGGCCGCTGAACAAAGTCGTCCTTGCCCAGGGTCCCATTGATAATTTTCACCTATCAATGGTCCAAGCCGCCAACTCCATGGTTTCCGCTCAAAGGGGAATGGCTCAAGTTGCCGAGCTAGAGGAGACTGCTCGTCATCACGCCGCCTCCATTCGTCAGTTTGCTGAAGAGAAGGAGAAAATGGCGAACAATTTCAATGGCCAAATTGCTCGCTTAAAGGATCAATTAAAGCTGGCCGACGACCTAGAGAAGAAGCGCATCGAGGACTATCAGCTTATCTCTGGTGAGCTTAGGGATACAAAGGCCGAGCTACTTTCCTCTAAAGCTGCGCTAGACGAAGAGAGGAGGAAAAGGGAAAAGACCGAAGAAGAACTTGCTCGCCTGAAGGAGCAAATGTCTGAGATGCTCTCTAAGGAAGAAGTCGAGCAAGAATTTTGAGCTCGGAGTGGGCCTATCTCAAATTTGGGCTACATTTGTGCCTATGCAGATAGCATCCGCACGGCCGATGCTTATGACTTCAAGGATTTAATGGAAGAAATGGTCAAGGATCTGAATGAATTCCTGGAGCACTATCCTCCGCCGAATAATATCGAAATTCAGCTGGCAGATCTGGCAGTACTAGGGGTCAAACTTGACAAACTCGACCCTAGTATTTCCATCACTCACCCTCCGCCCCCAACTGATGAAGGCGAACAAGAGGAAGGGGTGGCCGTGGTTGACAAGCAGAATGCGAAAGAGGCTGAGGACAAGGCTGCTGAAGATTTGGCCCGAGATATGATCGTTGAACCTCCCGCCGAGCAGGCTCAAGATCCTCCCTCCGCCGAGCAACAATAGTTCTTAGGACTTAGCTTTTTTCTTCACCTTCTTTTCTGTAATAGTTGTTCATTTCTTTTGTAGTACTTGACTTCTTGAATCATTGTACTATTTTTTAGGCTCAATGTCTTTTGATTAATGGAATGTCTTTTTTATGTTCGCTCATTTTCTTTATATGTTAATTGCCTTTACATTTTTATCAATGCCTTTGCAATTATAACATATAGTGTTGGGCTTTTGTTCGAATTGAAATTTGCCTTTAGTGGAATCAGGGTTCAGCCTTAGGTTCTGTTCATTTTAAAAAAACGAACAACCTTTAGGTGGCTTTGGTCCTTAGGTTTTGTTCATTGTAGAAAACGAACAACCTTTAGGTGGACTTGTACCTCGAGCTTTGGACTTTTCCTCTTTGACGAACAACTATTATATTTACATACATAAAAAATTACAAGTGTTGTAAGACTGTTCGTCACTACCATAAACAAATCGACGAACAACTTTAAACATTAATCAAAACATGCTCGCTTATAATATTTTTGCCGAGCAACTTATTCTAAAAAACAAAAGATGAAATAGCACCAGACTATACAATGTGCCGAACAACTTTACATTCTATACTTGGCAAAAATTTCAAAAAATTAGGCAAGTTTTTTATTCATCTTACTTGGTTATTTGGTTCACTGGCCCCCCAAGACATTGTTCGCCTTATTGATAGTACTTCTTTAGATGTACGGCGTTCCAGGAGTATTGGGCCGGCTTGCCTTCCATATCTTCGATATCGTATACGCCATTAACGAATTTTTCCGTTATACGATACGGGCCCTCCCAAGTTGGTCCCAATACACCTGGAGGTTGGGCGAGCAACTTTCTTAGAACCAAATCTCCAACTCTGAATTCCCTAAGTTTAACATGGGAATTATAGTAGTGTTCTGCTCGTTGCTTATAGGTAGCATTTTTTAGCTCGGCACTCAGTCTTTTTTCCTCGAGCAAATCTATTTCAGCAGCCAGAGCATAGTTGTTCGCTTGCTCATCAAAGTTGGTCGTCCGGAATGTATTGGTCTTTAACTCGATGGGTATTACAGCTTCTGTTCCGAAAGCCATTGCAAAAGGTGTCTCTCCGGTGCTTGACCTGGGAGAAACTCTGTATGCCCATAGGACTTCCGGAAGCTCTGTTGACCAACTGCTTTTGCTTTCTGCTAGCCGTACTTTTAACGTATGCTTGATGATTTTGTTTACGGCTTCGACTTGTCCATTTGACTGGGGATGATAGGGTGTAGAGTAATGTTTCTTGATCCCCCACTTTGTACAGAAATCCCTCAACTCTTTTCCATCGAACTGCGGACCATTGTCTGTCACGATGGTTTGCGGAATTCCAAAACGACAGACAATGTTCTTCCAAATGAAGTTGATCATTTTCTGTTGCGTGATTTTCAACATGGCCTCTGCTTCTGCCCATTTTGTGTAATAGCCGACTGCCACAACGGCAAATCGAACTCCTCCAACTCCTGCTGGGAAGGGACCAATAATGTTCATTCCCTATCTAGCAAAAGGCCATGGGCTATAAACCGATACGAGCTGTTGAGCCGGGGTATGAATGTTTGGTGCAAAAATTTGGCATTGGTGGCAAGTCTTTGCTTTTTTTATTGCATCCTGGCGTAAAGTCGGCCAGTAATAGCCTTGTCTGATAGTTTTGTATGCCAAAGCTTGCCCTCCAGTGTGATTCCCACATACTCCGGCATGTATTTCTTCGAGTATTGCTCGTCCTTGCCCCCTAGGCAAACATTTGAGAAGTGGGAGTGATATTCCTATTTTGTAAAGTTGCTCGCCTACCAGAGTATATCTGGTGGCTTGTTTTATTAGCTTGGCAGCTTCAAAAGAGTTGTTTGGTTTTTCCCCACTTTTCAAGTATTTGACTATACTTGTTCTCCAGTCTTCCTCTTCACTGGCTTGATCATTTAGTTGGTTGACATTATAACTTGTTGTTGATGGGTCATTCATCTTCGTAACTATAATGTCTGCCAATTCTGCCGGTCCTTCGCTTGTTGCTAGTCGGGCCAATGCATCTGCTTTAGTGTTGCTCGTCCTTGGGATTTGTTCAATGAATACTTGATCTAACAAGGACATCAGGTGAGCAACAATCCGTTGATATTCGATCATATGGCCGTCCTTCGCCTCGTATTCACCTCGGACTTGATTCACAATCAATTGTGAGTCGCCGAATATTTGCAATCGTCTGACACCTACTGCAAGGGATAGATGGAGACCAGCAATGAGAGCTTCATACTCGGCTTCGTTGTTGGTTGCCATAAAGCCAAATCTGATTGCCGAAGTGAATACTTGTCTGCCTGGACTAATTAGAACCACTCCCGCCCCCGAAGCTATGTTAGTCGAAGATCCGTCAACATAAAGATGCCAGGGGTGATCAAGTCCTCTCGTTGGATCTAGTGGGAAGGTTAGTTCGACTATAAAGTCGGCTAACGCTTGCCCTTTGATCGCTGTTCGAGGAGCATAGGTCACCCCGAATTGGCTAATCTCCAATGACCATTTTAATAGACGACCAGCAGTGTCGGGGCGATGGAGAATTTGTCTGAGTGGGAAAGTTGTTAGCACTTCAACTTGATGATCAAAAAAGTATGGTCGTAACTTCCTTACACTCATGACAAGTGCGTACGCCAACTTCTCAGTTGGGGAGTATTTGATCTCCGCCTCATGCAAAGCTTGGCTGACGTAGTAGATAGGTTGGTGGAATTTGCCGTCCTCCCGTACCAGAACGGAGCTGATGGCCACTTCCGACGCTGCCAAGTATAAATATAGCTTTTCTCCTGAGACGGGTTTTGATAGGATTTTTACATCTCCCAGATACTCTTTGAGTTGGTCGAACGCCTTCTGACAGTTGTTAGTCCATGTGAACTGTCCTTTTTTGATGGCTTCAAAGAATGGACGGCATTTGTCCCCCGACCTGGATATGAACCGATTCAATGCTGCTAGACATCCCGTGAGTCTTTGCACCTCTTTTATTGAACGTGGCGGTTGCATATCCACAATGGCTTTAACTTTTGTTGGGTTAGCCTCAATTCCCCGTTGACTAACAAGATGACCCAAGAACTTGCCTGAATGAACTCCAAAGCTGCTCTTCTTTGGATTCAGCTTCATGTTGTAGTGTCGAAGAATTTCGAACACTTGGGTCAAGTGTTGGAGATGGTCTTCTTTACGGGGACTTTTGACTACGATATCATCGACGTAGACTTCTACTGTATCTCCAATTTGCTGGTCGAACATTTTGTTCACCAGTCTTTGATAAGTTGCTCCGGCGTTGATGAGGCCAAAGGGCGTTCTCTTCCAACACAACAAGTTTTTATTTGTATAAAATGATGTGTTCTCTTGATCGTCTGGATGCATTGGAATTTGATGGTACCCGGCAAAGGCATCCATGAATGTTAGCATTTCATGACCAGCAGTGCTGTCCACCAACTGATCAATGTGAGGGAGTGGAAAGTTGTCCTTCGGGCATGCTGCATTCAGATCTGTAAAGTCTATACATAGCCTCCAGGTCCCGTTTGGTTTCCTCACAAGGACTGGGTTTGCTACCCATTGTGGACAGAGTGCTTGTCGAATTAGGTCATTGTCTAACAACTTCTTTACTTCTTCATTTAAAGCCTGATACTTGTCCGGGCCGTATTTCCGTCGTTTTTGATGGACGGGCCTCTTTGCATGGTTAATGTTTAGCTTATGGCAAGCATGCTTCGGATCTATTCCCACCATGTCTGCATGAGACCAGGCGAAGACATCTAGATTTTTACAGAGTAATTCTTTCATTCGGGATCTATAAGGCTCAGGGAGCTCAGATCCTATGTATAATTCAAGATCCTCATTTTCAGGATTAACTTTGAACATTTCCAGTTCTTCAACTGGAGTTGCTCGTCGTTTTTGTCCTTTCCAACGAGGGTCAAGTATTGGTCCCTCTGGATTGAAATCATTTTCGATGTTCATGGGCTCTGCTCCCAGGCGGGGTTCTAGATCGTCTGCTGGTTCCGACCCATTGTTGTTAGTCAAAACCTGGCCCTCCAAGTCACTCATTGGACGTTGCTCGTCACCATCCATGTGTTGTTCGTCAGGATGATGTTCCTTATGGGTGGTAAGGAGTTGTTCGTCCATCACCTGTTCGTCATGATGTTGCTCGTCAGTATCCATGTGGTCTTCCTCTATGTCCATCATGTTTTTCTGTATTGATGATTCTTCAGCAGGATAGCTTGTTGTGGCCTCCATCATGGATACTTGCGCATGTTTTGCTTGCATTTGTAAGAGGCATTCCCGAGCCTTTCTTTGATCTCCTTTAACTGTGCCTGCTCCACTTGCTGTTGGAAACTTCAAGCAATAATGGTAAGTTGAACAGGCAGCTTTAAATTCGTTCAAAAAAAGTCGACCAAGGAACCCATTATAGGTTGATTCCTGGTCTACGACCAAGAAATCTACCATTCTTGTAATATTCTTTTCGGGTTCCTCGATCGTTACAAGTTGTACAAGCAAAGAAATTTCTCCCAACGGGACGGTTACTGCGTTTCCGAAGCCTAGGATTCGATGGTTTGAGTTTCGGATATGGGCTGAAAAGTCCCCAAGTTTATCAAGTGTGCTCTTGAACAAGATGTTGGTATAGGCTCCGGTGTCCACTAACAATCTGTGGACTCGTGTTCCCATAATCTTTGCACAGATTACGAGCGAATCGTTATGCGGAGTCAAAATTCCTTCTAAGTCCTTTTTGGTGAAGGTCAGTTCTGCTGTCTGCATGATAGATGGTTTGACTCCCATTTCCTGGACTTGATCGATCGCTCGTAATTCAGCCTTTCTTTTCCGGTTGGAGATTGGCGGTCGTCCATCAGAACATCCTCCTGCGGGACCTGCAGGTTCCATCATGTATAAATCTTCCAACGGACGAGTAGGGATGGCAGGAACTGGTCGCGCCGGTTTATTGTTCTGAGGTTGATCATCTTCGTCCTCAGAGTTGTTCTCCCGGATTCTCTTCCCGGGTTGTCTTTTGACAAAATCGGAGAGCTTTCCGTCCTCGTAGAAACGCCAGAGCTGTCTGAGCAAATCTCTACATTCACTTGTAAAGTGCCCCACGCTTTGATGGTAGGCACAATACTTATTAGGATTGAGTTTGCCAGTGTCTTGGCGAATTTTCCGGGGAGGGGAGAGCAACTCCTTATCCTTCACATTCTCATAAACAGTATCGACTGACACTGTTAGCACCTGATTCAACTTTTCTTTGAGTTCCGTCCCTTCAGTGAATGCCTTCATGTTTTTAGGGACTCGATAGCTTGTTGCACCAGGTTTTTTGTTGTTCTCCTTGGGGTCGACTTTGTTCTCCCCCAAGTTTGACTGCAGGGCTTCATGCATAGAAACGAATATGCCGGCCTGATTTCTGAACTCGGCGTAACTTCTTGGGCACTTCAGATGTACCTCTTTCCATAACTTTGACCCTTTCTTCAGTCCTGCCATTATAGCAACAATTTTTGTGTCCTCGCTGACGGGCTCACCCTCCAATAGCACTTTGTCAAACCTTTCCATGAATGCTCGATCTGACTCGTCATCATTTTGTTTTAGGTCTGACAACCGGTGTTTCTGGGACAAGTATGATCCTGCCATTGAGAAATGAGACAGGAACTCCCGACTCAACTGAGTGAATGAATGGATGGATGCTGGTGGCAATGCTGAGAACCATTTGTGCACCCGATCTCCCAAGGTTAACGGGAAGTTTCGGCATTGAGTGGCATCGCTAGCTCCCACCGAGACCATATAATCTGAGTATTTTATTAGGTGAACTCGGGGATCAGCAAGGCCGTCATATTGTATGCTTGCAGGGAATTGGACTTTCTTCTGAATCGGGGCTTTCAAAATGTAGGTTGATAATGGTGAAGTTGGCAAGCTGGTTGTCCCTACACCTCTTTGCTGGTCCAATTGTCCCTGCATACTTTCTATCGTCCTCCTCAAGCTTGATAGCTCATCCAAAGATGCCCCCTGACTTGGAGGCTGTTCGGCGAACAAAGGTACAAACCTTTCTGTTCGTCGCAGTCCCTCGCTTGGAGAAGGCAAACCCTGGAGCTGCTTTTTAGGGTTGCTCGCCGCATTAGGTCCCAAGCGTCTAAAGGCAGACTGGGAAAGTCTTTCATGGACCGAAGGGCGAGGCTGTTCAAATGTTGCTCGCCCATGTCCCTCTTCCTGGCGAGCAACTTTCTCCCGTTGCTGGGGTTGGCCAAGTCTGTCCTGGGCACTGGAGCGTGTTGTTCCGTGGCTCGACATTGCTGTTCGCCCGCGAGCAGACTCTGCTTGGCCCTCCCTTGGCTCGTCCATCTTAGCCTTGCCCTTGTCCCGCCTGATCTGGGCGCTGTTCACCTCACGCTGTTCGCCCCTTGTTGACCTGGCCCTAACAACCTCCAAGGGTCTATCTCTAGGCCTTGCTTGTGAAGGCTTATTTTGTTCTTGCTGTCTCTGGAGAGCTTGGAGAGCAGCTATGGTCTTTGATAATTCGTTAGGGTTGTTCGCCAAGGCCTCCATTTCAGGGGGGAGATTATGTGTTATGGTTGTATGCTGCGACCTGTTCACATGTCTAGGATTTCGATCCTGGTGATCGGCCGACGAGACTCGGGTGGGAGATGCTCTTCTTGACAAACGTGATGCTTGGGTTTCCTTTGATTGAGGCATTTCAATATAAATTGTTTCTTTAATTTTAATATTGAAGAACACCAAGAACACCTTTGCTTGAATCTTCAAATATTTCTTGAGGTTTTTCTTTGAATCTTCAAGTTTTCAACTTGAATTTCTTGAGTAATTACACTAATCGAAGGTTCGGACCCTCCTTCTAGCGCCAAAATTGTTGGTGATCAATATTTATCGAGTGGGTTAGTGACTGTTTAATTTCGGTTTAAAGATCATCAATCAATTACGTGTGATTGGTTACCACCGTAAATGATAAATCGAGGTTCGGGTTATGAAATCGGATATACGAAAGTCGAAATCGAAATAATTTCGTATGTGTGCACGTTTAGGTGTGTTAGTGTGTGTTTTTGGGAGTGTTTATGAATTTGAACTTGTCTTTCATAAGCTGGAGAACAACTATTTATAGAGACTAGCAAGCATGAGGTGTTCCTGACTCTTGGTATCCCTAGCATGCATGCTTGACATGTGTCCTTTTGACCTTATCTAAGTTGAATCTTAGTTACAAAGTCTTCTTTGGTCTTATCTCGGACTCATTGTTGTTCGTCTAGGTCGGCTTGACGGATCTTGATGATTCTCCAACTGAAAGTTGTTCGCCTCTGGAGATTGTATTTCGGAAGTTGTTCGCCTTTTGGCTTTATTTAGCTTGGCTTTGGGATTTTAGTCCTTTGTTCACTGGTATACATCTAAACTGCGTTGTATCATAGTTTGACCAAGTTTGTTCGTCATTGGCGACCTCACAGTTGGCTCATTCTTGGTCTCGGGTCTTAATACCTATTCGCCTATTAGTTGTTCGTCGATGGGGTTGTTCGTCATTTTACACTCCTCCCGGATTGGTAGATGCACCCCAATCTTGATTTTCTTTGTTCAAGTCCTTAATTTTTGTTCGCTCCATGCTGGATGATGTTCGCCTATCAACAGTTCTATAAGGGGTAGTAGGTTGTAGGACAAAAATCAAAATTTGAAAGTCAAAATGACGAAATTTAAAAAGTGGTAAAATTACAAGGCTAAAATCAAAATTTGGAAGTCAGTAGAACGAAAATAAAAAAATGATAAAGTTATCGAACAAAAAAATCATTTTTTCCTAAAACATATTTCCTATGTTTCATTCTTAATTGCTAATAGTTCTATCCTTAGCTCGATATTTAAATGACAATAAGATAATATTGTTTTATCACTATATTTTTCCTATACTTTTATATTTACATCTCATATTATTACTTTATACTCCCTCCGTCTCGGAGGAACTTGCCCACTTTCCTTTTTAGTCCGTCACAAAGGAACTTGCACACCCTTTAAAAGGAAATATTAATTTGCATGCACACTCACAAAAATATATACAAATTTACCCATATGTCACTAGGAATGGCAAAACGGCCCGCCCCGAGGTCGCCCCGCCCTGCCCCGCCCCGGTTGGGCCAGGTCCGCCCCGCCCCGTCCTGAAAATGGGGCAGGTCCGCCCCGCCCCGCACGTGGGGCAGATCGGGTATGGGTATGTATATTGCCCTGCCCCGCTCCGCCCCACAATTTATTTAATATATACATATAAATATATCTCTATTAAATATTATATATATATAAAGGTCTCTCATAAATATATCAACAAACGTGCATATTAATTATTGACTCAATTGATTCAATTCTATCATTCAAATGAACATAATCACATCCATAAATTAATATTTTTTTATTAATATATATTAAACCATAAGCTTACAATTAATTATGACATTCACATATATATTTTGTTAAATTTGGACTTGTAATTATCTTGAATTTGTTGATTAGACTTATTGTCATTTTTTACTTGAGATTGTGAGGAATTTGTGGTTTCATGGTTATGTTTATTGTATAATTTAATTGTGGATTTAATTTTATAATATACATGTGTTTATATTTTAAAATATATATATTTTTCTTGAGATAAGAATGGGGCGGGGCGGACCTGCCCCGTGCAGGGCGGGCATGGGGCACAAAATGCCGCCCCGCAGTGGGGCACGGGGTGGGGCGGGTTGACTGGGGATAGGCGCGGGGCGGGTCTGGGTACTTAGGTGCCCGCTCTGCCCCGCCCCATTGCCATCCCTATATGTCACTACTTTATTCAAAAAGTATTTTTTTCTTAAAAAGTGTGTCCCGGAGGTAGTATATATTAATTGAAATTAATTAGTTAAATTCAATTTAATTATAAGGGTACCTTAAAATGACAGATAAGTTTGTAACGGAACGAATATTCACAACAATAAAACGTTAAAAACCGGAATGATTCGCACGACATCATATACCGTTCTTAAGTATTAAAATTAAATCAACACTTGCGTGACAGCAAATTGACACAAAATTAAATTAGTTGAAAACGACTAATCTTGTCCTCTGAAGAAAAAACAATCAAAAGTCAATAAATGACTATTTTTTGTTAAAGCATAGATCACAGATCACTTTATCTACTAATTCCAATTTAGAGACGGCCAATGGCGTAACTTCCTTTTATTCTATTCTTTTTTCTATAATTAATAATATAATATTTGCAGGATTCAGGTGTTGTTGAGTGTGGTCATTTTCCATCCTTTTCGACTAAAATATCCACGTATACGCAACTTGCACTCTTGGATTTTAAGTTTCTAAATCCAATTTTAACATTTTTCATTAATTAGAAATATATAATTAGAAAAATTGGAGTATTATTTATTACTATTTAAAGTATTATTGCTTACTATTTAGGGTATTGTTGATTATTGTTCGTGATATTATCGACTGTTGTTTGAAATATTGTTGATTATTGATTGGGGTATTATTGATTCAAAAAAATATAATTCACGTCGAAGTGTGCGTTTTTCGTACTTTTTGCAATGGATTTTTTTAAAAATCCAAATACATAGTATATACTTAAGTGCGCAAACTAAAACTACTCACACGTTAAATCTTTCAATTGTTTGAGTTAAATTTATAATTTATGTTCATATACAAGAGGACTTAAGATGCTCAATGATAATATATAACTAAATTTTTTGTGAAAATTAATTAAATAAATAAAAAAGAAATTAGTTGGTCAAATGTTCTCAGTTACAATTACATATATGTGAGAATTCATGCATGAGACTATCGTGAATTGATAAAAAAATTTATAATATTAATACACATTTTTATCATGCATTTGAGTGTACATAAAAATCATTTATATTATTATTTCATAAGTATTGTAAAAAAATTAAAATGTATCATGTCATGAGACGGTCTCATACAAGTTTTTGTCTTCGTTAAAATATACTGTAATAGTTAATTAGTAATAGTATTTTTACTAAAAAAAATTACAAAATAATTATTAATTGCATTAATTATAAAGTGTGCAAATGATGCACAAGATACTCCTCCGATTACATTTTATTTGTCAAAGTTAAATATCAAATTCCAAATGACTCTACACCGCCTATTTCAAATTTCAATTGCTGAAAAAATAAAGGCACATGGAAAAGACATTTTAAAATTCCAATTGCTAAAACAATAATTGCGTGCGGGAAGCCCACTTCACATGCAACAAAATTGAAATCTAAATGGCTCTACACCATCTATTTTAGCAAATGCATTTTAGTGTCATTGGGCTCTAAGGTTACAGAAATATTGCGCTTTAAAGAGCATTGCACGAGAAATTGTTGGCCCAAGTTATTTTTATCTCAATATTTGGGAAGTACACCCAACCACTTGTGTATACATGAGAAATATCCAAAATATCATTTCCCTCTCACTGCCTCACGGAATTTAGTAAGTACACCCCTCTACAATAACACCACAAACCGTTGAGTTCATATTTCTGCTCATGTGTGCAATTTCAAAAGAAAAAAAATATGAAAAAAAGTTTTTCGCTTAAAAATAAAGTCATATTCTCGTCCATAATCTACTTCTATTTGATCAGTTTCGTAAGAATATGGTATAACAGGAATGAAAAATATGCATATATAGTTTTTTTACATTTTTAGAAAAAACTAGGTTAAAGCATAAAGTCTTTTAGATAATGTTTGTTGTACATTTGTTGTTTATTTTGGGAAAATAATGTAGAATAGGTAGTATAATGGTGTAGTGTAAATGATTCCGTGCGAGTTTTTTGTCTTACTTTTGCGTTTTCAAAAATTTTAGCTCTGGTTTTTTAAGAATTGGACATGAGTTTGGGATATAAAAATGTCGAAATTATGTAGATTTTAAAAGTTGCACGTATTTTCAAAAATAAATTCCGAAAATGTGTTCATTCCTTGGTTTTTTTGTTTTTTTTTAATTGGTAATAACCCGAGCCTGAATTATATTTTAGCGCCATTGGGCTATTATAACGTGAAGTAATATTGCACGGGGAATGTCCAACCTCCAGGATTGTGTGTAATTAGTTTTTGTGTTAGTTTTTTAGTCCCTTAGGCGCACTTGATATAATTTGTTTGACTTAATTTTAACTTACTTATGATTCATTTAAAAAAAACGAGCAATTTTTTTAATTGGTTAGAATAACAACGATAAAACACGAAAAACGAGCAATTATATTATTAATTGGTATAAAAAAAATTATAAATATTATCCTAGCTTTTTAATTGCTGACGAATAGATTTGAACACAAAGATTTCAACATTTCAAGCAAAAATGTAGCACTCCCTCCCATAAAAGACTTCAATTTTATTTTTTTTAAATATGTGAGGAGGATTTCAAAAAAGTATAAAGTTTTTTATTGGACAAAGAGAGTAGCAAATTATAACAGTAACGTCAAGGTATGGTTCATATTACATTAAAATTAGAGTTTTCCTTTTTCATTTGGAATTACAATATGAAATTCAGGTGCACATACTGACGCAGCGGGAACGTAATATTTGTTGATTCTAAGAATACTCGGATAAACGCAACAGGGAATACTAGAATAACAACGATAAAACACGAAAAGGGATAAACCCAAAATTTCTTAATTCATTAATCAACTGGTTACAATGAAATACGATACTCCTATTTAGAATGCTAAATTGACTTAGAGGACAAGAAATATAATACCTAAATATAAATAAAATCTAATCTAATTAAATAAAATAATAATCTTGATTCTCCAAATCTTCATATAATAATTCTATCATGATCTCGTCTCCATCATTCTCTCCCTCTTCGAAACGATTCGTCCTCGAATCGAAACCGATCTCATCTCCAGTGGAATAAAATAATTCCTCTAAATATTTAAGCTCGAAAATGTCAGCAGTGCGGACGTGACCCAAAGTCTTAAGGCGGTAGGTAGTAGTGAATTTTGAAAAACCATCAACAAAATAACTATCATTATTAATAAAATAATTATATTTATTTTGTGAGGGAAAAACGATATCACCAGTAAGGTTCGTATCAAAATCTTGGCACAACTCATCTTCGGGTGGCTCGACAATAACGGGTTCCACATCAAAAATTGGTGGTCCATGGAAATTCAACCCATTTTCCAAATCAATATTAATAGGCTCCAAATTAAAAGGTCCATTAAAGCAAAATTTTCACTTACAATCCGTAGGCCCATGTCCTCCATGATTATTAATTGGCCAGAATAGATTATGTTTATTAGCAGAACCAAGTTTACCATCTAAAGTACAAGCCCAAATTTGGTTAGGTAGGACTTTAGGCCCAAATTTATCTTCCTTTGTATCGGAAGATTCAGCGCAGAAGACTCTTTCAATGGCCGCCACAGGAAACAAAATTTCATCCCTTATGTCTTCTTCATCAGAAAATGTAAAAGGGACATCGTCGTACACAGGTGGAAGATCTTCGTCTTCTTCAACTTGGTGCGCCACAGGAATTCTGGTGTCAATGAACTCTTTTTCATCAAGAAAACCCCCCGAGTATGTTGTCCCTTTGTTATCTGATGGAATTGACGACAATTGAGACGGTGGAAAGCACGGAATATAGGCGGAGGAGGGTGGAGGGAATCGCAGGTTGTGGTCGGCGATTTCAGTCGGTGAGGAGGTGCTGAGGAGTGGCCGGCTGCCTGGAAGCGGCGGTATTGCTGTCGAAATCCTGCGGCATGAGGACGCGCTGACAGAGCCTTCAGTGTTGTGCAGCTTTTGAGAGCAAGCTCTCCGATCTGTTGGTGATGGAACTGTATCACCGGACTGACAGCGGGAGAACCGACGTTCTAGTTTGGATGCATATTCATGTGCATCAAACAGTGAATCCGGGTTGAGCAAAAGTATATGCTCATGAAATTGCAAGCGCAAACCCTTAATATACCGAGACACCAACTGTTTCTGCGATTCTTGAGTGTTAATTTTTCCAAGGAGGAGAGAAAATTCCTTCGAATACGCCTGGATTGTACAGTTGCCCTGTTGAAGATTGTGAAAGTTTTGGTATTGTTCTATGTAATTGTGAACTTTTTGGGTAACATTATTAAAAAATTCGAGGCGTAGAGTCTCGAATTCTTGAGCAACATCCGTCAATTGCTCCTTTAGGAGAGCAATTTCGTGATGCCTAGAACTGTGCCTGGGAGGCATCATAGGAGTCGTCAACTGACGCAGCGGGAACGTAATATCCGTTGATTTTAAGAATACCCGAATAAACGCAATGTATTTAAACGTGTTAATCTATTGATTCAGGGAATACGATAAAACACGGAAAGGGATAAACCCAAAATTTCTTAATTCATTAATCAACTGATTACAATGAAATACGATACTCCTATTTATAATGCTAAATTGACTTAGAGGACAAGAAATATAATACCTAAATATAAATAAAATCTAATCTAATCTAATTAAATAAAATAATAATTTTGATTTTCCAAATCTTCATATAATAATTCTATCATGATCTCGTCTCCATCACATACGAGAAGATTAACGCTCGAGCTTGTAATGTAAAATCAAAAAGGTAATTTAAATGTGCATAAGTCGGAAAAATTGCACTTTTGATGAATGGGTGCAAAACAATTTTGGTAATTATGTGCAGGAGTGGTCCTTATTTTTGCAGTTTTGGTCTCATCCATTAAATTTTAGGACCAAAGTTGCAAATTAACCCAATTTTTTTGGGACTAAAACTGCAATTTATCATATTCTCTTGGGATCAAAAGTATATAAAAAAATTACGGGACTAAAAGTGCCCAAAAAATGACCATTTTGAAATGAACGCATTCTTTTGGAACCAAAAGTGCAATTAACATGTGGAAAATCATGAATACCTTGTTGCAACCACAACTCTGGTGACTGACTATGGATAGGGGTAACAATGCTAGACGGGATCTGAAGAGATGGGGATTAAATCAGACATATGAGTTTCTTTCTATGCTTTCGACTCGAATTATCACTCAAATTCTAGATAAATGATTTCAAATAAATTTGCAAGAACCAGAATCTTGAGAACACCAAACTAATATGTCTAGTTTCATCTTTTTTTTATACACGCTCCTCGATTTTTTTTATACCTAATTTTATTGCACTTGGATTGAATCTGGAAATTTCGGTGAAGTTATGGAAGATCACAAGAAAATCAGTGGAATGAGCGTGGCGTTGATGATTGGTAGTTGGATTGTTGGGGGAATTTCACCAAAATGATGCAAAGGACAATGAACAAAAATTAGAAGAATCGTAAAATTGACATTTATATATGACTAGATATGTAAGCAGGCTGGGCAACATATCCAGTTGCACAAATTCTAGATCCGTGCATTCGGTGCACACAAAATCTTGCCTATTTTTTAGGTTTAGGTTTAGTTTGGAAGGTTGAAATTTCATGTAATATATTATAGGTTTTGTATTAGGAAGAAATGTCTACCTTAGGCCTGGGCTGGGCTTCAGCCCGGTACAGATTAGAAATACCTCTTATATATGTATGTATATTTCCACAAATCTTACTTGCTGGACTCCACATATATGTAGTGTTTTAAGAAGAAAGCCTAGCTTGTATAGATTTTAGGAATAAGTCTGTCACTATTGTCGGGGGAATTTGAGTTGCTTGATCTGAATGCTCATAATTTCGTTGAAGAACAAGTGGATTCTATTGGTTCCCTTTTTTGATTCAGTCGGGATTATTAAAAAATAGCAGTGATTAATAATTCTAGATCTCCATTTAATAATTTTGAAATTTAAAATCTTAGTTTTACATTTCTTAAATAATTTTGGTATAATTTTTTTAATTTTACAATTATATCTTTTAAAGTTTGAAAAAAATATTATGTGAATGATATTTATAATAATTAATTATTCGTATACAACAAATTATGATCGATCTACATTAGTAATATCGTGATGGGAAAATTATCACACGTTTGTCGATGAACTCAAAATCCAAGTGCATACACTTGGTTGCATACAAGAATTTGTGCAAATTTATATGACCACCTCGAATGTGGTAATGACAAATAAACCAAGAGACCATTATTATTTTAGTTGATTGTTTATATGTATTTTTTATATGTTATTTTAACATTTGGAGATTGTTTGATGTATTTTATTATTGAGTTTGTTAAAGATATGTACATAGATTCAATTATTGCTGAATTTCATGGTTTGAAGTCTCGAAGGGCATTAAGTGAACATCAAAATATTTTGTTATGTATAAATTTTAACGTATCAAAATATTTATTTTTCAGCCCACCCCTTTATTAAATTCTGGATCCGCCCCTGATTCCACTCAATTGACTGAGTGACTGGATGATATATGTGACTACGTTTATCAATTTCCGTTACAATCGTTTGTATGGAAAAGGTAAAAAAATGTAAAATGAAAAATGGAAAGGACAATTGATTGGCAAACCGGCCTGGATTGTCCCAATACTCATGTCACTTTTTCATTGGCTACGTTAAATTTTATTGAATAAGTTTTATATTTTTATTTTTTAGATATTAATCTATAAAATAATAAAAAATAGTTGTTATATCAAAATTTATATTTTTTTATTTTTATGATAAAAAAAGATTAATAATAATATATTTTGAATCACAACCTTATATTATTATTATTTTCCTATTTTTAGTTACCTTATCATTTCTCTTATTACCTTTCATTTTCACACATATATTTATATTTCAATTCTTGAAATTTTAATTTTGATGTTGAGTCTATAATTTATTTAAAAGTGTGTGATAATTGTTTAATTTATAATTACGAATTTTGGATAACAAGTAATTTAATATTTCCTCCGTCCCGCGATTATTTACACACTTGTCTTATTTAAACTTTCTACAATTACTTTCACACCCCAAAAAAGTAAATAATTATTCCTCACAAAAGTCAATAAAATTTAAAATTATCATTATTTTATTCAAAACTTCACACTCACGTACCCCTTTTTTCTTAAAAAATATATCACTTCCAAATGTGAAAGAAAGAGTAGGACGAAGGGACTATATCTTTACACTTATTAAAATACAATAAAAATATTTATAGATAGTATGTAATTATTAAATAATAAAAAGAATTAGATTGGGTTGGGTCACCAATAAACATGAAAAGGATTGGGTTGAGTTGTAGGTTATGAATGTGCAGGGAAAATAAATGAATTATTTATTAAGAGATTGGGTTGTGTTGGTTGTTGATAAATATAGTCTAAGTTTGTCTAGAGAGTTTTTGTCATTTCAATTGGTCGAGCCCGACTTTGTCAAATTTTTCGAAGCAGAGCAAAAAAAAAATGTAACTCCCCCCAAATGCACAAGATCATTGTAGTAGAAAACGGAATACAAGACCAAGTAATATCAACCACGGGATTTATGAGTACAGTGTGATCCTATTGTTAGTGTTAGTGTCCTAGAGACAATCCATCGAAATGACATAATACTAAAATAATATTCAGATTTGATTTAATATTATTATTGGTTTAATATTAAATGTATGGCGTTACACTTATCTGAATATGATGTTTGATTGTTTGCATATATTCTTATTTGTGTTCCCATGAATCACTACTGTCATTGAGTGAGTGAGAACTCAGACGACTTAAGTATGATTCTCAAATAGCCCCGATCAAGGATCATCAAGAATGGGATATTGGTGATGCAATTGAAATTGGTGTGCTATCTGCATCATACTCTTAGAGAGTGTAGTAAGATCTCACTTAGTACGAGATACCGGGTATCTCGTGATGGATGCACAGATACCTTAGAGGGTATTGGTATACCCATCCGAGAAACCGTTTGATGTAATTTCACATAATGTGTCTACGGGTGTCTCGGTTAGTGGGAGCGATGTGATACTCCTCTGACTTGAGGTCAATACGCACGACATGTGCGGAGTGATGGACTTTGACCATGACCGACGCTTGCACCCTCTGAGGGTAGATATGGCATGGATTGGGTTCATCACGAAGTACATGTGCGTGGTAGTTGAGCCAAGAATAGGATTCATTCCTCAATATGAATTTAGAGAGAATACTCGTGTTCTCATCATAATTGGATCTAAGTCGTCGGCCGACGCGCATCAACTTAGACTTTGTGGCTAAGTGTGATATACTTGATCAAGTAGTGAATGGAGATAATATGATTAAGTTATTTGAATAGACACTTCATCATGTTCAAGACTTAATCGGGTATTCGCGAATGAAAGAAAGATATCACAATAGCCTACAGTATTACGGGTAGTTGCACATTTCCTCGCAACGTACCTCGTATATTGAAAATGTCTAATGTATTGTCTAGGGTTCAATTAAGACCGTTAATTTGACTAATCGCTCGATATACGAGGGCCTATGGGTCACACAACAAGTAATGGCAATTTACCAATTCTAGTTGGTTGATTAAATATTGTATTAGATATAATATTTAATTTATGGAGAAATAATAATATTTATATTTGGAATTAATTATTATTATTATTTAATTAAATTAGATTTAATTAAATATGAAATCCCAATAATAATATTTAAAATATTATTATACAAGAATAATAGATATGGTAAAGATATTATTCGTAGTAACATATCTAGGGAAATATAATCCGTAGAGATTATATTACGGGCTAGGCCCGATATCTTGCTTAGGAATTAAGTCAAGTTAATCTCTATAAATATGTGTCTTATGGGAATTCCGAAAACGTACCAGAAATATAATTTCTCCATAAAATCTCCAGTCGGAATTTTCCTAGCAAATTCGTCTCGAGATTCAACGCAAGCATATTGGTGCGGGTTTGGTAGAAAGTCGTTACGTGGATACCATAGTTGAGGATTCCGCGTACAAATCACTGTAAGGATTTATATGTTGTTATTTATCCTTTATGTTTTATGTTATACAATCATGTTTCAGATTCGTTGTTGGTGAATCGTTTTCTTCCGCTGCGCCGAACATGGTCTTTGTGCCTCTAAAACCCAACAGTGGTATCAGAGCTTCAGGCTTTGATTTCATGGTCGTATATCATAAAATATTATTATTTGTAGGTAATATATGCACGTAAATTTCAATTATATTTTGCCCGAAAATTATTTGGAAATCAATGAATTATGATAGGTACAAAGTTAATATTTTATGGAAAATTAATTGACTGACACGAAATGCTTTATGGCAAGGCAATTAATTTTTTAAGTCTGAGAATAACCAAATTCGTGTCCACTGTTCGTCGTCGATGGGGAGGACTTGCTGGGCAATCATCCATCCTTCGTCGAATTCACACAATCCATGCATCGCCCCCTTTTCTGGAATCACGTCGTCGCCAAAATTGAACTCACTGGGCGAGATCTTCGCATCGATCGGATCGATGCATTTTGAATTTAGGCTTCAACGAACATAAGCGGAGATCAATGGGCGAGATTTGAGGCGTTGTCCGCGGCGCTGCAGGTCGTTCACGACTGAGTCGCCAGCGATGGGCATCGGTCGAACGCCGTTGACGGCCAGAATTTATCACCGGACCTTAGCGAATTGGGCCACTGTGATTTCAAATTGGGGCTATTCGATGGTACCTTCGGTTCGCGGCTACTGGTAGTTTCGCCGAACAAGGAAGGGCACCGGCGTCGTCGATTGACAAGCCTGGTTTTTTAAAAAAAAATTGATGCCTAATTTCATTGTTAATATACAGAGTAATTAAGCCTAGGATTGACTTTGAGAATTTGATTCTCTTCGGGGGTGTATTTACAATTTTAAATGATTCTGAAAATTGCAATTTTATCCCTGGGTTTTACTACAATTTTTAATCTTTTTGGAAATTGCAGTTTAACTTTTGGGGTGTGTGTGCAATTATGAATTTTTTAGAAAATTACAGATTAACCCTGGGTCATATTTTGAATTCCAAAAATTTATTAAGGCCTTGTTTGGTTTATTTGAATTTTGAAAATTCTGAAAAACAAACTAAGGGCATGTTTGGTTGGACCAGATTTCAAAATATTCTGAAAAACAAAATTTAAGTCCTGTTTGGTTGGACCAAAATTCTGAAAAACCATGATAAAGTCTTGTTTGGTTGGACCAAATTTTGATAATTTGATTTCGGGCAAAAAAAAATTGAAAATGACTTTAGAAATTGACCGAGAGCTTGGAGCTCGTTGGTATTTCTAATTTTAGCAATATTTTACCTACGGATAATTATTGTTAAGCACGTTTATTTGATTTACGTGGTATTATGTGTTAAATATTTAATATATGTTTTATTTATGCAAATTTAATTTTTGAAATAAAGCATGAGAACTTGATTAGTTGTTCCCTACTTGTATAACTGCTTATGTGAATCGATATTTACATTATTAGTTATATAGCCCGCATTAAATTGTTTGGGTAGGCGGCACCCAATATTTGTCAGACCGTATTAAATGTTTGGGTAGACGGTGCCCAATATATGTTTGTCTGCACATGGCATGTTTGGGTAGGCGGCGCTCAATAATTGCTCAAATATGACGTAGTTATCATGTTGGATCTCGATTAAGCAATTAATACCCCGTCTTTGAAATGATCATCACTAAAATATGGTTTTTCATTAAATTGAAAGATGTCTTCCATTAAAATTAAAAGTAAACCGGAGATTTCGTTCCAATGAGTATTTAAGGCCCTAGTCTTTTGCTCGGATCTCATCTAACGGGACTTGTATAGGGACACGATTGTCGCCGCTTAATGGTTGTAAACCAACTTAATTCTGTTTCACCAGCCCTAGCATGGAAACGAGAATTAGGTGACATCCGGTTGAACTAGGTTCAATCAACTAGGAGTTGCGTGAGGCAATTGGTTTAGAGACCTACCAGTTTTGTTGTTGCAATGTTTAGCCCTAGCAGTCATTTTAATAGTAGGAATGTGGATCCTAGTCCATTACAATTTATATTAGATATAAATTCGTACTCTTCCGATGAGGTCGTTGGGTATGTAAAAATAATGGAGTCAAAATAAATTAAAAGACCATGTTTATTTTGATTGTTGAATATTGATCATATGAATTATGTGTTTAATTTCCGTTTTAGTTTATTTCTCTAAAATTGTTGAAATGAATAACTTGTCATTGAAAAATGTTCTGAAAACGAACAAATTGGCTGGGCCAAATTTTCTGGACTGACACTGAAACGTGTGTTTGGTGCTTAGGCAAGAAGAGATTGAGTACGTGTTAGACACGACAATCCCTTTACCCCTGAGGCTGCAGTGTTTGACGTTACAGCTCAAAAGAAGCATTAAGATGATACTTCCCAGACTCTATGTTATGATTGCTCGGCATGATTCCCGAATTGCAAGGCAACATGAGAAAATGGATCCCTTCGAGATGCTTAAGCGTCTGAAAGGATCTCTTTGATTCTAGATCTCGTTTGAGATTTATGAAGTGGTGAGAGATCTGTTCAAATGTCGATTAGCGAAAGGATGGAAGATTTCACCTCATGTGTTATCCTCAGGTCGCTCCCCGATTCATATTGTAGTTTCGTAGTAAATTTAATATGAAGAAGACGGAAGCGACAATGCCGGAGCCTCATAACATGCCTAAGACTTTTGAGTCTTCCACTGCTAAGAAAAAGCCGGTGCTCATGGTGAGTGTTTCTACTTCTTCTGACCTGAAAGGCGAGAAGAAGCGAGGGAGTAAGGGTAAGAGGGATCCAAGCCCAATTTCCTGAAGGCGAAAGGTGGAGTTCAAAAGTAAGAGCGGGTTGATAAGGATGTGCGCCCCACTGCAATAGAAGGGGGCATTGGAAGAAGGACTATAAGGTTCTAGGAAGCGAGAAGAAAAGACAAGGTGTTTTAGCTGCTGGAACAAGTACGGTTGTTATTAAGATAAACATGTTCACTAATGGTTCAAACTACTAGGTATTTGTTGAGTTATGGACATGATGTTCTTAATATACAAAGTAGGATGACTCAAGTTTAGTAATCATGAAACCCAACTTGCTTGTGGCATTGTAGATTTGATCATGCAAACGAGAAAAGAATCGCAAGGTTAAGAAAGTTGGACTACTTAACCTCATTTGACTTAGAGTCTTATGGTGATTGTGAATCTTGTCTCGTGGGTAAGATGATCAATAAACCCTTTTCCGGGAAAAGGGTGCGTGCCAAAGAAGTTCTAGAGTTGATTCGCATCGATGTTTGCGGACCATTGCTCACTCTAGCTAGGGGTCAATTCGGCTACTTCATCACCTTTACCGACGATTACTCAAGGTACGGATACGTGTATCTCATGAAACACAAATCTGAATCGTATGAGAAGTTCAAGGGGTACAAGGCAGAAGTAGAGAAACAACTTGGTAATAGTATAAAGACTCTTCAATCGGATCGAGGAGGTGAGTACCTTAGCCATGAATTCATGGATTACTTGAAGCTTCATGGGATCCAGTCACAATTGACTCCTTCCGGAACACCTCAGATGAACGGTGTGTCCGAAAGGAGAAACCGAACCTTATTTGACATGGTAAGGTCCATGATGAGTTTTTTTCCTCTCTTCCAACATTCTTATGGGGATACGCATTACAAACCTCAATCTATATTCTGAATAGGACTCCATCCAAATCAGTTGAGCAGACTCCATACGAGCTATGGCATGGCAAGAAGCCATCTGCTAATTGATAAGTTGGAATCCAAATGTGAAAATGGTTATTTTGTGGGATATCCTAAGGAGACAAGAGGATATCACTTCTATCTACCGAGAAACAAACAATAATTATTTCTAGGCAAGCTAAGTTCCTAGAAGACGAGTATGTCTTTAAGGAACAAAGCCGTAAGAAGATAGAACTTGAAGAGATTCAAGAACCACGAATTAACATAGAGGCTGATGTTTTGTCAAAGCAACATGACAAAGAATCAATGGGAGCATTCAGCGACTCTTATGGTGGAAGTTAATCACTAAGTGATCCTCTTTCAGCCAGTGGGAGCGTAATTGGAGTTGCATTGCTTTCGCAATAACCTCCAAGTAGGCAGAATGAGAATAACATAGTTCAAACTCCCGCCCAAGAGGCATTTGAAAATGTCGTTCTTAAGAACTTTCCGGTCAACGATGAAGTCGCTGCACCACAAAATTTTCACAATCAGAATGTACAGTCTGCACAACCACAAATCCATAAGTCGACTAGGATTCGTAATCCACCCACTAGGTATTATAGGTTCCTCGTGGAGGAACATGATGACGTGAAGATCCCGGATAAAGACGAACCTAGAACTTATACTGAAACAACATTAGATGTTGACTCAGAGAAGTGGCATGAAGCCATGAAATCCGAGATGAACTCGATGTACACCAATTAAGTCTAGGACTTAATTAAGTTGCCAGAAAGGGGTTAGACTCATAGGTTGCAAGTGAGTCTTCAGGTGTAAGACCGATGCAAATGGAAAAGTACAAACCTATAAAGATAGGTTGGTGGCGAAAGGTTATAGTCGACACGAGGTATTGACTATGATGAAACTTTCTCGCCAGTTGCTGAGATCAAGTCCATTCGAATTTTACTTGCGATAGCAACACACCACGATTATGAGTTTTGGTAGATGGACGTCAAAACAGCTTTCCTCAATGGTAACATTGATAAGGAAGTGTTTGTGACTCAGCCGGAGGGTTTTATATCTGTTGATGGACGACCAGGCGAGTAACAGTGTTTAGAAGATTAAGAGACTAATAATACAATTTAGAAGTCGGCGACCAGCAGAGCTTAAAAAGGTCTCAAACACCATGCGACCAGGAGTGAAGTCAGACGGATGTCAGGCAACCAACATAGCAAAGGAGCAAGACGAACAAATAATTAAAATAAAAATAAGGGCAAGATACTCAATATTTAGGCGACCAAGCGAGCAAGACTGAGCCACGAAGGACAGCTCAAAATTCCACTAATTTAAACATTACATTAGGAGCAAACAAGTGTACTAAACACTTGTCATTGTATAAAATGTAATAGTTTAGGAATAAGACAAGTGGCTAAACACTTGTCAAAGCCAAAATCAAAGGGCTAAGAGGGTGACACCTCCTACTTGCTTGTAGGTCTATAAATATCCCTTCATGAAAGGGTAAAAATAAGTTCAAATATTCAAGAAAAATATCAAACTCTTGCAATTTTATCTCTCAAACTTCATTAAACACAAAGTTATTACTCGTAATCTTGTTTGGTGACCTTCTTAGTGTTAGAACAGACACTAATCATCGAATTCGGATCAAGGTCATGAACAATTGGCGCTAGAAGAAGGGTCTGAACTTCCGGTGGATCGAAGATTTGAAGAATTCGGTAGAAAAGCCACCGGAATCTGCAAATTGTCATCGGAATCTGGCCAAAAGTCATCGGGAACTGGTAAAAGTCGCCGGAAACTGGGTATAAGAAGGGTAATTTAATATTTGTGAAGGATTTGCTCATATTTAATAATTTAAATGCATGCATGTGTGAATTAGGGTTTGTTAAATAACCAAGTTCACACATACAAGGCTAGTTATTCTTAAATTGGCAAGAACAAACACAAAATCTTCATCACCAAAATACCCAATAAAAAATGGCGGGATCACAAGAACGACAGTCTTCAAGTGCACACCCGTCACATAGGTCACAGACTCGGGTATCGTCTACGGGTAACCATGCACGTACTGTACGGGCCACGTCCAATAGAAATGTGCAAGTCACCATCGACACTCTTCCCCCGAGGGTGGAAGCCCTGGCCAGAAATCCGGAAGAGCTCGCAAAAACGATTGCCGTTTTACAATCGATACAAAGACGTCAAGAAAGAGCAGGGCTGTCAAGAGCGCTGGAGACGACCAGATGATCAGCCGAGCAGCAAAGTAAGAGACAGGAAGATGTACGACATGACGAGGTGGACAACGCTCAGGCTCGACGGAACAAGGGTAAGACCCCAATGAGCGAGAGGTTGGGAAGCAGATGAGAGTCCACGCCGGGAGGAGAGGTGGAGCCGAGCAAAGGCGCAACAAGGAGCACATGTCATAACTACGATGGAAGATCAGAACGCAGGAGAGAGATCAAAGAGGTTACACCACCACGGAGCGAGCAGCGATCACGTGCTGATGCTCGCCCATCCGTTCATGATCGACTACGACGATCAGCCTTTGGGCGGCTAGGTCCCAATGGGGCCAGCAACGCTGCCAGGCGACCAACTCAGGAGAAACGTCCCGTTGAAGAGGAACTGCGTCAAGATGAAGTCATTGGACTTAATCACGACGAACAGTCTCCCAACGGTGGAGCATCTCCGAACGAGTTGCAAGCCCTCAAGAAGGCAATCGAGGAGATGCAAAGACAGTTAGACTTTCAGAAGGGGATTGGACCGACAGTTCTGCCATCATCACCGCTATCACCGGCAATCTTAAATGCGACAGTGCAGAAAAAAATACAATTTCCGGCCATCAACTTGTACGAAGGAAATTCAGATCCCAGAGTTCACCTAACGAAGTATTCTGACTTCATGATATCAATGGGAGCGTCTAATGCCACACAATGTCGTAACTTCCCACTCACACTCGGTGACGGCCCCTATCGTTGGTTTTCGGCACTTACTCCCGGATCTATCAACTCCTTTGCGCAGCTAGGCAAAAAGTTTTTGGCTCATTTTTCTACAGTCGGGTCGTATTTAACTCAGAGGCACCGACTGGCTGACGTCAAGCAAGGGGGTGATGAGTCAGATAGGAAGTTCCTAGAGAGGTTTGATAAGATACTTCTAGAAGGAGAAATGGTCAGCGAGGACACCAAGATGGTGGCGGTGATGGCGGGCTTGAAGAAAGGGACTGATTTGTGGAAAAAGATACACCTTGCCTGCCCTAAGACATACGCAGAGTTCAGACATCGGGTGGGTATACATGTATCCATGCAAGAAGCACTGCAGAAAGAGTTGGGTGATAAAGTTGATCCCAAGAAAGCTGGAAAGAAGTCCGCGGGAAATGATTACAAGGCCCCCAAGAACATGAAGGCCTTCAATGAGGGAGCAGAATTGAAGGAAAATCTCAATCAGGTGTTCACCACATCGATAGAGGTTGTGTATAACAACGTCAAAGACAGGGACATGCTATCGAAACCAAGGAAGATCCGGCAAGAGCGCGGAAAGCTAAATCCAAACAAATATTGCGCCTACCATCAGAACATCGGACATTTCACTAGTGAATGTCGCGATTTATTAAAGCAACTCTGGAGGTTCTATGAAGAGGGCTAATTGTCCGAATTTGTGAAAAAGGAACCCGGGAAGAGACCCAGGATGGTTAGTTCACCCAGCACGGATGACGAAGACAGTGACGACCAGCCGAGCAAGGCGACCAAGAAGGGAAAGAAGGTCCCATCGGCACCGGCAGAACCAATGCGGGAATTTTTTATGCTTGAGACAAGCGGGCCTGTTGGAGGTTGTTCAGATGGGAGACCCCCAATCTCGAAAAGAAAAAGGAAGGCAGAACTGAGAGCAGTGGCTCACCACCAAGAAAAACAGGAGACTTGGTGTTTTCAAAAAAGGATTTGGATGGAGTGCTCACTCAGCACAACGACTCATTGATCATATGTGCTAACATCATGGGAACCCGGGTCCACCGATTGCTCGTGGATATCGGCTCATACACAAACATTCTATTCAAAAGCACATTAGATCAGATAGGAGATTGTGCAGAATATGTAAAAGATTATAATCATAAGATAGTGGGATTCGGAGATGCTGTAACCGTTCCCCTAGGAGTAGTTACGTTGCCAGTTGAACTTGTATCGACCGAGAATCCTGATAGGAGGTTAACTAGAATGGTAGAATTCCTAGTGGTAGACCAACCGTACTCATATAATGGATTTCTCGGTCGACCTTTTATTAATGAATTCAAAGCAGTTGTTTCAACGTACTATTATTGTGTCAAATTCCCAACACCAAAAGAGTCAGGTACAGTAAAAGGCGATAAAAAAAGAGCTCGTGAGTGTCTCCTGCAACTGCTACCTGGAGACAATCAGGTATCAATGATAGGCGAACAGTCGAGCAGCAGTGCTGAAGATGAACCATCCATACTCGATGAAATTATGGAATCTATTGATATGGTGATGATGGAGGTAGACGACCAGCAAGGGTACGAGCAAGAAATCCAAAACGACCAGCAAAGACAAAGGACTGGACCTTACCCAAACAAGGTGGAAGACCTCGAACCGCGGCTAGGAGCAGAGCCAATGGTGGTTGAAGATGAGCTCAACTTGGAAGGGCCCATCATTGATCCTCGATGGAAAAATCAAAAGAGGAGAGCAACGTCGGTCGAAGAGTTGGAAGCAATAAAAGTTGACCCGAACCGAGAAGACTTAGAACTTTTCATTGGGTCTGAGCTACCGGAGCCTTATAGATCCAGAATGGAAGAATTCTTAAAGTCTAATCTTGATGTATTCGCATGGTCACACAGTGACATGGTAGGCATTAATCCTGAGCATGCCTGCCATAAGCTAAATATTGACCCAACAAGGAAACCGGTGAAACAAAAAAGGAGGAAGTTTGGGGCCGACAAGTACGAAGCGTTGGATGTAGAAGTTAATAAGCTATTGGACAATGACCTTATCAAAGAGGCATTGTGCCCTAGATGGGTGGCAAATCCGGTGTTGGTGAAAAAACCAAATGGCGCGTGGAGATTATGTATCGACTTCATGGACTTGAATGCTGCGTGCCCCAAGGACAACTTTCCATTACCACACATTGACCAATTGGTGGACAACACGGCTGGACATGAACTCCTCACATTCATGGATGTATTCGCTGGCTACCATCAGATACCAATGCATCCAGGCGACCAGGAAAGTACAGCTTTTTACACCAACAAAAATTTGTTATGTTGGAAAAGGATGTCGTTCGAGTTTATTAACGCGGGAGCCACATATCAACAACTCGTCAACAAAATGTTCGATGAACACATTGGCAAAATGATGGAAGTGTATGTAGACGACATAGTCGTAAAAAGCCCGAGGAAGGAAGACCATTTGGAACACCTGACACGAGCCTTTGAAATACTCCGAGCATACAACATGAAGCTAAATCCAAAGAAAAGCAGCTTTGGAGTCCATTCAGGCAAGTTCTTAGGACATCTTGTTAGCCAGTGAGGCATTGAAGCAAATCCATCAAAGGTAAAGACTATTCTACACATGCAGCCACCAAGGTCCGTCAGGGAAGTACAACGACTCACCGGATGCTTGGCGGCCCTAAATAAATTCATCTCAAGGTCTGGCGACAAATGCCAACATTTCTTTGACGCCATAAGGAAAGGAGGATTTCGATGGATAGATCATTATCAACAGGCGTTCGAGCAGCTAAAAGAATATCTCGGCGATACTAAAGTTTTATCAAAACTAGTGTCGGGAGAGAAGCTATATTTGTATCTGGCAGCTTCAGAAGTAGCCATCAGTTCAGTCCTAGTTCGTGCAGAAGGAAAATTCCATCTACCCATCTACTATGTAAGTCAAGCATTACACGAGGCAGAAATCAAATACTCCCCGATGGAAAAATTGGCATATGCACTGGTGATGAGCGTCAGGAAACTTCGACCATACTTCTTCGATCACCAGGTAGAAGTCCTGACAACCTTCCCGCTAAGGCAAATCTTACAGAGGCCAGACACTGCTGGTCGCCTCCTCAAGTGGTCTCTCGAAATAAGCCAGTTTGGAATATCATATGCACCTCGAACAGCGATCAAAGGACAAACGCTGGCCGACTTTATAGTCGAGTTGACCTTTCCTCAAGATCCGACGAGAGGTCATAATCATCCATGGCATATGTACATCGATGGGTCATCCACCAACGCAGCATCAGGAGCAGGAATAGTACTAATCAGCCCGGACAGACAAATCTTCACCTCAGCAGTACGATTTGAGTTCATGGCCACAAACAATGAAGCAGAATATGAAGCATTGATAGCCGGACTCCGTCTAGCATTGGCGGTCGGGGTTAGAAGATTGCAAATATATGGGGACTCACAGCTAATAGTCAACCAAGTCTGAGGAGAGTATGAAGCGAAAGACGAAAACATGGCGTTATATCAGAATATCGTAGCCCATTTGGCTTCCATGTTTGAGCAAATTTATATCGAACAAGTACCTAGAGAAAATAATTCCCAAGTAGATGCACTTGCCCGCCTGGCTACCAGCACGGGCCCAAAAGAATTGTCAGAAATCACCATCACAAAAATATGTCAACCATCAACACACGATTACAAGATCAATCAAGTAGATGAAGAATCCGAGGAAGACAACTGGAGAATACCTATTATCAAGTATCTTCGTGATGGCGAAATCCCAAAAGATTTACAAGAGGCTACCAAGACAACCAGACGAGCAGCAAGGTTCACAATCATGGATGTACAACTATACAAGAGAGGGTTCTCGCTTTCGTTACTGAAATGTTTGATAAGAGGGCAAGGCCAGAAGGTTTTACAAGAGATCCATCAAGGCCTCTGTGGAAACCACGCTGGGGGGCGTGCATTGGCCTACAAGATAGTGAGACAAGGATATTACTAGCCTACATTACTGCAAGATGCTATCAAAGTTGCGAAAACTTGTCACAGATGCCAGATATTCACACCCAGTATTCACAAGCCACCAACCGAGATGGTAGCAGTCAATAGTCCATGGCCATTCGCAAAATGGGGAATCGACATCATAGGGCATTTCCCAACTGGAAAAGGAAACGTAAAATTCGCAGTGGTGGCCGTAGACTACTACACGAAATGGGCCGAGGCAGAGGCACTCGTGACAATCACACAGGAAAAGATGATCAGTTTCATATGGAAAAATATCATATGCCGGTTCAGAGTCCCACAGGCAATTTTGACAGACAATGGGCGACAGTTTGAAGGCAAGAAAATAAGATTTTTTTGTGAAAAATGGGGAATAAAAAAGCATTTTTCAACTCCATATCATCCCCAGTCCATCGGCCAAGTAGAGGCAGTCAACAAAATAATCAAACATATACTAAAGATTCGGTTGGTGGACAAGAAGGGAAAATGGTCAGAAGAGCTACCAGAAGTGTTATGGGCATATCGAGTATCTTATGGAACAAGTACATGAGAAATTCCGTTCACCATGGCATTCAGTGTGGAAGCAGTAATACTTGTAGAATTGAAGGTGCCAACAGAGCGAACAACAATATTCGACGAGCAGGCGAACAGCATGGCTCTAGCTGCAGAGATGGATTTGGTTGACGGAAAAAGAATTTCAGCGGAGATGAAGAACGTAATATACAAGAAAAGGATCGCAAAGTATTACAATTCACAAGTAACAATTAGAGAATTCAAGATCGGAGATCTCATACTTAAAAAAGTTTTGGGACCTCCACAAGGAGTATTCGGGCCAACTTGGAAGGGCCCATACAGGATAACTCAGAAATGGCACAATGACACTTATGACTTAGAAGATATGGAAGGCAACTCGGCCCAATACTCCTGGAATGCAGCGTTGTTGAAGAAATACTATCAATAGGCAAAAATTGTATAGCATATGTAACATTTTAGTTCAAGTTCCATGTTATTTTATGAAATATCTAATTAAAAGTATGGTTGAAAAATTACAAAATTTTGTAAGTACATATGAATTTTATGTTGTAAAATTAATTCACTCAATTGATCGCTCCGCAAAAAAAGAAATGAAGAGTTGCTCGCCCAAAATGCACAGACAAAGGAGGCGAACAATTCATGGCCAAGTCCATAAGGACAATAAGACCCAAAATTGGGGACGACCACGAGGGATAAATCCAAGGCCAAGTCCATAAAAGGACCATAAGGCCTAATCATTCAAGGCTAAGTCTTTTTTAAGACAATAAAGGCCCATCCAAATCGATCAGGCGATCAGTGAATATAAAAAAGAAAAATTTTAAGTTCGTGAAGCTTATATGAATTCAGGCGAACAACAGTGCAAATAGCGAACAAAAAAAAGAAGCAAGGAAACATAATAAGTAAGAAGATAGCAAACATTTCCAATTTTTTCATTGAAGAGCAAAAGGTGTTACAAGAAGAAAAGCAAAGAAAAGTACAGAATTGTCCTACTACAAATCTAAGAAAAACAAAGAATGTAAAAGTCTTCAATCTTGGTGGACCGGAGGAGCATCGGTGGTCGTCGGGGCAGGAGGAGCTGCATCAATGGTAGTGGCTTTGGTGGTGGCCGCCGCAGTTGAGGTGCCCGCCCCATCAATAGGAGTAAGGGGAAGAGAGTGGAGGCCATAAAAATATCAGCTTCCTTGCTCGGCTCCTCACCCGAGAACTGGGGGGCGATGACTTGAACGTCCTCCCCAAAAATGTCCAGGGGGACTCCCATCTCCCCAAGATCGGCCACCAGGACAGCGAATCCAACACCGATAGGGTTGTCCTTAACATAATCGATGAAGTTTTTCTTGGTTGTGGCCAAGACATCTTTGCCATGATCCAAGGCAAACTTCACCGACCTGATGCTCTCCGCATAAGCACACACATAACCGAGGTTAGTATTGTCGGCCACATCCTGAGCATAGACATCAAAGGCAACCATGCCAGTCCTCTCTTGCTGAAGGCGAGCAACCTCAGCTTGCAATTCCTCAACCTGGGCGACCATGGCTGCCTTCTCGCCCTCCAGCACCTTTAGTCGCTCATCAGCAACTCCCAGTTCAAGGAACAACTTCTCTGATTGATTAAGAGCAACTTGTTCGCTGTTCAGAGAAGCGTTGTATTTCTGCTCCAGATCTGCCACCACCTTAGCATGCTCAGCTTTCTCCTGGACAAGTTCATCCTATTTCTTCTTCAGAACAGCTGCCTTCTCCGCCTCAAAACCGTCAATCTTGCGACCAAGACCGCGGTTGGTCCTCTCCAAGAGCTCGATCTGATCAAGGAGCTTTTGAGCCATCACAGCTTGATGACTGGCATTATAGGCGACCAGGCGGGCATTGTCATTGGCAGTCTGCTCTTGGACGATATCCTCGCAGGTTTTGGTCCAAGAGCGAGGGACCATCTCAGTTGCCCGACGAACATGAGAGTCCGGGATGTCCAAGTAAGGAGGAGAAGACTTAACACAACTAAGCTGATGAAGCACCTCTGATCGCCCGGGGTGCTCCTCAGGTTTGTATCTGAAAAAGAAAAAGAAACTTTTTAAATCAGTATGCTACAAAGGAGCGATCACTGAGGTGGTAGGCTAAAAACTTACTCTCTCAGCTTCACTGGGTCATACCCCAGGTACGAGCGATCATTAGATGCTCGCTTCTTCTTCAAGACAGCAGCCACGGCCTGCTGTTCGCTTACAACCTCGATAGAGGTGGGCTTAGAGATTGGAGAGCGAGGGGCCCGGCTACTAGCCTCTGTGGTGGGCTTCGAACGCTTGGATGCTCGCTCAGCACCCTCTCCTTCCCCACGGCTATCCTCACGCGGTGCCTTCTTCTTCATCTTTTCTTTCTCTGCACCTCGAGGAGAAGAAGTGGTTTTGGGAGCTCCTCGAGAGCGACCAGCAGGGGCTCGTTGGCGAGCATGGGCAGCTGGCTCTCCCCCAGCTCGAAGACGAATAAGTGACAGTGGTGGATCCTGCTTCCTCCTGGTCGGCTCCTCAGCGGCCATCTGTTTTACCCTGGTGGCTAGGAGATGATAAGATTCTGGGATGGTAGGAATAGCAACAGTCACACGTTGATCTATCAAAAATAAAGAAGAAACGAAGATTAGAAACCCCAGACGATCAAGCGAACAAGAGAGTAAAGAGTCTTAGAGATGATTACCCTCGGGTATTTCTGCTTGAGCTTCCAAGTGATGCGGACTTGTGAAAAGTTGAGCGATTCTCCGGCAATGAGGTTTCGATAGGTGAAGAATCTCACAATCAGTGCGATTCCGCAGAACTATCACAGCCAATGTGAACAAGAATTCTTCGCTCAAGTCCGGATGCCCCCACTTCAAAAAATTTGGACCTGCAAAACAACAAAAAAGAAGAAATTAAAATTAGTCTCCAACGCAGTCCCAGGAAGGAAATAAGAAAGTCTGCGTTTCACTATGCCAAAACGTTCAGGAGAGTTAATGCGTGCTTGGCCACCAGCAAAGTCTGCTGATGCTCGCCAGTCTCTTCCTATGAAAAAGAACTGATTATGCCAACTTTTTACTTTGTTGGCGACTCTCTCGATGAGTTTAACCCCCGTCCTCGCCTTTACATAGTACCAGCCCACACCCTCTTCTTTGCAGGCTGAGATGACCATGGCGTAGTGGATCTCGGCCGTACTGAGTTTGTTCTTATAGCCTTCAAGGCCAAAAAGGGTCATCAGGGCGAGCAGGTTACTCCACCCATTGGGAGTGATTTGGGTGATCGCCAGATCGACATCCTCCAGGAAGCGACCAATAAGAGGATGAAGCGGCAGCGAAAACCCCGTGTTGAGTATATCCAAGTTGATCGACGTGCATCCTGGTGGTGGGCGATCAGCAGTTTCTCCCTTTTTGGGGGCATACAAGAAGATATCGTATGGTATCTTGTAATGAGACCTGATGCTAGAGCTGGCAAAATGGGCGGGCCGGGCCGGCCCAGCCCGTCGGGCCAAACACTATTCGCGGGCCGGGCTGGCCCATTTGCACGTCGGGCCAGTAAAATCCCAGCCCAGCCCGGCCCAAGCATAGCCCGCGGGCTAACGGGCCGGCCCGGTCCATTTCAACTTTTTTTTATTTTTTATTTTTAGTCTCAAAATAATATTTGGTAGAGTTTTTTTATTCCACGGTACTGAAAATTGAGGGGCTTCATTTACAAAATTCTTTATTATGGCATCAACTATCAAGTCAAGTATGTTAAAAAAAAAAACTAAATATACAACACTAAATATCATTTAAATATCACTAAATATCATTTAAAAACTAAATATACAACACTAAATTCCTTATTATGGCAGTATCAAGTCAAGTATGTCCATATATTTGTAATTACAACACTAAATATCATTTAAAGAAACAACACTAATTATAATCTTTTAAAAAAATAGATAAAAATAAATAAATAAATAAAATCAACCGGGCCAAGCCCATTTGGCCCGCCGGGCCAGCCTGGCCGGGCAAAAAACGGCCCGGTTATTTCGAGCCCCTATTTTTTGGGCACAGCCCAGCCCATGGGCCGGGCCGGGCCCAAATTGCCAGCTCTACCTGATGCTATCCAAATCGTCTTCAATAATCAGGCTGGATATCCTGCTCGCCGTAAAAGTGTTCTACTGGGCGGCCATAATCACGCGGGAGCGAACAGGAAAGGCAGTGGAATAGCGAGCAACATATTCACCCCATTCATTCTGGCGAACAACCCCCTCAGGAATCTGGGACTCGGGAGTCACTCTAGAGGTAGGGAAGCCTATCTCCTCCAGAAACTCCCAAGTCACGGATAATCTTGATTGCTCCTCCTTAGAGTGGTCGCCTTCAGCATCAATCTCAGCGGCTACTTCTTTCGAATCTTCTCCCAAGTCGGAAGAAGTTTCTTCTGCATCCGGGCGACCAGCAGGATGCTGTATCTCTTCATCGCCAGAGTTATCCACGGCATGAGCCTCCACGGAGCGAACAACGGAGGATGCCTCAGAACCCGTTTCTTCGTCCACTAACAAGGTTCTTGGATTGCAAGCAAGTGCTTGACGAATGGAGCGGCGAGGAGCGGGGGAAGTCTCTTCTTCCATCGGACGTTTCCCAGGGTTACGTTCAAAAATCTCGATTGAGGTAGTTTCACTCGAAGAAGAAGCCATTTTAAAAAGTCATTTTTCAAGGAAACGATGAGAATGATAGGGGATTTTAAAAGAAGGGTAAAAGAAGAAGCGTGAGGGGCAGGGACGACGGAGTATGGCGGCGCCGGAGAAATCAGCGGTGGCGGAGGAGGGATTTCGATAAAAAAAAGAGGAAGAAAACAAACAAAAGCAAACAGCAACAAAATACAGGAATGAAAGTAAAAATAGAATTAAAAGCTATGATCAACAACTACCTGGAGATTACGCATGAGCTCTATCAAAGATTTGATGAAAATGAGTGAAAGAAGAGCTTGGAAGTAAAGCTTCAATGGCGGAAGGAGAAATGAATTTTCGAAAGAGTGAGAAATGGAAGAAAGACAAGTATTTATAAGAAGCAGAAATGGGGGTTAAAACGAATTTTTTTAAAAAGTTTCGTAGGCCCCTAGTTGCAAAAAAAGGAATACGCGTGGGCAGCGATAACGTCACCTACCGCCCACAACGGTACGGATTCCGAGAATCTCGGGAATCCAACCGTCACACACACGTAGAAAATCCTGTTGGTCGGTCCGCTGACTGGGTAATCGCCGAACTTCCCGCTCAAAAGGAATTCAAAAACTTGTTGCTCGCTCCATGCATACGGATATCACTCTACCAAAATTTTGCCTTGTTCCTCATTAGTCAACAATTTTCCTAATAAAGAACAAGTCAGGGGGCAATGTTGATGGATGACCAGGCGAGCAACAGTGTTTAGAAGATTAAGAGACTAATAATACAATTTAGAAGTCGGCGACCAGCAGAGCTTAAAAAGGTCTCAAACACCAGGCGACCAGGAGTGACGTCAGACGGATGTCAGGCGACCAACACAGCAAAGGAGCAAGACGAACAAATAATTAAAATAAAACCAAGGGCAAAATACTCAATATTTAGACGACCAAGCGAGCAAGACTGCGCCACGAAGGACTGCTCAAAATTCCACTAATTTAAACATTACATTAGGAGCAAACAAGTGTACTAAACACTTGTCATTGTATAAAATGTAATAGTTTAGGAATAAGACAAGTGGCTAAACACTTGTCAAAACTAAAATCAAAGGGCTAAGAGGGTGACACCTCCTACTTGCTTGTAGGTCTATAAATATCCCTTCATGAAAGGGTAAAAAATAAGTTCAAATATCCAAGAAAAAGACCAAACTCTTGCAATTTTATCTCTCAACCTTCATTAAACACAAAGTTATTACTCGTAATCTTGTTTGGAGACCTTTTTAGTGTTAAAACAGCCACTAATCATCGAATTTGGATCAAAGTCATCAACAATATCTAAGCCAAAATCTAATCTTGTGTGCAAAAGCTTAAACGATCCATCTATGGATTGAAGCAAGCTTCTAGGAGTTGGAATTTTCAATTTGATGAAGCTGTCAAATCCTTTAACTTCATCTGAAATTTGGAAGATCCTTGCGTTTATCGTAAACGCAACGGGAAGAGTATTGTCTTTATAGTCATATATGTCAATGACATATTGATTATAGGAAATAACATCCCGCCAATACGGTCCGTGAAAGATTGGTTATCAAAGACCTTCATGATGAAGGATCTTGGTGAGGCGTGCTACATCTTAGGGATCAAGATCCATAGGGATAGATCCAAAAAGATGGTAGGGTTGTCACAATCCACCTACGTAGATAAGGTGTTGAAGCGTTTTGCGATATAGAACTCTAAGAGAGGATCTCTACCGACAAATCATGGGATAAAGCTGTCGAAGAAGGATTGTCCTTCTAGCGAAGCTGATGTCGAGCACATGAAGGACGTTCTAAATGCATCTGCAGTTGGGTTCCATCATGTACGCCATGACTTGCACGAGGCCAGATGTGGCCTACGCTGTCAACATCACTGGTACATACCAGCAGAATCCAGGTGAGTCTCACCGGATTGCTGTCAAGAATGTTATGAAGCACCTCAGGCGTACTAAAGAACATGTACTTGTCTACGGTAGACAGTCAGAGTGATTAAGCGTGAAATTGTTAGATTTTAGAGCTCGAAATGTCCGTGTTTTGATTGATTTCGATGGGTATTTAGAGTCAATTGAGTACTATTTTCATGAACTAATGGATTTGTCTCTTTGATGCTCATAGGTGGATAGAGGGCGAAAATGGAATCTGGAGGACTTTGAATCGACTCAAACGGATGCCCGAATGAGAAGATATTGAAGAAATACGAATGATATTAGTGCGAGAGAAGAAAAGTATCAGTTTGAAGAAGAAGGAGGCCACTCGAGCTGGGAGGGCTCGAGCGCCCTCGCTCGAGCAAGTGCAGGGTTCGAATGCCTAGACTTACAGAAACTTTTGGGCGCTCGAGTAGGTCGAGCGGCCCCATTCGAGCCTTTGTACCGCTCGAGCTCAATGAGCTCGAGCGCCCCCATTCGAGCCATTCTTCCATTCGAGCTGGGTAGCTCGAGCGCCACCACTCGAGCATGACCCGCTCGAGCGCCCCTCGTCCACACAAGGCTTCGGCCCGTTAATTCCCGAATCGATCCATGGCCTATATATATCCATTCCGAACATGTTTTTGGACATCACTTTACAGATAGAGATAATTTTCGGAGAGAGAAGCACGCCAAGAGTTTGAGCGAGCTTATTTTACATTTGATAGAGGTTTTACGTTACGAATTCGTAGTTAGAGTTTGATTTTAATTTTCTTTTCTTTCTTTCTTCGATACTTGACACTTGAAACCTTTGATTTAGTATTTATTGAATTTCTTTCTTATAAACCCTTATTTATGCTTTTTAGTTATTTAATTCAAATCGTCATATTTTTGTTCGTTGCTTGTTTAATTGCTTTCGTTACCATTAAAACCATGTTAGGCTAAAACCCTTGTATGCTTGGGGTAGGATGAACTCGTAGAAGTAGGACGTTGGTACATAATTAAGATAACATGTGATGTTTAGTTTTAATTCTCTTAATTAATGAACGCTTAAAATAAATTCTGGATTTACCTTTGAATTTCGTACGAAAAATGTTAGAGAGAGGACGACCTTATCACTCTTTAACAACTAGTAGGCTTAACGAGAGGGTTTAGAAGGGGTTTATTCATCTACCGGTTTATTTAGGGAGGATGACCGCATAACCTTAGTTAAATTAGGGTCTCTTTAATTAAGCACAATCTATTAACTTGTTTAGTGGATTAGTGAAGTCGATTGATAGGATAAAATATTAGAGTTTAATTCTTGAGCTTTTCATCTTACAATCTTATACTTAGGTTATTTCTTGCACATCACGGTTATTTTGATTATGTACCGGCTCCGTTAGTATACGTAGGGATTTCTATCCTGAGCATCACCATCTCATATTTGCATACAACCCTTAGTTAATTAGTTTCATTCATTCTTTAGTTTAATTAGTTTAATTTAGATTAGAATTAATTTCTTTAAAAAAAACAAAAAACATGCACTCATATTAACTACGACGCGTAGATCTTCAGGGATCTATTCGCATACATTCCTTCCCTTGGGTACGATATACTTGGTCACTATACTTGCTGATACTACAGTGAACCCGTATGCATGCGGAGTAACTTCTAGTAAAAGCTATGTTGGGATATGTTTAGTTTTGATGATTTTCCAAAACGACATGTAATAGGTTTGAAAGCAGTCAGGATAGTATCTTTAGATTCAGGTCAGGATAGTTTGTGTATTCAGTTAGACAGGTTGTAATGTGAGAAGAACTTAGCTGAGGAAGCACTCAGTTGAGGGGGAACTCAACTGAGGGGGAACTCAGTGAGGGGGAACTCATTGATAAAGCCTGAGGAAGTCAAGATGACATCTCAAGAGAACTGACTGAAGCCAATGAAGGAAGACCTGAACCTGAAGAGAAGCCTGAAGGATGTCCCACCGAGTGTAAGTCAGGCTGATCTAAGCCAAGTCTGGTGGACCACTCAGTGAAGAGCCTGATCAGGTGGATCAGTGCTGCACCAAGTAGGCCCTGAAGGAGTCAGGCTACTGTGGTCAGGGAAGTTTGTCATTCAGCCTTATGACAAACTTCTTGGAATGATCTTCAAACAGTCCTTGAAGGACAACTACACTGAGGACGAGTCAGTCCAACTGAAGATCATCTTGTCAGTGAAGGAGAAAACTACCTAAAGTCAGTGGGTCTTAGTCAAACCCACTGAGTCAAAGATCCGTGAATCCAGGCCACGTGGACCAATCAGCACGAGGCAGCAACTCTGACACTGACAAAGGCCGCATTCCAAGAAAAGTGGTTGAAACCATTTAATGCTGGATTCAAATGTATTTCCTCTCCAACGGATACATTTGAATCCCCATTATAAATACAAGCTTCCAGCTGCGGATTGAAGTGTGTGAGAGGAGAAAATCTACACCTACGAGCTGTGAGGGTGTGCGAGTTGTTAGGGAGTCATAAGGAAGTGTTCCACACCCACGACACTGACCATTTGAGTCTTCACATATATTCATTGAGTGTCAAAGCTTGTAACTCTTAGCTTAGAGAGGTTTTCCTAATCTTAGCTTTAAGGCTAACACATTGTAAAGGAAAACCTCACCTAGTTGGAGAAAACCAAACCAAACTAAACCCTTTCAAAAGATTGTTAGGTTTGTAGTGAGGTGAGGAAGGGCAGCCCAGGGAGTGGCGTGAGTCCAGTTGTAAGTGCACCTTGGCACGTTAAAAACAAGAATCCAAAGGAGTGGATTTCCTGTTAAATCAGGCCGTGGATGTAAGAGTATTGAGACTCTGAACCACGATAAACTGAGCGTACTTATCTTTCAAAGTATTTACTAAAGTGTTGTGAAAATCAGCTCACTGAGAGCTTTGTTAAGAAAACTTTAGTTAAGCAATCAGGTCAGGGAGATTCCTCTCACTGACCAGATCAGGCTAGGCACTCGAGAGTTCAGTCTCTCGAGTCACTGCCTTGTTGAGAGCCTGAGCTTTCAAGTCTCATCACTGACTTGATAGCTCTGACTCTCAGCAACGCAGTGACTTGAGTATTCCTTCACTGAACTCTTTCAGAGCGCAACGCAAGGTTTTAAAAAAAAAAAAAAAAATTTTGCTCCTGAATTCCCATTTTGCCCTTCGAAAACGGGACCATCAATTGGTATCAGAGCGGGTTGTTCACATGACCACTGATCCAGTTTTGTTAAGAAAAATGGTCAACCGAACAGATCTTAAATGTTTTAAACTATGGGAATTTCTGCATATTTCATACTATTACTTGTATTCTGACATCATTCTTGTAATAGAAAATCATTTGGTTAGAAGTTTTGGAATCATCAAAAAGGGGGAAATTGTTGGGATATGTTTAGTTTTGATGATTTTCCAAAACGACATGTAATAGGTTTGAAAGCAGTCAGGATAGTATCTTTAGATTCAGGTCAGGATAGTTTGTGTATTCAGTTAGACAGGTTGTAATGTGAGAAGAACTTAGCTGAGGAAGCACTCAGTTGAGGGGGAACTCAACTGAGGGGGAACTCAGTGAGGGGGAACTCATTGATAAAGCCTGAGGAAGTCAAGATGACATCTCAAGAGAACTGACTGAAGCCAATGAAGGAAGACCTGAACCTGAAGAGAAGCCTGAAGGATGTCCCACCGAGTGTAAGTCAGGCTGATCTAAGCCAAGTCTGGTGGACCACTCAGTGAAGAGCCTGATCAGGTGGATCAGTGCTGCACCAAGTAGGCCCTGAAGGAGTCAGGCTACTGTGGTCAGGGAAGTTTGTCATTCAGCCTTATGACAAACTTCTTGGAATGATCTTCAAACAGTCCTTGAAGGACAACTACACTGAGGACGAGTCAGTCCAACTGAAGATCATCTTGTCAGTGAAGGAGAAAACTACCTAAAGTCAGTGGGTCTTAGTCAAACCCACTGAGTCAAAGATCCGTGAATCCAGGCCACGTGGACCAATCAGCACGAGGCAGCAACTCTGACACTGACAAAGGCCGCATTCCAAGAAAAGTGGTTGAAACCATTTAATGCTGGATTCAAATGTATTTCCTCTCCAACGGATACATTTGAATCCCCATTATAAATACAAGCTTCCAGCTGCGGATTGAAGTGTGTGAGAGGAGAAAATCTACACCTACGAGCTGTGAGGGTGTGAGAGTTGTTAGGGAGTCATAAGGAAGTGTTCCACACCCACGACACTGACCATTTGAGTCTTCACATATATTCATTGAGTGTCAAAGCTTGTAACTCTTAGCTTAGAGAGGTTTTCCTAATCTTAGCTTTAAGGCTAACACATTGTAAAGGAAAACCTCACCTAGTTGGAGAAAACCAAACCAAACTAAACCCTTTCAAAAGATTGTTAGGTTTGTAGTGAGGTGAGGAAGGGCAGCCCAGGGAGTGGCGTGAGTCCAGTTGTAAGTGCACCTTGGCACGTTAAAAACAAGAATCCAAAGGAGTGGATTTCCTGTTAAATCAGGCCGTGGATGTAAGAGTATTGAGACTCTGAACCACGATAAACTGAGCGTACTTATCTTTCAAAGTATTTACTAAAGTGTTGTGAAAATCAGCTCACTGAGAGCTTTGTTAAGAAAACTTTAGTTAAGCAATCAGGTCAGGGAGATTCCTCTCACTGACCAGATCAGGCTAGGCACTCGAGAGTTCAGTCTCTCGAGTCACTGCCTTGTTGAGAGCCTGAGCTTTCAAGTCTCATCACTGACTTGATAGCTCTGACTCTCAGCAACGCAGTGACTTGAGTATTCCTTCACTGAACTCTTTCAGAGCGCAACGCAAGGTTTTAAAAAAAAAAAAAAAAATTTTGCTCCTGAATTCCCATTTTGCCCTTCGAAAACGGGACCATCAAGCTAGTAAAGTTCGGTTCAAGTCACAGAGCTAGTCGTTACGGGCTATGCTGATGCGAGTTTCTAGTCAGACTGTGAAGATTACAAATCACAGTCAAATTATATTTTCAATCTCAATGATGAGGCGGTAAGTTGGAATAGTTCCAAGCAAGATCGGACCGCAGATTCAACAACCGAAACTAAGTACATTGCTGTATCAGAAGCCTTTGAGGCTTTCTGGATTTTAAGGTTTTTGAGAGAACTAGGGGTAGTTCCGAGTGCCAGTTGTCAAATAGAGTTGTATTGTGACACCATTGGTGCGATTGCATGAGCAAAGGAACCGAGATCTGATAACAGAAATAAGCATGTACGGAGGCGTTATCATTTTATCTGAGAAATCATATCGATAGCAGAAATAAAATTAAAACACTTCCCATAAAGGATAATCTTGCAAATCTTTTTTATTGTTCATGTACACACTAGACATTTGATGGTCTAGGGGTTAGACATGAAGGCGATTGGCTCTAGTCCAAATGGGAGATTGTTAGTGTTAGTGTCCTAGAGACAATCCATCGAAAGGACATAATACTAAGATAATATTTCAGATTTGATTTAATATTATTATTGGTTTAATATTAAATGTATGTTGTTACACTTATCTGAATATGATGTTTGATTGTTTGCATATATTCTTATTTGTGTTCCCATGAATCACTACTGTCGTTGAGTGAGTGAGAACTCAGATGACTTAAGTATGATTCTCAAATAGCCCCGATCAAGGATCATCAAGAATGGGATATTGATGATGCAATTGAGATTGGTGTGCGATCTGCATCATACTCTTAGAGTGTGTAGTAAGATCTCACTTACTACGAGATACCGGGTATCTCATGATGGATGCACAGATACCTTAGAGGGTATTGGTATACCCATCCGAGAAACCGTTTGATGTAATTCCACATAATGTGTCTACGGGTGTCTCGGTTAGTGGGAGCGATGTGATACTCCTCTGACTTGAGGTCAATACGCACGACATGTGCGGAGTGATGGACTTTGACCATGACCGACGCTTGCACCCTCTGAGGGTAGATATGACATGGATTGGGTTCATCACGTAGTACATGTGCGTGGTAGTTGAGTCAAGAATAGGATTCATTCCTCAATATAGATTTAGAGAGAATACTCGTGTTCTCATCATAATTGGATCTAAGTCGTCGGCCGACGCGCATCAGCTTAGACTTTGTGGCTAAGTGTGATATACTTGATCAATTAGTGATTGGAGATAATATGATTAAGTTATTTGAATAGACACTTCATCATGTTTAAGATTTAATCGGGTATTCGCGAATGAAAGGAAGATATCACAATAGCCTACAGTATTACGGGTAGTTGCAGATTTCCTTGCAACGTACCTCGTATATTGAGAATGTCCGATTTATTGTCTAGGGTTCAATTAAGATTGTTAGTTTGACTAATCGCTCGATATACGAGGGTCTATGGGTCACACAACAAGTAATGACAATTTACCAATTATAGTTGGTTGATTAAATATTGTATTGGATATAATATTTAATTTATGGAGAATATAATAATAATTATATTTGGAATTAATTATTATTATTATTTAATTAAATTGGATTTAATTAAATATGAAATTCCAATAATAATATTTAGAATATTATTATACAAGAATAATAGATATGGTAAAGATATTATTCGTAGGAACATATCTAGAGAAATATAATCCGTAGAGATTATATTATGGGCTAGGCGCGATATCTTGATTAGAAATTAAGCCAAGTTAATCCCTATAACTATGTGTCTTGTGGGAATTCCGAAAACGCACAAGAAATATAATTTCTCCATAAAATCTCTAGTCGGAATTTTCCTAGCAAATTCGTCTCGAGATTCAACGCTGGCATATTGGTGCGGGTTTGGTAGAAAGCCGTTACGTGGATACCATAGTTGAGGATTCCGCGTACAAATTGATGTAATGATTTATATGTTGTTATTTATCATTTATGTTTTATGTTTTATGTTATACAATCATGTTTCAGATTCGTTGTCGGTGAATTGTTTTCTTCCGCTGCGCCGAACATGATGTTCGTGCCTCTAAAACCCAACACCTAATGTGTCGGTGTGTTATTGTAGAAGTGAGATGAGATCAAAATTAGAAAATACAAATAAAAGCATTAAAAAACAAATAAATAAAAAACAATAAATGGCCAAGGATGGAGAAACACGAACTTAGACGGTGATCAAATTACAAGAATCAAACTAATGAATTAATAAAACCATCATAATTCATTTTTCAGTCGTGTGCTAGAGACAAGATACTTAAGGCTATTAATAAACTCGGTAGAATAGAAAACTATAGGGGACAACCATTTTCCTTCAGGTAATATAGTCTCGTATTGAGATGTTCACAAATCCGATAGTAAAAACTCTCTTCTACCCCACGTTTCGCTACTTAAAATCTTAAACTCAAGTGTTTAATCTTTAGGTAATATAGTCTCCACCCCACTCCATACAATATTAAATATATATATATATATATATAATATTAAAATATATATAAATTTAATTTTATATTCAATTAAATATAGTAATAATATTATGAAACCATAATACTTAATGTTTAGTTTTTTCAATTTTAAAAAATTTCAGGTTTTTTTTTATATAATATATTGATTTTAAAAGTATACAAACTTGAGATGGAGCAGAGTGGATCAGATCTGCCCCGCGCGGGGCAGACATGGATCGCAAAATGCTGCCCCGCAGCGGAGCATAGAGCAGGGCGGGGCGGCGGGGCGGTGGCGCGGGGCAGGCATGGATATTGAGATATTCGCCCTGATCCGCTCCATTGCCATCCCTAACTCGCACAACTCTCATATGTAACAAATACAATTACATGCATAGACGTAAACATAGGCAATTAACCAAAACACAATAAATATCATCAATATAACCATCAATAAATTAAAATAATTAAATTGACACGTAAATGCAAAATTCACAACCATCTCAACATCTAAGAACATTAAGAGTACTGGTCCATTAATTTATAATTCAAAATCTTGCAAAATAAAGAATAATAAATTAATGAAATATTAATTGAAATTCAAGGATAAAAGAAAGAAGTAACCTCCAAAAAAACATCTTTGAGTTTGAATCCACTTGAATCTCATATTTACGGTGGGTATATAATATTGTGCTAACTAGTGGGCATATGATCATTTCCAAAGTTGAAAGATGTAAACTTAAATAATTATTCCACGGGTCATTTAATTTGAAAAAACAATTAACCTAATATTAATACTTGTATACACAACTAATACTTTCTATAGAATAATTGACTTGTTCCGTGAAAATAACGATTTCTGACCAACTAATACTATCAAATGATAACAACTAATATTTCAATAGAAACAACTGATTTTGTTCAGTGTAAAAGAATATTATTAGAACACACACACGCTAATTTTACAATATAACTAGTGTATATACGGATTGGTTTTTTCTATGCTACCCAGCTAGGCCTGTCTAAAGTGACTATAACATGTTGTACCGCAAATTTAATACTCTCTGTTTTATTAATACATTTCATTTTGATTACTTTACTTCAAATATCTCAATTTTATCCTATTAATTTCCATCTCAAAAAATTAATTTTGCACAAACCTGTTCATTTCTTTTTCCCCAAACTAAGTGATTTATTTATAGTCTAATTAATTAAGTGTAATAATGACAACAAAATATTATATTAATTTGTAGTTTAATTTCAGATTATGTATTAAAAAATGGAGGGAGTAATCAGACGGTGCAACAACCTAATCCTACTAAACGACTGTCCAAGAAGATCGCATTGAAAAATTCATAAGAATTTGCCTTAAACTTAAATATGTGTGATACAAGGAAAGGAAATAAAACAAATTAGTTTGTTTGATTGATTTGGTTCGAACGGAAACATAATGAGATCATTACTCATAGTATTCATTTTTTTTTTTTATAATTCATTTTATCTTCGTGTGATTGATGTAGCTGATGCCATTTGGCATTTGATTTGTTGAGATAAAATTCGTTAATATTTAGCCCGGGAGTAATTAAATATAAAGAGCCGTTAAAAATAAAAATAATAATAAAATAAATTATTTATTTTAAAATTGGAATTAGCTTGCTCTAATTGTCTGCTTTAACTATAATTAAAAACAACCATTTATTTGATACTGTTCAATAACATAACATGAGACAACACAAATTAATAGTAATTCATGTTAAAATGTTAATACATTATCATCAATTTATACCCGCGATCTTCGCCTAATCTTAATTTAATGTCCAGACACATATTTTGCAGAACTACACTTTGCCCAAGCCCTTCAATAATAAAGAGGAGAAAATTCAAGCAAACCATAGTCCTATACAACATTATAGCTTCAAAATAAAAATATAAAAACAGCCGTTTGATTGGGAATATAAATTGCCGGCAAAGGCAATAAATTATAGGGAAAAGGTACATCTACCCTTTGAAGTACTTTTGGGTACAAATAAACTATTTAACTTTTTAAAATTAAATAAATAGGGCTTTAATGAATTTTATTGGTGCAAATAAACTCTTTTACCTTTTAAAATTAAATAAAACACTATTATAAATGATATTTTATTTCCTATGTATGAACAAAAGAATTTTACATTAATTTAAATATATGAGGAATTTATATATATATTTATATATATATATACACATAATTAATATAGATCTTATTTAATAATGAATGTGTTTTTAAAATTGTGTAATTTTTTTTTTGATAGAAAAATATCAGATCTATAATTATTAGTACACATTTCTTATGTTGGCGTGAGAAATTTATTAACTTTAAAATTAATATTTTCTGTCAGATTTTTAATAACTTAATATGAATTTATAAAAAAAAAATTAATCAATTTTTATGGTCTTTGTTCCTAGGCTCACTCTCATATGTATCTGGTGTTGATAGACGAACATCTATTATGGCAAGGCGAACAAGGATTAAGGCATAAATGAAGATTATTACACAAAACTCTTAAACTAGAGATGACTAACAAGGATAATCGAAAGGGAGTGCATAAATCAATCCGGGCAGTATATTATATGACGAGCAACTTCCCCGACGAACAGCTTTCTGGCGAACAGGTTCTAGGCCCATGGCCAGATACGAACCCTGTGTCAGGTCATAGGTGACGAACAACAATACCAAAAGGTGGTGCGCTTATCAAATTATGGAGTATATGTCACCTATCAGCCTATCAAATTGACTAGACGCTTGACGAACAAATAGTAAAGATCCAGAGGCATGCTAATAGTGGATACACGGGCGAACAACTTGTAGACCATCCAGCCAAAGAGCGAACAACTTCCACAGAAGACGTACTAGTATCAGACCAACAAACAAACTATGACGAACAACTATAAAGTCGAGATAATGTCAAATACAAGACTTTGTAATTAAGTTTCAACATAGATAAGGTCAAATATGGTCAAAAGGACACATGTCAAGCATGCAAATTTGGTAGTCCAAGAGTCATGTACACCACCTACTTGGTGGTTAGTATAAATAAGTTGTTATCCTGCAATAAATTTCAAGTTCAAATTCACAAATACTACAATACACACACTCTTACACCTAAACACACGCACACACGAAATAAATATGAATTCACTACTTGTATTTATGATTTTACTACCCGAACTCTCGAATTTACCATTTACGGTGGTAATCAGTGACACGATCTTGTTTGGTGATCTCAAAACCGATTAAAAACAACCACTAATCCACGCGATTAGAACCGATCACCAACACCTGGTGCATGGTGTACTCATTCAACAGTTGAGACTGTTTACATTGAAAAGTGTAAGTTGATTACACTGAAAAGTTTATAATGAAAATCAATTTCAGTATAAACTTTTTACTGTAATCTAACCACATTTTTCAGTGTAATCAAATCATAATTTTCAGTGTGAACAATTTCAACTGTTAAATGAGTGTATCATATACCAAGTGCACAAGAAAGTTATTCTTATCCCAAATTCTCAAACTTACGAGAATGGAGATATGTGACTTAGTAATTATTAATAAAAGAACTCGTGCCAGCATTTAAAAAAATCATAAATCATTAAAATTAATTTGTCAAAAACACACACAAAATTTAAGAAACACATTAATCAAACAATAAAAAAAAGAATGAAAATTAAATTAAAAATTAATTTAAAATATAGATTTTTAATTCTTTTAATAATAAAACGAATACAACAAATCTAAGACAGGTAAATAATTATGACATACTTGGTTCATTGTTGAATTTATAAATTCCCTATAAAATTTGAAATTAATATAAAAAATTATTTATATAAATAGGAAGTAAAGGATCATTTATAATAGTGTTTTATTTTATTTTAATAGAAAAAATGATTTATTTGCTCCAATTAAAACATTAAGGTCCAATTTGCTCAATTTTAAAAGTTAAAGGATTTATTTGCACCAAAAAATATTTAGGAAAATAGGGGTGCCCGGAATCTATTCGGGATGAAATTTAAATACAAATTTAAATTCAATTATTACTAGCATGAATTAATCCTAATTAATTCAAATAATAATTCCAACAACAAATTTAACATCATGCATGTTGAATTAATTCACATAAAATCTAGGCGGAATAAACAAGAATTTATGTGACTTACGTACCTCTTGTAGAATCGGCCTTTGAATAAATGGGACAATCACGATCACGTTTTATCAACCTAAAAGCCTTCTCAAGTATTTCCCTTTCACCTTACTTGATCACCGATGGGAGATGCTTTCAAGTAATTTAAATAACTATGGAAAAAGAAAAATATATATGCTCTTGATTTTTCCAACACATGGAATTATGTACTTGGGGATGAAATAATCACCCCCTATTTATAAGAGTAGTGGCCGAAAATTGTATATTTTATGGGTCTGGAGAAAATCTTTTCTTAGTCTCTAAGAAATCTTGAATATATCCCATATATTCTTTTCTCCATAATAAAATATTTCACAAAAATCTCACTCTCCTAATTAGACTTGTATTTTTCGAAAATAATGAATAAGAATCCAAGATTTGGATCTTCTTGAATATATGAGATAATATTGTATTCCAAGAATACTTATCTTCCATAATATCTTTTCAAGAAAATCAACAAGATCTTTTCTTACTCCAAATAAGCAATTTTCGAAAATCACACTTGAAAAATCAGCATTATATTATCTTTTTATTTTAATCACCTTATCATTATTGGGCTACTTAATGGGCTACTTGAGGGGCCTTAAGGAGAATTAAGATTGGACCTCCTAATGGACTTCTGAATTTCAATATTGAGCCCCAATATAATTCAGTCCATTAATATTAATTAGTACCACTAATAAATTAATATTGCACTATCCATCTTAATCCATATTACGATAATATGGGCTCCCGGTTATTATTTCCCGCGTTTAAGATTATCAAGTCCATTAATTAATTAAGCTTCTGAATAACTCTAAATTAATTAATATATTTCACCTTGGAGTAAAGACAGCTCAACATTATTATCCGTACCGAAGAAACTAATTCTTCACTTGCAAAATTTGGTACGATAAAACTTCTGAGCCCACCAAGGGGACTAATCACACGAGCCGTACTCGCACGCGTTTCTCCGTATTAAATCTTAGCAACCGTCGTATGATTAATATTACTGCCCAAAACACAAAGTTCGAAGTCACGATGATTCTCACCCAACATGAATCAAAGTAGTAACCATTAAGCACACACGGTCCAATTTAAGTGACGAAGATTAAGAAATCAATAACCACTGAGGTCTAATTCTTCACATTTCAGAACATAAGAATTTATCCTTGCTGTAGGTCCTCTTCAACACATTCTCCAATGTGCTAGTGCAATCTCTTAGTCAAGACAGACCAGTCTGAGACTTACACATCGACCTTTCACGGCGGATTGTTCAATTCCACCTAGGTCGTGAATTTGTACGTTTAGTTACAAGGAAATTGTTAATGTGATCTTCCGTGATCGGGTATCACCACATTAACTACAATGTAACAATTACTATATAATGAACTGGTTGCAATAAATATTCAACATTCAGTCATATCTAAAGCATATGCGATAAAAGAATTATTCTCATAAACAAGTGTTTGATACACGAGTTATACAAAGTAAAAACATACTTTCACGTATAACTCCAACAATCTCCCACTTATACTTAAAGTCTGTTTTTTAGTATACATCATGCATGTCTTAGTGTAGTAGCTCTACGTGACATCTCATGTCAACCTACACTAACCTAATAATTCCTCCCACTTATACTTAAAGCAGATTGGCAATAGTCTTGACTCCCATTCCATCCACATGTCTCTCGAATGTACTCTGAGGCAGACCCTTTGTGAATGGATGTACTAGGTTGTCCTCCGACATTTATCTTTGCCACCTCTTTATCTCCTCTCTTAACGATTTCTCGTATAAGATGGTGTTTTCTTTCAATGTGTTTGCTGGGCTTGTGGGCTCTCGGTTCCCTTGAATTTGCAACTGCTCCGACATTATCACAATGGACAATAATTATGATGGGCAAATTCGGAACAACGTCCAAGTCCACTAAGAAGTTCTAGAGCCAAGCCGTTTCTTTCGCTGCTTCATAAGCAGTTACTTATTCGGTATTCATGGTGAATCGGCGATGCATTTCTGCTAATCGCTTCTCCATGTCATGGCTCCTTCTCCCATGCAAAACACACTACCCGAGGTAGTTATTCTGGAGTATATGTCTGATTGGAAATTTGAGTCCGTGTATCCCATGGGAATTAGATTGTCTGACTGTTAAATCAGCATTCCATCACAAGTTATTTTCAGAAACTACAGAACGCATTTAATTGCAATCTAATGTGCTTTCCCAGGGTTACTTTGACATCTTGCCATCATGCCCACGACAAAGCAGATATCCGGTCTCGTACACAACATTGCATACATAAGACTTCCTACGTCCGAAACGTACGGATTGTCTTTCATGTCATCTATCTCCACTTGCATCTTAGGACATATTTCTTTGGATAGATGGATTCCATGTCAAAAAAGTACAAAACCTTTCTTGGAATCTTGCATGTTGTATCGCTTCAAAACAGTGTCTTTGTATGAAGCTTGTGATAAGCCCAACATCCTCTTCTTGCGATCGCGAGTGAACTTGATCCCAAGGATGTGACCAGCTTTCCCTAAGTTCTTCATATCAAGCTGATTTGACAGCCATACCCTTACGTCTGACAATACCTTTACATTGTTTCCAATTAGCAGAATATCGTCTACGTATAATACTAAGAATACCACCGCAGTTCCGTTTTTATACACACAACTTTCGAACTCGTTTTGATCAAACCCATAAGACTTAATCACTTGATCAAAACACTGGTTCCAAGTACGTGATGCTTGCTTAAGTCCATAAATGGATCTCTTAAGCTTGCATACGAGGTGCTCTTGGCCTTTTTCAATAAAACCTTTGGGCAGTTGCATATAGATATCTATCCCGTCAAGACTTCCATTAAGGAAAGATGTCTTGACATCTATTTGTCAGATCTCGTAATCTAGGTGCGCATCGATCGACAAGAGAATACGGATGGACTTAAGCATAGCTACAGGCGAAAAGGTTTCCTCATAATTGATCCCTTCTTTTTTAGTATACCCTTTGGCCACTAGCCTTGCTTTGAAGGTCGCAATCCTTCCGTCCGGTCCTCTTTTCCTCTTGTACACCCACTTGCATCCAATGGGTTCCACCCCATTGGGTGGATCGACCAACTCCCACACTTGATTATGATCCATCGAACCCATCTCGGTTTCCATTGCTGTTTGCCACGACTCCGTGTCTTTGTCTTGGATTGCCTCGTCGTATGTCCATGGGTCTGATTCATCACCGGGAATCAAATCTGAAGATTCTCCTATTTCCATGGATCTCTCGGGTTGCCTAGCAATCCTCCCACTGCGACGAAGTTCCGGTTGTGAAGGTGTGACGTATGGTACATCATCTTGTATACTTGGTATAAGAGTTTGCCCTCTTAACTCGTCTAAGGTAATCTCACTTCTGGACTTTCTTTTGTTCATATAGTCTTCCTCCAAGAATTTAAAGTGCAAACTAATTACGGTCTTTTGATCCTTGGAACTATAGAACATACACCATTTCGTTCCCGCAGGGTATCCTATAAACAACCTTAATTCCGAACGTGGATCCAACTTACCGGCTTCCTTGTCTAGCATGTATGTCAGACAACCCCAAATCCGCAAGTGTCTTAGACTGGGCTTGCGCCCGGTCCATAATTCCATTGGGGTTTTAGGAACCGATTTGGATGGCACCAAGTTTAGAATGTAAGCCGCCGTTTCCAAGACGTTACCCCAAAACGATTTGGGTAAATCCGAATAACTCATCATGGATCTGACCATTTCTAAAAGAGCACGGTTCCTTCGTTCCGCTACACCGTTCTTTTGAGGGGTTCCCGGTGCGGTTAACTGGGATACAATCCCTTCGTCCGATAGGTAGTTCAAGAATTCATTGCTGAGGTATTCGTCTCCATGATCTGATCGTAGAAACTTGATACTTCTTTCCCTATGCATCATAAGGTCGATGTATCCATATCTCGAGTAATCGTCAACGAAAGTGACAAAATACTCATATCCCTTCTCGCTTTGATCATCATTGTACCACACACATTGGTATAAACGAGTTCTAACACTTCCATGACTCTAATCCCCTTGGCTCCAAATGCCCTCTTGGTCATCTTACCCTCTAAACAGAATTCGCAAGTTGGAAACGACTCAACTTGAAGAAACTCCAAGGATCCGTCTTTCACCAATCTTTGTATTCGCATTAGATTAATATGACCTAATCTAAGATGCCATAGAAGTGTTTCATTCATATCAGAAAGAACGATTCCTTTTACAACTCGAAATAGTCGATGTGTTATTAGATTCAATTTATGAGTGGTGTGCCCAATTAATGGTATAAAGATCATCCAACAATGTTCCGTAACAGATAAACTCATCGTTTCAAGAAATAATAACATCTTTATTAAAAGAAATTGAGTATCTATTCAAAACAGTGTAGAAACTGAAGGTTGAGTTCTTTCTAAACTAGGAACATGAAGAACGTCTCTCAAGACCATAACTCTATCTTCATAAGATAGATGCACTTCTCCCACTGCTTCAACTGCCACTCTCGTAGCATTGTCCGATGTGATGGGGATCTCACTTCCGTTAAGTCGTCGGGTTAGCTTGAACCCATGAAACAAATGTGATCAGTAGCTCTCGCATCCACTATCCACGAATAGACAGCATACGCCACTTCACAAGTTTCGACGACTAGGGTGTGTGAATTACCTAACTTTCCTAGCCTCTTAGGCTTGGAACATGTAGACTTTCATTGTCCTCTCTCACCGCAACTAAAACACTTCCCCTTCGATGCTAGTCTTTGCATTTGCCTTTAGCAACAGTTGGATTTGCTTGGATCTGGCCTTTGGTTCTCTTCCTCTTCTTCCCTTCCCTTGGGACCAAAAGAAGTAGACGGACCATTAGCCACCATAGCACTGGACTGGCGCTCCATTATCGTCTCCACCGAAACTAAAGCTTACAAGAGCTCGGATAAACGACTTGTCCGTTCATTCATCTGACAGTTCATTTGAATCTGCTCAAAGTTTTTCGGTAGAGAATGGAGTATGAAATCAACCTGAAAAGGGACATCAAAATCCGCACCAAGTACTTCCAACTTGTTAAGGTATGCCATTATCTCGAGAACGTGCTCCCTCACGGGCGTTCCTTCCACCATTTCCAACTTGACCGAGTCATGTTTGGTGAACTGATTAGTCATGGGATTCTGATGTGAAAACATCTCTTCAAGGTTTTCCATGATTTCAACAGCGGATACAATGTCTTCATGAACGCGCCTCAAATCCTCAGACAGAGATGTCAAGATGATGCACTTCATGTGTTCATTGTCACGCTTTCAATCATAAACTGCCTTTTCCTATTGCTTGATTTATCATTAGGCTTGCCGAGTTTATTAACGTGAATAACCCAATTGTGTTTTCGTGCAGTAAGGACAAATTTAAAATTACATTTCCAATCGATATAATTCTCTCCCAAAAGTTTATTAACTTTAAGTATATTAAACAGTGGATTAAAAGGTTGCGACATGATGAAATGAGAATATAACATACATTCATATTAATATCTAGAAAAATACGAAATTATCACATAATTCAATCACATCAATTATATTGAAACCTTAAAACAATATAATTATGCATCAGCCAATATCTCGAAACAATTTAAATGCGCCACAAGGGGTAGTCTATACATTTAAACACATTCAAGCGAATCACAAACTTGAAAGTTACAAATTCTTAATTCAAAATTAATAGTTGGTTCCACTTCGACCACATAAAAACTGACAGGGACTCCAAGGGGAGTAAGTTAATATCAATTTCTTATGCCTAAGTAATAACCATAATTAAATACAAAATTATTATTTCACTTTGAGTAAGCCACTCGTGGTGAGGGTCAATACCGCCACTAGTAATAATCCACAATCATCCTTTCGGAATTTATTCATGTGAAATTCGTCCTTTTGACCGATCCGAGGGGGAAATATATTCCAAAAGTACTTCACAAATAAATAAATTATGGAGGCCAAATTAATCCAATTTTAATATCCGGAATAAAATTGCGATTAAAGAAACATACTTAGTAATTTTCGAAAGTAAGGTTTTTCTTGGACAATAAAATTCATGCAAACACATATTAACAAATAATAATAAGTGCACGAAATAAAACATCCATCAAAACAAAATTAAACACATTGGAGCACTCAAATCCAATTGTCATGGTTTAATTTCTTCACGTCTTGATACGAAATATCGTCCTTGTTGCTTTCCATCGTTCGTCTCGACACGCTCCCACTCGAACAACAACACTTCATAAAAAATAACTTCGTTTGGGGTTCGGAACGACGTTTAAAATCACACAAAAAAAGGAAAAATGAAATTTAAAATTTCACGGCCAGAGATACGGCGCGCGTCGGCCCGCGCGTCTCTCGGCACGACGCCGAGTAGCTAGCCGCCGAGTGCCACCTACATGCGCGCATGCTCGCGCCCTGCCAGGCCCGTCGTGCGCGGGTCGTGCGCCTCGCTCACCCCGTGCACCGGGTTTCACCGTTCGTTCTCGTTTTTCACCCCGTGCATGACTTTACGCCTATGCATGTGCCACGCATGCATACGTCGTCCGGGTACGCCGTCTTTAATTCTTCGTTCTTCGTCTCGATCCGGTTATAATTTATTTTAAAAAAAATACTAGATCTAGACTAGTCTATTACAATGATCAAATCAAAATAAAAACAACTAATCTACTCATGGATTTTCTCACGAGAAAAATGAATTCGAACAAATCGAATTAATAACAATTAATTCACACGCATGAAAAATAATAAACATTAAAACCATGACAATTGGGTACCTGCAAAAAAGATCTAGCAATTCTACTATCCAATTTCAAATTAATGTTAATCAATTTAAATTCCAATTTAAAGACCAGAGCCCGAAATCGTGGCTCTGATACCAGTTGTTGGGAAAATAGGGGTGCCCGGAATCTATTCGTGATGAAATTTAAATACAAATTTAAATTCAATTATTACTAGCATGAATTAATCCTAATTAATTCAAATAATAATTCCAACAACAAATTTAACATCATGCATGTTGAATTAATTCACATAAAATCTAGGCGGAATAAACAAGAATTTATGTGACTTACGTACCTATTGTAGAATTGATCTTTGAATAAACGGGACAATCACGATCACGCTTTATTAACCCAAAAGTCTTCTCAAGTATTTCCCTTTCGCACGTGTTTCTCCGTATTAAATCTTAGCAACTGTCGTATGATTAATATTACTGTCCAAAACACAAAGTTCGAAGTCACGATGATTCTCACCCAACATGAATCAAAGTAGTAACCATTAAGTACACACGGTCCTATTTAAGTGACGGAGATTAAGAAATCAATAACCACTGAGGTCTAATTCTTCACATTTCAGAACAGAAGAATTATCCTCGCTGTAGGTCCTCTTCAACACATTCTCCAATGTGCTAGTGCAATCTCTTAGTAAAGACAGACCAATCTGAGACTTACACATCGACCTTTCACGGCGGATTGTTCAATTCCACCTAGGTCGTGAATTTGTACGTTTAGTTACAAGGAAACTGTTAATGTGATCTTCCGTGATCGGGTATCACCACATTAACTACAATGTAACAAGTACTATATAATGAACTGGTTGCAATAAATATTCAACATTCAATCATATCTAAAGCAAATGTGATAAAAGAATTATTCTCATAAACAAGTGTTTAATACATACTTTCACGTATAACTCCAACAAAAAATACTTCAAGGATTTACTTATTACCTCTCTATCAACCTACTGTTCTCTCCCCCTATTATATATATTTTTATACTTTAAAAAGAATTACATAATCATTTAATCATTCTAAAACTTCGCTTAACAATATCATAAAACAAATTCTCATATGCACCAAGTGCACGGTGCACCCACTCAACAATTGTTCATGTTTATACTGAAAGTTTATTTCCATTACATTGAAAAGTGTGATTGGATTATACTGAAAAGTTTACACTAAAAACTAATTTTCAGTGAAATCTAACCACACCTTTCAGTGTAATTGGAACAAACTTTTCAGTGTAAATAAAATCAACAGTTGAGTGAGCACACCAAACATCAAGTGCACAAGAGAGAGAGAGAGAGAGAGAGAGAGAGAGAGAGAGAGAGAGAGTTACTGATTAGGCATGAATTTGTCATGATTCGTCACGCGAAATACCCTAATTTTGGCCAATTTTGTCGAGTATTTGGAGTCAATTGAGCATTATTTCTATACATTGATGAATTTGTCTCTTTAATGCTCGTAGATGAATCGAGGGCGAAGAACGGAGTTAGTAGGACTTTGAATTGACTCAAACGGATGCCCGAATGAGAAGATATCGAAGGAATACGATTGGTGTTAGTGTTGAAGAAGAAAAGTGCTAGTTGGAGGAATGTTGGGAGCATTCGAGTAACACACTCGAGCACTAGCGCTCGAGCACGTTGCTCGATCGCCCAAAACATGCAGAAAATTTCAAGCGCTCGAGCAGCTCGAGCGCCTCAATTGTACAGAGGATTTTCACTGCTCGAGCACTTGTGTCATTCGAGCTACATCCTCGAGCGCGACCGCTCGAGCAGGTCCACTCGAGCACCTTCACGTTTTGCATTTTCAAAGGTGTTTTTTCGGCCCATGGGTTCATGATTCGGCCCGTTGCATATATATACTCGTCTTAAGTACGTTTTTGAGGAACACCACACATCACTTGATATTTTTAGACGTTTAGAGTTCGTTTTTGGAGAGGAAGGAGAGAAGCAAGCTTCACGTTTAAGTTTTTGAGGTTTTCGTTGCGAATTCACATTACGATCTTACTTTTTAGTTTCGTTTCTTTATAGTTTTGTTCTTGAACACGTTAAGACTTCTTTTCTTGAGTTAATTTCAGTTTATTCTTTTATTTCGTTAAACCCTAGTTTATGTTTGATCTCTTCTTCGTCTTAATTATCATGTTCATGTTCGTTACTTATTCAATTGCTATTATTTACGTAAAACCTATGTCTAGTTAAAACCCTTGCATGCTTGGGGTAGGATGAACTCGTAGAAGTAGGTTGTGGGTACGTAATTAGGGTAACTTGTGACGTTAGGTTTTAATTCTCTTGGTTAATGAATTCTTAAAATTAATCTTAACTTTACTTTTGAATTTCGTTCAAAAAGTGTTAGAGAGAGGACGACCGTATCACTCTTTAACAACGAGTAGACTTAACTAAAGGGTTTAGAAAGGGTTAATTCATCTACCAGTTTACCGAAGGAGGACGACCGCATCACCTTTGTTAAATTAGGGTCTCATTAATTGAGCACAATCTATTAACTTGTTAGTGGATTAGTGAAGTCGAGTGTTAGGGTAACGTATTAGGGTTTAGAATCTTGAGCTTTCACCTTGCATTCTTTTACTTAGGTTATTTCTTGCGCGTCACAGTTATTTTGATTATGTATCTGCTCCGTTAGTATACGTAGGGATTCCTATCCTGAGCATCACCATCTCTCATTTGAAAACAACCCTTCGATTCTTAGTTTAATTTTGCTTTTTGCATTCCTAGGATAATTTTAGTTTTTTAATTAATCTTTCAAAAAACCCAAAAACATTACACTCATATTAGCTACGACGCGTAGATCTTCAGGGATCTATTTGCATACACTTCATCCCTTGGGTTCGATAATACTTGGTCATTATACTTGCTCATACTACAGTGAACCCGTCCGCTTGCGGGTAAACGACTAGTAGAAGTTAGTATATTCGCTTCAAGTCAATGGCGCTGTTGCCGGGGATGACGTTGTATGCTTTTTGAATAGGACTTGTAGATAGCTTAGTAGTTAGTAGTGAGTGATTTTATTTTTTATTTTTTTTATTTCGTACATATTCGGCAGTTGCGTTTTGATTCTCTTGTTAGTGTTTCAGGTTTATGAAACACGCTCACAAGGCAATACGAGCGAAGAGAGGTTACCATTAGATCCTGAGACAATAGCAAGAAGAAACCGAGCCTTCTTAAGAAGGATGAACGCTACCGGAGGGAAAGAGCCAATGGACATCACTAATGAGTTGGATGATGTCGAGAATGAGTTCAATCAGGCATTGAACCGGGTTGACGGCACTGATGGCAATACCAGTAAGAATCAAGATCCGTTAGGAGAAAGCCAGAGCTAAAACTCGGGTACTCAGAACCAAAATAGCCCAGCTCATAACCTTGTCCAATACCCTCATAACAACCCTGCTTACCCACATCCTAACTTACCGCAAAACAACTTACCTTACCCACCTTACCCATACCCACCATATCCGTATCCACCTTACCCGTATCCTCCACCTCCTGCTTACAACCAACCACCTGTTTACCAACCACCACCCCAACAAGTACCCGTACCAGCTGCCAATCCTCAACACGTTCCTCAGAACGCAGACCAAAATATGGTTATTCGAGGGAGGTTTGCAGCGCAGCCACAACGGTACTATGATGGAGTGGCATTGCCTCCTGTTGAGGCAAATAACTTCTCGATTTCCCCGGGAATTCTTAAGCTGCTTACCGAGAATCAATTCAAGGGAGTGATCGGGAAGGAGAATCCTCATACTCATCTGAGGAGTTTTCTAATGATAGCCTCCACTTTCAATTACAATGGCATGTTCGAAGATGCCAAGAGGCTTAGGTTGTTCCCATTCTCATTGACGGGAATAGCTAAAGAGTGGTACGATAATACGCTTCCACGGGGAGGTATTACCACTTGGGCCGAGCTCGAACGTCTGTTCCTCGAGCGATTCTACCCTCCATCCAGAATGATCAAAGCAAGAATTGAGATCTCTTCCTTCCGTCAGAAACAAGGAGAGGACCTACGTCAAGCGTGGGAGAGATACTCAAACATGCTGATAGAGTGTCCGCAGCACGGGTATAATGAGGGAGATATTATGGCATTCTTCTACAGTGGTGCCAACAAGGCTGTGCAAGACCATCTAGACGCCTGTGCTAGTGGATCATTTCTGAATCAAGGAATAGAGAGGTGTAGAGAGATCGTAGACAACATAGTCACGAATGCCGGGGCTTGGAGTGTGGATGCATGCTCATTATATGCATTTCGAGATTACATTCATGGATTCATGCGTTGAAATGATTAAGGCAATTAGGATTACCCCTGTGGCTTATATGTTCCTACCTTGTTATAATTTTTCCCTTAGAAGCCAAGTTGAGCCTGAAGCCTTTTTCTTTGATTAGCACATTAATTTTAGCCATTGTCCTATTTGTTGAAGACTCATCCGATTTGCACCCTTAGTTGAGATTTAATTGTGAGTTATGTGCATAAATACTTGGGGTTGTGAGTTTTGAGAGTTCTGGGAAATGAAAGGATTTTATGGAAGAAATAAGAGAAAAAGAAAGAAAAAAGCGAAAATTCCAGCGTAAAAAAAAAAAAAAAAAAAAAGCTGGAAATAAAGCTGTGAAAAAAAAAAGGGGAAAAGAAAGAAAGAAAGTGAATTGAAAGAAGAAGAGAAAAAAAAAATGTTTCTGTTGAGTGTAGTTGTGGTTTTTGAGAGAGTGGAGATAATAAATTTTCATAAGGGAATGGGTTTCACGATTGTTGGGTTTGTTGTGCACATAATCTTATGATTGATTTCTCGACTAACAAGCCTCATATTTTTCCCTTATTCTACCCTCACCCGAAGCCACATTACAACCCAATTAAAAGACCTTTTGATCTTTTGCATGAATTCCATCAAATTTAGTAGTGGAGATATTGATTTTTGAGCAAGCATATGGTAATGGCACGTCTTGTTTTGGCATGAGTGAAATTTTCATGATACCCTAATACACATTTGAGTGAAAAGAGTGAATCATTTGTGAGGTATCGAATTCTAGGAGTTGGATTCTAATGAAGTTGTGGAGATTGATGAGATTTTCCTTCCTCTTTGATTGCATTTGAGTCATGAGCGGTTGTGTTCTCTTGCTAGTGTCACGGTCTTGGGTCTTTTGATGTATATGAATGGTTGCAACTTGCTAAGGTGTCAATTGTTTTACTTGAGGGCAAGTAAGGATTTAAGTGTGGGGGGATTTGATAAGTAGGAATTTATATGTGTTTTTATTTAAATAAAATGCAATTATTTGTGTTTGATTTAATTAGAAACACATATAAATTCCTACTTATCAAATCCCCCCACACTAAAATCATCCATGAAGACTTCTATTATATTACCAACATATTCGGAAAAAATACTTACCATACACCGTTGGAAAGTCGCAGGTGCATTGCAAAGACCAAAGGGCATTCGACGGTAGGCAAAAGTTCCGAACGGGCAAGTGAAAGTCGTCTTCTCCTGATCTTCTGGAGCAATGGCAATCTGAAAGTAGCCCGAAAATCCATCTAAGAAACAGTAAAATTTATGACCGGCCAACCTCTCAAGCATCTGATCGATGAAAGGTAGTGGGAAATGATCCTTCCGAGTCATCGCATTCAGCTTTCGATAATCAATGCAAACTCTCCAGCCTGTCTGGACTCGTGTAGGTACTAACTCCCTATCTCGATTCTCGACCACAGTAACACCCGATTTCTTGGGAACCACTTGGGTGGGGCTCACCCATTTGCTGTCCGAAATTGGGTAAATTAGGCCTACTCCAAGGAGCTTAATGACTTCCTTCTTCACTACCTCCATCATTGAAGGGTTTAGACGTCGCTGAGGCTCTCTTGAAGGCTTGAAATCATCCTCCATGAGAATCCGATGCATGCATGTCGAAGGACTGATCCCTTTTATGTCGGCTATCGTCCATCCTATCGCCTCTTTGTGCTTCTTCAAAACCTCGATCAAAGCTTCCTCTTGTGATGAATTCAACTTGGATGAGATGATAACCGGGAGGGTTTTGTTATCACCCAAGTATACATACTTGAGATGGCTCGGAAGTGCTTTGAGTTCGAGTTCGGGTGCCTGCACAGTAGAAGGTAGAATTTTAGTAATAACTTCGGGCAACTTAATGAATTTTACCTCATGTTGTGGATGCAGTGGCCTTGGAAGTTTTAGGGCAGCCCCTATTTCATCATGGGACTCCTCGTAAATATGTGGCTTTCCTTCTTCAATCCCCTTCGTGAGGATCTCCTCAAGTCCATTCCCGTAACTATGTTCAAAAATCTCAACAACCAAGGGATCAATCACACTAATAGAAAATAATGAAGAAGAATCATCAGGATATTTCATAGCATCATAAATATTAAAATTAATGATTGTCCCATCAAATTCCATAGTGAGAGTCCCTTCAGAAACATTTATCTTTTTTTGGGCGGTGTTCAAGAACGGCCTCCCTAACAAGATAGGCATAGTAACTGAAGTACTTCCACTCATATCAAGTACATAAAAATCAGCAGGAAACACAAGTTCATTTACCTGTACTAATACGTCCTCAATTACCCCATCAGGGTATGTAGTACTACGATCAGCTAGCTGAATAGTAACCTCAGTTTCTTTTAAAGGACCCATATTTAATGCAGCAAAAACAGAGCGTGGCATGACATTAATCGATGCACCTAAATCTAGCATGGCACGTTCAATCACTACATTACCAATTCTACATGGAATAGTGAACATACCTGGGTCCTTAAGCTTTTCGGGTAGTCGCTTTTGGAATACTGCGGACACATTTTCTCCCATCACCACTCTTTCGTTCCCTTTGAGCCTTCGCTTATTAGTACACAAATCCTTGAGGAATTTTGCATACCTCGGAATTTGGGCTAAGGCATCGAGTAGTGGAATGTTGATCTCCACTTTTCGAAAAATGTCGAGAATTTGTTTCTCCTTGTTTTCCTTCATTGCCCTATCGAACCTGGAAGGAAAAGGCAAAACATTAGTAATAGGAATTTTCGAAATTAACTTACCAGCTCATTTCTCTTCGTTTTTTGGAAACTGTACCACACTGGGTGATCCAGTGTCCTTAATTTCTGGCAGTTTTGGCAGTTCCTGTAGTACTACACTGGATGATCCAGTGTCAGCAGGTTCAGCCTCTTTTTCCTCCTTTTCACCATTCGGGACTGACTCCACAGGGGCTCGAACCTCCTCTAACTCCTTCCCACTCCTCAATGTGATAGCACTCACATTTCTCGGATTTACCTCAGTTTGAGACGGCAATTTTCCACCATTTTGTGACTCCATCCGGTTCACGATGGTGGCCAATTGGCCCATTTGAAACTCTAACCGTGTTATGCTTGACTTCGTTTCTTCTTGAAATTGAGTCATGTTCTTTTGGAACTGCAAGGTATTCGAAGTAAGCATATTGAGCATATCCTCCATCGATTTTCCGGAGCTCTCCCCACGATTATTGTTATCATACTGCCCTCTTTGTGGTGGTGGTGGTGGTCTATTGCCTTCATATGGGTGAGAACCTTGCTGATTTCCATACCTAAGGTTCGGATGGTCCCGCCAACCCGGATTGTAGGTATTTGAATGAGGATCGTATTTCCTACCTTGGAAATTGCCGGACCCAACTGCATTGACGTTCGCATCAATCTCGGCCAAGAAGATCTTACAGGTGTCAGTGGTATGATCTAAAGTTTTGCAAACGCGACACGGATCAACCTGTTGGGGTTGGACCCCACCTACAGCAAGTTTTCTCACAAAAGAGGTTAACTCAGTTAATTTATCATGAAATGATGAATCATTTACCTCTTGTACCTGTTTAACCGGTGCACCACGTTGACTGAATTGCTGGGAATTCGCCGCCATGTTTTCTATAAGGGCCCGTGCTTGAGTCGGGGTCTTGTCACCAAGGGCTCCACCACTAGATGCGTCTATCAGGCTACGATCAGTGAGAGTTAGACCCTCATAGAAGTATTGAATTAGCAGTTGTTCGGAAATTTGGTGTTGGGGACAACTGGACACCAATTTCTTGAATCTTTCCCAGTATTCGTAAAGGGTTTCCCCTTGTGCTTGTCTCACACCACATATGTCCTTACGTATGCTAGCGGCTCGGGATGCAGGAAAGTATCTTTGCAAAAACAATGTCTCCATCTCAGCCCAAGTATTGATTGTCCTAGAAGGCAAGTAATGAAACCATTCCCTAGCAGAGTCCTTCAAAGAGAACGGGAATGCTTTCAATTTTACTAAGTCGACGGTCACGTCCCTTGGCCTCATGTTCGAACACACCACGTGGAATTCCTTCAAATAAGTATGTGGATCCTCACCTGCTTTACCATAAAAGGACGGCAACAAATGAATTAGTCCAGATTTTAATTCAAATGTATTAGCTTCATCAGGATAAATAATGCAAAGTGGTTGTTGTTCGAGTTGCGGGCTAGCTAATTCTTTCAAAGTGCGATTAGCCATGGTTTCTTCCTCAATATCAGAGCTGCTGGAATCTGATCCGTATGGGAATGGAAGTAGCTCAAAAATCTCTCGAGCCTCTTTAACTTGACGCCTCACGACTTGACCTCTCCTATTGATCTCAGGATAAAATAATAAATTTTTATTCCTGTGTGACCGAGTGATCATAAACTACTGAAATTCCTAGAAAAGGACAAAGAGAGACGTGAAGTGTAATAACAACGAGATAGAAAAAAAATTAAAAATTGAAAATTGAAATATTGCAAAAGAAATTCGCAGGAACAGGCGACACTGGTTGACCCAGTGTCAACCGATTTCTGGAAAAAAATTCAGCAACAAACAACTCGCACGGAGGGAAGAAATGACACACAAATACGATGAGACACACAGATATTAACAGTAAAAATATCCTCACAAAAAAAAAACACACAGAAAGAACACAATTTAATTCGAATAGGTCCCCGGCAACGGCGCCAAAATTTGGTCGCGCTGTCGAGGCGCTCCAAATTAATAACCCTCGATTACTACTAATTTTGCAGTAGTGATAAATAAGGGGTCGAATCCACAGGGAAATATTGAATTAAACTATATTCTTAGTATGAGTAAAATAAAAGACTATAATCACACACAAAAAAGGGGGGTTTAAAAGATTTAATTTTAAACTACTAACAATAAAATTAAAAATATAAGCAAATAAAACACACGAATAAAATTCAAGTAATAAGAATTTCCAATTCACGGTTCATTCGTCATTCACATATCAACTTTTATTGACTAAACATACCGTTGATCAACTAAAATATCCGGATTATTGGTCCTTGATAAAACAATAAGCTCTGTTTATCAAAATGTCCCTTAAGTGTATCCTATTTAAAAGAAGCTCTTTAAAAAGGCCTTTCAAGTTAAACAGTTTAAAACGCTTTAAATTTAATTTAACTTGAAGCAATATTCATAAGGACAAGGATCAAATAAACTCCCAAATTCGTACGCACGATTTGTAAGAATTCAATTCATATTATTCTAGTAAAATTACTAGTTGCTACTAAATGAAATACATTCGTAACGATTACGTATTACGGTTGTATAACTAGCATGCAAATATGAATAAATCATTGGAATGGCCAATTCAAACAATCTTAATCACAAAAGATAATCATTGAAACCAAATAATATGAATAATCCGGAAATTTAAGTATCACAACGGAGATAAATTTAACCAAAACTCATTGATATATGAATGATAAAATCCCCGGAATTGGAATTATAAACTTAGCCTAACATAATTTTAATAAAATAAGCAACAATGTTCATAATTGAAAATGTAAGAATTAATCTACCGAAAATAATAAACTCCAAATACTACAACTCTTCACCAAGAAATATCATGCCTGTATGTGTGAAAGGTAATCCATGTGACTAATCCACCTACAAGCACTTGTCATGTGCTTGCTTAGCAATCCCTTCTTGTCTTCTTTTTCTCCCCACAATTTCCTCGTGCGTCTGTCTCTCCCCTTTCCGTAAGGTTTCCCCCATTTTTAAGCTTTTCCAATTTAATTTCCTTTAAAAGACTTCAATGCAAAATCAATATTAATTCCAAATCTTATGCCTAACAAATGGTAACTCCTTCATGCGCTTTGACTCCTCCCCTCCTCAAAAGATCCTTTTAATGAATGAGTTGACCACAAAATCATTGCTTGCACCTTTTAACAACAAAAAATCCGTATGGCTTTAAAAAGCCATATTTTAGGCCTCCCTCGGGTCTCCAAACGTGGTCTAACGCGTGCAAAATCACCCATAGACTTCTAGTGGGTGGTCCGGCCTTTAATTCCATGCTCCAATACTCCAAAATGTGCCTAATTCCACTAAAAAACACAAATAAAAGATCAAGTGTGGAAATTTACAATTAAAACATATTAAGTAAATAAATATATGTTTCTAATTAAATCAAACACAAATAATTGCATTTTATTTAAATAAAAACACATATAAATTCCTACTTATCAATGCAGACTTCCGGAGAGTTCATCAGGTTGAAGAGGGTGAAGGAACGAGAAGGCTGTTGATGGCCATGATGGAAACGATTAACAACCTCGAGTTGGGGAAGAATTTGGTTGGAGAGTATGCAGCAGAGAATGAGAGAGTAGACCAGCCAAGTGGACAGCAAGAGGTAGCCAATTAAATGGGAGGTCCGTATTACAATCAGAATGGCTACCAAGGTGGAAATCAGTATGGAAGGCCTTCTTATGGCCAACCATTTGTACCTCCAGGTCCTCAGCCACCTCAAAATCAATGGAGGAACACTCAAGGCTATCAAGGAGGTCAGCAGCCTCCTCAGAACCAATGGAGAAAGAACGAGAATTTTTCATATGCTAACCCGAAGACGGGTGTTACAGTTCCTCCGGGTGTTGACCCAGGTTCAAAGCCTCCGGGTGGAGAAGACGGTTCCTCAACTGAGGAGATGTTGAGAGCGATTCTACGGAAGGTGAAGGAAGGAAGTAAGAGGTTGTCATCCCTGGAATACGATGTGAAAGAGTTGCATAAAAAGGGTGATCAACGTGATCAAGAGCTCCAGAAGATGAACGTTGAGTGGAATAGAACTCAACAAGAGAACAATCGAAGGTTCACTTCCATAGAATTTCAGATGGGGCAGATGGCAAAGTCATTGAATAGAGAACCTGGAAAATACACTTCAATGCCGGAGGGGAACCCGAAAGAGCATTGCAAGGCTATCCAGCTTAGAAGTGGAACCAACTATGAAGGGCCTCAGATGCCTGCTGATTCTGAGACGCCCCTAGATAGAGATGAGATTGAAGAGATGAGAGTTGAGAAGAAGGTTGAGGGTGAAAGCACTCAAGCGAGCAAAGAGCTTGAAGAGGAAGACATTGAGAAGGTTGAGAGAGTTCCTAAGTGGAAGAAGGCAAAGGAAGCAAGGGAGAAAATGAAAGAGACCGAGAGAAATGAATGGGGGTACCCAAATCTGTGATACCCGTCCCATATCCACAACGCTTCATGAAGAAGAAGCTTGATGAGAAATTCGCTAAATTCCTTGATCTGTTTAAACAATTGCATATTAATATCCCTTTTTATGATACTTTGGAACAGATGCCCAACTATGCAAAGTTTCTGAAGGACTTGATTGTGAAAAGACGGCGAGTGGACGAGCCGAAGTTGGTGCAGTTGAACCATGAGGTGAGTGCATTAGTGCACAAGGCGCTTCCTCCAAAGCTGAAGGATCCAGGGAGCTTTACCATCTTATGTGACATTGGGAACTTGATCAAGAAAGGAGCGCTATGTGACCTTGGAGCGAGCTGATCTTATGCCCTTGTCGCTTTTCAAGAAGTTGGAAGGTGGTGAACTTCAACCGACGATGATGACGCTTCAACTAGCCGACCGGTCTATTACTCGACCTCAAGGTGTGGTTGAAGACGTCCTAGTGAGAGTTGGAGATCACATTTTTTCAGCCGATTTCGTGGTCCTAGAGATGGAGGAAGATGAGCATGTGCCCCTGATCTTGGGAAGACCGTTCTTAGCAACGGCGGGGATGGTGCTAGACGTGGCAAATGGGAAGATTACGTTGAAGGTTGATGATCAAAAAGTGAAGATTTCTCTATATGAAGCCATGAAGCACCCAAAGGAAGATGAGAGTTTGTATTGCATGGATGCAATTGATCCTCGTGTTGAAGACACACCTCCTATCTCTAATCTTTCTCATGTTCATGATTTCGTTAATCCTTCACTTGATGAGTTAACCCATGAGCTTTATCATCTGACTTATTTTGTTAGGGATAAAGGGAAGAAGTTGAAGGATGAAGAAGTGAAAAGTGTGGACATGATCCAGTTGGAAGGGAAAGGAGGAGTTAAGAAGAAAAAGTCCAAGCGCAAGAAATTGCTTAGTAAGACTCCTCCAGATAAAGGTGAGAAGGAGTTGAGACCCATAACACTTGGGGATGAGAAGGAAGCAAAGGAGTTCATGATGGAGGGGCATCAAGGAAAGACATGCAAGCACCACTCTTATGAGAGTAAGAGAGGTATTTTTGAGTATGATGTCCCATAAGCTCCTTTGAGCTCGGTCCGGCATGAGGACCTTAAAAATAGCGCTGAATGGGAGGCAACCCATTTTTATTTGCTTTTATTTGTTTTTTTAGTGTCTTATTATGTTATTAGGGTGTTGTTGAGCCGTAAGTTTTAACCTCGTATTTGAGAGTTTATTTTGTAGGCTTGTCTCGAAGGAGTGCCAACTAAGTGGAGATTGAAGGAACTCAAGCAAGGGAGTGTGCTACGTTTGAGAGAAACTGAATTGTTTGGTTGAGGTAACCCACAACCCCAAACTTAGACCTCTTCGCAAGATCAAAGTTTGGGGGGTGGAGTTTTTTTTATGTTTCTTGTTACATTGCACCAGAGCACCCCTTATCTTTGAGTGTGTTTGGTTATTTGGTGCCTTGAGACGCTCCTTGGCATGCCTATCAATCATCTTATGCTTGTTGATTGCTATCTTTGAGTATGATTTGATGAGTATGGTGATTTGTGGATTTGAGTTGGGGACTCTTTTGTGTGAGTGTTTGAATGAGAGTTGATTTGAGAAAGAACTTGTATGCTTGTGAATTTTTCTTTTGAGTACTTGTGTGATGAGAGTGAGAATTCACTAGGACTAGCATGGACGTGAAAGCTGTGAGATTTGAGCCTTATGATATTTTGATGCATTACTTGATCTCTTCGTTTGTGAGTGGATCGTCACCTTAGAGGATGCTAGAACTTGTGTGTGCTCTTGCTTCTTGATTGTGTCTAGTTTGATATGCCGAATAGGATCTTAGGCCATCTTTGATTTTATTGAGTCACTTAGCCAAAATTTTCCTTACCAATGACATTGAATCCCTTGTTAGCCCCTTTGCGCCTAAAGCCTATTTTATTTTCTAGCATATATGAACACTATTCCAATTCCTCAGCCTTTTTGTCCCAATTTGAGTGGAGAATAGGAAAGTGTGAATGTGAAGGGAGTGAATTGAGTGGAAAAGGGAAAATGTTGCTTGTTGAGTGAGTACGAGAAGAAGGTGTGAATGAGATTTGAGTTGTGGGAAAGAAAAAAAATGAGCTCATGTGTTTGTGCGAAAAAAAAAATGAAGTGATTGAAAAAAAAAGTGAAAGAGTGAGAAAGAAAAAAAATTGAAGTGTTGAGAGAATTGGAATTGAAAGTGTGTTGATTGAATATGTTTGAAGTAGTCTGTTCCTAATCTCGAAGTACCGAAGTTTGATTTTCTATTCTCCATTCACTTGAGTCACTTTACCATATTGTTATCCCACCTGTCCAAAGAGCCTACATTACAACCTTGAGAAAGTCCTTTTTGATTCGGCATTGATTTCTAGAGTATGGTCGGAGTTAAGAGCGCTTACAAGCCTATGGCTGCCAATATGTGTGATTGATTGTTTGAGTGAGTCCCTTGATCATTGATATACACTTGTGAGGGAGTGAAACACATCGTTGAGTGCACATCCATGTTTGATCTTGGTGTTTCTTGTTATTGTTGCATGACTATGATGAAGGAAAGTGAGTGAGTATACTTGTGATTGATCTTTGAAGCTCAAGTTCATTTGCTTGCATGATTTGATTCTTTGACTCATTCCTAACAATTTCACTTGACTTGTTATTTCGTTGCATGAGGACAAGCAACATGGTAAGTTTGGGGGGGTTGATTAGGCGTGAAATTGTCATGATTCGTCACTCGAAATACCCTAATTTGGCCGATTTTGTCGAGTATTTGGAGTCAATTGAGCATTATTTCTATACATTGATGAATTTGTCTCTTTAATGCTCGTAGGTGAATCTAGGGCGAAGAACGGATTTCGTAGGACTTTGAATCGACTCAAACGGATGCCCGGATGAGAAGATATCGAAGGAATACGATTGGTGTTAGTGTTGAAGAAGAAAAGTGCTAGTTGGAGAAATTTTGGGAGCATTCGAGTAAACCACTCGAGCACTAGCGCTCGAGCACGTTGCTCGAGCGCCCAAAACATACAGAAAAGTTCGAGCGCTTGAGCAGCTCGAGTGCCACCGCTCGAGTGTGTTGCTCGAGCGCCCCAAAACATGCAGAAGATTTTCAGCGCTCGAGCACCACCGCTCGAGCACTTGTGTCATTCGAGCTATATGCTCGAGCACCTCCATGTTTCGCATTTTAAAAGGCGTTTTTCGGCCCATGAGTTCACGATTCGGCCCGTGACTTATATATACGCGTCCAAAGCTCGTTTTTTAGAGACACCACACATCACTTGATATTTTTAGACGTTTAGAGTTCTTTTTTGGAGAGGAAGGAGAGAAGCAAGCTTCACATTTAAGTTTTTGAGGTTTTCGTTGCGAATTCACATTACGATCTTACTTTTCAGTTTCGTTTCTTTATAGTTTTGTTCTTGAACACGTTAAGACTTCTTTTCTTGAGTTAATTTCAGTTTATTCTTTTATTTCGTTAAACCCTAGTTTATGTTTGATCTCTTCTTCGTTTTAATTATCATGTTCATGTTCGTTACTTATTCAATTGTTATTATTTACGTAAAACCTATGTCTAGCTAAAACCCTTGCATGCTTGGGGTAGGATGAACTCGTAGAAGTAGGTTGTGGGTACGTAATTAGGGTAACTTGTGACGTTAGGTTTTAATTCTCTTGGTTAATGAATTCTTAAAATTAATCTTAACTTTACTTTTGAATTTCGTTCAAAAAGTGTTAGAGAGAGGACGACCGTATCACTCTTTAACAACGAGAAGACTTAACTAGAGGGTTTAGAAAGGGTTAATTCATCTACCAGTTTAGCGAAGGAGGACGACCGCACCACCTTAGTTAAATTAGGGTCTCATTAATTGAGCACAATCTATTAACTTATTAGTGGATTAGTGAAGTCGAGTGTTAGGGTAAAGTATTAGGGTTTAGAATCTTGAGCTTTCACCTTGCATTCTTTTACTTAGGTTATTTCTTGCGCGTCACAGTTATTTTGATTATGTACCTGCTCCGTTAGTATACGTAGGGATTCCTATCCTGAGCATCACCATCTCTCATTTGAAAACAACCCTTCGATTCTTAGTTTAATTTTGCTTTTTGCATTACTAGGATAATTTTAGTCTTTTAATTAATCTTTCAAAAAACCCAAAAATATTACACTCATATTAGCTACGACGCGTAGATCTTCAGGGATCTATTTGCATACACTTCATCCCTTGGGTTCGATAATACTTGGTCATTATACTTGCTCATACTACAGTGAACCCGTCCGCTTGCGGGTAAGCGACTAGTAGAAGTTAGTATATTCGCTTCAAGTCAGTTACTCATATAATAATATTTCTATCGTATACTCTTTCAAAATCATATTTTAATAAATCCTACAAATTAAAGCCACACTCATGAACATATACAAAATCAAATCACACCTTTTACTTTATTTCAAAACCACCTTACAAAATTTGTAATCTTCTCAAATCTATAAACAAACATAGCCGAACGGTTCACTTGCGGTGCAGGGCCACCATCGTGTGTCTTCCCGCGGGTAATTACTCCACCCTCACTTAAATTAGGGAATAAGTACATTCATACCCCTAAACCATTACCTCGGTGAAAATAAACCCTTTAAAGTATTTTTGTGTGCAAATAAACCCCTTTTGTATTTTCTCAAGTTGTTAACCCTTAGAGTTTGGCCTAATAGTGAGAACTTAGGATTTAGCAGCATGCTCATTTCTAAATATTGGGTTCGAAATTCACAAGGTGAGGTCGATTCTTGAGATGAATTAGTTTATACAAAGCTTCGCGCTAACTTAAAATGAGTCTCTCAGCCAATGCATGGTAGGTTATGAGTAGGGGTGGGCAATGGGTATCGGGTTTCGAATACCCGAAGTGAACTCGAAAAAAAACTCGACCAGTTCGAGAATTTTTACTAAAATTTCGGGTTTCGGGTAACCCGAGCCCAAAACTTAAAAGTCGAGTTCGGGTATCAAAATCGTACCCGATTTTCCCGATCGGGTACCCGAAGTTTTTTTTATATATATTAATATATTATATTTTAAATATTTAGTATTGATGTGAATTATGATTTTTTTTATATTGATATGAATTATGAAATTTTATGAAGTATGAGATATTTGACAATTGAAATTACTGCATTAGTCATTAGTATTTGTGGTTATGACATGTTAATGCTTTAAGGTTGATTCAATGTATTAAAAAATTATTTTTTAGTCGTGATATTAGCCACATATAGGCATGCCTAGAAAATAACATTATTTTTACTTGTATCTTATCCTAATAAGAGTTAGATGATAATTGATAGGTATATGTGGGGTTCTTTGTTCAATAGTTCAAATGTAAATTAGTTTTACTGAAACAAACAAACAAAAAAAAAAAAAAAGAACCCGAATTCGGGTACCTGAAATTTCAGGACCCGAATTTCGGGTATCCGAATTAATTCAAGTCTGGGATTAGGTATATAAATATTGAACCCGAAATTTCGGTTACCCCGAACTTCGGGTCCCGAACCCAAAAAACCTGAACCGATGCCCACCCTTAGTTATGAGTCCCTCAAAATAATCGGTAAAAATATCTTTCTTTTTATGAATTTTTTTTCCACTAATGCAATTAAATGGTAAATTTCTAATTGTAAAAGGACATTTATAATAAATTTAATTTCACAAAATCACGTCAACACATAAATAATAAATACAAAAATTGAAAATGTACAATAGTTAATTTATAAAAAAACTAAATTGAAAAAATAATGCAAAATTTAGTGGTATACTTTTTTTTTTAAGATTTGCTGAGGTGTATTTTAGGGAAAACTGTTATTTATGTCCCATAACTTTACCTCTTTTTTATTTTCGTCCTGCTGACTTTCAAATTTTGATTTTAATCTTGTAATTTTACATCTTTTTTATTTTCGTCCTGTTGACTTTCAAATTTTAATTTTCGTCTTGTAACTTACATTTTTTTTATTTTGGTCCTACAACCTACTAACCCTTATAGGACTAAAATAAAAAAGTAGTAAAGTTACATGATTAAAATAAAAAATGGTAAAGTTACAGGACTAAAATTAAAATTTGAAATTCAGCAGGACGAATATAAAAAAAGTATGTAAGTTATAGGACTAAAATCAAAATTTAAAAGTTAGTAGGACAAAAATAAAAAAAGTTAAAGTGGACGACAAAAATCAATTTCCATGTATTTTAATTTAAATATAAAATTATTTATACTTATAAATACTTTTTTTTGACGGGTATATACCAATAAATATATAGTTCAAATTTAAAAACTTAAAGACTTTCCGTATTTTCTAAAATCAAAATTTAAAAACTTATTTGAACAACAAAATATTTTAGAGTCAATAATTTATGATATAGTTCCTTTTTCCCAAATTTAACCCACTCGGCCACTCCATTTAATTTGAATTGCAAATATTTTTACAAGCACATTGTCTTCTCCCCGCTCCCCACAGTGGGCCCCCACCCAGTCCCCCTCAAATTACACCGCTCAACCACAACAAATGAACTTACTTCGACCCACGCTCTTTTCGAAACCCTAATTTCACGCGCCGTACAACTGGCTAGATTTGATACGCTCACGGTTATGATTGATTGGGTGTTCACACGCTATTACATTAAGCCGTGGTCTCGCCTGCGCTGAAACGTAAAACATAAATTTAGCCCTCTCTCTATCTCTCTCCTCTGTTTTGTTTCTCTTTTTTGAATTAGAGAGAGAGAGAGAAAGATATACTAGATTTGTATTTTATACGCACCCACCCCCTCACACTCAACCCTCAATTTCCAGACTCGCCGGCACTCCGCTGAGTGGAATCAAATTATCATTTAAACGGCGAACGGAGTGAGTGCACCGACGGCGTGTTTCGCTTTCTCCGTACTCTGTGTGTTCACATCTCCAGATTTGTAGGTATATATCGACGAAAAAATAGGAAATGTCGGAGGATGAGAAGTTATTGAAGGAGGCGAAGAAATTGCCGTGGGAGGATCGATTGACGCACAAGAATTGGAAAGTGAGGAATGATGCGAATATCGATTTGGCGGCTGTTTGCGACTCCATCTCGGATCCCAAGGACCCGCGCATACGTGAATTTGGTGAGAATTTAGTTTAATTGTTGTGATAGATCTGGATTTTTGTGCTTCACGATCGCTGTCAAGTTGGTTTGTGAAAGAAGAGGACGAATGCGAATGTAAAAATGTGTTGATCCCGGTGTTTTTGAATTATCGTAGTTGTTTCTCGTTTTAATCTTGTTGTTTTTGGTTAGGTCCGTTTTTCAGGAAGGCAGTGGCGGATGCAAATGCGCCCGTGCAGGAGAAAGCTCTAGATGCGCTTATTGCATTCCTAAGAGCTGCAGATGCTGATGCTGGAAGGTGAGTTAGTGGAGCCTTATTTTCGTTGGATTTTATCTGCAACCTTACTCTTATTCATATTGGGCTGCACATATTGATGTTTTTGATGCTAATATGTGCTATTCATTTGTTTGGCATTGTGTTTATTGCTTTTACAGATATGCGAAAGAGGTGTGCGATGCAGTCGTGGCTAAATGTCTTACCGGAAGGCCTAAAACAGTGGAGAAGGCACAGATTGTGTTTATGTTATGGGTAGAATTGGAGGCTGTTGAGGCATTCCTGGTATGTGTTAAATTGACTATGCTATGCATCTGAGTTGCATAGCAGCATTATTTAGTCTTTTAAGGCAGGAATGCCAAAGAAGAACATTAGCTTCTCTAGTATACCCATTGCACATTATTGTATTCTAATTTAGGTTGTATATGTGAAATTGGTTAGTAATATAAGTCAAAGTAAGGTTAGATATGTTGTAAATTCAGACATTAGATTCATCTTTCATCTATAGGAAGTTCATCTGATAAATGTCATGGACATGGCCAGGGAGCTACACCACCAAATTTATAAGTAGTGATTTTGCATGTTGAAGATTACACTTGGAGATTGACTGCCGAAAATTATGGAGCCACTGGACTATGTTTTTGTTATTTCCTTAGGAGAAATTTTACTTGAGAACTAGATACCTGTCCATCAAGAATCTTCTTTCTCTGTTTACGTGGAAACACAATTACCATATTCCTTTTGGTACTCTTTTAAAGCGAGGATGGAATAACTATTTTCTTGAGCAAAATATACTAGAAGGTGAATATAAAGTGGTGTTAATGGCTGGATTTTGTTTTACTTTCCATTTCATCTGAATAACTCAAGTACGTTGTTACAGCTTGATGTATAATCTTTCAACAGTTGTGTCAAACTACCTTCAGTTTCTCTGTAGTACTTGATTTGACTCGCATTTATTGTCTTCAGAAGGTGCCTCTGTCACTGGATATTTCTAATTGATGTGAGCAATGTTCTACTTTGTAGGATGCTATGGAGAAAGCAATAAAAAATAAAGTTGCTAAAGCAGTTGTCCCTGCAATAGATGTCATGTTTCAGGCGTTAAGGTGTGTGATTAATTGCTGTTATCTGTCACTCAACCAATTTTCTATTTCTTGTTCTGCATTATAATGACTTTGGTCTGTATAACGATTCAGTGAATTTGGGTCAAAAATAATACCGCCAAAAAGAATACTGAAGATGCTTCCTGAACTATTTGATCATCAAGATCAGAATGTTCGTGCTTCGTCGAAAGGGCTGACGCTCGAGCTTTGTCGTTGGATAGGAAAGGATCCTGTCAAGTCTATATTACTTGAAAAGATGCGAGATACAATGGTACCCCAACTTCAAATTTGAATTAGATTCTTACCACCCACAGTTCTGTTATTTTGTGCAAAAGCATCATTCTTTCCTGTTTTGTTATCTTTAAGAAAAAAGAGTTGGAGGCTGAGCTTGCCAACGTAACTGGAACGGCAAAACCAACCCGCAAAATTAGGTGACTCTCTCCTCCTAATCCCCTCCTTTGCAAGGTGTTTTGATCTATTATTTTTCTAAAACACATACACCGTAGTTGTGGATGTTGTTCCTATTGGTTTGTGTTTTCACATGATTTGATAGTGTAAACTCTATTTTCTATATACTTGTTTGCATTTGTTATGTGTCAGGTCTGAGCAAGACAAGGAGCCTGAGCCAGAAGCTGTGTCTGAGGCTGTGGGTTCTGGCCCTATTGAAGAAAGTGCTGCTGAAGGTATGTCCTTTCTGAGCTAATGTGTTCTTTAGTTGCACAATATTTCTTGCCCAAGCCCAACCATTATGCTAAGATACCTAGCATTGAAATGATTTGTATTATCTTTATACTGTTTTAGCCTAGTTTTTCCTGCTATTTTGAACTGACACTTGTTCTCTGTCAGTTCCCCAGGAGATAGATGAGTATGAACTTGTTGATCCGGTTGATATATTGACACCTTTAGAGAAGTCTGGCTTTTGGGAAGGAGTGGTAAGTGATCTCTCTTCTGTCATTTGCAACTTAGCAAATGTTCAGAAGATTATTTGTCGTAAGTTGTAATATCTTCTTTTTACTGTATTCTGCTTTATTAGAGTGTTGGAAGGTGAGGATTGCTTATGTTGTTTTTGATATTTTATTTGTATTTCAGAAAGCTACCAAATGGTCAGAGAGAAAAGATGCTGTTGCTGAACTAACCAAACTTGCATCTACTAAAAGGATTGCTCCTGGAGATTTTTCAGAAGTTTGTCGAACATTGAAAAAGGTTTCCTATTGTTTCCCCGCATGTATAATTTTTTTTATCCAAAATTTACTGGAGTTTGTCATGAGGTGTTAAATATGTTCATTTGCAGTTACCTATGGTCCTAAACTTTGCGAAGGCATTATGTTAAGGTTATCTATCTGTTGATTGCACAGTTTTTGAATTTTGCAGCTTATTACAGATGTAAACATTGCTGTTGCAGTTGAGGCTATCCAAGCACTTGGAAATCTTGCCAGGGGTTTGAGAACCCATTTTTCAGCCGGTTCTCGCTTCTTATTGCCTGTTCTACTGGTTAGCACATTACCTTTGTTTTGATTTTTGTACAAAGTTGTGCTTTATTCTAGCCATATGCTCCAAGGTTATGTAGGAAGTAATCTTCGTACTATGATTATACAAAAAACAGTATAATAGATATGTAATGAGGGGTGATTAACAAATTTTTCCTTTTAACGGATCCACATGTAATAAAGTGGTCTATCTATTTCAAGATTTTCTCTTTCTCCAAGTTACTTAAGTGATGGTCCACAAAACTAATAACTTGGAGCCACCTCTTAAGTTTTGTAATTGTTGTGCAATGTAGTTGGGTCTAGCAAGCAATTATGTTAAGATTCTAACACATATTCTTACTTGTGAGGTTAGTTTTGGTTGTTTATCTTTGCTTATCTCAGCTTGATCTTTGTTGATCTAATAGGAAAAGCTGAAGGAGAAGAAGCCTACTTCAACAGAGGCGCTCTCGCAAACACTTCAAGCGATGCACAAGTCAGGATGCCTGAATCTAATTGACATTGTTGAAGGCATGGCTTATATGAATTTCAATTCTTAACTGCAGATATTGCTCTTTTTAAACTAATTAAGTGTTTCTAGCAAGCTATTAAATTACATTTTATACTTTTTATGCATATAAGCTTGAGTTTACACTGTTCTATTATCCATCTCTTCTTTTCATTTCCTCCTATTTTCTGGTATATAGTTGTTTTACCGGGTCTATTATATAAGTGTGGGCTTCCTTTTAAAGGATACATCTATTTGTGTTTTGAAAAATTCATTATGTTCTTGCTTATAATATGCAAGATGTCTTATAATTCTCCAATGCTTTGGCCACAACGTCAATTAGTTGCTAGATTTAACTGTTGAATATAATTATACTTTTAAAAAAATTCACAGTTTCAGTTGCTGTGAAATGTACTGGATTTTTTATTGTTTAGATACCTAACACACATTACCTATTGTCTTTCCTAGACATATATCATGCACGGCTGCTGAAAGTAGGAAACCGTAAATATGGCCGCTTTTTGATGTTCAATTTATTGATTAGCAAGGTCTCCGTGGATTAAGAAACCTACTGAATGACTTGTTTTTCTGCAGATGTTAAGACAGCAGTCAAAAATAAAGTTCCTCTTGTAAGATCATTGACGTTGAGCTGGGTTACATTCTGTATTGATACAAGTAACAAGGCCACAATACTCAAAGTGCACAAGGAATATGTTCCAATTTGCATGGAGGTCAGTTTATATTTAGTCATTTCGAAATGAATTGCCTCTCTTTTCACATTGATACTGATACATCTTGGACGTGAGTGAGAAATTCCATGGAGTTACTTGAGTATTTTCAATATCAGATAATCTTAATAATTCACAATAGCAAACATGTCAATAATCATTAATATCCATTACCATAAGATATAAGTTTTTGACAACCATTGAGCTATATGCTCAACGTATCAAATTATTGTTTTGTTGAATCAAATCTCCTCTTCGGTTATTCTTTATATAGTATGTATTTTATTTTAAAGGAAATTCCATATTTGCTGTTATTTGAATCTCTCATATATTTTTATTGGGAATAAGTTAATTGCTTGTCAATGTCTATATTGTTTACTATGGATTATGCAGTGCCTCAATGATGGAACACCCGACGTGAGGGATGCTGCTTTCTCAGCTTTGGCAGCTATTGCTAAGGTATTCTTTTCAGGGTATTCCATCTTTATTTATTAATTAAGTCATTTTTGAAATCTCGTCTCGTTCTCTTTCGATACAATTATTTAGTGGTTCTGACAGTTTCTTTACTTAGATGGTAGGTATGAGGCCTTTGGAGAAGTCTTTAGAGAAGCTGGACGATGTCAGAAAAAAGAAGTTATCTGAAATGATTGTGGGTTCGACAGGGGACCCTTCCACTCTTGCGAACTCAGGTTTTTGGATTTTAATGTTTGTCATGTTCTAGGTGATTACTTGATTGTTGAAATTATTTTTTTGAATATGCTAACATATCTATCCGTTACTATAATGTCAGCTGCAGTTTCAACTTCTGGAGGAAGTGTACCTTGCACAGAGGTCAGTCATTTTTTTTCCTGAATTAGTGGCCCCTTATATCATTTTTATGAAATGATTGTACTATGAAAAAAAAGAGTGAGGTTAAATAGAATGCAACGGAAGTCACTTAATTCTGTTGGCCTGCAATTAAGATGATATTGCTCTTTTCCATCTTTCTACAGGACCTTACATAGACCATGAAAATTGTATTTTACAAGTCTTGAGTTGTGATTCATTTTGTTGATAAATGAAGTAATGCAGTCTTTGATAGAGTTTGTATGTGCAGTCCATCCCTGAAAACCAAATGGAAATATAAATTAATGATATATTAATGCTTTGGACAATTTTTTAGTATAGGAGCTCATGCATGGAAAAAGATTGAGGTGGTCTCAGAGATGCGCACTTTTTGTTTAAGTCTGGCTTATAATCTTCTCTGTTCCAAGTTGTGTAGTGCTTTTATCTGGAAACTTAGTGCCTATATTGTTTTGAATTTCTTGATCATGGGCACAGCCAGGTGCTTTTGTTTTGATTGGCCAGATTATGGCAGCCAAATTCCATTTTCTTTGATCATCAGTAATTAAATTACTTTTGCAGTTTTTTCTTGAGTGCATTGTGTTCTGTTATTTGCTCATATGCCCATTGGAAGTTATGGATTGGCTTTCAATTTGTATTCTCTTGATGCAGTCCTCAGATGTCTCATTTGTTAGAAGATCCGCAGCTAGCATGCTTAGTGGGAAGAAACCTGTTAATACAGCTGTAAGCTAATCAACCTTGCTCACCTTGTGCTGGTTTTGTCTGCGAAATTCCTGCAGAAATTAAAGTAAAATACCCACTGATGCTTACTGTTAACTCTCTCTTTTTATTGTTATATGCTTCTGATATTTTAGCCAACTGCCACAAAGAAAGCTGCACCTGCAAAATCTGTTACTGGCAGGAAAGGCGATGCTGGTGGACAATCAAAAGCCTCCAAGCCTGTGGAGCAGGAAGATATTGAGGTGGGATTTAATATGCAATATTTTCAATCTAGCTCTAGAGTGATAACTTAATACATTATTGGGAAACTACAAGATGCCATTTAATCGATTAACTGATCCACTTGTTTTTACAGCCTGCAGAAATGAGTTTGGAGGAGATTGAAAGTAGATTAGGATCCCTTATACAAGCAGAAACAATTGCTCAACTAAAAAGTGCTGTGTGGAAAGAGCGTCTTGAAGGTTTCATCTTTAAATAGCTGTTTCACTTTTTTTTTTCATCTTTAGCTTGTTTTGATCTCGTGGGTCAGATTAATTTATTTAAACTTCTGGTGTTACAAAGTTGAATCAGAGTTATGCTTGCCTAGGATCCCTTTATATTGTGATTGCATCCATCCTGAGTCTTTGTGAAAGTTAAATTAAGTTTATCATTAAAGCGTACCGCCTCCTTATAATTTTATTTTTGTTTATGAGTGAAATGCGGATGTTGGTTATTAACTTATCAAATGTTTGTTGCAGCTATTGTATCTTTCAAAGAGCAGATTGAAGCATTAACCAACCTTGATCCATCTGTTGAGATTTTGATACGTCTACTTTGCGCTGTTCCTGGTTGGAATGAAAAAAATGTTCAGGTATTGTAATTACAACTTGTCTTTCTAATTTTTTTGGTTACTTGGACTATTACACTCATTCTCTGTGAGATGTTGACGAGCAGGTCCAGCAACAGGTTATTGATATCATTTCACACATATCTTCAACTGCATCAAAGTTCCCCAAAAAATGTGTTGTCCTCTGCCTTCTAGGTCAGATTTTTTTTTTTTGCTGCACTCTATACAGTGGCCATTCTGTTTGTTTTGACATTTTATTTGTTGAAGATTTTCTTTTTCGACTGCTCATGTTTTTCTAGCAAATTTCATCTTTCTTGCAGCTGGTAGATAGATGTGTTTACTTGGGCTTTTAAGATATCTAAATACTTGTTACACCGTGGGCGTTTGAGTTAAAATCTTCATGCTTTCAGCCATTCTTACATTTGCAATTTTGACTTGTTGGTAGGTGTTACTGAAAGAGTTGCTGACATAAAGACTCGTGCTCAGGCAATGAAATGTCTCTCTACTTTTTGTGAAGCTGTGGGCCCTGGGTTTATTTTTGAGAGAGTAAGTATTTTGCAACTAGATAATATGAATTACTGATGATATTGGTTGCACAGAGGGCCACTTTAGTGACTTGAGTTCATCTGTCTGGCCTTCTTTCGTCTTCATTATGCAGTCTTGCTTTTACTTTATCTTTTCTGTTGAGTGATTTTATATTTTGTTTACCATTGCTAGAATGTAAGATAAGCTAATCTGATACTCATTATTCTGTACATATCTGACCTGTTTCCACCTCGAGTGGGAAGAACTGGGAAGAACAGAAAATTAAAACTACATTCACTTTTCCTGCTGATTTTCTGTACTTGCTAGTCAGCAACATATTAATTACTCCTCATATTACCTGACTTTCACCATTAATCCTTCATTGTCAACATGCAAATTTCACACAAATATGCAGAGATTTTTGATCCAATAAGTCAACATATTTCGCCAAATTAAGGGGGAAAGAAAACGTTTATGATAACTCCTTGCAACTTTATGCCTTGCATGTTTAATAACTATACTAGGAGAAAGCTTTTATATTTGTACTTGTTGTGTAGTGGTTAACGCTAAAGTAGTTGAAAGAAAGGGGTTGATGTTCATATTGGCTCATTTTCTTGTAGTGGTTCATACGTTTAATGTTCCCCGATCACATTTAAAAAGTTCTTTCATTTGACCTATTTCAGATGTATAAAATCATGAAAGAGCACAAGAATCCAAAGGTTCTCAGTGAAGGCTTATTGTGGATGGTTTCTGCAGTGGACGACTTTGGGACTTCACATATTAAAGTGAAGGTACTTAAAGCTTCTTTATATAAGTCTTATTGTTTATTTCTTTCAAAAATAGCATTTGCAAAGATAATATAAAGATCTAGTGGTTTTAACATCTGGTATATTACTTCTGGCAGGACTTAATTGACTTTTGCAAGGATATTGGTTTACAATCTAGTGCTCCTGCAACTAGAAATGCTACTGTTAAACTGATTGGTACTCTACACAAGTTTATTGGTCCAGGTGATATGAGTTCATTTTGCTATTTTTTCCATGCTCTTCTAATGTTGACAGGGACTGACTGCCAGTACTCTCCTTGTAGATATAAAGGGATTCCTCTCAGATGTCAAACCTGCTCTTCTAAGTGCGCTTGACGCTGAGTATGAAAAAAATCCATACGAGGTAATTTCTTTTTAGCATTTAACTAATCTTTACCCTGTAGAACTCTTAATTCTGTACCTCACTACTTCATATTGTTATGTACAGGCATCTGCTGCGCCAAAGAAGACTGTGAAAGCTACTGATTCCTCATCCTTGGTTACTGGTGGTGCAGATGGTCTTCCTCGTGAAGATATTAGTGAAAAGATCACTCCTGCTTTACTGAAAGGCCTGGAGAGTTCCGACTGGAAGGTTGTTACATAGACCTGAGCTAGAAATTTATTTAGTAAACTGTTAATGGTGCATGTAGTTATACTAACTTTTCTTTTCCTTTCTAAGATTCGTCTGGAGTCTATTGAAAATGTGACTAAAATTCTTGAAGAGGCAAATAAGCGCATTCTACCAGTTGGAACTGGTATGCGATTTGATTGTGACTTTGAAAACAATCAGAATTTTTTTTTTGATGATCTCACATGTTTTCCTTGTTTCAGGAGATTTATTTGGAGCTCTAAAAAGCCGTTTGCATGATAGCAACAAAAATTTAATTATGGCAACACTGTCCACTCTTGGTGCTCTTGCATCCGCGATGGGGCAGCCAGTTGAGAAGGCAAGCAAGGTACAATCCTACAAAACTAGTCCCAAGCTTAAAATAATCTTATTCCTTTTCCAAATCCACATTCCATCTCTACCTTCTTTTGAACCAGATGAGCCAGCACCATTTTTCTAAAAGCACTGGATCAGTGACAATCATGAACCACAATATCTTAATATGATCTTACTTTCTATTATTAAACAAGTACAGTGTTATGCCCATTTATCCTATCAAAGGTTAAATAATTTACATTAATGTGGTTCATGCAGGGCATTCTTTCAGATATTTTGAAATGTCTCAGTGACAACAAGAAGAACATGCGAGAATGCACTTTGAGTACCTTAGATTCCTGGCTTGCCGCTGCTCATCTTGATAAGATGGTCTATACTCGTCTCACTTTGAATACTTTTGTTGTGCATCCTATTTTACGTACTATTTATGCTGTTGTTTTCTTTTCTTTAGGTACCTTATATTACAGCTTCTCTCACGGATGCTAAGCTTGGTGCAGAAGGGCGTAAGGATCTTTTTGACTGGTTGTCAAGACAACTTAATGGATTGACTGAATTTCCTGATGCTATACAATTGCTCAAACCCACTGCGTCAGCCATGACGGTATTTACTTTTGCAAATAAAGTATTTTTTGAAACTTTCACTGGTGGACATTTGTCTGTATTTTCATTTTCCTGTTGTATTGCTTGGTGAACTTTACAGGATAAATCAGCTGATGTTCGTAAAGCTGCTGAAGCATGCTTTAATGAATTGTTGAGGGTTTGTGGACAGGAAATGGTATGTGTTACAGATTTCTAATTGCTTAAGGATTTATATATACTGGCAAGGACCATTGTTTGGTCTAATCTCTCTCTTCCAATAGGTGACCAAAAATTTGAGAGATATACAAGGTTCTGCTTTAGCTATTGTTGTCGAACGGCTGAAGCCACATGGAACTTATCAAGGTATTCTGTTTCATGATTTTAATTCACCCACCTCCTACCTCAAGGGAAGTGTTCTCCTATCCTGCCCATCTCTATATTGAATTCTTTTATACTGCTATTGCAGAAAGTTTTGAATCTGGTAGATCAACTTCATCTAGCATAGCATCCAAGAGCAGCTTAAAAACGGCTAAATCCAATGGTGCTACACGGCCTGGAAATAGAGCTGCGCCTTCAGTATGTTTCCTATGTTATTGCCAAAATTTGAAGCATACATGTATGTTTATTAATCAATCCTGCTTTTATAGAGAACTGTTACGACCAAGGGATCAAGGCAAGAGTCTATCATGTCTGTTCAAGACATCAACATTCAGTCACAAGCTTTGCTTAATGTGAAGGATTCAAATAAGGTATGACTTTTTGGTACCAAAAAGCAGAAAAATAATTAATATCTGTAGATACTGTAGACATGAATGTTATGATACTCATGCAGGATGAAAGAGAGAGGATTATTGTTCGCAGATTCAAGTTTGAAGAATTACGTTTAGAGCAGATTCAAGATCTTGAGGTTTCTGTTACTTGAGGCATTAATGCTTGATTTTGTGTTATTGCAACTCTTTTCATTTTTAAATATTTTATGCACCATGCGATTTCTCTGTTTTGCATCCATTATAATGAATGGGGTCGAAAAACATTATTCAATTTTCCAAACTTTGGCACCATTGGGATTTGTTTGTTTAGTAAGAAAAAAACATATATATATTGTGTTCCCTTTTTCATGACATTTGGATTAAATACAGAAGCTTCTTGAAAAATTTGCATGTGAAGATGTGTTATATCCTAAAGTCTGTTCATTTGCTTATGTTTCGACAGAATGATGTTATGAAGTATTTTAGAGAGGATTTGCATCGGAGGCTCTTAAGTACCGACTTTAAAAAGCAAGTTGATGGGATTGAGATGTTACAGAAGGTTCTTTTGATGTAAATTCATGATTTTTTTTACCATAAAACCTGAACGCGCTCTTTCTAAATGTTGCATTATTGTCGGCATTTTCAGGCTCTCCCATCCATGAGAAGGGAGGTAACTGAAGTTCTAGATATACTGTTGAAATGGTTTGTGTTGAGGTTCTGTGAATCCAATACATCATGCTTATTGAAGGTATATACAACTTTTTATTTTGTTTATTAATATTTGCCAATGTAAGCTGGGGACCCGCCTGCATTTTTACATTTAATTGAAAATTTTGAATAATAATCTATGTCGAAAGAGCGTTTTATGATGAGTTTTGGGATATGCTAAAATTGTTGTCGGATCTAATGTTCAATAAAGGTGGTGTCTGCAAATTCTACAAATTATGCTAGAATTTTTTTTTTTTCAAATGCTACTTACAGCTTTTGAAAAGAACTGATTCTAGAAGCTATTGATATATTTTGCATTGCAAATACAGCCTAACTAACCCAGCTATTTCTGATGCTGCGGTGATTTTTTTGCTCTAAATATATTTACTATTCTTCCACGTCACCTTTAAATAAACTTGTTTCCGTTCATACTCTTTTATAACGTTGTTAAAGGTGCTGGAATTTCTTCCTGAGCTTATGGAGATGTTAAGAAATGAGGGCTACACAATGACAGAAGCAGAGGCAGCCATTTTTATTCCTTGCTTGGTTGAGAAGGTAATAGTTGTGTTATCCATGAGATTGCTGTCCTTTTGTAGATTTTATGCCTCTTTAAGTTGGTTCCGCCTTTCACCAACCAGTCATTATTTCAACTGGAACCAATTTATTCGCGTTTGCTTGTTTCACGTTGTAATTTTATCTTTACATATTTGATATTTGTTGTAATAGTATCCAATGTTTATTGTTTGGGCTGCAGTCTGGGCATAATATTGAAAAAGTTAGAGAAAAAATGCGGGAACTGATGAAGCAAGTTATACAAACACATTCTGCTGCAAAAACTTTTCCGTACATTTTGGAGGGTTTACGTTCCCGAAACAACAGAACAAGGATAGAGTGTGCTGATCTAGTTGGATTTTTATTGGATAATTATGGAGCCGAGGTAACTCTTTTGTTAGCACCTTGTTATGTACCATTGTTATAAGTTTTGATTCCTTAGCTGTTTTGGTGTACTATTTTTCTCGACTTCCTCTTGCCAGATAAATGGGCAGTTAAAATCCTTGCAAATTGTTGCAAGCTTAACTGCTGAAAGGGATGGTGACACCAGGAAAGCTGCTTTAAATACAATGGCTACTGGATACAAAATTCTTGGTGAGTTTTATATCTTTACCATTGTGTGTGAGGATGAGTTATCCACTTCGAATCTGAAGTTCTGTTTTTGTATATGCATTGTTAAAGCCAATTAGAAAATCGTAAAAAAAAACTTTAATTAGTTATATTATTGTTAAAAACATACTTGATACAAAAAATGTTATTGCAACTTGAATTTTGAAAGAGCAAAAGTTTTTCGTTTCTGCAAATGTGATTTAGGCGGGAAAATGGGTCTTCCCATTTTTGGCAGACTATTATATGTACATATATATTTTTCCTTTTCCTGATTATTGTTAAACTTATAAAGGTGATGACATTTGGAGATATGTTGGGAAGCTTACTGAGGCACAAAGAAGTATGCTAGACGATAGATTTAAGTGGAAGGTATGTAGATGCATTTGCTGTCCCCTTTACTCCTACTTCGTCCTTGCCTACAGTAGCTCACATATTTATTTGTATTACCCAGGCTCGAGAGATGGAGAAAAGGAAGGAAGGCAGGCCTGGGGAAGCTAGAGCTGCCCTTAGGCGATCAGTGAGGGATAATGTGTAAGTATTACTTTTGAAAATTTGTTTACATTATTGTTTTATAATTATTATTACTATTTTGCACATTTTATTGTCAGTCATCACTCATCAGAGAGATTGCTATGATTTTAATAAGCAGACCTGTTTCAAGTTGGTTTGTTAAGCACTTAAGCTTTAATATATGTTGTCCCATTAGCTGTTCTGAGGGGTTGACTTTGTTTTGGAGCTTATATAAAGTTCTATTATAAAAGCAAGTGACCCAACTTCTTTGTATCTGATAATCACCTTTATGTTTGCACATTTCAGTGCAGTATCTTTATATAACTTATAATTCCAGACTATGTTGACTTTAGCTGCTTGCTCCTATGTATTCTTTTTTATTGGCATCAAGGTTTGAATTATGTTATTGAGTTTGCTTCTTAATAACCTGTTGTGTAATCACCCACCACTATCTTTCTTAGCTTTATGACTAGAATAGCAATTTTTTTTTGTAGGGTCTAATATATATTTGGTTTAGCAAGTGTTTGCTCGATGGGTTTCAGTGATTTAGGGTGTCCTTAATCTAAATTTTCAGATTAGCTCACTATTTTTGTTGCATGATCATTGATGTCATTTGTTCATAATCAATAAATAAATAGTGTACTGTCATGTTATTCCACTTTCTTCACTTGCAATGCAACATCTTTTTTAATGGCCTGCAGGTCTGATCCAGCTGAGCAAAGTGGGGAAGTTTCACGGTCTATGAATGTACCAACATTTAACCGGTACCTGATTTCTTTTATACTAATCCTTGTTTTTATTTATTATCAAGTTATAGACTATTCTGATTTTTACTAATTATCCTTGTTAATGTTGCCTTAGGGAGAACTATGGTCCACCTGTAGTTCAAACGGATAGACTTCCAGTACCTCGGACTTATTCCGGTGCTGGCATCACGGACTGGAATGAGGCTTTGGATATCATATCATATGGTTCTCCCGAGCAGGTTTGTCTTAGTTCCTATGCAAGAGAAGTTCTGGGGTTAATAGGTCTCAAGGAGTTACAACTTGTCTGGGATGGGTTAACATGAGAATCAGTTTCCTATTTTAGATAAGGGTTGTCTAATTTTCTAAAGTAGTGATGGTCATGTTAAGTATGTGAAATCAAAGACCAAGAAAAGGAGTTAAAAGAACTGAAATGGAATGAAGAATTGCCTTCCTCCAATATTTTTGGTAGAAGTGAATACGTTGAATTTTAGAGGTTTCTCTGAAACTTTTGAATTTGTTAGGATCTCCTTCAGAATAGTACTTTTATACTTTTTATCTGATGCTCGAACAGTGACAAACTAATGGTAGAGCTACGGCTACAATAACTGCTCTTTTGTTTTGCATCATCTCTAATAGCCTCGTTGGTTTGGGCCAAAGAAGAACAAAAAATTGGGTTGCATACTTTTTCTATCCATGAAGATTCCATAGGAGTGCCTAACTTGGACTAGGCATCATCTTATAGATTTCGCACAGTAAAAATTGCTGCATGCTTCTCCAAGGGGTGGACCACCTGTGCCAAATGCCTTGAGAAATTTGATCATTTCTTATCTTTTATTGCTCTAATGCACTGGGGTTTTTGTACTAATAACGTTGCATAAATTTTGGTTTTTAGTAATCTCACTATTCAGATCTAAGTGAGGTAGATTTAAGCCCTGAGACATTGGTCAGATCCTGCATTTTCAGTCTTCCATTTGTCTTTACAGATATTTGTTGTTCATCTGTTTAATCTCTCCTCAACCAAATACATGGAAGGAACCTCGCTTTATCACACACCTTGCCAAACTGAAGATGTGTGTTACCATATTTTTTTCTCAAAATGGTACCTATCATTTGTGTTATTTATCAATGAACTCCTTTTTGCCTGCAGTCTGTTGAAGGGATGAAAGTTGTGTGCCATGAATTGGCACAAGCAACTGCTGATCCTGATGGTACCACGATGGATGATGTGGTCAAAGATGCTGATAGACTTGTTTCATGCTTGGCAAATAAGGCAATCATTTATTGTTTTGCCTCCAGTTGTATCGTAGATTTCTCACAGTTGTATCATAGGCTTCTCACTGTTGCTTTTTGTTGCAGGTGGCGAAGACTTTTGACTTTAGCCTCACTGGTGCCTCTTCAAGGTCTTGTAAATATGTTCTCAACACTCTGATGCAGGTGTGGTCCTATTCTTGTAGCACGTTATTTATTCTTCTAGGATAAGTGGAATAAGAAATAGTGACTGGCTTGAAATTTATAAAGAGTAAACTTGAGATTCATTGCATGGTCCGAGTTATCTGTGCCAATTTAGTCCTTAAGTTTTCTTTGTTTTTGGTGCAGACTTTTCAGAACAAGAGACTTGCTTGTGCAGTCAAGGAAAGTACACTTGATAGTCTCATTACAGAACTGTTGCTTTGGCTTTTGGATGAAAGGGTTCCACTGATGGATGACGGCAGCCAACTTTTGAGAGCTTTGAATGTTCTGATGCTGAAGATTCTGGTGAGTCTTGTTTTAAAGCATGAAAAAAATATGAATTTTCCTTTCAGAATGCTTATGTTTGCCTCTTTGCACGACTGGTTTCTGAGTTCAGGATAATGCTGATCGTACTTCATCATTCTCGGTGCTTATAAATCTCTTGCGACCCCTGGATCCATCAAGATGGCCAGCTCCAGCATCAAATGAGTCTCTTGTTATTAGAAATCAGAAATTCTCTGATTTGGTTGTTAAATGTTTGATCAAGCTCACCAAGGTAGTTTTCTTGATACATTTTAGTGATTATTGTACTCTACCCATTCATTGTTCTATAAGGCTCTCTTTTTCTATAAAGTTTTTATAGTTTTTGTTGGCTTTTCTACTGTTCAATTTTTGCAAATATAATCTTTTATTTTTATATTAAAACTCTAAATATTTGATCTTGTCCAAAATGAATGTGATGTATAGGTTCTGCAAAATACTATATACGATGTAGACCTTGATCGTATTCTTCAGAGTATCCATATATATCTGCAAGAATTGGGAATGGATGAAATACGGAAGAGGTAGCTTCAATAACATTTTGTATCTTGTTTATTCTTAATTTTAATATTCTTAATTTCAATTAATCTCTTTTTTTTAATTACTGTAGAGCTGGAGCTGATGACAAACCACTTCGGATGGTTAAAACTGTTCTCCACGAGCTTGTTAAACTTCGTGGAACTGCCATAAAGGGTCATCTGTCCATGGTCCCAATAGACATGCATCCGCAACCGATCATTCTTGCCTACATTGATCTCAATCTTCAGGTATTAATGGTGTGCACTTGATTATGTATTGTTTGCAATTGTTATTTGATGACTCACTACACTTATCCACTATACAAAATCGAGTAGACCTTGGCAGCTGCAAGAATGTTGACGCCATCTGGTGCTGTTGGGCAAACTCACTGGGGTGACTCAACAGCCAACAACCAGGCACCTCCAGCGCACTCTGCAGATGCTCAATTAAAGGTATCGTATCACTCCATGTTGTCTTGTTTGTTCCTATTGTAATGTTATGCTATTCCCACTTTTAATCTTTAATTCCTTGTTATCTGTGACAGCAAGAATTAGCTGCAATATTCAAGAAAATTGGTGACAAGCAAACATGCTCGATTGGTCTGTATGAACTCTATCGAATAACACAATTATATCCACAGGTTTGTAAATCGGTTTACATCATTTAGGAAACTTGTGATGACTGGTGTCCAATGTACTCTTTGCTTTTCGGTTTATAACAGTTTTATGATGTCTATATATTTAGCAGTTTCTAAAGTTTTATTTCTTTAATTTTGTTCGCCAGGTTGATATTTTTGCTCAGTTGCAAAATGCCAGCGAAGCATTCCGAACATACATTAGAGATGGTTTAGCCCAGGTCAGCCATGCAATTTCTTTTGGCTAGTTGCTGCATATTGTATCTTTTTATACGCATTTAATTTCACTCTGCGAGTGCATTTAATTTCATTCTTTCTGGCAGATGGAGAAAAATGCGGCAGCAGGACGAACGCCTTCAAGTGTTCCCCTGGCTACTCCTCCACCAGCGGCACTCAACCTATCCCCAAGATATGGCTCTCTGTCCCCTATAAATGCAGCAAACCCCTTGAGCGACACCAGAAATTTGAATTCTGGAGAACCTACTAATTTCTCTTTACCTCCATCATATGCTGAAGAAGATCGGCATGTCATTGCTCAAAAGGCACCCAGTCACGATCCCTTGGGTTTCCAGCATAGCTTGGACGAGCCAAGGAACGACAGATTACCATCTGGTGGTTAGTTAATTTCATCAAATCTGCAAAAAAAATAAAAATTATGTTGGATATTTTACCTAATTGTTTACTTAAATTGCAGTGTCAAATGGAACGTTAGATGCGATTAGGGAAAGGATGAAGAGCATCCAATTAGCAGCTGCTTCTGTGAATCCCGATGCCAGAAGCCGGCCGTTGGGGCAAGTGAATGGGAATATGGTTGAAGGAACTGCTAATCATCATATGCTGCAGCAGCAGCAACAACAGCAGGGTGGGATACTTCCTATGGATGAGAAGGCATTATCGGGCCTCCAGGCTCGTATGGAAAGGTTGAAGAGCGGGTCATTCGATTCTATGTAGGTAGAAGATAGACAGACACTGCTATAATTCTTTTGTTTATTGCGGTTAAGTATCCCCCCCCCCCCCCCCCCCATCTCTCATGGGATGCTGCAGAGCTTGTAAATGATGAGCGTGTAACCCGTGCCTACTTTGATTATGCACACGCTCCTCTAGTGATTTCGAGGTTGCAGGTGCTGAGCAACGTCTCGTGTAATTTTGTTTAAGAGGCTTTGAATTTAGATGGATGATGAAATATCTCCTTGTGTTGTGTTAGTATATATTAATTGGGTCCCCTAAATTGTCTGATTTTAAATCTTGTAAAACATCTTTTATTAGCAGTATTATAGAATTTATATGTTGTTTGCCTGGCACTATCTATCCCTCCTTATTTCACTATGTGTTTTCCGAGCAATTTGCATAATGAAAGACTGAATTGGAATATATTGGCCACACTATCTAGCATGTACTATCAAATATTTTTCACTTAAAAATGGACTTAAACCCGTATACCTTCACATGTTATTTACACTTTAAATCTCGATTTTCATTGATTATCTAGCTCCTCGTAGTGCTCAATTATGCTCAATAGTTCATTTTTATTGTGTCCTATTTTGACATTTAAGAAAAAACTTGGAATAGCTTATGTACGATGTCGCAATGTGCTATTGGAGATTAAGCTATATGTTCCTTAAAAATTTAATAAAGAAAAATGAAATTGTAATCAGAAGAGTATAGATACTCCGCGAGAAGGAATACAACTTGTCCTAACTCAATTGCCAATTAGAAGATGAGATAATTAGTCCAGCCAACAGATGTGAACAAAATCCAGACTAAACTGTTTTAAATTATATATCTATGCAAACATACATTACCCACAAGAATCTTCCATCACATATCTAGTCACCCCACCCAGCTGTAGAAGACCCCATCTCCTCCTCTCTCTCTCTCTCCTCACCATTCACCTCTAATCCAACAAATCCAACTCCAATATGAATAAATTCTCTCCCCCAAGAGTGAGAAACAAAAATCACACAATTTGGACATATTGTATATGCCTTATACGTACCCTGAAGCTGATACTAAAAAGGACAGCTTCCACCACTAACTATGATAGTTACACATTTTGACTGTTACAAACTGCACAAACAGAAAAAATTATTACACGTTCAACATTAGCCGATCGAACATGCTTTCCCTCATTCATCATCTATTACTAAAATCAAGAAAACTAATCTTGGGCCTTGTTTTGAGGCTTAATCTCCGCATTATCAACATCTTCATCCCACGACATATTCAGGTCGGCCGAATTTAAGACATCAATATCGCCCCAGTTCCAATAGCTGGGCAAGTCAAGTGTGCTGCTGCTATCCGGGCCGGGCCACGGCCCACTGCTACTACTCGGGATATTAACCGTAGTAATAGTCGATTCCTCAACCGAATCAAGATTCCCACCGTAGTGATCAAACACATTTAACGGCTGATAAGAAGCCGGATTCCAAGAAACGTTCATATCCAAATTGCTCAAGCTTGAAAAATGAAATTCCGAAGTCGGCGACGCATTCAAACCCAAACCCAAACCCGAACAATTCGCCGTGTTAACGAACCCCTTCGTCGTTTCATGCAGTAAGGCCTGGTAAAAAATACTAGGCATGCCTTTCTCAGCATCTTGCTGACGTGGCGCGGTGGCCCCCACGTGGGCGGCCGCCGCGGGGGCGGGTTTGGATATCTTGGGGCGCTTGTTTTTGCGGCCGCCGCCGACGGGGACGTTGCGAAGTGTGCCGCCTTTTGTCCAGTGCCTCTTGCAGGACTTACAGAAATGACGCGGCTGAGATTTATTGTAGTTGTTGTAGTAGCAGAATTTTGTATTGGTTGAATTGCACCTAGGACAATTTAAAGGCTCCGGTTGTTGCGGCTGCCGCCGTATCGATGGCGGTTTTGACAGCTCAGCCGCGCCGGATTGCAGTCCGGCCCACTCTTGGTGATCACCAGAAACATGCTTACTGCTCAAACCCATAAATTAATACTATCCGAGAAATCAAACAGCTAGCAGACTATCGATTTTAAGAAGACAAGGCGAGGAGCGAGAGAGGATAGAGAATTGCTGTGAGGAGGCTATATATTGTATTGTATAATAGAAGATTGAAATGTGTGTGCAAGTGTAGAATGGAATTTTAAGGAAGGTGGTGGGAAATTAATGGAGATGGGTATGTGAGATTCTATGTCCACGTCTATTATACCGGTTTTGGGTATCACTATCAATCAATCTATCTGTAAAAATATTAATAATACACTAAGTCTCGTGTGCGCTTGAGTGCATGTTCGTGCGCTCGCCATATTTCAGTTTTATTAATTTGTAACTTTTATTTCACGTTTTCAGTCAAATGTATTATGCACGTTTTAGTTATAATGTTATACTTCCTTCCATCCCTAAGTTAATTTATAATTTATTGTTCGTCACCCTAAATTAAATTGAATTTAACTAATGTTGTGAATTAGTATGTGAAGTAATAAACCAAATATCAGTATATTAGTGTAGGGAAGATATAATGGTATTATATTGTCATTTATAGAAATATTGATTGAGCATGGGGAGTGGTAATTTTGGTAAGTGACAATTAAGTTTGAGACAGAAAGAATATTAGCATGCATATATGAATTATATTAATTTGCACATTTCACATCAAAGACTTGTTTCGTCAAACTCCTTGTGTAAATGTGGGGATAGAGTTTATTTACGTCCCATAACTTTTTCACTTTTCCGAAAACGTCCCAAAAAAGTTAATTTCTCCAATTACATCCCAAAATTACGCTAATTGTACAATTTACGTCCCAAATTTCGTCGGAGTTCGCCGGAGGGGACGAAACGCTGTCGTTTCGACCCCATGTGCCGCTCACGTGCTCTTTTAAAAGGGGCTTTCCGGCAGCTTGCTTATGTGGATTTAAAATTTGATTTATAAATTATTTTTTAGCCTAAAATAAATTATAACATTTCCACCTCATTCAAATATTACCAAAAAATATTATAATAATAAATAATTGAGTAATACTTCTATATTTAAAACATAAAATACCTTTTCTCCCCCAAATACTTCCATTGCAGACGGGAAGTTCAGCCCTTTTCTCCCCCAAATCTTTTTTTGCGATTTTGTTCAGCAAAATTAAGCAATTGAACTCACGAGATGTCTGAAATTAAAGTTGTAAAATGCTATTGCCGTAGGGAAGCTGCCGTTGCGACCACCTGGAAAGATGGCAATGTGGGTCGTCGTTTTTATGGATGCAAAAAATACCCGGTAAGAATTCTTAAGAATCCTCTAAAATGGTTTTCATTTGTTTTTTGAGTTTACAAATTGGTGGGTATTGTACTAGTCTGGGTTTATTTTTGATTTATTGATTCTCGATTTTGATTTTTTTGATGATTTTACATGTTTTAGAATAGTGGGTATTGTAAGTTCTTTCGCTGGATCGATGATCCGCTGTGCACCCGGGCGACACAAATTATACCCGGATTATTGAAAAGAGTTAATGATCAGAGGGAGGAGATCACTAAAATGGAGATGATTGCAGAAAAGTTGAATGAAATGAGTCAAGTATTGGAGAGCGCGAATGACAAACTTGAGGAAGAAAACAGAGTATTGAAGGAGGAAAATAAAAAATTGATTTGTCAAAACTTGACACTGAAGATGAAATTGAAGGAGAACAAAAAATATGACATCAAATTTAGCTCTAATATCAAGTTCCTTTTGAAAGTCTCTATTTTACTTTGTATCTTTCTTGGCTTGATGAATGTGGTTCGTGGGATGTAGATGGAAATGCTTGGTTGATGTTGGTTTAGGCTAGGCTTCTGCTAGATGAAGATAGTGGCTTTTGTCTTTTGTATGTACTGACTAATGCTAGTTAGATGTTAGTTTTTTTTTTTTTTTGAACATTTGATATAAAATGTAGTTGTTTTTTAATTGAAATATAAGAGTTGATTATCAATTGTTCTTTATCATACCACATTAATGGAATTCTATACGAAATATCATATGTGTGCAATGATTTTACTTCTCCAATTCCAAAATGAGCAATTAATTAAAAAAAATTAAGATCAAGGGAGAAGGGTATTATCAAACAGACAACAGTGCAAGAATTTTCACAAAATGAATAACACAATAAACATAAGTTCAATTCCAAAATAATCATAAGTTCAACAAACTATCACAATTCCACTCACAGAGTGATTGTTACAAACCATAAACTAACACAATTCCACTCAAAGAGATGTATATTCCCCAATCTTTGATTCATCTTAATTGACCTTTTTCTTCCCTTTTTTTTCTGCATCCACACCTTTAGCAGATAAGTCTAAGAACTTTTGACCATCATTATCAACCAAAATTCTCTTGTGTGTATCAGCTTGACGGGTGGCATGACTTCTCATGGTAAAATGCCCAAAATGGTCATGTGTTGATGGTGGGGGTGCTCGAATCTGAACCCTGGGTTGCAAATGACTTTGACCCATTTGAAATTGTTGGTGCATTGTAGGACCTTGCATATTCGGTATTGGGGCTGGTTTATACCACTGTTCACCAGTATTAATAGTGAGATCAGTAATCTCCCTCTCATCAACAAGTTGAGCATTCACAAACCTTGGTGGTGCAATCTGAACAAGGTTTTAAAAGAAAAATTAATCAATCAATCAAAATTCAAAATGAATATCAAATGGGCAGATTTCAAATATTATACCTCAATCTCCCCACTTGTACCAGCTCTTGTTTTCTCTCCACTTGAAACTTGAGACAAATTTTCCATCTATAAAATAAATAAAAAATACATAATTCATAAGAAAATATGCAATAGAATCTAGAGAAAAAGATTCACCAACAAATGCAAAAATAAAAACTGACATTTGGACCACTTTCATTTGTATTAGCTTGCACTTGAGGCTCCTTCTCAAGGGAGGTCGGGAGACTATCACTTGCATCTCCATTCTACAAAAATAAATACAAAATTGAATTCATTACAAATATACACAAGAATTCCACAAAATTAACCACTAATCATTAAGTTTAAATGAGTGTGTACCTTTTTTCTTTTACATGTAGCAGCATTATGACCCTTGATTTTACATTTGCTACATGTGATTGTGGTTTGTTGCCTTCTCATTCTCTTTGCTTTGCCTTTTTTGTTAGCTTTCTCATCAGTTTCCAGCCTTCTTTTTTTTTTTTGTCTTCCTCTTTTTGGCCTTGTACCAAAATTAGGGGGTAATGGGGGAATGTACATGGATTCACCCCATAATGCCTCATAGCTGATGCCTAGGATAGGATTCTCATATGCCTTTAGATATTTCTCAACAGTGTATGCCTCATCCACAAAATCAACAGGCTCTAGGCCTTGACTAAGAATTGCACAAATTGCATGTGTACATGGTATACCAGTCAATTGCCAGGTTCTACAAGAGCATGCACACTGCTGCAAATCCACTGTATATTGACCCCCACCATAGCAGGCCACTTGATAATGATTGTGGTTGCACTTAATAGGTATACAATCAGCCACCTTATCCATATTCCTCTCCAAAATGAGATGTATCCTAGGACACAGTTTCCTATTCCATTTTGCACCAGCGAAGTCCCTATTTTTCTGCAATCTTCTCATTAAATGCTCTCTAATCCATTCCAACAAAGTGATAATGGATTTGTCTCTAGCCTCTAGAATGTTGGAGTTGAATGACTCACACACATTATTTAATAACATGTCACATTTTGGTCTTTCAGAGAAAAAAGCCTTGCACCATTGAGTTGGAGGCTTATCAAGGAACCATTGGAAAGCTGCCTCATTCAAATCCTTGAGCTCTCTCATTCTTTGGTTGAACTCACCTTCTGTGGTACTACAAGCTGCTTTCCAAACAGCCTGTTTCAAGGCTTGTCCCCTATACCCAGCTACTTTAAAGTTATTGTGTAAATGTCTAACACAAAACCTATGTTCTGAGCCTGGGAAGACAGAATTAAATGCCTGAATTAAACCTTTTTGTTTATCAGATAAGAAGGTTGTTTCAGCAGCCACTAGAGACAAGTCTTGTTTCAATACAGTGAGGAACCACTCCCAATTATCTCCATTTTCTTTCTCAACTACAGCATAAGCAATTGGAAAGAGGTTGTTATTACCATCTACCCCTACAGCAGTCAACAATATGCCCCCATGTTTGCTCTTTAAATGACAACCATCAACCCCTATGATAGGTCTACACCCTGCCATAAACCCCTTTTTCAAGGCATCAAAGCACACATATATTCTACTAAACATTGTCACCCCATTATCTACTTCAGTCCCTAAGAGTATGGTTGAGCCAGGGTTAGTTTTTCTCAATTCAGAAACATATGACCAAAGCTTGGAGTATTGAAGGTCAGGGTCACCTTCAATCTTTAACAAGGCCTTTTGCTTAGCTTTGTAAGCCTGTTGCCTAGTGATGTGACATCTTGTATCACGAGACATATCAAGCATAAACCCACCCACATCCCTGTTTTTATCAGACTCAATTCTATGTAAGAATTTCTCACTCAACCAAGTGGAGGTCAGATTTTTTACCATTCGAGTAGGTGCACATGTGTGTTTCTCCACATATTCCTTAATCTGGAATGACATTTCATTTTTCTTTTTCAAGGCATGAATCTTCCATTTACACTTTTCATCCAAACATCTAGCATAAATCCTTCTCTTATCATTTTTTGGGAAATGTATGTTCCGTTTGACCTTAATAGCATGTGATTGGGCTGCCTTTCTAAAGTCTTGCTTAGTTGCAAAAATCTGACCCAAGAGGAAAATTGGATCAAATGTAGTTTTGGGGTTAAAAACAGGGTAATTAGGCTGATCATTATCTTCATCAGAGACTCTAAACTCATCAAAGTCTACTTCCTCACCCCCATCAAGGACATCAGGATCACCCTCACCCTCACCCCCACTGTTAGATTCATCCACCAAAGGTTGCTTACCCCTTTGATTACCATCTAAAGGCTGATTACCCCTTTGATTATCATCTAAAGGTTGCTTACCCCTCTCATCACCACCCACAAGATCCTCACTATTTATGGCAACATATGCAGTACTCTTAACTACATTAGATTCATCTATCTCATCAAGGTCAGACTCCACTTGTTCTACATTTCTCTCAAAAATATCATCATCATCATCACTAATTAATTCATTACCTATTGCAAAATCAGGATCTTCAAAGTCAGAATCATGTTCAACTAAGTTCCCCAAATTTTCAGGTTGTACATGTACTAGTTCAACATATATATGAATCTCCCTGGATGCAAGATATTTGATTGCCCATGTTCTAAGATCCTCATCATCAATAACAAACTTAAATGCCATATCTCTAAGCTTGATATAATACTTCTTCTCCCCCTTAACCCCTTCTTTTTCACAAAACTCATCCAAATCTGATTTTTTAACTTCATTAGCCTTGACCCAATCATAAACAAGTGTATCCCCCCCAATATACTCAGTTGACGGCATGTTTTCAAAATGACCCCCAAAATACAAAACCATAGTGATATACTTGCTTTTTGAATCTGTATAAAAAATAAATGAACATCTCAGAATAGAACTAAAAGACAACAAAAGGGCAATTTCTGCATTATTAATTTCCACAATAGGCATCAACAAAAAAAATATTTGATACCCATCCAACTATTATATACAATACTCGCCCAAAAAGTAGCAATAATATCCATTGATGCTTGTGCTTTTGTCAAAAATAAATCTAACAAACAGTACACGACAAAGAAGAATCTTACTTTAATAAAAAAGAACAACTTACCATACTTTGGGCGGGACCACTCTCTCGCACCTTTTCTACGCACGAAAACCATTTTGCCTTCCCACAATTTCGGCACTTTTCGATTGAAAAACTAAAATTCCTTCATTTCACGAACAGCTAGTCGGGACTCGGGTGGGAGAAGAGAAAATACTGCAATTCGGGAGGCCGGAGAAGGGAAAACACAATATGGGAGAAAGAATAACGTTTTGGGAGGGAGAAGAGCGAGAGGATCGCGATTTGGGAAGGAGATGAGAACCCTAGAAAATTTGCGCCAATCTTGTGAAGAAATCTGAGATTTGGGTATTTTAATTTTAATTAGTTTCAGAGAGTTTTTAAAATTGTAATTGATTTTTCATTCTCTATCCCCTTTAAATGACATGTCCATTTTCTTGAATTTCATTGGGTGAGGCATGCCACACGTATATCCACATAAGCAAGCTGCCGGAAAGCCCCTTTTAAAAGAGCACGTGAGCGGCACATGGGGTCGAAACGACAGCGTTTCGTCCCCTCCGGCGAACTCCGACGAAATTTGGGACGTAAATTGTACAATTAGCGTAATTTTGGGATGTAATTGGAGAAATTAAATTTTTTGGGACGTTTTCGGAAAAGTGAAAAAGTTATGGGACGTAAATAAACTCTATCCCTGTAAATGTGAGAATGCCTCTTGGTTGTGTTTTCCTACTTCCTTTGTTTATTCCAACTCTTTTAATGATATTGTTTTTTTATTTTTATTTTTTTGCAAGTTTTACTCATATATTTAGTTGTACGATGACTAACTCTTAATAATAATTCGGATGGGGCGAGGGGAAGATCATGAATCATGATCACTCAAAGGTTGTGGTCCAGATATATGTGAGAGGGTCTTAATTGATTTTAAGTGGGGTGCACCCTTTGTTGTCAACTTTGTGAAATTATTCACAATTTTGGTTCCCCACCCCCACCCTCGATAACACCCTACCCCCCTAAAATATACACATACAGATGTATGCATGCATCACCATCATATGCATCATGCGGAACTATACTTTCTCACATGATTAGATTGGCTTCGATAGAGATGTTAAACGAGCAATTAATTAGTGTGACATATATGCTGACGGTTTGTCTATTATCTCTAAAAAAATTATATGATTGAGATTTATTTAATAATACTCTATAAAAATAGAATCAATCTACACAAATTCTTATTAATTAAGTAAAATTTTAAACTACAAGAAGAAGAAATGCAGAAAGATTTAGTAAAACAAAACTAGTTCGGTTTTATTATTAAAAGTTTAATAATATATCTAACTCTAAAATAAAGTTATAATAAATGACGCTTTTGATTAAATCTGAAAGAATTCCGCATCAAATATATTAAATTTAAATTTAAATTTAGGCAATTTAATTACATCTTAACAATATTATAAAATTAAAGACAAAAATATTTGTGTCTTTTATGTAGGCCGGTAATATACTTGATTAAACCTTATGCCACTAAATACCCCTATAATAAATCTTAAAGTTCAGGGGCCAGTACACCTCCCCAATACGCTTCCTCGGTCATGTCACAAAAATACATGCACACATACATATACACAGTGGCGGATCTAAAAAAACCAAAACAGGGTATGCACAATTATCACTACAAAATTATAAAGAATTTTTTGTTTAGGAATTTCCAACTAGAATATTTATTTATTTAAATAGAAGATTGTTTATGACTTACACAATTTTCTAATAATGTAACCATTTACATTTTTCACCTACAAACAAATTATCTACAAAAACAAAATTTATGGGCAAATTTATATTTTGTAGCCAATTTATTTATACGTAGGTAAATTTTGTAGACAATCATTTGTATGCAAATTTATCTATGAATTTCATTCCGGTAGACAATTTGATTGTAGATGGAGAATGTAACCTGATTAGAAATTTTTGTAGGTAATATATAAACAATCCCCACTATTTAAGGACATGATTATTAAGGTTAGAAATTTTTTAGTCATATTAAAAATTCAATAAACATTTTTTATTTACTTATAATATATGATAGTTGTAATACTAAATAAAATTTCATAAACAAAATAATTATATAAACAATAAAAATGTAAATTTAATTCAATCCCAACATGATGTAATACTCCTCGCCTCCTCGGCTTATACATCATCTGTCCAGCTATTATTTTTTAGAACAGCTTCTTACAAACTCAAAGTTAATAAAATACTATATATAGTAGTAAAAAAAATTGGAAGCAAAGAGGGTATGCACTTGCATACCTTTTGCTCATGTACATCCGCCACTGTGATATATATATATATATATATATGCGCGTAGATCCACGCATATGTATGTGTCCCGTTTAACTTAGAAATGAAGTAATTGGCATTTATATAACTTTATGAATTTCGACATATGGGTTATGTTGGTATACGCAATTTTAAAGTCATAACTTGGTTGTGGCGTTTTTGACCCACTAAAAATGAGTGGCGATTTTGGTCCCGGTATAGTTTTAAAATGATTATTTTAATAACTTGGATATATTATACTTGTAATTGTGGCTGATCACATTGACGTGTACTTAAGAAACTTGGGTCTCTTTTTGCAGCTATTTGAAATTTCAAGAAAATACAATAGATTTTTAAAGTCTTAGTAAAGTAAAAGGTTAAAATTCGTACTATAAATTAACCCAAGTAAAATTGATGTTTTTTTTTTCTAAAATAATAAAATATAGTACAAGAAAATATTAAGATGGAAATTAGAGAGTGGATGATTGGAGTACGATTGGTTGGAATTTAGTGCGATGATATCATATGTTTGGTCGGTGGATATTTCTCATGCATATGTCTGCTGCGAATTCGATCGCATGTTGGTCGAAGCCCCCAATGTAGGTAACTACCATAAAGTTTGTCAAACTTTAAACGGTAAGATAATAATAAATCAAAATAAAGTTGAATGTATATATACGTGTAAATGATAGGGGTTAAAAACCAGTTGTCAACACGTGGCTCCTCGTGAGATATATTAACTTGATATATATATTGTAGATTGAGATCATTCTATGGGCCATTCTTGCCTTAGATTTATGCATGTTATCACATGCACAACTTGGGGTGTGTGTTGAGCTTCCTTACTTTAGGTGTGAATTATGATGCTATCCTATTTATGTGATGGAGATACAATTCCGCTCTCTCTCTCTCTCCCTCTCTCTCTCTCTCTACCTTGGGTCTACATGCATATATATATAATTCTTGAATTATTATTTAACAATTCTATGAGTTAATCTCGATATTTAAGAAATTTTATCAAGTGTATTAATACTACTATTAGTTATATACAAATGGCACGTACGTTTGAGCCTTAAGTATATACAATTGCTTTGATGAAATGAGTATGAGGTATAAGTTAATAAAACAGGCTTGAATTGAGTGACAATCTCTAAATTTAAGATTTTAGAGCAGACATATGGTAAGATAGCGAGTCTTTGTTTGTTATACCAAATAATTTCAACACAAGTACTTCCGTAGTTTCTTTAATTATATCTTCACAAACAATAATTTTTTAAGTCCTGTAACATAGGGGATGCAAATTTAAAGACCGTATAATTTCATTTTGCCAAATATAGGTCAATTTTTTTAATTTTTTAATTTTTTAATTTTTTTTTTGGCTATTTTGTAGGCATTAATTTTTTTAGGAAAATGTAAACCATTTTATACGATCTTAAATTTGCAAAATATTACTTTTTACAGGCATAATTTGCATTTTTGTTTTACCCAGACGTTTAATTGTTACCCCCTATAGTTATGTTCCTTAAAAGAAAAATTCTTTCATATTAAGTATGTATAGGCATGATAAATTGTCATAATCCCAATATATAAATATTTTTGAAGGACATAATCCAATATAGAGAAGGGTAGAAGTTTAATTAATTTAATTAGGTTGATTTTTTTTTTTTGGAGTGGTGTATAGTACTACCGTGTAATAATGTGTAGTTGTAGACATAAAGTCTATTAATGGTAAAGTGGACATCTGAGGATGAAAATATTTAAGACAAACTGTGGAAGGTCATGTCTTGAATGAAAATTGCATGAAATTGGAGGGTGATGTAGAGTCGGCATTGTAGTCACAAAAGAATGATGCTACATCAAGAAATAAATCGCTGCCCACCAAATAACGTTTCTTGATGTGATACTGATTGTGAAAAATGCTAATATTATGCTAGCCGCTACGACACTGACACATTTTGGCGCTTGGGAAAACTATAGTCGTGTTTCCGACAAATATGGTAATGACTCCAAAAACTACTACCCATGCTACGAAAATCTGCCGCAACATCACTAATTCATTATGAAAGTAACCTTTTACTAATTAAAAGTAAACGCTAAGCCTTAATCAATGGTTTTTGTCATATGTTCATTTTAATTACTTTCATTTTGTTGGCAAAAAGTAGCAGTAATTAACGGCTCTATTACTTATATTTGAACAACTTCCCGTTTACACATGTCCATAATTTTTTGGGCTAAAATAAGAACTTATAAGATATAGTATTATTTTTAAAGAACAAATATTATCTTCTCTTTTTCTTTTTTCTTTTCTGGAGGAAAAAAATTGGGAGTTAAATCTCAAATTTAAAAGAACAAAATCCTTGAATTTGTCCCCATTATTTACTATTTCAAATTGACGCAAGATTTTTGCCCAACCAAGGTACAAATATAAAAATCATACCTTTGCTTTGTGTATATCATATGAATGCTAAAATAATTTTAGTAGTAAAAAAATACCATAATTTTATTTCTTCAAACATTACGACAATGCATATCATCGCTAAACAATCGCATGAAGATTTTTTCTCAAGGGCCTAATTAATAAAAATAATAATATATAAATAAATCATTTTTGTTCCATAAAACCCTTTATTAATAGTTCATTAGAGACGTTTTTTTTATTGAAATTTAATCTTAAATATAAACAGGATATAATAGCATTGAAATTCATCATATTTTAACAGAAACCGTAAAATCTGTGAGTTTCCATTATTAAGGACCTTGTGGAACGATAATTATATAATGACAAAAATTTGTGTGAGATTGACTCATTGGGATAAAACAACATAAATTAACATTTAATTCTATTAAAGTGTTAATATATCATGCTCAATTTCTACTTTATCGACGTCTCATGGCATGAGAGTAATGAGACGGTCTTACACAAGATCTACTCTTATATAATTTAAAATAAAAATAAAAGTTATAGGAATTTTTTGAATCAAAATTTAATAGTTCAAGTACCTTAATATCATTATAAAAACAATCAACACATAACTAGAAACTATCATAAAATTGCATGTTCATTGAAAATCTTGATGAGAGGTAATGAACGTGTTCAATATTTATTTTTAATTAAATATGTATATTGATTAGAGATATGACACTAAAAAAAATTGAGGCAGGGCATTTGCCATGCCTTGCCTCTGCGTGAATCCGCCCTTGCTTATATAGTATTCCACAAATTAGCTTACATAGTGAAATAAGATGATTTACTAATTTTAATTGTTTTTTGAGTTATTATATTTTTCTAATTAGCTTATATATAGCAAAATAAGATTAAATATATTCGTGATAAAATACTATTTTATTATAGAAATTAACCATGCTATATTATAAAGGATCGAAAATCCATAAAAATTGTTTCAAAGTTCAAACCCTCCCAAAAAATTCAAATTCGTTGTTCCAAATTCAAACTTAAAATAATTAATACAAGCAGGGAATAAGTAAATGAGCTTGGTTGGTCGGTTAGGTAAAAAGCCACTTTGAGGAATTGTTTACTCGCAAGTAGCCCAGAAACCGAATATTTGTCGGATAGGATGGGGACTACTTTAGGTACAGTTCACCTTAATAATTAAGAAACATGAGAAATTATGTAGTATTTCATTAACTATGATAATTTAATTCTCCTAACAATCCCACCGTGATCTATGTTTTATATAGGAATATAATTATGATAATTAAACCGTTGAAATTAAACGTATCAATTTGACTCAACCACGTGCGTTCATAATTTTGATGGCTCCTTTTGCGTTGCCGGCGGATTAATTATCATCCGTAGATTTAGTATAATATTGTTGTCCCAATTACATAATCGCACGCCTATAATATATGTGCAAAGAATATTGAGTTGTTAGGATTAGAATTTTACGACTGCACGTGTAAGTGCATCATGGGGCCTGGGGTTACCAAATTTATATCACTATTATAATATCTCCAGTACAGCTTGCAGCATGATACTCAATATATAAAAATATGTGTATATATTTATTTACGTGAAATACTCTCTTTTGATAAAATTTCATCAATTTGCTAGATAAAGGAAATATACATTCGAGTTGGAGGATATATAAATATAAGTGCTGCGTATATTAAATTTGAATTCGTCTCATAATCAGTCCAGTCTGATGTTATATAGGATAAAATTGCACCGAGAAATCAATTTAATTCTGAAATACTATTGTGTAGTGATGGTATTGAAAAAATTATAAGGGGGAAGTGACAGCGAGGAGAATGGATATGAGTCTAATAGATGATATTAGGTTAAGTACGTATTTATTTCATCATGGAGATCTCGAAAGATAGGTATCTGTCCAATTCTATAGCTAGTAAAATGGACACAAATTTTAATGAAAATGAGATAACGTAGATAGTGTAAGGTTACTGTAGGATTCATTAAGGATTAAAATAATTATTTTTAAGTGTGAAATCACAAAATAATATATTTTTCTAAATAAGTATGAGAATAAATTTTGAGGACGGATAAAAAAAATTGAATAAATTTGACGGAGAAGTAAGTACTAAAGTTTACTTTCAGCATAATAACACAAGAATTCTTGACACATCTATGTTAAAAATTAAAATATGCCAAAGAATTGTATAACGTCGGTAAATAACTACGTTTTAGGTTTTTCTGAAAGCTTTATTGGATCAAGCAAATATTATCTCAAAATTAAGACCTTATGGGATGTAAGCTTTATTGGATCAAGCAATATTATCTCAAAATTAAGACCTTATGGGATGTGATTTCTCGTTGGACATATTCGTGCATAACTAAATACTAACATTAATTGATGACAAATAAAATGATTAGAAATGTGCATCACTATTCCAATATATATCAAGTGACGTGGATTCATCAATGTGAAAAGACACAAGACATAATGCTCAATTTGGAAAGACGAAAAAGACTGACATGAAAAAAGATGACATAGAAGACATTGAACGAAGGGGACAATTACCTAAGATCTAGGGCAGATCACAACTCTTTCGGCACTTCCCATGTTAAACTTAGTGAACAAGTCATCCAAAATTACTTTTCCACAACCCATCATATAAAATAAGAAGATAATTCTACACGAGTTAAAATATCATGGAGAACAGCTGTTCATTTTATTTGAAGACAATAATTAATCGTGATAATTAAAATGTGAAAGTATGTTATAATAGTAAAAATAGCTGCTCACCTTATGATACACATGCAAATATTCAACTCACAGTAATGGAATCACTGATGACAGAATATTAAGGATTGTGGTTACAAAATAGAGTGTAGCATACATGATTCCTTACATATAGCAACAATTACATAGAGCAGCAGAGCAAAAACACATCCTTATAATTTTCCAAAAGGTTGCACGAAGAAGCCAACACAGAATTAAAACTTGAAATCCTTCTTCTTTGATTTGCTCTCCTTATCCTGCATCTTTCGCTTCCTTTTGTTCGCATTCTGGACCATTTTCAACCAGTCAGTTTTTACTAGAACACGCGCGCGCGCGCGCGCACACACACACAGAGAGAGAGAGAGAGAGCAGTTTGAATCATGCAATTTACCTCAGCAACCATGTCACTGAAATCCTCACGCTGAGTCCGCAATTTCTCTTCTTCTCTAGCTTCCTCATACCTGGGAGAGGCGTAGTAGAAAAATAAGCTCATCTTCCATGAAAAATCCAGTCTATCAAAAAGACCGAAAAATGTAGTTAACTTACTTGGCAGGCAAAACATTCTCCATGGCATCCAACTCCTCTGGTGCCAATGTCACGTCCACTTTATCTGATTTCTGGCCTCTTAACAAATCAACCTGTCATAGAGAACAGTTAGTGGAGCTAGATATAAACACATTTACGTGCAACAGTGATTTTCATCTGACACGCTGTTTCCTTCATTAGGAATTGAGCGTCACATAATACACGAATCCAAAGGAGCAAAGGTCAAATTAGTCTCACAGGCAAAGAAATCATGATAAAAGAAATCATTTGTATCCACTTAAAAATCAAAACAAAGAAATCACTTACCCTTTTAGCACCAGTTTTATCCTGCGCTCCCGTGTTGATCACATACCTGCAAGAGAAATATAGTTTAAAATTGGAAAATCAAAATTCAAAATGCAATTTCAGTCGAATGTAAGTTGAGTTTGTCAGAAAAAGACATACGTGTGACTGGGGGCAAGCAATGTTCCTGGGGCTATCTTCTCTTCTTTTTCTTCCAACACCTTCACCAAGAAATGAAAGATATGTTATTTGATACAAAAATTATTAGTAAAGGTAACAATGTCAGAAAAGTCGGGGACGATTACTTGATAGAGAGGCCTATCAGGTTCTTTCCTCTGTTGCTTCCGGAGATCGATAACATCAGGAGTTTCAACACCCGTAGGAGTGCTACAGCAACACAACCAATCAGATAACAAGTTACAAACTATTTAGACACATGCAGGCAGCAACACCCCAAACGAGCAAAGCATGAAAATAACCTTGACAGGCTGTCAACAGATTGAATGCCATCTTCAAGTTCCTCTTCCTCCATCTGTTCTTCCTCTTCCTCCTCCTCCTCTTCTTCCTCCTCCTCTTCTTCCTCCAAATCTCCCCAGTGCTTAGTCTTGTCAACTGGTTCCTCCTGAAAACCAGTCCAGTAAGAAACACGAAAAGATAAATTATCTGCAATGCTTAGGAAAGATCAGATGGAATTGTCATTATACCATGTGCTAGCTTACCTCATAATTGGGCTGCTCTTGTTGCAAAACACCGAAAACATCTCCATAGAGGGGGCGCCCATACTAATTCACAAGTTGAAAACCCATATGTAACAAAGTGAATAATAAAGGTCGAGATGAAACAAAAAAACAAGATAGAGGTAAACCTACTTCATCAACAGGTGGTTTGCCCCAGTCTCCATGTGCATAACCAAATTTAGCTCCATAGGGAATAGGTGCATTAAGGCCCGGAATTTTCAGATGAGGATAAGAAGGTGGAGGGCCATATCTCTGTTAAGGCAAAAAAGTTGTACTATTACAAGTTCAAATGTAAAATGAATAAACAAACAGAAAGAAATAGTCAAAGCACATCTTTTAACCTGCATGTTGACGAGCCAAGGAGGAGGGGCACCTTCAGGCATGCCCAGCGCCTCTTTTAACTCCTGTGACAACATCCCTGGCTTCATTTCTCGAAGTTTTACCTGAAAGCAGCCAAATTAAGTGTAGTTGTATCAATATACACCTTTGAAGACAACAACATATAGTAACATAAAAAAAATGGAAACAGTAATAAACAAGAAAAAGTCATACCCTTCACAATAGCATATATAAAAACACGCATACATTGAGATAAGTACAGAAACAGTGATACTAATGTCACCACAAATCGGAGAATAGATCTTACAATTTATTGTATTCAAATAGCATTGCTAGTAAGCCACCAATAAAACTGTACATGAATGACAAATAAACCTGAGGAAACATATCTGACTAACTTCATACCTCAAATTCTTTTCCCTCATAATACAAATCGCCGTGATATGTCAATTTGGGTTTAGTCTGGTGCTTGAAGAAGGCATCATGAAGAACCTATAAAATTAGAAACAAAAGATTTCTCGTCAACAGAAAGATAAGAGCCAAAAAAATGAAGAAACTGTGACTGGTTAAACAAAAAAGTCCACAAACCATCCTAAGAGCTAGTACCAAAGATACTGGAACAAAGTTGAATACTTAAAAACCTGATAATCAATATCCATCTTCCCCATTTTAGGCTGCATCCTCTCACGTTGCTTCTGTTTCAACTTTTTGCTATCTTCTTTTTCAATATACGCCTGTCATGCATAAAAGACAAAAACCCAAAATGAGATTCAATGTGTCAAAACCCCTAAATGAGAGGACAAAGATAAAAGAATTCAAGCAAGTGCAGAAATAACGACATAATTTGAAATAAATGAAACCATCAAGTAACTGAATAACAGCATGCAGCAACCTTCCTGTTGCAAGTTTTGCAACCCGAAACAGAATATAATTTGTAGCTTCCATTATGTTCCGACATTCAGTACCATAAAATGTATAAGATTAAAATAATCTCGTAACCCAACTTTAATCCAATCTTTTCAAGCAGGGTGTTTAATTAGAATTTCTTGAACATGCAACAGAACACATGGCTAATCATCTGTCTCAACAATCAGTATACTTGTATTAAGCCTGCCCACATTATCTTCTATACTAGTGACTGAATAGTGCAGGACACAGAAAATGGGAAATTATCAAGGTACAACAGAGAAATGCAGATTAGAGCATAACTTTTGTGTATCATTCTGTAACGTTATATTCCACTCAACAGATCTAGTTAACCACCATCACTGGAAAACCTTTCACGATTATAAACTGTATGCACAATGATAATAAACGCGAAAAAGAAAGAAAAGCTCAGTCTCACTTGTCTAATTTTCTCAATTCCTGTGGCAGCAATAAAATCAGGAAGTTGAAAAGGCTGCTTTTCGATACCCCTCTTTCCCTGCATAAATGCACAAGCGGTTGAGATATATGCTTAATACGCATGTAACACTACATCAAACCTACAAACAATTAAATCAAAGCATGTGTTCCAAAGCAGAATATTATTATGCATCCCAAACTGGAGGTTCTCTTCTAGGAAAATTATCAATTATTTCCAATTTTTCACGAGAGACATATTCCGTTCAAAACTGCCTACGCTTTTAAATTTTATTACGACATCACTAACTCAACAATGCAACGTTTAAGAGCAAGAACTAAGACATTCAAAAACTTCACTTCTTATTATCATTTAAAATATCATTTCAATAGACACTTAATAATTGAGAAAGTCATTGTCCATATTATTTGTAAAATCCAATACAACCTACAGTTTAGTTCCCCAGAAAAGGTTCCTTGAAGGATATACTATGTATTATAATATGGCTAACACCCAACCCAAACTAGCCAGCACACAGAACACAATTTATGCAAGGTTCCCTTGCAAACACCTACATGTCAAGGCTCCACAAGTGCCACCGCAGCTCTCCTGCAAGAACCATACATACATATAAGACAAACCTCATTGACTTATCGTCCATCACAGTCTTCCCTAACCCATTATTTAATTAAACCCATCATGTACGTCTTAAGATATTTTAGCATAGAATGAGTAAAAATAACTTGTAAAGCAATACTTAATCCATATGCAGCTCATCCACATGACACACCTGCAAAAACTTCCTTTTCTGGCACCAGTGACGTGGCACTGCAACAGTATTCCTGTATGACTTTAGATATACCAACAGCTTCGGATCAGCTGCGGTTGCATCCCACACCTGAAAAGCAATAACCCATAAACGCGTTGAATTTTACTAGAAAGAGTTGCAACTCGCAAGTTATGTAATTTGATACTGCAGAATGTTGTCCTAGAGATACACAATCTCAAAATTGGAAATCATGGGAACATAATTCTAAGAGACTTTATCTTATCTGCTCTCACAACCATCAGACTTCAGGGAATAGAACTTAATAGCACTGGATATTTGTTAAGAGGCAAAAGTAAAGGGCTCGTTGGCACCACAGGTGCACCTTACCCTTGAACACAAGTCATCCAAAACAAAAATAAAAACTACAAGAATGCTTGTCATATATAGATAACAATACATTAGTCAGTTGATTCAGCCTACATTTTATTAGTTCTATGGAAAAAGTGTATTATAGCAAACTAGATAATTGATTAAAAAGAAAATAAATATATAAAGTATAAGCTAAATAAATACATATAAACAACCAAAATGAACTTTAAAACATGTTTTAGGAGTGGGAAAATAATGGTGTTCAGGAAGCACGCCTAAGGTACAGGAGGCGACAAGAAAAGGAGGCTCGTGTGGCCAGTGAGGCACACTGTAATGCTGTTCACCTCTTGCCTGCAGAGATGCTGGCCTTCGAGCCCAATGCAACAGAAAATTTGTTATTTAAATGCAAACTCAAAACTGTGAAGGACAATATGGTGCAACCCATAAATTTTCATTTGTTTACTTCACATTAAAGGCTATAAAGTAGGCATGATTTACATTCACATGGAGCATCCCTTCTTCCCAACTATCTCAGTAATAAACACATAGATGTCATAACAAGAACATAATAAAGCATGCAATCAAAGATTGTGAACATATTTCTCCCATGTCAAATGAACCTATGAGATCAGAACACGGGAAAAAACATATGTAGATGCAAAATTGTGTGAATGAAGAGAAAATAGACATTGTACACAAGGAAATGAACACTGAAATAGTATGCATAAAATTCTGAAATCCATTATACAAGATAGTTCAAACCAAACGTGCACAACATAAATAGATGACAAAAATGCAGTGAAGAAAGCTGAGTTCTACCTCAACAACATCAGGTCTTGTACAAATCTGTTTCAGTTCAGCAATCTTCATTCTTCGTTGAAGCTTCAATAACAAAATAATATAGCATTAGGATTAAAGAGCAGATATAAACAACCATGTCTCTCTAAAGGAAGGACGGATCCAAGTTTTTGGAATAGAGGGGTGAGATTGATCAAAAGTAAGATTGGCATTTTTTTTCCCGAAGAGCATAAATGGCTAAATGAACTTGATGTAAAGGGAATCCTACTGTGAAGTAGATAATTTCCATCTAAAAAAGACTTTATCATAAAAAATAAGAGAATTTAAAATTTTCTAAGTAAATGAAATATTAAAATTTTAGGAGGGGGAATTGAACTAACAATAAAATGTAAATCAAAACGGGGCAAATCTTATAAATATATCCTACATATATACAAATTTATATTTTTTAGAAGTTCAGGGGGCGGCTGACAGCCAACCCCATCCCTGGTCTAAAGTAATTGTATAATAGCAGTTTAACAGAGGGGAAGTGCAAAGGAAAACCTTTTTCTTTTTATTAGAGACTCCTTTTTCTTTCAGCTGGGTATCCTGTTCCTCCTCTTCTGAGTCTGAGTCAGCCTTCTTTTTCGACACTGCATCCGGAGCAGCATCATCCTTTTTATCATTCTCCTGGAGAATCAAGAACGACAAAAGGACCAGAAGAAATGATGAGGAGAAAAAACCCAACACAATAGTGCAGCACAAAGAAACCAGAATTGACAACAACAAACTGAAGAATGTCTCCATTTTCATACCTCTACAGAAGCATTTTCCATGAAATTGAATTTCTCAAAGACCTTCCTGAACTCCTCATCCAACAAACCGTCTAATTCGGCCTTTTCCGGTACATACTCAATCTCTACTGATCCTAAAGCCTGAAGGGTTAACAAAGTTACAGGAAAAGAAAAGTGTTATGTTCTGTATTAATGAGTTAAGAGTTAACAATTTGATTAAAGCAAGAACAGAGGCATGAGATTGGTTAATCATTAGTTGACTTCACAAATAAAAAATTAACTAGTAAAAGGAAAAAAAATACATCACGGCAATTTTACCGGCTTAAGAGAATAATGATGAAATGCATCCTTAAGAGAATTAGCAAAAAAAAAAAAAAGTTTCATCATCTATGGAGCACTTGCCACAAAGTAATCATACAAAGATGTAAGAACCCTACTTCTCATTGGCTCCTCATTTCTTCCAAAGATTCATGTTTCTATCTACTGCTTTACCCAAAGGAAAATTGAATTGTGGTCGGGTGATAAAACTCCTCTAAAATATAAATAAATGGAAAATGAGAAAATTTAAAAGTGAACTCAGTATTCAGAAAGAAAAGTGTTACCACCAGTGGATGTAAAAAAATAGCATCCACGGAAATAACAATCAGACACCCGAGATGACGCATGCAAACATTATTATCAGATAAAAAGTCAAAGCTCCAAAGCTCATAAACAACTAAATCCTCTGAGAATTTAGGTACTAAGAAGCTATATTTTGAAACTGCAGAAACACACTCACAGCGTGTTCAGTATTGCACCATATTTATCTGCGACACCTGTCTTCACTTTGGCATCCAACGGAAATAAAAATCTAAAGTTGTTTCATGATCTTATTTCACGTGTAATATACATCAATTACTCCTTGTATCTTTCTATTAGCATTAAGGGCATGAAATTTATCACAATAATATAATGCACAAATTACAACACGACAAACCCTAATGCCGCAGATTTAAAATTGAATCTGTAAATATTCACCAAATTACACAAACCGCCATAAATTAGCCGCTGATTTTTAACCCTAAAAAATAGAATGCTCGGGAAACTTCAAATTACCTTCTGAGGATCGGAGTTCTCTTTAGAACTGTCATTAGATACGCCGTTGGCGTCCTCCGCGGCAGTATCACTGTCGTCTCCGGCAGCAACGTTCTGCTTGTTCTTCTTCTGTTTCCGCCGCCTCCTGCGTCGCTCGGTCTCCCGTGACTTCTTCGCGCCGCCATTAGGGTTTTGAGATTTCAATTCACCGTTGGGTAACGAGATATTCTCTGCGACGCCGTTCGCAACTTCCACTGGCATCTTAATTTCTGTCACAGTAAGCTAATCAGATTGGAAACCCACCCTCGAGATTTCTCCTCTTTGATATCTGGAGTTAAGCGAGGGAATCAAGAGGCTTCGATCAGATTAATTTCCCCTCTAAACTTATTCTGCGGTTCAAACGAATTGGGCTTTGAAAGAACATGACTCCGCTTTTATGGTATGGCAACCCCGTGTCGGTGATACTGGTGTTGGGCTTCATTGTTGGCCCGTTAGTGAGCGTCTGAGCCTTTAAATTTGGGCCCTAACTTATCGTTATTATTAGGGTCCCTCTATAAATATTTTATTATTTTATTAAAATTGAAAATTACACATGTAACCTTAATAATTAAAAAAATAATAACATAATACTTCATACACACCCCCTTCTTCTCATCAGTCATTGACGTGAATAATAAAAAACAGTCATATACGTGTGAAAATAAAAAAAACACCGATCTCACCTCCACCATAGCACAATTTATAATGACTAGGTCATGTTTTTCACCTAGATTCTAGTGAAAATAAGAGTACTTCGACACACATGTGTATATATATTTTTCCTTATTTCATAGATTTTATCCCCCTAGTTTTAAATTTTTTACTTGTGTTACACCGTGTGTATTTGTGTACAAAATATTGGAATTTTAGGCGTAGAACAAAGTTGGAAGTTGTATGATTGTCATTTTATGCGGGTTTTATCTTAAACTCCCGTCAAGCTAATTTTGGACCTGTTAGTCGAAATTTTGTTAAATTTCCAGTAAAAACTTTCCGAAATCTTGTTAAATTAAAAAAAAAAAAACTGAAATCTGATTTAGATTTTGGAAACAATTTACCAAATTTTATTGGTAAGAAATTTTTTCTTCAATATTTTAGCGAACAATGATGATCATCATCCAAATTATATCAAAGACCTCGAAGAACCATGTGTGAATGGAGACGAATATATGGATGAACCAAATGTGAATATAGACAATCATATGAATGAAGTGTCGAAAACATGCACTCATTCATGTGGCATTTCATAAGAAGAAGTCTAACAAGAAAAAATTGGATTTAGTAGAGTTTGTGTTGGAGTTATACGTGAAAATATGTTTTTAATTTGTATAACTCATGTATTAAACACTTTGTTTATGAGAATAATTCTTTTATCGCATTTGCTTTAGATATGAATGAATGTTGAATGTTTATTGCAATCAGTTCATTATAAGTAGTATGTGTTACATTGTAGTTAGTGTGGTGATGCCAGATCACGAAAGATCACATTAACGGTTTCCTTGTAACTAAACGTACAAATTCACGACCTAGGTGGAATTGAACAATCCGCCGTGAAAGGTCGATGTGTACATCTCAGATTGGCTTGTCTTGACCAAGAGATTACACTAGCACATTTAGTATGTGTTGAAGAGGACCTACAACGAGGATAAATTCTTCTGTTCTGAAATGTGAAGAATTAGACCTCAGTGGTTATTGATTTCTTAATCTCTGTCACTTAAATAGGACCGTGTGTGGTTAATAGATATTGTTTTGATTCATGTTGGGTGAGAATCATTGAGACTTTGAACCTTGTGTTTTCGGCAATAATATTAATCATATGACGGTTGCTAAGGTTTAATAAGGAGAAACGTATGCGAGTATGGCTCGTGTGATTTATCCCCTTGGTGGGCTCAGAAGTTTTATCGTACCAAATCTTGCAAGTGAAGAATTAATTTCTTCGGTGCGGATAATAATGTTGAGCTGTCTTTACTCCAAGGTGAAAGATATTAATTAATTTAGAGCTATTCCGAAGCTCAATTAATTAATGGACTAGATAATCTTAAACACATGAAATAATAATCGGGAGCTCATATTATCGTAATATGGATTAAGATGGATAGTACAATATTAATTTATTAGTGGTATTAATTTATATTAATGAGCTGAATAATATTGGGGCTCAATATTGTAATTCAGTAGCGCATTGGAGGTCCAATCTTAATTCTCCCAAAGGCCCCTCAAGTAGCCCGATAATAATAAGGTGATTAAAATAAAAGAAAATTATTATTGCTGATTTTTCTTCATATTTTTTTAAAATTATGATATGGAGAGAAAAAATTTTGTTGATTTTCTTAGAAAGATATTATGGAAGATCTATGTATTCTAGGAATATAAGATTATCTCATAAATTCAAGAAGATCCAAAACTAGCTATTTCAATCCCCATATTTTCGAAAATCATATATAGTTGGAAGGTGAGATTTTTGTGTAATATTTTATTATGGAGAAAAGAATATCTTATCTTATTATAATATATTCACAAACCTCTACAGGGTGATGTGTCAACACCACCTTATTCTAAGGATGAGGTGGCATGCCTCAAATCTCTCCATTTCGAAATACCGTACTCTCATTAAAAGTTGGTTAAACTTTTAATCTCGACCCTTCGTTCTATATCATTAAATCTAAACCATTAATTTATATTTGCATAATTAATGCAAATAGATATTTTTTCCATTTTCTTATTTAGTTATTTTTAGAATTTATTATAAATCATATTTTTTCCAAACCTTAATGTAATCTAAATTTATTATTTCTAAGTTTGAGTTAGTATATATAGTATAATATAATGTTCGATTATTTTTTCCTAAAATAAAAGGTATATAGTTATATATTCCAAAGAATATTCTTATGTGATATATTCTTATTATGGACAAGATATAATATTGCATGCATTTTTTTTTTATTATAAATAAGTGCATATTGTATTTTATTTTTTCACATCAAAGTTTCATTTGTTCCACTCTTTTGCTGAGATTTCTCCCATCAATTGTTGGTTAGTTATATATCTATTGTTATTAGTATATTTATTTTATAATTAAATTCATCATTTTAAGTGCTCACAATTTGATTAGATTTAAATATCAATATGAATGTAATAATGATTGTTGATTTATGCTCTACATTGTTCAATTTAAATATTCTTCATGTGCAAAAATAATAGATTTAACTATACCATATATTTTTATCTGAATAATTATGATGGTTTAATTGTTGTAATTTAAATCTCATTTTAGATTTCAAGAGTATGACACCTCAATTTTCTCTGATTTCTAATATCAAAAGTGAGAGCCAAAAATTGACCATTAAAGTTAGGATTGAAAAAGTTGGACAATATTTTTTAATGATTTCAATAGAGACAAGTTCTACTTGGAACTCATTTTGATCGATGAACAGGTATTTGTAACGTTAAAGTTTATTTCAAATTTTGTATTGTTTCTTATATAAATTAATTTCTTACCGTATACTCTCAATAACTAATAATGTTGATTAATTTATAAATTATTCAATATTAAAATGGAAATTGATTATTACTAAATTATTAGTCTAAGTAATGTTATTCCATAATTGTTATTAATTTATGTGAATTTTTATGTTTTTTTTAATTATTTAGTTTGTAGGATATACCTATAGGGTTTAGTGAAGGGCACGGGCTACAGCTAAATAAACCCCATAATTTATTGTATATACCTCGAAATTTTTTAAACAAAAAATACTCTTATATTAAATGTCTACAGAAAATAAATATAATATATTTTTCCAGTACGCGAAATTCGCGTGGGTACACTCTAGTATGAGATATATTCAAGATTTCTTGGAGGCCAAGAAAAAGATTTTTATCTCCCCTAAAATACACCAAAATTTTGAAATCACCTGTATATAGGGGAAGATTATTTCATCTCCAGTTTACTTTTTCACAGTGTTAAAAAAATCAGCAACAATAATTTTTTCTATCTTCCTTATTATTTTAATTGTTCGTGAGCGCTTCCCACCGGCGAACGAATAAGGAAAAAGGGATATACTTGAGAAGACTTTTACGGTTGATAGCATCGTCACGCTTGTCCCGTAGATCTCAGTTGGACGTCGCTTCAAGAGGTACGTAATCGCGTAAATTCTTAGTTTTTTCCGCCATAGAATTTTGCGTGAAATAAATTTGTATGCATGATTAATTGTTGTTGGTGTAATTATTATTTGAATTAATTTAGGATTAATTCATGCTAGTAATAATTAGATTTAAATTCGTAATTTAAATTTCATCCCGAATAGATCCGGGCACCCGAATTTTTCTAACAGTTTGAACTAAGGACCTAATGAGTATTTATTACTCCCTCCGTCCCAAGATTTTTTTTCACACTTGCCTTAGATGGACATCCCAAGATTTTGTTCACCCCCCAAATAAGAAAATAACTCTCTCACACAAAAGTCAATAAAGCATAAAGTTATCATTGTTTTATTCAACTCCACACTCACATACTCCAATTTTTCTTAAAAAAATGTGTCAAACTCAAGTGTGAACAACATCCTGGGACGGAGGGAGTATAATATTTACCAAGTAAGCTTACTATGAATTGTTATGAAATATGAATATTTACTAGATATAACTTGAGTTAAAAATATATGCATCTTTCTTCTAAAAGACTCTTGATTATTTGTAATTTAATTATCTCAAACTCTATATTTTTTCTTATTCCTTTATCCTTTTATTTTTTCTACAATATTTTAGTGTTGTTCCTCGATTATTTGTCCACACATAAATATCTAATTGCAAATATTCGACGATTAGTTTATTTTTAAAGATTTTTTTTCGTATAAACTCTACTATTCTTCTCTCTTCTTCTATTTGGACGATATTATATTTATTTTCTATGTGTTGCAAATTAACGGGTGAAGATTTTCAAAAAGAATTTTAAGGTTTTCTCTGGTATGTGTTCTTTTTTAAATTTCATTTCGACTGATAATCATACTTTTTTAAATAAATTGTATTATATAACGTTGTAATATTGAAAATGGGATGATGTGCTAATAAAATATATAATTTTAGATTAATCTTGTGAACAATTAACGTAAAACGCGGAGTTCTTATCTGGTCTATAGATCAGGAAGACAAGTGTGAAAATGTAATTCAAATTTAATAATTGTGGTCAACATAGGGGTCTTCATTTGATTTGAGCAAAAAGTTCATGTTTTTGAGATTTCACATAACAATTTTTTTATAAGGTGAGTGATGTTTAATTATTAAATTATCTTAAAATATGAGTACAAATTTAAGTTTGCATATTTATAAAAAATTGTATTTTTTATAAGGACATTTTGGTAATATTATATATAATTTTTCTAAACTAATTATTTTATCTCATTGCGAAGCTAGATTGCACATGACGAAAGTAGATAGTGTCCCAAATTTTAATTTGGTACCTAACGTTAAGTAGAACGAACACCCTACTTGATCATATTTAGTAATTTTATTAAAAATTATTCAATCCCACACTCACTCTTTTTTTTTTTTTTTTTTTTGCAATTGATGTATTGTTGATTACTTCTTATGATATTACTAATTACTTTTTTAGGTATTACTGATTTTTTTGCTTAAAATATTTTTATTCAAAATTCAAGTGCAAAACATGCACTCAAATCTTACCAAGTATTCCCTCTGTCTCAACTCTATTTTTATACTTGTGTGGGCACAAATATTAAGAAACACTACTTTATTGAGTATTCAACCAATAAGAGTGGTTACTTTTATTTTTTAGTATACAAGACTATACGCATCCATAACCCTCCCTCAACCCAACCTAAAATAGGATATTAATTTCTCTCTCATCCACCTACACAACCCAAGTTACCCAACACTTAATTTAAATTTATCTTTTTTATACTCACATCCACAACCCAACTCAACCTAAAATAATAATAATTATTTTATTATTTATTAATTACATATATTTTATAATTAGTTTTTATTATATTTAAAATATACAAAAATTACATAAATTAATTTAATATTCTAAATTTATAATTATATTAAAAAAAATAAAACATATTTAGAATAAGATACAATAACGAAATTACAAATACAATAGTTGAAATACGAAATTAAAAAGAAATAAATCAAACTACAAATAGATGCAAATGATATTGTAGAAACTCTTGAACTTTCAAGGGAATAATAATTGTTTCAATCCTAAAACATGGTTAGAGAGAGAAAGAGAGCAAGAGAGTCGGTGAGGAGAGGGTTGGTGAGGAGATGGGTAGTCGATAGGAACCCTTTTGCCGAGAGACAACCGGAGAGGCAGAAATCAAACCTTTACCCTAACCCCAACCATTCAAGGACAAGTAGACTTCAGGTTAGAGACGAGAGGATTCGAGGGAGATTTTGGGAGGACACTCTATTCTGGGAAAATGCTAAGAGAGGTGGAGGAGGCGACACTTTTTCCTTTTTGTTTAAAAACTTTCCAGAGTCGTGTAGCATTAAAGAGATCAGGAAGAAGTTCGAAGAGATTGGTCAGGTGGTTGATATTTAATTTCTGCCCTGGGAAAAAGGATAAAGAAGGTAAAGTGTTCGGATTTGTCAGATTTCCTGCAAAGTATGAAGAAGGAAAGATTTTTGGAAGATCAAAATAATATATGGATTGGAAGTTATAAATCAAGGGCCTTTATCCCAAGATTCGATAGGAGGGAGATAATTCATCGCAAGCGTTCCAAGTAAATTTGAAAGTTACAGGAGCACGACAAAATCTTACGCGGAAGCAATAGGAAAAACGAAGGAGGTGGTGAATCCAATCCCAAGAATCGAGGAAACCTTTCAATTCAAAACAAAACCATAAGATATATTATGGTTGGACGGTTGCCTTACAACCATGCTTAAGGAGGAGTTCTCATGGGAAAGTCACGAGAAAGAAATTCTAAGTGAATGTGGGACGTTTTTCACGGTCAAGTATATGGGTGATAATATTGTTTTACTACAAAATAACACAGGCAAAGGCATAAATGAACTTACAAAGGATCTTGATGAATGGTTCGGACATTGGTTCAAATGGTCGAGGCCTTGGAATCCGGCGGATGTTTGTCACAAAAGATTGGTATGGACTAGGTGGTTTGGTGTACCGGTTCAAGCATGGTCTCTGAGATTTTTCAAGGAGCTAAGTTGGAAATTTGGATCTTTCGTTAAACTTGAAGAACCGTCTGAGAAAAAATCAAGATTTGATTTTGCTAGAGTCCTTATTTCTGCATCTTTTTTAAAGGACATCAACCAAGTGATACAAGTAATGGTGGATGGCAAACAATTTCCGATCAGAATTTATGAAGAAGCTTATGGGTATCAGTTCGAAGATGCACATGAACTCGCAAGCAGTCAAGATGATTCAGTTTCTCAATGGTCAGTGGAAATGAATGGGTCTACGAATTCCGGCCCGACGGCTGCCACCATAATGAATTGGCCGGAAAATTCCCTGGGAAGCCCAACAGTCGTGCAACCGATAGGAGAGAATGTCAGTAGATCCTTCGAAAATTGTGTGGGCGGCAATGATATTAATGACTTTGATAACAATTTATTGGGAAATGGGGCGAATTTTGTGGTTATTTATGCAAACATGGAACGTGAACAAGGGGAAATCAACACGCGTGATGAAGAACGTGTAAACACACGCTCAGAAGAAGAGATAGTGGGCATCGTTGAAACGGGGACTGGTTTTAATTGGCCCAATTTAAATATTTGTGAGGTAGAGGCCCAACTTGATACTTATTTATCAAATTCCCCAGAACTGCCAGCCCAATCACAAAGGCCCAATGTAACAAAAGGAATGGGCTCACCCCGTAGTAATCAAGAGAACATATCAAATGATGTGGCTTTTAGGAATTCTGGGAAAAATCCAGATTCAGGGAAGCAGATTGAGGTTGAGGATTCTTATCCTTGCTTTATCCCACCGAAACACCCCATAATCAATTCAGCAACATATCAAAATCAGCCAGGCAACGATGGGAACAAATACAGGGACTCAAATAGGGCAAATCGGGGGATTAAACTCAAACAAAATTCTGCGAAGGAAAGAATTCTTAAGAAAAAGACAGTAGAAGAATCTTTCGGCAATTTCATAGACAATATAGCATCGGAGGAAGAAAGGGCGAATGCAGTTCTGAAAAGCCAGTGCCAGAAATTAACTCAGAAAAAGAAGGTTCACAAAGATGGAGACGAAGCAGAAGCAACTTGGGACCTTGGGAAAAATTTAGGGCTGGTCGCAACATCATCAGAGGAGAGCACAATTAACAAAATTAGAGAAATGAAGGAGGCAGAGAGGACAGCGAGACCACAAGGCGAGGCGTCAAAGAATAAAGGTAACTCATGAAGATTCTATCTTTTAATATCAGAGGCTTAGGGAGTAGTGTTAAGAAACAAGAGGTGAAAGATTTGATTAAAAATAAAAAAAAATTGATTTCTGTTATGTGCAAGAAACTAAGATGGAGATAAATTCAGAATTTGATTGTAAATTAACATAGGGGGAATGCAGATTTGGATGGGCATACAGGAAATCAGAAGGAAGATCAGGAGGCATTCTCTCTATTTGGAATACAAATATTTTTTCTTGCCTCAGTTTGTGGGATATGGAGGGGGCTGTCATTGTTAATGGTCTATGGGGGCAAGAGAGATTACAGTGTTGTGTAATCAATGTGTATGCTCCTTGTTCGTTATCAGCAAAAAAAGAGCTATGGGAGAAAATTTTGTGTGTTATAAACCAAAATCGATCCGAATGTGTTTGCATGGCGGGGGACTTCAACTCAATCCGTAGAGAATTAGAAAGAGTAGGTAGAGGAAGTGAGTATGGAGGAGCTGATATAACTGCTTTCGATTCCTTCATTCGTGGATCTGGGGTAATCGATCTACCTCTACATGGAAGGAGCTATACGTGGTACAAACCTAATGGGAGATGCAAAAGCCGTTTGGACAGAATTATGATCAATAATACATGGGCATCACGATGGCCCAATTCAGTCCAGAGAGGGTTAGGAAGGACAATTTCTGATCATTGCCCTCTTGTCCTCGAGATCAAAGTGCAAGAATGGGGCGCAAAACCGTTCAGGAGCATCAACGCATGGTTAGCTCATCCAGATTTTGGTGAATTTGTCAACTCAAAATGGCAGAGCTATGAAATTGAAGGTTGGGGCGGCTTCGTGATGAAGGAGAAGCAAACGAGACTAAAGGAAGACTTGAAAGCTTGGAATAGAGAGGTTTTTGGGATGTTGGATGAGAATATTGATAAGCATAGGAAAGAGATCCTAAGACTTGATATCATTGATGATGTATTTGGCCTAGAGGAAGATGAAGCAAAAAAGAGGAGCGAAGAAACAGCGGAGTTGTTTAGAGATCTTAAGTGGAAAAATTCTGTTCTGGCACAAAAAGCAAGGAATAATTGGATCAAAGAAGGAGATTGCAACTCGAAATACTTCCATAATTTCATTAACATGCGAAGAAAGAGGAATGAGATTCTGGGCATCCATATAGATGGGCAGTGGCACGAATAGGTCAGTGAAGTGAAAGCTGGAATTCGAGAACATTTCAGAAAACACTTTCAAAAGGTGATCTTCCGGAGGCCGACACTTGAGTGGAATTTTACTGGAAGGAGAATTTCAGATGTGGACAACGAATTCCTTATTTCCCCATTCACTGAAGATGAGGTTAGAGATGCGGTCTGGGCATGTGACGGATCCAAAAGCCTCGGTCCGGACGGATTCAATTTCAAATTCATGAAAGCAACTTGGAGCACATACAAACATGATTTGATGAGGATGATATCTGAGTTCTATCAGCATGGGAGATTAGTGAAAGGGATTAATCCCTCTTTCATTGTTCTCATCCCTAAAAAGGATGCAGCCTCGGAACTGAATGACTATCGACCCATATCTCTAATTGGCGGAGTGTACAAAATCATCTCCAAAATACTGGCGAACAGACTCAGTTGTGTGCTGGATTCAATCATATCAGAGAATCAAAGTGCCTTCGTTGGAGGTAGGCAAATCCTCGACAGCGTCCTAATTCTGAACGAGTCTATTGATGAGGCAAAGAAGAACAAGATTAAGAGAGTGTTCTTTAAAATCGACTTTGCTAAGGCCTATGACTCGATCGAATGGGATTTCATTGATATCATGATGGAGCGTTTTAACTTTGATGGGAGGTGGAGAAAATGGGTGATGGAGTGTGTTAGAACCGCTACTGCTTCGGTCCTAGTAAATGGGAGTTCATCAGGAGAGTTCAAACTTGAGAGGGGATTGAGACAGGAAGACCCCCTCTCTCCATTTCTCTTTCTTATCGTGGCTGAAGGACTTAGCATTATGATGAAAAAGGCAACTGAAATGGGCTTATACCAAGCGGCTGAAATCGGGAAAAATAAAATTAAAGTGTCTCACTTACAGTTTGCTGATGACACTATTTTTATGGGAAATGCAAAGAGGGAAAATGCGCTGGTCATGAAGCGGATCTTAAGGAACATGGAACTTATATCGGGGTTGAAAGTAAATTTTGATAAGTGTTGCCTTTATGGAGTGAACACAGGGGGCGAGATTCTTACCGAAATGGCAGATATACTTGGCTGCAAAGTGGGAAGCATGCCTTTTACCTATCTTGGAATTAAGGTGGGGGCCCAACATAGACGAGCAGCAGTGTGGAACGAAGTGGTACAAAAGGTGAAAAATAGACTGCGGAGGTGGGAGGAATTTAAATTCTCGTTTGGGGGAAGAATCTCATTGTTGAACTCGGTCCTCTCGGCCTTGCCTATTTACTACTTGTCCTTCTACCAAATCCCAGAAAAAACCATGAGAGAGATTGTGAAGCTTAAACAAAACTTTCTTTGGGGGGGGGGGGGGAGTGGGGAGAGTAATAAAAAAATTGCTTGGGTTGAGTGGAAAGAGGTTTGCAAATACAAATATTGCGGTGGTCTTGGGGTTCGAGATATAGAGCTCTTTAATAAAGCTCTATTAGGAAAGTGGATGTGGAGATTTCTTAATGAAAAAAACAGTTTATGGGTAAAAATCATTGAGTCAAAATATGGGGATGGGTGGGGGAAAGGGGAGGTGGTGGTGAGTTCGAAAATGTCCGGCTGGTGGAGAGATATAGTAAAGCTTACTTCTAGTGTACTCGGGGGGTCGTTCTTTAGTGGTTTAGAAAGAGTCGTAGGAGATGGGAGTAGCATAGCATTTTGGGAGGATAGTTGGGTTGGGGAGGTGTCTTTGAGAGTCAAATTTCCTAGATTGTTTAGGTTGAGTTTGGATAAAGAGAAAAGAGTGAGTCAAATGGGGGTGTGGGAAGGGAATGAGTGGAGGTGGAATTTGAGTTGGAGTCGAAATTTGCTTGATCGTGAATTAGCTTCTGTAAATTCTCTCTTGTCTCTTATTGATAGGTCTAATATCAAAGAAGGAGAAATGGATGGCTGGAAATGGAGAACATCAAATTCGGGCAAGTATACGACGAAAGAGGCGTACGAGGCCTTGTCGACTCAAAACAGCACATCACAAATTTCAGAGGATAAGAGGCGATGCTGCGAGATAATTGACTTGCAGTGAATATACTAACTTCTACTAGTAGATTCCTCGCAAGCGTACGAGTTCACTGTAGTATGAGTAAGTATAATGACCAAGTATTATCGAACCCGAGGGAAAGTGTGTATGCAAATAGATCCCTGAAGATTTACGCGTCGTAGTTAATATGAGTGAAATGTTTTTGGGTTTTTTTGAAAGATTAATTAAAAGACTAAAATTATCCTAGGAATGCAAAAGGCAAAATTAAACTAAGAATCGAAGGGTTGTTTTCAAATGAGAGATGGTGATGCTCAGGATAGGAATCCCTACGTATACTGACGGAGCAGGTGCATAATCAAAATAACCGTGACGCGCAAGAAATAACCTAAGTAAAAGAATGCAAGGTGAAAGCTCAAGATTCTAAACCCTAATACTTTACCCTAACACTCGACTTCACTAATCCACTAACAAGTTAATAGATTGTGCTTAATTAATGAGACCCTAATTTAACTAAGGTGATGCGGTCGTCCTCCTTCGCTAAACCGGTAGATGAATTAACCCTTTCTAAACCCTCTAGTTAAGTCTACTCGTTGTTAAAGAGCGATACGGTCGTCCTCTCTCTAACACTTTTCGAACGAAATTCAAAAGTAAAGTAAAGATTAATTTTAAGAATTCATTAATCAAAAGAATTAAAACCTAACGTCACAAGTTACCCTAATTACGTACCCACAACCTACTTCTACGAGTTCATCCTACTACCCCAAGCATGCAAGGGTTTTAGCCAAACATGAGTTTTACGTAAACAAGAACAATTGAATAAGTAACAAACATGAACATGATGATTTTAATGAAGAAAAGATAAATCATAAACTAGGGTTTGTATAAAGTAACAGAATAACTTAAATTAAATCAACAAAACGAGTCTCAACGTGTTCAAGAACAAAAATATGAAGAAACGAAACTAAAACGTAAAATCGTGACGTGAATTCGTAAGAAAAACCTAAAAAACGTAAAGTAAACTTGCTCGTTCCGTCTCTCCGAATATTAACTCTCTAAAAACGTTCTTGAATCTCGCGGGTGTAAGTGGTCTCTCCCAAAAAAGAGCTTGAGACGAGTATATATAAGCAACGGGCCGAATCGTGAACTCATGGGCCGAAAAACGACTTTAAAAGCGCAAAACATGAAGGCGCTTGAGCAGACCCGCTCGAGCGGTGGCGCTCGAGCGTGGAGCTCGAATGGTGCAAGTTCTTGAGCGGTGGCGCTCGAGCTGGTCGAGCGCTCGGATTCCTTTGCAAGTTTTGGGGCGCTCGAGCAATACGCTCGAGCGGTGCCGCTCGAGCTGCTCGAATGCTCGAATTTTTCTGTAAGTTTTTGGGCGCTCGAGCAACGTGCTCGAGCTCTAGTGCTAGAGTGGTCCACTCGAATGACTCCCAAAATTGCTCCAATTAGTACTTTTCTTCTTCAACACTAACACCAATCGTATTCCTTCGATATCTTCTCATCCGGGCATCCGTTTGAGTCGATTCAAAGTCCTACGAACTCTGTTCTTCGCCCTCTATTCACCTACGAACATTAAAGAGACAAATTCATCAATGTATAGAAATAATGCTCAATTGACTCCAAATACTCGACAAAATCGGCCAGAATTAGGGCATTTCGAGTGACGAATCATGACAATTTCACGCATAATCAACCCCCCCAAACTTACCATGTTGCTTGTCCTCAAGCGACGAAATAACAAGTCAAGTGAAATTGTTAGGAATGAGTCAACGAATCAAATCATGCAAGCAAATGAATTCGAGCTTCAAAGATCAATCACAAGTATACTCACTCACTTTCCTTCATCATACTCATGCAACAATAATAAGAAACACCAAGATCAAACATGGATGTGCACTCAACGATGTGTTTCACTCCCTCACAAGTGTATATCAATGATCAAGGGACTCACTCAAACAATCAATCACTCATATCGGCAGCCATAGGCTTGTAAGCACTCTTAACTCCGACCATACTCTAGAAATCAATGCCGAATCAAAAAGGACTTTTCTCAAGGTTGTAATGTAGGCTCTTTGGACAGGTGGGAATCAATATGGTAAAGTGACTCAAGTGAATGGAGAATAGAAAATCAAACTTCGGTACTTCGAGATTAGGAGCAGAATACTTCAAATATTTTCAATCAACACATTTTCAATTCCACTACTCTCAACACTTAAATTTTTTTCTTTCTCACTCTTTTCACTTTTTTTCAATCACTTCACTTTTTTTTTTTCGCACAAACACATGAGCTCATTTTTTTCTTTTGCTCATTCTCAATTTTTTTCTCTTTTTCCCACAACTCATATCTTCATCACACCTTCTTCTCATACTCACTCAACAAACAACATTTTCCTTTTTCAACTCAATTCAATCCCTTCACATTTACACTTTTCCTATTCTCCACTCAAATTGGGACAAAAAGGCTTAGGAATTGGAATAGTGTTCATATGTGCTAGCAAATAAAATAGACTTAAAGCTCAAAGGGGCTAACAAGGGACAAATGTCAATGGTAAGGAAAATTTTGGCTAAGTGACTCAATCAAATCAAAGATGGCCTAAGATCCTATTCGGCATATCAAACTAGACACAATCAAGAAGCAAGAGCACACACAAGTTCTAGCATCCTCCAAGGTGACGATCCACTCACAAACGAAGAGATCGAATCATGTATCAAAATCTCAAAAGGCTCAAATCTCACAGCTTTCACATCCATGCTAGTCCTAGTGAATTCTCACTCTCATCACACAAGCACTCAAAAAGAAAACTTATAAGCATACTAGTTCTCTCTCAAATCCACTCTAACTCAAACACTCACACAAAAGAGTCCCTAACTCAAATCCACAAATCACCCTACTCATCAAATCATACTCAAAGATAGCAATCAACAAGCATAAGATGATTGATAGGCATGAAATAAGCAACATTGAATCAGATCAAAATCACCCCAAGGAGCATCTCAAGATACCAAATAACCAATCACACTCAAAGATAAGGGGTGCTCCGGTGCAATGTAACAAGAAACATAAAAAACTCCACCCCCCAAACTTTGACCTTGCGAAGAGGTCTAAGTTTGGGGTTGTGGGTTACCTCAACCAAACAATTCAGTTTCTCTCAACAACGTTGTACACTCCTTTGCTTGAGTTCCTTCAATCTCCACCGAGACAAACCTACAAAATAAACTCTCACGTACGAGGTTAAAACTTTCGACTCAACAACACCCTAATAACATAATAAGAAACTAAAAGCAAATAAAAGTGGGTTGCCTCCCACACAGCGCTATTTTTAAGGTCCTCATGCCGGACCGAGCTCAAAGGAGCTTATGGGACATCATACTCAAAAATATCTCCCTTACTCTCATAAGAGTGGTGCTTGCATATCTTTCCTTGATGCCCCACCATCATGAACCCTTTTGCTTCCTTCTCATTCCCAAGTGTTATGGGTCTCAACTCCTTCTCACCTTTACCTGAAGGAGTCTTACCAAACAGTTTCTTGAATTTGGACTTTTTCTTCTTAACTCCTCATTTCCTTTCCAACTGGATCACGTCCACATTTTTCACTTCTTCATCCTTCAACTTCTTCCCTTTATCCCTATCAAAAGAATCAAGATCATAATGCTCATGGGTTAAATCATCAAGTGCAGGATTAACGAAATCGTGAATATGAGAAAGTTTAGGAGATGTGTCTTTAACACGAGGATCAATTGCATCCATGCAATACAAGCTCTCATCCTCCTTCGGGTGCTTCATGGCTTCATATAGAGAAATCTTCACTTCTTGATCATCAACCTTCAACGTAATCTTCCCATTTGCCACGTCTAGCACCATCCCTGCCGTAGCTAAGAACGGTCTTCCCAAGATCAGAGGCACGTGCTCATCTTCCTCCATCTCTAGGACCACGAAATCGGCTGGAAAAATGTGATCTCTAACTCTCACGAGGACGTCTTCAACCACACCTTGAGGTCGAGTAATAGACCGGTCGACTAGTTGAAGCGTCATCATTGTGGGTTGAAGTTCACCCACCTCCAACTTCTTGAACAACGAAAGAGGCATCAAATTAATGCTCGCCCCGAGATCACATAGCGCTCCTTTCTTGATCCCGTTCCCGATATCACAAAGAATGGTGAAGCTCCCGGGATCCTTCAGCTTTGGAGGAAGCGCCTTGTGCACTAATGCACTCACCTCATGGTTCAACTGCACCAACTTCGGCTCATCCACTCTCCGTCTTTTCGCGATCAAGTCCTTCAGAAACTTTGCATAGTTTGGCATCTGTTCCAAAGCATCATAAAAAGGAATGTTAATATGCATTTATTTAAACACATCAAGGAATTTAGCGAATTTCTCATCAAGCTTCTTTTTCATGAAGCGTTGTGGATATGGGACGGGTATCACAGATTTGGGTACCCCCCATTCATCTTTCTCGATCTCTTTCACTTTCTCCCTTGCTTCCTTTGCCTTCTTCCACTTAGGAACTCTCTCAACCTTCTCAATGTCTTCCTCTTCAAGCTCTTTGCTCGCTTGAGTGCTTTTACCCTCAACCTTCTTCTCAACTCTCATCTCTTCAATCTCATCTCTATCTTTGGGCGTCTCAGAATCAGCAGGCATCTGAGGACCTTCATAGTTTGTTCCACTTCTTAACTGGATAGCCTTGCAATGCTCTTTCGGGTTCCCCTCCGGCATGGAAGGATACTTACCCGGCTCCCTATTCAATGATTTTGCAATTTGGCTTATCTGGAACTCTATTGAGGTGAACCGCCTATTATTCTCTTGCTAAATTCGATTCAGCTCTACATCTCTCTTTTGGAGTTCTTGATCACGCTGATCATCTTTCTTATGCAACTCCTTCACATCATACTCCAAAGAGGATAATATCTTGCTACCTTCCTCCACCTTCTGAAGGATAGCTCTCAACATCTCCTCAGTTAAGGAACCGCCTTCTCCACCCGGAGGTTTAGAACCCAGATCAACACCTGGAGGAACTGTAATGCCCGCCTTCGGGTTAGCATATGAAAAATTCTTGTTCTTCCTCCATTGGTTCTGAGGGGGCTGCTGGCCTCCTTGGTACCCTTGTGTGTTCCTCCATTGATTTTGAGGTGGCTGTGGACCTGGAGGTACAAATGGTTGGCCATAAGAAGGCCTTCCTTGAAAATTTCCACCTTGTGGATACCCATTCTGATTGTAATAAGGACCTCCCACATAATTGACTACTTCTTGCTGAATTGTGGGCTTGTCCTCTTGCTCATTCTCTGCTGCATTCCCTCCAACCATATTCTTCCCCAACTCAAGGTTGTTAATCTTTTCCATCATAGCCATCAACAGCCTTCTCGTTCCTTCACCTTCCTCAACCTGATGAACTCTTTGGAAATCTGCGTCCACATTCCAAGCGCCGGCATTCGTGACAATGTTGTCCACGATCTCTCTACACCCCACTATTCCTTGATTCAGGAATGATCCACTAGCATAGACGTCTAGATGGTCTTGCCCAGCCTTGTTGGCACCACTATAGAAAAATGCCATCACATCTCCCTCATTGTACCCGTGCTGCGGGCACTCTATCAACATGTTTGAGTATCTCTCCCACGCTTGACGCAGGTCCTCTCCTTGCTTCTGGCGAAAGAAAGAGATCTCAATTCTCGCTTTAATCATTCTCGATGGAGGGTAGAATCGCTCAAGGAAGCGTATTATCGTACCACTCTTTAGCTATTCCCGTCAATGAGAATGGGAACAACCTAAGCCTCTTGGCACCTTCAGACATGCCATTGTAATTGAAAGTGGAGGCTATCATTAGAAAACTCCTCAGATGACTATGAGGATTCTCCTTCCCGATCACCCCCTTAAACTGGTTCTCGGTAAGCAGCTTTAAAATTCCCGGGGAAATCGAGAAGTTATTTGCCTCAACGGGAGGCAATGCCACTCCATCATAGTACTGTTGTGGCTGCGCTGCAAATCTTCCTCGAATAGTCATATTATGATCTGTGTTCTGAGGAACGTGTTGAGGATTAACAGCTGGTACGGGTACTTGTTGGGGTGGTGGTTGGTAAACAGGTGGTGGATTGTAAACTGGAGGTGGAGGGTATGGGTAAGGTGGATAAGGTAAGTTATTTTGTGGTACGTTAGGATGTGGGTAAGTAGGGTTGTTGTGAGGGTAAGTAGGGTTGTTGTGAGGGTGTTGGACAAGGTTGTGAGCTGGATTGTTTACGTTTTGAGTCTCCGGGTTTAGGCTCTGGCTATCCCCTAACGGAACTTGATTCTGGCTACCACTAACTCCAGTGCCTTCAACTCGGCCCAATTCCTGATTAAACTCGTTCGCAGCATCATCTAACTCATTAGAGATGTCCATTGGTTCTTTCCCTCCTCCGGCAGTGTTCATTCTCCTCAAGAAAGCTCGATTCCATCTAGCTATCGTCTCAGAGTCCAACGGTATTCTCTCTTCGCTCATATTGCCTTATGAGCGTGTTTTCATATACCTGACACACTAGCAGAAGGATCAAAACGCAACTGCCGAATGAATAAAAATAAAAATAAAAATAAAACAGAAAATAAACCACTCACTACTAACTACTAAGCTATCTACAAGTCCTATTCAAAAGACATACATCGCCATCCCCGACAACAGCGCCATTGACTTGCAGCGAATATACTAACTTCTACTAGTAGATTCCTCGCAAGCGTACGAGTTCGCTGTAGTATGAGTAAGTATAATGACCAAGTATTATCAAACCCGAGGGAAAGTGTGTATGCAAATAGATCCCTGAAGATCTACGAGTCGTAATTAATATGAGTGAAATATTTTTGGGTTTTTTTGAAAGATTAATTAAAAGATAAAAATTATCATAGGAATGCAAAAAACAAAATTAAACTAAGAATCGAAGGGTTGTTTTCAAATGAGAGATGGTGATGCTCAGGATAGGAATCCCTACGTATACTGACGGAGCAGGTGCATAATCAAAATAACTGTGACGCGCAAGAAATAACCTAAGTAAAAGAATGCAAGGTGAAAGCTCAAGATTCTAAACCCTAATACTTTACCCTAACACTCGACTTCACTAATCCACTAACAAGTTAATAGATTGTACTTAATTAATGAGACCCTAATTTAACTAAGGTGATGCGGTCGTCCTCCTTCGCTAAACTGGTAGATGAATTAACCATTTCTAAACCCTCTAGTTAAGTCTACTCGTTGTTAAAGAGTGATACGGTCGTCCTCTCTCTAACACTTTTCGAACGAAATTCAAAAGTAAAGTAAAGATTAATTTTAAGAATTCATTAATCAAGAGAATTAAAACATAACGTCACAAGTTACTCTAATTACGTACCCACAACCTACTTCTACGAGTTCATCCTACCCCAAGCATGCAAGGGTTTTAGCCAGACATGGGTTTTACGTAAACAAGAACAATTGAATAAGTAACGAACATGAACATGATGATTTTAACGAAGAAAAGATAAATCATAAACTAGGGTTTGTAGAAAATAATGGAATAACTTAAATTAAATCAACAAAACGAGTCTCAACGTGTTCAAGAACAAAAATATGAAGAAACGAAACTAAAACGTAAAATCGTGACGTGAATTCGTAAAAAAAACCTAAAAAACGTAAAGTAAACTTGCTCGTTCCGTCTCTCCGAATATTAACTCTCTAAAAACATTCTTGAATCTCGCGGGTGTAAGTGGTATCTCCCAAAAACGAGCTTAAGACGAGTATATATAAGCAACAGGCCGAATCGTGAACTCATGGGCCGAAAAAATGACTTTAAAAGCGCAAAACATGAAGGCGCTTGAGCAGACCCGCTCGAGAGCTCGAATGGTGCAAGTGCTCGAGCGGTGGCGCTCGAGCTGGTCGAGCGCTCGGATTCCTCTGCAAGTTTTGGGGCGCTCGAGCAATACGCTCGAGCGGTGCCGCTCGAGCTGCTCGAATGCTCGAATTTTTCTGTAAGTTTTTGGGCGCTCGAGCAACGTGCTCGAGCGCTAGTGCTCGAGTGGTCCACTCGAATGACTCCCAAAATTGCTCCAATTAGTACTTTTCTTCTTCAACACTAACACCAATCGTATTCCTTCGATATCTTCTCATCCGGGCATCCGTTTGAGTCGATTCAAAGTCCTACGAACTCCGTTCTTCGCCCTCTATTCACCTACGAACATTAAAGAGACAAATTCATCAATGTATAGAAATAATGCTCAATTGACTCCAAATACTCGACAAAATCGGCCAGAATTAGGGCATTTCGAGTGACGAATCATGACAATTTTACGCCTAATCAATAATCTGGAACAAGATTTCACCACCAAAAGTGGTTGCACATGCTTGGAGAGTGATCAGAGACAGGCTACCAACTAAGTGTAATCTCAGCCGAAGAGGAATTCTCACTACAAATGACGACACCAAATGCACCTTTTGCGGCCTAGAAGAAGAATCTGGTACTCATATTTTTTTTAATTGCACTATATCCTATAAGATTTGGACTGAATGCCTTAATTGGTTGAATGTATCGACGGCTCTTCATCACCAAGCTGTCCCAAATCTTCTAGGATTTAGTTGTTTGCTGAAAGGGAAAAAAGGAATGGAAATGGGTGTGTGCATTTGGGAAGCTATTGTGTGGAGTCTTTGGAAGTGGAGGAATTATATTACGTTTAGGAATGCAGTATTTTCTCACGATAAATTTGTAGAGGAGCTCAAAGTTAAGTCGTGGAGTTGGTATATTGTAAAAAAGCAGGAGTGTTCAAATTTTAGTTTTAATAATTGGCTAGTCAATCCAAAATTGGTGTTAGGATGTTGAGAATGTACGTGTATCTTTTGGGCAAGGTATATCTTATGTCTTGAGTCTTTTTATTTATAAAATTTTTACCGATAAAAAAAAAACTACAAATAGATGCACGAAAAAAAAAATTACAAAAACAAAAGATGCAAATTACATATTAATTCCTAGCTAGTTCCAAATTTTTGTCATATATGCTCAATCAAGTCGTTTCTTAGAGCGATGTGAGCTTCTCTGTTCCGAAGTTATTCCCTGTTAACCATATAAGTGGTCAAGTTCGCAATGCGTTCTGTTGGTGAACGAATCTAATCGTGAGGATTAGTGGCTGTTTTAATCCATTTTTACGTCACCAATCAATAACGTGTGATTGATTACCACCGTAAATGGTAAATCGGGGTTTTAGTTATCGAGTTCGGGTAATATGAAGATCGAAATCGAAATTATTTTGTGTATGTGTAAGTTTGGGTGTGTTTATGTGTGTCTCTTTGTCTGAAATTCGAAAATTGCATAAATAAGCTGGAGAACAACTTATTTATAGAGGCTAGCAAGCATGAGGTGCTACTGACTCTTGGTCTCCCTAGCTTGCATGCCTTACATGTGTCCTTTGACCTTAGTTTGACCTTATCTAAGCTGAATCTTAGTTACAAAGTCTTCTTTTGGGCCTTATCTCGGACTCATTGTTGTTCGCCTAGGTCGGCTTGACTAATCTAGATGACTCTTCAACTGAAAGTTGTTCGCCTCTTGAGGTTGTACTTTGGAAGTTGTTCGCCTTATGGCTTTGTTCAGCTTGGCTTTGGGATCTTTGTCCTTTGTTCACTTGTACACACCTCCTTGGCTGTTTGTTATATCATAGTTTGACCAAGTTGTTCGTCATTGATGACTTCACAGTTGGCTCATTCTTGGTCTCGGGTCTCAATACCTGTTCGCCCATTAGTTGTTCGTCGGGGGAGTTGTTCGTCACTTTATACACCTCCCAGATTGGTTAATGCACCCAAATCGTGATTTTCTTTGTTTAGACTTCAATTGTTGTTCGCTCCATAATTATTGATGTTCGCCTATCAACAATTGCCCCCTATCCTGACTAGATGTTGCATCAGACGAGCAACTTTGTGGCGAGCAACTGTAGTTAGGATACTGTCTTGGCCAAGATTTGGACGAACAACATCTTTGTGACGAGCAACATTGGGATAACCGCTTCGTCTTCCCATGATCTGGGGAGATCACGAAGATGACGCCAGCGCAATGATTGTGCACCGCTCACGCGCGAACAACCCCGAGGCCACGCGCCCCTATAATTGTTTATAGGTCCTTCATCTTGTGGATTAGCTCGGAATTAACCCCGTTTTCTCTCCATTCGGCCCCTGAGTTTTCGAGAAATTACGTCTGGGACCCCGTTTTTACCTGGGGTATAAGTAGTGAGAAAACTGAAATTTTTCCCACTTTTTCTTCTCCTACTACAGTGCTCCGGCGACTTCCACTTTCCTCCGGCGATCCCAAGCTTTCCGACGTCCGTTCTTCAGCGTTTGGCTTCAAATTTCAACTCCCAGGTAGTTACTTTTCTTCTTCTCTTATCTTTTTCTTTCGAAAATCCTTTCTGCCGCCGTGTGGACCCGAGCGCCACCGTCTTCATCGGGATAGCGCCGCCGTCTGCAATTCTTTCTACCGCCGCTTGGATTTTTCTTCCTCTCCTATGTCTTCGCACTCTAGCAATAAAACTGAGGAGACCCTTGATCCCCTTTTTCCCATTGTTGCTCGCGATCAAGAGCCAGTTGAAGTTTCTTCAGCGTCGAACGCTCACGTGGACTCAGTTGTTCGCTCTGTGGAGGACACCGGCACGGGCCCATCTGGGAGAGAACTAACAGTTGCGGCGAACAACAATTTGGACGTAAGCTCTTCGTCTTCTGCTGAATCTGAAGATCCAGATCTTAACGAACTCACTCGTGAGTTCTTGGAGGGTATCAATTTTCCATCCCCAAAGATGCGGGAAAACGAGATCCCAGCTGGGGTTGCTCGTCTATTTGAATGGCGAGCATATGCTGAAAGGTATGCGAACAGCTTTCCCCGTCCCCAGAGACAAATAATGGATAAGGTGAAAACTGGGTACCAGGCGAGCAAGATAAAAAGTGTTGTTCGCGAAGATGAACTGGACTCCATCCGAGAGGAATACAAGATCCCATTTGATATTCACATGTGGGCCCCTCGGAGAAAGGAAAGAGCTGATCGCCCACCTCCAGGATGCACGGCGATCAACATTCACACCTTAATTGCCGGACTAAAGTTGCCTCTTCCACCCGTTGTTGGTCGATTCCTGGAGGCGACCAACTTGGCCATCACCCAAATTACTCCAATTGGGTGGATGAATCTTTTAGGCTCCATGTGCCTGTTCGCCTTAGAGGGGTATGTTGATCAGATTACTGCAGAAGAGATCAACTACTTGATGACAATCACAAACTGCCCCAAAGGAGAAGAAGGCTATCACTATCTCAAGGCCAGGACTGGGCTGAAAATGGTAGAAGAGGTGCCGAACAAGATTCGTGACTGGAAGCAACACTTCTTCTGGATTGGGGGTGATTGGCGAGCATCTTCCGGTCCACACGGCGGTCCTGGACGAATAAATTCTCCAGCAGCCTATGGAAAACTGAAACGTAAGTTCAATTCTTGCTCGCCTTTGAGCTAAATTGTTCTAATTTAACTTTTCTTGTCTGTTCGCAGGCCCTCGTCTACCCAAGTGGGATTCGGAAGAGGAGGAGTTGAGCTCTGAGTTTTTATTTACTTCGTGCTTGGTCGGCCTCCGCAACAGGGCAGATAGGACTATTGACTATCTTTGCCGAACAAGGTGTCAAAGAGCTGCTCGCCTTTTGACCTACCCTCACCACCTGGAGGCTCAAGCTGAGGTGCCCCCAGGTATGAAAATTTCTAACTTCTAGTTCAAATCTTGTTCGTCGTTAGGATCATCCATTAAAAATTAAGTGGGATCAAAATAATTTTGGTAAGTGTCTCGTACATCCTCTACTATCATATTGTGCATGATGATACACGCCATCATAATTTTTCCCATCAATAGTTTATCCCAAAAAAGACATGGACGTCGAAGAAAGGCAAAACGAGCTTGTAAAACTCCAAACGCTTGTTCAACATCTTTGCGTACAGACTCTTGGGGCTTGTTTATTTTGGGATTCACACGGACATGACTAGGACTTTTCGGCTCCCGCCCCATTCTAGTTAGAGATGTAACATCCCGTTTTTACATCTCATTCTTCATTCACACCTATAATACCTATTTTCTCTCACTTACACTATCTTTCCTACTTTTCTCTCACTTACACTCTCTTTTCTACTTTTCTCCCACTTACACTCTCTTTCCTACTTTTCTCTTACACACCCTACTTTACTTTTACACATGATTTGACATAAAGTAAAATCTCACCCTACTAAAATCCTAAAACAAACACACACTTTTATTATCATCCAAGACTTTACATCTTGTGGGCGTAAAATCATGACTTCACACACCCACCTAAATCCCGAAATAAACAAGCCCTTGGTGTTGAGCGAACAACTTGTGCTTTTGGACCTGTGGAGAAGTAATTGACTTGACAAATGCAGCCCATGAAGGATATATGCCATCAGTGAGATAATATGCTCTATCATTTTCCCGACCATTCACAACATATCTAACCTTTGGTGCTCGATCTTCCAAAATATTACTAAAAACAGGACATCGGTGAAGTACATTTATATCATTGCACGTACCTTGTGTTCCAAAGAAAGCATGTCATATCCATAAGTCATAAGATGCAACAGCTTCCAAAATGATTGTTGGTTTTCCAGTTCTCCCTGCATATTGTCCAGCCCATGCAGTATGATAATTTTTCCATTCTCAATGCATGCAATCAATACTACCTATCATGCCCAGGAATCCACGTTACTCCCCGACATATAGTAGTCTTGCCAAATTTTGTTCATTGGGCTTTCTGAGGTACTCGTCGCCAAAGCAAGAAATGGCGCCTTCTACAAATTTTATGAGAGTTTGCCTTGTCATAGTTACACTCATTCGTAAATATTCATCAAAAGTATCAGAAGATGTCCCATACGCCAACACCCTCAAAGCTCCAGTGCATTTCTGAATCGGTGAAAGATCCTGTCTAGCAGTTGCATCAGGCCTTTGTTGAAAATATACGTCATTGGCACTTACAACTTCCACTATACGAAGGAATACTATTTTTTGCATGCGAAATCTACGTCGAAAGACCTTAGGAGTATACGTCGGTCTGTCGATAAAATAGTCGTTCATCAAACGCATCTCACCAACTTCCTGCTCTCTTTCACAATACCTTTTTCTGGCTCTAGGAGTGTGATCTCCTATGAGCAGATTAAAATTGTTTATGATCATATCCTCTATGATACGATCAAATTGACGATTTTGTTCAACAATTCGTTTCTTCCATTCATCAATCTCCGCCCATGGATTGTCTGAACTAGAGCTAGAGCTTGAGCTTGAATCTGAATCTACTGATGGGATTTCATCGAGAGACATTTGTAAAGTGAATTGTGAAAGAGAGTAAAGATATAAGGATTTTAGTGTTTCAGTTTGATATGAATCTAAATGGTATATATAGACACATGTTAAAGATGTATGGATGTGATGCCAATAAGTGTTAAAATGCATGTGATTAAAGCTGAAAATGTGACGAGATAAAAAACGACAAGTGCATGTGATTAAACCTGAAAATATGACAAGAAAAAAAACGACAAGTGCATGTGATTAAAGCTGAAATGTGACAAGATAAAAAACGACTAGTGCATGTGATTAAAACTGAAAATGTGACAAGACAAAAAACGACTAGTGCATGTGAGAAAATGACAAGGCAAATACATGTGATGAATACTGAAAGTTGGAACGGAATTGACAAGTGCATGCCAAAATGTGACAAGACAACAACATGTGATTAAAGCTGTAAACCCCTAACAGACTGAGTTGCAAAACAGGTTCAAAACTCAAATTGAGCTCAAACATAATATACAGCGAGACCCCCGACCAGCTCAGCATGGAGGGTTTGAGTTCAAAGCATCTTGAACAAAAGGTGTACAAAGAGACGAATAAGACTCAATAGGTTCCGAAATAAATGTAACTTTTTGAACTTATTTAGATTAAAATGACACTAACTTAATTTACATAAAATAAAATTACATGAATTTAAATTACATAAATTAAATGACATAAAAATTAAAATTACATGAAAACAAACTACATTGACTGCTTGGACATAAAGTCCATAAGTTGTCGTTTCAACACTTCCTCTTCTGGGGATAAGATATCTTTAGCCATCAATGTCCTCAAGACACCAGAATTTATCTTCATAAGCTTCCTTTGTTGCTTCATTTGTTCTTTTTTTTTTCTCAAATTCGAGTCTATCTCTTCCCAGTTGGGTCATTTATTCAGCTTCACTTTCTCTAGTGAGCCTCATTGCATTAATTTCTGTAGCAATTACAGTAGTACCTGCATCTTGTGAAATCTTACATTTTCCTTTCCTTTTCGCCATATCTCTGCCTATAGGATGGGGATTAGTTGAGCATCCACTGTCTGGAGTTTCTGCATTGGAGGGGATTGAATAATCTCCACTTTTACTGGTTTTTGATCTTTTTGAGCTACCACCACTTTCTTGGTTACCCTCTCCATATGATTCACCCTCCGTGTTTTCATTTGGTGTTGTACCAGGATCTAGTCTTAAAGCCCACTTTTCATTTTTACTCATTATCTCATTAAATACAAACAAGTCTTGAAACTTGTTAGAACCCCCTACATCTTTTCCGAAAATTGAATGAGTTTCACCCTCAATATCCGTCTGGCTCATTCCGCTTCTTTTTCGAGAATACACTTCTCTGTAAGCAGCAATCCATTTGTTTGCACAACGACCTTTCAAAGAATACACGTTTCTTTCGCTTATTCATCGGGATTTTCACCTCGATGATTTGTGTACATCGTATGCACTTGTGCCCATAAAGAGAGATTCTTTTGATGTTTTTCACGTTTGCTATCTTCACTAACGAAACACCAAGACGACATTAAAGCTATATCTTCTTTCACAGACCAAACTCTTGGGTTTCGAACATCTTTGAACAAGTTTTGGGAGATATTTTGTGGTGGTTGGACATGCTCAGAGATAGAAACTCGATTTAGATTCAGAGAAAACTAAGAGTTTTGATAATGACTCGAATAATCTTTCGAGTTCATAAAAGATTGAAAGCTTGGATAGTTGTGAGAGTCTGGATATGTTTGAGAGTTTGAAAAGTAATTAGGATGATTTGGATCCATGATAGAAATTATGAGATAAAATGATGAAGAATAGAGGAGAAAATAGAGGATATGAGATTATGTTTCAAAATATATCAATATTGGTGTCTATTTATAGAGAATTGAAAAATACAAATTTTTATATTTTTTTAAATAACTTATTATCCACAATATTTACAATATACATTTTATCTACACAAAATCTAACTACTCAATACAATCGCCTCACGTGTCCTCAGATGATTGGGCAACCTACCTTTTCTATTTGGTTGAGATTGCGCCTGTTCTATCACAGGTTGGGTTCCCCCTTTTCATTTTCCTTTTTTTTTTTGTCTTTTTTGGGTTGCAGGTTGCCAAAACCCACCGATGTGGGTAGTCTAAAGTGGTTAAATATAAATATTTATATTAAATTTGAATTTTTTTAAAGAGTGTGAATATAGAGTTGAGACGAACCAAAATGAAAAGTGTGAAAATAGATTTGGAATAAAGAGACTATTATATTTTTCTTTATGAAATCATATTATACATAGTATGGTGGACTTTTAACAATTTATTTGTAATAATATCGACACATGCTTTAACTAAGATTTCTCAATTTTATTATACTTTTTATGTTTTGATCCAACCCCCAATTTGATGATCTTCTCAAATTTTGTTGTTGCAGTTCGTTCCAAACAAATGCGCAATTTATATGTTCCTACACGCGTAATTTTTAATATACTTACATAGAATTGTTAATGAGATGCGATTGGCCCCCATTTATCTCGAGCCAAAATTTCTCCCTCGATTTCCCTTTTAATTTCTTCTGTCCCTTTCAGCGTCAACCAGTCAACAGATGGTAATACCAATAAAAGGAATTTACAAGAATCCATGTGCTGTTCATCTGTAAATTGAGAAGAATTCATCAGAAAAATAGAAATCGAATAATCAATCGGATCCACCCAGAGTCCCAGACCCAGGCATAGACTTTTCTCTCTCTCTATTCTCTCGTGAGTTTTCGCTGATGATTTAATTTTTATAAACCCAGAAAGTTAGAAGCTAGAGAGAGAATAGAGAAATAATCAACAAAGGGGATGGGTCTCCATGAAAATGGTAACGGAGATGCCAGACAATACAGGAAAATGGATTTGCACGACGTTGCCGTTCCTCAGGATAATAATGGAAACAAAATCAACAGCAGCAGCTCAAGCTATGTTATGATGTACGCTATATTTGCCTCTCTCAATTCTGTGCTTCTTGGCTATGGTTAGTCAATCATGATTTGTCTTATGTTTCTGTGTTCATCACTCTTTTATGATCCTAGATTTTGTCAATTTTGAGGTTTTATAGTTGTTCTTGATTGAGTCTTTTGTTGTTGTTCTGTAAATCTGATGCAACTAAATAACAAGATTTGTTTTTTATTTCACTAGGAAACTGAATTTGATGTTGAAACTCAGAATTGTGAGAATTAAAATGCCAACAAATATAATATTTATAACATAGAAAGATTGCTAGATTAGTAGGTTATACTCAGCTGATTGGATCTGTGTGAATTAGGAATGGTCTGAACAAGTGCAAGATTATGTTCATTACATCAATGTAATGTAACACAAAACCTCTAATTGATTACTTTTAAACAATTTGAGTATAAACCCTGATGTGTCTTTTAATGATTGTTTCAAAATAATCTGAATCAGCATTCTTTCTCTTGTTTATGTTATATTGATTGCTGTAAACTATTTGAGCAAGAACTCTGAGTTATCTTTTTACTAAAGAATACAATGTGCTAATTTGCAGATGTGGGGGTAATGAGTGGAGCCATATTATTTATTCAAGAGGATTTGAAGATCACCGAGGTTCAAGAAGAAGTATTCATCGGAATCTTGAGCATAATTTCGCTATTCGGAAGTTTAGCAGGAGGTAAAACATCGGATGCCATAGGTAGAAAATGGACAATGGCTTTTGCAGCCTTAATATTTCAATCAGGCGCTGCTATAATGGCTCTAGCCACATCGTTCACAGTCTTAATGATCGGTAGGCTTTTGGCTGGAATCGGGATCGGTTTTGGCATCATGATAGCACCCGTATATATAGCAGAAATTGCACCCACGGTCACAAGAGGTTCCTTCACTTCCTTCCCCGAAATTTTCATAAACTTAGGCATCCTTCTTGGTTACATTTCGAATTACGTCTTTTCCGGATTGCCCCCACACATAAACTGGAGGATCATGCTAGCTGTAGGGATACTTCCGTCCATTTTCATAGTTGGTGCCCTGTTTATTATCCCTGAATCCCCGCGTTGGCTGGTGATGAAAAACCGTATTGATGAAGCCCGTATCGTGCTGTTGAAAACCATCGAAAATTCCAGTGAAGTCGAGGAGAGGCTCGTGGAGATACGAGAAGCTGCAAATGAGAAACCCGAAAGTAAAGCAGTATGGCGCCAGATTCTGAACCCGACACCTAGCGTTAAACGAATGCTGTTAACGGGATGTGGGATCCAGATTTTCCAACAAATAACCGGCATTGATGCAACCGTGTACTATAGCCCCACCATTTTCAAGAATGCTGGGATTAAGGGCAACACTCAGCTTCTAGCTACAACCGTGGCCGTTGGATTTACGAAAACGGCCTTCATCTTGGTCGCCATACTGCTCATCGATAAAGTTGGCAGGAAGCCGCTGCTTTACGTGAGCACTATCGGAATGACCGTCTGTTTGTTCACTCTAGGCCTCACGCTTACCGTAATGGGTAATAGTAGTTTCGGTATCGCGCTAGCTATAATATGTGTGTGTGGGAATGTTGCTTTCTTTTCCATTGGCATCGGGCCTATATGTTGGGTCGTTTCGTCCGAGATTTTCCCTCTGAGGCTTCGGGCTCAAGCGTCCGCGATTGGCTCTGTCGGAAGTAGGGTGAGTAGCGGCCTTATCGCAATGTCTTTCCTGTCCGTCTCTGATGCAATAACGGTTGGAGGAACGTTTATAGTGTTTGCTGCAATTTCAGTTGTTTCGGTTGTTTTCGTTTACAAGTGTGTTCCGGAGACGAAGGGGAAATCGTTGGAGCAAATCGAAATGCTCTTCCAGAACGGTAGCTATTGGCGAGAAGGCGAAGTGGAGCTCGAAGATGTTAAGCATTTGATAGAAAATCAGTCATAGCAAAACAAGCTTGTTTGATGATATACACACATTACAGATTACATATTTTTTAAACAATTTTCTGGCAATTTAATTACTGCAAATTCTTGTACTTGTACAGCTCAAAATTTTAGAAAAAGGTGGCCAGAAAGTGAAAGAACTTATGGAGCACATGCAAGCAAAGAATGAAAGGGATTGGTCACCATAATATGGTGTTTCTCCTACACATAAATGTCAAACCCTGGTAGTTGGTATTGTGTATGAATAACTTTGCTTGTATGTCTGATTGAGATTCTTCACAAAAAAGATTAAACTTCTTTCACAACCTGACTAACTAGTGCTGTAACATTTGCATGACTAATCTACCATCACCCATCACTTTCTCATGGGACAAAATACATAGAAAAGAATAGCCACTGTGACAGTAATTGATAAAAAATACTAACATGTAAATAAGAATTATTTTGCTTCTATGTTTTTCTGAAAAAATATGACAATCAAAGTGGAACACAATTAATTTCTCACCCTATGCTAGGACGGCACCAATTGAGACGAATTTCTGACAAAACTGGAACTGAACATTATGTGCTCAATGATGCTTCCTTTTTCAACCTTAAACTTTCTACTCTGCTTATTCCAGAGATGAATAGCAAAGCTTTGGCTCTGGATCTGTCTCAGCTTTGTAAGCAGCCATTTCGAGTGCCTCAAACTTTTCGGCCCCTGAAAAAGGCTCCCGATTTTACTCCAATCAACGGGGTAAAATGCCTTAGGTGGCAACACGGTGAGATTGAATCCAGGCCGTGCACTCAACCTCCGAACAACTCTTGAAACCAAGTACGGTCCATTGTGGCCCCATTTATTTCCATTAAACGTTAACGCGAATTCCCTGATAAATTTAAGCAGCAACGGATGCCCCTCGTCGAAGATCATAACAGCATTATTCAACCTGCTCCATTTCCTTGTACCAGGATCAACAGTCTGAGCTCCAATCACATTCTTTAGCTCCCCAAAACTCTTCAAAACTATCATATCCGTATCCAAATAAATCCCTCCAAACCTGTACAAAAGGCCCATTCTAAGCAAATTCGAGAGGTTCTGACCTAACGAAACTCCTCCAGGATCAACATTCCCGCGCTTTAGCCGGTTACACCAAGCTTGAGCCGCGGTGTTCTTGAACAGAAAGTTGAAATCGGGCGAAAATGCAGCCACTTTAAACCCCTTATCCAAAAACGGTGTCAAGATTTGCATGCCTTTCCTCGAATCCAACGAGCTCGAGACGATGATCAAGCAGCCATTCGGGTGAGCACTGAACAAGCTCTCCAAGCAAAACATCTCCCTATTCCCAAAAGACTCCACTGAAGATATCCAAGTCATGAAAAACCGAAACTTGCAAGACGAATTGGCTTCGAAAAACCTCACCACTCTACCTTCAAACTTCTTTCCAGATTGAGACTTCAGAATCCTTGCAGCATTCCTGTACCTTTTCCTCCTTCTTGGACGGTACATTTTCGTTCTGTTAGCCAAAACCACCAAGTTTTGACCTTTATGCAAAAGAGGCATAATGACTGGATTTTGTTGCAGTTTTGTTGATGAAAACTCTATCATTTTCCAGGCGGCCTGTTCGGGCCGGGCTTTCGCAGGAAAAGGGACGTGGATGCAGAATATAGTCACACTGTTGTAAGCTAAGAGACAAATCAAAAGAAAAGAAACAAAAGCATAGAGAGATTTGTGGATTCTTTGGAAATGGAAATTAAGCTGAGAAATGAAACTGGAAACAATTTCCATATATGTAATTCTGGCTTCTCCTTTTTGAGTCAAAAGTATGATCCACAAGAATGAAGAGAGTACCAATGCATTTTTTTTCTTAATTGAAAAAGTGTGACTATATGTGTGCTGGGATTGGTTGTAAGTTTGTTATGCACCTTTTGAAGTCAGAAAAGTTCTCCAAAATTGAAACTATCAGATTTGTTCTTCTGATGCGGTAAAATAGACTCCTATTTGGACTGGGGAGTATATATTCTTTTCCTCATATCCGGGACGTATTTATAGCTAGTACATGTGATGTATAATACTCGATCATCTGTTACAAATAAATAAATAAATCGTGCAAGTATGTAATAATTATATTCACAAGTTATTGACTAATGCAAATACTTGTGGAAATCAGACAGTTTTATTTTATTTTACTCTAATAAGCGGATTATATGGAGATCCCCCAAATCTTCATAATTTCTGTGAAAAGAATGATACAACCATGAGTAATATAGTATTATTACGCTGACAAACGCAGAAGTTATCGATATAACATGATTGTCTAAATATAATGATGTTAACTTTACATGTAGTTGTTGGACACAATTAAAAAAAAAAAAAAACCTGCTGAAAAATGAATTTTTAAGTGTTTTATTTAAATATAAAATTATATTGTAAGGGAATGTTATTTTTATTTTCAGGTGTAAAATTATTGTGAACTGACAAAAAAAATGAAGGGTAAAATTTGTGGAACGAAGGGAGAAAAAAAGTTCTCATATTTCAGTTTTTCATTTATTTTTAGTGCAACGACGTAGCACGATCTCCACGCAATAAATATTGAGCGCGAATGTAAATCAAATCGGTAGAAGAGCGACTTTAGTTTAGTATTATATCAGCAGCAGAAGTCGCACTTCACATATTGTAATTAACATCTTGTGTTATAAATAACCACTGCAGTAGGATTCGATCGATTGGCTAATCTCACAGGGTATAATAACATTATGAATAATTAAAACCAGATACGTTTCTTAGTAAATCTTGCATTAAACTCAAAACAAGCTGTCAGGAAGAGCCAAAACTACGCTTGACTTCTTAAGGATGAAGACAAATTTTCAATTTTTGTTTTAAATTGTGTCACATTTTCGGTTTTCAGAATTTATTTTAAAATTTTGACCAAGGCAAATTGTCGAATTCTTTTTTCGAACATTTTCAAGTTTTAAAAAATTATTTTCGAAATTATGTCACTATTTTGGCAATATTTTCCAAAGCCATGTCAATTTTTTGGAAAACCAAAAGCAAGATGAAAATGACACTTTAAGTAATTCATGTATAATTAAGTTTAGAAAAATAAAAGTTTAGTGGAGTGTCCAAAAAGTTCAACTGTTTGCTGATAATTTCATCTTTCCATTGAAAAGGTCCAAACAATCAAATAAGGCCCAACAACAAGAATTAAGATAGGGCAGGTTCTATTGATAACTACTATAAAAATGATTAATTTCATATTTTTTTTATAAGTTTTGAATTTTTAAAAGAAGGGATTCATTTCTGTCCACACGTCTTGAAATCAAATTCTGTTGACAAAAATTCCAACCAAACCCATCAAATAAGGCGGAATATTGAAAACTACTATATAAATAAATTAATTTCATATCATTTGATAAGTTCGAATTTTTTAAATAAGACAAAAAAAATTCATCTTGAATACATCCTTTTCTTTTATTGATACACTCCACCAAAAAAGAAAAAATCCAAAAATTTTGACAATATTTTCAAAAATAAAAAAATCCCAAAAAATTATAAAAAGACAAGAAATACACATTTTTAAAAGAAAAAAAAAATGGATTTTTTCCAAACATTTTTTTAGGTGGAATTAATCAACAAAAGATAGGACTCCCTGAAAGCAACAACTAATGCCAGTGGCAGTGCTCTCCCAAATTTCTACCAAATGTCTCTCGCTTTTAAACTGGATGTGAAGTCATATGTGAAGTAGGTAATCTGCTGAGCTGAAGTTTCAACAGAAGCTATGTTGTAAAGTGTTAGCCGTAGAGAGTTAGCTAATTTGGGGTATCAGATGAGTTGTACCAGATGAGGTTGACCAGAGAAGGTCTGACCAGAGGAGTCTGGCAGAGGAGTCACCAGAAGATGTCTATCAGATGAGAGTCATCAGAGGAGGTTCACCAGATGAGGTTCACCAGAGGAGTCCTATCAGAGGAGGTCTGGTCTTGGAGTCATCTGGTGTAATTGACCAGAGCCAGAGGAGGTTGTGTCATCTGGTCCAAAGTGCAAATACGGGAATTACACCAAATTGAAGCTTGCGAAAGGGCGGTTCTAACTGAAACAACTGAAGCGGTTATTGAATCTGTTAAGCCAGCTGGATAACTGCTTACATTGGGGTTTGTTACAACTGAATCAAGTTAGGGATTCAGCTCGATCTCTGTATCTATATATAAAGAGGGCTTCTCAGCTGAGAGAAGTAATAAGATCATCGTTGAGAGCAAATACACAGAGTGATTGTGAGATTGTAACTTGTAACTTCCAATTTCTCATCTTAGTGAAAAGATATCCTCTCGGATCCCGTGGACGTAGGAGTATTCATCTCCGAACCACGTAAATCTGGTGTTCTTGTGTGATTTCAATTTCGATTCTTATTGCTTTCATATTCCGATTCCCGGAAACAAGTTTTCTTGTGAATCCAAAACGATTAACAAGTGGCGCCGTCTGTGGGAAGTGGAGGAATCATGGCTGCAACTAAGTTCGACATTGAGAAGTTCACGGGGAAGAACGACTTCAGCTTATGGAAGATCAAGATGAAGGCACTCCTGGTACACAATGGGTTGTACGAAGCCTTGTTGCCACCGGCTCAGGTGGCTTCTGGATCTAATCCGGCGAAGGTGGAGGAGAACAAGAGGAAGGTACACAGTGCGCTTATCTTGTGTCTTGGGGACAAGCCATTGAGGGAAGTATCGAAGGAGGAAACCGCTCTTGGGATCTGGAATAAGTTGGAACAGTTATACCAGACCAAGTCTGTTACGAACAAGTTATACATGAAACAGAAGCTTCAAGTCTTCAAAATGAGTGAAGATAAGAACCTTGGTGATCAGTTGGACGAGTTCAACAGATTGGTGGATGATCTGGAGAGTTTGGATGTTACAATCGATGATGAAGACAAGTCATTGATGTTGTTGAATGCACTACCTAAGTCTCTGGAAAATTTCAAGGATGCCTTGTTATTTGGTAGACAAGATCAGGTGAATTTTGATGATGTTCAAACTGCCCTGAAAACCAAGTTTCTACAGATCCAAACTGATGGGAAGAAGCCTGCTGAAGGATTGAATGTTCAATCCAAGAAGAAGAAGGGGTTTCAGTCCAAGAAGAAGGATGGAGGAAAAGGGAATAAGGGTGGGAGGAAATCTGATTTTGTTGAGAAGAGAAAGTGTTTCACTTGCCATAAGGAAGGTCATCTGAGAAAGAATTGCCCTGAGAGAAAGAAGAAAGACAATCAAGGTGATCAAGATGGAGATGCAGCTGTTGTGGAGGTTGAAGGATATGATAGTGCAGAGGTCTTGATGGTTAGTCATGAGAGACTAAGTCAAGAGTGGGTCCTGGACTCTGGGTGTACTTTTCATATGTGTCCACATGAAGACTGGTTCCTGGATCTTGAGAAGATTGATGGAGGTCTTGTTCTTTTGGGTAATGATGAGAGTTGTAGGGTGCATGGATCTGGTTCTATCAAGATCAAGATGTTTGATGGGGTTGATAGGATCTTATCTGATGTCAGGTTTGTTCCTGAGTTGAAGAGAAATCTTGTTTCTCTTGGTACATTGAATTCTAAGGGCTTTGAATTCAAGACATAAAAGGGAATTCTGTCAATAACCAAATCTGGAAGGGTTGTTATGAGGGGTATGATCAAGAATGGGTTGTATACTTTGATTGGAAGAACTGTAACAGGATCAGCTGATGTTACCATGAGGTCTTCTGATGTCAACTTGTGGCACAAGAGATTGGCACATGTTGGGGAGAAGGGTCTGGTGGAGTTATCCAAGAAGGGAGCAATCCCTGGGAAGAGGATATGTAAGCTGGAGTTCTGTGAGAGGTGTGTTCTTGGGAAATCAAAGAAGCAAGCATACCAGAAGGGGAAGCATACCACCAAGGAGGTTATGGATTACATACATTCTGATGTATGGGGACCAGCTAGGGTATCCACACATGGTGGAGGCAGGTATTTCCTTACCCTTATTGATGATTATTCCAGAAAGGTTTGGGTTTACATTCTTAAACAGAAGAGTGATGCCTTCTCTAAGTTCAAAGAATGGTTAGTTGAACTTGAGAATAAGAGGGGCAGAACTATCAAGCACTTAAGGACTGATAATGGGCTTGAATTCCTATCAGAGGAGTTTCAACAATTTTGTAGGGAGAAGGGTATTACTAGGCATAAAACTGTTCCTTCAAACCCCCAGCAGAATGGTCTAGCAGAGAGGATGAATAGAACTATTCTGGAAAGGGTTAGGTGTATGTTATCTGATGCTCATTTACCTAAGAGTTTTTTAGGGGAAGCTGTTAACACAGCTGTTTATCTCATTAATAAAGTGTCATCATCTGCTATTGAGTTTAAAACCCCAGATGAGGTCTGGTATGGGAAGATATCAGATTACTCAAAGTTGAAAGTTTTTGGGTGCCTAGCTTATGTTCATGTGAGGCAAGACAAACTTGAACCTAGAGCTTTAAAGTGTGTCTTCATTGGGTATCCAAAGGGTGTTAAGGGGTATAAGTTGTGGTGTCTGGAGCCTGAAAACCAGAAGTGTATTACCAGCAGAGATGTAGTGTTTAATGAATTACAGATGGGATACAAGTCTGGTGGAGGTGATAGGGAGCCATCAGCCGAAGAGATGGATGGTGTTATTTCTGAGCCAATTACTCAAGTTGAGGTGGAGCCTGATCATGACAATCATGAGGTTGCCTCTGGTTCTGATCCAGAGCAGGATACAGGAGAGAATGGGTCATCAGATGAGGATAGTGCACCTGCAGAAGAGGAGGAAGAAGTGCCAGAAGCAGACTTGAGAAATTATAGTCTGACAAGAGACAGATCCAGAAGACAAATACATCCTCCAGTAAGGTTTGGCCGTGTGGATCTGGTCTCTTATGCACTTGTTACAGCAGAAGCCATAGAGTACCAAGAACCTAAGAGCTACAAGGAAGCCCTTGAGTGTGATGATAGGGAGTCATGGGTGATAGCCATGACAGAAGAGATGGAGTCTCTTAAGAAGAATCATACTTGGATTCTTGTTGATAAGCCACCTGGTCAGAAGCTAATCAGTTGTAAATGGTTGTTTAAAAGGAAGCTTGAATCTGGTGTGAAAGATCAGGTGAGGTTTAAAGCCAGGCTAGTTGCCAGAGGATTTACTCAGAGAGAAGGAATTGATTACAATGAGGTTTTCTCACCTGTTGTTAAGCATTGTTCAATCAGATTACTTCTCAGTAGAGTTGTCCAAGAGGATCTGGAGCTACAGCAACTTGATGTCAAGACAGCTTTTCTGCATGGTGATCTTATTGAGGATCTGTACATGAACCAGCCAGAAGGGTTTGTTGAACCAGAGAGAGAAGGGAAAGTGTGCCTGCTCAAGAAATCATTGTATGGCCTCAAGCAAAGTCCAAGACAGTGGCACAAGAAGTTCAATGAAGTTATGCTATCCATTGGTTTTGTAAGGAGCAAGTATGATACTTGTGTATACCTGGAAAGGCAATGTAGTGATGTGATAGCCTATCTTCTGATCTATATAGATGACATGCTTATTGCCAGCAAGAGTCTTTTGAAGATTCAGAGTATCAAAAGGAAGCTAAGTGCAAGATTTGATATGAAGGACTTGGGGAATGCTAAAAGGATTCTTGGAATGGATATTCTGAGGGACAGAAAAGCTGGAAGACTATTCTTATCCCAGAAAAGTTACATTGAGAAGGTCCTGAAGAGGTTTAACATGCATGAGAGTAGAGCTGTGTCAACTCCTCTGGGACAACAGTTCAAATTATCTAAGGAAATGGAACCAAAGTCTGATGAAGAGAAGAAGACTATGATGAAAGTACCTTATGCAAGTGGGGTTGGAAGCCTGATGTATGCTCTGGTCTGCAGCAGACCAGACTTGGCTTATTCATTGAGTATGGTGAGCAGATACATGGCTAATCCTGGAAGATTACATTGGGAAGCTTTGAAATGGATATTCAGATACCTTAAAGGGTCATCTGATTTGGGTTTGATGTTTGAGAGGATGACTGACCAGAAGAGTCCACTAGAAGGATTTGTAGATTCTGATTTTGCTGCTAATCTGGATATCAGAAGATCATTAACAGGATATATTTTTACTCTGTACAATACTGCTGTGAGCTGGAGATCTGTTCTGCAGAGTGGAGTTACATTGTCTACTACAGAAGCAGAGTTTGTTGCAGTGTCAGAGGCTGTTAAGGAGGCTTTGTGGTTGAAAGGCATAATCAAGGATTTTGGGATAAGTCAGAGGGCTGTGGTCATTCATTGTGATAATCAGAGTGCAGTTCATCTGGTTAAACATCAAGTGTTCCATGAGAGATCAAAGCATATTGATGTAAGGTTGCATTTTGTGAGGGAAATCATTGACAAAGGAGTGGTTCTCATCCAGAAGATATCTACAGAGGACAATGCTGCAGATATGTGTACAAAGTCTTTACCAGGTACGAAATTCAAATTCTGTGTTGAATTGGTAAAGATGAGTGTATGGATGTTCCTTAGGCCCAAGCTGGAGCATGGAGGAGAGGAGGAGAGGATTGATACTTCTCATCTGAGGTAGAGAATTGTGAAGTCATATGTGAAGTAGGTAATCTGCTGAGCTGAAGTTTCAACAGAAGCTATGTTGTAAAGTGTTAGCCGTAGAGAGTTAGCTAATTTGGGGTATCAGATGAGTTGTACCAGATGAGGTTGACCAGAGAAGGTCTGACCAGAGGAGTCTGGCAGAGGAGTCACCAGAAGATGTCTATCAGATGAGAGTCATCAGAGGAGGTTCACCAGAGGAGTCCTTTCAGAGGAGGTCTGGTCTTGGAGTCATCTGGTGTAATTGACCAGAGCCAGAGGAGGTTGTGTCATCTGGTCCAAAGTGCAAATACGGGAATTACATCAAATTGAAGCTTGCGAAAGGGCGGTTCTAACTGAAACAACTGAAGCGGTTATTGAATCTGTTAAGCCAGCTGGATAACTGCTTACATTGGGGTTTGTTACAACTGAATCAAGTTAGGGATTCAGCTCGATCTCTGTATCTATATATAAAGAGGGCTTCTCAGCTGAGAGAAGTAATAAGATCATCGTTGAGAGCAAATACATAGAGTGATTGTGAGATTGTAACTTGTAACTTCCAATTTCTCATCTTAGTGAAAAGATATCCTCTCGGATCCCGTGGACGTAGGAGTATTCATCTCCGAACCACGTAAATCTGGTGTTCTTGTGTGATTTCAATTTCGATTCTTATTGCTTTCATATTCCGATTCCCGGAAACAAGTTTTCTTGTGAATCCAAAACGATTAACACTGGAAGTGGAAGAAATAAAGCACAATTACTTACAAGTAAACGGATTGAAGCTTCATGCGGCGGAAATCGGGGGTGGGTCATTAACCACAGTTGTTTTCTTACACGGATTCCCTGAAATATGGTATTCGTGGCGGCACCAAATGATCGCCCTCGCCAAGGCTGGGTTCAGAGCCATCGCACCCGATTACAGAGGATACGGGCTATCCGACCCGCCGCCACAACCCGAGAAGGCTACATTCTCGGACTTCATATCAGATCTCCTTGCACTCCTTGATGCTCTTACCCTCTCCAAGGTGCATACACATACCCCTTTCCCTTTCCCTTGACACAAAAGAGTAATAAAGTGAGATCAATTAATTCTTCTTCAATGTGCCGTGATTTTCAGTTACAGTTTGTTGTATTCAAATTTATTTGTAGTTTCATAGTTCGTGGTTGTTTGCGCTTGATGCCATGGATTATTCCTCATACTCAGTCGCAAATATTCTGGTAGATGATGTCAGGAAAATATCACAAATGCTCCTTAAACTTTGTCCACAGTTTTAAATGGTCATGTAAGTTTTTACTTTATTAATTTTTGCCCTTTTATATCAATTTTGGTCATTTCCCATGAAAATTTAAATTTTGACCCAAAAAGTTACCGAAAATATGTAGTAGCATACAAAATGTATCGAAATGATGAACTCAACGAGATATAAAGAATAGTATATGTCTTGACCCACAACTCGTCGCAAATTACTCGGAATTAGCCAGGAGAATGGATGAAACTCACAATTTTGAAACCGTAATTCTTGGGGTGGGTGTAATCGAAACATGTAATTAGTTGAGAGTTTTTCTTCTTGAATGCGGATGGTTCAAATGATAGTGGTGACGAATTTTAACATGACCAAAATAAAAAATTAGGGCAACTTAACAGCGAAAAGAACAAAGAATGATACCAGAAAGACCAAAATTGATAAAGTAAAAAGTTGTAGGACTATTAATGGATTCAGACACAGTTACAGGACTATTAGTGATTTTTCTTTTCCAGATCATGTCTGTCTGACAAGAGAAAATCATATACCACTACCAATAGAGAAAATCAAGTCTGAGCAAGTTAAAAGCTACTAAAAACAGTGATTACATGATTGCCTTTCATTTTTCTATGGCTGCTGCTATGTAGTTCTATGATTCTTCTCAATCGTCGCAGTCTAAGCACATAATTTTTCTGAATATCAAGATGGTTTGCCCCTTGGTTTAATTTTTTTGGAATTTTGCTTAAATTAACGGCAATTTTGATCATCTGTGAGATTGTGATATCTGCAAAACTTTTTAATATTTGTAGCTCCCGCTCGTTCTTTGTACATGAGGCCTAATTGTTTGATCAATATGAAATTACAAGTAGAAAGTATATTTGCATTCAATATAAAAAGTTGTTCAATTTTACTGCATTCTCATAATAATGTACGATCATCTCTTCTGCCTGTGAAAGTAGCTAGTACAATGTTAGTTAATCACGTAAATCTGAGTCGTTTGTTTATCATGTATGTTTCTTTCTTGCGTCCCGTTTTAACAAGGCAAAATGCTTGTCAGAAACCGCACATCTATCTCTTTGACTATATATTGTCTTTGCATCATATGCAGGTTTTTCTAATTGGTAAAGATTTTGGAGCTCGAATTGCGTACTTATTTTCACTGCTTCATCCGGAGAGGGTATCTGGAATTATTACATTAGGCGTGCCTTTTGCACCTCCATCTCGTCGTGCAATCCCTAAGCATCTTCCCGAAGGTTCCTATATCTCAAGGTGGCAGGTGCAAATCTTTTGTTGTTGTTCTGATCAGAATTGAATAATTAACACTTTTTCTTTAGAGCATCCCATTTGACAACCTTCATTTCAGGAACATGGAAGAGCCGAGGCTGATTTCAGTCGGTACGATTGTAGGATAGTGGTGCGTAAAATCTACATTCTTTTCTCACGAAGTGAAGTGCCAACAGCGCTTGAGAACCAGGAGATAATGGACATAGTTGATTCATCGATGCCTTTACCCCCTTGGTTTACCGAACAAGATCTTGATGTATATGCTTCTCTGTATCAGAAATCGGGATTCCAAACTGCATTGCAAGTCCCATATAGGTAATATTGAGACATCAGATTCCTTTTAACATTAAAGTTGATTGCTTAAAGGAACTGAGATTGGAGTTAAAATTCATAAAAGTATTTGTTTGGATGGAAGGATTTGAAGAATGAACTTGAAATCCATACCCTCTATTTCTTGGATTGAAATTCACTATAATTTTGTGTCAATCTAAGTGTAATTGATTTTTTGTAGGTCGCTTTGTGAAGAGTTCAACATAGCGAATCGAAAAGTTGAAGTTCCTGCATTGGTTATCATGGGTGGAAAGGACTACTCGCTAAAGTTTCCGGGCGTCCAAGACTACATAGAAAGTGGAGTAGTAAAGGTTTATGTACCTAAGTGTGAGACTGCATTCTTGCCTGAAGGTTCCCATTTTATGCAAGAGCAATTCCCTGACCAAGTAAATCAGCTAATACTTAACTTTCTCTGCAATCACAGTCACTGTTGATTTACCACTGCAGTAGAAAATGTTTTGAAAAATCATACAATAAAAATATTAAAATAAAAATGATTGTGCTCCTCATCGATCTTGATTCTAAACAGGGTTTTTACACAGAATTATTTATCACTTTATTCTGGACTGTACAGCCCAACTATTGTACACAAGCGCCTCCTAAATTTATGTTGTAGCAATTAATTTGAGAACACATTGACACTGTTGTGGTTAGATGTGAATTTAGGAGGCGCTTGATTGGCAACTCCTCAATGGTAATGAGAATGAAAATTATTTTCCATCCATGCCCCCACAATAAAAATGATGTTTTAGAGGAATACTTGTTACAATTATAATTCTATTGCTAGTGTCATGCCCCAATTTTGGAATAGAAGTTGAAAACAAATGATTGTTGGTGGAGAAATGGGGGAGTGATTGAGGAGAATTGTAGGAAGAGAATAGGGTAATCAAAATGGAGTAGTGATTACTTTTTTTAGGAGAGGAGGTGGTGATTTTGTTCTCATGAACTATCATAATTACACTAATTTTCAATTTCATTCTCATTACTATTGAAGAGTTGCTAACCAAGTGACCCCTTATAGATTCCTTTGTTTTTACAATGGTAGAAATGGGGAGAGATTGTGTTGTTTGTCTGATATCTTTCATTACGCAAATATTTTACCCTTTTCCTATCATCAAATATAAATATATGGACAGCCTATTGTAATTTGATAAAAACAGACTTGGGCCTGATTCCCTGAAATCTGAATTTTTAGGCCTCATATTCGACAATTTTTTTTTTTTTTTTGGTAATTTAAGTTTAGTTTTTTTCTTTTTTTAGGATACTCTAAGTTATTTAGTACATACAGTTACATAATAAATTTCTACTATAGTACTATACATAAAAAGATTAAAAAATATGGAATATTAAAAAATTGAAAATAGATAACTTAGTTACGTTTTAAAGTTTTTTTTAAATATGAGGTCAATTTTCTGCAAGTGTACAATTTTCTTTTTCTGTAAATGTACAAAGTTTAGAGATAAGCATAATGGAGAAATGATTTGGAGACAACCCACGTGTAGGGATCACCACAAGGCATGGAGCCATTCACTCCGATAATTTCTTTCTATTTTTGGAAAGTTAATCAGTAAATTCAGTGACGAATTTAGGGGAGGTGGCGGTCATCCTCCTTGAATCTTTTGTTTTGTTTTGCCGTGTCTATATATAATTTTATTTATTTGTACTTTGAATCTATAAAAATTTGTAATTTTATTTACCTTGGATTAAAAAAAATTGTGTCCGTATCAATAATTCTATTATACTACATTACTTTGGCATTTTCCATGAACAGATTTATTATGACTGATTATTTTATTAAAAAAATTAGATGACCGGATACTAATAAATTGTGGACGTTGTGAAAGACGAGCAACTTAAGTTCCGAGCATAACAACTGTGGGTCCGTACGAGCAAGAAGCTCTGAATATTTGAATTCAAGTCAACTCCTGTAAGCCTATAACACGACAAAACTCAAAAGTCGGCATCCATGGAGTAGTTCCCGCTCTCAAGTGAACTACCTAATATCATTTTCATACTACTAAACCCATGGAGCAAATTGAGCACAAGTTCGTTGAAGTCAACGACTTGAAGCTACACGTGGCGGAAACCGGGAATGGATCTTCGCCGGCGGTGGTGTTGTTGCACGGATTCCCGGAAATTTGGTACTCTTGGCGCCACCAGATGATCGCCGTCGCCGATGCTGGATTTAGAGCTTTAGCACCCGACTACAGAGGGTACGGACTATCCGACCCGCCGCCCGAACCCGAGCAAGCCACATACGCGGATCTCCTTGCGCTCCTCGAAGCTCTTTCTATCCCAAAGGTGTGTATTTTCACGGGAGTTTTCTTTTGACGGCAAATATCATTTAAGTTAATATGTCTCTTATCTATCACTTAATTGTACTGCCACAAAACTAATGAAGGCTTATTTGGGAATAGAGGATCACGTTTGAGTTTACCATCATGTTTCTAGAGATAATTGATGCATGTGCCTGGTTTTACGAATGCTAGAAAATATATATATAGATCCTTAATTGGGTTATGTTTTTGAGCATTGTACGTATCACCACTTTTGTCTTTATACTAAGATAAATGAATGCCTAGTTGCTATTTTTGGTTTCCTGCCTTCAGTTACCTCTGTTCCCACAGAATTTGGTAATATATATCTTCTTCCAAATGTGTTGCATGCAGGCTTTTCTCATTGCAAAGGATTTCGGAGCACGAGTTGCTTGCTTATTTGCACTTTACCACCCTGACAAAGTCTCTGGAATCATTACGCTCGGTGTACCTTATTTCCCTCCCAGTCCTACTACGTTTGTTGAACATCTTCCAGAAGGTTTCTACATCTCGAGATGGCAGGTATGGTATATCATCTTTGTTCATGTGTCGAATAAACACACATAGTGTGTGTATGGTTTGTAACTTCATTTATCCATCCTAGAAACCTGGGAGAGCTGAGGCTGATTTTGGCCGCCTTGATAGTAAAACAGTAGTACGGAACATCTACATTCTGTTTTCACGTAGCGAAATACCAATTGCACATGAAGGCCAGGAGATAATGGATATGGTTCATTCATCAACTCCTTTGCCACCTTGGTTCACTGATGAAGATCTTGAAAACTATGGTTCTCTATACGAAAAGTCCGGTTTTCAAACTGCTTTGAAAGTACCATACAGGTAAACAAAGATTTGCTTGCAATAATTACTATAAGGCCTTCACATCTTACTTGTCTCTATATAACTTGATTCATTTATGAACAAGGTCACTTGCTGAAGAGTTTAATATCACAAATCTTAACGTTGAAGCTCCTGCATTGTTCATCATGGGTGAGAAGGACTATTTCTTCAAGATTCCCGGCATGGAAGACTACATAAAGAATGAACAAGCGAAGATGTTCGTCCCTAAGATGGAGACGGTATATGTGCCGGAAGGTGGCCATTTTGTGCAGGAACAATTCCCTGAACAGGTGAATCAGCTAATACTCAACTTTCTAAAGAACAATATTTGAAGGCATGGTGGAGAGCTACACTTCTGGCTCTCATTTCTTGAGTGTTTATTGTAATACGTTTCGATATTGATAAAACTTTTGTCTCTTTGCTTGATATACACATGCTAAGGATACTGTGTATATGTACGTCCATATGACCATGAACGATTGCACTGAGACCATATTTTTCATGTCTTTACATTTCTGACACTGTTGAATGAAGTAAAATGCTTCTGAAGTCCTCTTTCATGATAACATTTTCAATAGGTGGGAGTGCTAGATTGAGAGCTACCACGCTTTTCCATTGAATTACTGGAAAATGCTTAAATTGATCTCACATTTGGACTCATTTCTTCAAATCTTGTTGATATCCTTGTATTATACTCCCTCTGTCCCAATTTTGTTTACCCAAAAGCCTAAAAAACGAAGGTTTTTTTGTTTATCTGTTTCCTAAAATGACAAAAAGTAATACCACTTTTTCAAACTCAATCTTCAAAAAGTTATTTTATGCTTAAAAAATATTAATAAATAATTTATAAAAAACTATATTCAAATAATAAATATTTTTTTCTTAAAATTATGTCATTTAAAAATGGATAATGTAAGGGAATCTAGTATTACCTCCTCACATGTAAATTATCAAAGTACTCTTTTCGTTGTCCTTGTACACTATTCTTTTTAGTTTTTTTTTTAATACGAAAATTTATTGAACAACAAATGGATCAGAATTTACTACCACTACTCTACTCCAGGACCATTTGAGAGTCATTTAGTATTTGCAGATTCAAATACTAAGCTTAAATCATTTTAATTGTTTTTAAGATCACAATCACTTTTGAAGTATTTGACTCAACAAATTAATTGATCAAGTGATTAAAAGTAGTTTCAAAAGAAGTTGGTCCATGGGTGCTTCTATTTACTTATTTTTAGTTCTCTTTAATTTTAGTAAATAAATTGACTATTTTGTCATCACTTATTTTGTAAGAAATAATTTATTAAAAGCACTTTATTTTAAAACTCCACACACTCCAATTAAAAAAATTTATTAGAAGCACTTTGTTTTGTAACACCACTTTTTACTTAAGTTTAAAAATCAAATTTAATCATTTTAAAAGAAACACTATTATTTGCAAAAATACTCTTATCCTACCCTTTGAGATTAATTTGATGGAAGACAGTTTTGTATATATCCTATTCGAAGAAAGAAAGCAAAGAAAGAATAAAATAATTGGAATCGGTAGTTGTAATGAATTGTTGGATTGGATCTCAATCCAAATCTTGATCTAGCTACAAGGATGATACTTTATTTTCAAATATTGAATAAAAAAGAGTATTCCCTAAAAATTTCACTCACAAATAACAATTCAAAAAGGGTTTCATTTGTAAATGAAGTTACACGCTCCAGATCGTATTATTAGTTTATGCTCAACGACTCGTTTGATAAGAATCGCGAGATGGCTAGATGTTAGAAATGATTAAGCAGTTTCATTTTATATGCCGTCACTTTCTCCTCATTCGTGCTATCTATAATGATAGATGAATAAAAACTTTCAATTGGACTTATTCTTTCAACGGGTCTTTTTGGATAATTTAAGTGCATAAACAAATTCACTTAAACGTACAAATTAAAATACAACTCTCTCTTCAAACAAACTATGCACATGAGGTACACGTGGAATGGAATACATGCATACAGAAAAAAATAAAAAAATATGATGATATTATACCCGCATTAATATCCGTAGTTACTGTGGAATGTTTTAGGGAGAAAAAATTTTGTGGGCAGAGTTTTACCATGGAAAGGATAGAGCATAAGCACCTGGAAGTTAACGGCCTGAAACTTCACGTGGCAGAAATAGGAAGTGGTTCATCGCCGGCGGTGGTGTTCTTGCACGGATTCCCAGAAATATGGTACTCGTGGCGCCACCAGATGATCGCCGTCGCGGAGGCCGGCTTTAGAGCTATCGCACCCGATTACAGAGGGTATGGGCTATCCGACCCGTCGCCCGAACCCGAGAAGACCACCTTCTTGGATCTCGACGCTGACCTCATAGCCATTTTGGATGCTCTTTCTATCTCCAAGGTACAATTTCACCCATTCCCATCGTACATCTCTTGATATTGTTGCTTCACAAGCATTAATTCAATTCAATTGTGTATTTTGTCACAAATTGGTATAAAATATTTAGTGTAACTTAAATGATATATTCACTGACTATTAAAATCAGTGATAGTACAAATTGGACTAGCGGCTGCTGGCTGACCCGATTATAGTCTAAGGGTATGTTTACTTTGTTGGATTAGAAGGAATTTAATACTTTATTCTCATTCAATTATGCATTTGGTTTATGTGACACCCGATTATAGCCTAAGGGTATGTTTAGTTTGCTGGATTAGGAGGGATTGATATTTTATTCTCGTTCAATTATGCGTTTGGTTTATGTGACACCCGATTATAGCCTAAGGGTATGTTTACTTTGTTGGACTAAGAGGGATTGATATTTTATTCTCATTCAACTATGCGTTTGGTTTATGTGACTGGCCGGGGATAAGTGGTCATATGGATGATTGACACATGGAGTGAGTTGGACTAATTGTTCCATAAACGAAAGGATAATTATTTATCAATTATATCTATCAAAGCAAACAAGCCCTAATTGTGCAGATTAGGCATTTTGTGCACTAGGCGTCGAATTTAAGCCACATTTAAATTGTCTATGAAGGGTCAAAGGAAAAAAAAAACACATTCGGCAGTTCAAATCCGATTGATTAACTATTTTTTTACTTCTGCGCCTTGATTATAAGTCAATAAGAAGATTTACTAATATGAGATGACAAATGCAGAATAAGTGATTCTAGAAGTTGTTTGCAAACTCAAAATCAAGTTGCGTGTGGAGTTTGCAAACAAACTCCAGTGTACACTGTACAGTCTTATAAAAAAGTACTTTTGGAGCATCCTAATGAGTTTGAAAACAGTCCCTTAAATTCAAAGTGAGTACAAATATAAAAAGTCATGTTTGTTAATGGAGGAACATTTTCTGGCATTAGTTCTCTTTCATGGATTAGGCTCTCTTGTTCAATTACACAGGTATATCTGATAGGCAAGGATTTTGGAGCTATAGTGGTATCCATATTTACCCTTCTCCACCAAGAGAGGGTTTTGGGGTTTGTGACCTTAGGCGTGCCGTTCATGCTGCCTCGTCTTCCCACGCACAATCAACAACTCCCTGAGGGTTTCTACATTTCAAGATGGAAGGTTCTATACTCTTTCCATATCTAGTGTACATATATATATATATATATATATATATGTTCCCTCAATAGCTTCCGTTCCGTCTCAACTTACTTGGTTCTGCAGGAGCCGGGCCGTGCTGAAGCTGATTTTGGTCGCCTCGATGCCAAGACCGTCGTGAGGAATGTCTATATCATGTTCTCCAAAAGTGAAATACCAATAGCACATGAAAACCAGGAGATCATGGACTTGGTAGAACCTTCAGCCCCTCTACCTTCTTGGCTCACCGAAGAAGATCTTGCAACCTACGGGGCGTTGTATGAGAAATCAGGATTCAGAACTGCATTGCAGGTTCCTTACAGGTACTCGTCTGTCTCATTACGAGTATGTACGAATTGCACGAATGATTCAGCATTGTTTAATGGGAGATCGTGTTTTATGGTAGGTCAATGGGGACAGACTTGGGTATATCTGACCCTAAAGTTGTTGATGTCCCTGCCCTGCTGATAATGGGGGAGAAGGACTATGTCCTAAAGTTTCCAGGAATTGAGGAATATATTAGGGGTGGAATTGCCAAATCACTTGTGCCCAATTTGGAGATAATTTTCATGCCTGAAGGAAGTCATTTTGTTCAAGAGCAATCACCTGATGAAGTCAATAAGCTCATCCTTAACTTCCTCAAAAGCCATATCTAATGTGCAACTTTATTCTACTTTATCTTGTGTAGCTTATAATGCATGTCATGTTTCATTGGTGATGCCATTAGGCATTAGATATATGCGACGCCCGATAAAATAATATAACATAAAATCAAATATTAAGTGGAATAGGAGAGCCAGACCAGTTTACTGTAACTAGTACTATTCAAGCTAATAAATAATATGTCATGTATTGGAACTAGTTCTTCATTCTACTTTGATATTCTATTTTGTTCTTTATAGATTTTAGTACACGTTATTTATTCATTGATGATGCTATTGGATATACAAGCCCGATAAATATAATAGAACATAAAATAAATTACTAGTGTAATGGGAGATTCAGTTCTTATTGCAACTAGTATGCAAGCCGATAAATAACTATGCAAAGATGATTTCTTTTGGTAGGGAAGAAATTCATATAACTCCTACACGTACCATTGATTCCTTAGTTGGATGGAATGTAAGTTTCTTATTACCGAATATTACGTTGTGTTTAGATAGAGTCATTTGAAATTCAAGGGCTTTGAAAATAAATGGATTTTAGAATCTATAGTTTTAAAATGACATGATTTTGCTTAGTATTTGAAATTTCCTTAATTTGAACTAGAATTTAAGTTATGTATTTAAAATCCATCCATTTGAATATTTTACCCAAACAAGTGGAGTGAATTTAGATACTCCCTCCGTCCCAACATTATTTGCATAGTTGGGACGGCACACATATTAAGAAAAAATTACTTTTTGAGTAAAGTAGTGACATATGGGTAAATATGTGTATATTATTGTGAGTATGCACGCAAATCAATATTTCCTTTTTTAGAGTAAGCAAATAATCTTGGGACGGACGAAAAAGGAAAGTGTGCAAATAATGGTGGGACGGAGGGAGTAGTAGATTTAAAATCCACATCCCCAAATCTCTCCATCCAAACACAACCTTAGTGAATTGAATATGAGCAACCATGCATGTACAACAATGAGAGTAATTAATTATATATTAAACAGCGAGACTCAATATTTTTTATTGTAGCGCACCAAACAAGTGAAACATGCACGACAAGAAAGGATCTTATTCCACATTTTTTGTTCCGTCTTAAAACAAAGGAATAAACCTCAGTGAAATATAAAATAAATGTAAGTTAAGCACTTTGTGCCTGAAAGTAGTTAAGACCGAACAGAAGAAGAATGAAAACATTTTCACCCTCGCTTTAAATCCATGCATCATATACTGCATGTTTTTTGGGTTGAGTTAACAGTTAAAACATAATGAAACAAGTGCAAAAATCAGACCAGTCAAAATCATCTCAGTTTTGAGAGTGTATTTTTACTCATATTCTCATATACTTTTAATTCATATTCAACCAACGGTAATAATCTTCTCAAATGCATAAGATTTCAATGATGAATTTGTCTCTCAAATTGACAGAACTCATTTTAAAAGATCTTGTCTCATACTTTAGTTCTTTTCCTTTTGTACATATAGATTTATTGAATGTATTTGTTCAAATGGACTCTATTGTTTTATTCTCATCAGGCCAATAGAATGGCATGGCCGGCTTTCATCACCACCAACTACCTACACCTTAACACCTACTATAAATCTGCAGTTATTGTTGTACATTTTAGGAAGAAAATATTGTGCAATTGTGATCAGAGTAAGCAATGGAAATGATAGAGCACAAGTACCTGGAAATTAACGGTCTCAAACTTCACGTCGCAGAGGCAGGAAACCCTTCATCCCCGGCAGTGATATTCTTGCACGGATTCCCAGAAATATGGTACTCATGGCGCCACCAGATGATCGCCCTCGCCAAGGCCGGGTTCAGAGCCATCGCACCCGATTACAGAGGGTACGGGCTGTCCGACCCTAAGTCCGAACCCGAGAAAACAAGCTTCATGGATCTTGATGCTGACCTCCTTGCACTTCTGGATGCTCTTTCTCTCTCCAAGGTACATCATCCAAAGTTGATATGTGTGTGTGTATATATAGTAAAGTGAGGTATTGGACTTGTTAAAATGTATTTTATGGGCACAGGTTTATCTGATAGGCAAGGATTTTGGAGCTTTTGTGATAGCTACATTTACTCTTCTCCACCAAGATAGGGTGTTGGGGTTGGTGACCTTAGGTGTGCCTTGCATGCTGCCTACGCTTCCCCCATACAATCAACTCCCAGAGGGTTTCTACATTTCAAGATTTAAGGTTGATTATAATCTCTTTCCATTTCCATTCCCTCATTAGTTTTTCCTAACTTTCTGGATAACTTTTCCTTACAGGAGCCAGGACGTGCTGAGGCTGATTTTGGCCGTCTTGATGCCAAGACGGTCGTGAAGAATGTCTACATCATGTTCTCAAAAAGTGAAATACCTATAGCACATGAGAACCAGGAGATCATGGACATTGTGGAACCATCAACCCCTCTACCTTATTGGCTCACCGAAGAAGATCTTGAAGCCTACGGGGCTTTGTATGAGAAATCGGGATTCAAAACTGCATTGCAGATTCCTTACAGGTAATCATTGCTCTCATTACCAGTATAGTTCTGACTTGTAAGAGTAACAGAGCAACTAATGGGTGATTGCATTTTATGGTAGGTCATTGGGTGCAGAAGACTTTGGTATATCTGATCCTAAAGTGGATGTCCCTGCACTGCTGATAATGGGGGAGAAGGATTATCTCCTTAAATTTCCAGGAATTGAGGAATACATTAAGGATTTTACAGCCAAATCACTTGTGCCCAATTTGGAGGTCCTTTTCATGCCTGAAGGAAATCATTTTGTGCAAGAGCAATCACCTGATGAGGTCAACAAGATCATCCTTAACTTCCTTAAAACCCATATCTGATGAGGAACTCTTCGTAGCACAATCTCATATTGTAATTGGTTCCCTATTCTACTTTGGTTTTTTTATCTTGTATTTCAACCGCAGATATAATTTCTACCACATGCCTTATGAATATTATTGAACGGAGTAAGAATTATTGTTTTAAGTATTCGAACAAATAAGGACTATCGTACAATAACCTTTGAAACATTCCTCATCTATCTCATACTACCCTCACGGAGAACATCAATCATGTTGTATATCCGCTTGTCAGCATTTGACTTGACCTGCATTTCCCAAAGATGTTTGATCAACTTACAGAGTTATATGGGGTAAAATGAATCATTATTAGTTACAAAATCACAATAATATCCTAATCATCTACTTATTTTCTCAATCCAAATCTCTGGAAGGTGGTGGTTATAGGCGTCTTTCAAATATTACCGGTCGAAACCGAATTCACCAGATGATTATATCTTAAAAAGGAGGTTACCTTCTTAGCAAGGAAGAGTATGGCATCAACAGTGCCCTCTGCATAGATTGATCTACCACAAACATTGTGCTGAAACTCAAAGGAGACACTTTTCCATGGAAAAACACACATAACAGGATTAGAAAACTGGGTCCAAAAGAATCCAAAAACAAAAAGTGGACAGATATATCTTACGTTCCATCAGGCGATGTTAGGTGATACATGTGGAATGCATGACCAGCCAAATGCTCTTCTGGGACGCCCACCATATCCATTTGTAACTCAGGGTCCCGTATTAGTTGCACCTGATAGAGTTCATCGAGGAAAAATATACCCAGAAATCAAATAGACATTATTTACAAAAGGAAAAACGTCCAAGTCCCTGTTTCCAATACAATGAAAACATCAAGTGATTATTTATATGAACCAGCAGATAACAAATTCTGTTAAGACACCACAGCAAACAAGATCACTAAAGAGAGTACTTTGCTTAATTGAATTTGATGATCTATTCCATTACAACCTTATGGCTCTTATTAGAACTAGCTAAGAGAACTTCCACATGAGGAGGCATTCATAATTACTAGGGTTATGAACATCAACGTATAACATTTGCAAGTCCAAGTATTATATTAAAAGCTGAAGATTACCCTGAGAATACCATAAACTATTTCCAACTGTGATAAATCTGCAACTCCTAAACAGTGCATGATTCAAATACTTGCATCTTACAGGGGCAAGGAAAAAAACATAATTATATATCTGCAGAAACCATACCTTATCTAGCTCAAACTCGGCCCCTAGTTTCTGGAAACACGAGATGACATTCTTAGCAGTTCCAGAAATGTCCAACTTTCCAGCTTGATGTGACTCCATTACCTTATACAAGTGATGTAGGGAAGAGAGGAAGTCAAGAATGGGATAACTAATGCATGTGCTAAAGAGTAAGTTACTACTGGGAGAACACACAACACTTACTTCACATTAAAAATAAAAAATAAAGAGCCCATCAAGAATTTCATGGAAATCTTGTACAACCTTTGCACAAGAATCAAATAAGAATGAGAAGAAAATTCACCTGTAGGTTATACCCAGAAAATGCACCAGGAAATTGTTCTGCCATGATTTCCATGGCTGCAAGAAATGCTACCACCTAAAATGATCAGTAGGAAAAACATTCTTTATGTTAAATGAAGGAAAGTATATGAATGATTTGTGAATGGAAAACCAATTGTTTATGATCTAGCACCTGTTTACCCATTTGAGGAGATATCACAGCATAAACCTTTGAGTCATCCACAGTCTTATACAAAAGCTCCCTGTCTCCCCCAGTGGTTCCCAGTACAAAAGGGACTCCAACTTTGCAATACAGTTCAACATTTCCTGTGCACCACACCAAAAGATTGCATAAGTCAATCTTGAGATTTTACTAAAGTATCAGAATTCAAATATCCCTACTCTTATCGTCCACGAGGCAACATATGCAATGAAAGTTGTGATGGCTTACAATGCAGGTGAAATTATTATAAACACCAAGCTTATCAACCACAATTTGAAAATATTGCAAAATTACAGGTTACTCTAATACTCTACATTTAAACTAATGGAAACAGAGGAACATAATTTCAGAAAAGATCTGACAGAACAGATTCCTGATACTAAAGAATTATTTAGAACCATCAAACCAGTCAATAGTTTTGGAGGAAAATGAGAATTGAAGGGGGTGGGGCACACACAGATTTCCACATCGATATTTCAAGTTTCAAATCTCTAGAAAATTATTAATGTTAATTATACCCACAACAGACTTAATTTTTCTACTGAAGCGCGCATATCAAGTCACAGATGCATCATATATTTTTTCTGCGACTAAAAACAAAGGAAAAAAACTTCTCATTGAAATATAAAAATGTCAGTTCACCACTATGTACAAAAAAGTAGTTAAAAACAAGCAGAAGAAGATTCAACGACATCATTTTCACCTTCGCTTTAGATCCATGCATTATATACTTTTTTTGGGTCGAAGTTAACAGTTAAAACATAATAAGACCAGTCAAACAGCAGCAGCACAAAATGGTGAACCAATTGAAGAGAGCATAAAATGTGATCTGTGTGAGCATGCCATACATAAACAATCTTAGTTATATACAATGCCAAGTAATAATATCATTTGTGTGCTTAAATGCACCACAGGCCTTCTTAAAATCTGCAACCACACATCATTAGCTAACTTAAACTCAGGGTTCAAATATAATCAGTGACGCTTTACCATTGACAGCAGCCGGCACTGTATAGTCCACTACAATAAGGTCCGGATAATCCTTAAACGTAGAGGATAGAATCGATTCTCTGTCGGTGGAACCATGCACTTCAATCTGTTTCTCAACAAAATCCAAGATTTTTCCAGCATCTTCTGGACCTCCTAATGCTACAGGAACAGGATTAAGCCCCGCAGCCATGGCTGCTTCGAGCACGGCCCTTCCCATTTTCCCAGTACAACCATTAACCTGAAACCAATACAATATTTTCAATAATGAACACGAAGCAAGCAATTGCATTCGATATTTTGCGGATATTTCAGTAACAATAAGAACACGAAGCAACAATCTCCAACCAAAATCGGGCATGAAATGATTTAGAACAACTTGTTAGAAAATCAATAAGCTTAAAATCTACCATTATCGGAATCCCGACATTCTTCAGCTCAACCGTTGGCGCAATCTCTACAGAGTCTACAGAGTGTGCTTGGTTGCTTGCCACCGCGACCATAAATCTTCGGCCAATTGGAGCTCTAAAGTTTAATCTAGTCCCCGCTGGTTTACCAACTTTCAGCTCAGTAAATGGATTTAGCAGATTATTATGCGGACTACAAGCTGAGTATCTGCTATTCAGTGGGAGTTTAACGACGAACGCCATTCAGAGACAAATTGCGTCGGATAAATTTCCAGATTTCAAAATTTTCAACAAATTTTGAAAGAAGGAAGCCTTGCGCGGCGGCGGTAAGTCGAGGCAGCGAAGAAAGTTACCGAGTAGGAATTGGCGGATGGAATTAGGGTTTACGAGGAGTCTGAATAATTTTATTTTTATCTGCCCTTTTTTAGAATAAAATGTTGTATTAACATAATTGATAATTCCTTTTTTAGAATAAAATCTGGTAATCAATCCTATTTCGTATTTATCTGTCGGCTGTCCAAATATTGAAATTTCATGTAGTTTCGTTTTCTTACTTGATCTGGATCAGTAAGTTTTTTTAGTAGTTTTAAGCATTCAATTTAATCTGGCTGTTTTGTTGTCTTTTTTTACCTCTTTGTATCAACTTGTGACCACTCTTATGGCCTTATTACAGTAAAATGTAGATTATAATCATTCTTCAGTCCTACTTTCTGTTTATAAAGAAAAATCTGGACTGAATGTAAAGATGAATACAGTCGTACACCAAATAATTATGGTAAATTAGGCTATATATCAATCATTAATTCATTATCCCTTTTGATTGTTTAAATTATGATGTTTGTCCATTTCTCTACATTTATTGGAACAACATGTTTTTTTAGGGATGTAAACGAGCCGAGCCGAGCCGAATACCATCAAGCTCGAGCTCGAGCTTTATTAGTTAAGCTCGAGCTCGGCTCGTTTGCAAATTTTTAGGCTCGCGAATAGCTCGAGCTCGGCTCGTGAAGTATTCGTTAACCAAGTAAACGAGTTTAGCTCGAGCTCGGCTCGAAAAAAGCTCGTTTTCAAATTAATCAAGCATAATTCGAGCTTGAGTTCGAATAATTCGGCTCGAAAGGCTCGGTTCAAAAAGCTCGGCTCGAAAAGCTAATTAAAATTTTAAAAAAATATACAAAAATAACACATCTAAACTATGTTTACTTAAAAACATAATAGTCCATACTCCATAATAATAAATTTGTCCCTAATAACACATAATAATACTAATATCATAATAAATTTGTCTCTATATTACATTCTTATGGATATATTTTTTTAAATATATATATAAAAAGAAAAAAAATTAATTAAACGAGCATGCTCACGAGCCTATTCGCGAGCTCAGTAAACGAGCATGTTCGCGAGCCTGCTCGCGAGCTCAGTAAACGAGCCTATTCGCGAGCTTTCGAGCCGAATACCGTCAGGCTCGAGCTCGGCTCGATAAAATAATCGAGCTCGAAATCGGGCTCGAGCTCGGCTCGTGAAACTTAACAAACGAACTCGAACGAATATTTTTCGAGTCGAGTCCCGAATAGCTTGCGAACGGCTTGGTTTGATTACATCCCTAGTTTTTTTTATCATCTTTATACTAATACTAATATAATAAAAGGAATTAAATGTTTTTTTATCATCTTTATACTAATACTAATATAATAAAAGGAATTAAAAATTTAAAAAAAAAAAAAAAAAAAAAACTTCCACTTGAGAATATATGTGTCCGTTTCTTCTATTTTACGATTCATAATCGAATCCTCCCTTCCTCAATTCAATTGTGAATGAAAGTCGCGATATATAAGGTTAAGGATTTGAGTTAATTTAAATAAAATAAAAAAACTATGGTAGAATAATTTGCAATAATTCGTGGCCACCCACCTGAGCTTTGAAGAGAAAAAGGAAACAGTATCATCGGCGTTAAAATGCCAAAGGTATTTTTCACTTTTCACAAAATTGTTGTATTTTGCACTTTCATAACTGTCAGTAATATAATGTGTGTTTGTCTCAATAAATAAACCCTATGTCATTTACCCTTTAAATATAATCAAGGCAACGGCGGCACAACAGCAGCTTTTATTTGGTAAATATAACAAACAAGCACAACACAAAACCACCATGAAAATTTACAATGAGAAAAGTAACTGCTGAAAAGAAAAATGGATAGATTTTTTGCTATAGCTAGTATACAGTAATATCATCCTCCAACTTAGGTATGTATCTTGAGGTCATCAAAATATATGTGCAATATAACGAATAACAATGAACCCAAAAAAAAGAAGTAAAAACTAAGCCGAGAACATAAAGCGTCTGGTCTGTTAGAATCACCATTCTCTCGGTGTAATATCAGAAGAGACGAAGCTGTATATGCACATTGCCCCTCATGGAATCTTACACGATTCAATTACTTCAAGCACAGCAGAATGCGTCTCCGGTGAGATCATGTTCAGCGTCAAATGAAATTCCTACACAAGAAACGTGAACACAATCAAATGATGTCCTCAGAAAGCTCAAGGCCACATAAGCATAAACTATATGAACTGATTATCATTTCTTGCTGTGTGCCAGGAATTACATGAGCACTTAAATCATAGGAAACACTGTTTGTTAGCCTGGTTTATCCCCAACTCATAGAGATGACAAGGGTCAGCAAACTCAGAATATACAACTTAGAGCCGATTAAAGAGCTACAATTGATTTTTAGATCAGGAAAAATGTCATCTTCCCATTTCATTTTTGCCCATCTCATCTTTCTTCTTTTGTGGAGTGTGGTGTTTTTTTTTTTTTTTGTTTTTTTTGGTGGGGTGGTGGGATGGTGGGGGTATGGACAACAGAAGTTCAGTATATTTCACGAAATGCATACCACAAATTTCTCCAATACGGGGACAACTATTGCCAAATCCTGTTTGGGAAGACATTCAGTAATGGCCTTACGTGTCGCCTTGCTGAAAAACCAAGTTCAAAAGATTATCGATGAGAGTGGGGTAATTACAAAAATTAATCCAATATAAAGGGAAAAGGGGGAGCACAAAGTGCCAAGGGCTCATGAGCATATAAACCTTTCCATTGAAAGAAATGCAAGAAGAAGAGCTGAATAGGCTTCTACGATCATTTTCTCAGCCTCTTTCGCTCCCTGTAACATGGAATTTTCATCCTCCTGAAAACAAAATTTCACATCTCTTCAGATCTATATATTTCTCTATTATAAACCTAAAAGACAATAAGGGGTGGCACAAGAACCTTTTATGCGATTTCCAAACCATTAGAAGAAGCACATTAGTTCTACCACATATCTTACTAAGAACCAAAACTAGTTGAAACTAATCATCTCATCGCACACAAATTATCATGATTCAAATATAAAATGTTGCTAAACTGCATAAGCAAGCAAACACCAGAGTTAAGTTCGAGGAATTTTAAATACATGATGTAACAATGTTATCTCTATAATTATTCAACTTCAGCTGGTGTAACACATCTTCTAAGACAACTATGAACTCCTTAAGATATCTCAACTGTGCAAACAGAACAGCTTCATTTGACCAGCTCTGGTATTCAAACTATATAGATATGCAGCTTTGCTCAAGATACAGCTAATTGTTAGCATGCAACAATAAAATCGAGTAAGCATAAAACTTCCCACAAATTAACAACAAAATCTAGCAAATAGTTTGATGCAATAGAATAGGTGAACCATTAATCCCCCAAAACTAACAGGAGGGGGTTGGACTCTCACCAAGGAGAAAACTTTTTCCTCTTCAGCAGCCTCTCCAGCTCCGTGATTAGCCAAAAAGATTGAACACAGAAGAGAAATTACATCCCTTTGATCCTTCAAATCCAACCCATTGATGCTGGGTAATGGAACAGTTACAGCTGCAAGCCGAGATCTGCAATCAAATACGATCAAACAAGCAGTAGATTGTTAACAAATTGAGAAATAAAATGTCAATCCTAAAAGGGCAGAAGTGTACACTGATCCGCATAAGAGAAGTAATTAATTGCATAACCCTGTTTACAAGTGAAAGAAATTAAAATTGTCTAATGAAGAAGTCTTGAATGTGACTCGCTAATTTCTTCCAAGACATCATCTAGAACTGAGTATCTTTCAACCTAGTTGTTTGTCTCCCCATCAACAATGATTATTAAGAGACAGTTAGCCTATTATCACCTTGTGAAGTAACCCAAAACAGGCAAACAACCCAGAGAAGCAGAGAATGAAGTTAGCAAAGAAGGAAGAAGTATGATCAGCTTTCAAGCAATTAATCAGTTTACAAACCATGCTTGGCGAACAGTACAATTGCACAGACAGATGTGCCAGTACTAATAAAACAAGAGGTGGCTATATTGAGTGTAATTTACCTGTTGCGTCCATCTTTCTCTACCAAATTCACAAGCAAACCCAAAATAGCAACGAGAAAGTCCAGCTCCTGATCCGTGAGATGCACATTGCTCTGCGGGTCAATTCTAGGACATGATTTAGACAACAAACTAGTCTCTCTTACATCAACGAAGTGTGGCGGAGATAAGCTAAATGATGGGAAATGGCCAGCAATCAGAGAGGATAATATTTCCAAGCCCCCACATGTTGCAATTTGCCGACAGCCCTCTGGGTTGTCATTGGCCAAGTTCATAAGAACCTGGAGATCGATGCACAGTAATTAAAAAGTGATAGAGCGACATGAGTGCAAGTCATAGAAGCTTAAAGTAATAACCATCAAAGCATAGTATCTCATTATGCTTGAACAGAAATATAAATGCAGAGTAATGAATGTATTCATTGAAAGATATAAAGGCAATGGATGATTAGCAAGCTCAGCAATAAAGTAAATATGGTGAGATACACAAGTAATTATAACCATCATAACAAAAACAGAAATAAATAACAAATAAAATACATTGACAAGAGTCCACTTTTTTCACAAGTACCTTAACAGCCGTGAGAAGACAATCGTCTAAAAGGCTAGACTTTTCTTCATCGCCAGCAGAAGAACACGAGGCATCTTGTGAATGACAAATGTCCATTTTGCTGGACTCTTGTTGACTGAATACCAAGACAGATTGATTAATATCCTTATTTTCACTCCTAGTTCCAGAAATAACTTTGGCTAGAGATTTCTCAGTTGGTCCAGATAGTAAATCCCACTTTGATGGCTCACACTCATCATCATCAAATGCAAAAGGATCCTGACTGTCCTCCACTCCAAGATTGGTACGTGTTAGTTGTTTCCTTCCAAAATCAACATCCAGTTCTGAGCCATTACTGCTTATGTCTATAACACTATTTAAACTCCCAGATGTTCCACTGCAGGATACTGCAGTAGAAGACTCGACTCTCATCTTTAGCATTAGAGGATCTGCACACATCTGAGTGGATTCCAGACTATACTGAGATCCTAGCTGACCAGAGATCGGGCATTGATTGCACATGGTGGAGTGATTGTTTGAATCAGGGGTAACACCCATGTTTTCATCCCGGAAACTGCTCAGAGAACTTCGGAGTAACGAAACGCCTAGATAAAAAAAAAAAAAAAAAGAACATGCTATCAGATGACTGAAACAAAAATCAATTTTTAAGGATTGTTTATATTAGTTCCAAGCAAATTTATTTGAGAATGGGAAAAAAATAGATTTGTGTGTGTGATTGAGATAAAGAAGCGAAGATACTGCTTGACAAATTCAAAAGTTGAACTACATCATAATACCTGAGAGGATTTTAATGACACTCAGAATAAGTTTTGTGAAAGAACGCGGAGCTCGTTGACCATCAAATTTTCCTTTCATTCCAAGCAAATGGCACTGTGATGCAGCATAAAATTCATAGGAACTCAGGCAATGAGACATGTTTTAGATGGAATTATGTGCGTAATGCTAGACAGGTGCAAAATCTTATACCTGATTGTCTTTGCTGAGGAAAGTAGTGTTTTCCATTATTTTTAGACATTTCAAAAGCAGTACTAGACTTTCTACCCCATCTTTCTTATCTAGAGTATAATCCGGACTCTTCTCCAACCATTCCTGCAGAAATGCATGAGCATTAGAATATAAACTTAATCCACCCACCCTGGAGAAAAAGGTGCCATAATTATTAGTATGGACCTTATTGACAGGATAATGAGATCCTTCTGACAATAGGTCTCTGACTATGATATAAGTCCACTGAAGCGGGAAAAATTAAAAAAAGAAACAAAGAAGAAGGAACATAGATAATTTGCATAGGAAGAGAGGATAAAATCTACTACCGCACATTGTCCAAGCTAATAGAACTCTAAGCCAATACAAGTTCTTATAGAGAGGCTAATTATATAGAATCAAAATAGTATAGCCTTATAGGCATTATCCATTTCTTCAGCTAAATGAACAGTGAACTTCCAGATAGTGGTGTGTTAAATCGTATAGCCTTATAAGCTTTATCCATTTCTTCCTTGTATAAAAGTAGTCCAGCCTTCATTGGAAGTGCAATTACTAATTTACTACCACTATAAGCTAGAGGTAACACACTTTCACACTAGTTTAATCTTAAAACTTTCAATCAATAAACTTAACACTAGTCATTCTAAATCAAATTATTGTATGCTGCACAGTGTGGTGTAGGAACCCTTTTTTCATCCACAAGATGAATATCATCCCAGCAATGATATAATCCATGTTATATGAATACAAATAAGAACATACAGGTTCACACCTCCATTATGGAATGACAACTTCTTGCCACTTCAAACACTGCATCGAGTCCTCCAAAATCTCTCAGTTTTTCCTTAAAGTTACCCCCTATTTTCCGTACAGCACCAGAGGTGTCTGAAGATTCAACAGAAAAAAAAAATGCAATTGGTAAAGCTAAATTAAATAAAAATCAGAATATGAATAGGACTAACAGGTCATGCCCATGAAATTTAATTAAAGAAAATAATCAATTCACATACATCTCCATGTAAGATAGCATTCTCAGTATTAAATCATACACAGCATGATTCAGATGAGTCATGAGTGAGGTTCTTCAAAGTGAAGACGACGAGCAATTAAATGTTGTCAGACAATAAAGTAAGGACAGACAACGAAGAGGGACAAACACAAACAGATTCGGGAACAATGTTATCTTGCTCTCAAAAATAAAACTTTTAAAAGTTTGGATATAATGAAACAATTAAAGAAGCAGGAATTTACTAGAATCAAATAACATCAGAAAGATTTATAGACCTTCAATAGAGATGGTTGATAAGGAAGCTTTCTCCATTGTAAGCAGACTAAACCATTTAGGGTTCAACTTGGGTTCTTCTATCTGATTATCATTAACTTGTCTTGGTTTTATCTCCTTGCAATTGACAAGGATATCCTGAACCTTGAGCATAATCGCAGTAGAGCTGGAATCCGTCCCCTTGGCTGAGTCTTGTAAGAGACCAGCACTCCTGCACATTCCTAGAAGCTTGCTACCTATGGTAGGTGCTTTTTCTTTGGCACCAGTAGATGTAAGTGGTTTTAACAACTTTATCAGAAAGCGAATGCAACTTGGTGAGTCCAAAAGGCGGTCGTCTTGACCCTGAAATAATGGAAATTTAGAGATGTATGCATGTGTTCAAATATTTTGAAGACATACAGCATATTCAGCATGTTACAACACAAAATCACTTACATCACTAGCCAGCAGATAAATTAATGCTGCAGCAGCAAGGTTGCTTGCTGGGTCATCAAAACTGAGTCCCAATACCGCATCAATGATAGTCTTGGCCATCCTAAGAAAAATATTAGCAGTTACTGATTGTAAGATAAACTTGATTATGTTTTACAAAAGAATAATTATTCTACAATCTATGTTAAGTCTCAGTGGTCTATCTAGTATCTAATCAATGTCCTTTGATTGGACACGCCATACACATGTTGGCTTATTCATCAATCTAACAATTGAATAGCAGCATTCAATCACAAATAGATGACTGGCTACCCAAGACATGCTCAGGACGAACACTCATACCATCATAAATGTTAACACCATCCGGTATGAACCGAGGTATAAAATGAAATATAGACTAATCATTCGCATTTTAGCAGAGCTATGACTTGTCAGAAAAGAGAACCGATGCAGGATAGTGCAGCTTTGTAGTAAAGGACATAACCTACAGTAATTATGCGCATCATTACAAGTCCCCTACAGTTCAAATTCAAGATATCTTTTGCCAGTACATATACAAACAGCAGATGCTACTTGTCAAATGATGACGATGAAATCTCTACAGAAAGAATTTTCTACTGTAACAGTTTAGCAAACTTACTATATTACTCCAAATTTTTATAGAAAAAATCAGCCGATTGCATTTACAACAAAAGATATGACATTATGCAGTCTTTATACTCAAAATTCAAGAAAGCTTGTTCAAATTAAAAACAATTCATACCCGTGAACCCTTAAAAGTCGCCGCTGTTGCGCAGTTCCACAAATTGACAACAAAGATAGAAGACTTGCCCGCCTGATCTTCACCTGTTGTCCCTTCTTCAACCCGTCTAAAGCAAAATTAACCTCATCCACATGCTCCATCATCTCCCCATATTCCTGAGTTTCCATCAATGTAGTGGTGAGAACTATATCATCTACTCCTAACTCCTTTATCTTCATCTTCTTCTTGTTCTTTTTCTTCTGTAAAACCCCATTCTCTTTCTTATACTTCTTGGATTTTGTAAAGAATTCCCAAGAATCCTTATCACGTTGGCCCTTTCTTGGCCCCGTAATCCCCAATCCATGAAACTCCTGTGACGAACCTACTCCGTATACATCAGAATCAACGTGCCTTCTCTTCGAATTCCAAATATCTGCATTTTCGGAAAAATCATAAACGCTCTTCTCCATTCTTTTAGGTAGAACCTCAAATTCCTCCATCTCCTGCGACGAATTATAATCGTAGGGATCGGAATTGATTTTCTTGGCAATCTTTGATTTCTGAAAATCCCCATCAGAAATCTCCAAATCCTCAAAATCTTTCGATTCTTGCGAGGAACTCGAGCCATGGGGCTCCGAATCGACGCCAATTGCCTCCGGCTTCTTCCGTTTCCACAAACCCCCATCGATATCCCCAAAGTCATCATCAGCCTTTCTTGAGGGCAAAATCGTCAATCCCCTCGACTCCTGGGTCGAAGTGAAACTATACGGATCGGACCAGTGGCAGTGAGCGGAGTCCTGGGACGAAAACGTAAAATTGTAAACATCGTCGGGGCATTCTTGGGAAGCCGACTCCGAAACGACGTCGGAATAGCTTCTCGTTAACCCTCTACCGCGTCGGCCGTAGGTCCTAACTATCATGATTCCCTTTATTTCCTTCAAGCAGAGCTAACCCTTTTCGCATAGAAATCAAAAATAGGGTCTTTGACGGAATAATTTCCGATGGGAAGGGCAGAACCGGAAAGGAGGTAGGGTTCCTGCTCTATGCGAATAACTACAACAGAAAATTAAAATTTTGAAGCAGGAGAACCAGATTTTTCAAAACAACGTTATGATTTAAGAAATTAAATTGTAGAAAACTTTTTTTATTTGAGATTGAAGTTAGGGGTATTTTAGTAACCCTGCAAATCTTGAGGGGGAGATGAATCTTAGCCGTCACAGTTATTTTATTAGACGGCTTATCTGGTTTCTAGCCGTTGATCTCCTATCTGTCGCTTTCAACCCAATTTCTAATATGGTATTGCAAATGTTTGTAAAATCTGTGTGTCAAGTCTCCACTATCAATTTTGCAACATTTATGTCTAATTTTATCAAAAATCTTAAAATTTATCATTTGTTGGTTTATAGGATTTATTGTTTCAATTAATTTGACTAACTCCTACATATAAAGTGTAATTTATTTTTTATATTATTCAATGTGGTATAATTAATTTTTAAGTTAGTTTTCTAACTCTCAACATTTTAATTCATAAAATATTTTATTACGTTTCAACTTTGTGTATTAATTTTCTACTCACTGAAATTTAGTTTTGAAAATAAAATATACATACATCGTCTACTTCGATGGTAGATCGATTTAATTTTTCGAAAATTAAACTTTAACCTCTCATTTAATTAGTCAAAGATGAGCATTGCACTTTCTTATTAAATAACAATTAAATTCTTATTTAATTGGTTATAAACCAATTTATCCAACATCATTTTCCTCGCACATACTGTTGATAAGACGACCAGTCGAGCAACAAATTCAGAAGATCAAAAATAAAATGTATACGTAAGTGGTGATTAAAGGAAAGGCGACCAACTAAGGTCAAGTGATACTTAATTACTGGAGACGACCAGTCGATCAGGAAATCAAAGAAATGTTAGGCGACCAGCTTAAGCAAAAGAACAAGAAAGACAAACGACCGGGTCAAAAGCAAGGACAAAAATACTCATCATTAAGACGAACAGGCGAGCGATATGGTACCTCGAGAGACAGCTCAAAATTCCACTAATTAGGCATGTCATTTGAAACTTGTATTACCACTTGTCATTGTATAAAATGTCATAGCTTGGGTGATAAACAAGTGTCTAAACACTTGTCAAAATGTAAAATAAGAATAGCTTAGGAGGTGATGCCTCATGCTTGTTTGTGTATTATAAATACCTCTTCATGCAAGAGCAAGAATAAGTTCAATAATTCAAAAACACACCAAAACTCTTGCAAATTCCTTTCTCACTTATTACTTAGCTAAATTCATGATTCCTTGATCTTGTTTGATGATCTTACCTAAAGAAAACAGCCACTAATCACTTGGATTAGAAAAGATCATCAACAATTGGCGCTAGAAGGAGGGTCCGAACCTCCGATTGATCGAAGAGTTTGGAGAGTTTGTACGTCAAGTCACCGGAATCTGCAAAAATTGGTCGGAATCCGGTAAGAGTTGCCGGAAACTGGGTTTCTAAGTATAAGAAAATATGCTTCTTGTGATTCTAGTCATTTTAAGAATATTAAATGCATATGTATGTGAATAAAGGTATATGAACCATCAAATTCACATACATAAGGCTAGTTGTTCTTAAAATAACTACAAGCACACAATCGGTATCATCAAAATATTTGACATATCCGAAGAATGGCGAGATCGTAAGAACGACAATCTTCGAGCACTCACTCGTCCAGTAAATTGAGAACTAAGGTTTCGTCGACGGGAGAACATGCACGTACAGTACAGGCAACATCTCATAGGAACGTGCAAGTCACCATTGACACTCTTCCTCCCGAAGTGGAAGCTTTGGCACACAACCAGAGGAACTGGTAAAAACGATTGTCGTATTGCAATCAATACAACAACGTCAAGAGAGGGCAGAACCGTCAAAGGCACCGGAGGTGAGCAGCCGAGCAGCGGAGTAAAAAACAAGAAGATATGCGAAATAATGAGGTAGATAGCGCTCAGGCTCGACGAAACAGGGCAAAGACCCAAAAAGCGAAAGATTGGGGAGTAGAGGAGAGTCCACGCTAGGAGGAGAGGAAGAATCGAGCAAAAGTACAACAAGGGGCACGGGACACACTAACACGGGAGAGAGGTTTGAACATAAAAAAGAAAATAGAAAAACCGTGCCACAACGAAGCGAGCAGCGAGCACGCACTGATGCTCGCCCCTCTGTCCATGATAGGCTGCGAAGGTCAGCATTCGGGCGACTAGGCCCTAATGGAGCCAGCAATATCGCCAGGCAACCAATTCAGGAGAAACTCTCTGTTGGTGAGGGATTGCGTCAAGATGAAGTCATTGAACTTGATCATGACAAACAACCTTCTAATGGAGGAGCGTCTCCAAACGAGTTGTAAGCCCTTAAGAAGGTAGTTGAAGAAATACAAAAGCAGCTTGATTCTCAAAAAGGCATTGGTTCAACAGTCTTGCCATCATCGCCGCTATCACCAGCAATCCTGAATGCGCCAGTGCAAAAGAAGATACAATTCCCGGCCATCAATCTATACGAAGGAAATTCAGATCCCAGGGTCCACCTGACAAAGTACTCCGACTTTATGATATCAATGGGGGCATCAGATGCCACCCAGTGCCGTAATTTCCCACTTACCCTCAGTGATGGTCCCCACCGTTGGTTTTCGGAACCATCAACTCTTTTGCACAACTAAGCAAGGAGTTTTTATCGCACTTCTCTACAGCCGGATCATACTTAACGCAGAGACATTGGTTGGCTGATATCAAACAAGGTGAAGATGAGTCTGACAGGAAGTTTTTGGAAAGATTTGACAAAGTACTCTTGGAAGGGAAAATGTTAAGTGAGGACACCAAGATGGTAGCAGTAATGGATGGTCTAAAGAAAGGGACTGGTCTATGGAAAGAAATACACCTTGCCTGTCCAAAGACGTATGCTGAATTCAGACACCGAGCGGGCATTCATGTATCCATGCAAGAAGCACTTCAGAAAGAATTAGGTGATAAGACTGATCCCAAAAAAACTAGAAAGAAATCTGCAGGAAATGATTACAAGGCCCCAAAAAATATGAAAACTTTCAACGAGGGCACAGAATTGAAGGAAAAATTGAATCAAGTGTTCGCCACGTCAATAGAAGTTGTATATAACAATGTCAAAGACAGGGACATGCTATCAGAGCCAAGAAAAATCCGACAAGAATGGAGGAAGCTTAACCCGAACAAATATTGTGCATACCACCAGAATATTGGCCACTTCACCAGTGAATGTCGTGATTTGTTAAAGCAACTGTGGAGGTTCTACGAAGAAGGCAAGTTGTCAGAATTTGTAAAGAAAGAACCAGGAAAAAGGCCTAGAACAACAAATTTGTCCAGCTCGGATGATGAAGGAAGTGACGACCAGTCGAACAGGACGACCAAGAAAGGAAAGAAAGTTCCAATGGCTCCAGCAGAACCAGTGCGAGAAATCCTCATGCTTGAGGCAAGCGGACCGGTGGGAGGCTGTTCAGATGGAAGACCTTTAATCTCAAAAAGAAAAAGAAAGTCAGAATTGAGAGTTGTGGCCCAAGTGAGAGAAGTAGGGGTAAACCCAGCTACCAAGCAAACAAGAGACTTAACATTTTTGGAAAAAGATTTGGATGGAGTACTTACCCCACATAATGATTCATTGATCATTTGTGCAAACATCATGGGAGCACGGGTGCACCGTCTACTTGTCGATACAGGCTCCTACACAAACATCTTGTTCAAAAGCACATTAGACCAATTAGGAGATTGTGCGGAATATGTGAAAGATTGTAATCACAAGATAGTGAGGTTCGGAGATGTTGTAACCGTTCCCCTAGGAGTAGTAACATTGTCAGTTGAACTTGTATCGACCGAGAATCCAGATAGGAGGCTGACTAGGATAGTAGAGTTTCTAGTAGTAGATCAACAGTCTTCCTATAACGGGTTCCTCGGTCGGCCCTTTATCAATGAATTTAAAGCAGTTATTTCAACGTATTACTACTGTATTAAAATTCCCAACATCGAAAGGGCCAGGTACGGTAAAAGGTGACCAAAAAAGAGCTCGTGAGTGCCTCCTACAATTACAGCCCAAAGACAATCAGGTATCAATGGTAGACGAACAGCCGAGCAGCTGCGCTGAAGATGAACCCTCCATCCTTGACGAAATCATGGAGTCCATAGATACGGAGATGATGGAGGTGGACGACCAGCAAGGAGAGGACGAGCAAGAAGTCCAGAACGAGCAACAAGAAGAAGAGGCAACACCTTGCTCAAATAAAGTCGAAGACCTCGAGCCACGACTAGGAGCGGGGCCAATGACATTCGAAGATGAACTTAACCTGGAAGGACCCATCATTGATCCCCGATGGAAAAATAAAAAAAGGAGAGCAACACCGGTTGAAGAGTTGGAAGCAATAAGAGTTGATTCAAACCGAGAAGACCTAGAACTTTTCATTGGATCTCCCTGAGCCATACAGATCCAGAATGAAAGAATTCTTAAAATCTAATCTCGATGTGTTCGCATGGTCACATGCTGATATGGTAGGCATCAGCCCTGAGCATGTATGTCATAAACTAAATATTGATCCAACAAGGAGACCAGTGAAGCAAAAAATGAGAAAATTCGGGCCCGCAAGTACGAGGCATTGGATGTAGAAATAAAGAAGCTGCTTGACAATGATCTCATCAAAGAGGCACTATGCCCCAAATGGGTAGCAAATCCAGTGTTAGTCCGAAAACCAAACGGGACATGGAGGTTGTGTATTGACTTCACTGACATAAATGCTGCATGTCCTAAAGATAACTTTCCGCTCCCACACATCGACCAGTTGGTAGATAATACAGCCGGACATGAACTTCTTACATTCATGGACGCATTCGCTGGCTACCACCAGATCCCAATGCATCCAGATGACCAAGAACACACAACATTTTATACCAACAAGAATTTGCTGTGTTGGAAGAGAATGTCATTCGGGTTGATCAACGCAGGAGCCACGTACCAAAGACTTGTCAATAAGATATTCGATGAACATATTGGCAAAACGATGGAAGTATACGTGGATGACATAGTCGTGAAAAGTCCAAAGAAGGGAGACCACCTGGAACACTTGGCTCAAGCATTTGAGATACTTCGAACCTACAACATGAAGCTAAACCCAAAGAAAAGCAGTTTCGGAGTTCACTCAGGCAAATTTCTGGGACATCTTGTTAGCCAGCGAGGCATTGAAGCAAACCCGTTAAAAGTGAAGGCAATCATGGATGTGCAACCACCAAGATCTGTCAAAGAAATACAACAGCTCACCGGATATTTTGCAGCTCTGAATAGATTCATCTCAAGATCTGGTGACAGGTGCCGACCTTTCTTTGATGCTATAAAGAAAGGAGGATTTCGATGGACAGATGATTGCCAACAAGCATTTGAGGAACTGAAAGAATATCTTGGTGATACCAAGATCTTGTCAAAACCCATCTCGGGAGAAAAATTGTACCTATACTTAGCAGCCTCAGAAGTGGCAATCAGCTCAGTTATGGTCTGTGCGGAAGGGAAGTTTCATTTACCCATCTACTATGTGAGTCAAGCATTACACGAGGCCGAGATCAAATATTCCCCGATGGAAAAGCTAGCATACGCACTAGTAATGAGTGTCAGGAAACTTCGACCATACTTCTTTGATCATCAAGTAGAAGTCCTGACAACTTTTCCATTAAGGCAAGTCTTACAAAGGCCGAACACTACTGGTCACCTCCTCAAGTGGTCTTTCGAAATAAGCCAATTTGGAATATCATATGCACCTCGAACAAAGATCAAAGGGCAAGTGGTAGCCGACTTCATAGTCGAACTAACCTTTCCTCAAGATCCAACGAGAGGTCATAACCATCCATGGCATATGTACGTTGATGGATCGTTGACCAATGTAGCGTCAGGAGCCGGAATAGTGCTAATTAGCCCAGACAGACAAAATTTTACCTTGGCAGTACGATTCGAGTTTATGGAAACAAATAATGAAGCCGAATATAAAGCACTGATAGTCTGACTTCGTTTAGCATTGGTTGTGGGGGTTAGAAGACTGCAGATATATGGAGATTCACAGTTGATAGTCAACCAGGTCCGGGGAGAATATGAAGCAAAAGACGAGAACATGGCGTTGTATCCAAAAATTGTTACTCATTTGGCTTTCATGTTTGAATAAATTTACATCGAACAAGTGACAAGGGACAATAATGCCCAAGCAGACGCACTTGTTCGCCTGGCTACCAGCACGGGACCAGCAGAGTTGTCAGAAATCACCATCACAAAGATACTTCAACCGTCAATACGCGACTACAAAATCAGTCAAGTAAGTGAAGAACCTGGAAAAGATGATTGGAGAACACCTATTATCAAATACCTTCATGATGACGAAGCTCCAGAAGACCCTCAAGAAGCGGCCAAGACGACCAGGCGAGTAGCAAGGTTCACAATCATGGATGGTCAACTTTACAAGAAAGGATTTTCGCTTCCATTATTGAAATGCTTGACAAAGGGGCAAGGCCAGGAAGTTTTAAAAGAAATTCATGAAGGCGTTTGTGGAAACCACGCAGGGGGCGTGCATTAGCATACAAAACAGTAAGGCAGGGGTACTACTGGCCAACTTTACTGCAGGATGCTATCAAAGTTGCAAAAACATGCCACAGATGCCAGATATTCGCACCCAGTATTTACAAACCACCAACCGAGCTAATAACAGTAAATAGTCCATGGTCATTTGCAAAATGGGGGATAGACATCGCAGGACCTTTCCCGACAGGAAAGGGGAATGTAAGATTTGCAGTAGTGGTCGTGGACTATTACACAAAGTGGGCAGAAGCAGAGGCACTTGTAACAATTACGCAAGAAAAAATGATCAGCTTCATATGGAAAAGCATCGTATGCCGATTCGGAGTCCCACGAGCAATTATAACAAACGATGGACGACAGTTCGAAGGCAAGAAAATAAGAGATTTCTGCAAGAAATGGGGAATCAAGAAATATTTTTCAACTCCATATCATCCTCAGTCCAACGGTCAAGTGGAAGCAGTCAATAAGATAATCAAGCACATTTTGAAAATCCGATTGGTAGACAAAAAAGGAAAATGATCAGAAGAGCTACCAGAAGTGCTACGGGCATATCGAGTATCATACAGAACAAGCACCGGAGAAACTCCATTCACCATGGCATTTGGCACTGAAGCAGTAATACCAGTGGAACTAAAGGTGCCAATAGAACGGACAACAATGTTTGACGAACAGTCGAACAACACAGCCCTAGCTGCAGAAATGGACTTGGTTGACGAGAAAAGAATTTCAGCATAAATGAAAAATGCAATATACAAGAAGAGAATCGCAAAATACTACAATTCACAAGTAAAGATCAGAGAATTTGAAGTTGGAGATCTCGTACTCCGGAAAGTCTTGGGATCACCACCAGGAGTATTTGGACCGACTTGGGAGGGCCAATTCAAGATAATTCACAGATGGCACAATGACACGTATGACTTGGAAGACATGGAAGACAACTCGGCCCAATACTCCTGGAATGCAGCCTTGTTGAAGAAGTATTATCAGTAGGTAGAAAATGTACAGTATATGTAAAGATTGGTCTAGGTTTCATATTACTTTGTAAATATAAGTACTTGTGAATTTGATGTAAAAATTTCAAAATTTTCGAAATTTTATGGATATTCATGTAATTTGTTTGGTAAGATTTTTTTAGATAAAGGGTTATAGTTATAAAAATAGAAACAAACATGTAAAAGCTCAATTGTTCGCTTCACAGAATAAAGTTGCTCGCTTAAAAACAAAAGACATTAAAATGCAAGCTCAATAGGGGGCGAGCAACAAAGTTAAAGTACAAGAATATAAGGCCAAGTCCATTTAAGGATCACAAGGCCCAATTGATCAAAGTCAACTTCTTCCGAACAAAAAGAAGAGTAACTAGGACTCATCCAGGCACTTGTGGAACATAACAAGGAAGAGCAAACAAACAAGCGTTCGATGAACAAGTGAAAAAACAAAGATAAAGTGTAAAGTATAGAGAAACGATAAGACACAATTAGTTATTTACCAAAACATTGCTGCTCGCCGGAAGCAAAACACATGGATGTACAAGCTCATACACGCGACGAACAACAAAATTTAGGAACAAAAAGTAAGGTGGCTAAGCCCAGCAAGATCCATATAAAGCTAGGAAAGTAAAGCAAAGATAAAGCATATGCAACAGGCGAACAATAAGGCAAGAAGCAAATAAAATAAAGGCGTAGACACTTAAAGGAAAGAAGAACCATTTCATTGGCGAGCAAAAGGAGTACATATTACATGAAGAGGAAGCTAAGTCCTATTACAAGCTAAGAAAGAAAAAAGTACAAAGTCTTCAACCCTGGGAAGTTGGAGGAACATCAGGGACGGAGGGCTTGGCAGCAGAAGTGGTCGCTTCAGGGGCGTGCTGGCCGCCAATTGTAGCCGGGGTACTCGCCTCGTCAATCACTTGAACATCCTCCCCGAAAATGTCGAGAGGTACCCCCAACTCTCCAAGATCCGCCACAGGGATCGAGAACCCAGCGGCCACTAGGTTATCCTTCACAAATTCAGTGAAGTCTTTCTTCACCGTGCTCATCACATCCTTCCTGTGATCCAGGGCGAATTTGACGGACCGGATACTTTCAGCGTATGCACATACATACCCAAAGTTTATGTTGTCTGCAACATCTTGGGCATATATATCGTAAGAAACCATAGAAGATTTCTCCTTCTGAATGCGGTCAATCTCGGCTCTCAAGTTCTCCACCTGGGCGACCAACCCGGTCTCCTCCTCCTCCAGCACTTTTACTCGCTCATCAGCAACTCCCAACTCGAGCATCATCCTCTCGGACTGATTAAGAGCAAATTGTTCACTATCAAGAGTAGCCTTGAGCTTCTGTTCTAAATCTGCCTTAATCTTTGGATGCTCGGCCCGTTCCTTGGCCAACCCGTTGTCTTTTTTTTTCATAGCAGTCATCTTTTCCGCCTCGAAATTATCTATCTTGCGACCAAGACCTCGGTTAGTTCTCTCCAAGGCCACGATCTGGTCAAGAATTTCTGAGCTATGACGGCTTGATGGCTGACATTATAGGTGATCAGGCGGGCATTATCGCTGGTATTTTGCCCTTGGACGATCTCTTCACAGACTTTGGTCCAAGAGCGAGGGACCATCTCAGTCGCTCGCCGAACATGCGAGTCCGGTATATCCATATAAGGCGGAGATGATTTCACACAGCTAAGCTAGTGGAGTACTTTTGTTCGCCCAGGATGTTCCTCAAGCTTATATCTATGAAGGAAAAAGATGTCAGAATAAACGAAAATAAATTTAACAAAGGCAATCAAGGAAGGGTTAATAAAGAACTTACTCCCTTAACTTCACTGGGTCATAGCCAAGGTAGGAGCGATCAGTGGAGGGGTGTTTTTTCTTGCTCAGCACAGCAGCAACAGTTTGTTGCTCGCTCACGACCTTAAGAGATGTGGATTTTGACACAGGGGAGCAAGCATCTAGATTGCTCACTTCGATGGTTTGCTTGGAGCGTTTCACCTGCACCGTAGGCGACCATCACCTCGAGGGGCTTTCTTCTTTTCCCTCTCTTTTTCTTTTTCTTTTTCTTTACCCGTCTGGCGTGGAGAAGGGGAAGGTTTCGAAGCCCTATGGGAGCGAACAGTTGGGCCTCGAGGGCGAGGAGGAGGGTTAGGATCATCCCCAGCACGAAGACGCATAAGAGAGGTGGAGGGATCAAACTTTTTCCTGGTAGGTTCCTCCGTAGCCATTTGTTTAATGCGAGTGGGAAGCAAGTGATATGACTCAGGGATAACGGGAACAACAACCGTTACGCGTTGGTCTATAAAAAAATGAGTAAAAAATAATCATCAATAAGCGGCGACCAGGCGAACACAAATCCAAACTAAATGAGAAAATATTTACTCTCTGGGATATCCGCCTCAACTTACAGATAATGAGGACTTGTGAATAGTTGGGCAAGCTTGCGGCAATGTAGCTTCGACAAGTGAGAAAGTTCACGATCGCTAAGATTATGAAGGGCGATCACCGTCAAAGTGTATAGGAATTCTTCGCTCAAATCTGGATGTCCCCACTTCAAGAGCTTTGGGCCTACAAAACAACAAAAAGAAGAAAATTAAAATTAGTCCCACTTGATCTATAAAAAGAAAAAGTGGAGCCTACGTTTTATCTCGCCAAAACGTTCTGGTGAGTTTATGCGCGCCTGCCCGCCAGTGAAACCCACTGATGCTCACCAATCTCCCCCGATGAAGAAGAATTGTTTATGCCAGCTCTTCACTTTGTTTGGAACCCCCTCAATAAGTTTAACATCGGTCCTCGCCTTCACATAGTGCCACCCCACGCCTTCATCTTTGCAAGCGGATATCACCATAGCATAGTTAACTTCCACGGTACTAATTTTATTTTTGTAACCCTCAAGACAAAAAAGGGTCATGAGGGCTAGCAAGTTGCTCCACCCATTTGGTGTAATTTGGGTTATCGCCAAATTCATATCCTCCAAAAAACGGCCAATAAGGGGATGGAGAGGCAATGGGAAACCCGTGTTAAGAATGTCCAGGTTGATCGCTGTACAACCTGGAGGAGGGCGATCTGCAGTCTCTCCCTTCTTGGGAGCATAGAGGAAGATATCGTATGGAATCATATAATGGGAACGAATGCTCTCCAGATCGTCATCCGTGATAAGGTTGTTTATCCTGCTCGCCATAAAAGAATTTTCTTGGGCAGACATAGTAACGCGGGAGCGAACAGGAAAGGCTTGGGAATAGCGATCAACGTATTCAGCCCATTCGCTATTTCGAACAACTGCTTCAGAAAGTTGGGTTTCGGGAGTCACCCTGGAGGTGGGAAAGCCTATTTCCTCCAAAAAGTCCCAAGAAATAGTCAGTCTTGGTCGCCTTTGATCATCCTGCTCGCCGTCAGCTTCTATTTCAGCAGCAACTTCTTCCGAATCCTCTCCAAGATCGGAGGAAGTATTTTCTTCAACTTCAGGACTACCAGTTGGTCGCTCCACATCTTCCTCGCCAGAGATATCAACAGCGTATGCCTCCATGGAGCGAACAACGGAGGAGACTTCAGAGCCTGTCTCCTCGTCCATGAGGAGAGTCCTAGGGTTCTGGGCCAAGGCTTGGCAAAGAGATCGGTTAGGAGCTAAAGGGACGTCCTCCTCTACTGGTCGCTTCTCCGGATTTCGTGGATACATCTCAAAGGACGGTGTTTCACTTGACGATTGAGATGTCATAACGAAGAGAAGGAAGATCTTTGATAAATGTAATGAAAATAAATCGGAAAAAGGTCACGGATGATTGAAAATAGTATTTTTTTAGTGGAAATTAACGAAGGAAGCGGCGGCGCTGGAAAAATCACGGCGGCAATGGGAAGAACACGGCGGTGGAAGGAGAGAAATTCGAAGAAAAATAAAAAAGTACAAATGTAAAGAGAAAAAGTGAATTTAAAAACAAAATCGAAGTTAGAACAAGTAATTGTTGGAGTTATACATGAAAGTATGCTTTTACTTTGTATAACTCATGTATTAAACACTTGTTTATGAGAATAATTCTTTTATCACATTTGCTTTAGATATGATTGAATGTTGAATATTTATTGCAACCAGTTCATTATATATAGTACTTGTTACATTGTAGTTAATGTGGTGATACCCGATCACGAAAGATCACATTAACGGTTTCCTTGTAACTAAACGTACAAATTCACGGCCTAGGTGAAATTGAACAATCCACCGTGAAAGGTCGATGTGTAAGTCTCAGATTGGTCTGTCTTGACTAAGAGATTGCACTAGCATATTTAGTATGTGTTGAAGAGGACCTACAGTGAGGATAAATTCTTATGTTCTGAAATGTGAAGAATTAGACCTCAGTGGTTATTGATTTCTTAATCTCCGTCACTTAAATAGGACCGTGTGTGCTTAATGGTTACTGCTTTGATTCATGTTGGGTGAGAATCATCGTGACTTCGAACCTTGTGTTTTGGGCACAAATATTAATCATACGACGGTTGCTAAGATTTAATACGGAGAAACGCGTGCGAGTACGGCTCGTGTGATTAGTTCCCTTGGTGGGCTCAGAAGTTTTATCGTACCAAATCTTGCAAGTGAAGAATCAGTTTCTTTGGTACGGATAATAATGTTGAGATGTCTTTACTCCAAGGTGAAATATATTAATTAATTTAGAGCTATTCAGAAGCTTAATTAATTAATGGACTTGATAATCTTAAACGCGGGAAATAATAACCGGGAGCCCATATTATCGTAATATGGATTAAGATGGATAGTGCAATAATAATTTATTAGTGGTACTAATTAATATTAATGGGCTGAATTATATTGGGGCTCAATATTGAAATTCAGAAGCCCATTGGAGGTTCAATCTTAATTCTCCTTAAAGGCCCCTCAAGTAGCCCATTAAGTAGCCCAATAATGATAAGGTGATTAAAATAAAAAGAATATATTATGCTGATTTTTCTTATTTTTTTTTCGAAAATTAGAGATCAAGGAGAGAGAAGATTTTGTTGATTTTCTTGGAAAGATATTATGGAAGATATGTATTCTTGGAATACAAGAATATCTCATATATTCAAGAAAATCCAAATCTTGGGAATTCTACTTGAAATTTTCGAAAACTTTGAGTTTATAAGGTGAGTGAGATTTTTGTGGAATATTTTATTGTGGAGAAAAGAATATATGAGATATATTCAAGATTTCTTAGAGTCTAAGAAAACGATTTTCTCCAAGCCCATATACCCACATATTTTTTGCCACTCTTAATTATAAATAGGGGGTGATTATTTCATCCCCATGTACATAATTCCATGTGTTGGAAAAATCAAGAGCATATATATTTTTCTTTTTTCTTAGTTATTTAAATTACTTGAAAGCATCTCCCACCGGTGATCAAGTAAGGCGAAAGGGAAATACTTGAGAAGATTTTTGGATTGATAAAGCGTGATCGTAATTGTCCCGTTTATTCAAAGGCCAATTCTACAAGAGGTACGTAAGTCACATAAATTCTTGTTTATTCCGCCATAGTTTTTATGTGAATTAATTCAACATGCATGATGTTAAATTTGTTGTTGGAATTATTATTTGAATTAATTAGGATTAATTCATGCTAGTAATAATTGTATTTAAATTCGTATTTAAATTTCATTCCGAATAGATTCTGGGCACCCCTACTATTTCCCAACAGTAATTAACTCAACTATGCACGAAACTTGTTAAGAATCTGATGAGAAAGGAATGCAATCAAGAAGTGAAAAGCTTCGAAGCAGCTTTAATGGCGGAAGCACAGTGAATTTCGAAAAAAGAAATGAAGAAGGGGAAGAGAAGGTATTTATAAGAATAAAAAAACGGGGGCGAAAGTGAAATTTATCGAAAATCCGGCAGGCCCCTATGGGCAATTATAAGGACACGTGTGGGCGGCTGATGATGTCATCGCCGCCCACGTCGCTTCGAATCCCGAGATCATCGGGAACCCAAACATTGGAAAGATGAAGACAAAAATCTAGCTGGTCGCCTCTATCCCAATTGGTCGCCATAGTTTCCCGCTCAAAAGACTTCGAAAATTTGTTGCTCGCCTCAGCACAAACATCACTTCTTTAAAAAACTGTAACTTGCACTCAATTGGACGATTTTCATCCTAATAAAAAGACAAGTCAGGGGGCATTGTTGATAAGACGACCAGTCGATCAACAAATTTAGAAGATCAAAAATAAAATGTATACGTAAGTGGTGATTAAAGGAAAGGCGACTAGCTAAGCTCAAGTGATACTTAATTACTGGAGATGACCAGTCGATCAGGAAATCAAAGAAATGTTAGGTGACCAGCTTAAGCAAAAGAACAAGAACGACAAACGGCCAAGTCAAAAGCAAGGACAAAAATACTCATCATTAAGACGAACAGGCGAGCAATATGGTACCTCGAGAGACAACTCAAAATTCCACTAATTAGGCATGTCATTAGAAACAAGCAAGTGTATTACCACTTGTCATTGTATAAAATGTCATAGCTTAGGTGATAAACAAGTGTCTAAACACTTGTCAAAATGTAAAATAAGAATAGCTTAGGAGGTGACACGTCATTCTTGTTTGTGTATTATAAATACCCCTTTGCAAGGGCAAAAATAAGTTCAATAATTCAAAAACACACCAAAACTCTTGCAAATTCCTTTCTCACTTATTACTTAGCTAAATTCATGATTCCTTGATCTTGTTTGGTGATCTTACCTAAAGAAAACAACCAGTAATCACTGTTAGAGAAAAATTGGTTGGTGGTATTATTTTATAATTAATTGGTATTAAAGTTTATTTGAGACTTTAATAGTTGACCAATTAATTTTGGGTGTTGAAATTAATTTCTTTGAAATTAATTGTTACATGAGCGTTCTACTCTCGGAGTAGATGAGAATGGTGTATTCATACTCGCAAAACCGATTTTCGGTGAGTGAGAAATTGAATCGGAAGTCGAAAGGTACAACGCCTAATTTTGGGAATTAAATGAGTCATTTAATTCATCCCACATTGGATTTTTAGAATACTAATATACATGATATTAGTATGGGAATAATGAATTATAATAAATTGTAGTTGATTGCTAGTCAATCAAAATTGCCACACGCGCGCGCGCCGAGCCGAGCCGAGCCGCGCCGCGCCCGGGCCCGCGCCCGAGCCCGTGGCCGTGGACTTGGAGTTGGACTTGGTCTTGGTTCTTAGTTCTTGGCAATTGGACTTTGGGCCTTGGGCCTAGTGGGTATCTAATTTTTTGGAGAACAAAAATTAGGATATCGGGTCCACAGATTTTGGATCGATTCGGTTCAAGACCCACTCGGTTAGAGAGGTCAACTGGATCGTCAGATACTTCATAAGAGCACATAAATCACGTGTGCTAAATTCGTGGGACGTTACCAGCGTGATTTAAGGAAATGCGTTCTGGGTCAACTTGCCACCAATGAAAACGCGTCCGCATTTAATGCCCACGCGGTTTTTCTTTCTGGATTGAGTGGATGTTCGCCTATAAATAGCGTCCTCATGTATTTGTCTGGCCAAGCATTCAGAAATCTTCTCCTCTCCCTGTCTCTCTGCATATAGAGTCTTAAGAGTCAGTCCAGTTCGAAGCGCTCGTTTTGTTCGCCGGAGCTCCAAGACCTGTGGTGCTACACTCTTGGAGACGTTAGTGACCTTTGGGGGTAAATTTCCAAGACCGAAGAGCACTAACAGGGAAATTTTATCTTGCGGGAAGAGGGTTTCCTCGACTCGTCACTGCTGCAGTTTTTCTTTTCTTTTTTCTCTCCTTGTAACAAGTTATTAGAGTTGTAATTTTTCTTTTTAAATTATTATTTCTGCAGTCTAAACACTTTTTTAACAATAATCGCAAGACAAAAATTTTCTGTTTTCAAAATGACTGACGGAAATAACAATTCGGAGTCTGCTAACCAGGGAAACACTGTTGTTCCTCCTGGTAACCCCACTCCCTAGGGCACCACTACCCCCGTTCCCCCTGTAACTGTCCATTTTGGGCAAACTTCTAATCCCTCTGTGGTGAGCCCTTTCCCTTTTGACAATTCGAGACCTTTTGTGGTCCAAAGTGAGAGACCCGAAAAGTTTTCGGGTAAAAACTTCAAGAGGTGGCAACATCGTATGTTGTTCTTTCTGACCACCTTGAGGTTGGCGAGGTTCCTTACTGAGGACTCGCCTGCGGTCGTTGAGAACGATGCGCAGAATGAGGAAGTTCGTGCACACTGGTGGGAACACGACTTCTATGCTTAGAATTACATTCTGAGTGGTCTGGCAGATGCTTTGTACAGTGTCTACCAGAAGTGCAAAACGGCCAAGGAAATGTGGAATTCCTTGGAGGCCAAATATGTGGCCGAGGATGCCGGTACTAAGAAGTACTTGGTTGGAAAGTTCTTGAACTTCAAGATGGTGGACTCGATGTCTGTCGTCGAACAAGTTCAAGAATTCCAGTTGATTCTGCATGACATTGCTGCAGAAGGAATGATACTGCCAGACGCTTTCCAAGCCGCTGCAGTAATTGAGAAACTGCCTCCAAGCTGGAAGGAGTTTCAAAGCCACTTGAAGCTGAAGAAAAAGAGTATGACCTTGCAAGAGGTCATAGGCAAACTTCAGATTCGCGAGGGTGGGCTGGAAAGGAACAAGGGTCGGGAAGAGGCCAAAGCGAATTTGATGGAATCAAAGAAGCGCAAGAAGCCAAATTCTGACAAAGGCAAACAACCAGTTGTAACTCGACCCAAATTTACGGGTGGTTGTTACAACTGTGGAAAGCCAAACCACATTGCAAGATTCTGCAAGGCCCCGAAGAAAGATGATAAAGGCAAGGGCAAGCAGTCCAATGCGAACGTGGTTGAAGGGGAGTTCACTGAAGAGGACCTTGCTGCGGTGACCACTGAAGTGAACCTCGTGGGCAACCCAAAGGAGTGGTTCATTGATACATGGGCTACCTGTCATGTCTGTTCTGATAGGAATGCTTTCTCGACCTATGAGCCAGCCAATGGGAGAAAGCTGCACATGGGGAATCAAGCCACGTCTGAGGTGGCTGGGGTTGGCATCGTTGTTCTGAAGCTGACCAGTGAGAAGAATATCACACTGAGAGATGTCCTGCATGTCCCGGACATTCGCAAGAACCTCATCTCCGGCTCTGTACTAGTGAATAATAATTTCAAACTTGTATTTGAGTCTAATAGGGTTGTTCTTAGCAAGTTCTCAGTGTATCTAGGTCGTGGATATGTCCACAATGATCTATTTAAGATGAGTGCCATAGTAGTACACCCCAAGGGGAAATCTGTTATGAATAAATAAGCTTCTACTTCTTCTTATATCGCTGAGTTTTCAGATTTATGGCACTGCAGATTGGGACATGTAAATGTTAAATCGATAAAATGACTAGTAAGTTTAAATTTACTAGACATAAAGAATGTCGATTTAAATAACAAATGCAAAATTTGTATAGAAGATAAGATGACGAAGTTGTCTTTCCCTTCGGTTGAAAGGAACTCAGAACCTCTATAAATTAATTCACACTGATGTGTGTGACTTAAAATTCGTACAAACTAGAGGTGGGAAGAAGTACTTCATCACTTTCATAGATGATAGTACAAGGTTTTGCCATGTTTACCTTTTGCACAGTAAGGATGAAGCGTTAGACGCTTTTAAACTGTACAAAAGTGAAGTGGAAAACCAGTTAAATAGACGAATCAAAATGGTTCATAGTGATAGAGGAGGAGAGTATGTAGCACCGTTTGAGAAGACATGCTCCGAATCCAGAATCATACATCAAACTACTGCTCCTTACTCGCCTCAATCTAATGGTGTTGCGGAACGAAAGAACCGAACACTCAAAGAGATAATGAATGCTATGCTTATTAGCTCCAGTTTACCGCAAAACTTGTGGGGGGAAGCTATTCTGTTGGCTAACCATATTTTGAACAAAATTCCACATAAGAGTAAAGATACGACTCCTTATGAATTGTGGAAGGGGCGGAAACCATCGTATAAATACCTCAAAGTGTGGGGGTGTTTAGCAAAGGTTGAAGTGTCTCTACCTAAACAAGTTAAAATCGGCCCTAAAACGGTTGACTGCATATTTATTGGGTATGCACTGAATAGTAGTGCCTATCGGTTTCTGATTCACAAATCAGAAGTTCCCGATATGACAGAAAGCACTTATATAGAATCGAGAAACGCTGTGTGTTTTGAAAACATCTTTCCTTGCAAGACCAAGGAAGATGAAGTATCAACCAAAAGACCTCGAAATGAGGAGATTGATGAGGATGATGGTCCGTCCACTCAAGATAGTGGCGAGTTACGACGCAGCAAGAGAGCTAAGATAGTTAAAACCTTTAGTCCCGATTTCATCACTTACGTGTTGGAAGAGGAACCGAGGACTATCAAAGATGCTCTATCTATGCCAGACGCTCCGCTCTGGCAAGAGGCGATTAACAGTGAAATCGACTCTATCGTGCAAAACCACACGTGGGAGTTGGTTGATCTCCCACAAGGTTGCAAGCCCTTAGGATGCAAAAGGATCCTTAAAAGAAAGTATAAAGCGGATGGGTCGGTTGAAAAATACAAAGCCCACTTAGTGGCCAAAGGGTTCAAACAAATTGAAGGGTACGATTTCTTTGATATCTGTTCACCGGTAACGAGGATTACTTCCATTAGGGTGCTAATCTCGATTGCTGATTTGCACAGTCTCGGAATTCACCAAATGGATGTTAAAATTGCGTTTCTAAATAGTGAAATGGATACAGATATATATATATATATATATATATATATATATATATATATATATATATATATATATATATCAACCAGAAGGGTTTGTAGCACCTGGAAATGAGAAAAAGGTGTGCAAACTAGTGAGGTCGTTGTATGAACTTAAGCAAGCTCCAAAACAATGGCATTTGAAATTTGATAGCACCATGTTATCAAATGGCTTTCGTATTAATGAGTGTGACAAATGTGTGTACGTGAAAAGTACACCGAAAGGATTTGTCATATTGTGTCTATACGTTGATGACATGCTCATTATGAGTAATGATCATGATTTACTCATTAGTACGAAACGCATGTTAAGTCGAAACTTCGACATGAAAGATTTGGGTATTGCTGCGTGATTCTAGGAATAAGATAAGCAGGACATCAAATGGCATATCTTTAACACAATCTCACTATGTAGAGAAAGTGCTAAAGAAGTTCAATGCTTTTGATGATCCACCTGTTAAGTCCCCATTGGACATGAGTGTGCATTTGAGCAAAAACAGAGGTAGTCCTGTAGCTCAACAAGAATATGCTAGAGTTATCGGTAGCATAATGTACATTTCGAATTGTACGCATCCCGATATAGCATGTACGGTGAATAAACTTAGTAGATTCACAATCAATCCAAGCAATGAGCATTGGAATGCACTCTGGAGAGTTTTGAGGTACTTAAAGTATACTCTCGACTTTGGGCTACAATACACTAGGTATCCTGCTGTACTTGAAGGGTACTGCGATGCTAATTGGATCTCAGACACTAAAGAGTCATTCTCCACTAGTGGATTTGTATTCACTATAGGAGGAGCGGCTGTGTCCTGGAGATTGACTAAGCAAACATGCATAGCCCGATCCACCATGGAATCAGAATTCATAGCTTTGGATATAGCTGGTGAAGAAGCAGAGTGGCTTTGAAATTTCCTCGAGGATATTCCATGTTGGGATAAACCCGTACCTACTATAATGGTACATTACGACTGTCAAGACGCAATTGGTAGGGCTTTAAGTGACATGTATAACGGAAAGTCTAGACACATTCGTCGTAGACATAATTCCGTGAGAGAATTGATCTCAAGTGGTGTGATGTCAATAGACTATGCGAGGTCTAAGGACAATCTTGTGGATCCATTAAATAAGAGTATAAATCAAGATCAATTGTCTAAACTGTCAGAAGGAATGGGTCTAAAATCCACAAAGTAAATTGAAGCAGTGGTAACCCAACCAAGTTGACTGGAGATCCCAAGATTTTGGTTCAACGGGAAAACTAAGCTGTGGAAGTTAGGGAATGCACTTGGTAACCCGACCATTCCTTATAGGACAGTACACTAAGTGAGAACCCGTATGTGGTACAGGCTAAGTCTATACGACTTTTAATGAATCTTAAGTCCATGTGGGGGACGGAGTATTGCGGGATACTCAAGAGGAGTTCACCTATGTAAGTGTGAGGTGAGAGGCCGCCTCAAATATCAGTGGATATTAAACACTTATGAATCCAAAGGGTGTCCATGGCCGAAACGGACAAAAACGTGAGAACAAGAAATGAGCGTAGAGATATTATTGTGTCAGTATTACTGTCTAAGTACACACCAAGGCGGAATGGTTCAAGGCAATGTGTCCACCAGGCTGCCGGTGTACTCGGTAATGCTTGACTATGGAAGGTTCAAAGCCACAAACTACCTATCCAAATGCAATAATATTTTGTGTTTGAACTGGACTATGAGTCTGCATGTCTATAGGTTCAATTTTCACTCATGTGGGGGATTGTTAGAGAAAAATTGGTTGGTGGTATTATTTTATAATTAATTGGTATTAAAGTTTATTTGAGACTTTAATAGTTGACTAATTAATTTTGGGTGTTGAAATTAATTTCTCGGAAATTAATTGTTACATGAGCGTTCAACTCTCGGAGTAGATGAGAATGGTGTATTCATACTCGCAAAACCGATTTTCGGTGAGTGAGAAATTGAATCGGAAGTCGAAAGGTACAACGCCTAATTTTGGGAATTAAATGAGTCATTTAATTCATCCCACATTGGATTTTTAGAATACTAATATACATGATATTAGTATGGGAATAATGAAGTATAATAAATTGTAGTTGATTGCTAGTCAATCAAAGTTGCCACACGCGCGCGCGCTCGCCAAGCCGCGCCGCGCCCGAGCCCGTGGCCTTGGACTTGGTCTTGGTTCTTGGCTTGGACTTTGGGTGGACTTTGGGCCTTGGGCCCAGTGGGTATCTAATTTTTTGAAGAATAAAAATTAGGATATCGGGTCCACAGATTCTGGATCGAACGCGTGCATTTAATGCCCACGCGGTTTTTCCTTCTACATTGAGTGGAGGTTCGCCTATAAATAGCGTCCTCATGCATTTGTCTGGCCAAGCATTCAGAAACCTTCTCCTCTCCCTCTGTCTCTCTGCATATAGAGTCTTAAGAGCCAGTCCAGCTCGAAGCGCTCGTTTTGTTCGCCGGAGCTCCAAGACCTGTGGTGCTATACTCTTGCAGACGTTAGTGACGTTTTACCTTTGGGGGCAAATTTCCAAGATCGAAGAGCACTACCGGAGAAATTTTGTCTTGCGGGAAGAGGGCTTCCTCGACTCGTCACTGCTGCAGTTTTTCTTTTCTTTTTTCTCTCCTTGTAACAAGTTATTAGAGTTGTAATTTTTCTTTTTGAATTATTATTTCCGCAGTCAAAACATTTTTTTAACAACAATCACTTGGATTAGAAAAGGTCATCAACACATACATCAATTGACGATCTCAAAAAACGACCATGGAATACGATATTTATTTGCAGGCGGCATGAGCTGCATGTCACAATACTTTCTCGATCAAGTTTTGGTTATTTTCCAGTGAATTGAAGAGCGAGTCATATATCAAAATATTGGGTATGGACAAACAAAAAAAGTTGATATATTTCTCGACTCTCGATGCGCTGAAAAATGATAGAACTTTGGATAAAGAAGGTGACGTGTGAATGAATCACTCAAATTTAAATTTGTGAAATTGGATGATCAATTAAACATACAAATTGATGGGCTTACCGAGACAACCAATTTGATATATTATTCATCATTAGGTTCGTAAAAAAAATGGTGTGCTCGCGGCGAAGAAGAGTAAATTATAAAATTTCAAGTGAAAGTGAACATACGTTGCAGAAATTTGATAATTAGAGTGTATGAATGTAGTTTGATGTGCATATTTTACTAAAAATCCAGAATTGGGGTTAATGATATCATATTATTGTTAAAAAATATTAACAACAATTCATTTTTTACTATTTAAATTACTTATATTTAATATAAAAAAATATAGTGTTATAATATAAGTTTACATTAATATCAAGTTTTTCTTTTTAAGTATCAAGTATCAACTATTTGATTAAGAGTATCACTACAAAATACTGCTCATTTAAAGAGGGATTCAAAGAGGGATTTAAAGAGGGGCACAGGGTTAAAGAGGGATTTAAAGAGGGGGAGATGCCCTCGACAAAACAGGCCTCGCCAAACCCCCCCTCGGCTCGCCCCTCGTCAACTAACGAGGGTAAAGCACCCTCGCCAACTAACGAGGGCAAGGCCCTCGCCTCGTTCAAATTTGCTGCCCTCGGCAATTAACGAGGGGGGCGCCCTCGTGCGCGTTAACGTGGGCCATGCCCTCGCCTCGGATGGCTGAAGCTTGGCGAGCACCACCGCCCTCGCCTATTTTTGCCCTCGTCTCGCCCCTCGTTCGTTCACGAGGGGAGGCGCCCTCGTCAACCTCATTTTAAAAAAAAAAATTGCGGGCCGCACCCGCGGGCGGGCAAGACCCGACCCGACCCGCGAGCGACCCGCGCGCGACCCGCGTGCAAGCAGGTTCGAACCTGTGACCTCCCAAGAGGGAGAGATCTATCCCTTCCTCCTTACCGTTTGAGCTAGGCTTATCATTCGAAATAGTTTCTATTGTAATTGTATATGTATTATTTCTTATTTGATTTCTTTGTTAAAACATTTAACTCCTATTTTATTTATATCTTTAATTAATTAATATTATTATAAATCATTTCATTTATGATAACACCATCAAAATTAATTAAAATATTATCATTTTAAATTACATGATTTTCATATTTTGATTTATTTGTTAAAACTTTGAATTATTCTAGTAATATATTAATTTCTATTATGATTACACTTTTTATTAATTATTATATATCTTTACATTTATGGTAACAACTCCAAAATGAAATTTATATTATTTTCACATATATAATGAAATTAACACTTGCAAAATTATATTTTCACTTATGTATATAATCTTTTTAAATATAAAAAATTAACGCCCTTGTGCATACATATATATATATATTTTTAATTAAAATATTTTGAATATATTATGGATAAATTAATCAAATATTACATATAATTAAAGCACATACACAAATTAACAATAATTCATTAAAAATCTTACTAATTAAACACGATATATAGCTCCGGATTTCACAAACATTAATGAAAAATAAACATCTCAAACATAATAATTAAAGACGATGCACAATAATTCATTCCAAGCAATACTCTCAAACATTCATGAAAATAGTTAATCATTTTTCAAAAGTTTCAACTTCGAGATGATCAGGATCTTGGTCCCTTGCCACGGCTCGAACCCGGTCCTCGGGGTGGGGGATACTCATCGGATGAAGGCGGGGGTGGTGGGGGATAACCACCAGCTTGTGGGACGCTGGGTCCGGATCCCTGTTGTGATGCCCGCATCCACTCGGTAAACTGATTTTGGAAGTTCTGGGTCATCTCCTCATGCATTTGCCGTTGTCTCTCTTCCAATTGCTCCAACAATCGGCGATTCTCCTCAGCCGTCTCTCTCCGCGTTCTCTCACGCTCCTCAGCAAGTAGTCGGTCCACATCAATTTGACTGTAGGCACCAAAATGAGTCCCAGCTGATGTCCCGCCTGGGCCGGAGACTATGCGTCTGGACTTTTCCAATTGTCCGAGCCCACGAACTTTACCGTGCTTTTTCCCCACAGTCTTGACGTACATCTGAGATAACTCTGGAAGACTGGGTTCAGGAGGTTGCTCGTCAGAGTCAGAGGTAGGGTGCAGTTGGGAGACTCTCGCTTGTACATCAGCCTGCACATTTTTTTAGAGAATTATTTTTCTAGATATTTAAATATTCTTAAATATTCATATTTTTATTTTAAAATGTAACAAGAATACTTACCAATGTATCAGATATAAGTCCATATGTATACTGTCCTGGACCACGGTAGTGGAAGTGCTCCACAATTTCCCAATCTGTGGCGGGACGTCCCTTCTTCCTCTCCTATAATTTAGAACATGATGATTAAAACTTAAAATATGTATACATATTATAAAAATTAAAATAGTGTGGTATCAACAAATGACTTACAATATCCAGGGCAACCTCGACGGCACCACGAGATCCACCTTTATGGGTGGAGATGCCAGTACCCGGGCCAGCAGGCTCAGATAGTCTGTTCCGTCTACATTGTGCGGATTTGGCTTTCACGTCTTCTCTGTCCCAGTAAGCGAGCAAGACCTTCCACACTTTTGTATCCCACTGTGGCTTCTTACCCTTCAACTCCCATTTTCTTTTCACAAAGTTCAAAAGATCTACATATCTTTCAGCAGCTCTTTTCAAGAACAAGTGATGCACATACTGTGTGGAAGTGACAGTAGGATCCCACCTAGCCTCTTTCTGATAAACAAAGATGTTATTATGTCATACAATAATATCATTATAAATCAAATGAATATATACCTGAAATGTCTCCCAGTACTCCTGCAGCCTTTCTTCGGATATCATCCTGAAGGTGAAGGCACCCAACTCCATATGTCCAGCCATGATACGTCTGATCAGCTTGGAGACCGGATTCGAAGGCATCAAGTTGCAAAACAAGTTTGTAATACATAATTAATATTCACGGATATATATTCCTCAAAATTCATGAAAATAGTAAGTCTAACATACGTATCGTAGGCAATATACACATCTAGCCTCTGTCCGACCATTTGTGAATCCGATTGTTCTTCAGAATCCGGGTCGGTATACTGCTCAGCTTCCTCGTCATCAGTCGTGGGGATCAACGGAACTGGCACTGGTATGTGTGGTATAGGCACTGTGTTCCGCGCCCCACTAGATCGGCCTCGACCCCCGCGACCTGTACTCTGTCGCCGTCCCCCGCTAGAGCTACGATCGGATCCGCTCATCTGTAAAATTTTAAACATAACGTATTAATTATCATATAAATGATCAAATAATCAAAGTTTAGGTGCATCACGAAATAATTTATAACACCGAGATAACAATTAATATAATAACATATTATCACATAAATGATAGCAATTACTAAACTACTTAATCTTCATCTGAGTATGAATTATGTTCATCATCGTCTTCTTCCTCCTCTTCTTCTTCTTCTTCCTCTTCTTCTTCCTCTTCCTCTTCCTCTTCCTCTTCCTCTTCCTCTTCCTCTTCCTCTTCCTCTTCCTCTTCCTCTTCCTCTTCCTCTTCCTCTTCTTCTTCCTCTTCTTCTTCCTCTTCTTCTTCCTCTTCTTCTTCCTCTTCTTCTTCTTCCTCTTCTTCTTCCTCTTCTTCTTCCTCTTCTTCTTCTTCTTCTTCTTCTTCTTCTTCTTCTTCTTCTTCTTCTTCTTCTTCTTCTTCTTCTTCTTCTTCTTCTTCTTCTTCTTCTTCCAACATCATCATTCTCAATTTGAATTAGTGCACCACTGACATCTGCCAACACGATAGGATCACTGTCTATTTGCACATTATTCATTTGTGAATCAATCTCATCGTTTTGGAACGGGGGTAGCTCTTGTTCATTCCTTTTATCAATTTCCACTAAGGATCTCGGTTTGACTTTGCAAACAGCAAGCCATTCATGATTTCGCACCCCCGGGTATTCGCAATAGTAAACTTGAGTGGCTTGGTTTGCTAATACAAAAGGATCATAACGGCCATATACTCTTCTCCGATTAACATCCACAAGTTTGTAGTTAGGATGTATTCTTGTTCCATTTGGCACGGTAGGATCATACCACTCGCACTTGAACAGAACCACTTTTTTCTCAAGTCGTCCAGGGTATTCCAACTGTAATACTTCTTCAAGGATCCCATAGAAATCATTCTCATCTGAATCATAGTTTGTCCCCTTGATACAAACTCCACTGTTCACAGTCGATTTTGATTCACCATAAGTGCGTGTGTGAAATTTGTATCCATTCACGTAATACCCAGGATATGTGGTAACACAACTTATAGGACCGCTGGAGAGATCACGTATCCACCGGTTCTGAATATTGTTTACCTTAACCTATAGTTGACAAAATATTTAATCCTGAGTCTATGTATATATTTTATTATTTATATAATTTTATCAACTTGACTTACAACTTGTTCAAACCATGATGCAAACTGATGTTGAAGTTTATCGTCTTGTTCAGCCCTAGAGAGATTCGGTTGAACACTTTGAAGTTGATCCATAAACATACTACAAGAGGGAAGATGTACAATATTATCATTATAATGATGTTTTGTAATAATTATAGATGGACGATGTTGAATATTAACTTACTCAACATACGGTTGCACCTCGTTACAATTCAGTAACACGTAGGTGTGAGCTGTATTTTTCTCTTCGTCTACAATATATCTTGTATTCTTCCGTCCAAGTGGTCGTCCAGGAGGTATAAAAATTGACGGAGTATCGGGTTGGGGTTCTTCGGCGCCACGACCATCGTAATTACGAGGTACATTATGACGCCTCGTCAGAACATGATCCTCAAAGTAGTGGGAACAGAAAATTGATGCTTCTTTTGTTAGATATGCATTTGCGATCGAAGCTTCGACATGAGCCTTGTTACCCACACTGAGTTTTAAATTGTAAAGATACCTAACCAAATGCATCAATAGTGAGTATAATAACCGCTAATTGTTCAAATATTTGAAAGTTGTAGATTACCTCTCAAATGGATACATCCATCTGTATTGTACAGGACTAGCCACTCGTGCTTCGTATGCAAGGTGTACAGGTAGATGCTCCATCGAATTAAAGAAGCTGGGTGGAAATATACGTTCCAACTTGCACAAGATCAGTGGAATATCTACTTCCAACCGAGTCATGTTCTCAACTGTAATCGTCGTAGAAGTCAACTCCTTGAAGAATAAACAAACTTCAGTGATAGCTTTCCACACGTTCTGTGGAAGAATTTCACGGAAGGCAATCGGGAGTAGCCTCTGCATAAACACGTGACAATCATGACTCTTCAACCCAAACATTTTCAATTTTGTCCAGTCAATAGTTCGAGACAGGTTGGACACATAGTTTTCAGGAAACTTTAGCTCATCTACCCATCTGCACACAACATCCTTTTGTCTCTTATCAAGTGAATAACAAGCTTTGGGATACTTTCCTGTACGTGGACATTTCACAAGTGATGGACGACGACAATATTCATTAAGTTCATCTCTGGACTTATTCGTGTCCTTTGTTTTCCCTTCCACATTCATTACAGTGTAGAACAAATTATCAAAGAAGTTTTTTTCAATGTGCATCACGTCCAGATTATGACGGATCAACAAGGTACTCCAATACGACAAATCCCAGAAAATACTTTTCTTCTTCCAACCAGTTTCCAATCTCTTGTTGTGGGCCTCGGCACCATCTTCTGTCACTTTTCGACATCCCACCCAATTGATTTCATTTAGGAGTGATTCACCTGATCGAATGGGTGGTGGTGGGTCATCCACTATCACATTCTTTCTTAATGCAGTCTTGTTTCTCCGATACGGATGGTGTCTAGGTAAGAATTTACGATGGTTATCGAACCACGACTGTTTACGACTGAGCCTCAGAGTGAAAGCATCAGTGTATTCTCCACAGTAAGGACAAGCTGTCCGTCCAGCAGTGCTCCATCCAGACAACATTGAGTAAGCTGGAAAGTCACTGATGGTCCAAATTAGTGCAGCTCGCATCAGAAAATTTTGCTTTGTAGCAACATCGTACGTTTCCACCCCAATTTCCCACAAATACATTAAATCACGGATCAACGGCTGTAAAAAAATATCCAATGTATCCTTAGGATTTTTAGGACCAGGCACTAGTACCGTAAGAAACATGAATTGATCTTTCATACACAACCACGGAGGTAGATTGTACGGTGTCACTATCACTGGCCATGAAGAATATTGTTTCCCAGACTGTCTGAATGGTTGAAAACCATCGGTGCTTAGGCCCAACCTTATGTTCCGAATCTCGGAAGCAAATTCAGGATATGAATTATCCAGGTGTTTCCAAGCCAATGAGTCTGCAGGGTGACGCATAACACCAGAATCATCGTTAGAGCAACTTGCATGCCATGTCATATCTTTTGCAGTAGCAACAGACTGATACAATCTTTGCAGTCGAGGAATGATAGGAAAGTAGAACATCTCCTTGTAAGGCTTTTTCTTTTTCCATTGACCATCAACACCACGCTTACGGGGTTTAAACCGTGGATGACCACAAACCTTACAATGTTCAAGTTCACTATCATTACCCCAATATATCATACAATTCTGTGCACAACAATCAATCCTCTCTACTGGAAGACCCATCCCACTCATTAGTTGTTTGCTATCAGAAAATTTCCTGGGCACTAGATTTTCAGGAGGAACAATATCCCGAATCAAGTCAACAACTTGATTATAACCCCTCTCAGACAGTCTATTTTCAGTTTTAATGTTCAACAGTCGGGCGTTGAATGACAATTGTGAGTGTGTTTCGCAACCATGATACAAATCCTGGTTTGCTGCACGAAGCATGTCATAAAATTGAGCAGCATGTCATAAAATTGAGCAGCATGCTCATTTGGGGGCTCCTCATTAACGGGTTCAGCTTCCACATTTCCAAAATGAAGATTAGGACCAGTTAGGTCAGTGATCATGTCATGGTACGAGGTAGACCCTGCAGTATCATCTACTCTGTACGAAGTCGATGCCAACTGATCATAGTTTTGGTATGGTAGATGACCCCAATTTTGTTCACCGTGTAAAACCCAATTGTGATAATTGGGCATAAACCCATTTATATACAAATGTGTTTTCACGTCAATTGGTGCTCTAAACCTTTGGTTCCTACATCTGGATTTCGAGCAGGGACACCTAATTTCTCCTTCACTCATCCAATCAGGATTGCTAGTAGCGAATTGTATAAATGATTCAAGACCACTAAGAAAATCGGGAGCTATCATTCCATTAATTGTTCTTGGACCATACATCCAAGTACGACTTGAATAACTCATATTATAATCTGTTTCAAATTAAAGAATATTCAAAATTTAATAAAAATTCATGATCAATTGTAATTATCCTAGTGTTAAATAATTAGCTCATCTAAAATTTTCGGCAGAGTTTCGTTTATTTTTTTTCGTATTCTCCAGTTATAACTAAGATCCTATATAGTGCATCTATTTCCGACTTAATTAAAATTAATCAAGTCGGAACGTACATTCTACAGCTAGAAAACAACCAATAATATATTCATCAACCCCCTCCACTCCAACATAATTAAATATAAACTTAATTTGAACAAAATTAACTAATTAAATAATATATTCATCAAACTAATAATAATGAAAATTAATGTAAATAATCGAACATCAATATTTATCACATTAATATATATATATACTTAAATATATATCATACAAATTAATTTATTAAATACAACAAATATATATTAGCTATTAATTATTTCTAATTAATTATAATAACATGAATACATTATCAAATTAATTAATTACCCACTAATTACAAATAACAAGCTAAAAACTACATAATTAGCAACTAATTAACACCTATACATGCATATATACATGCATATATACATACTATAAACATATATATACATGAAATTAATTTGCATTTTACAAAGTATTTAACGGATTAAAACGAAAAATGTTACCGTAGAAATGTTCACGAGGACGAGTAGGCCAAAACCCGACCGGTGGAGGACACTTTTCGGCGACGGCGGCGGCGGCAGGTAGTGGCGGCGCGGCTAGAGGAGGGGGAGGGGAGGGTTTCTGCTGAAAAAGGGGAAGAAGGGGTATTTATATCCAATTTTTACCGAGGGGGTTAAAGAGGGCAACACCCCTCGGTAAAATCCTAGAATTTAACGTGGGCGAGGGGCTACGCCCTCGGCAAACTGGGCGAGGGGCCGAGCCCTCGGCTCGCAGCCGCGCATACATGGGCGAGGGGACGAGCCCTCGGCTCGCAGCAGCGCCCAACTGGGCGAGGGGCAACGCGCTCGTTAAGGCGCGAGGGGGCCCACCCTCGTTAATGCGCGAGGGATCCGCGCTCGCCAGCCCTTTTTTCAAATTTTGGCGAGGGGCCCGCGCTCGTTAAGTAACGAGGGGACCCCTTCCCTCGCCTCTGCCCTCGTCCATCTTTTTTTTTTTTGCCCTCGCCTCGGCCCTCTTTAGGGACGAGGGCAAACATTGCCCTCTTTAACTCCCCTCGCCATTTCTGCCTTTTTTTGTAGTGTATTAAGTATTTAATAAAAATTAGTATTTCCTTCGTCTCTGAAAAATAGTCATATTTTTTTACATGTGGTTTAATATAATATGTCGGAGAGTATTACGGGATTTTCTAAGGTTCATTTTTTAATAAAATGATTGTTAATGGAAATTTTGTTTCGCATATTTTCCATAAACGATCATTTTATTAAAAGAAAAACTTCAGAAAATCCCGTAATATCCTCCGACATATCGCATTAAACCATGTAAAAAAAATATGACCATTTTTCAGGGACGGAGATTGTATATAACTATATATTAAATAGGGTTAATTCCGAAAAAAATCACGAACTTTATAGTCTTTATCAATTACAACATGAACTTTTAAAGTTTGCACTTTGATACACGAACTAATTTATTATTGCAATTCGATACATTGTGTAAATTTCTGGGGATACTCTATACATGTTGTAAATTTTTTCGCAATACTAACGCTCTGTAGCAGCCGAAGCTGCCACAAAAAATACGTCACACACTATATCAAATGTCAAATCTAAAAGAGTTTTTTTTTTTTTTTTTTTAATTTCAAAACATTTTTTTATAAAAGAATTGCTCAAACATGGTTTAATAATAGTGAAAGATAGTAAAAAAAAAAAATGTATAGTATCTGTATAAGTTTGTATGATGTGAGACATTTTTTCTACATAAACTAGACAACACAAAAATTTATAATCAATTATTATACGTGTTTGAGCAATATATTTTAAAAAAACTTTTTGAAATATTAAAATAAATAAAATTTTACAGATTTGACATCTGACATGGCATGTGACGCGTCTATGGTATCAGCTTCGGCTGCCACGTAAGTGTACATATCGCTGAAAATTTACATTATGTATCGAATTGCAATAATAAATTAGTTCGTGCATTGAATTGTAAACTTTAAAAGTTCATGTTGTAATTGATAAAGACAACAAAGTTCGTGATTTGTTTTGTAATTAACCCTATTAAATATTGTGTATGATTAACAAGGGCTTATAAAATTCATATTATTTAGCTTGTGCTAAAAAAGAATAGAATCCAACATTTAATTGTGTTATTTCACATATAAGTAATCGGTATAGTACATGGTTATTACATCGTTACACATGATATGATATTTTTAACAAAAAATTATTTATAAAAATCAACATGCACATACAACTTTTATTTATAATACACATGCATCTATAGATGCATAAAATTATTATACAAATGACAATCAATATCCATCCATCTAATCTAAGTCAATTTTGAATAGAGTAGACGAAATCTAATTAAACTTGTTATCAAATTTTCACATGATTCAAAATACCCAAATACAAAGAGAATTAGCCGATGAATGATCTCCCAAAGCCATGGAAAGATTTAGAGAAAGATTAGAATAATAAGACATAATTAAAAATTAATTACATTTGAAAAACATCTTTCTCATAAAGTTTTAAAGAAAAAGAACATAAAAATTCTCAAGAACAATTGAATGTACAATCTCTATCTAGAAATTAAAATGACTTAAACAAACAATGAATTGTGGTGTGTTAAATCTCACATTTAAATATTTATTGTTGGGATGCCTTGAACTTCTGCGTTGAACTGGTAGGGGGTCTTGTTGCCCGGTCAACGAGTCGGGGTTCCAGGGGGCGATGTGCCCCTAGTTCGAGGGTTCGGGGGTAACGGCCCCGATTTTCACTGTGTATGTTATGCTTGGGCTCGTTTGGAGTTTTGAGCCTGTTTTCGAGGCCCGTTTGTTAGGGTTTATAAATACCCTTATTATTTGACCTAGTTCATTATGTACTCTGAAAACGCTGAGATCTCATAATAATATATAGATCCTCTCTTATGGCTGTGGACATAGCCAACATAACGTTGGTGAACCACGTAAATCTGTGTCGTATTCTTTTTTATTTATGATTCTTTCTTGCATCTCGTTATAGCCGTTGTAAATCTTAAATAAGTGAAGCCGGTTTAGAATTGAAAAATCTCATATTTTTTCGTGAAGGCCCACTCATCTTGAGTAGGAAAAATGTTTCAGTTAATTTGCAATATTTTTTGGCCGCCTCGACCCGACTCAAACTTACTAAGGTGGTCGAGTGCATAAATCTTCATGATTTATTTTTTAGCATTTATAATTGACTCGACCCGGGCAGGGCCGCTCCTATTTGGAGGCCAACGAGTCGATCGACTCGGGGCCCAACAATTTTATAATTTTTAGGGGCCCAAAATAATTTTTATATAATTTCACAAGATTAATTGATATTGAGCATTTGTCCTGGCGGCTAAAGTTTTTGTTTGTCTATCTAGATGTCCTGAGTTCGATCTTTGATGGGTACTCAAATTTTTGTTAAATTTTGATTTACTCATGATGGACCACTTAATAATGTTAATTCTTTCAGCCCATTAATTCCATGTGTCATTAATCTATTAGTATATATACACTCATTAATTCCTCCTAATCACAATTCACAATACGAATTTTATTTCTCATAAATTTATTAATGGAGAGGCACAAACCAGTCAGAATCTAAAAAAAGAAAAACTCCAAATTTCAAAACCCTACCAAGTAATTTATATTCATGCAATTATGATTTATCTTCTTCTTCTTTTACCAGTATACTTGTATGATAAAAAATTATATTAAAATACTTAGTGATTAATAAGTAATAACAATTTTGTAATTTAAATTTGATACAATGTCTCGAGATAGATTGGATGGATTAACTATGTTATCAATTGAGAAAGAATTGGCCGAACAAATTGATTATACAGATGTAAGTAATATTTTTTCCTCTAAAATTGTTAGGGCGATTGTATTTAAGTAGCTAGTTTGAAAATATTCGTCATATTAATTTAAGCATTAACGTTTTTTTATTTTAGTATTGTATAATATTTTATTTCATGTCATTTAAAATTTTATATTGTATATAAAGTAGTATAATTGAGGGGCCCAATTTTAAAATCGACTCAGGCTCCACAATTCCTAGGATCGACCCTGGATCCGGGTCTGAGCGCTCGAGTGGTCGAGTAGCAAATTAGTTGTTGTCCACTAATTTATTTTGTCTATTTATTAAATTTCTAAATTTCAATTTACTCGATTCTCTGTTCTTGGTGATTTTTATTAGACGTGGTTTTAATGGTTTAATGTCTTCTCTCCATTATCCATGGTTAGCAGTTTGCATCAGTTTATTTTTTATCGATCTCACCTATACTTAATGAATTTATTGCTTACAGAGATTAAATACAATTTGAAATGACAAATGAACCGAAATCAAATTAAAAAGTTAGTCTAAGAATCTATATTATAGTAAAAAGTGACAATCCATTGAGAAATATTTTTGGACGAAAATACCCTCACCTATTTTTCACACAGACAAATCACCCACCTACAATCTATGGAAGACTTTTGACTAACCCATGCCCAACACTCTCTTCCCAACTCCTTGTCTTCCTATCCCATCCCCCCTACAATCTATGGAAGACTTTTGACTAACACATGCCAAACACTCTCTTCCCAACTCCTTGTCTTCCTATCCTATCCTACAATTCAAAACACCTATGCATCCAATCGGCCAACACCACAATCCACTTCGGAGATCTCCCGTCCGCCACCGCCACCGCCTGGGATTCATCCCACAAGATCAATTCCCGACATTGACTTGAAGCGATTTTACTAACTTCCACTAGTCGCTTACCCGCAAGCGGACGGGTTCACTGTAGTAAGAGTAAGTATAATGGCCAAGTATTATCGAACCCACAGGATAGTGTATATGCGAATAGATCCCTGAAGATCTACGCGTCGTAGTTAATATGAGTGTGTTGTTTTTGGATTTTTTTGAAAGGTTAATTAAAAGACTAAAATAAACTAAGTAAACTAAAATACTAAAGCAATCAAATTAACTAAGGGTTGTGTTCTAATGAGAGATGGTGATGCTTAGGATTGGAATCCCTACGTATACTAACGGAGCATGTACATAATCAGAATAACTGTGACACACAAGAATTAACCTAAGTCTAAGAATGCAAGGTGAAAGCTCAAGATTCCAAACCCTAATACTTTACCCTAACACTCGACTTCACGAATCTACTAACAAGTTACTAGATTGTGCTTAATTAATGAGACCCTAATTTAACTAAGGTGATGCGGTCGTCCTCCTTCGCTAAACCGGTAGATGAATTAACCTCTCCTAAACCCTCTCGTTAAGACTACTAATTGTTATTGAGTGATGCGGTCGTCCTCTCTCTAACACTTTCGTACGAAATTCAAAGGTAAAGTTAAGATTAATTATAAGAATTCATTAATTAAGAGAATTAAAACTAACGTCACGAATTATCCTAATTACGTACCCACATCCTACTTCTACGAGTTCATCCTACCCTAAGCATACAAGGGTTTTAGCCGGACATGGCTTTAACAAACATAAAAGCGATAGAAGAAACAACGAACATACACATAATGAATTGAACAAAGAAAATAAGAAACATGAACTAGGGTTTTAAAAGAAATAAATACTAAAAACTGAAATTTAATTAACTAAAATGAAGTTTCAAAGCGTTCAAAGAAATCAAACTAACTAAAAGAAATTAATAAACGAAAAGAAACTAAGAATTCGTATGCATAACCTCAACAAAACGTAAATAAAGCTTGCTCCTCTCCTTCCTCTCCAACAAAACTAAGTCTAAAGTAATTTCTAAAGTTCGGGGGATCCTTCAAAACGTGTTTGGAAGAGGTATATATAGGCACGGGTCGAAACGAGAGTTAATGGGTCGAAAATACGCATCCGGAGGCAAAAATCTGAGGTTGCTCGAGCAAAACGCTCGAGCAGTGTAGCTCGAATGACACAATCGCTCGAGCGGTTCCACTCGAGCCGGTCGAGCGCTGAAAATGCACTGTATGTTTTGGGCGCTCGAGCAATTCGCTCGAGTGGTGGCGCTCGAGCTGCTCGAGCGCAAGAAAAGTTCTGTAAGTTTAGGCACTCGAGCAATGCGCTCGAGCGGTGGCGCTCGACCTAGTCACTCGAGTGACTTCCAACTCATCCCAACTGATACATTTCCTCGTCCGCACTAATACCAATCGTATTTCTTCAATATCTTCTCATCCGGGCATCCGTTTGAGTCGATTCAAAGTCCTACGAACTCCATTTTTCGTCCTCTATTCACCTATGAGCATTAAAGAGACAAATTCATCAATGTATAGAAATAGTGCTCAATTGACTCTAAATACTCGATAAACTCGACCAAAACTCGGGCGTTTCTAGCTACGAATCATGACAATTTCACGCCTAATCAACCCCCCCAAACTTACCATATTGCTTGTCCCCAAGCAATGAAATAATAAGTCAAGTGAAATTGTTAGGAATGAGTCGAAAAAATCAATCATGCAAGCTAATGAACTCAAGCTTCAAAAGTCAATCACCCGTATACTCACTCACTTTCTTGTATCGTACTCATGCAACAATAATAAGAAACACCAAGATCAAGCATGGATGTGCACTCAACGATGTGTTTCACTCCCTCACAAGTGTATATCAACGATTAAGTGACTCACTCAAACAATCAATCACTCATATCAGCAGCCATAGGCTTGTAAGCACCCTCAACTCCGACCATACTCTAGAAATCAATGCCGAATCAAAAAGGACTTTTCTCAGGGTTGTAATGTAGACTCTTTGGACGGGTGGGATAACAATATGGGTAAGTGACTCCAGTGAATGGAGAATAGAAAATCAAACTTCGGTACTTCGAGATTAAGAACAAACTACTTCAAACGTATTCAATCAATACACTTTCAATTCCAATTCTCTCAACACTTCAATTTTTTTATCTTTCTCACTCTTTCACTTTTTTCTTTTTCGTACAAACACATGAGCTCATTTTTTTTTCTTTTGCTCATTCTCAATTTTCTTTCTCTTTTTCCCACATCTCAAAACTTCATCACACCTTCTTCTCATATTCACTCAACAAACAACCTTTTCCTTTTTCAACTCAATTCACTCCCTTCATATTCACACTTTCCTATTCTCCACTCAAATTGGGACAAAAAGGCTTAGGAATTGGAATAGTGTTCATATGTGCTAGCAAATAAAATAGGCTTTAGGCTCAAAGGGGCTATCAAGGGATCAATGTCATTGGTAAGGAAATTTTTGGCTAAGTGACTCATTCAAAACAAAGATGGCCTAAGATCCTATTCGGCATATCAAACTAGACACAATCAAGAAGCAAGAGCACACACAAGTTCTAGCATCCTCTAAGGTGATGATTCACTCACAAACGAAGAGATTAAATCATGCATCAAAATCTCATAAGGCACAAAAGCTCACGGCTTTCACATCCATGCTAGTCCTAGTGAATTCTCACTCTAATCACACAAGCACTCAAAAGAAAACTCATAAGCATACGGGTTCTCTCTCTAAATCAGCTCAAATGCAAACACTCACACAAAAGAATTTCTAACTCACCCTTACAACTCACTCTACTCGTCAAATCATACTCAAAGATAGCAATCAACAAGCATAAGATGATTGATAGGCATGAAATATGCATTAGTGAGTCAAATCAAATCACCCCAAGGAGTATCTCAACAAACCAATAATCAATCAAACTCAACTCAAAGATAAGGGCGTGCATGCATGTGCAATGTAACAAGAAACAAATAAAAAACTCCACCCCCCCAAACTTCGACCTTGCTAGAGGTCTAAGTTTGGGGTTGTGGGTTACCTCAACCAAATAATTCAATTTCTCTCAATAGCTTTGCACATTCCCTTGTCTCAAGTTGGTTCCTTCAATCTCCACTTCTTTGATACTTTTACTCCTTTAGAGACAAGCCTACAAGCAACTTACTCAAATACGAGGTTAAACATACGACTCAAAACACCCTAATAATATAAAAAGACACTAAAAATAAATGAAAGCAAATAAAAAATGGGTTGCCTCCCATTCAGCGCTATTTTTAAGGTCCTCATGCCGGACCGAGCTCAAAGGAGCTTATGGGACATCATACTCAAATTTACCTCCCTTATTCTCATAAGAGTGGTGTTTGAACTCCTTTCCTTGATTCCCTACCATCATGAGCTCCTTTGCTTTCCTCTCCACCTCAAGTGGTATAGGTCTCAACTCCTTCTCACCTTTATCTGGAGGCATCTTACCAAACAGGTTCTTGAATTTAGACTTTTTCTTCTTAACTCCTCCTTTTCCCTCCAACTGGGTCACATCCACACTTTTCACCTCTCTATCCTTCAACTTCTTCACTTTATCCCTATCAAAATAATCACGATCATAATGCACATGGGTTAAATAATCAAGTGAAGGACTAACAAAATCATGAATATGAGAAGGATTAGGGATAGAAGGTGTGTCTTCAACACTAGGATCAATGGCATCCATGCAATACAAGCTCTCATCCTCCTTCGGGTGCTTCATGGCTTCATATAGGGAGATCTTCACTTCTTGATCATCAACCTTCAACGTGATCTTCCCATTTGCCACGTCTAGCACCATCCCCGCCGTAGCTAAGAACGGTCTTCCCAAGATCAGGGGCACGTGCTCATCTTCCTCCATCTCTAGCACTACAAAGTCGGCTGGAAAAATGTGATCTCCAACTGTCACTAAGACGTCTTCAACAACACCTTGAGGTCGACTAATAGACCGATCGGCGAGTTGAAGCGTCATCGTTGTGGGTTGAAGTTCACCACCTTTCAACTTCTTGAAAAACGACAACGGCATGAGATTGATGCTCGCCCCTAAATCACATAGCGCTCCTTTCTTGATCCCGTTTCCAATGTCACATAGGATCGTGAAACTCCCGGGATCCTTCAGCTTCGGTGGAAGCGCCTTGTGCACTAATGCACTCACCTCGTGGTTCAGCTGCACCAACTTCGGCTCATCCACTCGCCGTCTTTTCGCGATCAAGTCCTTCAGAAACTTTGCATAATGCGGCATCTGTTCCAAAGCATCATAAAAAGGAATGTTAATGTGAAGTTGTTTAAAAACATCAAGAAATTTTGCAAATTTTTCATCAAGCTTATTTTTCATGAGGCGCTGTGGATATGGGACGGGTATCACAGATTTGGGTACCCCCCATTCATCTCTTTCCGTTTCTTTCACTTTATCCCTTGCTTCCTTTGCCTTTTTCCACTTTGGAACCCTCTCTATCTCCTCACTTTCCTTGCTTGCTTGAGTGCTCTCATCCTCAACCTTCTTCTCAATTCCTTCACTTTCAATCCCCTTCTCAACTTGGGGCGTCTCAGAATCAGCAGGCATCTGAGGACCTTCATAGTTGGTTCCACTTCTAAGCTGGATCGCCTTGCAATGCTCTTTCGGGTTCCCTTCCGGCATTCTATTCACGGACTTTGCAATTTGGCTCATCTGGAACTCTAAAGAAGTGAACCTTCGATTGTTCTCTTGTTGAGTTCTAGTCCACTCAACATTCATCTTCTGGAGCTCTTGATCACGTTGATCACCCTTCTTATGCAACTCATTCACATCGTACTCCAAGGATGACAACCGCTTGCTACCTTCCTCCACCTTCTGAAGAATAGCTCTCAACATCTCCTCGGTTGATGCACCGCCTTCTCCACCAGGAGGTTTAGACCCCGGATCAACACCTGCAGGGACAGTAATACCAGCTTTTGGGTTAGCATAAGAAAAATTATCATTCTTCCTCCATGTGTTTTGAGGAGGCTGCTGGCCTCCTTGAACTCCTTGTGTGTTCCTCCATTGATTTTGAGGGTGCTGAGGGCCTGGAGGTACAAATGGTTGGCCATAAGACGGCCTTCCATAATGATTACCACCTTGGTAGCCATTCTGATTATAATACGGACCTCCCATGTAATTGGCTACCTCTTGCTGTCCACTTGGTTGGTCTACTCTCTCGTTCTCTACTGCATGCTCTTCAACCATACTCTTCCCCAACTCGAGGTTGTTGATCTTATCCATCATGGCCATCAATAGCCTTCTCGTTCCTTCTCCCTCCTCAACCTGATTAACTCTCTGAAAATCTGCATCTCCACTCCAAGCACCGGCATTCGTGACAATGTTGTCCACGATCTCCCTACATCTCTCTATGCCTTGGTTCAGGAATGCTCCGCCCGAACAGGCGTCTAAATGGTCTTGCCCCGCCTTGTTGGCACCACTGTAGAAGAATGCCATAATATCTCCCTCATTGTACCCGTGCTGCGGGCACTCTATCAGCATGTTTGAGTATCTCTCCCACGCTTGACGTAGGTCCTCTCCTGACTTCTGGCGGAAGGAAGAGATCTCAATTCTAGCCTTGATCGTCCTAGATGGAGGGTAGAATCGCTCGAGGAATAGACGCTCGAGCTCGGCCCAAGTGGTAATACCTCCCCGCGGGAGCGTATTATCGTACCACTCCTTAGCTATTCCCGTCAGTGAGAATGGGAACAGCCTAAGCCTCTTGGCATCTTCAGACATGCCATTGTAATTAAATGTGGAGGCTATCATTAGAAAGCTCCTCAAGTGTGTGTGAGGATTCTCTTTTCCGATCACCCCCTTGAACTGGTTCTCTGTAAGCAACTTTAGAATTCCCGGGGAAATCGAGAAGTTGTTCGCCTCAACTGGAGGCAATGCCACTCCATCGTAGTACCTCTGTGGCTGCGCTGCAAACCTCCCTCGAATAGCCATCTGATCGACGTTCTGAGGAACGTGTTGAGGATTAGCAGCAGGTACTGGTACTTGTTGGGGTGGTGGTGGGTAAACAGGTGGTTGATTATAGACTGGAGGTGGAGGGTACGGGTATGGTGGATAAGGATAAGGTGGGTATGGGTAATGTTGGTATACTGGGTTGTTGAAAGGGTTATTTGGGTTTTGTGGGTAAGCAGGGTTTTGGTTCTGGTTTTGGGGTTGTGTTTGTGCAGAGTTGATTGGGTCTTGTGGGTTCGAGTGTGGGCTCTCAGTTCCCCCTATGGGTATCTGCTGATTACTGCTGTTTCCATTGGCACCCTCTGCCCGTTCCACAAGAGCAGTATACTCTGCAGCTATTTTGTCTAACTCCCCAAGTTCATCAGAAATCTTGTCTTTGTTTCCCGCGGCAGTAGTCATTCTTCTCAAGAAGGCTCGATTCCTTCTAGCTATTGTCTCAGGGTCTGACTGAATTCTCTCTTCGCTCGTATTGCCTTGTGAGCGTGTTTTCATAAACCTGACACACTAGCAGAAGGATCAAAACGCAACTGCCGAAAGAAAAATAAGAATAAAAATAAAACAGAAAATAAATCACTCACTACTAATTACTAAGCTATCTACAAATCCTATTCAAAAAGCATATAACGCCATCCCCGGCAACGGCGCCATTGACTTGAAGCGATTTTACTAACTTCCACTAGTCGCTTACCCGCAAGCGGACGGGTTCACTGTAGTAAGAGTAAGTATAATGGCCAAGTATTATCGAACCCACATGATAGTGTATATGCGAATAGATCCCTGAAGATCTACGCGTCGTAGTTAATATGAGTGTGTTGTTTTTGGATTTTTTTGAAAGGTTAATTAAAAGACTAAAATAAACTAAGTAAACTAAAATACTAAAGCAATCAAATTAACTAAGGGTTGTGTTCTAATGAGAGATGGTGATGCTTAGGATTGGAATCCCTACGTATACTAACGGAGCAGGTACATAATCAGAATAACTGTGACACACAAGAATTAACCTAAGTCTAAGAATGCAAGGTGAAAGCTCAAGATTCCAAACCCTAATACTTTACCCTAACACTTGACTTCACGAATCTACTAACAAGTTACTAGATTGTGCTTAATTAATGAGACCCTAATTTAACTAAGGTGATGCAGTCGTCCTCCTTCGCTAAACCGGTAGATGAATTAACCTCTCCTAAACCCTCTCGTTAAGACTACTAATTGTTATTGAGTGATGCGGTCGTCCTCTCTCTAACACTTTCGTACGAAATTCAAAGGTAAAGTTAAGATTAATTATAAGAATTCATTAATTAAGAGAATTAAAACTAACGTCACGAATTTTCCTAATTACGTACCCACATCCTACTTCTACGAGTTCATCCTACCCTAAGCATACAAGGGTTTTAGCCGGACATGGCTTTAACAAACATAAAAGCAATAGAAGAAACAACGAACATACACATAATGAATTGAACGAAGAAAATAAGAAACATGAACTAGGGTTTTAAAAGAAATAAATACTAAAAACTGAAACTTAATTAACTAAAACGAAGTTTCAAAGCGTTCAAAGAAATCAAACTAACTAAAAGAAATTAATAAACGAAAAGAAACTAAGAATTCGTATGCATAACCTCAACAAAACGTAAATAAAGCTTGCTCCTCTCCTTCCTCTCCAACAAAACTAAGTCTAAAGTAATTTCTAAAGTTCGGGGGATCCTTCAAAACGTGTTTGGAAGAGGTATATATAGGCACGGGTCGAAACGGGAGTTAATGGGCCGAAAATACGCATCCGGAGGCAAAAATCCGAGATTGCTCGAGCAAAATGCTCGAGCTGTCCCGCTCGAGCAGTGTAGCTCGAATGACACAATCGCTCGAGCGCAAGAAAAGTTCTGTAAGTTTAGGCGCTCGAGCAATGCGCTCGAGCGGTGGCGCTCGACCTAGTCACTCGAGTGACTTCCAACTCATCCCAACTGATACTTTTCCTCATCCGCACTAATACCAATCGTATTTCTTCAATATCTTCTCATCCGGGCATCCGTTTGAGTCGATTCAAAGTCCTACGAACTCCATTTTTCGTCCTCTATTCACCTATGAGCATCAAAGAGACAAATTCATCAATGTATAGAAATAGTGCTCAATTGACTCTAAATACTCGATAAACTCGACCAAAACTCTGGCGTTTCTAGCTACGAATCATGACAATTTCACGCCTAATCAACCAACCCGATCAAACAAGAAAAATCCCCAATCTCATCCATGAACGGAAAATTTGATGGTTTTACCTTTTCCAATTGATGGTTTTGTTTTTGCCGTTAGGATAATTCAGTTTCGAGAAAATAAAAAGAGGATGTTGAAGCAAATTGGAAGCCCAGGTAAAGGATTTATGCATCGTGGTAATTTAATTTAGATTTGATTGTGTTCTAGGGTTTTTGTGGCGGTGGATTTATGGTTCTATATTAAGGAGCAACTTAATTGAAATATGAACTTTTAGTTGATTGTTTCTTAATCTATTTACAAGTTCCTCTATTTAGAAATTTACCCAAGAATGATTATTTTAGTTTCACAAAATAAGGAGTGACTTAATTGAAATATGAAATTTTAGCTGATTGTTTCTTAATCTATTTACAAGTTCCTCTATTCAAAAAATTTCCCAAGAATGATTATTTTAGTTTCTGTGTGAAAAGAGCAAAGTTTCTAACGGCATGTAATGTCATCCCAGGCTGTTCAAATAATAGGAATAGTCAATGGTTTCTATGATAAATTTTGAGCATTATGGTTTATATATTTTGCTTCTCCTATGCACCGATCCCACTGAAATCCCAAGGTCCGAATATGCATAAATGTATTTAAGAAGAGAAACATTTCTTGTGTTTTATCAATTGGGTGTTATTGATAGTTATAAGCTACTACACCTTTGTTTTTTTTAATGGTCTGATGTTATTTTATCCAATAACTTTTTATGGTTGATGGTGCATTTTAGCTTAGCATACTGAATGATTTTGATTGATATGAGATACTCCCTCCGTCCCATGATTATTTGCACTTTTTTTTTCTTCTGTCCCAAAATTATTTACACACTCTAAAAAAGAAAATATTGATTTGCGTGCACACTCACAATAATATACACATATTTACCCATATGCCACTAATTTACTAAAAAAGTAATTTTTTGTTAAAACGTGTGCCCTTTTTTGTGTGCAAATAATACCGGGACGGAGGGAGTATATAATTTACCAACTTTTTTATCATTTATCAAATCCTCTACACTTAGGAATGAGAAAGGTCGGCATCTCTTCTTATTCGATAGAGGAGCGTAATATTGAATTGTATGTGTCAATCTCAATTTAGATAAAACATGTTGCATCAGCAGTTGAAATGTATGTGGTTGATCTCGATCAAGATAAAATCTGTAGCAGCAGCAACAAGAATTATGTAGAAATTTGTCCTAAGCTTTGATTCGAAGGACCCCAGTTCTGGAGGCATATGTTTTAGGTTCCACCTTTTATTTATTTGAGGGTAATGATGACTCTTTTGAACTATAGTGAATTGAGAAAATCAGTAAGAAATTTGTTTTATCATCTGAGGTTTTGGATTCCAATTGAGGATGATAATAGGCCTAGAATAATATGAGGAATTGGCTTCTATAAATTACCCCAAAAATAATCCAATCTGTCTGAACCCCTGATGGTAAAAAAAAAAGGAAATTCGTTAGGAATCATTTTAGATTGTCAGACTTGGTCAATATTTTTGTATTTGTTAACTAACTTTGTATATTTTTAAAATGTAGATGGGATTCTTAATTTCTTATTTTTATTGTTTTTAGGATTCAAAGTTCGTGTTCAAATGGGCAACAATAGTCAGCTCATAAATAGAAGCTTCCAACATTTTTAAACTCTAACCAGTAGAGGAAAATGATGGGAGTGACTTTATCTTTTATTCCCACTCTTCTCAAGGTTAAGAAGGTGATTATTATTAATTACCCATTTTATTTTTTCATCTTTACTTGATCCTCGAATTTGTTCTCTTTTTTATTTTTTCGGATAGCTTTTAGTACTTGATTGTTGTCGTCTATGGCTTTTTATTACTTTATGAATTTTTCATGATTTTTTGTTTTTCCTTGAGCTGGGTTGTGGCTACACCTCTTTTTTTCCTTTTCTTATATTAAAAAGTGACAATCCATTGAGAAACATTTTTGGACGAAAATACCCTCACCTATTTTTCACACAGACAAATCACCCCCCTACAATCTATGGAAGACTTTTGACTAACCCATGCCCAACACTCTCTTCCCAACTCCTTGTCTTCCTATCCTATCCTACAATTCAAAACACCTATGCATCCAATCGGCCAACACCACAATCCACTTCGGAGATCTCCCGTCCGCCACCGCCACCGCCACCGCCTGGGATTCATCCCTCAAGATCAATTCCCGACCAACCCGATCAAACAAGAAAAATCCCCAATCTCATCCATGAATGGAAAATTTGATGGTTTTACCTTTTCCAATTGATGGTTTTGTTTTTGCCGTTAGGATAATTCAGTTTCGAGCAAATAAAAGGAGGATGTTGAAGCAAATTGGAAGCCCAGGTAAAGGATTTATGCATCGTGGTAATTTAATTTAGATTTGATTGTGTTATAGGGTTTTTGTGGCGGTGGATTTATGGTTCTATATTAAGGAGCAACTTAATTGAAATATGAACTTTTAGTTGATTGTTTCTTAATCTATTTACAAGTTCCTCTATTTAGAAATTTACCCAAGAATGATTATTTTAGTTTCACAAAATAAGGAGTGACTTAATTGAAATATGAACTTTTAGTTGATTGTTTCTTAATCTATTTACAAGTTTCTCTATTCAAAATTTTTCCCAAGAATGATTATTTTAGTTTCTTTGTGAAAAGAGCAAAGTTTCTAACGGCATGTAATGTCATCCCAGGCTGTTCAAATAATAGGAATTGTCAATGGTTTCTATGATAAATTTTGAGCATTATGGTTTATATATTCTGCTTCTCCTATGCACCGATCCCACTGAAATCCCAAGGTCCGAATATGCATAAATGTATTTAAGAAGAGAAACATTTCTTGTGTTTTATCAATTGGGTGTTATTGATAGTTATAAGCTACTACACCTTTGTTTTTTTTAATGGTCTGATGTTATTTTATCCAATAACTTTTTATGGTTGATGGTGCATTTTAGCTTAGCATACTGAATGATTTTGATTGATATGAGATACTCCCTCCGTCCCAAGATTATTTGCACATTTTTTTTCTTTTGTCCCAAAATTATTTACACACTCTAAAAAAGAAAATATTGATTTGCGTGCACACTCACAATAATATACACATATTTACCCATATGCCACTAATTTACTAAAAAAGTAATTTTTTGTTAAAACGTGTGCCCTTTTTTGTGTGCAAATAATACCGGGACGGAGGGAGTATATAATTTACCAACTTTTTTTATCATTTATCAAATCCTCTACACTTAGGAATGAGAAAGGTCGGCATCTCTTCTTATTCGATAGAGGAGCGTAATATTGAATTGTATGTGTCAATCTCAATTTAGATAAAACATGTTGCATCAGCAGTTGAAATGTATGTGGTTGATCTCGATTAAGATAAAATCTGTAGCAGCATCAACAAGAATTATGTAGAAATTTGTCCTAAGCTTTGATTCGAAGGACCCCAGTTCTGGAGGCATATGTTTTAGGTTCCACCTTTTATTTATTTGAGGGTAATGATGACTCTTTTGAACTATAGTGAATTGAGAAAATCAGTAAGAAATTTGTTTTATCATCTGAGGTTTTGGATTCCAATTGAGGATGATAATAGGCCTAGAATAATATGAGGAATTGGCTTCTATAAATTACCCCAAAAATAATCCAATCTGTCTGAACCCCTGATGGTAAAAAAAAGAAAGAAAATTCGTTAGGAATCATTTCAGATTGTCAGACTTGGTCAATATTTTTGTATTTGTTAACTAACTTTGTATATTTTTAAAATGTAGATGGGATTCTTAATTTCTTATTTTTATGGTTTTTAGGATTCAAAGTTCTGTGTTCAAATGGGCAACAATAGTCAGCTCATAAATAGAAGCTTCCAACATTTTTAAACTCTAACCAGTAGAGGAAAATGATGGGAGTGACTTTATCTTTTATTCCCACTCTTCTCAAGGTTAAGAAGGTGATTATTATTAATTACCCATTTTATTTTTTCATCTTTACTTGATCCTCGAATTTGTTCTCTTTTTTTCTTTTTTCGGATAGCTTTTAGTACTTGATTGTTGTCATCTATGGCTTTTTATTACTTTATGACTTTTTCATGATTTTTTGTTTTTCCTTGAGCTGGGTTGTGGCTACACCTCTTTTTTTCCTTTTCTTTTTATAAATAATTATGTCTTATTCAATTCAATTGTCTTTTTCTAATAACCCTTTATTTGAATGGTATTTTACAATTCCATTAATTTTGTATTTTCATGGTTGTAAAGTAGTAAAAATGATAGGCTAAATATTATTTTTTCTGACTCAAGCACTGGTTGTACTGATGCATTGGTGTGTTGCTCATGAGAGCATAAAAGTTCTGTTTATGTGCTCATCTCTCTTTTAAAAACTTCTTCTACTTCTTTTATTACAATTCTTCTATCATGATGTGTTTGCTCTTTTATTTTTTCTCCAGATGGAAACAACAACCACAAATAATGGAACTAGGTATTATGTGATGGCTGTCACTCCCACCCTACTTTATTCTTTCACAAGCATGGCTTATTGGATTCAACTTTAAACTTATTTTTCCTGTCAATTAATAATCTCAACCATTCTGCATCTGGAAGTGTAAATTACACCATGGCTCATAAAAATAATCAATCTACAATTGTACGTGAGTGCAGTATTTCAGCAATTTGATTGCATTTTCGTGAATGGGGGTAGTTGAAGGTTGTCTGATCCCTAAGATTTGCAATTTTATTGCTACTTTAGACTTTAATGAAGATGCCTAAAGGTGAAAAGAAGCCATCAAGAGAGTTTGGGGTCAAAATGCATATCATGTAAGTAATTTTCCCTCTGCTTATTGCAATCGTTGCATGCATTATGTTAGCAACTTGATTGCATCTTTTGTGAATGGGAGAAAATGGAAGTTGTCCGATCCCTAAGTTATTTGCAATTTTCTGGTTAATTTAGTCTTCAATGGTGATGCCTATAGGTGAAGAGAAGTCATTAAGAGAGTTTGTTTGTGAGAATGCATATCATGTAAGTAATTTCACCGCTACTTATTTTAATGTTTGTTTATATTACATTAGCAACTTGATTATGTTATTGTGAAGATGTTCTATGTCTCTATATGCCTATTTCTCTTTCTTTATGTTGCTGCTGTAAAAAGAGTTTGTTTTGTTTGTTTATAAAGATTGCTGTTATGCATGTGGAGACATGAATTACATGGTGAGTAGTAAAAAGTTATTTTCCTTTTTAGTGGGAAATATTGACTTGATTTCATTATTTGTTGAAACCCACAATTATAGATATACATCAAATGGACCAATTGTTATCAAGTATACCAAGTAACAAAACAAGTGTCAAGTATCTGAATGTGTGACTTCCTATTTTTCTGTCCTAAAATATACTCCATCCATTTCAAATAAATGACATTTTAGCATTTTGCATCTTTTACTTAATAAATTTTATTTTAGCCTTTGAAACACTTTTTAATGAATATAAAGTAGCCTATATATTCCTTTGGACCAATGAAATCAATCTTTTAAAGAAAAAAAATATTTTTGTATTGGGGCAATTATGACAAAAACTTGATATCTTAATATGTGTGAATAAATCTAAAATGACATGTATTTTGAAATGGAGGGAGTATAATATTATTCACCCATAATTGAGGGGTATTTTGTGTTTTTAATTCTTATTACAGAGCCAAATTGCCCCTGCAAAAGATTATGGGGTTGTGGAGATTTCTGATGGAGGTTTTCAGAAATTAAAGTCGGTCAAGAAAATCAACATTGGTCCTTATGATTATAATTTATTGCAGGAGTTGGAGAAATTTGAGATTTTACATAAAAGAATGGAGAAGAGCGTTTATGATTTTCTGTAGATGGTGATATTTGGAATACTACTAGATTGATGGAAATTCAGGAATATGGGAGATGATAGAGCATGTGTTCTCTTCTCTGTGAAGTTATAACTCTTCTAAAATGTTAGTGATTATGCAGTAAAAAAAAAGTTAGTGATTATTATATATATTGTTTTATACCTTGGCTCATACCAGATGATGTTAAATGTTTATGATAGTATGAGTTTTCGTCATGAGCATGGCTTTGGTAGCCAGTCATCTATTTGTCATTGAATTTGTCTATTGCAATTGTTAGATTGATGAATAAGCCAATTTAGGTATGACAAAGGACATTGATTAAAATAGACCAGTGAGACTACATAGACTGTAGTTTAATTAATATTTTGTTTTAAATTATTTTTGTTATTCTCTTTTAATAGTTCATAAGTTAATCTTTTTTGTTTTTTTTAATTACTAGTATTTAACACGTGCGTTGCACGTTGCATGTGAATTATTAGCAAGAAACAATATAAGTCTTTGTTCAGTTATTCGTTCTTGTTCTTTGTCATCAAATATATATCTCCTTCTTTATAATTTGAACAAAGACCTGATTTTTATTTAATATAGTTTCTCTAGCATAAGTGTACAAACGTCTCCAGCCACGTATTTGTAGATTCTTATGATTAAATTAATTTGGAGTATACTGGTGGTACTTGTCTCCAGCCAATCTGCAGACCATTCTGATTAAATTAATTTGTAGTAGCCGCATATAACTAAATTCTGATAATTCAGTGTAATTTAATTACGACTAAACTAAAACTATTCTCACCTATTATACACAAGAGAACGTATATACACAATTAGTGATAGATAAAGGGAGTGAGATGAAATTAAGTGGAGTATTCTCACAGTTGCCTACAAGTAAATAAGATACTCCCTCCGTTCCAAGTATTTGTTCACACTTGCCTTATATGGACGTCCCGAGAATTTGTTCACACCCCAAAAAAGGAAATAACTCTCTCTCACAAAAGTCAATAAAGCATAAAGTTATCATTATTTTATTCAACTCCACACTCACATACTCTCATTTTTCTTAAAAAAAATGTATCAAACCCTAGTGTGAACAAATACCCGGGACGGAGGGAGTATAACAAGAGATAGTCTCCAAATTCATCATTTATATCTAACTACCTACAATTTCAAAGTTTCATCACATATTATATACACTATAACAATGAGGCATCAAGACTTTACTATGCTCAGAATCCCACCCTAAAGATGGTGGGTAATACAATGTTAACCACAAGCGAAATATTAGTAAACATTGTGATCCGAAAACTTGTATTTGTGCTCCTCGCAATAGAATGTCACATTGATAAAATAATAGAGTAAAATGCTTGGAATAACTATTTCTATATTAACAATTATATTTAAACAAAAGCCATTTATTTAAAATGGAAGAGAGGGAGTAATAATCATGGAATGCATGAATTGCCAATCATTTTTTTTTTTTGACAAAAAAGAATACAGAGAGAGTAACCTCATACGACATACTTAAATTTGGGGACTTCAGCATTAGATATATGCACAAGGAAGTGTTCTACTACAATTATGTGCTGGATTTTACCAATTTAGCGAGAGAAACAATGATATAAATTTTGTGTGAGACTGTCTCATGGATATCCTTCAGTGAAACAAACCTATATTTGTCCAACGCAAATAAATCAACTCAACCCATATATTTTGTTAAATCATATTGATTAAATGGAGCTATGTTTCATGAATTTCAATCGGGAAACACTCTTATACAAGTTTTTGTCAAACCTTCTTGAGGACCTTGAAGACCATCATATTTTTCTTACAGAGCCTTGTACCTCTTCATCGTCCAAGTCATATCCTTCCCGAGGGATATATGCATAATTGATTTGAATACACATTGACACAAATATGTAATTAGCATATCACCAACGACTTCTCAGAGGACCTGGCTTATTGTATTTTAAGAAAATTACATCTCAATCAACTTAGAAACCCCAAAGAAGCCGTAGATCTTGTGCTTCTTATATTCTCGAGAAAACAGAGGTATAAGCTATTTCAAACATAGATTTGAGAGTTTCTTGTAAGTAAATTTAACTGTGCAATACAAAAAGATATTATTTATTTTCGTTATAAACTATTAGCACCAAACTAATTTTTTTAAATGAAACAATTAATATTGTTAAAAAAATATAATTAAATTTAACGATGAAATTGATTTATATTAAATTTCAAATGAAACTTGCTCTTAAAATGATGAAATTAATACACGTTATACTCTATCCAGATTTTAAATGAATATTGCCCTTAATTAGAATACTAAGAAATGAGATGAGTATAACTTACTTCTTCCCCATATTTTTCATCAGGGACTCCGAATACAACAACTTGAGCAATATCAGAATGGGACAAAAGGATTGCATCAGCTTATTTCCTCCTGAAATTGTGAGAATGTCAAATTAAATGAAATCATGCAACAAATTTCACCGGACTATTTTTTTTTCATTTTATTCATGCATAGATAATAATGATCAAGAAACAAATGTAAGCATAAATTTATAGAACAATGATTTTATTTAATCAACAAAAAAAAAAGTTACCTCCATGATTAATCAATTCAATTCTCTAACAAGATGAGAATTCCCCCCCTGAATCAACAAATATATTTCTCATGTGTTAGGAAACACATAGCTAAATTCCTATCAAAGTAAAGGAAAAAAAGAAAGTTAAAGTGAGCAAAAGTAAGAACATTCATGCATGAACAAAGCTAATCTTTATGCAGCTTTAGACTCATGCCCCTTTTAATTAGCTTAAAATTGAGAAAGTTGCCCAAGGACAGGATAGAAAATAAACGATAGAAAAAAAAGAAAAATTTGTGTTTATATAAATAGGTTAGAGTAATGATAAAAAAAATCTTTATATTTTTTAAATACATGAACCAAAAGACACAAATATATACATATATATAATTATTGTACATTTGAAATGGTAAATAGAAAAATATATTAATAAATTAATTAATGAAATGATATAGTTTAAATGTTAGAGCTCCACCCAAAATCATGATACTCAAATATATATTGTTTTAGTTTTGACAAAGTATATATATGAACAAGCATGCAATACATCCTCGATCTTTAATTTTTGGGTTAATTGCAAAAAAATTATAAATTTTATAATCTTTATCAATTACAATATAAACTTTTAAAGTTTGCAATTTGATACACGAACTAATTTATTGTTACAATTCAATATATAGTGTAGATCTCCGGAGATGTTTACGCTTATGTGGTAGTTGGAACCGCAAGCAAAGACATGTCATATGCTACGTGAGATGCCAAATCTACATTTTTTTAATATTTCAAAACTTTTTTTTCAAATTAAAATCTTAGGCCAACATTAATTATAAATTCAAGCCAGATCTCAATTGCACGTCCCCTTTGATAGTCTAGATTGCTTCCTTGCGATTAGTTATATTCATGGAGTTATCTATTGCGATTTTGGATGAGTTATTAAAACGTATTTGATAAAAAAATTAAAAAAAGATTTTGATTTTTTTTTTGTTTTACAAATTTTGCGAGTGATGTATCTTTGTTGGCGGTTTGGGCTGACACATAAGCGTAATTATAGTAGAAAATTTACACCATGTATTGAATTGTAACTATATATTAATTCGTGTATCGACTTGCAAACTTTAAAAGTTCATGTTGTAATTGATAAAGATTATAAAGTTCACGTTTTTTTTTTTTTTTTTTTGCAATTAACCCTTATTTTTTTTACGGAAGATCAACATGATTTGTGTATTACTTTGATGTCTATAGTCCATTTAGAATTTTAATGACAAAAAACCTTATATAAAGTAGACAAAGTATTATACGAAAGATAGTTCATGATAAATTTATCGTGAAACAGTTTTAAAGTACCATTAACCTCATCAGGTGTATCACTAATCTAGGTTAGTGATATTATTTTGTAATTATTGTAAAAAAAAATTGAACCCAAATTAATGATACTCCTGATTAAATATTTAATATTTTAAAATAATTTCATTAAAACTTATCATAAACTATTTTCATATGATACTTCTTGTATAGCTCCCAGTTAGCCTCTTGCACCTTAATTTACAATGGTTGAAACACAAGGATTAGAACCAATAACATTTGACTTGATTGCTTCCTTTATTAAAAATTATGAATGATTTAAAATTAGTTTCACATTTTGGTGTTAACTAAAGAGTCAAATTATAAGTCAATTTTCATAAATTATCTATTAATTGTATCCTCGTTCCACCACCAAGACGTCAGCTAATTCATCTAAATAATTGATGTAGGAGTAGTAGTTTTAGGAATCATGCATTATCCCTAGCTTATTATCAAAATTAACAGAACAAGTAAAAAGTTAGTTAATTGAGACTCTAAACTGATTGGAAACAGCTCAAGTATATCAAACAGGAAAACTAATTGGAAACAGAACAGTTATGATGTATTGTTACTACTTACCTTAAGCTTAGAATCATGTATAAAAAATGGATTAGCTTACCTTAGTTTCATACTCAACGCTGGCTTTACTCAGAAACTCGGCCTTAAGCTTCTCGGTCCGGGTCATGGCATTCATCTCCTCCACGGCCTTCTGCAGCTCGGCGTCCCTCAATGCCACCTCCTTGTTGTCCCAAGGAGAGGATAGAAAATAAACGATAGAAACTGAATTTGAAAGAGGCATTACATACATTTTCATAACAAGCAATGCTCTGATCCATCTCTTTCATGCACCCATATCTGTCAGACCTGGTACAAGGAAGTTCAAGAAAAGATGGTTTTTCCCTCTTAAAAGTAAAATTCAAGGAAAAAAACTGTAAATTTTCCATAGATTAATTAGCTGCCACTTTGTGCTTAAACTACAATAAACAAAACCTCATATTATGCATTGGCACCTTATATACCTCATTCCCACATATATGATCACTGCCTCCTACTTGACCATAGAAAGACTCAAACAAATTCCCATTATTCGAATAGGAAATTTACAGTATACCTACATAAAATCTTCACCAAAAACAAATTTCAGTTACTTGCCAACTAACCAGTCCATGAATCGCAACACTTAAAATGTATGCTTCCGGTTAATCAACTAATAATTCCAAGGATACCAACAAAAGATAGAGGTCAAATATCAAACCTTAAAGCAAGTACCAAAAAGATAAATTAAAGAAATGTTAGACAATCATAAGAGCTCGAAGGGAAAGAAATCAGGTCGAAACAACAATACCGTTTTCCAAAATTAACTTCTAATTCGAGTAAATCAAAAGAAACCAGGAATCTGGAATCAAGATTTAACCACAGAATAAGCTACAAACAATTTCAGTTCTAAATCCACCTCCGATTTCTCCTAAAAATAAACCAAAATTACATCACATATGCTAAAACTCTCATCAAGTACTTGTATTTGAAAATTCACTACTTTTGATGTCACGGTGGTGCAGAATTAGTACCAATGTTCCAATCAAATTTGTGTCCGCTCAGCAACGAAGACGTCAAGACAGACATGCGTAAAAAGATGCACCCAGATCAAAGAGAGTAATCGTAACGATATATGTTGCCACAAAGTGATTGAAGAGGAAGGGGCTATGGAGGAATGAAAACGACATCGTGACAAGTAACCGAAACCTAACACAAGAAAGTGGAGGTTACGGGATGGGCGGGCCGTGAAGGGGAGGTTACGGGACAAGACGCCATGAATCCTAACACAAGAAAAGGTCCTATAATCCCGAATCAAAAAATTATCCTTACCTTTTGTTGCTCTTCGGTCGGCATAGAGTCTCCTTTATAGGGATCATGATTTGTTGCCAATCTACCAACGGGAACGAATGACCATAAAGGGGACGGGCAGCCGTGGACGGGAGGTTAAGGGACGGGCTTCAGAAAGTGAATGGAAAAAATATCACGATAAGGGGAAAAATGCAAAATGAGAAGGTTTGTCATTATGTGGATGCAACTGTACAAAATAAAAGATGATAAGGGCAAAAGTGTCCAAAAATGATTTACAATCTCAAGCCACTTTTTATATAGTATAGATATAGATTTCTCTAACTAAGCAACTATTGTTTAGCATGGGAGTTCCTTACATGTTCCCAGGAAAAGTTTTTTTAAAAAAGGACATGCATGTTTATCAATTGTTGCGTAAAAAAAATCACGTTAACAAAACGAGCAAAATAAATAACAACGTGCAATGCACGTTGCAATTGACTAGTTTTAGAAATAAAGAATACCATTTCAATGCAAATAATAACCATAACCCAGTGGCGGGGCCTGGGGCGGCGCAGGTGGCGCTGCCGCACAGGGCCCCTTTTCGGTAAATGTATATTACATCCGAAAATAAACCATATCTCACAGATAACCACGGCCCAGTCGGTCACTCCTCCTTTGTTATAGGCTCAAACTTTTTATTTACATAAGGCCCTATCAAAAGAAAAAAAAAGTGCTTAATCAATTGAATGGAGATATTTTTTTTTACTGTATCTATTCCTCTAAAATCTGCATACATATTAACTACTAGATTCTTAATAAATCAAATATTTACATATGTATTTTATTCTTAAATTATTAAAATAAGATCTTCACATAATCTTAACAATTGAACACTGTAAAACCCTTTAATCTTCTTTTCTTTCTTCTTCTTCTTTCTTTTATCAAGTTCTTCACATATCTTATTTTCTTTCTTCTTCTTTCTTCTATCATGTTCTTCACATCTTCTAATTTTTATTTCTTGAATTTATTCGTTCATGAGACAATTGACGAACGAACTTACAAAAGAATCTTGTCTTTTCTAATAAGGTACTTTTAATATAGATCCCTTATTCATGAATTTTTTATCACTTTAATTATATATTATTTATTTACCATTTTATACTATTATGTTCTTGAATTGATTTTTTTTATCTTATTATTAAATTAGTATTTGAGAGTTGGGAATGTCTCCTCATAGAAAATATCCATTTGGATATGAAATACCTAAGAAGAAGAAGGATGCAGAAAAATTTATTGAAACTCAGAAAGGGACATTAGATATATTTTTTGTTGTGAAAGAACAAAAAAATTCATCACTTGAAGAGTCAGAAAAAGTAAAAAAAAAATGATGGTGAAGAATCACATACAAGTGGTGCTAATTTATGCTTAAAAGATATTGATATTGTCGATAATGAGACCAATGACGATGATATCAATGGTGATCATGATTTTGCTGATTGTGTTATTGCTGATGATGAAGAAATAAGCTCATCAGTTCCGTTTAACATCTTTGATCCAAGAAATTGAGATGATTTAGATGGTAAATTGAGAGATTTATTAGTCGAAAAATATCCTATAAGAGATGTATTAATTGAGAAAGGTCCTAAAGATAATTCAAAAAGACGTTTCACTTCAGGATTCTATACTCGAATTTTACCGAATGGTAAAAAACACCATATGGATTGGTTGGTGTATTCAAAAGTACTTGACAAAGCATCTTGTTTTTGTTGCAAGTTGTTTAAAAAGGGGCCTCAACCAAGCCACCTAGTAAATGAAGGAAATTGTGATTGGGGATATTTTAGTGTCAAGCTTAAAGAACATGAGACAAGTGTTGAGCATGTGACAATTTTTATTGGTTGGTCTGAGTTGCGTATTAGAATTGAGAAGGGTAAAACAATTGATCATGTTGTCCAAGATTAAATAAAAAAAACATTGGAGAATGGTGCTATATCGACTAATTTCGCTTGTGAACTTTTTGGCTAAACAGAACTTAGCATTTCGTGGTAGCAATGAAAGATTTATGAGAATAACAATGGAAATTTTATGTCTGGAGTTGAAATGATTGTTGAGTGGGACTTAGTAATGAAGGAGCATCTTGAAAGAAAGACACATCATCATTATATGAGCAGCAAAATTCAAAATGAGTTAATATGTTTGCTAGCTTCAGAAATCAAGAGTTCTATTCTTAAAAAAATTAAAGAAGTCAAGTTCTTTTCAGTGATACTTGATTGTACTCCTGACATTAGCAACCAAGACAAATGACGTAGCTTATAAGATGCATCGATGTTTCTACAAATCCAATAAAAGTAAAAGAATACTTTTTGGAATTTTTAAAAGTTGACGATACATCGGGACAAGGATTGTTTGAAGAGTTAAGAAATATTTTGCGTAGTCTTGGACTTGATATTGATAATGTGAGAGGGCAGGGATATGATAATGGAGCTAATATGAGAGGGAGACACCAATGTGTGCAAAAAAAAAAACAAAAAACTTTGGCATATAAATCCTAGAGCTTTATATACTCCGTGTGGTTGTCATTGTTTGAACTTGATATTTTGTGACATTGCAAATTGTCACGCCCCAGTTTTTTTTATAGAACGGACATCCTAAAAAGTAGTTATAATAACTTACTTAGGCGCGACTAAATTTAAATTTTAAATGTATAACGGTAAAGAACAACGACTATCAAATTTGATAAAAATACTTTAACTAAAATCTGGTAACACCCGAACTTTTGGAAAATTTGAAGGAATTTACGAGTAAGTCTAAATACGTAGAAATACTAAAAACTCAGTCAGATATAAACTTGAGTATTTTATTTTAGGTTTAGATAATATCTAAAATTCGTCTCCCATCACCACCCATCGCCCTCTAACTCCTCAACCTGAAAGGGAAAAAATATTGGGGGTGGACATGCAAGCATACTCAGTGGAGTCACGTTATTAAGAGTTAACGTTAGAAATAAATAGTTAAGCAATCACTTATAAACCACTTTCACATTTACACATATACATTGCCATAGAACTTTGCCATAGAACATTGCCATGGAATTTGGGAGCACGACGGGTTAAACCCAAGGACCCATCGATCCCGGACCACAAATAGGGCCCCTGGCTATTAGACTTTGCCGAGCACGGCGGGATTCATTCGAAGACCTGTCAGTCCCGGACCACAAATAGGGCCCCTGATTATTAGTAACTTTGCCATCATAAACACTTGCATAACATTGGAAAAATAATTCACATAGTTGATAACTTGACAATTTATTTAAAACATATAACATCGAATAACACATGCAAAAGAGCTTTACTAACCACTATAGAGAATAAAACAATAAAACTCCACCTGAAAAAATATGTCATGGATAAAATGAGTGCAATAGCTTTAAAGCCTACTCCTCACGATCACCGCCACCTATTATTTTAGGAAAATAATAAAATAAATCCTCAAACGAAACTTATGAAATACAATACTAAATTTGGAATTCCTAGTGCAACTATATATCAGAAGCTATCGTGCATTATCCTTCCGCATAGACATCTAATTAATTTAACTAAATTATTAAAAGAAAAAATATTCTAATTGGACAATAACTTAATCTAATTAATATATAGAAAGAAATTCATGTCAAACTCTTGATCTAAGTGTCTGCAGTCTATATTGATTTGTCAAACCATCGTATAAAAATAATATAAACAAATATAATCTATTGAGTGACTTGCCGAAACATACCCTGTACATCATAACACTTAAACGCCTACTACTTAGTGTGTCAGACGGAAAGCAATATTAGGTGCGAAGGAAAATAATGAAAGAAGAATTTATCATGAATAGTTTGCTGATTTTAAGAATCTAGAAAATAGAACTAAGGGAAAATAGTACCGTAAGTTTCTCTGCAGGAAGACAAACTGAAATTAGGTTTTGCGTATAGGTGATTATAAAAATACTTAAGGTTTAGAATGTGTATGAAATCCCAGGTAGTGGACATTTATGCCCAAAAGAAACTGCTACACAATTTAATAGAGAGCTGTTACAACTCCTTTTAAAATTTTAACAGTCATTGCAGTAGTTTTTTTTCCCTATATACCTATGGTTTGAAACGGGCGTTTACACAAATTCAAGTGAAAAAGCCAAATACTTTTTTCGAGTGATACAACACATTTATACATTGTTTTCTCATTCGACAAAGAGGTGGAAGATTTTGATAGATCATATTACAATAGGGATAGAAATATATTTAGTCCCATAATTTTCACCTTTTTTGAAATGGTCCTAAAAAAATGTACAAATCTAGTCCCAATTTTTTATGAAACGTACAATTTACATCCCAAATTTTACCGAATTAATAAAATACCATCATTTTTTGACATGCGCCCAACACGTGTTGGAAATGGCAAACATTCATTTTTAGGATGTAAATTAAACCCAAAAAGCCCTAGAAATCCTTTCCCAAATTTTTCAATCAAAACATTAAAATTCTTCCAAAATTCAGTCTTCCAAAACATTATAATTATTTATTAATAACCTAATCAACATATTTGTCTAAGTTGAACGCACATGCACTACACATGTAAAAAAATGACGATATTTTATCGCTTAAAACGAATTTGGGATGAAAGTTGTACCTTTTGAGAAAAATTGAGACCAAATTTGTTCATTTATCTTTTTTTGGGACCATTTCAAAAAAGGTAAAAAGTTATGGGACTAAAAATATCTCTATCCCTATTACAATATAAGGTTTAACTCTCAAGTTGTTGTCCACCACTCGATGGGAAAACCGTATTTAAAGTGTCAAAGCAATAGTACTTCAAGCTCATCAAGTTAGAGAAGCTTTACTTGATCTTGTTGATGAAACAGACATTGACTCTAAAATAAGAAGTGAAGTTAAGTCCCTAGCAACGTATGAGCTTGAAAATTTTGAATTCTTAGTTGGCATTGTTACCTGGTATGAAATATTAGGTAGAGTTAATATTGTAAACAAATGTTTGCAATCTGAAGACATGCTTATGGATATTGCTATGACCAAGGTCAAAGGGTTAATTGCTTTTTTTTGAAGAGTACAAAGATATTGAATTTGAACAAGCTATAGATAGAGCAAAAAAGATTGCTTCGGAAATGGACATTGAACCCATTTTTCCTGAAAAAAGACAAATACGTAGAAAGAGACATTTTGATTAGCTTTCATGTGAAAATTCTCAAATGTCTCAAGAGTCTGCAGATGAAGCTTTTCGAAAGCATTATTTCTTATATATAATTGATCAAACAATTGAATATTTGAAGAAACTGTTTGAGCAATATGAGGAATATAAAGATATATTTGGGTTCTTTTTTTTTTTTAACAGTTAATAAATTAAATTCGTTGGTCGATGAGGATTTAAGGGCTCATTGCAAGAATCTTGAGATAATTTTTTTTTTTAGCATGCTTACCTAAGAGTGTTTTTTCATATATATGGTTGATTTTGTTAATGTCGATTTGGGGCAGAATGATTGATGAATGAGTATGTTTTCCTTTAAAAAAAATAAAATAATAAAAAAGGACACACATAGTATGATAAATTAATAAAAGTTTTCACACACAAAGTGCATTAATAATACTCATATTCATATATTTCCTCCGTCCCAGTTCTGTTTTCCCATTTGCTAAAAAGGTCTGTCCCAATTTTGTTTTCTCATCCCTAAAATGGAAACTACTTTATTCATTTAAATAATATTTTATCCACCATTCACCATTCTCAATACTACTTTATTCATTTAAATACTATTTTATTCACCATTTATCATTCCCAATATTACTTTATTCACCATTTATCATTTTCAATACTACTTTATCCATTTAAATACAAAAATTCAACTTTTGCATTAAACTCCGCGTACAGTTAAAAAGGAAAACAAAATTGGGATGGAGGGAGTACTAAAATTACTGTAGATTAATGGCATTTCAAATTTATAAATTAAAGAAAAACGGTAAGCTGGTGGTCAATTTTAACGACAATGGAAAGTAATTTGGTGGTCCCTACAAAAATTAGCAAGTTGGTGGGACTAAAATATTTGCAGTGAAAAAACAATTTATTGTGATTTTCCTTTGTTTCATTTTTCCAGTAGGGAACATTGCACGTTGAAGGCAAAAAAAAGAAATTTCAAAATTCAAAACAATTGGTAAGTTGGGTGTATTAAAATTTGTAGTGAAAAAAAAATTTAAATGTGATTTTCCTTTGTTTCCTTTTTTGACTTTTTTCTGTCGGAGCATTGCATCTTGAAGGCAAAAAAGGAAAATTGATTTTTATTTAACTTGGTTAGGGTAAAATTTGAAGTGAAAAAATAATTTAATGAGACTTTCCTTTGTTTCATGTTTTCATTCGGAAGGCAAAAATGGAAAATTGATTTTTTTTTAAAGGTAAGTTGGTTAGGGTAAAATTTTAAGTGAAAAATAATTTAATAGATTTTTCCTTTTTTTTTTCCATTTTTCCGGTCTGCTTGTTGAAGCCTTGAAGGCAAAAATGGAAAATCGAAAATTTAAAAAAAAATCTCCCCTAGTAATAAATAATAATACAATAATGTACAGTTGTTATATTGCGACGACATAATTGGTCCAGAAAGGATGGGAAACTAGAGAGGGGGAGATTATAGATTGACCTATTTTTTTCTTTTCGTTTCTTCCTGGATCTAGGGTTTTTTCTTGAATCGTCATAACCCGTACTCTCGAATCTTATCAAATTAACCCTAGCTCTCGATTCTGAATAAAAGTCTGGTACTTGAAGAAAATCGAGAATTCAAACACCGTCGACGACAGTGAAATAGCAGAAATCTGATTTTAAATCCTTTTATTTTTTTTGGTTTACAAACCTGCTTGATTTCATCAGCAATCGATCAATAAATCTGAAAAATCGGACCGATGATATTCAAAGAAAACTACTAGAGAAAAGGATATTCCCAATGTCCCGAACCTACTGGTTGATTGATTTACTGAATTATTGTGTGGCACAAAATTGTACCACCACATTGAAGATTTGAAGTACTGAATTTGGGAAAGAAACTTGAAATTTTGTTAAAACCTAGGTTTTTGGGCGAAAAAAATGTACCGGAAAATGGTGCGGATGTACGAAGGAGAGAGAGTGCTGGGAGAGGTGGTGCTGCATCCGCAGAACGGCGTCGAATGGGTGGGGCAGCTTACTGAAATTCGGATATCGCACTTTTCGCCACCCAGTGAGCGGTGCCCGCCACTCGCCGTGCTTCACACTGTAAGCTCCACCGGAATTTGCTTCAAATTGGAATCTACGGCGAAGAATCAAGACTCGCCGCTTTCACTTTTGCATGCAAGCTGTCTCAGAGATAACAAGGTATTGCCCCTGCATTGCCCACCAAAACAGAAACCAGAAATTAAATTGGAAACATATCAGTTGTTCAGTAACTTTAACTACTATGTAAACCAATTGGATTCTGGAATCTAACGAAACATATTTTCAATTTTCAAATGACATTAATCCTATACAAATTTACAAACTATGAATTTTCGAACACGAACTTTTTTCGCGGAAAATGGACTTGTTGCTGGAAAAATGTCTCGACCATGGACAAAGAACAAGTAACCAGATTTTTATATAAATAGTATGATTTTCTTCTGACACGACCGATTACGGACTCTAGAATCCTTAAAAGAATTTTCAGTTCCACCTTTATAATCCTGTAAAGAGATTGATTGTTTTCAAGAAATAACTATTTATTTGATGAGAATGATTTGGAATATTGGCCTGCTAATCAGTTTTTGAAACATTTGATGGTTTCAACTTTCAAGATGTTGATCCGGACAAATTTGGTCATGATACAGATTTTTCTTGGGGGAAAGCCTTTTGTTTATCTGTATTCTATGTTGCTTGATAACAAAATGTCCTGATGAGGAAACTGCTTTATATGGTCTCTAGATTTTATCTTTATCTGGGATTATCTGCCTCCGAGTATTTTCAGTGAAGTAATGATTTTACCCTTCTGAGATTTTTGGCCAATACAATGAGGCTGTGTTTAGTGGCATCATTGTGGAAGGGCTAGCACTATATGTATGCTGGAAAGTTTTTTATATTCTCCTTGTAATTGTTCACTCCAATATGTGAACTTTAACTTTGGTAGTTTAGTTTCTGATACATTTCATCTCATGTATATATGGTGACATCTGTATTTACATTGTTTTGTTTGTTGTTGTTGAATACATTTGTATCCACCTCTGCCTTCTTCTACAAATTGTTTTGGTTTCAGCAATTATTTTCTAAAGCTTTTATATGTTCAGACAGCTGTAGCATCCATAGGAGGTAGAGAGATACATTTAGTTGCCATGCATTCCAGGAGGTATGAAGGACAGAGCGCATGCTTTTGGGGGTTCAATGTGGCATCAAGCCTTTACAATTCTTGCCTTGTCATGCTGAATCTCAGATGTCTTGGCATTGTATTTGATCTTGATGAAACACTTGTAGTAGCAAACACAATGCGTTCATTTGAAGACAAAATAGAAGCATTGCAACGAAAAATTAATTCAGAATCTGATCCACAGCGTATTTCTGGGATGTGGGCTGAGATTAAACGCTATCATGATGATAAAATTATTTTGAAGCAATATGCAGAGAGTGATCAGGTCATTGACAATGGGAAGGTTATTAAATCACAATCTGAGGTGTTTCCTGCGTTGTCGGAGACTCATCAACCCATTGTTCGCCCGATAATACGGCTTCAAGATAGAAATATTATTCTTACTCGCATTAATCCTATGGTTAGTGTACCGTCCTTTCCTGTCCTCTTTTTAATGCTGTTGCTTGCTAGTGTTCTGGTATTTTGGTGTATCTGCACTCGAGTTTGTTTCAGGATACATTGGGTGAAGAGATTTATTTACTTTGACATCTTTGTTAGTTAGTGGGAAAAAAATCTTTCAAAGCATATATAGTTGCTTTTGGTGGCTTAATGAATGGAATATATCATTGTAATTCATGCCAGTCATTTGTTCTATTAATTCAGATACGTGATACAAGTGTTCTTGTGAGATTAAGACCTGCTTGGGAGGATCTTAGAAGTTACCTGACTGCTAGAGGTCGAAAGCGTTTTGAAGTTTTTGTTTGTACGATGGCTGAGAGAGATTATGCTTTAGAAATGTGGAGACTCCTTGATCCGGAGTCAAATTTAATAAACTCAAGGGAACTTTTGGACCGCATTGTGTGTGTTAAGTCCGGTAAGTTGTTTTGTACTGTTGCCTTAACCTTCATTTTTGGTTATCAATCTAGTGGATAACCTGCAATCTTTTGTGTAGGCTCTAGGAAGTCACTGTTCAATGTTTTCCAAAATGGAAGCTCTCATCCTAAGATGGCCTTGGTGATTGATGATCGTTTAAAAGTTTGGGATGAGAAAGATCAACCACGTGTTCATGTTGTTCCTGCTTTTGCCCCTTATTATGCGCCTCAGGCTGAAGTATTGCCTTTTCGTTTACAACCTCTCTGCCTGTAAGAATTAAGTTAGTTTTTTTAACTCTGACATGGTATGAATTTTATCTCCCTTTAGGCCAACAACGCTATCCCTGTGCTCTGTGTTGCAAGAAATGTAGCCTGCAATGTCAGAGGTGGTTTTTTCAAGTAAGCTAATATGAACTTATTGGTGGTTTTTTATTTGAATTGCTCATCACAAGTACGTATATTGGATGTGACTTGACATTTTCAACACAGAGACTTTGATGATGTTATGCTGCAAAGAATCTCCGAGGTTGCATATGAAGATGATGTTAAAAAAGTGTCTTCCTCACCTGATGTGAGCAATTACTTAGTATCAGAGGTAACTCCACTACCAGTTCCCCACCACTTTCAGTAGATGCTATTCGCCACATACTCTATCAGATCTAGTCATTTCGAGTTCAAAATCATATTTTCAGAAACTATGCACCACTTTTCAAGCTATAGCTGGACTAATCATCTTGTTGGAAAACTACGTGGTTTTCCTAAAGAATTATATCTAAGCTGTGTCTTTCTATTTTGTGTAATTATCAGGATGACCCTTCAGCTTCTAATGGAAATAAAGATTCCCTTGGTTTTGATGGGATTGCAGATTCTGAGGTGGAAAGGAGACTAAAGGTGAACTGTTGCTTAAATACATTTATCTTTTGTATCTTTATATTTAGAGATTATTGGGAACTTTTTAGGCATATGTAATCATATCCCTGCTCTGGCAATTTCTTCTTTCTAAGCTCCTGGTCTTTTATGTGCTCTGAAGTACATGAATATTGTGTCACCAAAAAGTAAAGGTATCAAAATTTGTTTGAATCTAAACTTTCAGGAGGCAATATCAGCTTCTTCAACTGCTTCTGCGCTTATTGCAAATTTAGATCCAAGAATCTCCCAGGCACTCCGTTATGCAGTACCAACCTCTACTTTTACAGTTCCTCAACCTACTATACAAGGGCCAGCAACACCATTCCCTGCTCAGCAATTACCTCAAGTGAATACACTTCTTAAACAACCCTTAGCTCAAATTAGCCAAGGAGAAACACTCATGCACAGCTCTCCAGCAAGGGAAGAGGGCGAGGTACCAGAATCAGAATTAGATCCCGATACAAGAAGGAGGTTGTTAATTTTGCAACATGGTCAAGACATGAGAGAACACCCTCCGGGTGAATCTCAGTTTCCTGCTCGGCCAGCCATGCAAGCATCTGTTCCTAGAGCTCAGTCCCATGGTTGGAATCCCATTGAAGAAGAGATGAGTGCTGGACAACTGAACCAAGTGGCACCACCAAAAGAGTTCGCTCTGAAAGCAGAATCACTTCCTATTGACAAGAATCATGTTCATCATCCATCTTTTCTCCACAAAATGGAGTCTGCACTTTCGCCTGCTAGAGCGCTTCTCGAAAGCCGGAGGTTACTGAAGGAGGTAACTGATTACTCTATCATCCTTCATTTTACTTTAGTTGGTTATAAGTTGAAGTGACTATTCATGGTTGACGATTTTCCTGGAACAATGGGTCTTTTGCAGGCGCCTCCAGGAGAAGATCAATTAAGATTAAATCAATCACTGCCTAGTTTTATTTCGTATTCTGGTAAGTGAAATATTCTCCATTGCCATAACTAGAAACAAAGCTACATCTACAAACTAAAGAAATAGGCATCCAAGGAAAAGGTTTTTTTACAAACAAAAAGAAATAGGTTCAATATCAAATCAGAAAAAAATGGGCTAGTTCTTGAGTACCCTATTGCGTGTAAATCTTGTAATTCAATGTCTAGATAATGTCATTTCTAAGTGCTCAAATGTGTTTGCTTATTGTGTGAGGGAGGTTAATACGCAATATTTACTGTTGGTGGTGTTTTTTTTATGATTCCCACACCTCCAATTAAATCTCTACTCACAATTCTCTGAATAGACATATGCCTCTTGACTTTATTCAATCTAATGATGGTTTTTTCTTGAAACCTATGTTTGTTTCTTATCCTATATACTCCCTCTTTTCACACTTTCCTTTTTGGTCCATCCCACATTAGTCTTCACACCCCAAAAAGGAAAGTTTTTTCACAACCCTTACCTATTATGCGATTACTTTCTTACACAAATAACTCACATCCACACAATTAAAGTTGATTTGACATTAAGTCCATACTTTATCACTTTAATAATATAAAATAATGTCATCTCCTAATTTCCGTGCCCAGAACAGTGTGAAAACTGAACTGGGACGGAGGGAGTATGATATTTGCTTCATCTGAGATAGATAGTATGTCTCAAAGTCACTTATTCAACTTTTTAGCAGAAGTTGTGTTTTACTTTTATTTATTATAAATCTTGAAGGCGAGGATGGTTCTGTCGCTCGGCCATCTTCAACAAATAAGGATCTTGATCTTGAAGCTGGACAATTTGATCCATACACTGAAACATGGACCGGAGCGTTACAGGATATTGCACACAAGTGTGGAACAAAGGTGTGAAACAGTTCTTGATGTTTTGCTTTTGTGTGTTGTGGCTCACTTCTCTCACCTTATGTGATGGCTATTTCAATATCTGCAGGTGGAGTTCAAGCAAGCCCTGGTATGTAGCACAGAACTTCAATTCGTCGTAGAGGTGGTCTCATACTTTGAATTGCATTTATCCTGTTTTATTAACAAAAAGATAATTTGGTTTCCGCCAAGATAATTTATCCTATTTGGTCTCATACTAAATACAAAGAACTAATTATCCCCCCGTATGAAGAATGCAATTGTATTGTCTTGTGTAGGTTCTGTTTGCTGGGGAGAGAATTGGTGAAGGAGTTGGAAGAACAAGAAGGGAAGCACAACATCAGGCTGCTGAAGGATCTCTGCTATATTTGGCGGGTAACATACAAATGCTGGCTTCCTGATAGTTGAAATGAATAAGATGTTGTATAATCATTGTTTAGGTGCACATCTATATTATGTATCTTATACAGTACTTCAAAAGCTTAATCTTCTACTTCTGTTCTTACTATATCCCCCTTAAGAAAACAGTATTAAGTGCCACGAGGGAAAGGCCAATGATGGTGGCTGTAGTGAGAGGTGAGGTTTTTAATTCCACGTTTCCTGCTATTTTCCTGAGAAAGTTGCTTTCTCTGGAACAATACCAGGATGTTTCTGCAGTTTAATTTTCTAACGAAGAGTGTGGTAGAAGATTATTAATGAACTCTGAATGGGAATTTGTTATTTATCTGAAAAGTTTGGAGGCTAGATTTGCTTCTCATTTAAAATTTGTTTGAGATTTCTGTTCTACTCTGCTTCCTGAGATTGCGTAATTACAGCACAGTTGATCTTTCTGCTTCAGAATTTGTTGAACTTAACCCAATAACTTCAATGAAATAAAGTTGGATGTGAAAAGTGGTAAAGCGCACTATGATGGTATAATATGCTATTTATTTTTGCAATCTCCTGGAATTTATAAAATGTCCGAATGTTGGAGGGCCATAAATTGGAGAACAAAAGAGTGAAACATGAGTCTGGCCGCAAAATGGTATATCCTTCTTGACCAGGCATACCAGATGACTCGGAGGAACAAGCATGCTAATACCTAAACAATTTGATCATATTTAGGTGCTTCAGTATTTAACTAGTGCAGTTGAATACCGCAAAGTATAAACTTTTATAAAAGCTGGTTCTAATCTTTACTACATGAGGGGGATCACAGGTTATATTTGAGCTGTGGCTTTTAGAATCTTCGTTGAACTTAAAAGTTCTACCAAGAGTTTATTGTTCCCTCCGTCCCCCAAATCAGTTATCACTTGCCTTTTTAGCTGTCCTCCAGATCTATTCTCATACCCTTTTTTAGAAACAATCACTCTCTGACCATCACTTAATCACACACGCCGTTGACTTTACACTCACAAACAATCACTTTATTCATAAAACCCCACAATACCCTTACTTTATCTCATTTTCCTTAAAACATGTGCCCATCTACATGTGAATATATTTGGGGGACGGAGGGAGTATTAATTATCATTAACTGTTGTATTCCTCTTTGTGCTTTCACTTGGACTTTTGTGAAATGCCTGTTGCGAGTAAATATCTGATATTGTTATTATATCATTGTTGGGAGATATAAGTATAGTTACTGTTTTAGGGTTAAGTACTAAAATTAATGTTAAAAAATAGCCAGCCATTGATTCTTCAGGTGATGTCATAGAGTGCTACTGACTATACATCTTAACATTACGGAGTCATTGATTAACAGAGAGCCAGAGGTTCACTCACTACAACTGAAATTCTATACCGCAATTGAATTCAATTTGCCTAATCATTTGGTAAAAAGAAAAGAAAAAAGACTACTCCGTATGCTGAAATATGCTCTCATGCACCTTATTTAATGTCCAATATCTGATCCTTCACAATGTATTTAACTGGATGACTTGAGATAAATTACGCATTGGATTTCTGATGTGAGAAAGATTCAGTTGCATGGATAAGGAACTTCCTGTATCTTTTCTATTTTGGTAATTTTCACCAAGTTCAGTGCGGGCAAGGTAAAGCTGAGTTCTAATTACCTGTCATGGTTTATTTGGGAGAAGACACAAATTAAGTCTTACCTTCTTTCCTAACCTGGTACAACTTCTTTGTGTCTGTCCATGTGTGGTTGCACTCCTGTATTACCTGCAAGATAATAATTTCTACTCAACGAAGTTATTCAACTGGTGACCTGTAAGTTGACATGGATATAAGTTCTTTATGGTGTTTATAAACATATTTTTCCCTTGTATTTGGATACTATTAATGGATTTAGTTGGCTCGAGGCTTTAGGATGTGTTTTATGTACGTAGAATGAATTATATCATATGTTTTTGACGTATAAAATCTGAGTACGGGCATGTAAGTCTAAATAAGCCAACAAAACAACTCCCGATGGTTTCATTTTGGTAGTGCTCCTAAGCATGGAACAAATTTAACAAACCATTCCAGTGGTAAAGGAAGAGATCAAAGGGCAGTCGCTGTTGCTCTATATCTCTAACAAACCTCTCTAAGTTGATGCATCATGTTATTGTGCCTATATTCAACACGAGTTCTTGTTGCTGGAAGAGAGAATTCTATGGGCTGTGTGGTTCCCAAGTTGATGAGAAATGAGTTTGACATTTACATAAAGCGGTTGCATTTATTGAGTGAGGGGCTGATAATTTGTTGGTGAACTTTCCTAGATGTAATTCAAGGACTAGAGGGAATTAAATGTTTGAGCTCCAATGTTTACTTTCTACTACTCCCTCTGTCCCACTATAAACTTCCAGTTTTTCCATTTTGGCCTGTCCCTCTATAAACTTCCCATTGCCTTTTTGGCAACCTACTTTTTACTTCTCATTTCCATCAGTTTTTGCATTAATACATTACTTTTTCTCTTTTCCTATCACATCACTTGTGCTACAATTATTATTTTAACACTTGCCTTAATCCGTGTGCCCAAAATCTATGGGAAAATTTATAGTGGGACGGAGGGAGTATTATAACAATTGGCAAGTATATGAAACTTTTTCCTACCTTCCCCCAGTGTATTACTGCAGTCCTTGTGAAGTTGGGATTCATAGGCATATCTACGACGACACTTTCCATGTTGAGGTTGTGGCTTAATTTAAGTTTAGGATTGTAACACTGAGCTAGAAATTAGGGATATCCTTATTTTTGAAGGGAATCAGGAACATAATTTCTTTTCATTTGAAAATGCTATCATGCAATGATAGTATGCTTTCGATGACACGTTGCTGGATACTGCATTAATTTCAAGTGACGACATTGCTTTAGACGCACGTTGCAAGATACTGCATTAATTTCTAGTGTCATTGCTTTAGACGACACGTTGCAGGATACTGCATTAATTTCAAACGATACTCTTGCTTATGCAGGAATTCTGTAAATAAATTCCAATGACATGTGGGGAATACTAGTAATATAATTTAAAGGATATATTATGTATGATTTACTTGCATTTGATACTTTTTGGGTGAGGCATTTAAAGCTTGGATATCCCAAAATATGGTATTGCAAGTCACTACTGTAAAGTTTGGTGTTTTTTTTACCAATACTGGACTAAACTCTTAAGTTTTAAATTAGCTGGCTCATGTCAACATAGTCTTAATATAGCACACTTCTGTATGATTGTTTGTGTGCCTGTCTATTGATTGTGCAATATGTTGGGATTAATTATGAGTTTTTCCATAATCTGTTATGGCATGTAGAGTAGTTTCAGAATTTGCATGTTTAAGATGATAGCATTCTTATTAACCAAGTTCTGACCATCACAAATGGTATCTGCACAGATAAATACTTATCTCAGCATAGACCTAGTTTCAGCCATGTGCTTGGGGAAGGGAGTAGGTTTGCTAATCAGAAAGAAAATGGTTTGACGACTGCTGCCAACTCTTTTGGTCATCAACCATTTCCTAAGGAGGAAGGTGTACCTTTTCCAACATCCGCAGCATCACCAAGGATTTCAGACCCCAGAATTGAGGCCTCCAAGAAGCCAATGGGTTCAATTGCAGCGCTTAAAGAGTTAGTAAGTATCATTAACCTAAATCAGTTCTCTCCATGGTTCTCATGTTATTTAATTGCACAGATTTAGAGGCCCTTCACATGTGTTCATTTGATTTTTTATTTGTTAATCAGTGCATGAAGGAAGGGTTTGTTTTTTCATACCAAACTCAACCTCAGTATTCATCTAATCCTGGCCAGAAAAACGAAGTTCATGCGCAGGTCAGAAATTGCTTGCTTCCCCACTTATTAATGAATGCATACAACAATTGTATCTTGTTACCGCTCAGCTACTACACTACATTTTATTTGTTATCTGATAATAAGCTGTTCGGTGCTTAAAGCCTCCAATTATCCTCTGCCTCTATGAAAAAAACTACTTCTGGAAATTTATGTCAAGGTCAAATTTACCAAAAGAAGCTGCACAGGATTATTCATTCTTGTGTTTAGATGGTTTTCAAACCAGAGTTTTCGTGTTTGCTGAGTTGATGAATTAAGTTCTCCCTTCTGTCGCGGTTATAAATTATCTCCAATAAATCTTGTATTCTTGTGTGTTGTAAGATGTCTTATACTCTTATCATTTAGACTTAATTCCTACGTCTTGGAGATTTTAACTTGGTGCTCCAGAGATATGGAGATTGGCTTCCTTTTTTTTTTTTTTAGCAAAACTTGTGATTCTCATTCGTTGGTCTTTTGTTGTAGTTGACATACTATGCTGTATTTAGTAATATGTTGTGGCTTCCTTCACCCAGAAAGTTGTAAATAAAAACATATATGGTAAGAAAATGATTCACTTCTTGAATAATAACATTTCCATTTTGGATTTAGGTTGACGTCAATGGGCGGGTAATGGGCAAGGGAATTGGACTAACATGGGATGAAGCTAGAGCACAGGTAATACACTCTATAATTCTTGTTTTCTTTCCCTTATTATTTTCTGCATGCGATGTCTTCTGGTTGATATTTTGGATTTTGATTGTTAATTAATTTCTTGATTTTAATTCAAAATCATTCTCCTTAGGCTGCTGAAAAGGCTCTTATAGTCTTGAATTCCATGATTGGTAAGCTCCCTTACGGGCCTCAGGATTCTCCAAGGTGAGTGGTTTTACTTCTTGGCTGTGCTTGATTATATTATGGAACAAAAAGATGAACTTATTGATGCTTCTTTAGAAAAACTAACGTGTGAAGAAAATTAGAGAACCCATGTGTTTGGGTTGCTAGCATAGGTCCAGTTGTCTATAATGGCGGCTAATTTCCGAACTATAATAGCCTTTTAAAGTTTATATTTATGTTTAAATTCAGTTCAATATTACAGTGGACAATGTGAAGCATGTTGGGTGATCTCACTAATGAAAATGCCGTGCGTGTAATTGAATTATCTTGCCTTCATGGCTTTGCAATTCAATATTGAATATCCTGTGTGTAATTGAATTATCTTGCTTCAGATCAGTGCAAGGTGGCCCCAACAAAAGGTTACGAGTGTCATCATCTGGCAGCTACCCGAGGAATGGGCCTCCTGTACCATAAAACTCTCCCATCTACATTTTTCCTATTTCCTTGTATAGCATTAGCCCACAGTTCTGTAAGTTACAAGCTGCACAACTGTTGAGGTGGCTAAGGCTCGATTGCTGTCAAACTGCTCAGAGCCAGAGAGTTGCTTCCCTTAGCGTGAAAAGACATAGATCTCTGTATCTTGAGCACTTGTTGTACTATATCCTGCTAAAAACCCAAAGAAGATGCACCAGCACCTATCTGAGCCTTCTTTTCTCGGGATCTTGCCTGGAAGAAGCATTTATAAAGGCACAGTTGGATAACCGGACACTGAAAAGAATTCTTTGTTAAGGCATTGAATAGGGATGAGACAATTTTTTGGGTTTATTACCGCCCGTCAGATTAGAGTTTAGGTGGCATTATAAACTACAGTTTCGTTAATGATATATAATGTTGTGCTTCACTAATGTTTCAAGTGAATGCTATAGGCCCATAGTGTCTTATATGAAGTATGGATTGCGACATGGCAGCTGTGAGTTCTGATATACTGACCTTCATTTGTTGCAGGGTGAGTTTTCAAATTGACAATGAAACCTGCTCATCTGAAGATGACGCGTAGGATGAAATTTCTTCTTATTTTTTCTCCCCCTATCTGTTCATTTTTGCTGCATTTAAGTAACGTTTTTTTTTTTTTTTGTGTTTCTTTGGTGTTACTTTGTTGCTTTCTTTAATTTTTTGTATAATACATGTTATGTGCAACACATCAATCATCGTCGTGCTAAAGACAGTGGATTAAGTGTTGAAGTGGAATAGAGAGGTGGTTTTGAAATATTTTTCGTCTTAGACAAAGTCTGAATGAAATTGGTTACGCAATCACTTTGAAGAGTATGAGTTCTTTAATTAAAGACTATTAGTTGTTTTCACTAATGAATATTAGTTCCGAATGATACAAGTTTTTACTAAAGTGTATGAGTTTAAGTGTACAAAAAATATGAGTTGTTTCATTAAAATGTATTAGTTCTTCTAAAACGTACTACCTCCGTCCCGGAGGAACTTGCACACCTCCGGGGGCACACTTTTTAAGAAAAAAGACATTTTTTTAATAAAGTAGTGGCATATGGGTAAATATGTATATATTTTTGTGAGTGTGCACGCGAATCAATGTTTCCTTTTAAAGGGTGTGCAAGTTCCTTTGGGACGGACTAAAAAGGAAAGTGGGCAAGTTCCTCCGGGACGGAGGGAGTATTATAGAATGGTTTATATAGAAATAAGTTTCACTTAATGTAATGTAGAATGTTTTCTAACTTCAAGAACAACTTACTGACTCAATTTTTTATCAAAAGCTTTTGAAAAAAAAAAAGGTAATTCCTGAAGTTGCTTTGTAGGGTTGAAAACAAAGCCATAGTAATATTCAAATTAATGTCAATTAATAACCCAATTGATTTACTTCCAAATTCAACTTAAAAGTAAAAGTAAAACTGAAAGGAAGTTCCATTTAATTAATTGGAGTTGGCTGTAAAGTAACAGCCAAATCCGAAAGGAAAGGTGAAAGAGTTATTCTTTTACTTGGCAATAAAATAAATAAATAATTTGTTGATCATTAGATGGTAATATAGACACATCAATTCAAGCACGCACTTTCTTGCTTTACTATACGTTTATATCCTTCTCTCCGATTACGTACAAATACGCGCACATTCTATATATAGAGAGACTGAATCGAGCATAGGCCGAAAAATCAGCGATTTAGAGAGATGGCATCATTCGACGCGTACAGCGTGGATGGCGACGCGCCGGCGGGTTCGTTTGTGGACGACGGCGGTTACACCACCTTTGACGGCTCCTACGCCGCTTTCTCCTCAGCCGATACACCGCCTTACTCTGCTCCCGTTTACACTCCAGAGTACGGCGCAGCGGAGGAGATGAAGGCGGATCACGTGAACGGTTCCGATCCGTTCGGACTCGGATCGAATGAACAACCGTTCGGATCAACCGGTTCGGTTCCGATCTTCAATGGCAATGGCACTTCGCCTTACAACATTGGGGATGATTCCGAAGGAATATTCAGCTCGGATGGACCGATGCTTCCGCCTCCTGGTGAGATGCAAGAAGAAGGATTCGCGCTTCGCGAATGGCGGAGGTCAGATTTTCTTTAGTTGTATTGGTTTTTGTAGCCTGTGTTGAGTTTTCATCTTTGTTGTTCATAATCATGTGTAGAACCGGATCTACGTCGTACTATACATTTCTTGGGTTTGATTTTTTGATCTGCTAGAGTGATGAGTGAAAATCGAATCGTTGTTACAACTCTTGGCTATCTAGCCTGGTTAGTATGAGAGGACGATCTCTTCGGAGACCTAAATCACCTGATTTCCTGCTGATGAATCCAATATATATTAGGATGCTTTACGACCACATACATCTTTAATAGATCAGTTGCAAGACAGATTTCGACTTGGTAGTTAAGATAGATGTTACGTATTCATACTTATCCGTGATAATGTGTGTGTATATGTTAAGTCTCCATACTGAATCTCATCATCAAGATGCCTGTAAACACAATTGTTTCCAGATGGCCCTTTGGATTAAGTAATTTCATGAATTGCGGTCTATTTTACATTCCTTTTTAACCTCCAGATTGTTGATTTATGATAACAACTTGTGATCTGTAAGATGACCCCTCTATAATTGCGTATAATTTTATGAACATTTAGCTGTATTTGTAACTATTGTATGTAGTAAGATTGAAGCATTTTCATGAGTTAGTTGAATTGGAAATCACATAAGATAAAATTGCTTGACAATTATTTGAGATGTTTGGTGGCACGGAAGAATCTGATCTTTCTGAATGTCAAATGAATAGATTTCAAGTTCGATCAAATTAAAGTGGGTTTCAAATCCCACTCGATTCACTTAATAAATAGTTAAAAGTATGGGTGATTGAATTTCTAATTGTTCACAGAATTAATCAATCCATACACCAATCAATGGATAATTATCAAATCCACCAAAAAATTAGAGAAGAATGTTGATGTACTAAAGTAGGAAAGTAGATGTGGCTGATTACACAATCAACAGGAGGTACAATTTTTTGAGTACCTCATGTTATCGTCGAATCACAGCATTGCAAAAGCATTTGGATGACTATTCTAATTGCTTAGAAGGAAAATTATGTATCTCGCTCTATATATATTATAAATATTTTGACTAAATTCCTAAGAAAATTACTTTTTTGAATTAAATTTGAGAGTTGCAGATTACAGCGTTTTAAATTGCCGGTATTACTATGTTCAGAGTGCCATTTTACCACGTGTATTGGTTATTCTGACCAGGGAGGATATTTGTGTTGCCACTTGGCAATGAACCTTCAGTTGACTTCATACAAGTTATTATGTCTAATGTTCATTTGATAATTTTTCTCGTACTAGGTGATGAAATCTGTATTTCTTATTTCTTAATCTATTGTTATTTTTACCAAGCACCACCATGCCTTTCGTATTGGTACCGAGTCTACCGACATGAAGGAGTGTTGGCATCCCTTTCTGCTTTCTACATTCAGGGTTATCTTAGTTTGATGTGTAAAGTTGAATTTTGCGGATTCATCTCTTTACATGAATGATCACTTTAACAAATTCTATATAAATGTTTTATGGTAGAAGGAGAGAGTAAGTATATTAATGTTTTCAGTGAAGAATATTAGCACTCCCTATCAGCCCCTCTGTATATTTTTTTTCTCACAGTTGAATGGATGAGTGGTAGATGTTGTCACAGAAATTATCTCCAACATTTGTGCGTTTGGATGCAGACAAAATGCCATTCGACTGGAGGAGAAGGAGAAGAAGGAAAAAGAAATGCGAAGCCAAATCATAGAGGAAGCTGAAGAATACAAACAAGCTTTTTACGAGAAAAGAAAGCTTAATATAGAGTCTAGCAAGACTAGCAACAGAGAGCAAGAAAAGGTTCGTTGTTGATTTGATTCAAACCAGTTCTTTACACCATCTCGTCTAGTAAAACACTAATTTTGATGCATCTCTATATCTCATAGTTATCCCTGGCCAATCAAGAGAAGTTCCACAAAGAGGCTGACAAACAGTACTGGAAAGCCATAGCAGAGCTCGTTCCGAACGAGGTGCCTAGTATCGAGAAGAGGGGAAAGAAGAAGGATCAAGATAAGAAGCCATCAATCACAGTCGTCCAAGGGCCCAAACCCGGTAAACCAACCGATCTCTCAAGGATGCGTGGAATATTGGTGAAACTCAAGCACAAACCCCCACCTCACATGATACCACCCCCACCTGTTCCTGCCAAGGATGGCAAGGAAAATAAGGACGGGAAAAATGCCAAAACTACAAAAGATGCAGCACCTAATGGTACTAAGGAGGCGACAGTTGCACCTACCAAAGATTCTGTTCCAAATGGTGTTCCAAAAACGGCAGAAGTACCGGTTGCACCAGCTGATGTCCTGCTGGTTAGCTAATTTCACAATTTTGATTGCGCACATTTTTTATTTTTTTTTATTCTCCGATTTTATCTTGGTGATTTTCAAGTTCGTTTACCCATATGCCGTTTTTTACTGTCCATGATGAAAACTAGTGGCGGATGTTGACGCTCTAGTCTTTTGATGAACATATATTGGTGTTGTAATCATAATCTTGTGTTATTCTTTGCATTCTTGGAGTAGATCCGTCCTTTCCTTTTTGGAAGCATGTTTTGTGTGAGATCATTTTATGGATCTCATGAGACGAATTTATATTTGACTCACACAACCTATTCATTTCCTTAAAGACGGTGTTACAAAATTGTTTCATATTTAAAGGTGTTGGTGATGTTAATCTCATGCAAATTAATTTTCCCAATTAAGTCTCGTAATTTATAAATACTGTAATTTTATTTATGTGAGGAGATTGCACACTATATTTGCATGTGATGTGAGCTGTCAAAATACCAATTACTCCACGTAACACGAGAAGAATAAGAATTTGTAACCGATTGAAAAATATTTTTGAAATAAAACAGAATTTGCAGATACAGATAAACAAAGTAACTCTAAAAAAGCAACAGCTCTGCACACCTAGATGTGTGAGAAATGCAACGATTCACGTGTGCTATGAAAGAATTTAAACCCTTCTTTTTTCTTTTTCTTTTTCTTTTTTCTCAAAGAAGTGATTTGAGTGATATAACAATATTGGAATCTCTTAAAAATACACCATCTAAATAATGTGCTACTAACTATAACGCCATAATTTCGAACCAGAGTGTCCAACTTCATCTGGGACCTAACTCAGTGATGGTAGTGGGAAAAGAAGTCATCTGGTAGGTAGTTGAGGTTTGAGGTAACTTACCCTTGGAGTCTCTACCTGAATCTTGAAAGAAACCGGGAGGAGTAAGTTCCTTTTCGTTGAGCTTGACATTCTTAGACAGCATCGAGGTGACCTGGCTCATCAATGGCCTCCTGCTTGCATTTGCTTGAATGCAAAAGAGGGCCACTTTCATGTACCTCACTACCACGTCCTTCGGAAACTCTTCAAGTTCCGGATCAACCAAATCCAGCAGTTTCCCTTCTTCGTAAAGCTCCCAGGCCTAGAATGCAACAAAATCGGGCTTAGCTGGAAGTGGAAGTGCTACAAGCAGTTTACCAGAATCCAATGGAAGGGGTCTCGATTCAGCTACTTAGGGCCTGTATGTCTTAACTTATTTTAAATATTTTATAAACTCTAACATCTTTAAGTTGTTTTAGCTTGCTTATAAGATGTAAATTTTTTAAGTATCTAATAAGTTGTTAAAGTGCTTAATTTAAGATCTTATAAACTGTACCAAATATTTTTTGAGAGCTTATAAGCTCCTAAATATCTTATCAGCCAAACACCCTCTTGGACCTAATGATATAAAAAAATTACGCACCCATTCCACTAACAATTTATCGCCTCCTCCATAATCAGTATATCCGCTGCTTTTTCCGCTTACAACTTCAAGTGTTAGAACTCCAAAGCTATAAACATCGGCCTTCATAGTTAATTGACCGCCTAAGACATACTCAGGTGCCAGGTAACCTCTGTTGGAGAAAACCAAATGCAGGATTTAGATACATAGCACGTCAACTTCAGAATGATGAGAGTGTGTATTTAGCATAAATATTTAACAAAAAATATAGTCCAACTTAGGGTAACATATGGAGCTTGCCTTTCTATGTTGTTTGTGCAGATATGATAAGAACCAAAAGGGAGAAAATGAGACGTACGTGGTTCCTGCTATTTTTGTGCTGATGTGAGTAATATTATCTGGAAAAAGCTTAGCTAATCCAAAATCTCCAATTTTTGGTTGAAGTTCTTCGTCCAGAAGTATATTACTAGCTTTGATATCTCTGTGCACAATGCGAGGCACAAGTTCTTCATGAAGATATGCAAGTGCTCTGGCAGTCCCCATGCAGATGGAAGACCTCTTTTCCCAGTCCAATTTTGTGGACCTATTCGAACCTGTAGATACATACATATACAATTATAATGAGCATCCAGCAGGCAGCATGAACTCTTTTAATTTGCTCAGGCTCCTAATGACTATACCTAATAGTACGCGATCAATGCTACTATTTTCTACGTATTCATACACTAAAATCCGGTTAGATTCATAAACACAGCAACCAAGTAACTCGACAAGGTTTGGATGCTTGACATTAGATATTGTTTCAATCTCCGTCAAAAACTCGCGCTCTCCCTGTTTTGACTCCGCAGAAAGCATCTTTACTGCAACTTCTCTTCCATTTTTGAGAATTCCCTATGCAACATCGGTGGAGTTAATACAACAGTATTGCATGCAAAGTAACATAATAAGCTTTCCCATGTCTGTACATCAAAGGATTGAAGTATAATGTTTATCAACTTAAAAAATAAAACCATAACATAAAAGAATGCAGACTAGAGAAATGCTCTAGTCACCTGTAGAACAGATAATCTAGTGAAAACAGTTCAGAAACTTGCTTCTTCATTCATCACAAACTTGAATTTACTTATTCCTCCTTATTGATAAAAGAATGAATCATGATTTGCAGAAAGATGATCTATGTTTACAATTTGCTGTTTAAATTCAAACTAATGTAGGCATTCTCACAGATGGATAATTTTAGGTGACACCATCAAATGCTGAACATATTAAAGCATACAAGTTTGTCAAACGTTGAAACTCGCTTTAGCTACTCTTGGCTAGGGAAAGGAATTTAACAGAAATAAAATGTATACTATGAATGTTAAGAAGATAAACTCTGCAGCAGTGATACCTTGTACACTGTACCGAAACCTCCTCTTCCAATTTTGTTACTTCGATGGAAGTTGTTTGTAGCTACTTTTAATTCATTGTAGGAGAAATTCTTTGTCTTCGCAATAGAGGGTCCTGTATAGAGAAAGCATGTATAAGAGATATAACAGAAAAGCAAGAGTATCACAAGGTATATCTGGAACGATAAAACAAATGGCTGAAGAAAAGAAAAATAACACTATAATTAACATATCCCCCAAGGTTACCCATATTCAATATTAATCACTGCATGCCCAACAACTTATCGTTGCCAATCAGATACCAGGTGCAAGTCTGCTGGGCTAGTATGTATGCACTCTCACATGATCATGATCATGCTACCAAAGTTCATAAAATGCTCATAAAAGTTCTAGTGCAGTCATCAATTATAGCCACCAGCACTATTAATGCTAACGTCATGACTAAGCACGGCATAGCTCAACTCTCTGACTAAGCAGTCATAGATTCTAAGGTCAACCCTGGAAGACATCCTACACTCTCTAGGTCAGCAGCAAGGATAACCTCTCCAGTTTACCATATCAAGGGCCATTCAGAAGTCAAGCTACAGATTTCAAGCATTTCTTGACTACCTCAGTCATCATTCAAGCATTTTCCTGTTAAAGCATTTTCAAGCATTTCTTGACTACTCAAGTTTATCATTAATACTAGACACATTATTTTCACGACTCCTTGCAACAACACGACCAGCATTATACATTACACCCCATACAAATTGCATTTTTAGGGAGGAAGTAGTTGTCACAAGCAGAAAATATTCCCACAGCTATCGGTAGTATCGAGTATAAGATGCATATGGAATGGTTTGCCAAGGCAAGGATAACCAAAATAACAACTGAAACTTCACCAATTGAAGCATCATCATAAAAAATATTAAACGGGTGCATTAGGTCCTACATTCTGGAACAGCATTCTAACAGTATGTTCATGGCTCCAACAATAGATCATAAGAAAAATAGGCAAAGTATTAGAAACAGTCGCCACAAATGGAACACCAGAAAGCAAATAAGAAAAAGATGTGGTTGACATGATTCTTCAAAGGAATATACAGAGCAGTAACGTATTTTACCTTCTTCATCTTGTTTGGATTCACGAGCATGCTTATCTCGTTTCTTCTGTAGCACACATGAGCTACCAAAGCAGCTACAACTCATGACCTAGTTAGTCTGTGGAGTAATCTCCTAATCCAACTCAAGAGTCTTTTACAATCTGGACAAAAACAACCAAGATATTTCCATTAGCCATCAACTTCTTTTCCTATCCACAATTCCACATTTCTTCGTGGATCAACTTATTCCTACTACTGACATAATTCAAAAACTTCATAACAAGAAATCTTATCACAGAGCAAAGCCTTCAGTTATATATTCATCAAACAGTGTACATTAGTTTCTGCTTTTGCCAATAGGTATAGTTATTGTCTGTAAGACTCCAAAACTGAAGACGCATTGCACAGTAAGTCCAACTAAATGTGTTTTTTTAGTATTTCATCAAGATGATCACTTAATTTATGCATGATGTGTATATTCCGGATTTTACCACATATCTCTCTCTCACCACACAAACTAGCTACAAGTTCATGCGAATCCCTAATATGCATACTCCTAGTTCAGCAAAACAAAATTTGACCACCGAAATCCAGAAACTCCAATAAATATTCTCATATTAATCATTCTCAAGCATACTCCTAACAAAAGTCACCAATTGGATACAAAAATTGATACCAATTCAGTGAATTCACAGAGGTCACCTAATCCTAATTCATACAAAAATTAACACGGAATTCAACTCCAAGCACACAAATCGAGATCAATAACTAACTTCAAATTTGGAACACATTAACTACTCACGAATTATTTGGCACAGTCGGCGCACGCAGTGAAGGAAAAGAGCCGTAAGCAGTTGGAAAAAATCAGCTGAAAAGAGGTTGGAGACTCTCTCTTAGTGCGTGGAATCGTGGTTTTGGTAATATATGAGAAAGCGAACGCCCGCTGCGAAGAAGAGTCGCAAGTCATAGCTCGCGCGAGAGATTCGATCTGCGTTCTCACCTTCTTTATACCTCCACCCTGTGACATTTTTGATTGAGACATCGACCGTTTCTAATATTTTTCCTTCAATTTTTTCCACGCTGTATTGTGGGCTCCACCCACCTACTCTCACTTTCTCTCTTTGTTTTCCCTCCTTTTATACTCCCTCCGTCCCGGAACTTATTTCACGTTTTCCATTTTTGGGTGTCCCAACTCTTATTTCACACTCCCAAAATGGAAATAAATTACACACACAAAAGTCAATAAAGCACCTTTTCATTATTTAATTATTTAATTTTACACTCACACACTTCACTTTTCTTAAAGATTGTGCAAGTCAACATATGAAATAAAACCCGGGACGGAGGGAGTATATGTTGGCTTCCCCTTCTTTTTTTAATCATACTTGCAAAAAAACTATCCAATTATCTTTTTTTCTATGTGTATTCTGTTTGGTATCTCGTAACTCTACTTAGTTTCAAAGATAATAATCATTACAATTAAATTTCATGCATCTTATCTATCCTCGTTTAGTTTACAAATTCTCTCACGAACAAATTTAATAGTATAAAATTTATACTATTACTAATATTTATTGATATTATAGATTTATAATTAAAATATTATGATATCGATGTAATGATATTAATTGCATATTATAAACAAATTTCACGGTACCCTATTCCGTTGATTTTCTTAAAACCACCCTTTATACTTTCGATTCTGAAATTGAATAGTACTAGTAGTCCTATAAATGATTAGTTATTTGTGATCATATGTGGCGTATACATTTGGATATATGACTTTTACAAGATAAGCATACATCACAAATATTGTAGGATCACAAATATAATCGATGAACAAGTGATCAAAATATTAATAAATATTTGTCCAGAAAAATCGTGTTCCCTCCCTTTCTTTTTGTTTGTTATTTTTTAGTTTAAATTTTATTTTAAAATGATTATCGTTTTTGTCTCATTCCTCTCTATTGATGGTAAATTTGTCAAAAAATTATACTCTCTCCGTCCCACTATAAGTTTCTTATTCCATAAAAAGCAAAAAACAACACTCCATATATTAATAAACAAATATTTTCTTAAACAACTCTTCTTTACTTTTTCACAACTCTCCACTACTTTACACAAAAATTAATATATGATCCACCATATATTAATAAACAATACACTTTCTTAAACAAATCAACAAAAAGAAACAAGAAAGTTATAGTGAAACGGAGGAAGTATAATTTTTTAATTTGATTCAAAACTTCAAAATTAACAAACAAAATAAAACATAATATAATATGACATTCTTCTAGTTAGAGAAAAGGAGTCACTTTCCCAAATTTTGAGTAATACCATGTATGCTGAATATGGGATGATGGTTTAGGAAATAACAATCCAGTTGTTGTTCTTCTTGTAACGTTCATATACAAACACTAATAAATCTAATGTCCTAAGTTGACATCAACTACTTTTCAAATGAAAACCCACCTTCCGCATTATATATATCATATATATAGATAAAAGTCCATCTTCCACATTATATATATACTATTCTATATATATGTGTGTGTATATATCAGTGTGTATATTTGTTGAGGAAATTCCTACACGAGGCACAAACTTGTTGGCTTTGAGCTTTGACTATTTGAGCTATCAAACAAAAGCAGGTCATGTGTCAACATGTCGTGCTTCCTCGAAAATCATATTTTAGAATCAGAATGCACTAGATTTCATGTGCTGTTCCCACACATACCAGTTTTCACATGTTTTCTAATTGAAGGTGTTAGACAATTAATTTAAATTTGTTTGCTCATGATAAATGAGATGTAAAATTGGATAGTATTGTGCAGATTAGAACATCAAAAGATTTTTATACGTATCACTTTATTATTAATTTGATGGTTCTAACTGTGTTTCTTATTCTCCCACAAATATTACTATATCCCACTGTACTGATAATACTTTAGAAATTTTATAGTCTGTAGATGAATCTAATGTAATGTTTTTCGTGAATTTATTCACTAGTTTCAAAAATCATACTTTCAACTTTAAAAAATGTGACATTTTGTCGCAGTGATACTTTCAACTCGACTTACATGACAAAATTAATCCAATTTAAAATATACTTTGATACCACTCAATATAAGTGAAAATTATATTTCTTTTAAGAATTCAACACCAAATTGTAAAGACATGATAAACCAATTTTATTTTACAGTTAGTTTGCATTTCATATTTATTTTCAAATAATATTAATTATATCATTAAAACACACTATTTAATTATTTCATTAAATATATAAGTCACTAGTGTGTACCCACGCGAATTTCGCGTACTGAAAAAAAATATTATTTTTATTTTCTGTAGAGATTTTATATAAGAGTATTTTTGTCTAAAAAATTTCGGGGTATATACAATAAATTATGGGGTTTGTTTAGCTGTGACCCGTGCCCTTCACTAAACCCTATAGGTATATCCTACAAACAAAATAATTAAAAAAACATCAAAATTCACATAAATTAATAATAATTATGGAATAAAATTACTTAGACTAATAATTTAATAATAATCAATTTCCATTTCAATATTGAATAATTTATAAATTAATCAACATTATTAGTTATTGGGAGTATACGGTAAGAAATTAATTTATATAAAAAAACATAAAAAAATTTGAAATAAACTTTAACGTTACAATACCTGTTCATCGATCAAAATGAGTTCCAAGTAGAACTTGTCTCTATTAAAATCATTAAAAAATATTGTCCAACTTTTTCAATCCTAACTTCAACGGTCAATTTTTGGCTCTCACTCTTGATATTAGAAATCAGAGAAAATTGAGATGTCATACTCTTGAAATCTAAAATGAAATTTAAATTACAACAATTAAACCATCATAATTATTCAGATAAAAATATATGGTATAGTTAAATATATTATTTTTGCACATGAAGAATATTTAAACTGAACGATGTAGAGCATAAATCAATAATCATTATTACATTCATATTGATATTGATATTTAAATCTAATCAAATTGTGAGCACTTAAAATGACAAATTTAATTATAAAATAAATATACCAATAACAATAGATATATAACTAACAGTTGATGAGATAAATATCAGCAAAAGAGTGGAACAAATGAAACTTTGATGTGAAAAAAATGAAATACAATATGCTCTTATTTATAATAAAAAAATGCATGCAGTATTATATCTTGTTCATAATAAGAATATATCACATAAGAATATTCTTTGGAATATATAACAATATATTTTTTATCTTAGGAAAAAATAATCGAACATTATATCTCATCTTATAATAATATATTTTCAAACCTCTCCAAGATGATGTGTCAACACCACCTTATTCTTAGGCTGATGTGGCATGTCTCAAATCTCTCCATTTTGAAATATTTCTCTCTCATTAAAAGTTGGTTAAACTTTTAATCTCGACCCTTTGTTCTATATCATTAAATCTAAACCATTAATTTATATCTGCATAATTAATGTAAATAGATATTTTTTCCATTTTCTTATTTAGTTATTTTTAGAATTTATTATAAATCATATTTTTTCCAAACCTTAATGTAATTAAATATGATCTACTTATTGAATGAATCTAAATTTATCATTTCTAAGTTTGAGTTAGTATATATAGTATAATATAATGTTCGATTATTTTTTCCTAAAATAAAAGGTATATAGTTATATATTCCAAATAATATTCTTATGTGATGTATTCTTATTATGGACAAGATATAATATTGCATGCATTTTTTTATTATAAATAAGAGCATATTGTATTTCATTTTTTCACATCAAAGTTTCATTTGTTCCACTCTTTTGCTGAGATTTCTCCCATCAATTGTTGGTTAGTTATATATCTATTGTTATTAGTATATTTATTTTATAATTAAATCCATCATTTTAAGTGCTCACAATTTGATTAGATTTAAATATCAATATCAATATGAATGTAATAATGATTGTTGATTTATGCTCTACATTGTTCAGTTTAAATATTCTTCATGTGCAAAAATAATAGATTTAACCATAACATATATTTTTATCTTAATAATTATGATGATTTAATTGTTGTAATTTAAATCTCATTTTAGATTTCAAGAGTATGACACCTCAATTTTCTCTGATTTCTAACATCAAGAGTGAGAGCCAAAAATTTACCGTTAAATTTAGGATTGAAAAAGTTGGACAATATTTTTTAATAATTTTATTAGAGACAAGTTCTACTTGGAACTCATTTTGATCGATGAACAAGTATTTGTAACGTTAAAGTTTATTTTAAATTTTGTATTGTTTCTTATATAAATTAATATCTTACCGTATACTCCCAATAACTAATAATGTTGATTAATTTATAAATTATTCAATATTAAAATGGAAATTGATTATTATTAAATTATTAGTCTAAGTAATGTTATTCCATAATTGTTATTAATTTATGTGAATTTTGATGTTTTTTTTTTTAAATTATTTAGTTTGTAGGATATACCTATAGGGTTTAGTGAAGGGCACGGGCCACAGCTAAACAACCCCCATAATTTATTGTATATACCTCGAAATTTTTTAAACAAAAATACTCTTATATTAAATGTCTACAGAAAATAAATATAATATATTTTTTCAGTACGCGAAATTCGCGTGGGTAAACTCTAGTTATACTATATATACTAACTCAAACTTAGAAATGATAAATTTATATTCATTCAATAAGTAGATCATATTTAATTACATTAAGGTTTGAAAAAAATATAATTTATAATAAATTCCAAAAATAACTAAATAAGAAAATAGAAAAAAATATCTATTTGCATTAATTATGCAGATATAAATTAATAGTTTAGATTTAATGATATAGAACCAAGGGTCGGGATTAAAAGTTTAACCAACTTTTAATGAGAGCGCAATATTTCAAAATGGAGAGATTTGAGACATGCCACATTAGCCTAAGAATAAGGTGGTGTTGACACATCATCTTGGAAATGTTTGAAAATATATTATTATAAGATTTTACTGTTAAGTAATATATACTTACTAATGGTTTACACTAAAACAACTCTTGATAAAATGTTCAAAATTGAATATTGTTGTGTGACAACTAATCCGCAGTTGACGAGGTCAAGCCAGGAATGGCTAGACGAGGATCCGCGCTACCAGAGTACGAACGAGGTCGAATGAGCCCCATTCGAGTAGTAAACCCATCCATTCTTGTCACGATGAGAAGACAAAGAGACGAGGTTCTCGCCTAGCCAGGTTACAAATCACGAAGACGAGAAAGTGAAATCAGGCTCCACCTCGTAATATGGGACCTGGGTAGGGCAGACGGGACTCCCGTTATCCAGGCTGCCTCGGCTAGTCGGGTCACGTGCTAAGTAAGTTCGGCCTCCCGACCACCTCTATATTACACCAGACGAGGCCCCCTTCTCCTCTGCAGCATTGGTCATTCGAATCTCGCGCTAGACAAAAAACGACCTCTCGGCCACGTCAACCCCACGTTAATCAAGGCAAATGCCAGATGATGAAGGTAAAAAGAAGGATCTCCGTCCATCTTCATGACGAGGATGACGCGTATTTGGTCTTATCCGGGATATGACCAAATCTAGACGCCATCAGACAATTATTCATCTTCAAGTATGAGGAACAACGAATCACCACCTAACTCAAATGGACAGGCCACTAGGCTTGGCAGCGGGGCAGGGTATCCCCGGTCCCCGCGGGGATCCACCCTGAATGGGATGGGAACGGGGACTGTATTCCCCACTCCGTTTCCCGGGGCCCCGCTTAATTATATATATATATATAAATATAAATATTAATAAATATAAATATATAAATTATAAATAAAGAAAATAAATGTAAATTTATATGCTTGATGCTTTTAATTTGTATTTTAAATTTTAGACATGATTTTTATAAATTTTTATGCATTTTATGGTGATTTTTTTTAGAATTTTTGGAATTAAAAGAAAAAATGGCAGAGGGGGACGGGGAATCCCCGCGGAGACGGATTCCCCGGCGGGGCGGAAAGTAGGCTCAAAATGTTCCCCGTGAAGTACGTGGGAACGGGGATAGAGATTAGCCCCTCGACCTCGTCCCGCCCCGTTGCCAAGCCTACATGTCACTCTTTTGGCAGTGAATCCCACGATCTCAGGGAGAAGTACAACCCACTTTTCACGTGTTCGACCCCTACTAGGCCGAGCTCACCTATACGAGGGGCCTCAACCAATTACTCGAAACTAGGGTTAGCTCAAACATTAAATGCTGGGCTACTCGGATAGAGATAGGGTAGCCCAAGGGCATATAAATACATGTTTTTCAGCATTTAATAAATGATCACCTACTTTCAAGTCCAAGCCTACATAAGAACTTGACAAATCTTTGTGCATTTATTGCTTTATGTTCTTCATTTATTACCATCAAGTCTCAAACAATTAATGCTCAATCACCGCAAATTATTAGTTTGTTAGCCAACCAAAAACCACATAAATCGTGTTAAAATACATATTTTGAGTAACAACAAATATATTAAAACTTTAAAACAGTTAGGGCTTGTTTGTTTCGAAATTTAGGTGGACGTGTGAAGTCATGACTTTACATCCACAAGATGTAAAGTCTAGGATGATAATAAAAATATGTGTTTGTTTTGGGATTTTAGTAGGGTGTTGTTTTACTTTATGTCAAATCATGTGTAATAGTAAAGTAGGATGTTTAAGAGAAAAGTAGGAAAAAGAGTGTAAGTGATAGAAAAATGATATTGTCTTGAGATGAGTAATAATATTTTTAAATTGTATATATTGGGATGAGTAATAATAGGTATTTATAGGCGTAGATGAAGAATGAGATGTAAAATTTGGATATTACATCTCTAATTAGAATGGAGCGGAGGCCGAAAAGCCCTAACCCTATCCGTGTGAATCCCAAAACAAACAAGTTCTTAAAGCAGCTCTTGAAAAAATGTTCAAAATTGGATATATGAAAGTTTGGGACATATCTTGTATGTGTTCAAAATTTTGTGATGGAAATGGTCGTTGGCCCGTTGTTGAAAGTGGGCTAAATTGAGCTTAATTTACCGTCATGGACTTATTAGTCCTGTCATGAAAAGTGGGCGGGCCCGGGTCGTGATTTTATTGAAAAAATCGGGCCCAACTCGACACATGAGCTAATTTTTTTTATTTTTTTTTACAGCAAACACATGAGCTAATTTTAATTGTTTAGTTTATCTTCATAAATTGCTGAACATAGACTTGAAAAAAATGTGCGGATATGATCATTGCATGCAACATGGTTGTACATAAAAGTAAACACAAATTTTAGCATGCACGTACTTGAATTTTAAGTTCGTTATAAATTTAATTTTGATCTTTTTAATTAGAAATATATAATTAATTTTTTTTGGGGTATTGTTGATTACTGCTTAGCGTATTATTGATTACCACCTGAGGATATTGTTGATTATTGTCTGGAATATTTCTTATTATTGTTAGATGTATTGTTGATTAAAAATATAATTTATTCCGAAATATATAGTTTTTATACTTTTGTACACACTAGTACTACTATAAAATATATACATCAATTTATTCATTACTCCATATAATATGACATTTATTGATGTATCATGCTGGGAGTATATATGTTAGAAGTAGTTTTTATATGTAACAAAGTCAATTCATAACATTAACATGATTTATATTTATTTTAGTATAATAAACTTCTTAAAATGTTTGGTCCTAAACTTTATTTTGATGATTAATTGATTATAGTATTCGATGTTTATACATAGTATATATGTATTGATACCAGTGACGGACCCATTCATGGGCCAAGGGGGGCACTGGACCCCCCTGAAATTTGTACTTTTTTTTTATATATATATGATCATTTCTAAACACTAATTTTAATTGTTAGTATAAATGGTCCAATGGTCTATGAATTGTTGTACTGTAGGTGAGGTTGGGGATTTAAACCCCGAAGAACATAATATTTTAATTCCTTATTTTCAAAGTGTAATATAAAGTATACAATTTTTGCTCTAAAATGATACTCCATCTGTTCCAATTTTATTTTTCCATTAAACCTTACACGGAGTTTAATGATAAGGTTGAATTGTAGTATTTAAATAAATAAAATAGTTTTTTGTGAGGTGGAGTTTAAAAAGGTAAATGCACTTTATTTCTATTTTGGGAAATGGAAAAATAAAATTGAGATGGAGGGAGTATATTTTACATATATTATATGAAAAGTAATACAATTTATATAATTTAAAGTGAATAATTCTATATATTTTGTCTTAAAATGTTACACTTCACATACATTTGTTAAAGTGTTACTACAATTTATCTTAAAAATAATATTGGTTCCACGCTGAGACAACCTCACACAAAATTTGTTCTATATATTGGGCCCCACTCGACAAAATTCCTGCGTCCGTCACTGATTGATACCAAACCAAAACAGTTGCTCTTGTGTCTACATCTTCTTCAACAAATCGAGTTTGAATTCAATCAGTCGAACCTGCAAAAGACATACCGATGGAGAAGACCAACAAAGAATACGACGCTACAATCAGTAAAAAATGATAGAGAAGTTGAGTAGAATTTTTTTTCTTACATCGTACCTTGTAAAAATAAGAATAAGGCATATATATTTCTCATATCGGGAGCATTCAAGTAATTTTTGATGTACTAGGACCAAGGACGAAAATATCGGTATCGATGGAAATATCGGTACTTTAAATTTATGGATATATCGATGGAAATATCGATATCGAATATTGATATTGGTAAAAAATAGAGAATTGACGGAAATTTCACTAAAATGATGGAAACTTAACATGAAATTTTAGATAATATTATTACTAACTTTAATATATTAATTTAGCTTAAAATTTCACCAAAATGAATTGTTTATGACAACATATCAATGAAAAATACATAAATAGGTAAAACGATACAATAACTGTTCATAATTATTTAATACAAGGTAACTAATACCAAAACGATGTCCTATGAGGCTCAAATGTAAAAGAAGATATGTCATCTTGGTCTAAACAATAATGGTACGAAGTCATCAAATTAGAGAAATTCTGGACATAGTTCTGGACATGCCAATTGTATGTTGCTCTATCTTGTCCAACACTTTGGCCATGAAGTGGATAGTTTGGACTTACCCAATCACCAAATTGTTGAGACATGATTGGACCTCCATATGAATTTTGAGGGTAAGAGTGTTCAAAATTATTCTGCATGCTCCAATGAAATTGTGAACTCCCACGTGTATTATGACCATAGAATTCTTGATCACTACGATCAGTATCCATGCTCATCGAGTCAAGACTAATGGCAAGTGATTCTATGTCTGTACTTGAACTCCCACCTTGGTTCCAAGCACGTCTTCGTACGTACTCCTTACCAATGACACCTATCCGTGGACCTTCTGCTCTAGATCCATGATCTTCATCTTGAGTTGCGTGTGTGAATCCAGCCTCACATTTAAATGGGCTCAAAGGCATTTGACTTGAGAAATCATTTTCATTGTCTCCACCATTTCCGCCATCACTATTTCCACCATTTCCGCCATCACTACTTCCATCATTTTCTCCATCGAAAGTTCAATCCTATAATAATATGCAAATGATATGAAAGTTAATATCAATAAAAGATATCAAAATATTTATATTAATATATATAATACTAATTTTATAACGAACTATATCAATGACCACAATCACCATTATATAATGTTATATTATAATTAGCAAAACTATCAATGACCACAATCACTAATATATAATGTTATATTATACCATAGAAAACCTATCAAATTCTGCTGAGATTGAATTTGAATCTTGCATGGCTACAAACAATTATATATTATTAGTATAAAAAGTATTGAACTAAGGGGATTTTTTTTTCAAAGGGGAACGAAATTAACAGCTGGATTAAAAGTTAGGTTCTGGTAGGCCAGCTTATATACGTATAGACAACGAAGATATCTTTTTTTGTTTATCAAAGATTTGAGAGAAATATTTATCGAATATTTTATGGGATTAGTTTTTTTTTTTTTAAGGAAAATTTTCGATTTAAAAGTAGGGAAGATTAGGGCTTATCTATAATCTATATTAAATTGTATGACATTGGTGAATATACGGTGTACATTAATATTAATTTAATTATTTGTGCCTAATTAATTATATAAAGTCAATAATATAGAGTATTTTTTTTATATTTATTAGATTAGATTAGATGTGCATATTTATTTATTAAATATTAGATCCTATTTCCATGTAAATAAAATCTGCAAGAACATTCTCTTCTCTCTCTAAAATTTAATAAATCTGAAAATATATAAAACCTAAATATGAAAATTATTTAAAAAAAAAAAAAAACTTGTCTATCTCTTCTATTTTTTTTTTGTCTATCTAATAAAATTAATTTTCTATCTCTTCTATTTTTAATTTTCGTCTATTAATGATGCTTCATCAACATAAATTGGTTTTCACACTTTTAATAATCTATCGACTATCAATGGTATTAACAATGATTATATTTATCTAAGTAATTATCCAAACTTCGATAATCCATTTCTCATTACCAAATCACACAAGTGGTTACATTCTCAAATAAATGACACGATTCTCAAATAAAATGAAACCCACATTAATCTCATCTCTTAATACAAATTATTGTCCATTATATTTAAAGTAAAATAATATATTCATATTGCAAAAGAAATTATGAGTAATCATATAACTATAAAATGAAATAAGAGAGTAAATTACCTTGATGATGTCTTTTTCTTGTCAAATGCAAATGAATAACAATAGCTTAGTAGCTAAATCCTCTCAAGACAATTATTTTCCAAAGCTTGTAAATTTTGATAATGTTTTGCGTACAAGTGAAATGGAAGATGGGAAAGGAAGAGATGAGAGATGGTATGTATGTATCAATGTATGGCCGTATGGGAAATTGGGAACTATGTACTTGGTATAATAATTCAAAAAATAGTCTCAAAATTTAAAAAAAATAAAAAAATAGAACAAGACAAAGAGTAGCCTACAAAATAGGCTAAAAAGGTGACATGTTGAGTGATGTGTATCAGAGGAGGCGTGGGAACTTGTTTCTTGACCATTTGGATGAGATTTGAAATTTTTCTAAAGCAATTTTTAAAAAAAAATCGATACTTCGATATCCCAGCGATATCGACGATATTTCGGGATATTTCTTCGATATTTTGGAAAATTTGAACTGCAGCTCAACGAAATCGAAATCGATATTTCCCGATAAGTACCGATATTTTACCGATATTTTGGAAAAAAACTCGTTCCAACGAATATCCATGTCGAACCCATGAAAATTCCGATATTTCGGCGAAATTTTGCGATTTCTTCGTCCTTGACTAGGACAACCTCAATATTATACGAGTAATTAGATAAGTGCCCGCGTATTACGCGGAATTTTCACAAAAAATAATTGTATATGTATTTTATATACTTAAATAAATTTACTAATCATAAAATAATATAATATTAATAATATGTATGTATAAAATTATGAGTTAATTTCTTATTAATTCACGAGCTTTAGAGTCAATCTCATTTTAATTACGATTTTCATTATTCTTTTAATTTGGTATACACCTTTAAATTTATGATTTGATTTTCACAATTACACGTCAAATACTTCTCTTTGTCTCTCTAAGATAGTTTCCTAGGTAGATTTTCCATTCAAGTACTAATGCACTCTCATGCATCTTTTTTTTTTTTTGTTGCTAAAAATGCAATTCGTACATCGTATTGAAACAACTAAAAATGTTATGAATTTAAATGTTGTGATTATATTGAAGTTGAGCCTAAAGATTGTGAATTAATATAGAATTAACCCTAAACTTATTAATATTCTTTTATATTATTTTTAAAGCTCTATTGTTTTTCAAATATATTAAATCTATAAATTCTTTAAATAATATTTTCTAAGATATAAATATGCAGTTTATTGTACATGTATAAAATAAGTAATTTCCATACATACATACACACATACATACATATATATGTCATTTAAATTATATAACATAAAATAAAATAATAAGCATTTTAGAATAAAAAATGAAAATAATATTGACAATATAAATTATTGTGGGCTTTAATACGACTTACTATTTAAAAAAAATATATAAAAATTATGTTAAATAAAATAGATATTCAAAATATGTGCATATTTATATATGTGTTCAATGTTCAAATATTGCATTTCTTTTAATTAGAGACAATATTATTATCAATACATAATGACACATGTTAAACTCAATTAAATCAATAAAAAAATAATATATCAAATTTGATTCGAAATAAATAAAAAATCAAATTAGACAATTATAGTTTTAGTTTACTGTGTTTTCTAGACAATTAATAAGATTTGCAAATTAAATGTTAAAATTTAAGACATTTAAAATTTTAAAAAACTTAATTAATTATTTAATTGATAGTATAAATCAAAATTATTCAATATACTTAAATTCTATTTTTTAAATTTTTGGCAAATTAAGATTCTCTAAATAGAAAATTCTCAAATATAGTGAGGCAATAAAAACAATTCAGTTAAAAATTGAAATTTCACGTAATTAGTACTTTATAAATTTAATAATAATACGTAGAATTAAATATACTTTATTAACAATCTTTTTTTGTTAAATATAGAATAAAATGTAAATAACAATCACAACATAAAATTTATTATAAATTTTATAGACTCAAATTATATGAAATTGAATTTACATTTTGTAGGTATACATAACATAGCTTAATTAGTAGATATTTTAAACTCTACTCATGAGGTAGGGGTGTGCAACGGTTCGGTTTGGTCCAAACCGAACCGTATTAGTCAAACCGAATACCAAACCAAATTTTTTTTACAAACCAAAAATCGAACCATATTTTAAAAAACCATTTGGTCCCAAACTGAAATATTTCGGTTCGGTCCCAAACCGTACAAACCGTATTTTTTTTACACTTTTCTTTTTTAAAACCAATTTAATTTTTCGCAAATTCTAGGGTGCACTTGGATGCATAGCATGCACTTGGAATTTTGAAATCAATTTGAAATTAATTTTGACCAATTAAGATCCAATAAAAACTCGCGGGTCAGGCCCAACCCGACCAAAATTTGCGGGTCTGGCAACAAACAGGGTCGCAAATGGTCGCGCGCGCTTCGGACCGATACTCGAAGTTATATCACCAATACCCGAAGTTATATCACCGATACCCGAAGTTATAATCACCAATACCCCAAGTTATATCACCAATACCCGAAGTTATAATCACAAATACCCGAAGTTATAATCACCAATACCCCAAGACTTATTCACCAATACCCGAAGTTATAATCACCAATACCCGAAGTTATAATCACCAATACCCGAAGTTATAATCACCAATACCCCAAGACTTATTCACCAATACCCGAAGTTATAATCACCAATACCCCAAGACTTATTCACCAATACCCGAAGTTATAATCACCAATACCCCAAGACTTATTCACCAATACCCGACATTATAATCACCAATACCCGAAGTTATAATCACCAATACCCCAAGACTTATTCACCAATACCCGAAGTTATAATCACCAATACCCGAAGTTATAAACACCAATACCCCAAGACTTATCACCAATACCCCGAATTATAATTACAAATACCCCAAGTTATTATCACAAATACCCCAAGTTATATCCCAAAAAATTATTCAACAATACTCTGAGACTTAATCACCAATATCCCAGGTTATAATCAACAATACCCCAATAATAACTCAACACTACCCCAACTTAAAATCACCAATACCCCAAAAAATTACCCTACAATAACAAGATTAAAATTGATACAGAGTTCAAAGACCGAACTAAAAGTACTACCTTTCCCATATCATAGAATTCCTTCTTCCCATGGGTCATCTCAGTTTGATTGATCTAACTGCAATGCCTCTCCGACTAACCATAACATCATTGGGTCATTTGGTTTTATATTTTGGATTAAGGAATCCCAAAATGTAAGTCGTAGAATTTACATGTATTTCGTAGTATGAAACATAGATTTCATGTATAAAATGAATTTACAACACACAATGATCACACTGCAATCGCCACCTTAAACACCCTGTATGACACAAAACTTTTCTTTCTCCCAGCGGCCACCAGAATCGGGCTGAGCACACCGCCAAACACGAGCGACCTTTTTTAAGATTGTTTGTTGGAAAAAAACCAGATCGAGAAGCGGTGTTCCCCGATGTGTATTTCAGCGTCGTTGGTCCACTACCTGTACAGAACTGCCCGCGTCAATGGAAGGAGAAGAGAGGAACCCGACCCGGTTTCAGATCCGCGAATTTTTTCTGGATCTTAAAATCAAAATTGATTTTAAATTACGGTGCAAAATCCAAGTGCATAGTATGCACTTGGATGCACCCTAGAACTACTTTTTAGCATCAACACACATGTTTCATTCAATTATTTGCAACATGTCAACATCTAAATACTAATATAAGCAAAGATGCATCAATAAACTTATTACATAATCCAATAAAAACATCAACATAATAATTTTCAAAAGCTAAGCAACCATTTGAAAAAAATATACAACACAAAACACCATTCCTCAAGTATTTTATGCAAAACACAAATCAACTCAAATCTTTTATACGCGAATCTAAATTATCTAATATTAATATTGTTATATTATATTAGAATATAAGCTATTAAATATTAATTTACTGAATATTAATATAAATATAATATATTTTTATTATTACTAAAAATATTTCGGTTCGGTTTGGTTTATATGGTTTTTAATTCGTAAAAACCGTAAACCGAACCGAAAAAAAAATTAAATTCAAAACCGAAAACCGAATCATAAACCGAAAACCGAACCAAAATTTATATTTCGGTTTGGTTTGATCGATTTTTTCGGTTCAAACCGTATTTTGCACACCCCTATCATGAGGTGTAGGGTTCAAATTCATATAAATGCCATTTTTTTATTAGACTTTTATTATATAAAGTCACATATATAATACATAAGATTCATAAAGCCACATGTATAACGTAAGTATAAAAAATTCCCTATTAGTACTCCCTATAAGTATAACAGGGATATAAAAAACTCTCTATTAGTACTCCCTATTAGTATAATAGGGAATGCGTGTTTATACTTGGATCTAATCCACTTCGGATTAATTATTCAATATGAGTTATAAATGATTTAAACTGGATCAGACTCTTTGGAATTGAGCCATATTGCATTCTAACGGTGCTCCGTGCTTTATTATGAAGCTTGATCACATTTAATTATTCGTGCTCTAATATAAGTAAGATAACGATCCAATAATGTCTATTTTGACCTTATTCACATGCCACAACATATATTTTAAGTTACTGTATAACCTTACTTATAAAAAAAGAGAATAAAAGAAATTTATAATAGAAACAAATCAAATTAGAAAATTAAATTATTCATAAATTTCTATTTTTTTAAACTAGTCATTTATAGGGTAATAAAAGAGAATGTTATAGTGGGCAACAACAGACAGTAACGACTTTAATGGAAGAGAGGAACAAAAACTTTACCAAAAAAAAAAAAAAAAAAAAAAACTTTACCAAAAGAAACGACCAACACCACCTGGAATCCCCTCACTTGTCTTCAAAAAACTAACCCTAAACCTCCAAATCCTCCAATCATCCCCTTTCCCCTCTTTCTCTCTCACTCACTACAGTCATTCCTGTCGCCTTCAATTGCGACTTTCTCACCTCTCCACTCTCTCTCTCCAATACATATATAATTTTTATATATATTAGGGTTTTTCGTCATTTGTTGTCTTTTCTAATGAATAATACCACCAATAATTCCAATTCCAATCCCAATCCCAATCCCAATCCCAATCCCCATCCCAATCAACCCCCACTAGAACCAGCACCTGCGACTGGTGCCAAGGAATCTGAGCAGGAATCGTCTTCGCCGGGATCTTCTTCGTCTGCCAAGAATTCTTCGGAGAAAGCAGCAGAAGTTGCCGTAGAGGAAGAGGACGCGGCGATGATGGAGAAGGACTCTGTTGCTGCGGCTGGGAATTCTACTGATGATCCAATGGATGAAGATGCCTCAACCCCGGCTACAATTTTCTGCATCAAGCTTAAGCAGCCCAAGACTAATTTGCTTCATAAAATGAGCGTTCCCGAGCTCTGCCGCACTTTTAGGTGTGTTTTATTGATTAAGTTTAGAAGTTGGTTGTCAGTTTGGCAGTTACTCTACATGTTCTATTGGTAGTTTTGAGTGAAATTATGGGCTAATTTTATTTTTTTGATGGATTGGTCTGGTTGAGGAATTGTGGCCACTGTTAGTGCATGGAAATTCTTCATTGAGAATGATAATTTTGTAGGCTGTAATTTTATGCAGAAGTGAAGTTAAGGGTAAAGTAGCGTTAGTTAAATATCTATGCTTTCGTTGTGGTCGTGGCAATAGCAAGATGGGAAGAACCTTGTTCTAGGACCTTTACCATCTGTGGTCTTGGCTGATGCACATTCACTTAATGTGGCTGCGGGCTGCTGGGTTTCCTCACATGAGAATGATTGTTGTATCTTTTCTTTTGCAATTATGCTGTATGATATGTTATTTTTATTTTTCCTTATCCTGGGCAAACTTTATTATGTATTTCAAACGTGTAGCTTGTTTTGTTTCTTGAGTCTTATTACTTAGCAGGTTCTTTGCTTTCTCATATTTGAAACCTGTGTTTTTATTTTGCAGTGCTGTTGCTTGGTGTGGAAAGTTGAACACCATTGCTTGTGCATCAGAAACATGTGCAAGAATCCCGAGGTTATATAATCAAATTAGGGTTTTCACTTCTTTGCATCACAGTTACATCATCTAAGAATTGAATGTTTCCCTTACTCCCCTCCAATGCTGGTTCATGTAAATATGAATTGCTTCTAGATTCAATATTAATAATAAAGATACTTGCGCTATCATAGAACAGACCATCTTGGTTGATTTTCAAAAACTAAATTTCTTACTGATAAATATCTCTATTCATGGACTCCACTCATCCTTAAGTTTCTTGCACTTTTTTGCAAATCTTTCATGTAGGACGTTGGTAGTATATTTCTGACTAATTATCAAGAAGTCGTTTGTGATTACTACTAGAAGTATCTACCAAACAGTACTTTCATTCGAGGATGAACTGTTCTGGAACAATATGTTGCTTAATTATTCTAGGATCATTGGTTAAATGCCATTTTACCTTTCTCATTGTTGTATCACGGCTGGTCTCTGTTCTATATGCTGTTGGATTCATTGATGATTGGATGTACAATGGTCCCTATTAAATGGGTTCATGGCTATGGATTAGTGAAATTCTACCATGCTTTGTGCTGATCTATTTACAAAATTTGTTATGCACATGATTAACACATTCTTTTATGTCTTTGTAGTTCAACTGCCAACCCTCCATTTTGGATCCCTATACATGTAATCATACCAGAGCGGCCAACAGAATGTACAGTCTTCAACGTTATTGCAGGTATCATTTGCAACTTGGTATTGATATTGCAAAAGTGCAAAACTCATCTTCTTTCCACTCTAATATGAACATTCGTATTCTTAGGTTTGTGGATACTCTTCATCTTTTTTAATTAATGAGAGATTTGAGATATAGTAGTATCTTTTGTTTATTAGAAAGGCTTGATAGATTCTTCTAATCCCGCGATAGATAATCTGTTGGTAATGAGGTAAACTTTTATGGTATTTGATGTTTAACAGATTCCCCCCGTGACTCTGTTCAATTCATTGAGTGGTCGCCTACCTCATGTCCCCGAGCGCTCCTTGTAGCTAATTTCCATGGACGAATAACAATTTGGACTCAGCCTTCCCAGGTATGTTAGTGGTGATCTTAACAATGTGAGAAATAGGTAGCTTTAACTTGAATTACACTGCTCTATGGTTTATGTGAAGCAGATAAACGTTTCTTCTTGTCTGTTATTAACATTGCACCTTAATTTGGTATTGGTATTCAGGGACCAGCAAATCTTGTGAAAGAGGCTAGTTGCTGGCATTTAGAATATGAGTGGCGCCAAGATATTGCAGTTGTTACAAAGTGGCTGTCAGGAGCTTCTCCTGTATGTAGTTATTTATCATCTGAGCCTGTTGAAGAATCATTTTTAAAACATGCAACTTTTTTTGCTGACTTTTTGTCATAAAATTAGTATAGGTGGCTGTCGGCTAGATCCAGTGGTTCCACAAAGTCTACATTTGAAGAGAAATTCCTCTCGCAGCAACCACATGCCCCAGGTCCCTCTTTCTTTGTGTGCCTACTTTTATGTTAAATTGTTGATAACTTTCATCATGATTACTGGTTATTATTTTGGATTTGAATTTTATTTCATACCTGACAGCTTCGTATTTATGGATGTTAAAATGTTTATCTTCAAATCCTTTGTGTTTTTTAATTCATTAACGTAATATTTTCATCGCATTCTGGGGCTCCTCAATGAGCAGTTCTGCATAATTAATATTTGGGTTGCTGCATACTATAAGGAAATAAGTGATCTGAATCATCTGGTCAATCTCAATCCAAGTGCGTAGTCAAACTAATACATATATATAAAGGTGTAGAAGACAAGCATATAATAAAGGCTGATTAATTTTTAATACTCCCTCTGTTCCATAGAAGATTTCACACCTAGTGAGACACACTTTTTAAGAAAAAGTGGCTTTTTGAGGTTTTTATTTGAATATAAAATGTATTATGAGGGTGATATCATTGAGCATTATTTCCATTTTAGGGGTGTGAAGAATATTGTGGGTCAGACGAAAAAGAAAGTGTGAAGTTTATTGTGGGAAGGAGGAATTACTTTTTCTTTTGGTGGAATAGTAATACTAGAATTTGCATTTGTATTTTGTTGTGCTGAGGAAGAAACAATTCTTGGGTATAGAACTTGTAGCAGAAGTATGTTTTATGCTTTATATATGCATTGCAATCATAAGTAGGAAGGCACCAGTTCTGTGGTCACTATTTTCCTTTGTTTTTACTTCTTAGAGAATCAACTCTTGTTAAGAAAACTCAGAAAGTCATATTGATTTTTTCTGTCTTCTGTAGTTCATTATGCAAGTGAAATTGGCCATGAAATATCTCCCTTAATCAGTCTCATTTCTAAAATAGCTTTGTATCTGGTGACAGCTGGTTGGCCAAATTTTCTTTGTGTTTGCTCTGTTTTCTCATCTGGCTCTGTTCAACTACACTGGTCTCAATGGCCACCCAATCAGAGTGGCGCCACATCCAAGTGGTTTTGCACAAGTAAAGGGCTTCTGGGAGCTGGGCCTAGTGGAATAATGGCTGCTGATGCTATTATTACAGATTCTGGGGCTATGCATATTGCTGGTGTCCCCATTGTTAACCCATCAACTGTAGTTGTATGGGAAGTCACACCTGGCCCTGGAAATGGTTTTCAAGCCACCCCTAAAGCAAGTGTGAACAGTGAAGTTCCACCTTCACTCAATCCTCCTTCCTGGGATGGTTTTGCCCCACTAGCTGCATATCTTTTTAGCTGGCAGGAGTATCTATCCTTAGAAGGAAAACCAGGGGAAAAGAAGACAGAGCAAGATTACAGTGACATGATAGCACTTCATTGTTCTCCAGTTTCGAATTTTTCTGCATACGTTAGTCCGGAGGCTGCAGCTCAATCTGCAGCTACAACGACTTGGGGTTCTGGAGTTACTGCTATTGCCTTTGATCCAACACGTGGCGGTTCTGTGATCTCTGTTGTGATAGTCGAAGGTTTTTACTTATACACCAATACAAATTAGTTTTTCTCCCTGTTTTATTATTTCTGCTTGAATTCTCATTATTTTTTGAACGAATCTGCTTTATTTTCAGAGTTTAATTGCAAATGCCATTTTGAATCCTCATTTATATGCTTATATATATATATATATATATATATATATAGAGAGAGAGAGAGAGAGAGAGAGAGAGAGAGAGAGAGAGAGAGAGAGAGGTAGTCCTATGCTGGTTTCACATGGAACCTAACTTCAATAAAGCCACTAGTGCCTTGGTCTGGTGATCTGGTATAAACTACCTGTAATTTGTGTTGAAGTTAGCTCCATAAGGACCCCCACAAAGAATTCAATACCCAAATCCTATATACATGTGTGTGTCTGTGTTTTTGGGTTTTAATTTGATGGCGAGGGATCTCCAATGGCACACCCCAACACATGCAACCTAGCACAAGAAAAGGAAGCAGATTAGGTATGCTTTTAATAGAAGTCATGGGTTGTTGTTCTGGCCTTATTAAAGGAAGAAAATTCAGATTAAAGAGGTTTGCAGCATGAAATGGTAGGTTCGATTATATTAAAGAGAAAGTTAGGGCTAGAAAGTCGTATTCTGTAAAAAGTCAACATCAGACAGTGATAGCCTTAATTATCTGTGATCTTGTGGAGTTAGGCATCAGTAACTTAATGATAGCACCCTCTCATGAGTTCTGTAATTTTAAATGGCTTTAGGGATAGCTTATGGTACCTGAAAATATGTCGCAGTGAAATTAAGACTCCACCATCAATATGACGATCATAGTGCAGATACGAACTCATTATGACTTTAGTGGAAAAGAAACAAGTAAAGACTATTTATTTTATGGTACACTGTTGCCTCTGACACAAATTTGAAATGACTTTGATATTTTCGCTATGGGGGGGGGGGTGATTTTTTTTCTTAAGGCCCCTTTCTTTTAGTAGAAAAATAATGGCTTGTAAATTGTACTTCTGTTTATGCAGGGCAGTACATGTCTCCTTATGATCCTGATGAGGGTCCTTCAGTCACAGGTTGGAGAGTTCAACGTTGGGAATCATCTGTTGAGAATGTTGTGATCCATCAGATATTTGGAAACCCTAGCTCTAACTTCGGGGGGCAGGCACCTAAGCAAACAGTTTGGGTGAGTAAAGTGATTAAATGCATCCCAGCATCCAGTGAGTTTAAAGGTCTTGGAGCAGCTGTCTCACCAACTTGTGATGGGAAAAGTACTCCTGATTCTGGTCGTGAGATTGCAAAAAGGATCAGTTTTGATCCTTTTGATCTGCCTAGCGATATTAGATATCTCGCACGAATTGTCTATTCTGCTCATGGTGGTGAGATTGCTGTTTCCTTTCTGCGAGGTGGAGTTCATGTTTTCTCTGGTGCAAGCTTTGAAGCTGTTGATAGCAACCAAATTAATGTTGGCTCTGCTATTGCTGCTCTTGCTTTCTCTTCTACTAGTTGCTGTTCAGCTACTGTTTGGCATGACACTAGCAAGGATTGTACTATGTTAAAAATTATTCGTGTTCTTCCTCCTGTTCCTAATAGTCAAGCAAAAGCAAACTCTGCAACATGGGAGCGTGCTATTGCTGAGAGGTATGCTTAATAAATAGTTGCAAGGTTAAACTCGTATTTGACTACGTGTTACTCATACTGTGATGTATTCAGAGTCTTTGTAGATTACAATTCTGTTAAAATGCCACTGATCTGAATAGTCTGTGACAGATTTTGGTGGAGCCTTATGGTAGGAGTTGATTGGTGGGATGCTGTTGGCTGTACTCAGAGTGCTGCGGAGGATGGCATTGGTAAAAGTGCTTTATTTTCTACTGGAAGATAAAAACTATTCTGGCCTAAGCTTTAAAACAACACTGGCCCGTGTCAAATGGCCCAAAAGCTCGCATGTCATGGGAAAGAAAAGGCAATTGTGTGCGTTTGGCTTAAACAACAATATACATCTAATGTCCTGGGGGAAAAAAACTATGGAATCATTGTAGCCATTATGCAATATATACTGCATCTCCTGATAAAACAGACACCATATATGCATGATTGTGTGCTTCTGCCTTTTCTTGGCTGATTGTGCTGGTTGTGTGCTACTCCTGGAATTTGATGTTAATCATTTAGCCTCTCTTAATAATCTTAAGAGAACAAGTAGTTTGAGGAACAGATAAACTTTAGGTGCATATTTTAATTTGCATTGTATTATGGTCTTTGCTTCTTATTGATGGTGTAAGTTTAATGTTTCAGTTTCGCTGAACAGTGTCATTGCGGTATTAGATGCTGATTTCCACTCCCTTCCTTCAACTCAGCACAGGCAGCAGTATGGACCTGTAAGCTGGTTAATTCTATTTTCATTGCATATCTTTTTAGTTTGCATTAGATGATAGGACACAAGAAGCTTGATTCTTGTTAACACGTCTTTGGAGACGTGATTTTGTTTACTTGTTTGGAAAATGCAGAGTTTGGACAGAATTAAATGTAGGCTGCTAGAAGGTACAACTGCTCAAGAGGTTAGGGCTATGGTACTTGACATGCAAGCAAGGCTGTTGCTGGACATGCTTGGTAAAGGAATTGAATCAGCTTTAATAAATCCTTCAGCTTTGGTGCAAGAACCTTGGCAAGCAACTGGTGAAACATTATCAAGTATTGATCCTGAAGCAATGGCTGTTGAACCAACACTTGTTCTTAGTATCCAGGTTCATCTTTTGGCATATCTTGCTTCATTTTCCTGGTATTTTGGTTTTCCGTTTTATAAGGTGCTCTTTTTTTTTTGAGAGCATATATACAATGTGTGTGTGCTTCACTAATGGTGCTATATGGTAATGCAGGCTTATGTTGATGCAGTACTTGATCTCGCATCACATTTCATTACACGTCTGCGACGTTATGCAAGTTTCTGTCGTACATTAGCAAGTCATGCTGCTACGGCGGGCGCAGGTGGAAGTCGTAGTTTGGTGACGAGTCCCACACAAAGTACTGCTACTCCTGCTGCAACTCAGGGTGAGTATAACATGTCATTCCGGATATGGTGGAATATTAGACGCTAAAAAGGACGTAACTTTTTGAAAAGGTTTCTTTTTCTCTTTCTTGTTCTTAACTTCGTCTACAGGGCCCCCAGGAGGAACAGCAAGCTCTACAGGTAGTACTCAGATGCAAGCCTGGGTACAGGGAGCTATTGCCAAGATTAGTAGTACCAATGATGGTGTTCCAAATACTGCTCCAAACCCCATAAGTGGTCCTTCAACCTTTATGCCAATAAGTATTAATACAGGAACTTTTCCAGGAACTCCAGCTGTTAGGCTAATTGGAGACTGCCATTTCCTTCACCGATTGTGCCAGCTCCTGCTGTTCTGTTTTTTCTTTCGGCGTACACAACTACCTCGCTTTATTGGAGCAGCTCAAAGAAATGCTGATCCGTCAACCCAAAAGCCCCAGCTTGGTGTACCAGGTAAATCAGAAGAGACCAACTCAATCACTGCAAAACCTGCATCAACTGTGATCAGATCGGAAGAAACACAAATTACAAGGCCTGGACTGGTTGGAAATGGGGCAAAAGCTCCTGAAGAAGGTCCAACTAGCCGGTCAAGATTAGGCTCTGGCAATGCTGGTCAAGGGTATACATTTGAGGAGGTAAAGTGGTCACAACCACCTTTCTTGACCTGGAAAATAGAAATAGTGTTTGATTTGAGTTTATTTAAGAACATACTTCCTCTCAGTCAACATTGGAACCTCACACACCTTTTTATGGTTTCTTATCTTCTGCATATTGTTTATGTGTGTCTGATTACATGGAGATACATAAATAGCCGTTATCATATCTTATTTCTCTTTGCTGTGTGACCAAACTCATGCATGCAATTCTCTCCTATTTGGTGAGTTGAGGAATTGGAAAACTATGAAAGGGTTATAAACATTCGATGTAGAAAATGCAAGTAATATTGTTTAATAATGACAATTTACTGGATTACATGGCACCTGAAACAACTCTTTTTTTTGTTTTGCCATAGTTTGCATATTGAAGTTGCTATCCATGGTAAAAGGGCGATCAATTCTATTGTCAAGTAGAATACCATGCTTCTCTTTATAATCAGTAGGGTCATTGGTCTTCCGTGCAGGTAAAGGTCCTCTTCCTCATACTAATGGATCTTTGTCGGAGGACATCAGGATTGGCACATCCACTGCCTGTTTCCCAGGTTGGGAGCAGCAACATCCAGGTCCGCCTTCATTACATTGATGGAAACTATACTGTTCTACCAGAGGTTGTTGAAGCATCGCTAGGGCCTCATATGCAGGTACTTCTGCAGATGAAGTTATATTTTGTTGGAAACTTCTCATGCAATTGGCTATCCCCTCATTCCTCTCTCTTTCTCTCTCTCATATGCAGAACATGCCCCGGCCTAGAGGTGCAGATGCTGCAGGTCTGCTTCTCCGGGAGTTGGAACTCCATCCTCCAGCTGAAGAATGGCACAAGAGGAACATGTTTGGTGGACCCTGGTCGGATCCAGATGATATAGATGATGGTACTAAATTTAGCAGCTCAATGGATTTGGTTGACCCAGGTTCATCTGAAAAAGGCGATGCTTATAATGGAACTCACACCTTGTGGCCGAGAAAGCGGAGGATGTCAGAACGAGATGCAGCTTTTGGATTAAATACTTCTGTGGGTCTTGGAGCATATTATGGGATCATGGGATCTCGAAGGGATGTTGTAACAGCTGTCTGGAAAACAGGGCTTGAAGGAACATGGTACAAGGTAGGTTCTCTCTCTGTAGTTGATTTTTGCACTACAGGTTTTGTTTTTCATCTATTGTCCCTTTCCAATGCTGGAATTATTCTTGTTGAAAGTTTCCTATTGTAGAACGTATATGCCTTCAGAGTCAGAGATAATAAGAATCAATAAATCCATTTTCTTCATTTTATTAATTTGGATCATTAAAATTTTATCCTTGAGGGTTGACCTATTTTAATAGAAAGCCCAATAAAATTAGTAAATTACAAACACCTCCTTGAAGTTTGTATCTATTTTACAAATTGCACCTATTGAGGGGGTAATAATATAATAAAAATATATAAACCTCATGGAGACGCATGCAGTCCCTGGGTTGGTATTTGTAATCAAATATAATTGGGTTTCTCCATAATAGGTCAAACCACAAGGTTAATTTTTGTTAGTGTACCCTTATTATTACCGTTTGTCTATGAATGTTCTCCTAGATAATCTAACATTGGCATCATGTCATTAGACGCTAAATTTGTTAACAAGAGTTCTAGCTTCAACTTCCTACATTGAGTATTATTTAGCTGTTAATTTTTTGCCTTGTCAATTCATCAATCTCTAGTATCTGCATGAATTATGAGAAGCAATGCAGTAAAATTATGTGGTCATACTTTATTGACTTAATCAGCTAAGGATTTGAAATAGTTAACACGTCTTGTCTGAATATCCTTTTGATGTAATTGTTTGTTATGCAGTGCATAAGATGCTTGAGGCAGACATGTGCTTTTGCTTCACCTGGTTCAAGTAGTAGTCCACCTCCTAATCAGAACGATAAAGAAACTTGGTGGATCAGCCGCTGGGCTCATGGTTGCCCAATGTGTGGAGGAACTTGGGTTCTTGTCGTGTAGACACATACATATAATAAGCTCTTGATTGTGACAACAGAGATACGCCCAAGGAAGTAGCTTTCAGTGAATGGATGCTTAATGTTGGTGTGAAGATCCCTGACTGGCAGGTATCCTGTATAATTGACCTGTGTATATAAACATGTAAATCTACGTCAAGTTGGGAACGGAAAAGATTCCTGATCCAGACGTGCCATGCAATCTGTTCAATTTGGCCATTCATTTTACAGGTCATGTAATTGGATAGTTGTGAACGTTTTGTTAGCCCAGTCGTATTCATAGTGTAGAATCCGTTTTCTGGCCACTAAATTTTTTGCTCGGAGTATTGTGGGTGGGGTACAGGATGGGATCTAGTTCCCAGTTTTGTCAAGTACAAATATGATAGTAAAATATGTTCGTTATTTTAACGTAATGGGACAAAAGCTTCGTTGTATCACAGCCTTTCCGAGCGAGCCTTTGGGATCTCCTGTAAACCCCCATGATGTGGTAAAGGGATGCCTATTGATACCATGCGGAAATTATATAACGAATATCGAAAAATTTCAATATACTTACCATTTCTGTACTATAAATCTCGATATATGAATTGGCAATTTTCATTTTATATGTACAATATACCGAAACTTCGTATGTTCACCAACCCTACGCATCATCACCTAAGTTTCATGCAAAATGCCAACCAAGATTTGATAAAATTGCCAAAATGTCAGTTTCAATGACTTTTTAACATCACAGTTCTACAATACTGAACATATATTAGTAATATAGTTATTTACAGTTTCTAATCAGCTGTCATAACCATTAACACGTTAAAACTGAGCACACCCTGAAACTGCACTAACAAAAGCTCCAAGAGGAGACATTTTCTTTAGAAACAAAGTCCAAACCCCACAGGTCATCAAATTTACATTCTGAGGGGGGACCAAAAAAGTTGGAACAACGCCAAAAAAAAAAAAAAAAAAAAACACACTTTAATCCCAAATTATTAAGAACACGAAAACTACAAAAAAACTAAAAAAATCATCCCGTAGCAAGTCAATCAACAACACTAGAAGCATTTGGTAATCAGCTCCAGGTTGCCCAGTTAGCAGAACTCCCAACTCGGGGCATGCTGTTAATCTTAGAGTAAGCATCAACTGCAAAATATGCTCCACACATTGCCCCCTCACTATCAATTCTCGGCATCGCTTTCATCTTATGCATCGGATGCTCGTAGCTCATCAATCCTCTGTCACTATGGTACATACATCCTATCCACAATGAAAACACTAGTATTAATATTATTCCTCAATCTTGAATGACACACCTGTGGAATACATTTGGTGATTAACATTGACATACCAGGTGGGAATGGAGCAAATGATTTTCTACAGCTTCCTTTTACAAGGTCAACATTGTCTGAGATAACAACAGAGCCATCAGCTGACACTCCCCAGAATAGATTCACTGCTTTATCAGCACCCTAACACCAAAAACACAATTTAGTAAACAGATAATATAAATCAACACAATCTTGAATATGGATCTCACTTACAAGGGCAGCAAACACAGTTCCATATTTGTGATCGTAGATCACAAACCCGAAACTGCCCTCCAGTTCTTTAAGGACCTGGTGGGCCGGGATCGGGCTCCGGTCACGGAGAGTCCGGTAGGCCTCGATCACAAACATGGCTTCGTTTCCGCACTTTGATAACCCATATTGCTTGTTGAGGTCACAAAGATTGTTTAAGCTCCCAATAAAAATGCAGTATACATCTTCCACGCCACAGAACAGACTGTAATACAACAGCAGCGAAATCTCGTTATTATAAATCTCCATTAATCTGGATTCCTCTAGAGTTTTCAGAATGCAATCTGAATTGCAAATCGAGAAACGAAAATTTAAAAATACCAATAATAATTCGAAAAACTCCCCATCTCCGATTCTATTTGCATTTCGGTATAATTTATGCTACACCAGTGTTTCTATTGTGGCCGTGATATAAACGAATTATACGATTCATTTTTAGATTATATGAAACTATTTGCTACCAGATCCTGGATTCGGTTTCCAGGAAAAACAATTAAATTGTCTTGTGTTAAGAAGTAATATAATCAAATTAATTTCACACATCCGTATAAATTCGAAGGAATTCTGTAAATGCAATGGACGATCGATCCGGAAGCATATGTTACCTTCGATTTGCGTTATCCAGAGACTGGGGAGGCGTATAAGCCAAATAAGCTTTGTCAACAAATTGGACAGAGAATCCCTTGGAGGGATTTGAAGCGAAGAAATCCTTCAAAGTATCTTCGGGAGACTTAGATCTGCCAGGGGCCAGGGTTGCAACTGGGCTATGCAATTCTTTTGGAGGATCCACCACGCCATTTTTGAATACAGCCAACATTTTTCTTCACTCTTTTTGTTTCTTTCCCGCACAAAATATAAAACTAAACGAACGATTATGCGCAAATTTTCAGATTAGGATACACACTAATGGTCCTGGATAAGAGAAATTTGGGCAGAGTTGGAGTTTTATAGGCGTTGGTTGGGGAGGAAAACTAGGTGGCTGCCAATATTATCCAAAACTTTTTCCTTTAAATAGTAAAAAAGAAACGCTGATTTATCTAAGAAAGACACCTGTGCGTCATCTAGAAAGATATTTTACCCATTGTTTTTTTTTTTTTGGCTAGATCTATGGGCATGTGTAGACGAAACAACAATAGCTGCTGATTAATTTAGAAAACACGACTCTCATGTTATGCTGACATCCATGCAATAAAAACAATATTCGACGTGTAGGACTCAAATATTATTAGAATGAAAATACATTTCTTGAATTTACTTTAATTTAAATACACTAGGAAAGATCTAGTTGTAGGGTCGTCAAGACCTTTTTCTCTTGAGATCTTGCCTTCAAATATAATTGTTCCACCACCAAAAACAAATAACTGCAAGAAAGAGAAATAAACCCAAGAGATAGCAGAAAAATGGGGAGGAAACAAAGAGACGATGTTCAGATACTTTTAGTACTATAAAAACAGTACACCAAAATTAGTGCCAAAAAAGAGCAGGCAAGCTTCCAAGAAGAACAAGAGTCATACTCCTCCGTCCCCGAGTTTTATTTTATAGGTGACTTTGCACAATATTTAAGGAAAAGTGGAGTGTGTGAATGTAAAATAAAATAATAAAATGTGCTTTATTGACTTTTGTGAGTGTAATTTTTTTTTTAAGGATGTGAAAAAATAGTTGGGACGTCCCAAAAAGAAAAATGTGAAATGAAACCCGGGACGGAGGTAGTATATGTTTCTGCCAACTACTACCGGACATAATAGCCAAGATTTTTTTTAAAAGAATTTAAATATAATGACTAATTAATATAATTTATATATCCAATTTATTAAAATATCTTGTGAAACGTTATAAATTTACTAAAATAAATACATGATATATATGTACAAACCGCAAAACGTACACATTTAGATCATGTGTAAAATGTGCACATACTGACAATATACGAAATTTGCACGGAATGTGTATGTACAAATCGTACACAAAATTAATTTGCACGGAATGGACATTTATGGATCGTGCAAAATATTTGCACATATCATTTATTATCTTTTTATTATAATATTTATGCATAATTATTACAAATAAAATATAAAAAGTCCAATATCTTCAAAGTTATAAATAAGGATATGCAAAGCGGGCTCGTGCATACCCTTTGAGATAGAGAGAGAGTCAGATTGAGAGACAGACAAAACTAACATATAGGTAAGCGTAGTAATGTTGTCCAAATATTTTGGTATCGACCCAGTTAAGCGATTTACGCTGACAAACCTACAAAACATTCTTTATTAAACTAAAAATGGGCTATAGTAGAATAATGCTAAAGTTAAGGATGAAACTCATAGATATTCCAATTTCATAGATGCCCATTTCTGGAGGGATAGTCCCATTGAGGTACATAGTTGCACTTTAAGTCACTGACACCAATAGATATGAGGGAGCGCTTGGTTAGCAATTCTTCAATGGTAATGAGAATGATAATTTATTTCCATCTATGTCCTCATAAGAAAAATGATATGTTAGGGGAAGAAGTGTTCCAATGGTGACACCATTGCTAGTGCAATGACCCAATTTTAAAATAGAAGTTGATAACAAATGGTTGTTGGTGGAGGAATGGGGGAGTGATTGAGGAGGAGGATTGTAGGAAGAGAATAGGGTAATCAAAATGGAGTAGTGATTACCTTATTTAGGAGGAGAGGTAGTGATTTTGTTCTCATGAACCATGCTAATTACACTAATTTTCAATCTCATTCCCTTACCATTGAAGAGTTGTTAACCAAGCACCCCCAAAAACTTCGTCAGGAATGGTGGTAGGACACTTGGTGGGCGGCGACCATCTTCTCTCGTTCTCCATCGTTGATGGTAGGGTTTGGTTTGGTTGAAAAATTGAAATTGAATTATTTCACACTCACGCGTCTGATTATTAAAATTGAATTAAATAAAAAAAATTGGTGCTGGCCGCCTAGTCGGAGGAACGCCTAAGATTCCCAATTTTGCAGAAATTAGGGTCGGGAGGGGGCCGCCTAGCGCCTAAACTGCCGCCTATTCTGATTTCTGCATCACAATCCAATTACATGTGCAAATAATTAAATTAAACAAATAATATACAAGTGAGATATTTAATATTCCATGTATCCACTAAAAGTATGTTAAGACTGTTTTTTTACAACAATTTTCTTTATTTTACCATTCAATCATTAACTAATTATTTCATATATTGTTGATTTTACATTTACAAATAATTATTTAATTTATAAATGAACTACACACTATACTAAAATATTTTTACTTATATATTTTATCTAATTTTTTTTAAATGGGTCCAAAACCAATAAACACACTTTTATTGAATGCACAGAGTAATATCTTGAGGCACTTATTATTTACTACAATCCTATAAGCCTAAATGCACTGTACAACATAAAAAATCCCATGACACCAATTCATACAATTTGGTGGTCCCCACCAATAATCAAAACAACAAGCTCATACAATTGGATGGGTCCATGTTCAAAATCTGATTCTTACAAATTCTGACACAATATTGACTGATTGACGTCTTTTTGCACAGTTTTCGAGGCAAAATTCTGACCAATAATGTTTGTTATTTTCGGGTGTTTATTAATTTTGAACATAAAAATTAATTTTATGAACACAAGTATAAACTAAAATTTGAACATATAAATAAATATTTGAGAATTCTAGCAAATTCAATTTTAAAATCGAATACATTTCTTTCATTATTAATTTGAGAATTACATAGAAAAAATTCCAAAAGTATTACATATGCAAAATTAGGCACAAACAACCTAAAATATTATGAACAAACTACTAAAAAAAATGTGCACAGACGCACAAAAATTATGAACAACCGCTCTAAAATTATGAACAAATGCCGCTAAATTGTGAACATAGGACGTTTTCATGTTTTTCTCCAGAAACTTTCAATTCCAAATTTGATGCAACCCCTTCTTTAATCCTGTTGAAATACACATCCTTCGAGCCACTCCATCCTGTTTAAATACACATCGTTCAGGCCACTAAACACACACCTGTACCAAATATGAATCAGTTAAAATAGACATCCCACTCCATCTAAATAAATCTAGAATAAATAAGAAACTTTAATTGGATAATTAAATCTTTGAATCTTGTTTGCAGGATTAATGTTTCTTATTTAATAACCTTCTCCATTAATAAACCTTCTCCAATAAACCATTAAAATACAGATCCCACTCAATTAATAAAACTTCTCCAGTAAACCATTAAAATATACATCCCATTCAACAGGATTCCAATAAACCTTTTCCAATTAACCTTCTCCTACAAAGGTTATTTACTTTGGTCGCTGCAAACAAGATTCCAAATATCCAATAATTCACAAAGTTTATGAAAAATAAATAATCTTCTCCATTAATACTATGAGCAGCGACCAATTAAATAACATTCTCCATTACAATGAGCAGCGGCCAATCAATAAAATGAGACCCAGGTAAACCTTCTAATCAACCTTCTCCATTAATAAACCTTCTCCATAAACGCGAAAACGATTACGCTAAAAAGGAAAGCTTACCTGAGGCCGAATCAAAGGCTCCTGACGTGGACCAATGCCAGCGCTAACAGAAACACACAACCACATAGTAGTAGAAGAGTGCCAAATCTGGATAGATCCACACTAGATCGAATCACCTATTTTTTAGATCCGTGAAATCTGGTGGTCACCGGCGGTAGGAGTGTGGCGGCGGCGACTATGGTTGCTAAAATCCCACTGTTGCACGGATACCCTCAACTAAGAACCCTCCATGATGGATTTTTTAGAGAGAGATTTTTTTAGCAGGGCAGTAGATTGGTGGTGGCGGTGGGAGTGTGGTGTGGGGAGTGGCGGTGGCGGTGGCCGTGAGAGTGTAGCGGTGGCGGATATTTTTGGGCTTCTCGTCGAAATAAATCGGGGCTTCCGTTGACCACCGCACCACCGCTGCACCATCAGATTTTAGCTTATTTGGAAGCCATGGGGGTTGAGGTTTCTGATAGAGATGAGAGAGATGAGAGAGAAATTGTGTGAAATGAATTTGAATTAAATGTAAACAGGGGAGAGAAATGAGAGTGGTGTAGAGAGAGAAAAATGGGTGGGTCTTCTCTTTTAATATATAATTTCACACACAAATGTATTAAAAGGTTTCATGGGGGTTTTGATGTTTTAAGATGTAAATAGAGACTTGGGATTGTAGTACAATGTATATTTCTCTAATATCTTTGCATCAAATTTGAGGAAAAATAAGAACACACGAGGTGAGGCGTTCCTACTTTGGAAACCTACCGACTGGATTGGGCAATGGAAGATATGTATTCGTACTTTTCGACCATCATGGCATGGATAGGTCGGTCAATTTATTCCCAAGATGTCAGCCAAACCAACCTGCGCCACGTGCCATCCACCAAGATAGAAATTGGCGACATGACTTTATTTAGATGAGCAAATCCTAAACTCAGTTTAGGTACAGCTAAAAATACCTAAAAATGTCACGGTGCAGAATTTGTGCTAGAATAGGTGCAATACATCATCGTATGCTTTGTCGTATTAAAAAAAATCTGACCCGTTAAAATCTCAAATCATCAGATAATTTACACTCCTATGTGCTCATTTTTTAACATAGATTCTTTTAAAAATAAATAATTAGGGATAAAATATGAATAAATTAATTGTTTGTGAGTATATTTATATAAAATGATTGTTGACATAAAAGATATAACACACTTATGGTGAATACATTTTTAGTGAATGGAGTGTGTATAATGTTTTATACATAGAATGTTAATAAAATAATATCAAATTAAGGTTTGAAAGATGATAAAACTATCAATTTGAGATTTAAAAGTTTTTTCTTACCGATTCAAGACCTGAATAGAAAATCATCGATTTGACATATTATAGATTATATTATTATTTGTTTTTATACATTGTTAATTTCATTATTACTTTTATTATGGGTAAATTGCAAGGATGGTCCCATGAGAATTTGTACTTGACGGATTTGGTCCCATGTTCTTTTTTTATCCCATTTTTAGCAGAAAAGATCTCATCCGTTAAACTTTTTACAATTTTCTATGGAATACTGGATGGAAAAACCTTTTCAACTTGATTTTTGGAGGGAAATGAGCCAGCTTTTGCTATTAACAATAATTTCAATGTAAAATTCAAGCATGTAGGCGATTCCGCAACTTTAGTTAGTAGAGTTTTAAGAAGTTGAAAATTAATTATTTTTAAGTTGGGAATTATACGCGCGAGTTTTTGGCAGAAAACAAACGGACGTGTTGGCCTCATGCTCGTTAATCCGTTATTTTTTGACTGGAAAATCGTATGGGACTATTAGCGCTAAAAAAGACCAAATTCATGAGGACCAATTCTTATGGGACCATTTCTGCAATTTTCCCCTTTTATTATATATTACTCCCTATATTTCAAAATATGTGTCGTTCTAGAGATTTCTATCAAATAAAAAATTATAAAATCTGATATATATACCTCAAATAATCGCTAAAAAATCTATAATATTTGATAATCTTGAACAAATTCGTTAGATATATTTTAATATAATGCCTAAAAAAATCTCTTATATCTTGTATAAAAACTATCTCTCTCCCAGTCTTCCACGAGACAAACCCTAACCCTATCTCTCTTTCTAAAAAAATGACCCTTCTTAATTAGTACCTTTCTCAACCCTAACCCTATCTCTCTTTCTAAAAAGCGACCCTTCCTAAATAGTACCTTTCTCTCTCAGATCGACGGCTACGGTTAATGGAGAAGCCAACACTTCCACTGTCTTTCTGTAAAAAAGAACCACAACCAAAAATCGAAAGAGAAAGGAAGCTAGTCATGTGAATGTGAGAGAATGGAAGCCATAGGGCCCACATTGTAAGAAGAAAAATTAATTGGAAACTCACATTACCCCTCCTCCGTCTCGATTCCGGTTCGAAGCTCCAACAAAAATGACACGAAATCCTAGATCAGTTGTTGTCTCTGTGATCGTCGTTGCCACAAAAACCTTAGATCCGTCGCCATCCCCACAAATTAGTCGCCATTAAAACGAAACCCTAGATCCGGCGGCAGCAATTCGTGAAAGATAGAGTGAAATTACGGCGTCGGTGCTTAGGACGAGGAGGAGCTCCGATGTGCGACGACCGAGCGCCTTCCATCGCGTTTGTGACATGAACGACAAAGGAATATTCCACATCCCTAAATTGCGAAAGAATCTGCATCCCTAAATTGCGAAAGAATCCACATCCTTAGATCTTTCCCGGCGGCGTGGTGGCCGAATTTGTTGGCAGGGGTAGGGGGCGGTGTGGTGGCTGAATTAATTGGCGGTGGAGAGAGGGATTTTCTTGTGCGAGAGAGAGGAGAGAAAGGCATCTATTCTTTTTTTTTTTTTTGGTTGTGAAAAGAAAAGGAGTGATCAGTGAAGATAATGGAGGAGGGAGAGGTAAAATTTGAATTAAAGGAGGAGAGAGAGTGAATGTCAAATATAGTTTGATGATGCAAATATGATGTAGCATTTGTAAACTCATTTTTGAATTGTTAGTGTAAGGTAATTTAGGGAACTTAGGGTGTAGTGGAGGACAATGGATTCTTTTATTAATATCGACTTCTAAAGCTTAACGAGAAATTCATGAAAGTCACTGTTAAAAAACAAAGTATAGAGTGAGAATGGTTCATACATATCATTAAAAGGTATTAGTTGTTTTCACTAAAAACTATTTTGAAGGGTATTAGTTGTTTTCACTGAAGAGTCAAAATAACTAATATTCTTTAATGAAAACAACTATTTCTCTTTAATAAAAACAACTAATACCTTTCAATGTTTCATGTATGAACCAATTTCACTCTATACATACCCCTATTAAAATAATAGTATTATTTCTACTTACCTATGCGATGCACGATCAACATATATATAATGTGTATTATAATTTTAAAATTTTAAATAGATGATATATATTTAAGGGAGACATGATGTGTGAGACACTCAAAATCTCATATATGAGACGGGGCTTCACTTTGTGTTTACGTCATATTTTCCTTTAAAATTTGACAAATGAGTTCGTCTCATGTATGTGATGGTCTCATATAAGTTTTTGTCTATAAATTTTTGCACTCCTCGTTTTTTAATATGAATTTATAATCATTATAATAATTTATTTTTGTAATATATAATAATTGTAATGATGATAAATTCATAATAAAAAGAAAAAAAACCATAAAATTAAACAAATTTCAGAATATGGATATAACATTTTGTATTATCTTTCTCGAATATATAATTTTATAAATCATACAACAAAATAAAAAAATTCAATGTATTTTATAAATATATGATACTAAAATAATTTTGAGATACTTTGAAATGTCTCTATATATATTACTTTAATAAGTTCTCCATACACATATGTGATGTGTTTAGTATTTCAATATTTGCATGATATTTTTTTGGATTTTTTTTCGTGTCTTAAAATTAGGATTTTATTATGATCATTATGAGACATTCTAATATATGAAATAAATTACATTTACTATATGACCTATAAGTTTATTGTGCTCCAACTCAACTATGGTTTAAAGGAGAAAATGCCTTAAATATTTAAGTGAAACATCATCTCATGTGTATGAGACAAACCATCTTACGCAAGAGTCTCTCATTAAAAAAAAAAAATCAATTGTAAATTTATATTCCTATCAAAATTGATGTTTCAAGGCTTTATAATGATACATATGAGATGTGCTAAAAAAAAGATACATATGAGATGATTGCGTACGTGAAATAAATTTCATTTACTATTACTCATAAGTTTAGAGAGCTCCTACCAACTACGTTTTAAAGGAAACAATTACAAAGAGTCTTATCTAATGAATATGAATGAAAATCAGGAGAATTTAAATATAATGTAAAAATTTCAATTTCTATAATAACAAATACTTTAATTATGATTTGAATAATTTAATATTGAGTTACATTAATCAAAGAAAAAAACAAATTGGATAAATAAAAAACAGAATTAACTAAATAAAATATAATAGTGCATTTTTATATTCTTTAATATTTTAGTGGATTAAATCTTTAATACATATTAATATTTAGAGTCGTTAAAAAAAATATACAATGAAAAGATCTTTTCTAATTACACATTTAATTTTAATTACATCAAAATATTAAATATTATGTTTATTAAAATTAGAAAGAATTTTTGGTATGACTTGATTTCTAAAATATTTTGTTAAATTTATTTTATTTTTATCAAACTTGATACTTTATGATTTTAAATTAATTAATATTAGAATATAATAAATTACAATAATTAATAAAAATTAACAAACTTAATAAATAAAAAAGACTTAGCCAAAAAAATTAATGGTAATTTTTTCTGCATTGATTCTATTTAATGGATTAAAATCTTTGATATATATTATTTGTTAGAATATAAAAGGATTTTTTTATTGCATATGTAACTTTAATTAGATGTAAATATTAAATAGTATATTAACTAAAATTAAAAAGACCTTTAATATACTTAGTTACTATGTTTAGAACATTTTATTATTATATATTAGTATAGATACTATATCACTGTTAATAAACTATTTAGGTTTACCAAAAGAATTAAACACCAAAGTAACAGTGAACCCCCCACCCCCCCTGCGAATTATTGTATCCTAATCAAACTTCGTTCTTCAAGACATTCATGCTTAAAAGAGGTTTACTATGTTCTTTTGACCAAATAAATTTAGGGATAACGTATAGCATTGATGTTATGCTAGTCAAGCTATAACTATAAATTGGTAGTAGTAATATTGAAGCAACCAAATTTAAGTTAATTCATTAATTAGTTTTAGATCATTGAAGACTTGATAGAAATGGCTAAATGTCAAGCTCTTTTATAACTGCCACATGAAGCCATCTTTTTTTTTTTTACCCTTCAGATGTGGCCCATAACTATTATACTTATGGTTTTTATGGGTTTTTTTTTTTTTTTTTTTAAGTACATTGTCATCTACTAAAATTTTACCCGTTTATTACTGGACACCGTTTTTAATAAAAATTAGTATTTATTAAAAAAGTGGATAAAATAGATAAAGTAAGAATATTTTTTATGGATATTGTGAATCCATTTATTTGTTTGTAAGTGTAGTTTATTTCCAAAAAAGTAACGTGTAAAAATTTTGTGAACAGACCAAAGAAAAAAGCAGGTAAAATTTTAGTGAACGGAGGGAGTATCATTTAACACCAAATTATGAGCGTAGGATATTTATGATAATAGCAATTTAAACTTTTAATTTTATACATTCTCTATTCTTAACTCTAATCAAATAAAACAGTTGTAGTCCCATAAAAAAAATAAAAATAAAACAATTGTAGGATTATTTTTCGCCCATGGCTATCAAGACTATGAAAATGTGGCTTGATTTACGTTTAGTTCGATAATAATATTGGAAGCTCGAGCTCCAGTTCAATGATGCAGTACAAACGTATAATATAAACATATATTGTAAAATAAGATCACATTCCACATACAAATTTAGATGATTTTAAAAAATACTCAAAAAGTGATAAATTTATCTACATTACAAATAATATCGAATATTTTTTTTTTTGGAACCCGATTTCTTTTATTAATCAAATTCAATTCTTTAAAACAATATTAATGATAATAATGATACGTATGTATAAAAACAAACCAAATTAAAGATACCTAAAATTAAATATAAATAAAAAGAAATAAATAAATCAATTAAATTATACACATCTTCATTAGCATTATTCAATACCACCATTTTCTCAAAGAAATTCCAACATGTCTATAAGATCCATAGTAATTGAATTTTTGACATGCATGTCTCTGAATATGAATATATTTAGTGGATTTTGCGTGAGACTGTCTCAGGGTGAGATGAAACATAAATTGAACGTGACGCATTAATCTTTTGCGTGTGATAAATAATAATTTGTACTAATTTATAAATCATCTCACACAAATTTTTGACAAATAAATTTAAGTTTTTGTAATTATTGAATAAGTCCAACTAAAAATAAAAAGATCCATTGACGGCTGGATCTGGACCTACCGCACCTGTATCCTCCCTACCAATCCAAATCCAAATCCAAATCGAATCTTCCCCATATGCTTGCTAAAATTCCTGAATAAGTACTAGTATACCAAAAGTTTATTCAATAGCAGTTATTTTTAATTTAATATATATTTAAATGTATTTGTAGAAACGCCTATAAATAGTAAAAGCCCGGGGTCAATGTAACCCTTCATTCTTTCTTCCCTCTAAACTCCGATTCCGTACAGTCGATCTCTGAATCCCATTCCTATATCGGCGTCTCTCTCTCTCTACGCATATTCATAAACAGAGAGCGGGCGATATTGACGACATTTCAGATCATTGCATGGCATTGAGATTTCTGAACAGGGAGGTGTCAGATTTGTGTTTGGGGAAGCCGGAGCTGAACTCGGTCGCCGCAAGCGCCACCATCTCCGACGCCGTCTCGGCGCTGAAATCGACCAAGGATACGTACATAAGCGTTTGGCTATGCGGCGTTAATGGCTCCTGCGCATGTGTGGGCAAATTTTGTATGGCAGATGTGATTCTGTTTCTCTGTAGAGAGGAGAATTTGGCCGAACCATTCAAGGCTCTCGAGGCCACCGTTTATGATATTTTACCCAAGGGTTTGCCCATTGTGAGGCATCTTGAGCCGAATTCAAGGTTTGTTTTCGCTAATTCCCCTTTCTGTTACGACGATTTGTTGGTTTTTGTTTAATTTAACCCGAGGCATATATCTGATTTCGCAATATTCATGTTCCTCTGTTTTAATTCTTTTGGAATTCTTTGGATGATGAATTGACGATTGATTTTAGAAATTTGATTTAATGCGATTATCGATTGAGTTCCATCTCCAAATTGGTTTATACGACTCAAGAAATTTGCGATTGAGGTTTTTCAGAATTGCGACTTTAGATTTGCTCACCGGGAAAATCTGTTGGTAAAAACCCACACCCATTAATTAAAGTGTTAATGCATCGTGCTTCCCACAAGACATTTTCCTTTATGAGGTATATTACTGTGCTTTATGGGCTAAAACTTGTTTCCCACCAAATTAGACAGCTCAGAAAAGTCTCCTTTCGCCGATAAATCCGTGAATTAGGAAAAAAAGGTCAAATTTGTGTAGCTAATTAGTGGGCCATACATGTAAAATTTACAGTGTTTAACCCATCCATCAATTTCCCTTGTTTAAATGGCTCAAATGGATGGCTTTTTACTGCGTGTTAATAAATTCTGCTTGTTTTTCATAGCTTGCTGGAAGCAATAGACTTTATAATCGAAGGCACCCAGAATGTAGTTATCCCAATCCAAAACTACTCCATCAACAATTCAAGAAAGTGGTTCACCAACAGCGGCCACAGTGGCCACAAATGCTGCTGGCTGACCCAAGAAGACGTGGTCCGTTTCCTCCTCAATTCCGTCGGATCCTTCTCCCCGATCCCCACTTTCGACATCGAGGCCCTCAACCTCATCGATCGCGATGTCATGACCATAACCTACAGCAAGCCAGCATCCTCAGCGCTCACCTACTTCCACGGTGCTCTCACCGAGCAAAAGTCCGTTGCAGTGGTCGACGAATACAACAGGCTGGTAGGGGAAATCTCCCCCTCCACTCTAGCCCGTTGTGATGAAACGGCAGCACCCGCGATAATGGCCCTCTCGGCCATGGACCTCATGACCTATATCGACTGTGGTGGGCCACCCGAGAAGTTGGTCCAGTCGGTCAAGGTTAGGCTCGAGGAGATGAATTTAGGTGGGCTGGCGGATATGATGGACGAGCTTTTCCAATCGTCGTCTTCTTCATCCTCCTCTTGCTGTTCATCAGACGATGAATCTGGGTCGGGTAGGAATGTCTGGGCAAGTAGGGGTAGGGAGTCGGGTCGATTCAATGTTGCTAGGAGATGTGAGGCGATCGTTTGTAGTCGGGGGAGTTCGTTGGTGGCTGTGATGATCCAGGCGCTTGCACATCGGGTTAGTTGTGTTTGGGTTGTGGAACAAGATCGTACCTTGGTTGGGATTGTCACGTTAGCAGGAATTTTGAATGTTTTCCGCAGCTCTGTTGGTGGGATGCATGCTAAATCAAAGATGGATACTTTATCCTAGCAGACAGATTATGTAATTTTGACCCTAATCGAGTAGAATATTTGCTAATATCCCTAATTAACAAGAAGTTTTTCTCCAAAAGGAATTGGTTAGTGGGTCTTGATTCAGTTTATGTTTATCTCTGATATTGTAAACAGTCAAAAGTATTTATTGGTTGGTATTATCAAACTAATGTTATCTTTTAATGAAATAACTTGTACCGTTAAAAATATACACAAGATCAAACAAATTTCATGATGAAACTGTTCACAATATACAGTACTTTGCCATGAGGAAGATCATCAGCTCATATTACATGGTTAGGGAAGGAGTTGACTTCGAAAAATTGGAATAAGACAAAACAAATATAAATGAAAATATGTAAATGTTGGAATAAAGGGTTGAAGTTGATGCATTTGATATAAGTGGAGACTGTTTTAACCTTATTCAATTCCATCACGACACAAAACAAGGGGGAAAATGAATATGGACAAATATTCATAATTACATCAGCCACCAAAATGTTCCACTATACTGGGGAAAAAAGATGATATGCTGTGCACCAGGGAATTATGATTAAGATATCTGCAATTATTATTGTAGACCACTAAAATCTAGCCTGCAGATGAGATTCATTATTCTCTGATGGAAATGGCTTCAAGAAAGCAACAAAACAAAAGAAAAAGGAGAAAGCAAAAGGTTTGGTGCAATGTAGTGAATCAGAGGTCGATATTCACCGTCCTAATATTTCACATCAGATGGCCTAACGGTGGTACCTATAGTCCAGCTCAGATATGCAGGATGACAAGGCCTTTTGTAGCTGAGGATTTCCCGAATCCATGTGAAGAGCGTCTTCGTACAATCGTCTGGCTTGCTGCAATAACTTAACCCTTTCCCTACTACGACTGGGTCTGAGACGAGACCTGTGCTGCAATGCTGTGCCCCATCTGAAAAGAGCTGCAATATACGATTTTCCAATTAAATAAGCATTTATACAACAATTCAAAAATGATATTCATTCGACTTCACTCTAAGAAATATGGCATAATTATGATGTGCATGGAAACCAAACCTTCAATTTCTGATTTTTATTTTTTTAATTCTTATTGAGGTGTTGGATACTCTGAAGCATCCTTGCAGAACCATGCAGTGAGTTATGTTTATTCCCAGATTTAGTAAGTGCCACCGTATCATCATATCTTTTAAATGTACCCAGTTCAATTATAATGTAACATTCTGATTGAACACATTACACATTAGATCCTTCTATTTAGCAAGTAAATATTGGTCGAGGCAGATTCATCGTACCGTCAGATGCATAAACATTGCTTTTGGACATCATGGCATCAAATTTATCTATGGCAGCCAGGAAAATCTTGTCCGCATCACGAGCAGCACTCTGCAGTATCAACAAAAGACCAAATATAATTTGATTGAAAAAAAAAACAAAGAGGCTTCATTCTTAAGTAGTTTTAAAATATAATACTCTGTATCTTCTTGTAAACTGATATGATACCAAGTTGAATCTTTTGCTCATTCATTGTCAATGCAAAGCAGCAGAAGTCAACTGACACTATGGAAACCTGAATATGAACAAGAAATCTACTTATCTTAAAGATAATGCTTACTGGTCCAATATCTGCAATTAACTGACCGCGAAAAGAAAGTGCAAGGCCCCAATTATACATGGCTCTCATATCATTCCCATCTATTGACAAAGCCATTCTGTACTTTCTTCCTGCGTTAATGAGTAGCTCTTCGCATTCTTCACAAGCACTCACAAGAGCCGATGCAATCTTGTCTTTACTACAAAGTTGATCATCAAACCTATTACCAACTTCCCCCCACTCCACCGAAAAAGGGTCAGTTCCCACAAGCAAGGATCGTAAGTCCCTGCTCATTCTCAGTTTCAGTTCTCCGTGAAGAAGATAAGTGTTTCCCAACTGGCCCACAGCCAACAAACTCATTGGCCGCATGTCTGTTGCTTTCGAGAGTAGTACTGCAGACTTATTTAGTGTATGCTCAGCTCTAACATCACCTTGTTGTTTCAAGCATCTCTTTGCTTCTTGCAGTAGATCATTGGCTTCTTCAAGATACCTATTGAATTTCAAATCATCGCCAAGTACTGAAGGAGGGGAATCAAAGATATAATCCTGTTCAGATTCTTCACCTGTAGCACGCCACTTTTCAGGACCGAAAGCCCCATTCTCTAAAGGATACCTATGAGAAAACCTCAGGTCCTCTTCTGAGTTTTCAAGATGCAAATAATTTCTACTTCTGGTTTCACGCTTCTGCTGGTTACGATAAGAGGCTGCAGACTTTGTACGATTCATACTGATGCTAACATCCATGGAGTCGTAAGAATTATTGTGATGTGATCTTGTTTCAATCTCATCCTGGTAATCTTTTAAATGACTTTGTTGATTGTTCACAAATCTCGATGTCTTATTCTGGTAACTATATCTTGTCTGATCAAAAACTGCTTCAGCAGCATTATTCGTCTCACCTACATAATATTTCTCATTTTCAACATCTATTCCTAATCCAGCTTCATCAATAAACTTTTCACCCCCGTTTCGAGTTCTGCCCGCGCTATCAAAAGGGTTATCAAAAATACTTGCACTCATATCTTCCAAACTTCCATTGATTGTGGAACTTGGTTTTCTTTCTTTCACAGAATAAGTTAAAATGTTTGCAGATTTTTTATCATTTACCTCTGCATCCATCAAGTCCATCTTGCTAGAGCCTTCCGTTTTACCCGAATTTGAAACCTTAAACTTCCCTCCAAACAAACCATCAAAGTATTGAGAGAAATTCATCCCGTTCTCACCCGATTTTTTTCTTCTCTTGCTATCAGAAGGTTCTGATCCTCCCTCCTTTACTTGGGTACTTCTTAAACTACCACGCATACGACTTTCTAGAACATCTAATATATTTCTTAATGATATATCAGCAGATTCTATAGCATCAATATAGCCTTGCAAATCACTCACAATAACTTGATTGCATTCAATGTTTCTTCCAATACCATTCTTAACGTCAAGAACCCTGTCACAGTACCACTTTAACTTCTCAATTAAACCGGTTAGAGTCTCATCCGAAATCTTATTTTTGTTCACATTTAATCTTAATTCTTTCAAGTGATCCCCTTTGACCAAACCTACCGAGAACCCAACAGCAAATACAATAGCACAAGCAGGAAAAACCATAATCGAGGATACCTTAACTCTAGATATTGCCAGGGCACAAACAAAGCCGAACAAATACACAAACACATACTTTTTATCACCGATCCCTAATGAACTCAGAAGATTATGAAGCTGATTAATCTCACCTGAATCGGCTGAATCGCCAAGGAGTTGAAAATCGTCCCATCCACCGTAACTCAGTGATCGAGGAGATGCCGCAGAGCATAAGCTCAACGTCTTGAAACCTCTTCTCGGGTGAATTCTGATAAAATCGTTGTTATTCTGAGTTTGCAAGAAGAAGGAATTAGAGGGTTGGATGGGGAGAGGAAATCGGGGAATGAGTTTCTTGTAGATTAGGGTTTGCATCATTGGATTTGGGGAAGAATCACTTCAAAATTCATGAAAATTGAACCCGAGTAATGTGTTCATCAACAAATCTACAACTGGAAACAGTTGATTGCCTTTTGTGAAGCTCGCTCCTCATTTGAGCCTGACTTATTAGTGTGAAAATGCTCGATATATTTTAATTACCTATTTTATTGAATTTTTTAATTTTTTTTATATTAATTTTATCAATTATGGTAAATGTTGAAAAAGATCTTTTTATTTTATATGGTAGAAAATCGGAGAATTTTTAGAAGCAAACGCAGCCTTTAATTGATTAACCACGGTTATTTGCACTAGTTGTTTGTTAAATACACTACTTATTTTTTTCAAAAAATTGCAACATTTAGATATAAAATTCCGAAAATAAGCAAAAAATTCGAAAAAAATATTCAAACTATTGTGCGTTTCATTACGTTCGGAAAAATCAAATTTTTTTTTTTTTTTAACAACAAGTAGTATATTCATCCGGTTATTGAATTTATAGAGGCTTGTACAAATAACCTGGGCCTTGAAAAATGAGTCCACAAAAATAACAAAGAATTTGAGGCCCAAATTGATCCTATATCTACGGCCTATTTCAAAGTAGAAGCAGCCCACTACTCATCAAACCCATTTTAAATTGAAAGCATTCCCATTTAATGGAAGCTATATTGCACGGGTGTGGGTGCAGGGTGCGGAAGCGATAAGACACGGGTGCGGGGATACGAAATTTTTAAAAAAATTTAGAATACGATTCGACGAGGATACATCTATTTAAATTATTTTTATTATATATAATACATGTAATAAATTAAGAATAAATATAAATTCTAAATATGCAACAATTAAATATTAAATATTATTAACTTACACAAGTTATAATAAAAATTTCAATCTACATATTTATACAAAGGCCAACTCACATTAACATCATTATCATTATCACTTGTCATAACCATTATCTCTAGGAAATTGAATAATTCTAGAAAATTAGAAAGCATATATATTTTAGAAATTTCTCCAAATTATTTAATTATATAAGAATTAAGAAATTGAAATACTTGATTGGATGATGTATTATTTGATTTGTTTGTTGCTAATATATTTAATTATTTATATTTTAATATTAAATTTTAAAAAAATTACAAAAATTAATATATTTTGCAATATTTTATCCGATTCGCGTATCCCCCACGTATCCCCCGCGTATACTTGTAGGGGATACTTGTATTCAACTTTAAAAAAAAAAAAAAAAATCGGATACGCCACGTGGCGTATCGGGTGCGAATCCGACGTGAATCGCACCCGCACCCGTATCCCCCACGTATCCGATACTGTATACCCCAAAATTTGAAAAATCCGTGGAACAGATAATGGAAGCATGCTAATTGCTAAGCAACGGGAATTACTTGGAAATCTATAATAAACACCGCGAATATGCGGGTTGAAAGATTTTTTTAAAATATTTATTTTATTTTAATTTGTCAATTCAATTCAAATATAATATTTTTTTAAAATATTCTATATTTGTGTATAATTTATTTCCTTTCAAATATATTAAAACATATTGATTATTATCAGTATAAACAAATTATCTAAAAATATATTTAAGTTGTATGGTGCGCACAAGACCCTGACATAGAATATTTCAACCCGCATATTACGCGGGGTTATGTACTAGTGTATTATAGAGAAAGAGGTGATACTCTAATAAGTGAAGGGATTTGGAGTTGGGCAATTTATATTCTGCAAATTAATTTTAATATGTTGGGTTTGACCCATTTCATTTTAATTAGCCCTAAACTCATGTATTGGAGCCCAAAATTTATTTAGTTTTTGTAATAGTTAAATAGGGCAATTTAGAGGAAATGAAGATAAGCAATTGATTTTTCCTTCACAAGCATTCATATACTTTCCTTCATTATCATTTTAGGTGGTAGCATTTCTTGCAGCAATGGTAATCATGGCAGAACAATTTCCTGGTGCATTTTGTGGGTATAACCTACAGGTGAATTTACTTCCCAAGCTTATTTGATTCTTGTGCAAAGGTTGTACAAGATTTCCATGAAATTCTTGATGGTCTCTTTTATAATCCCGATATGTGTGTTTTCCATGGGAAAAGTCTCCTTTGAGTTTCAGCACAATGTTTGTGGTAGATCAATCTACGCAGAGGGCACTGTTGATGCCATACTCTTCCTTGCTAAGAAGATAACCTCCTTTTTAAGATATACTCATCTGGTGAATTCGGTTTTGACCAGTAATATTCAAAAGACGACTATTACCACCATCCAGAGATTTGGATTGAGAAAATACGTAGATGATTAGGATATTATTGTGATTTTGTAACTAATAATGTTGATCAAACATCTTTGGGAAATGCAGGTCAAGTCAAATGCTGATAAGCGGATATACAACATGATTGATGTTCTCCGCGAGGGTAGTATGAGATAGATGAGGAAGGTTTCAAACGTTATTTATTCGATTACTTAAAACAACAATTCATATTTCGTTCAATAATATTCATAAGCCATGTGGTAGAAATTATCTCTCCGGTTGAAATACGAGATAAAAAAACCCAAAGTAAAATAGGGAACCAGTTACAATAAGAGATTGTGCGACGAAAAGTTCCTCATCAGATATGGTTTTTAAGGAAGTGGAGGATGATCTTGTTGACCTCATCAGGTGATTGCTCTTGTGAAACAGCAACAATTTTAAGAAACAATAATATTAATTTACAAATATCCCTAAATTTGAGAAAAAAAACTCCCATAACTTCAGAAAATCTACTTATCGCCTATTGGTCAACTAATGCGCCACTGTCCCACACAACTTCGGAAAATCTACTTATCAGAGAACCACCACGTTTAATATTAAAATCATAAGATTTATGCAACATTAATAATGATATTGGATCAACTATTGATATTAATAATATTTATATAAACATGCAAATCCGTGTTAAACTATACAATTTTTCATAACCGTTATAGAATTAATTTGAAATATGCATATCATTTAATTACGTGACATGTAAAGAATGTAAGAAAACAGAAGTCGATTGCCACAACCAAAAAACTAATTTGTTGCAACAATTACACAATAAACTGAAAAGTACTATTAGCACAAGTAGATCGTATTACTGGGAATCAATTAGCCAAAACCTCATGATGGTAAAACATACACGCCACTATCCATCTACTGTATACAATCTATTAAAGTGGTCATCAATAGATGAATGAAATTCAAATGCAACAAAATGAACAGGATCAAAAAAATTCATGGATACATCTTCACGAACGTTCACGGCAGCATCGTTGACACAGATTAAACGTCATTGGAAAATGGCACTGTTACAAACGCCGGTAAAAAAATAATCAGTAGGACTTTACGATACCAGTGGAAGAAATCTATTAAAACTAAACTAATCGGGAACATTACCACACAATATACACATTCGCACAAACCTACAACTAAAAAAACAATAAACTAAATACACAGATAATAAAAGCCATCAGAACGAAAACACTAATCTCAACGAAATTACTATATGGATGAAACTACAAATACCAAAACTCCACTATTGTTCTATGTCTTGAATCGAATATACCATCTTTCTACTAGTAGCTTTCCCCCAAGAGTACGAGTTCACTTTAGTATGGGCAAATATAGGGACCAAGTATTATCGAACCCAAGGGAAGGTGAGTATGCGAATAGATCCCTGAAGATCTACGCGTCGTAGTTAATATGAGTGAAATGTTTTTGGATTTTTGAGAGAATTAATTAAAATAAACTAAACTATCCTAAGAATGCAAACAGAAAATAACAGAAAATTAAACTAAGAATTTAAGATGTGTTTTCAAATAAGAGATGGTGATGCTCAGGATAGGAATCCCTACGTATACTAACGGAGCGGGTGCATAATCAAAATAAACGTGACGCCCAAGAAATAACCTAAGTAAAAGAATGCAAGATGAAAGCTCAAGATTTTAAACCCTAATACTTTATCCTAACAAGCGACTTCACTAATCCACTAACAAGTTAATAGATTGTGCTTAATTAATGAGACCCTAATTTAACTAAGGTGATGCGGTCGTCCTCCTTCGCTAAACTGGTAGATGAATTAGCCCTTTCTAAACCCTCTCGTTAAGTCTACTCGTTGTTAAAGAGTGATAAGGTCGTCCTCTCTCTAACACTTTTCGAACGAAATTCAAAAGTAAAGTTAAGATTAATTTTAAGAATTCATTAATTAAGAGAATTAAAACCTAACGTCACGAATTACCCTAATTACGTACCCACAACCTACTTCTATGAGTTCATCCTACCCCAAGCATGCAAGGGTTTTAGCTAGACATGAGTATAACGATAATAAAAGCAATTGACGAAGTAACGAACATAAACATGATGAATTGAAGTAAAAAACTAAAAAGCATGAACTAGGGTTTTGAAAGAAAATAATTCTAAGAACTGAAATTAGATTAATAAAGCGAAGTCTAAAGTGTTTAACGTAATCAAACCAATGAAAAGAAACTAAGAAACAAAAATAAACTAAGAATTCGTACTAAAACCTCGATTAAACGTAAAGTAAAGCTTGCTCGTCTCTTCCCCCCTTTCTCTTTCTAAAAACTAAGTCTAAAAGTAATTTGGAATGTGTTGGTTCTTGTGTTTTTCTCAAAACGTGTTCGGGGAGGTATATATAGGCAACGGATCGAGTCGGGATCGAAGGGGCCGAAAATCCACGCTTGCTCGTGCACTGCTCGTGCACTAGTGCACGAGCTCCTTCAACTCGAGCACTTCAATTTTCCAGAGCCAAGAAACTGCACGACCACTCGTGCTCGTGCACTAGCTCGAGCGCCCTGCACGACCACTCGTGCAGGGGTGCACGACCAGCGTTCCCTCGTGCGCTATGCACGACTGCTCGAGCTCTAGTGCTCGAGCTCCTCTAGCTTGTGCACTCCAATGATACTTTTGCTCTCTCGAACTAGCACTTTTCGTATTTCTTCGATATCTTCTCATCCGGACGTCCGTTTGAGTCGATTCAAAGTCCTACGAACTACTCTTTTCGCCCTCTATTCATCTATAAGCATCAAAGAGACAAATTCATTAGTTTATGAAAATGATACGCAAATGACTCTAAATACTCAACAAAATCAACCAAAACTAGAGCATTTCGAGTGACGAATCATGACAATTTCACGCCTAATCAACCCCCCCAAACTTACCATGTTGCTTGTCCTCAAGCAACGAAATAATAAGTCAAGTGAAATTGTTAGGAATGAGTCAACGAATCAAATCATGCAAGCAAATAAATTCGAGCTTCAAAGATCAATCACAAGTATACTCACTAATCTTCCCTCATCATACTCATGCAACAATAGCGAGAATCACCAAAATCAAACATGGATGTGCACTCAACGATGTGTTTCACTCCCTCACAAGTGTATATCAAGAATAAGGGACTCACTCAAACAATCAATCACACATATTGGCAGTCATAGGCTTGTGGGCACTCTTAACTCCGACCATACTCTAGAAATCAATGCCGAATCAAAAAGGACTTTTCTCAAGGTTGTAATGTAGGCTCTTTGGACAGGTGGGAATCAATATGGTAAAGTGACTAAAGTGAATGGAGAATAGAAAATCAAATTTTGGTACTTCGAGATTAGGAACAGACTACTTCAAACATATTCAATGAACACCCTTTCAATTCCATACTCTCAACACTTCAATTTTTTTTTTCTAACTCATTTCACTTTTTTTTTCAATCATTTTTTTTCTTTTTTTTTTTCGCACAAACACACGAGCTCATTTTTTCTTTTCTTTTGCTCATTCTCAATTTTTTTCTTTCTTTTTCCCACAACTCAAAACTTCATCACACCTTCTTCTCATATTCACTCAACAACAACATTTCCCTTTTTCAACTCAATTCAATCCTTTCACATTTACACTTTTCCTATTCTCCACTCAAATTGGGACAAAAAGGCTTAAGAACTTAGAATAGTGTTTAAATGTGCTACCCAATGAAATAGGCTTAAGGCTCAAAGGGGCTAACAAGGGACAAATATCCATGGTAAGGAAAATTTAGGCTAAGTGATTCAATCAAAACAAAGATGGCCTAAGATCACATTCGGCATATCAAACTAGACACAATCAAGAAGCAAGAGCACACACAAGTTCTAGCATCCTCTAAGGTGACGATCCACTCACAAACGAAGAGATTAATTCATGCATCAAAATCTCATAAGGCTCAAATCTCACGGCTTTCACATCTATGCTAGTCCTAGTGAATTCTCACTCTCATCACACAAGTACTCAAAAGAAAAACTTGCAAGCATACTAGTTCTTTCTCAATTCCACTCTAACTCAAACACTCACACAAAAGAATTCCTAACTCAACTTCACAATTCACCCCACTCATCAAATCATACTCAAGAATAGCAATCAATAAGCATAAGATGATTGATAGGCATGAAATATGCAGTAGCGAATCAGATCAAAATCACCCCAAGGAACATCTCAAGGCACCAAATAACCAAACACACTAAAAAATAAGGGGTGCTCCGGTGCAATGTAACAAGAAACATAAAAAACTCCACCCCCCCAAACTTCGACCTTGCGAAGAGGTCTAAGTTTGGGGTTGTGGGTTACCTCAACCAAACAATTTAGTTTCTCTCAACAACGTTGCACACTCCCTTGCTTGAGTTCCTCCCTTTTGAGTGCTCCATGATTCCTCTATTATCTCGAGACAAGCCTACAAAATAAAACTCTCAAGTACGAGGTTAAACGTACGATTCAACAACACCCTAATAACATAAAACTCAAATAACCAAAAACAAATAAAAGGAAATAAAAATGGGTTGCCTCCCATTCAACGCTATTTTTAAGGTCCTCATGCCGGACCAAGCTCAAAGGAGCTTATGGGACATCATACTCAAATTTACCTCCCTTACTCTCATAAGAGTGGTGCTTGCATGTCTTTCCTTGATTCCCCTCCATCATGAGCTCCTTTGCTTTCTTCTCATCCCCAAGTGGTATGGGTCTCAACTCCTTCTCACATTTATCTGGAGGAGTCTTACCAAACAGGTTCTTGAATTTGAACTTTTTCTTCTTAACTCCTCCTTTTCTCTCGAGCTGGACCACGTCCTCACCTTTCACTTCTTCATCCTTCAATTTCTTCTCTTTATCCCTATCAAAATAAGTCAGATCATAATGCTCATGGGTTAGATTATCAAGTGAAGGACTAACGAAATCATGAATATGAGAAAGATTAGAGATAGGAGGTGTGTCTTCAATACAAGGATCAATGTCGTCCATGCAATACAAACTCTCATCCTCCTTCGGGTGCTTCATGGCTTCATAGAGGGAAATCTTCACTTCTTGATCATCAAATTTCAACGTAATCTTCCCATTTGCCACGTCTAGCACCATCCCCGCTTCGCTAAGAACGGTCTTCCCAAGATCAATGGAACGTGCTCATCTTCCTCCATCTCTAGGACCACAAAATCGGCTGGAAAAATGTGATCTCCAACTCTCACGAGGATGTCTTCAACCACACCTTGAGGTCGAGTAATAGACCGGTCGGCAAGTTGAAGCGTCATCATTGTCGGTTGAAGTTCTCCCACTTCTAACTTCTTGAACAACGAAAGAGGCATAAAATTAATGCTCGCCCCGAGATCACACAAGGCTCCTTTCTTGATCCCGTTCCCGATATCACAAAGAATGGTGAAGCTCCCGGGATCCTTCATCTTGGGAGGAAGCGCCTTGTGCACCATAGCACTCACCTCGTGGTTCAAGTGCACTAACTCAGGTCCGTCTACTCTCCGTCTCTTCGCTATCAAGTCCTTCAGGAACTTGGCGTAGTTAGGCATCTGTTCCAAAGCATCATAAAAAGGAATGTTAATATGTAGTTTTTTAAAAACATCAAGGAATTTAGCAAACTTTTCATCAAGCTTATTTTTCATGAAGCGTTGTGGATATGGGACAAGTATCACAGATTTGGGTACCCCCCCATTCATCTTTCTTGGTCTCTTTCACTTTCTCCCTTGCTTCCTTTGCCTTCTTCCACTTAGGAACTCTCTCAATCTTCTCAAGGTCTTTGCCCTTCTGGGACTCATCCATATATTTACTCTTCTGAATGCCTTCACCCTCAACCCCTTTCTCAACCCTTTCTCAACTCCTATCTCCTCAATCTCATCTCTATCCTTCTCAACCTCTCCTTGGGGCATCTCAGAATCAGCAGGCATCTGAGGACCTTCATAGTTGGTTCCACTTCTAAGCTGGATAACCTTACAATACTCTTTAGGATTACCCTCAGGCATTGAAGGGTATTTGCCAGGCTCTCTATTCAATGACTTTGCAATCTGGCTCATCTGGAACTCTATAGAAGTGAACCTTCGGCTGTTCTCTTGCTAAATTCGATTCAGCTCTACATCTCTCTTCTGGAGGTCTTGATCACGCTAATCAACTTTCTTATGCAGATCTTTCACATCGTACTCCAAAGATGATAAACGTTTGCTTCCTTCCTCCACCTTCTGAAGGATAGCTCTCAACATCTCCTCAGTTGAAGCACCGCCTTCTCCACCCGGAGGTATTGAACCCGGATCAACACCTGGAGGAACTGTAACACCCGCCTTCGGGTTAGCATATGAAAAATTCTCGTTCTTCCTCCATTGGTTCTGAGGAAGCTGCTGGCCTCCTTGGTACCCTTGTGTGCTCCTCCATTGATTTTGAGGTGGTTGTGGACCTGGAGGTACAAATGGTTGGCCATAAGAAGGCATTCCTTGAAAATTTCCACCTTGTGGATACCCATTCTGATTGTAATAAGGACCTCCCATATAATTTACTACTTCTTGCTGAATTGTGGGCTTGTCCTCTTGCTCATTCTCTGCTGCATTCCCTCCAACCATATTCTTCCCCAACTCAAGGCTGTTAATCTTTTCCATCATGGCCATCAACAGCCTTCTCGTTCCTTCACCTTCCTCAACCTGATGAACTCTCTGGAAATCTGCGTCCACATTCCAAGCCCCGGCATTCGTGATAATGTTGTCCACGATCTCTCTACACCTCACTATTCCTTGATTCAGGAATGATCCACTAGCACAGACGTCTAGATGGTCTTGCCCAGCCTTGTTGGCACCACTATAGAAAAATGCCATGACATCTCCCTCATTGTACCCGTGCTGCGGGCACTCTATCAACATGTTTGAGTATCTCTCCCACGCTTGACATAGGTCCTCTCCTTGCTTCTGGTGGAAGGAAGAGATCTCAATCCTTGCTTTGATCGTTCTGGATGGAGGATAGAATCGCTCGAGGAACAGACGCTCGAGCTCGGCCCAAGTGGTAATACCTCCCCGTGGAAGCGTATTATCGTACCACTCTTTAGCTATTCCCATAAATGAGAATGGGAACAACCTAAGCCTATTGGCATCTTCAGATATGCCATTGTAATTGAAAGTGGAGGCTATCATTAGAAAACTCCTCAGATGAGTATTGATTAGGCGTGAAATTGTCATGATTCGTAGCTAGAAACGCCCTAATTTTGGTCGATTTTATTAAGTTTTTAGAGCCAAATGAGTACTAATTCTATACATTGATGAATTTGTCTCTTTTATACTCATAGGTGAATCGAGGACGGAAAATGGAGTTCGTAGGACTTTGAATCGACTCAAACGGATGCCCGGATGAGAAGATATCGAAGAAATACGATTGATATTAGTACGTGAGAAGAAAAGTGTTAGTTGCAAGGAAGGAGGGCCCATTCGAGCTCCATCACTTGAGCACCTCGCTCGAGCAACGTAGGTCGAGCACTCCAAACTTACAGAACATTTTTGCCGCTCGAGGGGCACAGCTCGAGCGCATCATTCGACCTATGGAACCGGTCGAGCAACATGGCTCGAGTGCCTCATTCGAGCTATTGATTCATTCGAGCAACATGGCTCGAGCGCCTCATTCGACCAAGCAATTCATTCGACCAACACGGCTCGAGCGCCCTGCTCGAGCGGGACAGCTCGAGCGCTTCTGATGCATATTTTCCAGAGTTCGTTTTTCGGCCCACGAGATCCCGTTTCGACCCGGTGCCTATATATACCTCTTCCAAACTTGTTTCAAAGAACGACTTGACACACACACGAGATTTAGACTTAGTTTTTGGAGAGGAAGGAGAGAAGCAAGTTTATTTACGTTTTGTTGAGGTTTTTCATACGAATTCTTAGTTTCTTTTCGTTTCTTAGTTTCTTTTCATTAGCTTGGTTACTTTAAACGCTTTGAAACTTCGTTTTAGTTAATTAAATTTCAGTTCTTAGTATTTATTTCTTTAAAAACCCTAGTTTATGTTTCGTATTTTCTTCGTGCAATTCATTATGTTTATGTTTGTTGTTTCTTCTATTGCTTTTATGTTTGTTAAACCTATGACTAGCTAAAACCCTTGCATGCTTAGGGTAGGATGAACTCGTAGAAGTAGGATGTGGGTACGTAATTAGGGTAATTCACGACGTTAGTTTTAATTCTCTTGATTAATGAATTCTTATAATTAACCTTAACTTTACCTTTGAATTTCGTATGAAAGTGTTAGAGAGAGGACGACCGCATCACTCAATAACAATTAGTAGTCTTAACGAGAAGGTTTAGGAAAGGTTAATTCATCTACCAGTTTAGCGAAGGAGGACGACCGCATCACCTTAGTTAAATTAGGGTCTCATTAATTAAGCACAATCTATTAACTTGTTAGTAGATTAGTGAAGTCGAGTGTTAGGGTAAAATATTAGGGTTTAGAATCTTGAGCTTTCACCTTGCATTCTTATACTTAGGTTAATTCTTGTGTGTCAGAGTTATTCTGATTATGTACCTGCTCCGTTAGTATACGTAGGGATTCCTATCTTAAGCATCACCATCTCATATATGAAAAACACCTTAGTTAATTAGATTAATTTTCCTTTTGCATTCGTAGGATAATTTTACTTTAGTAGTTTTTAATTATTCTTTCAAAAAAACCAAAAAAATATTTCACTCATATTAGCTACGACGCGTAGATCTTCAGGGATCTGTTCGCATACACTCCATCTCGTGGGTTCGATAATACTTGGTCAGTATACTTACTCTTACTACAGTGAACCCGTCCGCTTGCGGGTAAACGGCTAGTAGAAGTTAGTACAATCACTTTAAGTCAATGGCGCCGTTGCCGGGGATGGCGTTGTATGCTTTTTGAATAGAACTTGTAGATAGCTTAGTAGTTAGTAGTGAGTGATTTATTTTCTGTTTTATTTTTATTTCCATTCATTAGGCAGTTGCGTTTTGATCCTTCTGCTAGTGTTTCAGGTTTATGAAAACACGCTCACAAGGCAATACGAGCGAAGAGAGGTTACCTGTAGATCCTGAGACAATAGCAAGGAGAAACCGAGCCTTCTTGAGAAGGATGAACACGGCCGACTTAGGGAAAGAACCAATGGACATCAATAATGAGTTGGAAGATGCCGAGAATGAGTTTAACCAGGGGTTGAACCGGGTTGACGGCATTGAGGGCAACACCAGTAAGAACCAAGATCCGTTAGGGGATAGTCAGAGCCAAAACCCGGGTGCACAAAACATTATCAATCCAGCTCAAAATTTTGTCCAGAACCCTCTGAACAACCCTGCTTACCCACAAAACCCAAATAACCCTTTCAACAACCCAGTATACCAACATTACACATACCCACCATACCCTTATCCACCATACCCATATCATTCACCTCCTGTTTACAACCAACCACCTGTGTACCAACCACCTCCAGTTTAACAAGTACCAGCACCACTTGTTGCTCCTCAGCCTGTGCCCTAGAACGCAGATCACAATATGGCTATTCGGGGCAGGTTCGCGGCACAACCGCAGAGGTACTACGATGGAGTGGCTTTACCACCTGTTGAGGCGAACAACTTCTCGATTTCCCCAGGAATTCTTAAGCTGCTGACCGAGAATCAGTTCAAGGGGGTGATCGAGAAGGAAAATCCTCATACTCATCTGAGGAGTTTTCTCATGATAGCCTCCATATTTAATTACAATGGCATGTCTGAAGATGCCAAGAGGCTTAGGCTGTTTCCATTTTCATTGACGGGAATAGCTAAAGAGTGGTACGATAATACGCTTCCACGGGGAGGTATTACCACTTGGGCCGAGCTCGAGCGTCTGTTCCTCGAGCGGTTCTACCCTCCATCCAGAACAATCAAAGCAAGGATTGAGATCTCTTCCTTCTGCCAGAAGCAAGGAGAGGACCTACGTCAAGCGTGGGAGAGATACTCAAACATGCTGATAGAGTGCCCGCAACATGGGTACAATGAGGGAGATGTGAAGGCATTCTTCTACAGCGGTGCCAACAAGGCGGGGCAAGACCATTTAGACGCTTGTGCGGGAGGAGCATTCCTGAACCAAGGCATAGAAAGGTGTAGAGAGATCGTGGACAATATTGTCACGAATGTCGGTGTATGGAACGATGATCCAGAATTTCAGAGGGTATGCAAGTTGGAGGAGAATGAGGGTACAAAGAAGCTGTTGATGGCTATGATGGAGAAGATCAGCAACCTTGAGATGGGGCAGAACTTGGTTGGAGGGAATGTAGCAGCGAGCGAGAAAGTGGAACCACCCACGAGTCAGCAAGAAGAAGCCAATTACATGGGAGGTCCGTATTACAATCAGAATGACTACCAATGTGGAAATCAGTATGGAAGGCCTCCTTATGGCCAACCATTTGTACCTCCAGCTCCACAGCCACCTCAAAATCAATGGAGGAACACACAAGGATTTCAAGGAGGCCACCAGCCTCCTCAAAACACATGGAGGAAGAATGAGAACTTTTCTTATGCTAACCCAAAAGCTGGTATTATTGTACCTGCAGGTGTTGATCCGGGGTCTAAACCTCCTGGTGGAGAAGGCGGTGCATCAACCGAGGAGATGTTGAGAGCTATCCTTCAGAAAGTGGAGGAAGGAAGTAAGAGGTTGTCATCCTTGGAGTACGATGTGAAGGAGTTGCATAAGAAGGGTGATCAACGTGATCAAGAGCTCCAGAAGATGAATGTTGAGTGGACTAGAACTCAACAAGAGAACAATCGAAGGTTCACTTCTTTAGAGTTCCAGATGAGCCAGATTGCAAAGTCAGTGAATAGAATACCGGAGGGGAACCCGAAAGAGCATTGCAAGGCGATCCAGCTTAGGAGTGGAACCAATTATGAAGGTCCTCAGATGCCTGCTGATTCTGAGACGCCCCAAGATAGAGATGGGATTGAAAGTGAAGGGATTGAGAAGAAGAAGGTTGAGGGTGAAAGCATTCAAGCAAGCAAAGAGCTTGAAGAGGAAGGCATTGAGAAGGGTGAGAGAGTTCCTAAGTGGAAGAAGGCAAAGGAAGCAAGGGAGAAAGTGAAAGAAACAGAAAGAGATGAATGGGGGGTACCCAGATCTGTGATACCCGTCCCATATCCCCAACGCTTCATGAAAAAGAAGCTTGATGAAAAATTTGCAAAATTTCTTGATGTTTTTAAACAACTTCACATTAACATTCCTTTTTATGATGCTTTGGAACAGATGCCGCATTATGCAAAGTTTCTGAAGGACTTGATCGCGAAAAGGCGGCGAGTGGATGAGCCGAAGTTGGTGCAGCTGAACCACGAGGTGAGTGCATTAGTGCACAAGGCGCTTCCACCAAAGCTGAAGGATCCCGGGAGCTTCACGATCCTTTGTGATATCGGGAACGGGATCAAGAAGGGAGTGTTGTGCGACCTCGGAGCGAGTATAAATTTGATGCCTCTTTCGTTGTTCAAGAAGTTGGAAGGTGGTGAACTTCAACCCACAATGATGACGCTTCAACTAGCCGACCGGTCTATCACTCGACCTCAAGGTGTGGTTGAAGACGTCCTCGTGAGAGTTGAAGATCACATTTTTCCAGCCGACTTTGTAGTGCTAGAGATGGAGGAAGATGAGCACGTGCCCCTAATCTTGGGAAGACCGTTCTTAGCTACGGCGGGGATGGTGCTAGACGTGGCGAATGAGAAGATTACATTGAAGGTCGATGATCAAGAAGTGAAGATTTCCCTATATGAAGCCATGAAGCACCCGAAGGAGGATGAGAGTTTGTATTGCATGGATGCAATTGATCCTCGTGTTGAAGACACACCTCCTATCCCTAATCCTTCTCATATTCATGAATTTTATAATCCTTCACTTGATTATCTAACCCATGAGCATTATGTTCTTGATTATGTTGATAGGGATAAAGTGAAGAAGTTGAAGGACGAATAGGTGAAGAAAGTGGACGTGGTCCAGTTAGAAGGGAAAAGAGGAGTTAAGAAGAAGAAGTAAAAATTCAAGAAATTGTTTGGTAAGACTCCTCCAGATAAAGGTGAGAAGGAGTTGAGACCCATAACACTTGGGAATGAGAAGAGAGGAAAAAAGCTCATGATGGAGGGACATCAAGGAAAGGAGTTCAAACACCACTCTTATGAGAGTAAGGGAGGTAAATTTGAGTATGATGTCCCATAAGCTCATTTGAGCTTGGTCCGACATGAGGACCTTAAAAATAGCGCTGAACGGGAGACAACCCATTATTTTTTTATTTTTGCTTTGAGTTTTTTTTAGTTAGTAGGGAGTTATTTTGAGTCGTATATTTAACCTCGTACTTGAGAGATTATTTTGTAGGTTTGTCTCTAAATGAGTAAAGGTATCATGGAGTTATTCAGATTGAAGGAACTAATTTGAGACAAGAGAGTGTGCAAAACTATTGAGAGAAATTGAATTATTTGGTTGAGGTAACCCACAACCCCAAACTTAGACCTCTAGCAAGGTCGAAGTTTGGGGGGGTGGAGTTTTTTTATTTGTTTTATGATTACATTGCACATGCATGCACGCCCTTATCTTTGAGTTGAGTTTGATTATTGGTTTGTTGAGATACTCCTTGGGGTGATTTTGATTTGACTCGCTATTGCATATTTCATGCCTATCGACCATCTTATGCTTGTTGATTGCTATCTTTGAGTACGATTTGATGAGTAGAGTTGAGTTGTGAGGTTGAGTTAGGAGTTTATTGTGTGAGTGTTTGAGTTAGAGTTGATTTGAGAGAGAACCCGTATGCTTACAAATTTTCCTTCTGAGTGCTTGTGTGATGATTGTGAGAATGCACTAGACTAGCATGGATGTGAAAGCCGTGAGATTTGAGCCTTTTGAGATTTTGATGCATTAATTGATCTCTTCGTTTGTGAGTGGATCGTCACCTTAGAGGATGCTAGAACTTATATGTGCTCTTGCTTCTTGATTGTGTCTAGTTTAATATGCCGAATGTGATCTTAGGCCATCTTTGATTTGAGTGAGTCACTTAGCCAAAATTTTCCTTACCAATGACATGTATCCCTTGCTAGCCCCTTTGAGCCTAAAGCCTATTTTTATTTGCTAGCACATTTTAACACTATTTCCAGTTCCTAAGTCTTTTTGTCCCAATTTGAGTGGAGAATAGGAAAAGTGTGAATGTTGAAGGGATTGAATTGAGTTGAGTTGAGAAAAGGAATTATGATGGTTGAGTGGTGATAAAATAAGGGTGTGAATGAGATTTGAGTTGTGAAAAAGGGAAAAATTGAGAATGAGCAAAAGAAAAAAAAATGAGCTCATGTGTTGTGCGAACAAGAAAAAAAAAGTGATTGAAAAAAAAAGTGAAAGGAGTTAGAAAAAAAAAGATTGAAGTGTTGAGAGTAGTGGAATTGAAAGAGTGTTGATTGAAAATGATTGAAGTATTCTGTTCCTAAACTCGAAGTGCTAAAGTTTGATTTTCTATTCTCCATTCACGTTAGTCACTTTATCCATATTGTTATCCCACCTGTCCAAAGAGCCTACATTACAACCTTGAGAAAAGTCCTTTTTGATTCAGCATTGATTTATAGAGTATGGTTGGAGTTGAGAGCGCTTCCAAGCCTATGGCTGCCAATTTGAGTGATTGATTGTTTGAGTGAGTCCCTTAATCATTGATATACACTTGTGAGGGAGCGAAACACATCGTTGAGTGCACATCCATGCTTGATCTTGGTGTTTCTTATTATTGTTGCATAAGTATGATAAAGGAAAGTGAGTGGGTATACGGGTGATTGATTTTTGAAGCTCGAGTTCATTAGCTTGCATGATTGATTCTTTGACTCATCCCTAACAATTTCACTTGACTTATTATTTCATTGCTTGAGGACAAGCAATATGGTAAGTTTGGGGGGGTTGATTAGGCGTGAAATTGTCATGATTCGTAGCTAGAAACGCCCTAGTTTTGGTCGATTTTATTGAGTTTTTAGAGCCAAATGAGTACTAATTCTATACATTGATGAATTTGTCTCTTTGATACTCATAGGTGAATCGAGGATGGAAAACGGAGTTCGTAGGACTTTGAATCGACTCAAACGGATGCCAGGATGAGAAGATATCGAAGAAATACGATTGGTATTAGTACGTGAGAAGAAAAGTGTTAGTTGCAAGGAAGGAGGGCCCATTCGAGCTCCATCACTCGAGCACCTTGCTCGAGCAACGTAGGTCGAGCACTCCAAACTTACAGAACATTTTTGCCGCTCGAGGGGCACAGCTCGAGCGCATCATTCGACCTATGGAACCGCTCGAGCAACATGGCTCGAGCGCCTCATTCGAGCTATTGATTCATTCGAGCAACATGGCTCGAGTGCCTCATTCGACCAAGCAATTCATTCGAACAACTCGAGCGCTTCTGATGTATATTTTCCAGAGTTCGTTTTTCGGCCCACGAGATCCCGTTTCGACCCGGTGCCTATATATACCTCTTCCAAACTCATTTCAAAGAACGACTTGACACACACACGAGATTTAGACTTAGTTTTTGGAGAGGAAGGAGAGAAGCAAGTTTATTTACGTTTTGTTGAGGTTTTTCATACGAATTCTTAGTTTCTTTTCGTTTCTTAGTTTCTTTTCATTAGCTTGGTTACTTTAAACGCTTTGAAACTTCGTTTTAGTTAATTAAATTTCAGTTCTTAGTATTTATTTCTTTAAAAGCCCTAGTTTATGTTTCGTATTTTCTTCGTGCAATTCATTATGTTTATGTTCGCTGTTTCTTCTATTGCTTTTATGTTTGTTAAACCTATGACTAGCTAAAACCCTTGCATGCTTAGGGTAGGATGAACTCGTAGAAGTAGGATGTGGGTACGTAATTAGGGTAATTCGCGACGTTAGTTTTAATTCTCTTGATTAATGAATTCTTATAATTAACCTTAACTTTACCTTTGAATTTCGTATGAAAGTGTTAGAGAGAGGACGACCGCATCACTCAATAACAATTAGTAGTCTTAACGAGAAGGTTTAGGAAAGGTTAATTCATCTACCAGTTTAGCGAAGGAGGACGACCGCATCACCTTAGTTAAATTAGGGTCTCATTAATTAAGCACAATCTATTAACTTGTTAGTAGATTAGTGAAGTCGAGTGTTAGGGTAAAGTATTAGGGTTTAGAATCTTGAGCTTTCACCTTGCATTCTTATACTTAGGTTAATTCTTGTGTGTCAGAGTTATTCTGATTATGTACTTGCTCCGTTAGTATACGTAGGGATTCCTATCTTAAGCATCACCATCTCATATCTGAAAAACACCTTAGTTAATTAGATTAATTTTCCTTTTGCATTCGTAGGATAATTTTACTTTAGTAGTTTTTAATTATTCTTTCAAAAAAACCAAAAAAACATTTCACTCATATTAGCTACGACGCGTAGATCTTCAGGGATCTGTTCGCATACACTCCATCTCGTGGGTTCGATAATACTTGGCCAGTATACTTACTCTTACTACAGTGAACCCGTCCGCTTGCGGGTAAGCGACTAGTAGAAGTTAGTACAATCGCTTTAAGTCAAGTATGAGGATTCTCCTTCCCGATCACCCCCTTGAACTGATTCTCGGTAAGCAGCTTAAGAATTCCCGGGGAAATCGAGAAGTTATTTGCCTCAACAGGAGGTAACGCCACTCCATCATAGTACCTCTGCGGTTGTGCCGCGAACCTCCCTCGAATAGCCATATGTTGATCTGCGTTCTGAGAAACGTGTTGAGGATTAGCAGCTGGTACGGGTACTTGTTGGGGGTGGTGGTGGTTGATAAGCTGGTGGTTGATTGTAAACATGAGGTGGAGGGTACGGGTATGGTGGATACGGATAAGGTGGGTATGGGTAAGGTGGATAAGGTAAGTTGTTTTGTGGTAAGTTATGATATGGGTAAGCAGGGTTGTTCTGAGGATTTTGGACAATGTTATGAGCTGGATTGTTTACGTTTTGTGTATCCGGGTTTAGGCTCTGGTTATCCCCTAACAGAACTTGATTCTGGCTACCACTAACTCCAGTGCCTTCAACTCGGCCCAGTTCCTGATTGAACTCATTAGCTGCATCATCCAACTCATTACTGAGGTCCATTGGTTCTTTCCCTCCTCCGGCAGTGTTCATTCTCCTCAAGAAAGCTCGGTTCCTTCTAGCTATCGTTTCAGGGTCCAACGGTATTCTCTCTTCGCTCGTATTGCCTTGTGAGCGTGTTTTCATATACCTGACACACTAGCAGAAGGATCAAAATGCAACTGCTGAATGAATAAAAATAAAAATAAAAATAGAAAATAAAGCACTCACTACTAACTACTAAGCTATCTACAAGTCCTATTTAAAAACATACAACGCCATCCCCGGCAACGGCACCATTTACTTGAATGCGAAAATACTAGCTTCTACTAGTAGCTTCCCCGCAAGAGTACGGGTTCACTGTAGTATGGGCAAGTATAGGGACCAAGTATTATCGAACCCAAGGGAAAGTGAGTATGCAAATAGATCCCTGAAGATCTAAGCGTCGTAGTTAATATGAGTGAAATATTTTTGGATTTTTTTGGAAAGATTAATTAAAACTAAAATAAACTAATTAAACTAAAATACTTAAGAAGACGAATTAACTAAGGTTTGTGTTCAAGTAAGAGATGGTGATGCTCAGAATAGGAATCCCTACGTATACTAACGAAGTAGGTACATAATCAAAATAACCGTGACACGCAAGAAATAACCTAAGTAAAAGAATGCAAGATGAAAGCTCAAGATTTTAAACCCTAATACTTTATCCTAACAATCGACTTCACTAATCCACTAACAAGTTAATAGATTGTGCTTAATTAAAGAGGCCCTAATTTAACTAAGGTGATGCAGTCGTCCTCCTTCGCTAAACTGGTAGATGAATTAACCCTTTCTAAACCCTCTCGTTAAGTCTACTCGTTGTTAAAGAGTGATAAGGTCGTCCTCTCTCTAACACTTTTCGAACGAAATTCAAAAGTAAAGTTAAGATTAATTTTAAGAATTCATTAATTAAGAGAATTAAAACCTAACGTCACGAATTACCCTAATTACGTACCCACAACCTACTTCTACGAGTTCATCCTACCCCAAGCATATAAGGGTTTTAGCTAGACATGGGTATAACGATAACAAAAGCAATTGACGAAGTAACGAACATAAACATGATGAATTGAAGTAAAAAACTAAAAAGCATGAACTAGGGTTTTGAAAGAAAATAATTCTAAGAACTGAAATTAGATTAATAAAATGAAGTCTAAAGTGTTTAACGTAATCAAACCAATGAAAAGAAACTAAGAAACGAAAATAAACTAAGAATTCGTACTAAAACCTCGATTAAACGTAAAGTAAAGCTTGCTCGTCTCGTCTCTTCTCCTCTTTCTCTTTCTAAAAACTAAGTCTAAAAGTAATTTGGAATGTGTTGGTTCGTGTGTTTTTCTCAAAACGTGTTCGGGGAGGTATATATAGGCACCGGGTAGAGTCGGGATCGTATGGGCTGAAAATCCACGCTTGCTTGTGCACTGCTCGTGCACTAGTGCACGAGCTCCTTCAACTCGAGCACTTCAATCTTCCAGAGCCAAGAAACTGCACGACCACTCGTGCTCGTGCACTAGCTCGAGCGCCCTGCACGACCACTCGTGCAGGGGTGCACGACCAGCGTTCCCTCGTGCGCTATGCACGACTGCTCGAGCTCTAGTGCTCGAGCTCCTCTAGCTTGTGCACTTCAATGATACTTTTGCTCTCTCGAACTAGCACTTTTCGTATTTCTTCGATATCTTCTCATTCGGGCGTCCGTTTGAGTCGATTCAAAGTCCTACGAACTCCTCTTTTCACCCTTTATTCATCTATGAGAATCAAAGAGACAAACTCATTAGTTTATGAAAATGATACGCAAATGACTCTAAATACTCAACAAAATCAACCAAAACTAGGGCATTTCGAGTGACGAATCATGACAATTTCACACCTAATCATTCTACTGCATTTTCCTCCGATGAACGAAAACCAAAAGAGAGAAACTAAGACGATGCATAATGGATCAATCTAGGCATCTATTTATAGATACATAAGATATAACGGGAGCATATTCCATGGCTAGATTGTTGGTCCCACTAGTCAAATCTTATGCAATGCGGAAGCTAGATTAACTATCTTTTTGTTAAACCTTTTATGTCTTCAAATATAACAAGCAATAAGTAAATAAAGCAGTAAATAAGACCGGATATACAGTGGTTCGGATGTTAAAATCCTACGTCCAATCTCCCTTCAACAAGGGGCCTTACTATCCAACCAACTCACTTATGATCCAATGGAATTTACAAGTACCAACACCTTGTTACACCCTTTAGATCTAACTTTGATCTAAAGCTTAACTAACTCCAACCTTGTCTAAACAAGATGAACAAGTTGAGTTCTATGTCCTGCATCTGGCGTAGATCATCCTTCATCTGGGCCATATCAAGCAACTGAGTGGCCACAGAAGACTTTAGCACTGAAACAGAATGCATCTGCTCCATCACATACTCTTAAAGCTCGTTCTGGCTCTTAATCACCTCCATCTTCAAGAAAATACCATTTGCCTTGAAGGCAGCTTTGGCAGAGGCGAAAGTAGACTTGATCTGCTTGAGCAATTTCTTTCTTTCCTCCTTGATCTGATGCTCGATCATATCTGGGCCAAAGTGTTGCATTGCTTTGCAGAAGCGGCCTAGAACTGCTCATTGAAGAAAAGCTTCATCTTCTTCATCACTACATGTGAGCATCTATTTTGTGCATTGGGGACAATGCATAATTTAAGTGTGGGAGAGTTATTATTTCTTGTTTTGGTATGCCACTTTGATTCGAGAATTTTTTTGGTTGTCTTCTTGAATAATTTTTGTCTTTTACTTGTACTTGAGGTGCCTAAGTTCTAAATTAGTGACCTCTCTCTTTTGAAACTTGAATCTTCTGATGGTTGTCCATGAAAAAATTGAGTTTTTATGCGTGAACTAAAAAGTTTTTGAATCCTCATATGCTATGTTATGTAAGTTGTCATTGATAATTGGTTGGAGGAAAAATACTTGGATCTTCACACATTGAGCCTTAATTTTTTGTGAGTTTTTTAGCCTAAGAGCATTCATCTATATATAAGCTCTATTTTCTTGTTGTGTAATTGTCGAGCATAGTTGATTTTTCTAGAACTTGCATTATTATGCTGTTGATAGGCGAACATCATATATTGGCGAACAAAGTTTAAGAGCTAAATAAAGATTAACCAAGCAGGGGGTGCATAAGCTAATTCGGGAAGTGTATAATGTGACGAGCAACTTTTTTGACGAACAACCTTATGCGAACAAGACCAGAGATCTGGGATTAGATATGAGCCCTACGCCATGTCATTGATGACGAATAACATTGTCACGAGGCAATGTACCTACCAACTCAAGAGGTGTACAATGTCAAGTCTCATAACCTGCTAGAAATCTGACGAACAAAGAACAAAGATCAAAGATCGTGGAGCTCATCTACAAGGGGCAAAGAGGCGAACAACTTCTGAACCACACACACAAGATACAAACAACTTCTATAAAAGGAGAATGCTAGACTAATCAAGCCATCAAGACGAACAACAATGAATCCGAGATAAGGCCAAAGACAAGACTTTGTAACTAAGTTTCAGCTTAGATAAGGTCAAACAAGGTCAAAGAACACATGTCAAACATGCAAGCTAGGAAGTCTAAGAGTCATGTACACCACCTACTTGGTGGTCTCTATAAATAGTTGTTCTCCAGCTAAGAAAGTTAAGTTCAAATTCACAAATACTCCAATTATACATACACGAAATAAATACGAATCCAACATTCGTATTTTCGATTTCACAACCCAAAAACCCTCGATTTATCATTTACGGTGATAATCAATCACACGTTCTTGTTTGGTGATCCTAAACCGGATTTAAACAGCCACTAATCCTTGCGATTATATCCGGTCACCAACAATTTGGCGCTTGAAGGAGGGCGTCGAACCTCCGATTAAGTATGATTACTCAAGAACTTCAAGTTTATAACTTGAAGATTCAGAGGAATCATCAAGAAATCCTTGAAGATTCAAACAAAGGTGTTCTTGGTGTTCTTCGAATTAATTTGAAGATTCAAAGATTAAGGAAATAATCGAATTTAAGATGCCTCAATCTAAGAATACACAAGTTTCGCGACCATTAATGAGGGCTTCTCCTACTAGAGCCTCATCGGTAGGCCACCAAGATCGTGAGTCTCGTCATGCGAACAAGTCACGACCTGTGGCAGTAACCCATAACATTCCATCAAAATTGGAGGCTATAGCGAGCAACCCTAATGACCTGGCTAAAACCATTGCTGCTCTCCAAGCCATTTAAAGGCAGCAAGAGCAAAATAGACCTTCACAAGCAAGGTCCAAGTCAAGGCCACTTGAGGTGGTGAGAGTTAGGTCAGCTCGCGACGAGCAATATGAAGTGAATAGTACCCAAAATCGAAGAAATAAGGGCAAGGCAAAGGTGGTGGACCGAACGGAGGGTCAAGCAGAGTCTGCTCCTGGGCAAACAGCTTTATCAAGCCAAGGAACATCACGACCCAGCGCCCAGGACAGATTAGGCCAACCCCATGGCCAGCCAGAAGTTGCTCGCCAGCAAGCAGGAGATGGGCGAGCAACTAGTGAACAACCACGACCATCCGTGCATGAAAGGTTGTCCCAGTCAGCTTTCAGGCGCCTAGGGCCAAATGCAGCAAGCAACCCTAGAAAACAACTTCCAGAAATGCCCGCTCCAAGTGAGGGACTGCGACGAGCACAAGGACCAGTGTCTTTGCTCGCCGAACAGCCTCCAAGTCAGGGGGCATCTTTGGATGAGTTGTCAAGCTTAAGAAAGGCCGTGGAGAGCATGCAGGGGCAGCTCGACCAACAAAGAGGGATTGGGACCACCAGCATGCCATCATCTCCATTATCATCAATAATATTGAAGGCCCCAATTCAGAAAAAGATACAATTTCCTACAAGTATACAATATGAGGGTATTGTTGATCCCCGAGTCCACTTGACAAAATATTCAGATTATATGATCTCGGTAGGAGCCAGTGACGCCACCCAATGCCGAAATTTTCCTCTAACTTTGGGGGACAGAGTACACAAGTGGTTTTCTGCAATGCCACCAGTGTCTATCCACTCATTTGCTCAATTAAGCCGAGAATTCCTCTTCCATTTCTCCACAGCTGGATCGTATCTCTCCCAAAAGCACCGATTATCAGACTTGAAACAGAATAATGATGAATCAGATCGGGCCTTTATGGAAAGATTCGATAAAGTATTACTAGAAGGCGAACCAGCCAGTGGGGATACTAAGATTGTGGCTATCATGGCTGGACTGAAGAAAGGATCCGAATTATGGAAAGAGGTACGTCTGAAGTGCCTGAAAAGTTATGCTGAATTCAGAAACCAAGCCGGCATATTTGTCTCCATGCACGAAGCTTTACAAGTAAACTTGGGGGACAATAAAACTGATCAGAAAGAGAACAAACAAAAGCCTGGTGGAACCAACTATAGAGTCCCGAAGAACATGAAAGCATTTACCGAGGGTACGGAACTGAAAGAAAAGCTAAACCAGGTGCTAACAGTATCTATTGATACTATATACAACAACGTGAAGGAAAAGGAGTTGCTCTCCCCTCCCCGGAAAATCCGTCAAGAAACTGGTAAACTCAACCCAAACAAGTATTGTGCCTACCACCAAAGTGTGGGGCATTTTACTAGTGAGTGTAGAGGTTTGCTTAAACAACTTTGACGATTTTACAAAGAGGGAAAGCTTTCTGACTTTGTCAAAAGGCCCCCTGGTAAAAGAACCCGGGAGAACAACTCTGACGATGAAGAGGACGAGCAACCCCAAAGAAACCATAGACCCGGGCGACCAGTACTACCCATAGCTGCTCGTCCAGTCGAAGACATACACATGATGGAACCTGCAGGACCTGTTGGTGGGTGTTCAGATGGACGACCACCAATTTCGAACCGCAAAAGAAAGGCAGAATTATGAGTAATTGACCATGTACAAGAAATGGGGATTAACTCTTCCGTCCTACAAACTTCAGAATTAATCTTCACAGAAAAAGACTTGGACAAAATCTTAACCCCACACAATGACTCACTTGTAATTTGCGCCAAGATCATGGGAACAAGAGTGCATCGATTGTTGGTGGACACCGGAGCCTACGCCAATATACTTTTCAAGAAAATGCTCGATCAACTCAGAGATTATACGAGCTATATATAGGATTCGAATCATCGAATCTTAGGCTTTGGAAATGTTGTAATAGTCCCGTTAGGGGAGATTAGGTTGTCCGTACAGCTTGTAACGGTCGAAGAACCTGAAAAGAATATAACTAGAATGGTGGATTTCTTGGTTGTAGATCAAGAGTCAACCTACAGCGGGTTCCTCGGCCGACCTTTTCTAAATGAATTTAAAGCGGCATGTTATTGTTTGAAATTTCCTACAACAAATGGGGTTGGTAAAGTAAAAGGAGACCAAAGAAAAGCTCGGGAATGTCTTTTGAAAATTCAATTAAACTGAGGATAAGTCTCTATGATGGAAGCCACTACCAGCTATCCAGTCGATGAACCATCAGTGCTGAAGGACATGATGGAGGCAGAAGAAGACCATGTGGATACTAACGAACAACTTCCTCTTGCCGACGAACAACTCATCACCACCAATAAGAACCTTTCAACTGACAAACAACATTCAGGTGGTGATGAGCAACTTTTGGCTAGTAACTTGGAGGACTATGCCTTAACTAACAATAATGAGCCAAGACCAGCAGATGATCTAGAACCCCGCCTGGAAGCAGAACCCATGGACATCGAAAATAATTTCAATCCCGAGGGACCAATCATCGATCCACGTTGGAAAGGACAAAAATAACGAGCAACTCCAGTCGAAGAACTGGAGGCGTTCAGAGTTAATCCTAAAAACGAAGATCTTGAATTATACATAGGATCTGAGCTCACCGAGCCATACAAATCCCGAATGCAAGAGTTCCTCAAGAAAAATCTAGATGTTTTTGCATGGTCACATGCAGACATGGTGGGCATCAATTCAAAACATGCTTGCCACAAGCTTAACATAAGTCCGCTAAAACGGCCAGTCCATCAAAAACGAAGGAAGTATGGCCCTGACAAGTATCAAGCTTTGAATGAAGAAGTGAAGAAGTTGTTGGACAATGGCCTCATCCGGCAAGCACTTTGCTCACAATGGGTTACAAATCCAGTCCTTGTGCGGAAACCAAATGGAACCTGAAGGCTATGCATAGATTTCACAGATATTAATGCAGCATGCCCGAAAGACAATTTTCCGACCAATTGGTGGACAGCACTGCAGGACATGAAATGCTAACATTTATGGATGCATTTGCAGGCTACCATCAAATCTCAATGCATCCCGATGATTAAGAAAGCACGCCATTTTATACAAATAAAAATTTATTATGCTGGAAAAGGATGTCATTTGGCCTCATCAATGCAGGAGCAACCTATCAAAGATTGGTGAACAAGATGTTCGACGAACAGATTGGAGATACAGTCGAGGTCTATGTAGACGACATTGTGGTCAAAAGTCCCGAAAAGGAAGATCATCTCCAACATTTGACCCAAGTGTTTGAAACCCTTCGACACTACAACATGAAGTTAAATCCAAAGAAGAGCAGCTTTGGAGTACATTCAGGAAAATTCCCAGGCCATCTTGTTAGCCAACGGGGAATTGAGGCCAATCCATCAAAATTCAAAGCTATTATGGATATGCAACCTCCACGCTCAGTAAAAGAAGTCCAAAGACTTACTGGTTGCCTAGTAGCTTTGAACCAATTTATATCCAGATCAGGTGATAAATATCGTCCATTCTTTGAGGCAATCAAAAAGGAAAAGTTTACATGGACGAACAACTGCCAAAGAGCATTTGAGCAACTCAAAGCTTACCTGGGAGATGCTAAGATCCTATCAAAACCAGTCTCAGGTGAAAAGTTATACTTATACCTGGCAGCATCAGAATTGACGATCAGCTCTGTGTTAGTACGGGAAGATGGTAAATTCCATCAACCTATCTATTATGTCAGCCAAGCTTTACATGAGGCGGAGATCAAATATACCCCGACAGAAAAGCTGGCATACGCACTCGTTATGAGTGTAAGAAAGTTAAGACCGTACTTTTTCGACCATCAAGTCGAGGTACTAACAACTTTCCCGCTCATACAAATCCTTCATCGCCCAAATATAGTTGGTCGTCTATTGAAGTGGTCACTGAAGATCAGCCAATTGGGTGTAACCTATGCTCCTCGAACAACGATCAAGGGACAATCATTAGCTGACTTTATTGTCGAACTAACTTTTCCCAAGATCCGACGAGAGGACTTGACCACCCATGGCATCTCTATGTTGACGGATCGTCAACAAATACAACTTCAGGGGCAGAAGTGGTCCTTATAAGCCCGGACCGACAAGTTTTCACCTCGGCTATTCGATTTGATTTTATGGCAACCAACAACGAAGCTGAGTATGAAGCTCTCATTGCTGGTCTCCACCTATCTCTTGCAGTAGGTGTGAGACATTTACAAATATTTGGTGATTCGCAGCTGATAGTCAACCAAGTACGGGGTGAATATGAAGCCAAGGATGACCACATGATCGAATATCAACGAATTGTTGCTCATCTGATGTCCATGTTGGATCAAGTATTCATCGAACAAATACCCAGGATAAACAATACTCAAGCAGATGCTTTGGCACGACTAGCAACAAGTGAAGGACCTGCATAGTTGGCAGACATAATAATCACAAAGATGAACAGTCCATCAATGATAAGTTACAATGTCAACCAGTTAGTCGAGCCACCAGATATACTCTGGTAGGCGAGCAACTTTACAAAAGAGGAATATCAATTCCACTTCTCAAGTGTTTGCCTAGGGGGCAAGGACGAGTAATACTCGAAGAAATACACGCTGGAGTATGTGGGAACCACACTGGGGGGCAGGCTCTGGCATACAAAACTATCAGACAAGACTATTATTGGCCGACATTGCGACAAGCTGCGATCAAAATGCCAAAAGCCTTCCATCATTGCCAGATTTTTGCCCCAAATATTCATACTCCGGCACAAGAGCTCATTTCTGTTTACAGCCCGTGGCCATTTGCAAGATGGGGGATGGACATCATTGGTCCTTTCCTAACTAGCGTAGGAAATATTCGATTTGATGTTGTGGCAGTCGATTATTATACGAAGTGGGCAGAAGCGGAGGCCATGGTCAACATTACACAACAAAGAATGATTAATTTCATTTGGAAGAATATTGTCTGTCGTTTTGGAATTCCACAGACAATTGTGACAGACAATGGTCCACAGTTTGATGGAAAAGAGCTGAGGAATTTCTACACAAAGTGGGGAATAAAAAAGTATTATTCTACCCCTTATCATCCTCAGTCTAATGGACAAGTCGAGGCCGTCAACAAGATTATAAAACATACATTGAAGATACGATTGACGGAGAGCAAACGTAGTTGGTCTGAAGAACTCCCAGAAATATTGTGGGCCTACAGAGTTTCTCCCAAGTCTAGCACCAGAGAAACACCTTTCGCAATGGCTTTCGAAACTGAGGCTGTTATTCTAATTGAGTTGAAGACCAACACCATACGGACGACCAACTTTGATGAACAAACAAACAACTCTGCTTTGGCTGCTGAGATGGATTTGATAGAAGAAAAAAGGCTGAATGCCGAACTAAAAAATGCTACTTATAAGCAGCGAGCAGAAAGATATTATAATTCCCATGTTAAAATTAGAGAATTCAAAGTTGGAGATTTGGTTCTAAGAAAGGCGTTCACCCCGCCTCCAGGTGTATTCGGACCAACTTGGGAGGGCCCGTATCGTATAACATAAAAATATCTTAATGGAGTATACGATATCGAAGATATAAAAAGCAACTCGCCCAATACTCCTGGAATGTTGTACATCTCAAGAAGTACTATCAATAAGAAGAACAAGTCTAAACTGGGGGCGAGCAATAATCATCATGGGCAACAGATCAAAAACTTGCCTAAATTTTTGGAATGTTTTGCTAAGTGTTGAACAATTAGTTGTTCGACATATTGTATAGTTTAGTACTTGATCTTTATATTTCATAAAAAGTTGCTCGGCAAAATTCTATAAGCGAGCAACTATTTGGTCTCAGTGTATAAAGGTTGTTCGTCAGATTGTATATGTTAGTGATGGACAATTCTTAAACACTTGTAATTTTTTACAATGTAAATATAGTTGTTCGTTTGAATATCAGTCTAAAGCTCGAGGTATAAGTCCATTTTAAGGACCAAGGCCATTTAAAGGTTGTTCGTCTTTTAAGATGAATAAAACCTAAGGCCAAACCCATATTCCATCAAGGCAAAGTTCAAATCGAACAAAGCCAAAAAATATATGTTATAATTGCAAAAGCATTAAACTATAATGTAAAGGCAATTAACATATAAAAAGAAGATGAGCGAACAAAAAGACATTCATTAATATAAAGGCATTAAGCCTAAAAAAATAGTACAAAAATTTGAAACAAGTACTACAAAAAGGCGAGCAACTAAACAAAAGGCCTACCGAGCAACTATTACAGTAAACCAAGGAAATCCTAAGTTCTAGTCTTGATGTTGCTCGCCCTGAGGAAGATCTTGCGTTTGATCAGCAGGAGGCTCAATGATCATTGTGCTCGCAAGATCTTCGACATCTTTCTTCTCCTTCTCGGCAGCATCTTGCTCGCTTTTAGCTATTTGCTCGACCTCATCAAGGGAAATCGGAGGCCGAGTAACAGTAATACTGGGGTCAAGTTTATCAATCTTGACCCCGTAGTTTGCCATATCCCCCAATTGGATTTCAATGTTGTTGGGTGGGGGATAGTTCTCTTCGAACTCAGTCAGATCCTTTCCCATCTCCTCGACCATGTCAGGATAATCATACGCATGGGCCATACGAATACAGTCGGCATAGGTGCAGATGTAGCCCAAGTTGGAGATAGGAGCAGATCGGACTTGCAGCTCGGCCTCCAGTTGCTCGCCAGTGTACATAACTGCATTAACCGCTTTTAGGCGAGCAATTTCAGCCTTGAGTTCGACGGTTTTTTGTTCGGCAGCAGCAAGCCTTTTTCCTCCTTCTTCGAGCAAGACATCTTTGCATTTTAGCTCAGCATAAAGGCTTTAGCAATCCTCGAGATGTTTCTTCTCGGAGTCGAGGGAGAGGGCGAGTTGATTTTTGAAATGAGCAAATTTGGCTTCATAAGTGTTGACCAGGCCGTCCTTCTCCTTGGTCAACTGCCGAGCAGTACTTGCATAGTGACGAACAACATCTTCTAGTTCGGCCAGCTGGGCCATCGCTCTCTGGGTCGTGACAAGGCCGTTAGCAGCCTGCATCATCGAGAGGTGGAAGTTGTCCGCCACACCTTACAGGGAAACGGTTTTATCCATAGGTCTGGTCCACGCCCGAGCGACCAACTCAGTAGCCCTCCGGACATGATCGCCCGGGATCTCCCTTATATTAACAGGAGTTTTGGAGCAGGCGTACTGATGAACGAGGTTTGCTCGACCAGGATGATCCTCTGCCCGATATCTGCGAACAAAAAAATATATTACAATTAGAAATATTCAAGGAAGAATAAAAAAAAACTTGTTCGACATTTAAGAAAGATAGTATGCTTACTCTACAAATTTTTGCTCATCCCAGCCTAGTAGGGTGATGTCCTCTGGGCTATGGGAGACAGTAACGTCTTTCCCACCTTTGCTCGCCCTATCAATCGGCTCGACGGAAGAGCGGCGAACAACACCTTCTTGGTGAGGATGAGTATGTCATTTCCCCACCTTTTCTTTCCCCTTATCACCAGTGGGGGCAGTCTGTACAACGGGGGTTCCATCTCCCCTCTTTAAACGCTTCCCAACTTGAGCAGATGGGGGAGGAGATCGTGGTCGAGCATCTTTTGGGGGAGCAACCTGATGAGGAACTTTTGCCCCCTCCAGTTTGTTCATCATCGCTAACACTTTTGATGGCGGGTCTCCTTTGATCTTCCTCCCTTTGGGTGGCGGCATTTCGTGGACTCTTTGTTCAAGAAGCACAAAACAGGGAGGGACGACAACTGTTACTTGCTCGGCTAAAAGAAAGAAAAGAGTTAGAGACGAGCAAGCATACAGAATATCGAACAAGATTATTTCAAGGAGTTAGAATTTTTTCATACCCGGGGGCACTTCAGCCTCGGCCTCGAGATGATGTGGATACGTGAATAGGCGAGCAACTTTTTTACACCTCTCTTCATTCATGTATTCGATCGTTCCTTCAGCTTTGTTTCGAAGGGCGACTAGACAGGAAGTGAAGAGGAATTCGGAATCAATCTCCTTCTCCTCTGTATTCCACTTGAGAAGATGAGGACCTGCGAGCAAACAAACAAAGTTAAATTAGAACAATACTATTCAAAGACGAGCATAAATAAGCTTACGTCTAATTTTTCCATATGAAGCAGGAGAGTTTATTCGCCCAACACCACCGTGTGGGCCAGAAGAGGCTCGCCAATCATCCCCAATAAAGAAGAAGTGTTGCTTCCAGTCCCTGATCTTGTTCGGCACTCCTTCCACCATCTTAAGTCCAGTCCGGGCCTTCAGATAATAATAGCCTTCTTCGCCTACGGGGCACTTGGTAATCGTCATAAGGTAGTTGATCTCCTCAGCAGTGATACGATCAACATACCCTTCCAGGGCGAACAGGCTCATTGTGCCGAGCAAGTTCATCCACCCAATGGGCGTAATCTGGGTGATGGAAAAGTTGGTCTGTTGAAAAAAAAACGTATGACTCCAACATGGTCGCCTCTAGAAAATGACCAACAATTGGGGGCAGCGACAACCTCAACCCGGCAATCAACGTGTCAATGTTGATCGCCGTGCATCCTGAAGGTGGGCGGTCAGCTCCCTCTTTCCTCTTTGGAGCCCACATGTGGATATCAAAAGGAATTTGATATGTCTCTCGGATCAAATCGAGATCTTCCTTAAGAACCACACTCTTAATTTTGCCCGCCTGGAACTCAGTCTTCTCCAATTTCATAATTTATCGTTTGGGGTGAGAAAAATTGTTCGCATGTTCATTCACATATGCTCGTCATTCAAATGGGCGAGCAACTCCAGAAGGGATCTCGTTCTCAATCATTTTGGGGTGTGCAAATTCTATCCCCTTCAAAAATTCGCGAGTAAGCTCGTCGAATTTGGGATCTTTTGATTCGGCACTTGATGAAGATTCCCCACTCGAATCCCTGCTCGCCACAACCAAAACTTCACCTCCAGATGGACGAACACCAGTATCCTCCACAGATCAAACAACTGAATCAGTGTTGGGGTTCGATTCCGATGAAATTTCAAACGGAGGCTGGTATTCATAGGCAACGATCGGAAAAAGGGGATCAAGGGTTTCCTCGGAATTAATGTTTCTCGTGTGAGAGGACATGGATTTCGAATGTAAAAAGAACTAAGTTGAAAAGAAATGGAGAAGAGCGGCGGCGGTTTTTACAGGCGACGACGGCGGTTTATTGCAGACGGCGACGCTAAACCTTACACGGTGGTGATGGCGAAATTCGAAAATGAAAAAGGAATTAAAAGAACGATAGGAAAATTGAACGAAGAATCTACCTTGGGAATGAATTAGAAGCTTGAATTCAGAAGAATTGCGCTGGAAAAGCTAGAGAATCGCCGGAGATGGTGGATATTGCCAGAGTTTACTGTTGCAAATGAAGAAGAGTGGGAAAATTTTCATTTCCCACTCATATATATATATGCATAAATAAAACGGGGTAAACCCCGTAATTTCCCAAAAAATCTGGGCCATATTAAGATGGGGTAAAATTCAAGCAAAAATGAAAGTTGAAGGGCCTTTAAGTAATTATAGGAGCGCGTGACCTCGAGATTGATCGTGCGTGGGCGGCGCATAACCATGTCGCCCACGTCATCATCGGATAACCCCCCATTCCGGGAAGATGAAAAGACGCTACTAATATTGTTCGGCCGAAAAAAATGTAGTTCGTCCTATCTCATCACCAAATTGATATCCTGACCACAGTTGCTCGGCACATAGTTGCTCGCAAAAAAAAACATCTGGCCAGGATAGGGGGTAATGTTGATAGGCGAACATCATATATTGGCGAACAAAGTTTAAGAGCTAAATAAAGATTAACCAAACAGGGGGTGCATAAGCTAATTCGGAAAGTGTATAATGTGACGAGCAACTTTTTCGACAAACGGCCTTATGCGAACAAGACCAGAGATCCGGGATTAGATATGAGCCCTACGCCATGTCATTGATTACGAACAACATTGCCATGAGGTAGTGTACCTACCAACTCAAAAGGTGTACAATGTCAAGTCTCATAACCTGCTAGAAATCTGACGAACAAAGAATAAAGATCAAAGATCCTGGAGCTCATCTACAAGGGGCAAAGAGGCGAACAACTTTCGAACCAAACACACAAGATACAAACAGCTTCTATAAAAGGAGAATGCTGGACTAATCAAGCCATCAAGACGAACAACAATGAATCCGGCCAAAGACAAGACTTTGTAACTAAGTTTTAGCTTTGATAAGGTCAAACAAGGTCAAGGGACACATGTCAAACATGCAAGCTAGGAAGTCCAAGAGTCATGTACACCACCTACTTGGTGGTCTCTATAAATAGTTGTTCTCCAACTAAGAAAGTTAAGTTCAAATTCACAAATACTCCAATTACACACACACAAAATAAATACGAATCCAACATTCGTATTTTCAATTTCACAACCCAAAACCCTCAATTTATCATTTACGGTGATAATCAATCACACGTTCTTGTTTGGTGATCCTAAACCGAATTTAAACAGCCACTAATCCTCGCGATTAGATCCGGTCACCAACATATGCATGTCTACGTTAATCACTTTTGATGAGTTGAATGTAAGAATCACATAAGGATTTTAGGTTTAACCCCTCTTATCATACTTACTTTTTCTTCACCAAATCCACCCTGATTCATTAACCCCTAGTTAACCAACTTTGAGCCTTAAACCTTTTTCTTTGAAATTGAACCACATTACAAACTATTGATACCATTTTCATTCATTACCTTCTTTGAACCTTGAATTGAAATATCATTTCATATGATTTGCTCAAATAATGCTCCATTTGATTTGTTGTATAGTGTGCAAGAAGTTTGGGATAGTATTGTAGTTTCTACTTTTGAAAAAAGCCAAAAAAAAAAATTGACAAAAAGAAAAAAAATGAAAAAATTATGAAAAAAGAAAAAAAATTGAAAAAAAAGGCAGAAAGTGAAAGAGAAAGATGTTATAGTCTTGCATTTGTATTTAAGAAGTAATCTTGTGGAGCTTTGGTATCATTTGATTGAGCATTGTGTATAAAAGTTGTATGATTTCTTCAATTCCCTTTGCCCAAAACTTGTAACCTCTTTTACCCTATTTTACCTAAGCCTCATTACAACCTACCCTCTAAATCCTTTGATTTTTGCAAGCTTATGGTAAAAGACTTTTGTGCATTGACTTGAGAGATCCATCAAATACATTTGAAACCTAAACACTTTAAGCGTTTGAGTGAATCCTCTGTGAGGTGTTTAGATTTTATGTGTTTTGAATTCGACTAAATTGTTAATGTGATTTGCATTAGTGATGGTGGATGAGGATTCTCTTGAAAAAAAAAATTAATTTCATTGCATGAGAAAATATATTTGGGACGAGCAAAGGAAGATGAAAGAAGATAATGAGTTGAGATAATGTGTTTTGAGTTTTGGCATGCTTGGGGACAAGCTTTGTCTAAGTGTGGGGGAATTTGATAGATTGCATAAAATACATATTTTATTGTCATATTTCTCCATGATTTAAATGTTAATTAATCTAAGTGCTTGTGTTAATTAGATTTTATATTTTATAGGTAAACTGAGGATTTGATTGATGTTTGGAGACCATATAGAGTGATTTGTGAAGAAGTGAAATTGAAGACTCCAAAGAAGAACGAAACAGAAGTACTTTTCTCATAAGGCGTGGGCACGCCTATGGTCCAGATGTAAATACTCATAAGTGGTGCTCAAATCTCTACACCAAGACTCAAATTTAATTCTTCCGAACATTTTAAGAGTCTTGTATCTTTTTAATTTATATTATATTTGTATATATAGATTAGTAGATAACTTTGGTATTTTAGATAGGTTTTTAGGTTGGTTTCTTAACTTCCTAGTAACTACTATTGTTAAAAGTCTATCTAGACTAGGAATGGTATAAAAGGGAGTGGAAAGGATAGAAATTCTGAAATTTCATTCCTGCATACTATCTAATATAATCTAAGTTCTTATTCTCTAAATTTTATTATTCTTCTTCCCTCTTCTCTCTCAACACTTTGAAAGAGAAGAGAATCTCTCTCAACACTTTGAGAGAGAAGAGAATATTATATGTTCTTTTCTTTCTAGTCACGGATAATTAAAGTTTTGGTTCGACATTAATGGTGAGATCTAACTGATTTACATGCCCTTTCATTCTTCATTATTTATGTATTTTCTGTGTTCGATCACATTGTTTGGCGAGTTGTCTAATGTGGCCAGTTATTTAATTCATGAAAATAATGATTGTCAATTGGAAGATTAAATTCATAAAATTTTAATTGTTCTGATCTTAATGACAGTGAACAATTGCCATGGAGATGCATAACCTAGTCTAAATGAACCTACATCTGTGTTTGTTGGCAAGAATTGGGTCTTTCTAGATTTTAATGTTGCTGGTGAATTAAATCCTAATGGTGGTACCTAATATTGTTCATTAGTTAGAGAAGTAATAAGAGATGGTATCCTTATTATCGACAAAGTAAGGAAAGATTAGATTGTTAGGTGGTACCAACAACTATAACCAATTTAGTGTAGAATGAAAGACGATCTTTGCATCGAGGATCGATTGTTGTGAACCGACTCTAAAGTTATCCTTGGTTGGATATTTTTATTACTTTGAATTTTCTTGATTTTATTTTACTTCTTGTTTATTAAGTTTAGTTTAATCTCAATTTCAAAACCCCCAATCCTTGTGTTTATAGTGGTAATTATGTATATGTTAGAAGAATAAATCTATTTAACAATCTCTGTGGATTCGACCCTACTTACCACTATCACAATTTATATATAATTAAGCAGGTTTTATTATTTGTTGGATTCGACACCCATCAATGATTTTTTTTATCAAATGTAAAAAAGAAACTTGATTAAAGATGTGTGTAACTAGTAATGTGTTTAAAGAATTAATAAAAGTCTTAATAAGTTGTCAACAATGATATAATGAAAAGATTTTGATAATGTAAAAAAAATTGATGAAAAATCTTAATAAGTTGTTAAAGCGTAATAGACAAAATATGTTGATAAGTGGTCAACAAAAAAGAATTGATGAGTTCAAGAGCATGATCGTTACAACAAATTACCCATGATATAATTGAGCACTAGAATAAAAAAATTAATGATATAATTAGAGGAGAGAGTAATTTTTTAATTTTAGTTTAAACTTGTTTAATTTTCAAGTACAATACATAAGAAGAAGAACGCATCTAGTCACGGCGGCAATGAGGCCCACGGTAAGGCTGGTAGACTCAGCAGGTCAACATTAAGAAGGGGCGGCGCCAGAGCTTGCTCCACCGCCGGCGCCGATGGAATATTTTGCCATCTTCTTGGGCTTCCTCCCAAATATACTCATTAAGCGATAGTCCAGGCAGCGGCAGCGGCGACGGATTATACTGGTGCTGCACCAGAGGAGTATCCTGCCATCCCCCAATGAATTCATTAACCGGTTGTTGAGGCCGAGGCAGCGCCGGTGGATTATACTGCTGGTGCACCGGCGGAATATTCTGTCATTCACCCCCTTGTACTCATTAACCGGTTGTTGAGGCTGTGGCAGTGCCAACAGATTATACTTCTGCTGCGCCGGCGAAATATTCTGTCATCCGCCCCCCATGTACTGATTAACCGCTTGTTGAGGTCGAGGCAGCGCCTGCAGATTATACTTCTGCTGCGTCGGCAGAATATTATGTCATCCGCCCCCAATGTACTGATTAACCGGTTGTTGAGGTCGAGGATAGAAATTCTGAAATTTCATTCCTGCATACTAACTAATATAATCTAAGTTCTTATTCTCTAAATTTTATTATTCTTCTTCTCTCTTCTCTCTCAACACTTTGAAAGAGAAGATAATCTCTCAACACTTTGAGAGAGAAGAGAATATTATATGTTCTTTTCTTTCTAGTCACGGATAATTGAAGTTTTGGTTCGACATTAATGGTGAGATCTAACTGATTTACATACTCTTTCATTCTTCATTATTTATGTATCTTCTGTGTTCGATCACATTGTTTGGCGAGTTATCTAATGTGGCCAGTTATTCAATTCGTGAAAATAATAATTGTCAATTGGAACGTTAAATTCGTAAATGTTTAATTGTTCCGATCTTAATGGAAGTGAACAATTGCGATAGAGATGCATAACCTAGTCTAAATGGACCTACAAGTGCGTTTGTTGGCTAGAATTGGGTCTTTCTAGATTTTAATGTTGCTGGTGAATTAAATCCTAATGGTGGTACCTAAGATTGTTCATTAGTTAGAGAAGTAATAAGAGATGATATCCTTATTATCGACAAAGTAAGGAAAGATTAGGTTGTTAGGTGGTACCAACAACTATAACCAATTTAGTGTAGAATGAAAGACGATCTTTGCATCGAGAATCGATTGTTGTGAACCGACTCTAAAGTTATCTTTGGTTGGATATTTTTATTACTTTGAATTTTCTTGATTTTATTTTACTTCTTTATTATTAAGTTTAGTTTAATCTCAATTTCAAAACCCCAAATCCTTGTGTTTATAGTGGTAATTATGTATATGTTAGAAGAATAAATCTATTTAACAATCTCTGTGGATTCGACCCTACTCACCACTATCACAATTTATATATAATTAAGCAGGTTTTATTATTTGTTGGATTCGACACCCATCAATGATTTTTTTTTATCAAATGTAAAAAAGAAACTTGATTAAAGATGTGTGTAACTAGTATTGTTGTTTAAAGAATTAATAAAAGTCTTAATAAGTTGTCAACAATGATATAATGAAAAGATTTTGATAATGTAAAAAAAATTGATGAAAAATCTTAATAAGTTGTTAAAGCGTAATAGACAAAATATGTTGATAAGTGGTCAACAAAAAAGAATTGATGAGTTCAAGAGCATGGTCGTTACAACAAATTACCCATGATATAATTGAGCACTAGAATAAAAAAATTAATGATATAATTAGAGGAGAGAGTAATTTTTTAATTTTAGTGTAAACTTGTTTAATTTTCAAGTACAATACATAATTAATTTTCACTTGTCTTATTTAAACGTCTTACAGTTATTTTCACATTTAAAAAAAAATTAATCTTTTTTACAAAAAAATTAAAGTATTATTATTACATTCAACTCCACATTTACATATCGATGATCACATTCTAATATCAGATAATATTGAGCATATTGTTTTAATTGATATATATCATTTGATTTGGTTTGAGTAATGACTTGTAATGTGTACCATAAGCTTCATCCTTATCAATAAAATGTAAAATCTCTGCAAAATGCTATTGAATAGTAAGTGATGATTCCTTGTTTAAAATTGATCTCCTTCGTCCATTCTGTATTTTTTTATTTTTTTTGGTTGGTAATGCATCTCCATCTAATATGGAGGTATGAAGATTTCCAATATATATCATTTTTCATATACCACTCTATTAATATCTCTCCTGCTCACTTAATTATTTTCTCAATATATCCATTCTAATATTGATTGTAAAGGAGAATGGTAATGTGAATATTTGTTTTCCTTTATATCCCCAGTAATTAAAGAAATAAACATGCTAACGTGTTATATTTTGCATCTATTTCATAATTAGTCTATATCCTAAATTAGACACAACCTATGTTATAATGTGTTGCACACGCATATAAGATAAGATACCAGTCTCTAACATGATAAGCTCCATACAACAAGATCAAAAAATATAAATTTTTATATAACTTCAAACATATTTATAATAAACAAATTGAAATACTCCCGATCCTCCAACAAATTGAAATACTCCTGATGTGGCATTTTGATGGGACGTGGTTTCTTCACAAATTTGGTTCAGAGAATCGATTGTGCATTTGCATTTCATTTTTTGTTTTTTGTTTTGTTTTGTCTTTTAGCAATAATCGATTGTACAGAACCATTCATAAATATAGTCTTAGAAACATATTTTAAACTCTAAGCCATCATAAAGCATCTACAGTCGGTGTCTTTGAATCAATTTTTCTAGAGAAAGCAAATGAATCACCATTAGCGATTTGAGCACAAATGAACCTACCAAGCCTTAAGTCCAAAAAACCAAAGGTAATTTCACGCACAACGAGAAGAATCACGCAATTAGATGAAGAAGAACGCATCTAGTCACGACGGCAATGACGCCCACGGTAAGGCTGGTAGACTCGGCGGTCAACATTCAGAAGGGGCAGCGCCAGAGCTTGCTCCACCGCCGGCGCCGACGGAATATTCTGCCATCTTCTTGGGCTTCCCCCCAAATATACTCATTAAGCGGTAGTCCAGGCCGCGGCAGCGCCGACAGATTATACTGGTGTTGCATCGGCGGAATATCCTGTCATCCCCCAATGAACTCATTAACCGGTTGTTGAGGCCGAGGCAGCGCCGGTGGATTATATTGCTGGTGCACCGGCGGAATATTCTATCATCCGCCCCCTTGTACTCATTAACCGGTTGTTGAGGCCGCGACAGCGTCAACAGATTATACTTCTGCTGCGCCGGCGGAATATTCTGTCATCCGCCCCCCATGTACTCATTAACCGGTTGTTGAGGCTGAGGTAGCGCCGGCGGATTGTACTGCTGCTGCGCCGGCGGAATATTCTGTCATCCGCCCCCCATGTACTGATTAACCGCTTGTTGAGGTCGAGGCAGCGCCATCGGATTATACTGCTGCTGCGTCGGCAGAATATTCTGTCATCCGTCCCCATGTACTGATTAACCGGTTGTTGAGGTCGAGGCAGCGCCAGCGGATTATACTGCTGCGTGCCGGCGAAATATACTGTCATCCGCCCCCATGTACTCATTAACCTGTTGTTGAGGCCGAGGCAGCGCCGGTGGATTATACTGCTGCTGCGCCGGCGGAATATTCTGGCATTCGCCCCCTATGTACTCATTAACCGGTTGTTGAGGCAGCGGAAGCGCCGGCGGAATATTCTACCATCCCCCCATGTACTCATTAACCGTTTGTAGAGGCCGAGGCAGCGCCGACGAATTATACTGCTGCTGCGCCGACGGAATTTTCTGTCATCCGTCCCCCATGTACTCATTAACCGATTGTTGAGGCCGCGACAACACCAGCGGATTGTACTGCTGCTGCGCCGGCAGAATATTCTGCCATCCGTCCCCATGTACTCATTAACCGGTTGTTGAGGCCGAGACAGCACCAGCGGATTATACTGATGCTGCACCGGTGGAATATTCTGCCATACGCCCCCCATGTACTCATTAACCGGTTGTTAAGACCGAGATAATGTTGGCGGATTATACTGCTGCTGCGCTAACGGAATATTCTGCCATCCGCCCCCATGTACTCATTAACCGGTTGTTGAGGCCGCGACAGCACCGGCGGATTATTCTGCTTTTGCGCCGGCGGAATATTCTGTCATTCACACCCATATACTCATTAACCTGTTGTTGAGGCCGAGGCAGCACCGGCGGATTATACTGTTGCTGCACCGGCAGAATATTCCACTTTGTATTTTTATTATGTACAAATATAAGTATCAAGCAATAAGCAAGAGAGTGTTTGTTAATAATTGTACATTAAGTGTTCATTTAAATTGATGTTGTAGAATAAAAAAATTAAAGCCCCAAGTTGAAAATCAAACAATTGAATGGCAGTTGACATGCCTTGTAAAAACAAAAAGGAGTCCATTGATGTTGGAATCGGTGTACTGCACCACCACGTGGCACACGATTGTTGCGCAGGGATAGTAAACAATACTCATTGCACAGGGATATATAATAAAAAAAATTATATTAATAAAATTATGTCATCAATTTTAATTTCAATATTCTAAAATAATATTTGTCTTTTTTAAGGGTCCATTTTTTTGTCTTTTTTCAAATTTAGACAGATAAATTTTCTTGATCATAAAAATAATATAATTCTTAGAGTAAGTCTGTTGTGCATTTAGTGTATGATGCACTCACTCAATAGTTGATAATGTATACACTGAAAAGTTAGTCTCAATTACATTGAAAATCAATTTTCAATGTAAACTTTTCAGTGATTTTCAGTGTAAACTTTTCAGTGATTTTCAGTGTAAACTTTTCAGTGTAATTGAAACTAACTTTTTAGTGTATACAATATTAACTGTTGAGTGAGTGCACCGTGCACTTGGTGCATATGAGACTTTGCCTAATTCTTAAATTTTATACATAAAGTTAGTTTAAGATTTTGTTGTCTTTTAAAAAAAAAAAACAACAATTCTCTTGTGCACTTGGTATATGGTGCATTTGGTGCATACAAGAGTTTATTTTTTAGGAAATATGAATAAGTTAATGGATATTAAAAGAATTTGTTCTATTTTATTGAAAATTAAAATTAAAATTATTTATTGATTAGCAAACCAAAAATCTTTAAAAATTATGAATTCATATGACTTCCTCGATTATGATGTGATAGAAGTGAAATCTGTAAGGTTAACCAAAGGTCTCATGCCCCAAAGTTAATAATTGTCCCCGGTGCAAACCAATATGGCAATATGGGGTAAAAAAAAAGGTTTTTGAGAAGACAATACATATGGATATGAAAACTGACAAATGAAGGAAGAGTTATGTGGGGGTTGACACGTGGCACTGAGAAGCTACTCCTAGAGATGTAAACAAGCCAACCCGAGTCAAATACTGTCAAGCTCAAGCACGGTCCGTTTGAATTTTTTAAGCTCGAGCACATTTTGTATGTAAATTTTTAAGCTTGCGAATAGCTCGAGCTCAATCCGAAAAAAGCTCATTTTCAAATTAATCAAACATAATTTGAGCTCAAAAGACTCGATTCAAAAAATTCGGCTCGTAAGGCTCGGCTCGAAAAGCTAATTAAAATTTTAAAAATTATACAAAAATAACACATCTAAACTATGTCTAATTTAAAAAATAGTTGTCCCATGATAATAAATCATCATGCAAACAAAGACCAACAACTAATTCGAAAACTAAACAAAGACAATTAATGGTTTAAAATAAATATATCCCAAATAACACACAATAATATTATGTTACTTGCTTATGGATTTTTTTAATATATTTATATAAAAATAAAAAAGTAATTAAACAAGTCTATTCGCGAGCTTGTTCGCGAGCCTATTCGCGATCTTGTTCGCGAGCTCTATAAACGATGCAACTTTCGAGCAGCTCGACTCGATAAAATATTGAGTTTGAGCTCGGCTCGTGAAACTTAACAAACGAACTCGAACAAATACCTTTCGAGCCGAGACCCGAATAACTTGCGAAGGACTTGGTTTGATTACATCCTTAGCTACTCCCTCCGTCGCCTTATTGTATCGTCCAAAAAAATAGTTATGCTGCATAAAATAAAAATAATAAACTTTATTTATATTTTTCAACATACACACATAATATTTTTTAAATAATTTATTTTGTATTTAATGTGACACAAAATTATACTCCTTCCGTCTACGAAAATTTTACCCGTTTACTGTTGGACACCGTTTTTAATGAAAATTGGTATTTTATTGAAAAAGTGGATAAAGTAGATAAAATAAGAGTATTGTGGTGGGTATTGTGAGACCCAATTATTTGTTTGTGAGTGTAGTTTATTTCCAAAACAAAAATGGGTAAAAATTTGATGGACAGACAAAAAAGGAAAGCGGGCAAAAATTTGGTGGACGGAGAGAGTAACATTTTACATATTATATTAGTTTTTTAATAGTTGTGCAAAAAGTAACAAACTATCTTTTGAAACGGAGAGAGTACATTATTAGTATACAATCACCACATGATCAAAAAAAAATCTGATATAAATTTTTATTTTACTAATCTGACTGTGGGAACTGATTTTAATTTACAATATAAGAAATTAAATTAGTACAACTGTACAAGTTATCCTTGATAAACTATATTTGTATATGCACAAAATTTTAGTAAATAACTTTACTTAGTCAATTCAAGAATCTGAATTGATGATTGATTTTAGTAATATAATAAATCCAAGAGTCATCTTGAAAAATTACATGTATACACAAATTTTTAGTATAAAAGTGTTGCATTTAACATTTCGCAACACCTTATTTCCTTAGATTGTTGTGTACTCCCTTCATTCCAATTTTGTTTACCCAAAAACTCCAAAGAAAAAGGTCTTTTTTGGTTTACCCACTTTCAAAAATGATAAAAAGCAACACGATTTTTTCTCACTCAACTTTTAAAAAGTTACTTTATACTCAAATATATTAATAAACAATTCCTAAAAAGTTACTTTATACTAAAAATATTAATAAATAATTTCATTTTTAAAACTTGTGTCATTTTAAAACGGGTAATCAAAATTGGGATGGAGGGAGTATTATTTTCATCACAATGGTTTCTTTCAACCTAGCCCATTTCTAGTTTTTTGCGTGCTCTGTTACACTTTATACCTCATCTGTGAGATGTCAATTTCAAAATTTATTATTACTACTATTTTCCTCATAAAAATGGTGTAGCTCCTTAAATTGATAAATTGTACATACCCTTACGATAATGTATCTACCCTACAAATTGTACCTGTTTAGAAAAAAATTATGATTCTCCATCAATTGATCAACCTAATTGTTTTTCTTCAAGGTTTATCAATGACACACGTGTCCTGTTATTAATATATAAAATAAAATAATAGTAGTTCTACAGAATTTGCGTTACTTAAATAATTCTTGTTATATTTAGTTCATTTTATACTAATCCCCTTGATCCCGATATAGTTTTTATAGGAGAGCGAATGTTAAATATTTAATATAAGACTTAATTACAAATAAACTTACAATAATTTTTTAACTGCAATTTAAGTTTAGGGACATTCTCATATGCACCATATGCATTGTACACTCACTCAATGGTGTTTACAATGAAAAATGTAAGCTGATTACACTGAAAAGTATGATTATATTATACTGAAAACCGATTTTCAGTGTAAATTTTTCAATGTAATCAAACTAAACCTTTCAATGTAAATAATTTCAACTGTTGAGTGCACAAGATAGTTACTCTTTAATTTAATATTTTGAATCTTTGCAAAAATAAAAAAGAAAAAGTCCTGATTTAATATTTGGTTGAAATTTGAATCTACAATTAAAAAAATACTCCCTCCGTCCCCCAAAAGTATGTGCACTTGCCTTATTTGTTCGTCCCCGAAAAGTATGACAATTCCTTATTTAGAAATAACACTATTCATTTTCCATTATATTTTAACCATTCTCAATTACTTGTTCACTTGTCTTATTTAGACATTCTAAAATTATTATTGAGTAGGTTTTATATGAAAACGCTTCATAATAAGCTTAACATGAAATAGTTTTAGAGTATCATTAATCTCATCGGGGGCTTAACAATTTTCTTGAACTCAGACTAATGATACCCCTATGAGATTAATGATACTCCCGATGAGATTAATAATACTTTAAAATTTTTTCATGATAAACTTATTATGAACTATTTTCATATAATACTTTGCCATTATTTTTTCACTCTTAAAAAAAAAATTAATTCTCTTTTACAAAAGAATTAAAGTATTTTACATACTTTTTTTTTTTTAATGTCTAATTTGCTACTATAAAAGAAACTATGATATGAAGAACTATCTAATATTTAACATCTCACAACTTGATGGAAACTAAATAAAAACATAATTTAAAACAAAATTACAATTATACTTAATTTATTGAGTGTTTTTCTTTTTCTTTTTGGAAATTGTGTAACGCCCCGAATTCAGAATACTTTAAATATCCCAGATTCGAGGTGTCACTTGTGACTAAAATACGAACTATAAAATTTTTGAAGGAAAAATAACGGAAATGAGAGATGAGTTTTATGCAGCGGAAGAAATGAGTGTAATATGTTTTTATACAATATCTCACACACATGTATATAGCTTAATATCAATAGTATCATTTTATTTAAGTGGGAAACTCCGTGTCATCCCTATTACTGTCCTTGCTCCACGACATCATAATCTGCAAGGGTTGTAAAAAGGGGGGCGTGAGGTTTGAATTCTCACGTATGTGTGATTTGCAACGTCATGGGATTGGTAAATCCGAAATATATTAAGTTATACTGATTAATAAAATATATAATTTATTTAAGCAGTTGACATAATAAATAACATATATCACAGAAATAACAAGCTCATGTAATAATTAATTGGGCATAGCAGGTTTCACGTCATATAATCGAAATATCACATGTTGGTTCACGTTAAGGGCACAGCCCACAATCATTTTCACACATAGTAAATCTCTTCCAAAACACCATAAACAATATTCCGTGACCATGCACCTGATCTATTATCAAACATGGCCACATCCACTTCAAACAAAATCCCGTGACCATGCACCTGATCTATTATCACACATGGCCACATCCATTATAAACAAAATCCCCGTGACCATGCACCTGATCTATTATCACACATGGCCACAACCACTTTAAACAAAATCCCGTGACCATGCACCTGATCTATTATCAAACATGGCCACATCCACTTTCAACTTTCTTACCAAAACTGACAATTCGAACTATACACTTAATTCATACTTTAATAGATTCATGCTCATAAAATGTTCTTATATCATGCAATAGTGACAGATTTAAATAAACAAAAGACATTTGTCTCATATATAAATATATCACGTAATTCAACCAGTTATATAATAGGGTTTACGTTTACGTTGAATTAATTGTTTTAGATTGATTTAGTCGAGTTCAGAGTATACCAGCACAACGTATTATGAGCAGATCAATCAACCGATCATCACCCACCTGATTGTTCTGAGTCCCGAGAATATTGTGTAGGCAGACGGTCAAGTCCTCCGTGCGTGTTCCGAAAAGTACAGAATCCTAATAAGGAGTATTCCGATTAAAAGATCAACTTTTGAATTTGAAAAGTTTATGCGTTTGTATCTCGAGGATTGAGTAGATTGTTGCCTTTAGAAAACTTTTGAAAACTAAGATTTTCAAAGATTGATTTCTATTTGATAAGTACACCCCTTTTTAAGAGGAGGTGTATTAGGGGGTGTATTTACTAAATTCAGTAGTGTAACAGGGGGTGTATTTACTGAATTCAGTGATGTCCTTAATAAAGCCTTTTATAAAATTAAAAGTATAAGAATTTATATTTTATTAAAACCTCTTATTAAAACTTATTAATAACTTGATTTTCTAAGAAATTTATATTATAACTAAATATAGTTTATAAAAAGTATTTTTCTTTTCTAACTTTAGTAACACTTCTAAAATTGATTAGTGACACTTTCTAAACAAAAGAATTATACTATTTTCCACCTTTTCATTGTTTACTAAATTTTGAATATTAAACGACTTATCTTTTTGTTTCTAATTTTCTAACAGTCGCACAAGGGTAGACGAGTTTCCATTTGTCTATGAAAATTCAACTAACACTAAAACAAACTAATTTCATCACCATATCATCAGCTAACCAAACCAAACTAATTCATCTATTCAATAATACCAATAACACCAAACAACTATTTCAATGATACAAAACAACTAATTCAATAATACCAAAGTAATTCATCCAATAATACTAATCCAATCAATCTAATAATACTTAGACAACTATATCAACCATACTAAACAACTAAAACAACAATACTAAACCACTAACAATAAGTTTTCTTTCAATTCTTTTCTTGTTCTAAGCTTCTAACAACTAACAAAATAACCCAAAAATCTCCCCAAGATAAAAACGAAGATAGAAACCTTACGAGCTTCAGTTTGAGATGTTAAACGGGCGGCCTAACGGCGTCGTTTCGAAACCCGGAAATTGTTCACGAAAATTGGGCAGCCTTACGGCGTCGTTCGGGAATTCGGAAAAACGATTTGGGCAGCCTAACGGCGTGGGTTTGAAATTCCAGAAATTTGGCGATAACAACCGGTTCAACGGCGTCAAATAACGATCGGAAATTAACGAAAAGAACGGTTACGGGTGAAAATTGAAATTGAACTTTAAAGAGTGGAATTGAAAGAGGGCTTTTTGTATAGACTTACTGGAAAGAGGAGGAATCAAGAGGCGGCGGCGGCGGCAAGGCGGCGGCGGCGCTTCGGCTGAGGTGCGACGGGAGCAGCGACGGCAGCAGGGGAGGGGAAGTGAGATGGCGGAGGCTTGGGCTTCGTCGCGGCGGCATGCTCGGCGGCGCTGCGTCTGGGTCGTGGTGGTGCGGGAGGCGGAGCCCCGGCGGTGATGGCGTTCGCGGCGGTGGGAGCTCAGAGGAGAGGCGGAGCTCGACGCTGGGTCGCGTCCGGCCTGTGTCCACGGCGGCGTCGGACGTTGACGTGAGAGGCGAGAGGCGGCTGGGCCGAGCTCCGTCGCCGGAGGAGGAGAGGACAGCGGCAGCGAGAGGTGGAAGGAGGCGGAGGAAAGAAAAGTGGCCGAAGGAGGGAGGAGAAAAATTTTTAGAGAGAGGGAGAAAGATTTTTGCGTGAGGAAAATGAAAGAAAAATGAGAGAAAAATTTTGGCTTCTTTCTATTTATACTCCCTCTTTCCAAACTTATCTAATCCTAAAATCTTATCCAATTATTTCGATATTTTCGTTCCCAAATGATACGGTTCAGGGATCGTTTTGTTCACGAGTATAATTCCGATTCAGAAAATAATACAGTTTTTAAACTCAAGTAATATTTTATTGTATTTTGATTTTTTCTCAATGAATTAAACGGATCGAAATCCTTAATTTAATTTGAATAATTAATTTCTCGTAGTCCTTTATTCGTTTGAAAGAATTCGTTTTCTTTCTTCGAATTTAGGAGTTTTTATAAAAAGGGTATGTATATTTAAATACACAAATAGCACACAAAATAATTAAAATAAAATAAAAGAAACAAAGAAGAGAAAATAAAATAAAATAAAATAAAATAAAATAAAATAAAAAGGTTTCTAATTAAGGAAAGGGTACAGAACGGGACGGGGTATTACATCCTCACCCCCTTAACAGAATTTCGCCCCCGAAATTCATCTCCAAGGTATTATTTGGCTAAACCCCATACTTTTATTTTAAGTAGTATCTAATTTTTTTTTTCTTTCCTCCTGCTAGTCATAACCCATTTCTGCTTAGTGTCTACACGGGATGTTCAGGTCCTTTTAATCGGAGTTGTCCTCCACTGTTTTCTCCTCCTTCTAGGATAGCATTCACGTGGCCTGACCACTCCCCATCTTGGTGAGGTGGAACTCTGGCTGGTGGCCCCAACCGACGGTTGTTGTGTGTAGGTGGTTGATAAGTCTGGTAGTTATCCACTTGCTGCGGGTAGTACTGGATGTTGTTAACTGGTTGACGATTGACACTTGATGGTTGAGTGCATTCTCTAACTTTGTGCCCTAGTTGGTTGCAACGGAAACAAGTTACTTTACCCTGGTTGCATCGTCCCAAGTGTCTCTTTCCACATGTTGAACAATTTGGATCATTTTGAGAAGCATTATAGTCGTCCTCCCCAGGTGGTGGTACTGAATTTCTCTTAAAGTGTGGTTGCCAATTCCGATTGACAGGAACAGTAGTCGGAGTTTGTTTGTACTCTAAGTTTTGACTGATCGAGACCAGCAATGCTCGATGAAAAACTTCTCCATAGTTTGGAATCTGAAGGCCAATTATAATTCCTGCTATCTCGGGCCTCAAACCCTGCTCGAACCTGCGAGCTTTCCTTTCATCGTCACCCACCAGATGTGGGGCATAACGAGACAGTTGATTGAACCTTCTCTCGTACTCTATCACTGAGAGAGTTCCCTGTCGAAGGTTGACAAATTCTTGTTCTTTCCGATCCCTCAAGACTCGTGGAAAGTATCTGTCCAGTATAGCTTTCTTAAAGTCCTCCCAAGTAAGGACCTGTCTAGCTTCTTCGTCCATAGTTCGTTCATAAGATTCCCACCATTGGGCTGCATCTTCCATCAGTTGGAACTGGGCACAGGAGACCTTCTGTGCATCAGCCAATGCCATGTGTCTGAAGATACGTTCCAATCCCGATATCCACTCCTCGACTTCAAAGGGATCCTCTTTCCCATCCAGCCTAGGTGGCTGCAGTCGTCGAAAGCGTTCGACAAAGTCATTCGCCCTGGGCGCTATCTGAGGTATAGGCCCGTACAACGGCGGAGGAGGTGGTGGAACTTGTTGCTGAATGTAGTTCTGAAGAGAGATCAGTATTTCTCTCGCGATATCGTTTTCTGGTGCGGCTTGCTGAGGCGGTTCAGGTTCAGCCTGAAGGGGTGGGTCTTGTTCTATCGGATCCACGGGTTCAGGGATAGGGTTAACGCGGGGTCGTCCACGTTTACATCCGGGTGTCATTCTAAAGGTAGTTCTGATCGAAAAGAATAATATTATTACGATACGTATAGGTGTGAAAAAGTTATAAAAACATAACCGGATTAACCAAATCAACACAACCCTAGCACTGAAACACGTGTGGTACGTAATTCACCAGCTGCGCATTGGGGCCCTCAATGGTACAGTGCTCACATTCGCACAGTATTCTAGGAACCAGTGATGTGTCATTAAGCGATAATCAGATAAAATATATGACAGTCAATATATAAAGCAAGTAAAACACATTGACAAGTAGTGAGCACATAATAAGTATATATATATAAAAAGTTTTGGTTCTACGGAGTCAGTCTCCTTACATTATGTCATGGAATGCAAAAGTGTTCTAGGTGATGCTATAGCATCGTGTCCTCACATCAATATGGACCACGAGCGACAAAAAGAGTGGGTTAAAGCTATGATGTTATGGTCTAAGTAAAACGGTCATACGTCTGACTACTACTATGTGTCAGGAAGGGTGACACATCTAGGTTGTATGTATTTGTGACTACACCAAAAGGATAACTGTTTAAAAGGATTTGATCACTCTGACTAATCACTACTATCAAACGGAAATACCCATTATTGACTTTTTCTAGGTATGTCTCCAAGTGAACGTGAGGCCTTTGAATTGGGTCTTCTATTCTCATCCATTCGAGTAGTCTTACAGCGATAGGACGGAGAACAACTCAGTAACCCTTCTGGCAAAACAAATCACGGCTGTCAAATAAGTCTCGTCGTGGGATATCAGAGTGGCTCTTGCCTTTGTACGCAGTCTCGTGAACTGGGTTATAAACACACTTATAGATTCTAAGGTTAGCTAAGTGTCTTCTAATTATCGGGATATAACTATCTTAGGTGGATTCTTATATGGAAAGGGATTCCTAGTCAAAATTTTAGTTATTTAGAAACATAATTTAAACAATTAAGGCACATAGTTCAAATAATCATATAACAACATTTATGAAATTTATAAACTTTAAACAAATATATTCATTTCATGCAATTCACTAATTATCCACATTTCAATAGGAATATAGACTATATTTTGGGGTTCTTTATACACCACGTAGGTGTTGTTTTGAGTTCTCGATCTTTTGATTGTGGTTTTGTTATGAAAGTCAACTTATCGCAAGTTCATACACCATAAGAAATTTTTATAAGAACATACCTTCGAGGAGCTTTTGACGGTAATAGGAGACACATTTCCCCTCAAGTAATTTAATTAGTGATTTATACTTACATGATAAGAAAATTTAATAAGGAAAAAGAATTTTGGTTAAATAAAAACAATGATTTTGAGTTTAGGTCCGAAAGTTTGAACCTAAGCTCTGATACCACCTGTAACGCCCCGAATTCAGAATACTTTAAATATCCCAGATTCGAGGTGTCACTTGTGACTAAAATACGAACTATAAAATTTTTGAAGGAAAAATAACGGAAATGAGAGATGAGTTTTATGCAGCGGAAGAAATGAGTGTAATATGTTTTTATACAATATCTCACACACATGTATATAGCTTAATATCAATAGTATCATTTTATTTAAGTGGGAAACTCCGTGTCATCCCTATTACTGTTCTTGCTCCACGACATCATAATCTGCAAGGGTTGTAAAAAGGGGGGCGTGAGATTTGAATTCTCACGTATGGGTGATTTGCAACGTCATGGGATTGGTAAATCCGAAATATATTAAGTTATACTGATTAATAAAATATATAATTTATTTAAGCAGTTGACATAATAAATAACATATATCACAGAAATAACAAGCTCACGTAATAATTAATTGGGCAAGCAGGTTTCACGTCATATAATCGAAATATCACATGTTGGTTCACGTTAAGGGCACAGCCCACAATCATTTTCACACATAGTAAATCTCTTCCAAAACACCATAAACAATATTCCGTGACCATGCACCTGATCTATTATCAAACATGGCCACATCCACTTCAAACAAAATCCCGTGACCATGCACCTGATCTATTATCACACATGGCCACATCCATTATAAACAAAATCCCCGTGACCATGCACCTGATCTATTATCACACATGGCCACAACCACTTTAAACAAAATCCCGTGACCATGCACCTGATCTATTATCAAACATGGCCACATCCACTTTCAACTTCCTTACCAAAACTGACAATTCGAACTATACACTTAATTCATACTTTAATAGATTCATGCTCATAAAATGTTCTTATATCATGCAATAGTGACAGATTTAAATAAACAAAAGACATTTGTCTCATATATAAATATATCACGTAATTCAACCAGTTATATAATAGGGTTTACGTTTACGTTGAATTAATTGTTTTAGATTGATTTAGTCGAGTTCAGAGTATACCAGCACAACGTATTATGAGCAGATCAATCAACCGATCATCACCCACCTGATTGTTCTGAGTCCCGAGAATATTGTGTAGGCAGACGGTCGAGTCCTCCGTGCGTGTTCCGAAAAGTACAGAATCCTAATAAGGAGTATTCCGATTAAAAGATCGACTTTTGAATTTGAAAAGTTTATGCGTTTGTATCTCGAGGATTGAGTAGATTGTTTCCTTTAGAAAACTATTGAAAACTAAGATTTTCAAAGATTGATTTCTATTTGATAAGTACACCCCTTTTTAAGAGGAGGTGTATTAGGGGGTGTATTTACTAAATTCAGTGTGTAATAGGGGGTGTATTTACTGAATTCAGTGGTGTCCTTAATAAAGCCTTTTATAAAATTAAAAGTATAAGAATTTATATTTTATAAAAACCTCTTATTAAAACTTATTAATAACTTGATTTTCTAAGAAATTTATATTATAGCTAAATATAGTTTATAAAAAGTATTTTTATTTTCTAACTTTAGTAACACTTCTAAAATTGATTAGTGACACTTTCTAAACAAAAGAATTATACTATTTTCCACCTTTTCATTGTTTACTAAATTTTGAATATTAAACGACTTATCTTTTTGTTTCTAATTTTCTAACAGTCGCACAAGGGTAGACGAGTTTCCATTTGTCTATGAAAATTCAACTAACACTAAAACAAACTAATTTCATCACCATATCATCAGCTAACCAAACCAAACTAATTCATCTATTCAATAATACCAATAACACCAAACAACTATTTCAATGATACAAAACAGCTAATTCAATAATACCAAAGTAATTCATCCAATAATACTAATCCAATCAATCTAATAATACTTATACAACTATATCAACCATACTAAACAACTAAAACAACAATACTAAACCACTAACAATAAGTTTTCTTTCAATTCTTTTCTTGTTCTAAGCTTCTAACAACTAACAAAATAACCCAAAAATCTCCCCAAGATAAAAACGAAGATAGAAACCTTACGAGCTTCAGTTTGAGATGTTAAACGGGCGGCCTAACGGCATCGTTTCGAAACCCGGAAATTATTCACGAAAATTGGGCAGCCTTACGGCGTCGTTCGGGAATTCGGAAAAACGATTTGGGCAGCCTAACGGCGTGGGTTTGAAATTCCAGAAATTTGGCGATAACAACCGATTCAACGGCGTCAAATAACGATCGGAAATTAACGAAAAGAACGGTTACGGGTGAAAATTGAAATTGAACTTTAAAGAGTGGAATTGAAAGAGGGCTTTTTGTATAGACTTACTGGAAAGAGGAGGAATCAAGAGGCGGCGGCGGCGGCAAGGCGGCGGCGGCGCTTCGGCTGAGGTGCGACGGGAGCAGCGACGACAGCAGGGGAAGGGAAGCGCGACGGCGGAGGCTTGGGCTTCGTCGCGGCGGCGTGCTCGGCGGCGCTGCGTCTGGGTCGTGGTGGTGCGGGAGGCGGAGCCCCGGCGGCGATGGCGTTCGCAGCGGTGGGAGCTCAGAGGAGAGGCGGAGCTCGGCGCTGGGTCGCGTCCGGCCTGGGTCCACGGCGGCGTCGGACGTTGACGTGAGAGGCGAGAGGCGGCTGGGCCGAGCTCCGTCGCCGGAGGAGGAGAGTACAGCGGCAGCGAGAGGTGGAAGGAGGCGGAGGAAAGAAAAGTGGCCGAAGGAGGGAGGAGAAAAATTTTTAGAGAGAGGGAGAAAGATTTTTGCGTGAGGAAAATGAAAGAAAAATGAGAGAAAATTTTTGGCTTCTTTCTATTTATACTCCCTCTTTCCAAACTTATCTAATCCTAAAATCTTATCCAATTATTTCGATATTTTCGTTCCCAAATGATACGGTTCAGGGATCGTTTTGTTCACGAGTATAATTCCGATTCAGAAAATAATACAGTTTTTAAACTCATGTAATATTTTATTGTATTTTGATTTTTTCTCAATGAATTAAACGGATCGAATCCTTAATTTAATTTGAATAATTAATTTCTCGTAGTCCTTTATTCGTTTGAAAGAATTCGTTTTCTTTCTTCGAATTTAGGAGTTTTTATAAAAAGGGTATGTATATTTAAATACACAAATAACACACAAAATAATTAAAATAAAATAAAAGAAACAAAGAAGAGAAAATAAAATAAGATAAAATAAAATAAAATAAAAAGGTTTCTAATTAAGGAAAGGGTACAGAACGGGACGGGGTATTACAAATTGTATCTCATCAATCGACACAATATTTCAAGAAAGACAAAGTGTAGATTGAAAATGGTTCATACAATAAATTATTGAAGGGTATTAGTTGTTTTCACTAAAAAAATATCAGTTGTTTTCTCTGAAGGATATTAGTTGTTTTCACTTAAGTGTATTAGTTATTTACTGAAAACAGACTAAAACTTTTCAATTAAAACAATTGATACTTTTTAGTGAAAGCAACTAATATTATTTAGTGAAAGCAATTGATACCCTTTAATAATTCATGTATGAACCAATTTCACACTATACATACTCTTCAAGAAAAGTAATTATATAATTATTTTTTAATTGATGACTCCTATTATTCGACAATTTATTTTAGATATAAATCCTTCAACATTTAAAATAATTAATATACATGTAGCACGAAATACATAAACTGAAGTTCATAACTAACCAATTCAATCACATACATTATCGAATTAAATAAAACTGACCCAAATAATTATTTTGAGTCAAACTACTGCTAATAATTTTTTTTTATAAAAATGTGGCACTATTGAGGTAAGAGGATGAGTAAAGAATGAAGAGCTAAATGGCAAAGACAAAAAAACGTGCTAAGCGTGATAAATTTGGTTTTCAAATTTTAATAGGATTATAAAACACCATTTTAGTATTTTGAGAGATTAAAGACTATCACTGACCCTATCGGCTATCAGCATTCAGCGATAATAGTATTTGAATGGTAAAAGCTAAAAATACGAAGAATGCTACATCTACCTACCGGATAATCCACCCACTTAATAAAAATAATAAAAAATTAATTTAAAATAAGAAACATTAAATATCACATTATTATTCTTTCACCTTATTTATTACCATGAATTAATTCTTCTTTCACAATTCTCATTATTATCTCACCTTATTCATTACCATGAATTAATTTTTCTTTCACAATCCCCCATTAAAATGAAGTTAATACTTTGACCACCTTCATTTTTCACAACCTTTACATTATAGTGTAACTTTCTTATTTATAATTTAATTTATGACCTAAAAATAGATTAATAGTGTTCTTTTGAACTAATGACTTTTTTTTTTATTACTCCGTACTCAATTTAAAAATTACTACCATATAGTACAAATTAACTATTTATTTCTATTGTTTAGTTTTGAGAAGTGAACTGTTTAAACTTAATTTTTTATTTAGAAGATTGATACATTGTCTATCCAATATTCCACAACTACGTAATAAATTCCTCACAAACACAAGGTTTTAGGGTAATTTATATACCTAGCCTTGAATTGAAAGAAAAATAGAAAAATGTAAATTAAATGTATAACAAAATTGAAATTTGAAGTTTTTAAAATGTATAGATGAGTATTTTATATTGAATAGTATTTTATTATCGTCAAATGTATGGACCAAAAGATTAAAAAAAAAAAGTCTTCGAAGGTCATTTATCATATGACTAATTAAATAATTAAATCAATATATAAATATTTAGCATTTTCATTATAGAAGTTGGTTTTGTGTGAAAAAAATCACAATGAAACTCTATTCACATGATCAATATCTTTCAATAGTTTAAGTGACACCCCTTAGCATTACAATTATTTAATAATTTAAGTAACACACTTTTTGTATTACACCAATATACTTCACTTATTTAAGTGATACCCTTTAGCATTATCACTAATATCTTTCAATAATGTATATTGACACCTTTAACATTGATTTATATTATAAATTCACTTATTTTGGCGAGTATATAATATGCAATTGAGAATTGAGTAATTAGTGGAGACAGTTGAGATGGATATCGTGTAATTAGTGGAGTCAAAAGATCAAATGGTGGTTATAAATTTTACTTACCATCAAATAACACTACATGAAAAATTGTCTTTAGTGACAATAATCTTATCACGTCCCCTCATTATTGTTTTTCTAGTTAAAAAATTTTAATGACAGAAAGTAACTTTTAAAAATATGATTTTATCATTAAAGATATTTAACTAGAAACCATTTTGCTAGTGTAATCTATTATTCTTATTAGTAGAGTAAAACTTACAATTTCAATTCCATTAAAGTTGGAATGTAGTCATGTAGATTTTCAAGATATAGTATATATGTCAAATAATATTAATTGTAATTATCATTATAAATTATAATTAATTTATTTTAATATATAAAATTAAAAAAAAGATATTATTGTTAGTAACAATAAAAGTGTTACCGTTAACAAGAAATATCGATCTTATTACTATGTATAAAATTTTAATTACTAAATTACCATTATAAGTTTTAATTAAATTATTTCACTATAGATAAAGTTTTAATTTCAATGATACGGTTAACAATAGTAATGTTACGATTGACAAGTCCGACTATTGAACCCTAATCGAAAAAAAAAAGTTAATAGTACTAGTGTCACCAATAATAGTAATATTACGGTACGACTAGTCCATTTATCGAACTCTAAACGTAACAAGAAACACCAATCTTACCACTAGAGATCAAATTTAAATTCTAATCACCATTATAAATTTTGATCAAATTATTGCTTAGTTAAATACTTTGTATTTAAACAATCCATATTTCAATATTTCGGTTCAAAAAGTTATTTAGTTTACGATGTAGGTTTCGATTAGTCCGATTAGTGAAATGAGACTCACAAGATAATGACACAACTACTTTTTTCATGAATCATTATAAAATATATATAACATTTAGAGATATATAGTTATATGAAGAAACTTTAATTTAGAGTGATACAATAAATTTTGCGGTTTATTTACGATTTAAGGTTCGATTATCCGACTAATGAACCAAAAATTCACAAGATAGTGATATTAGTATTTTCTTTGCAAATCTAATTATGATATAAATTAACTTAAGTGTATGAATAGAGTGAAATTGGTTCATACATGAATCATTGAAGGGTGTTAATTATTTTCACTAAAGAGTAGTACTTAGGTAGTACTTATTTCACTAAGTAGTATTAGTTGTTTTAACTGAAAAGTATCAGCTTGTTTTCACTATACAACTAAGATCTAGAGTTCGATGGTCCGATTAGTGAACCGAAGCTCACAAGATAGTGACAATATGTATATATTATTTTTTTTTACTTAGTATAGAGTGAAAATGGTTCATACATAAATTATTGAAAGATATTAGTTGTTTTCACTAAAAAGACCTAATTAAATTCTCTACAGGTGGACAAGAGCCCATTGGAGAAAGGACTTTCAAGCAATGGTGTTTGGTACATTGATAGTGGATGCTCCAAACACATGACATTTGAAAAAGATCATCTCCAGGATTTCAAGCATATGAACGGGCCAAGAGTGATGTTTGGTGACAACAATTATGGAGTCACCAGAGGCGTTGGAAAGTTGATCATAAATGATGTATCTGTAGATGAAGTCTACTACGTGGAAGGACTCAAGCATAATCTGCTTTATGTATCCCAATTTTATGACAAGGGATACTCAGTGAAGTTTTCTAGTGATTCATGCACTGTCTTCTCTTCTGATTATGATGATATCTTGCTTATTGGTTTGAGGAAGGGTAACATTTATCTTGCAAATTTTAATAGTTGCCCAAGGAACACTTGCCTGGTTGCAAAGGGATCTGCAGAGAACATCTGGCTTTGGCACAAGAAATTGAGTCATCTGAACTTCAAAGCACTGAACAAGATTGCCAGAAAAGGTCTAGTTCGAGGTCTTCCTAATGAAGTGTTTAAGAAGGATCAGGTTTGTGGTTCATGCCAGAAGGGTAAACAACCCAAGACCTCCTTCAAGGATGTCCAGAGCACAACCACAACCAGAGTTTGACTTTAATGAAGAGTCTTAGTTGTTTACTATAAACAAACTAAGACTCTTTAGTGTAGATAACTAATATTCTTCAATGAAAACAACTAATACTATTTAATGAAAATAACAAATATCCTTCAATTATTCATGCATGAACCAATTTCACTCTATACATACTCTTATTTTTTTTGCATATCAAATTTTAATTTTAATAAAACTTTCATAAATATAGCAATTTGAAGGAATCTTAATTGAGAAATTATAATTTAGAGTTGTACGATAGAGTTTGTGGTTTAGCTTTAGGATTAGATGGTATGATTCACATAGGATTTTTTTTTACATATCTAATTGTAATAATTAAAACTTGGATAAACATAATAAGTTGAAGAAATTCTAGTTTAGATTGGTCCATTTAAATTAGTTTACGATTTAAGAATCAATGGTCCCTAGTGAACCATGACTCATACACTATTTTTTCCCCCATATCTAATTATTATTTAAGTAAATCAATCTTTGAATAACATGGTTATATATTTAGAGTAGATTTTATATAAAAATGCTTCATAATAAGCTTAACATGAAATAATTTTAGAGTATCATTAAATCTATCAGGGGTATCATTAGTCTGAGTTCAATGAGTTCAAGAAATTTTGATTTCTTGAACTTAGACTAATGATACCCCTGATAGATTAATAATACTCCCTATGAGATTAATGATACTTTAAAATTATTTCATGTTAAGCTTATCATGAACTATTTTCATATAATACTTTGCTATAATATGTATTTCAAAAATTCATAAAATATATATCACATATTTAAAATGTCATACGGAATTTTATAGAGATATGTTTTATAATATATTTAATATATGTTTTGTATAAACATTAGTTTGTAATATATTTTTGTATTCAAATAATATTTTTCATATTCATTTATCTTTTAAATAAATAAAATGTAGTGTATGATCGGTTATATTTTGCGCATTTTCACATTATTAAATTGGATTGATGATTTGAAATTTCAAAATTGATTCAAGAAAAATTGACATTCCAAAAAAGTTTGAAAGAGAAAAATATTATATATCTATCGAAAAATTGACGAATGAGCTTAACACATTTTAAAGATCATGTTTTGAAAATAGGTAATGACTAATGATGGACACTATGCAAGAATTTAGGAAATAAATTTAAACACTTTACTAAAAAACTAATAGAGTAATGAAGAAATGAATATGAATTTTGGAATTGGTAAAATCAAACATCGCTTGAATTTTTTTTAATTAAATATCATATAGTTATTTATAAATATTTGAAATATTTAAATAAAAAAATTAGGCTCAATCTAAAATACCAGGACCATTCTTGATATATACTCACTTTTAATAAAAAAAAATCATTTAAAAAACTAGTTATAAATGTATTAGATTATATTTTGTATATTACGTTAAATGGAGTATATTAAGAAATTTATTTTAGAATTGTAGGATCTACATTTATATTTTATTTTTGTAAATTATTTTTTTGAGTAATAATTGCAATATGCCATTTATAAGATTGAGGCAATTAATGTATCATAGAAAGAAGAAATTAGGATGGAGGGAAAATTTTGGCTCCTTCATGCACTAATCTTGGAGCCAATAAGTAGGGTTAATATAATCTTTACATATAACAATTTAAAATTATGAATTTTCACAAATAACTTTATCTTTAATATAGAGGAGAGAAATTCATAGACAAAGATAAAAATTAACTGTACAACAATAAATGTATTGCTTTGGAGAGAGAAACCTATATTTAAGAATTCCAATAACTCCTTAAATACTTTTTATTATTTTTAAATTTTTTATTAGGTGGGTATATTACCCACTGGGTAAACCAAGTTTTTTCCTACTATAATTTAAAAATAAATGGGCATTGCAAACCCCAATAAATGTCTCGTGTATTGAAAAAGTTGTCACGAAGGATGAAAAGTTCATGTACAGATGCACACAATGAATAAATAAATTAATATAGACGCAAAATGTTCAGCTCGATCTTAAAAACAAAATGTTTCAATAAAAGGCAACTCAATTTGGGGGGAAATACAATTGCTATTTTTAGCAAACTTTATTATTCTTTTATATATACTAAACGCTCTCTTGTGTGATGCACGGTCGGTATAATTTTTAATTCTAATATGAGATAACATGATATTAAGAAATATAATTATGAATTTTTAAAATATAAGAAATATTATACAATAGAACCCATCATGATACAAAAAATATAAACGTGTGTTTACAAAATTCAGATCATAATAGAAACTAAATATTTCAAATCAATTTATATTCATCAATCAAGATTTATTAAAATTATCTTAAAGACTATAGCATTTATATATGTATTTTAATTTTTGTATGTGCAGTGACAATATCAAATTAAAGATATTAGAATAATAATTGGTTTGATATATAATATATTGAAAATAGATTTGGAATAAGAAAATATTTGAATTTATATAAGTGGAATAAAAATTATTTGGATTTATAAGGATAAATAAGTAAAGGAAAAAGAAAGCGTAGAATGCCAATCATCGTTTAAGAATGAAATCTGCAATTACAATATAAGGCCTCGGTACTCGTTAGCCGAAAATATATATTATGCGGTGTTAGGTGGTAGCCATCTAATCCCTCCTATTTAAAATAGATGTCATTTTAGACCATTGCACACATATTAAGGTAATCATTGAGTTCCTTCAATACCCTTAATTAATAGCTTTAAGATTCTATATAACACTTTGAAACCTATCATTATATAAGTTATTTTTAATAATTTTAGGGGTAAATTTGGAAGAAACATTATTAATTAACATTGAAAGGTGCAAAGTGACATCTAAATTGCAAATGATGTGAATAGCTAAAATGACATGTATTTTGAATTGGAAGGAATATTAAACTGGTCTGTTAATCTATGCTAATTAGTCATCTTTTCAGCATAATATCATTTAATTTAGCATTGTACAATTTATGATTTAAAATTAAAGGTGGTGGAAATTAGAGGCAAGAGACGGAAATGATCTTATGCCCGCCGTAGACACAAACTTATATGCTCACCGCGAATGTAACAAGACACATAAGTAGGGGCTTCACTATCATTTTAATTGATTATTTAAATTTGCTTATGTGTCATTATCATATTCGCAGTGGCATATAAGTCTATGCCCAATCAAATATGATGCAAGAGATAGAGCGGTAGAGTGTTACTTCTGGGCCGTGGCATTGTACTATGAACCTATACTCTCATGCACAAATTATGCTTGCTAAAATCATTGCTTTTGTGTGTATGTTCGATGACACGTATGACTCTTATGGTACAGTAGAAGAACTTGAGGTTCTTACCCAGGCAATACAAAGGTAATTATTCAACTTTTACATTACAAAAATGGGTAAATTGCAAGGATGGTCCCATGAGAATTTGTACTTGACAGATTTGGTCCCATGTTCTTTTTTGGTCCCATTTTTAGCAGAAAAGGTCCCATTCGTTAAATATTTTACAGTTTTCTATGGAATACTGGATGGAAAAACCTTTTCAACTTGATTTTTTGAGGGAAATGGGCCAACTTTTGCTATTAACAATCATTTCAATGTAAAATACAAGTGTGGAGATAATTCTGCAACTTTAGTTCGTAGAGTTTTAAGAAGTTGAAAATTAATTATTTTTAAGTTGGGAATTATACGCTCGAGTTTTTGGCATAAAATTAACGGGCGTGTGGGCCTCATGCTCGTTAATCCGTTATTTTTTGACGGAAAAATCGTATGAGACTATTTGCGCTAAAAAAAAGACCAAATTCATGAGGACCAATTCTTATTGGACCATTTCTGCAATTTTCCCTTACAAAATCATGTTGCTCATCAACAACAAGAGTGAAATGATCGATCAGCCTACTTAATACGGAAACACATCGGCAAGTTAATCTTTAAACCCATCGAAAATCAAGTTTCTTCGTTTCTTAAAGCACATGATAGGAAATGGACCGATGGTGAAGGATCCTTCACAGTTGAAGGATTATTACATAGAAGTCGGTCAAATGGAATATCACCAAGAAGATAGAAATATACTAAAAAACAACTACACCATTATTGAAGAGATGAACGGAAAATGAAATTAGACAACACAAAATCGATTAATATTTGAACGTAAAGAACATCGATACATTGAATTTCGTCGGCACAAACCACACGACGAATAGTTTTAACCTATATATTAAAAGAAGAGAAACAAATAAACCAATTCTACACAACGAGCGCATACCCTCGATCTTAGAGTACCCCGGGAATGAGCCGCCAAAAATTTAATCGTATGATACACCAAAACATAACGAAGAAGGAAAAGGGGGTTCACGAATGGAAAATGAAGAAGACAAAAGTCCAATTTATAGGAAAAAAATGGATATCGATCAACAGTCAACATCAATCCCTTGAAATCGAAGGTCAATATCAAATGTACATCTTGACTTACTGAGGAGTCAAGACTTGAGAAATGAGAATACACGGTGTTTGCCACATAGGCATTTTATGTTTTGCAAATATAAGGCAATGATTTAAAAACCAAATTTTAAAATCTCCAAACAAAAAAAAAAAAAAAAAAAAAAAATTCAAAACCTAAATCCAAATATTAAAAAAAAAATCAACTTAGGGTTCTAATAATTTGGGCTTAGGGAGGTTTGGTTGCAACGATGTGTGTTGTACGAGGAATTTGATAAGAAACTAATATCATTAATTACATGCAATTATTGATACTATTATATGCACTTATTAATATTATAATATTTTATATTATAAAATATTATGATATTAATATAAGTATGTAATGATATAGTTATTCATGCAATGGTATAAATTTTATACTCGTTCACCCTATCTTTTAGAAAAAAAAGGGGACTTCTTCTTCAGTCTGGTCAAGCTGAGCAATATTGCATGAATTTTAGATGTGGTCACTCCACGAAAACCTCCCTTTAATTAGCCTTTTCTCTTCGGTTGAAGTTTAATTAATTTCTTGCGTTTTGTTGCTCATAAAAAGCCCACTGCTTCTTGTTTATGGTGTCAATTTATTTTGTATTTCAAACATTTATAATTAAAGATATATGTATAATATTTTATTCCCTCCGTCGCTTAAAGATAGCCACAATTTTTTATTTTTTTTTTCCAAATTATAGTTACATATTTCTTCGTTTATTTGAGTGATAGTAAATGGTTAGATGACACTTTTACCTCAATTAATTAAACGTAACATATAACGCTTATTTACTTGTGATTGTATTAAATATTGGTAAAATAAAAAAAAAAATGCCTAAATTTAATTAAATTTAATGATTTTCTTAATCAGTGTGTAAAGTAAATGTGGCTGTAGTTATGGGACGAGAGTATAAGTTTGTTTTATCTGGTAAATAGAAAAATTCCCTAAATTTAATTAAAAATAATAATTTATTTTTAATCTGTGTGTAAAGTAAATGTGGCAATATTTATGGGGGGAAGTGAAAAATAATAATTTTTTTAAATCTGTGTGTAAAGTAAATGTCCCAATATTTATGGGACAAAGAGTAATAGGGTGTTTGGTTGGAGGGGGGAATGGGTAAAGGTATGACTTTGATTGTAGGGAATCAAAGTCATTCCTCTCAAAATTGAGAGGTATAACCTTATGAGAATTTCTCAAAAGTGAAGAATTAAATCACTTCTTTCATTCCCATATCTCCCTACCAAATAATTTCTTTCATTCCATTCCATTTCCTGTTTTTTTTATACCTCTCAACCAAGCATACCCATAAAAATTATCCGTGAAATCTTTTAGCCTTATCGTGATCCCCAGCTGTTTTACTAAGTCAGCAGCCGAATCTTGCAAGCTTCATCGATCCATTTGTTATGCTTATATATTATATATTATCTATATCTATATATATATATATATATATATATATATATATATATATATATATAATAACGGTCTATATTTGAAAACTATTGAATTTTTTCCCACTAAAATTATTACTAAATTAAATATTAAATATTTGGTATATATCTTTAAAATATATTTTGACAAATAATTATTTATAAAATATATTGAATATATTTTTAAAATATAACTTATAATAAATATTGAAAAATTATATAAAAATAGGTTGAATGAATCTTTGAAATAATTTATTTTATTGTAAAATATTACTACAAAGTAACTAATATGATTCATGTGAATATGGCTTTCGATCTATACTTTGTCTAGTAAATATAATTATTCCATTTAAAAGATAAGATGAATCGGTCTTCTCTTTTAATCCCAAGTCCCAACTACCTTTGAGATATATTAGCCAACTCAGGTTTGGTCCAATTCTTCCGGGATTTTTAATTTTAGTATGCATGTTATTATATTTATAAATATGTATGTATGCATGGATTCAGATGTTATTATATTCTCAAGATTTGATTTCTAATACAATGGAGGAAAAGTGTGAAGCTTCCAAGTCGTAAGACTTCTAATTTTATATATATATTTGCGTTTCTTGTGGTAATTTCTTCCAATTGCGTTTTTTAATTTAATTTTGTTTCTTATCTTTTGAAGGTTGCTTAAACAATTGTACCATTATATCGTCAGCTTAAATGTGAACGATGCTGCAGAGAGTTTAGCCAAGGAGGCTAACATTGATCCGAAGCCTGATGGTAATCTCTTTGTTGCTTTGCCCTTAATTAATTTTGATTAGTGATTATTATGACCCTTTGATAGATTTTATATGCGCTTGGATTTCGGACTGTTCTTTAATTTTCATGGAAAAAAAGGGGAAAAGAAATAAATCTTTATTGCATGTTGTTTGCTATATAATTTAATTTTTATCTGATTGATTTTTGACCCATTGTTGTGTATGATCTTAATGTTTCCTTGTTATTTTATGATTATGGGCTAATGAACTGGCATTCGATGGCGTAAGGTGTAAAATTCTTTTATGCCAATCCTAGAATAGTGTTCGATTTTTAATTTCATTCTTTGTTTCAGATTAGTTTATTTTTAAGAATGAATAAATATTTTCAGCTCTGGGAGATGGATTTTATATTAAGTGGTTGACCATGTCCGAGGAGATATACATTTGTACAATAGGGAATAATCCTCCCCATGATAAACTCGAGGGGTGGTGGTTCATATTCTGGGATGCATATTCTTCTAGACCTGATTTTCCAGCCCTGGGCGATGAATATCTCCTTCAATGGTGGTCCAATCGGTGGAAGGAATACTGTTTAAATGAGGTATACACTATTCTAAATTAGATTGCTCGCTCGCTTACTCTTTGTTACCTACAAAGCGATTTTTATGATAACTTTTTCAGGCACGTCAAATGTGTAAATCTGCTCCTCCAAATGATGAACAAGGGAATCCTCATTGGAAGTTTTACTCTATGATATAGAGTATGCCCATTTCATAAAAGCAATTGTTGGTGTATCATCATACATATCATTTTATTTCTTCTGCACCTTCCCTTCTTTTAGCAGTAATTCTAGACTCTTGTGCATATTTCCTATTTTCACGTGATATTCGTGTCCTTTCGTTTGCCTAATTCATATGTGCAAATAATACATCAAGAATGGCTAATTTTAGCTCCAACTCCTCCCCCACCAAAAATATCAATTCTAGACACTAGAGTTTGGTTTGTACACTCGTGTTGTTTTTGTGCTCAATATTTTTATTCATGCACCAATGAAGGAATGCTAGATAGTGTGAGGCTTCCTCGGTCTGCAAAATTCTCGAAAAATGTCGTCCAACTTTTTGAAACACACTTTTATAGTAATTTAATACTTTACTATTTATACTCTAGCAACTCCTCCAAGTCATATAAGAAAAGTTTGGTGCTTGATTTCAACTAAATCACAAGGACCATTCTGTTGTAAGAAAAGCATGTCACACACGTAAATGGACTTGAAGCCGCATATATTTTCACCTCGAAAATACATAGAGAAAGTCCGTAATTATGTGGTGAAATATTGTATATATTTCATAATAAGGCAGTGGCAAAAGTGATTTGAATACCTCTGCTCTTGGCAAATCTTTTTTTTTTTTTTTTTTTGGTAGCTGATTCTTTTATCAATTTATATTCACTCATTTCATAAATAATTTTTCCAATATCATCTTGTAAGAAGTTGATGGTATATGTCTAGACAAATGCTAGATAGAATAAGGCTTTCATATTTGCAATTTTTTTTAAGATGAAAACATGGATTACAGTTCATAATTACCGGTAATTTCTGTTGATTTGGCATAGGTCTTCCGCAATTCTCCAGCGATGATATGAAGCAATAATAGTTTGTCCCAGCTGCATTCATAGAGAAAAATCAAGCTTTAGTTGGTGAATGTTGCATGTTATAATAAGGCATTGATGTGCCAAATATTATTAGATCCCTTTGCCTTTATTAGATCCCTTGACAAATTTTTTTTGCTTAGTTTTCTTTTTGCTGGAATTCACAGACTACATCTTACTTCAATTTCATTCATTTCAAATAATTTTAAATTTAGATTTATATTCATAAATCACTTTGTTTTAATTTTCAATGATATGCATAAAATAGTAATAACATTTATTGTTTATAAAATGTATAAAAATTTCATTGGGTTTCTTTCAAATCATGGAAATTAAATTTTTCTTGATATAGAATAATTCAAAACTATTTAATATACGTAATTCTTTTGTTGGAATTACCTACAAATTGGAATTTCTTAAATATGCATTCTTTATCAAATATAGTGAGATGGAAGAATAGTTGATACAATTAACACTAAAGATCATGTAAAATAGATGATATATGATAGAATTAGATGTTGATATAATTACCATTGAAGACCACATTTTTTATATACACATAATAATTCATATAAAATGATGTGGGATAAAAACAAATTACTTGAAAGTATATAGAATTAGTGACAGTGTTCTATATTTTGAAAATTTTAAACCTAAGTTAAATAGTCAATCACTTACTATCCTTAAAATAAAGATAAAAAATTTATATTTAGAATTTTATTCATAAATCACTTAATTTGTTTTAATTTTTAATGATTTATATTTAAAAAATAGCCTCACTCCTTATGACTAAATAATTCATTTGGTTTCTTATAATTCATGGGAAATTAAAATTTTCTATATGTAGAAGTACTCAAATTTATGTAATATATTTAAATTCATCTTGGAATTACCCACAAATTGACAATTTCTAAACATGTATTTTTTTTTACACATATAATGAGATAAAAAGAAAAATAGATACAATCAACATTATATCTAATGGAATTTGATTACATGTGACATGTCCACCGCACGTTAGATACAAATTTATATACTCATTGAAAATATGTTAATGTCGATACATAAACATATATATAAGCAATAAATTAGAATAATAGCGTGATAAGTAGGAATTTGTGCATAATTTTAGTTTATTAGAGTGCAATTTATTGCACTCGATTTTATTATAATTATGTATTTTTCTATTTATGTGTGCTAGACTTGATAAATTCTACTATGATATTTTTATTGTGAATTTGGGCTTCTTTCAGGATTAATTTCAAGACAATTAAATTGGAGATAAAAGCCCAACATTTATTTAGTTGAGATTTGGAGAAGCAGGAAAAAGATTTGATATCAAAATTTGATTTGATTTTGAAGGATTTGATTTCCCGTGTAGATATGAATGGAGGTTTGGGACAAGATTTGATCGGGAAATTTTATTTACCAAATATATGGTAAATCTTACCATCTTGCGTAGAAGGGCCCAGACCTCTCCATCACTTGATTCGGGGGAAAGAAATATATAAATGTAGGTAAGCGGGTTGCTGCCCTAATTATTCACGAATACCCCGGAAGCAAGCAGCAGCCTATCACCATACTCACACACATATACCTACGGCCCCCATGTTGTCCATGCAAGCACGCACGTGAAGGACGGAAGCAAGCAAGAGATCGTGAAGGAGCCTTTTTGAGTTGATACTTGTGTTTTGATGATTGCTATTTGAACCCGTTTTATTCGTAAGACTTATTAATCGAATTATTTATATCATCTATGTTTGTAGTTTAATTGTGTGTTTAATTAATTTGGATTGATCACCTAGGTTAGTTAATTCATGCATGTTTGCTAGTGCGTAGGTTGTAATCCGTAATTGTTGCAATTCTATGCCAATAAGTAGCAACTAGTATTTTACTAGAGTGATATAAATCGAATTCTTTCGAACCGAGCTTGCGTGTTCGGGAATTTGTTTGATCTTTATTCTATGACTTAATGCTTCTACCAAATTAAATCTATGAGCGTATCTAGGCTCTTTGGTTAGAAAGGTTCGTTGGGGATCTTGTTTCAATTGAATATTATTAAGGAATAAAACCGATAAACAGAGTGTTGTTTGTCGAGGGTCATTAATCCGATAAATAAGTTGGGCGAATAATACGTTTGGGTAGCATAGTCAAAATCAAGTGGAGATTGAACAGTGAATTGGAATCGTTTAATTAATTGAATTACATTTGTGTGAAATTTATATGCTTATTTTAATTTTGATTTCAATTTTTAGTAGTTTATTAGTCAACAAAATCAATCTAATCCCCCCCCCCCCCCCCCCTCCGTGTTTATTTGTTAATGTCTCTATTAATTTATTTCGTACTACATAATTTGGTTTCCTCGTTTCCCTTGGATCAACCCCTATTTACCACTGCTACAAATTAGTAGAGTAAACCAAGATTACTTATTTATTCTAATTTGGCGCGCCTCGACAGCGCGGTCCATAGTGTCCCCTGCATATGGTCATTAACACTTCCAAATTATATACCCACTGATGGACATGTGATATATTTTTTATATATTCTAAATAAGTGACGATTATGACATAATAAACTCTCAATTTTACTGTACATACCCCAATTACTATCTATATTTCATTCAAAATATTAGTTATTTTTGTATTGCTTCATGTACACAATTTAAAACCATTATACCAATTTTGCTAAACATTGAAAAAAAAAACAAAGCAAAACAAAATTAGAAATCCTAAATAATTCCACCATCCTAAAGGAAGCCTACAATTCAAAGATATATTTTGTGTGATTGTTAATTTCAGGCATTGGTTTCAAATTCTTAAGATTCTCGCCGGAATCAACATTGCAATTCATTAAGGTTTAGTTCGTCGATGTTTCAACAGTTTTGGTATAAATATTACAAGAAAATAATGATTTGCCTACAGAATTAAGTTGCCAATAAAAATTTTCCAACAAAAAAGTTTGCAGTAAGATTTGCCCACGATTTGACTACAAAATTTTCTAATTTTGAAAACATCTATATTTCTCAACCAATAACAACTTGCCTACGGAATTAATTTGCCTACGGAATAATATTCCTAGGTATAATTACCTACAAGTCATTTGCCTACAAAAATTTACCTACAATACAATTTGCCTACGGAATTTCCGTAGGCAAATTATTTTGTAGGTGGGGAAAGAAGATGCTTATACAATTATAAATTTTTGTAGGCAATTGGTAGGCAATCCCCCTACGAATTTTTTTGTTGGTAATTTCGTAGCCATATTGACAATTTCCGTAAACAATTTTTTTTTTTTTTTGGGCAGTGAAATAGCTCTAAATTCAATCCTCAATTAGCCAAGTCCCATAATCCGCACTAACCATTCAAATTGGAACAAACGTCAAACATCAATCATGATCACTTTATAATATGTATATTAAATATATTGATTTTTAAAATTTACTGCCTCGTACATTACATATGTTAATTAAAGAATGTAAATAAATTTTGTGGGCAAAAATTTATATACTCACTACTGATGCGGTGATGAGACATAAGAAGGGGATCAATTATTATTTTAATTGATTAATTAAATGTGCTTATTTTTTAATATCACATTGGTGGTGGACACATAAATTTTGGTTATCGGTGGACACATGATTAATTCCAAATAATAATAATATATTTATATTGGTTACATGTATATATAAATTATCATATTTAATATACTTAAAATTCTTTGTTTATACAATATATCAAGTCTGCATTTTTATTGATAATTTTTTATTGCAAAGAATAAAATTTAAATATATATATATATATATATATATATATATATATATATATATATATACACGTGGGCTAAAATTTGGCATTAGTTATTCCACAGGCTTAGTTATTTAACTTATCCATAATAATATAAGTCAACCACCATCTTATTTCCTTTAAAAAAACCATCATCTTATTTTAAATATAAAGTAATATTAACTAAAGAATGATTAATTAAAAAAAATCAAAATTCTAAAATATAATTATCCACACCGTTCGTTAATAAAAAATTTGAAGGAAAATTTTAATAAAAAAAATTGAAGAAAAATTACTTTAATTTAATATTAGATATCATCATTTAAATCAACTTGAATTGCATTTCAATAACATAAATGATAGAAATGGTAGATTACCACCAATTGTTTATTGCAAAAATAAGTATGAATGGTCTTATAAATATATAAATTCTATTTACCAAAACTCACCTAATTTTTAATTTTATTTTTACAACTAAATATAATATAAAATAAAAACTTAAAAAAAAAACATGTTAATTCGAAGAAATTTTAATTTTTTTTAATAATGCAATAATTTTTTTTTTTACTATATTTAAAATTCAACCATGTTTATTACACATTATTTAAAATGTCGAGTTTACCATGCATGCATCAAATGCATATGAGACTTTGGCTTAGGTTTTATAGTAACCTATTAATTAGTTATATACTAATATAATTTGCCATTTACTTAATATACTCAATACACCCCAAATGAAAAAAAATTGCATTGTTTAGTGTATTTGTATGTGTTTTTGAAAAAAAAAATCAAAATAACGAATACACTTAAGTGAAATAAATCATACTCCCTCCGTCCTGTAGGAACTTGCATACTACCTTTATTTTTGTGTTTTAGCGAGCTAGTTGTTTATTAATATTTAAAATGATAAAGTGATTTTTAAGGTAGGGTATGATAGATCTATATCTCCTCTATTGTAAAGTAATTTTAAAATTACTTTATCATTTTAAATACTAATAAAAAACTCGTTTGCTAAAACATGTGAAAACAGTAACTGGACAAGTTTTTTCGGGACGGAGATAGTATCTTTCATTAGTATTTAGAACTAATAATCTTAAAAAACAACTAATACACTTTAATGAAATAACTCTTACTATCTTTTAAAGTAATTATATATGAATCAATCTCATCATATGCTTTGTCTTACTCTTAATAAGCAATTCCCTCTCAATAGATTCCATCCAGGATGAAATTTTAAATAATAAAATAAATATATTTTTAGAATATAATATTATTTAAGAAACAGTGAGTTGATTATAAAAAATAAATAAATTCAGCATAAATTTAGCCGGTCAACATGTGATTTAAATTATTAAAAAATTAAGTTATGGTTAAATATTTACCAATGAAAATAACACCAGTTTGTTTGTAATTTAATGCGCGAATAGAACATCAATTTAAATCACACCCAATTATTTTATTAATATTATTATGTATTAACTGGATTGGTGAAAATCACGGCAAAAAATAACATGAATAAAGTTTTGCATAATCACTTATAGATAAAAAATAATTCCCGATTCGTATATAATTTACCATAATAGTTAGTAATTTTTTATTTTTTGAAAATTTGATTAATGGTTACAGAGGCATTATCCTCAAAATCACATTTGTATGGGGAATTGTGTACGTCAGAATTATTTGGAAATCCAACCCAATATGTCATGTGTATGACGGAATTGGATCCCCTGCAGGGCATAAAAACCAGCACTGTTTGCTGGGTAGGCAAAACGGCGACGTCCTTTCTATTTCATAAAAAAAAAACCTGCTTTGTCCATATAAAATTGTTTTAAGGCTGGGGTTTTAATATTTTTATTTCCCCTTTCTGTTTTTATATTTAGCTCAGCGAGAGACATAAACACTTGAATTTTCTTTTTTCTCTCTTATAACTAAATAGTAAACACACAATTTTGAAAAACTTATTTATTGACATTGCTTTTCAAAAAGTAAAAATAAATATATGTATATACATATATTAGTTGTTTTCGCTAAAAAGTATTAGTTGTATTTACTGAAAATTATTACTGATTTACACTAAAGAGTCTTAGTTGTTCAGTGAAAATGAACTAAGACTCTTCAGTATAAACCACTAATACTCTTTAGTAAAAACAACTAATATTTTTCAATGATTCATATATAAACCAATTTCACTCTATACATACTTAGATTTTATTGCAAACAGAACATCATTAACAATGTGAAATTCTTGAATTTGAACATTGATCTTCTAATCTAAAAATTTAACAATTTTAATTTTCTATATTTGTTATTATTAATCATTTTTTATAATATATACTCCCTCGACCCAGTTTTGTTTTCTCATTTGCCAAAAAGGTATGTCCCAATTTTATTTTCTCATCCCTAAAATGGAAACTACTTTATTCATTTAAATAATATTTTATTTCATCATTCATCATTCCCAATACTATTTTATTCATTTAAATACTATTTTATTCACATTCATCATTTTCAATACTACTTTATTCATTTAAATATTAAAATTCAACTCTCGCATTAAACTCCGCGCACAGTCAAAGGGGAAAACAAAATTGGGATTGAGGGAGATTATATAAAATTTATTTGAGTAACTTAAAAGCATAAATAAAAAAAATATTGAACCAAGAATGATGAATTAGAATAAGTGAAAAATAAAAAAACTTATATGAGATGCGTTTCAAACATAAGACGTGGTATTTTTACAATTTTTTATAATACTTAAATTTGAGTATTATAAAAATGTGTAAAATGTTTCATACAAGACTTTCTAAAAAAAAAAAAATCAAACAATTAAAATAAGAGTAGGTTTTGTACGTATGAGACCGTCTCATGGCATGAGACAATGAGAATGTGTGTAACTAGGGCATTGACTCATTAATACTTTGGTAGGGGTAGGTGTTAATTTGTGTAGTCTCATGCCATGACACGGTTTCATGCAAGTTTTTGCTTTAAAATAATAAACAAATTAATAAAATATAAAATAAGAAGGGAGACTAAATAAAAAAAAAACAAAAAACAAGTAAGCCAAGTAAATGGCGTTGGCTATCTTTAGACATGCAGCACGGCGTCGTTTAACTGCCCAGTATATGATGCTGGGTATTATGCCCAGCAGGGGATCTAGGTCCGTGTATGACCCAATTTTAATTCACTGAGAAACAAAAAAAGTAGTTTTCCCTTTTTCCGATCAAATCTCTGACACTTCATTCGTTTCTTTGAATCCATGAATGTCTCATCTGCGAAATTTTCCGTTAAAGAAGACTTCTGTGTCATACAAAACAAACTACTATCTAGTATTTCCATCCTAAACACAACAAAAGACTACAAATTTCAGTATATACAGAAGGAAATTAAACCTAAAGTGAGCCATTAAAAAGTGATTATATATATATATATATATATATATATATATATATATATATATACTAGTGAGGGTGCACCTCGAAATCGAGGTGACCACCCAGAAATTCAAGTGAAATTTATACAGTCAACAAAGATAGACAATTGGCTTTTTAATCTAAATTATTAAGTTCCAAAGCTCCATGGCTAAAAGATTGTATTTACATCAAACACGAGCTGAAAACTCAGTTGTTAGGTGTGAAGCAAAAAGTTTCTCACATCACAATCTCTCTGTTACCCTAGAACAAAAATATGAAAAGCTCTGCCTTTATCATACTCATCGGCTTTAAAATGACACAAAAAATTTGCTCATTAGCATGGCAACAATGTCTGCCTACAACAATTTAAAAAAAAAAGAGTGAAAAATCATGAGAACAATATTTAATAGAAAGTCATATAATAATTACCTCAGAACATCCAAACTTACTACTAACCTGCAATTCCTTCAAAATATTGTAGCAAAATTGTATTCAATAATAAAAAAAATAAGCAATCATTTTTTTTCTAACATGTGTTGAGAACTCTGATTTTCATATTCAATGATATTAGTTCATTTGCTCTTTCTAAGAACTATCCCAAAAAACTATCATATTATATAGGAAAAATAAAATAATTGTAACAATGAACAAAGAAATACCTTGTTCAAGTATATCAACTGCATAAATAATACTTACACACAACAATATTTGCTTGTTGGGGGCAGGCCACTTTGGCTCCTTTCAATTTCTATTTTCTAGCAGCTAAAACCATAGTATAATTTTAGCAAGTTACTTTATAGCTGATATTACAAGGTGGTTAATGCAATTTCGAAACCAAACGATACAAAATAAATACAATAAAAGGAGGAATGATGGGTAATGTTTGAGATCAAAACTTAGTATTTCAGATTCACCAATTAAATATTTTATCCAAACAAGTGGAGTGAATTTAGATTGTGGATTTAAAATTCATAGGTCAAATCCCTCCATCACAACATAAAAGAAATTTGATTGTGGCATTTCATCGAACATGTGGTTGGCATATTCCGTGGAACATCTCATCTTCACCCTTCTAAGCATACGTTCATTCAAACAAAAGTGGCCAGTAATTGAAGCAAAAATAATTCTAACATCTACAGACAATGATGAAATTCTCTCACATACCATTCTATTTTGTTTTTGTTTTAGTTTTTTTTTTTTTTTTTTGTCTAAACTGCAATCGACTTGAAATGTCATCAGCGGCTTTTGTATGAATCATATAAGAAATCTTGCATCAAAAAATCAATTTGCACAATGTGTGGTGTTACACCCGATATTCGCTACCCGACCTATCGGGTATCAGACATGGACCTATTACTGTAGTGGGCTCGGGTAAGAGCAGTCTGCCGACTGGCCAGACAGACGGGCGGGGACCCTAAGCCTGCCCGACGAGAGCCTCTGGGATCTGCCGGGAAAGGGGCTTATAATCTGCATGCCCGGATATCGGGCGGCCAGCGACGAGCCCCGGGGCAGGGACTCTACCCGCCTGCCCGAAAATGGTCAACCGGGGCATTTTCATCCGGACTCGCTTCCCGGTACCCGAGTACCCGTCTGCCCGACCCCAGGCCGTGCCAGCTGTGAGAGGACGTCGAGTGCCATCAATCCAGAGGATGTGACAGGGTCAAAGAGGGCCGTTGGGGCCAAGTCCAATCACCTCAGGGGTGACAGTGCCACGTGGCGTCTCCTCATTGGCTCGTAGGGGAGGCTGTAACCACTTATTACCTGCCAGCTAGGAGTAGGGGGGACCCACGAGTCCACCTACCAAGCATGGGGAACCCCCACCTTGTACACTATAAATAGGGCTTTAAATGCCCATTTGTAACACACATCACATTCATTGCAAATACATACTTGAGAGCTCATTTACTCTCACATTTATCACTCTTTGTCATCATTAATATCGAATCCTACCCGCTAGGAATCCGGCAGCGAGACCCGTCATAAATCGCTGTCAACATTTTGGCGCTAGAAGGAGGGTGACTAATATCGAAGTACACTCGGTTTCATTTATCTAGTCATCCCGAACGAAACCCCATCCACTTTCATTCAAAAATGACCACTTCGAAGGCCACACGAACCCAGCAGCAAGTCGAGGACATCGGCGAAACCGCCACTCCGGCTCCGGCCACGGCGGAAACCCTTCAGGGTCCTTTCGAGTTCTTGTCGGCCATAAGAACTCCAGAGGATCTCCAGGCCGCAAGGGCCATGATCGAACGCCGTCAGGCCGAGATCGACGCCGCTCCTATCCTCACTCACCGACCTGGAAAGGAGCCAGCCCGGAGCAGGGCCACCTGCCAGCCCCGGCAGGAGCAAGAGGCGGCCAGGAGGGCCGCCAGCAACCCTCGGCCTCAGAATCTAAAGAGGCGCCTCGATGAGGAGGCCGACTCACAGCGGGTTTCTCGCCGACCGGCGGGATCGGTTTTCTCCCGGTTAGGATCCCAGGCTCGGGGAGCTGCCCGACCTTGTGAGTCCAACGCCAGCTCCAGGCCCCGGGAGCGAGAACAGGCACGATCTCCCGGGCGTCACAACGACGCGGCCCCAAGGCCGTCGGTCCGTGATCGCTTGGGGGACAACCCTCGTCCCCGTTCTCCCCCCGCGGCCGACAACGTCATGGCCGCCATCCTAAAGAAGGTCTCGGACCTTGAGGCCAAGCTCGAGAGGCGGGACGGGCAACACCATGTCCCCTACATGCCCAACTCACCCCTCGCAGACATCTTGGTGCGGGCCCCGGCCCAACCAAAAATCAACGTGGCCGCCGTGGGCCAATATGACGGAGAGACAGACCCCGTCACCCATCTCAGCAAATACTCCACCTACATGATCTCCATGGGGGCAACAGACGCCACCCAGTGCAGGATGTTCCCATTAACCTTGGGGGACAGGGCTCACCGATGGTACTCCTCGCTCCCCGCGGGGAAGGTGGTGTCATTCCACCAGCTAGGGGAACTGTTCTTGGAGCACTTCTCCTCGATGGCACCACAAATGGCCGGCGCCAACCGCATGGCCAACCTGGCCCAAGGAAAAGACGAGACGGACCGGGCATACATCGACCGGGTAGATCGCATCATTATGGAGGGCGAACCCGTCGGGGACGAGGTCAAGCTCGTCGGGATCATAGGCGGGCTCCGCCTGAGAACCAAACTGTGGAAGTCAATGAACAAGGACTATCCCAAGACCTACGCGGAGTTCCGGCAGCGAGCCGGAAAGATCATCTACAATGCGGACATCCTGGCACAGCGGCTGGGCGAGAGCACCCCTGCCGAGAAGGAGAAACCACGCGCCTCGGCGGGCACCACTTCAAACCGGAGGAACTTTTCCTACCGGGCTCCCCAGCCTTTCAAGCCCTTCGACTCCGTCGAGGTGAAGCTGGCCGAAAAATTGTCGGCCACCCCGGAGTACGTCTATGTGCAGATCCGGGACAAAAATATGATGCCCAAGGCGCGGCCATGGGTCCACAAGCCGGGGGTGCAGCTCAACCCCAACAAATACTGCCACTACCATCAAACCGTCGGGCACAACACAAGTGAGTGCCGCGACCTCCTGAAACAGCTCTGGCGACTCTTCGAGGAGGGGAAGCTAGAGGAGTTCGTAAAGAGACCGGCGGCCAGACCGGAAGCTCAAGCCGCTGCCCGTCCCACGGAGCCAAACCGGGAGGCAGCCCTCATATGCCCACCGATGCCAGAACATCAAGCCCGTCGGGCAGTCAACATGCTCTCCCCGGTGGGCGGCTTTGCACCCACCACCTCGCTGTCCAACCGCAGGCAGAAGAGCGAGCTGCGGGCAATGGACAACGTCCACCAGATCACCATGCCGGTCAACATGACGGCAAGAGAGACAGACCTCCTCGCCTTCAAGGAGGAAGACCGCACCGGGGTCATCTACCCGAACCACGATGCCCTGGTCGTATCCATCAACATCATGGGCGTCACCGTCCACCGCATGCTCGTCGACAACGGGGCCTACTGCAATATTCTCTTCAAGACCGCATTCGACCAGCTGGACAGCTCCTTTGAAAAGTATGTTGAGCCATGCGACCAGGTCATCAAGGGCTTCGGCGACGCCACAGTAAAACCCTACGGAATAGTTAGGCTAGCCGTAGAATTAGTTTCTAGCATAGACGCTGAGGTTAAGGCTTCGAAACAGCTCGACTTTATCATTGTCGACCAGCCGTCAACCTATAACGGGTTTCTCGGCAGGCCATTCGAGCACGAGTTCGAAGCCGCCGCCTCAGCATTCTATTATTGTATCAAGTTCCCAACCCCCTCCGGGAAGGTTGGGACTCTTAAGGGAAATCAAAAAATGGCACGCGGATGTTTGGCGTATATCGATGTTATTTCAAGTCGTGTAAATCTAGATTATGTATGCACAGTCGGGGAGGGAGACATGGAAATAGACGAAGAAATCCCACCCACTGCCCACCCAATGGAAGAAGATTCGCAGACTTTTGAGAACATCCAAGTCGACCTGGAGCCAAGGCTCGGGTACGAGCCCATGGAGATTGATAAAACCCTAACAGGGCAGATCGACGATCCACGCTACGGCGAGCGGGGAGCTAGTCCGATCGAAGAGTTAATTTCGGTCACAATGAAGAATCGGCCAGAAGTAAGTGTCCAACTCGGTTCGTCAATGTCCGGCGAGATGCGGGCAGAGATGACCGCATTTTTAGAAAAGAACTTAGACGTATTCGCCTGGTCCCACGAAGACATGGTCGGGATCGATCCAGCCGTATGTTCACACCAATTGCACATCGATCCATCCCGCAAGCCAATCTCACAGAAAAGAAGGAAATTCGGCCCAGACAAATACGCGGTCATTGCCACCGAGGTCAAAAAGCTGCTCGACAACAAACTCATCGGGATGGTCGACCCCGATGACAAGCCTCAATGGGTATCCAACGCTGTGCTCGTCAAGAAGAGCAACAACACATGGCGGCTGTGCATCGATTTCACGGACCTAAACAAAGCTTGCCCAAAAGATCACTTCCCGATGCCACACATCGACCACCTGGTGGACAGCACGGCCGGGCACGAGATGCTCACTTTCATGGACGCATTTGCCGGCTACCACCAGATCCCGATGGCCGCAGACGACCAGAAACACACAACTTTCCTCACCGAGAAAAACATGTATTTTTGGAAGCGGATGCCATTCGGGCTCATGAACGCTGGGGCAACCTACCAGAGGCTGGTCAACCACATGTTTCACGATTAAATCGGGGCGACCGTGGAGGTGTATATCGACGACATCGTCGTCAAAAGCGAGAAGAAGGAAGACCACCTCACACATCTAGCCGAAACATTCGAGATCTTGAGGAAGTACCGGATGAGGCTCAACCCGAAAAAGTGCAGTTTCGACGTTGAGTCGGGCAAATTCTTGGGGCACATGGTCAGCCAGCGGGGAATCGAGGCAAACCCGACCAAGGTACAGGCAATCCTGGCCGCTCTCAGCCGTTTCATCTCCCGCATGGGGGACCGATGCAAGCCTTTATTCGACTGCATGCGGAAGGGGAAACTAAACTGGACTCCCCAGAGTCAGCTCGCTTTCGATAACTTGAAAGCATACCTGTCAAACGCCCAGGTGTTGGCCAAACCCATCCCCGGCGAGAAGCTTTTCTTATACTTGGCGGCGTCGGACTCAGCTCTCAGCGCCGTGCTAGTGCGGGCTGAGAGGCAAGCACATCTGCCAATCTACTATGTTAGCCAGACACTTCACGACGCCGAGCTGCGGTACCCGCCCCTGGAAAAGTTAGCATACGCCCTAGTAATGAGCGTACGCAAGTTACGCCCATACTTTTTCGATCACCAAGTAGAAGTACTGACAACAATGCCGCTTCGCCAAGTACTTCATCGGCCAGACACGGCGGGCAGGTGCCTCAAGTGGGCCGTTGAGATCGGGCAATTCGGAGTCACATACGCTCCCCGAACATCCATCAAAGGCCAAGCCATGGCCGACTTCATAGTCGAGCTCACTTACCCGGAGGCGATGTCCAAGATCGAGCAGCCACCTTGGAAAATGTACGTTGACGGATCCTCCACAACTACGCGGGCAGGCGCGGGAATTGTCCTTCTCAGCCCGTCCGGCCAGTCGTTCACGATAGCCATAAGATTCGGTTTCCACGCGACCAACAATGAGGCCGAGTACGAAGCATTAATTAACGGCCTGGAAATAGCCATGGCCATGGGAGTGAAGAGACTCCAGGTCTACAGCGACTCACAGCTCGTTACATGTCAAATCTCAGGAGAATACGAGGCGCGCAGCGATAGGATGTTGGCCTACCAGGGATTAGCCAAGAACCTGCTCGAAAAATTCGATCAAGTTTGCATAGAGGTGGTACCCCGACTCGACAATACTCAAGCAGACGCACTTGCCCGCCTCGCAACATCCGAGGGGGCAGCCGACATGACCCAGATCACAGTCACTTACCTGACCGCCCCTACGAGCTCGAACCAGCGGGTGACCAACCTGGGACAGGAGGAGGACAGCTGAATGACCCCCATCCTGAAGTATCTCCGTGACGGCCAACTCCCAGTCGATCGGGTAGCGGCAAGACAGTTGCAGCTCCGGGCGGCCCGATACACGATCGTCGGGGACCAGTTGTACAAGCGAGGCTTCGCCCTGCCCCTCCTAAGGTGCGTAACGCCGGGGCAGGGAAGGAAGATCTTGATCGAAGTCCACGAAGGACGCTGCGGGAACCACGCCGGCGGCCAGGTGCTCGCCCAGAAGGTTATCCGACAGGGATATTTCTGGCCCACCCTAAAGAGGGACGCAATCAACTACGCACGGGCATGCCACAAGTGTCAAATCTATTCGCCGGCGATCCATCAGGCCCCAACCGAGCTCACCTCAATCCTGAGCCCGTGGCCATTCGCAAAGTGGGGGATCGATCTCATTGGCCCTTTGCCTACGGCCCCGGGCAGCGTCAAGTACGCAATTGTCGCCGTGGATTACTTCACCAAATGGGCGGAGGCGGAGTCACTGAAAACGATCGACCAGGAACACGTGATCAGGTTCATCTGGCGCAACATAATCTGTCGATTCGGCCTCCCACAGATAATCATTTCGGACAACGGGAAACAATTCGACGGGCTAGAGATGGAAAGATTTTGCCAAAAGCACAAGATCAAGAGGTTATTCTCGTCACCCTACCACCCCCAGTCGAACGGACAGGTGGAGGCGGTAAACAAGATAATCAAACACACGTTGAAGACAAGGTTGGAAGAGAGCAAGGAAACATGGGCGAGCAAGCTACCCGAAGTATTATGGTCATATAGAACGACATGTTGTACCGCAACCGGGGAGACTCCTTTTGCTCTGGCCTTCGGAACAGAGGCAGTCATCCCGGCTGAAGTCGTCATCCCGAGCCTCCGCACCTCACAACCCGTGGGGACCGAGAACGACCAGGCCATGCTAAACGAGTTGGACCTGCTGGAGGAGAGAAGGCTGTCCGCAGAACAAAGAAACATAGCTTACAAACGCCGGGCTGAAAAATACTTCAACTCGAAGATCAAGATCAGGGAGTTCGAAACCGGGGACCTGGTGCTTCGACGGACGGTCGGGCAGCCCAAGGGGGCATTTGGTCCGAATTGGGAGGGACCCCTAAAGGTCTCCAGCCGCCTAGCCAATGGAGCCTACGAGCTGGAAAGCCTTGAGGGCAACCCGGCTCAATACCCTTGGAACGCCTCCCTACTCAAAAAATACTACCAGTAGAAGCTCACTGTAATCGCTACTCGAAGCGCAAACTTGTAAAAATCAATAAGCGATTGTTAAATCAATCCCATCTTCGTGAAGTCGCTGCCCGACATTCGGGTATAGCACTTCATTAATTAATCTGTTGGTTAATTCTTTAAGCGATTGTCAAATCAATCCCATCTTCGTGAAGTCGCTGCCCGACATTCGGCTATAGCACTTCATTAATTAATCTGTTGGTTAATTCTTTAAGCGATTGTCAAATCAATCCCATCTTCGTGAAGTCGCTGCCCGACATTCGGCTATAGCACTTCATTAATTAATCTGTTGGTTAATTCTTTAAGCGATTGTTAAATCAATCCCATCTTCGTGAAGTCGCTACCCGATATTCGGCTATAGCACTTCATTAATTAATCTGTTGGTTAATTCTTTAAGCGATTGTTAAATCAATCCCATCTTCGTGAAGTCGCTACCCGATATTCGGCTATAGCACTTCATTAATTAATCTGTTGGTTAATTCTTTTGGGCGATTGTTAAAAGTCACTACCCGACATTCGTGAAGTCACTATCCGATTACGTTATTTACCCGACCGATAAAACTAAAAGTTCAAGGAGACAAAGCGAAATAAAGAGCAAAAGTAATTTCATTAAGGAGGTCCGGGAAAGAGAAAATATAAAACGGCCAGCGGCCAACAAACTTAACAAAACAACAAAAGAAAAGAAAAATCACGGGTGCGCCTCATCCACCACTCCTGGATCCTCATTCGCCTCCTCGTCGGCTAGCGGATAGAGGAAGGTCGCCGGGTCACCAAGAAACGACAGATCCAGCCCGCGATCGACCAGGTCCTTCAGTGTGATGTCATAGTCCGGGGAGGGAGGATTGGACTCGACATAACTCCTCAGATCGGCCAGAGGCCCGGAGTAGTCGGCCTGGGGATTCTGACGGAGTAGGGAGCGAATCGAGTCGGCGTAAGCATTGACGTACACCATGGATCCAGCCGACTCGTTCTCAGCGGCCAATCGGGCACGCTCAGACTCCAGGCGCCTTTCCGCCTCCGCCGCGAGAGCCTCCTTGGCTTGGCGGACTTCTTCAGCCGTCCTCGCCTCGGCCTCGGCGCGCGCCCTCCTCTCCTCCTCGAGGACCCCCTCTAGTTCAGCCCGACTCGCTCGGCCGGCCTCCAGCTCCTCCCGGAGCTTTGCGTTCTCCTCTTCCAGGCGGGTAGCTTCGTCCCGCTTCGTTTGGAAGGCTGCCCTGTAGGAGGAGGCAGTCCGCATCTCCCGCTCAAATTCGAGCATAATGCCCTCCATGGCAATAGCGTTGCGGGAGGTACGGATGGCCGCCGCCCTCATCCGGTCGGCGAGCGGGACGGTCCTCGTGGCCTTCTGGCAGTTGAGGGTCCAGGACCGGGGAAGATTCAGCACGGCGCGGCGTAGGTCTTCCGGCCAAGACTCCGGCACGGCCTCCGAGTACGGAGGATCCTGCGAGCGCAGGAATTGAAGGACCTCGGGCGGGGGCAGAGGCTCAGGCCTGCATGACCACGGGAAGAAAAGTTGTGTTAAAAATCCTACATCGCAAAATCGACTAGAAAACTTAGAAGAGGAAATGAAATACTTACGTGAGGTGATTGCCCCAACCCAAGAAGGAGAAGTCGCTGCGATCGCGGGTAGAGGAGGCCGGGCTCCCTAAGGTCGCCTCGACGGTGCCGGCCACGAGCCCGCCGGTCGCCGGGTCCAGGTTGACCGTCACCATGGCCGGGTCGACAGATGTCTGGCCTTCAACCCGGGCCTGCTTCGTTGGGCGCTGCCCGTCCGCCGGGGAGGAAGATGTCGGGGGCACCGGGGCCGCGGGCTGACTTGAAGCGACTACACTAGCTTCTACTAGTAGCTACCCCGCAAGAGAACGGGTTCACTGTAGTATGGGCAAGTATAGGGACCAAGTATTATCGAACCCAAGGGATAGTGTATATGCAAATAGATCCCTGAAGATCTACGCGTCGTAGTTAATATGAGTGTGATGTTTTTGGTTTTTTTGAAAAGAGAAAATAATCTAAACTAAATTACTCTACGAATGCGAAAGGAAAATTAAATTACGTATCTAAGGTGTTTTTCAGATATGAGATGATGATGCTCAGGTTAGGAATCCCTACGTATACTAACGGAGCAGGTACATAATCAAAATAACTGTGACAAACAAGAATTAACCTAAGTAAAAGAATGCAAGGTGAAAGCTCAAGATTCTAAACCCTAATACTTTACCCTAACACTCGACTTCACTAATCCACTAACAAGTTAATGGATTGTGCTCAATTAATGAGACCCTAATTTAACTAAGGTGATGCGGTCGTCCTCCTTCGCTAAACCGGTAAATGAATTAACCTTTCCTAAACCTTCTCGTTAAGACTACTAATTGTTATTGAGTGATGCGGTCGTCCTCTCTCTAACACTTTCGTACTAAATTCAAAGGTAAAGTTCAGATTAGTTATAAGAATTCATTAATTAAGAGAATTAAAACTAACGTCACCAATTACCTTAATTACGTACCCACATCCTACTTCTATGAGTTCATCCTAACCTAAGCATGCAAGGGTTTTAGCCGGACATGGTTTTAACAAAACTAAAAGCAATTAAAGAAACAACGAACATAAACATATTGAATTGAACGAAGAAAATAAGAAACATGAACTAGGGTTTTAAAAGAAAATAAATACGAAGAACTGAAATTGAATTGATAAAAACGAAATTTAAACGTGTTCAAAGTAACGAACTAATGAAAAGAAACTAAGAATTGAAAAGAAACTAGAATTCGTATGAAAAACCTCAACAAAACGTAAAATAAAGCTTGCTCGTTCTTCTCCTCTTCAAAAACTAAGTCTAAAGTATTTCTAAAAGTTGGGGATTCTTCAAAACGTGTTTGGACGAGATATATATAGGCACGGGTCGAAACGGGAGTTAACGGGCCGAAAATACGAATCCGGAGGCAAAAGTATAGGGGCGCTCGAGCAAAACGCTCGAGCGGTCCCGCTCGAGCAGTGTAGCTCGAATGGTGCATTCGCTCGAGCGGTCGCGCTCGAGCTGCTCGAGCGCTGAAATCATTCTGTAAGTTTTGGGCGCTCGAGCGATTCGCTCGAGCGGTGGCGCTCGAGCTGCTCGAGCGCGAGAATGATTCTGTATGTTTGCGCGCTCGAGTAAGGCGCTCGAGCGGTGGCGCTCGAGTGATGCGCTCGAGTAACCTTTAATCCCTCCAAATGATACTTTTCCTCGTCCGCACTAATACCAATCGTATTTCTTCAATATCTTCTCATCCGGGCATCCGTTTGAGTCGATTCAAAGTCCTACGAACTCCGTTTTCCGTCCTCTATTCACCTATGTGCATCAAAGAGACAAATTTATCAATGTATAGAAATGATGCTCATTTGACTCTAAGCACTAATCGAAAACACTCAAAACATGAGTAAATTGGGCTCCAAAACATAACAATTTCACGCCTAATCAACCCCCCCACACTTACCATGTTGCTTGTCCTCAAGCAACGAAATAATAAGTTAAGTGAAATTGTTAGGAATGAATCAAGAATCAAATCATGCAAGTAATTGAACTCGAGCTTCAAAAATCAACCACCCGTATACTCACTCAATTCCTTTTATCGTACTCATGCAACAATAATAAGAAGCACCAAGATCAAGCATGGATGTGCACTCAACGATGTGTTTCACTCCCTTACAAGTGTATATCAGTGTTTAAGGGACTCACTCATTCAATCAATCACACAAATTGGCAGCCATAGGCTTGTAAATGCTCTCAACTTCGACCATACTCTAGAAATCAATGCCGAATCAAAAAGGACTTTCAAAAGGTTGTAATGTAGGCTCTTTGGACAGGTGGGATAACAATATGGTAAAGTGACTCAAGTGAATGGAGAATAGAAATTCAAAACTTCGGTACTTCGAGATTAAGAACGAACTACTTCAAACATATTCAATCACTACACTTTCGCTTTCAATTCTCTCAACACTTCAATTTTTTTCTTTCTCACTTTTTCACTTTTTTAAACACTTCATCATTTTTTTCTTTTTCGCACAAACACATGAGCTCATTTTTTCCTTTGCTCATTCTCAAAATTTTTTTTTTTCCCACAACTCAAATCTCATCACTCCTTCTTCTCATATTCACTCAACAAAAAAAACTTTTTCCTTTTTCAACTCAATTCACTCCCTTCATATTCACACTTTCCTATTCTCCACTCAAATTGGGACAAAAAGGCTTAGGAATTGGAATAGTGTTCATATGTGCTAGCAAATAAAATAGGCTCTAGGCTCAAAGGGGCTAACAAGGGATCAATGTCATTGGTAAGGAAAATTTTGGCTAAGTGACTCAATAAAATCAATGATGGCCTAAGATCACATTCGGCATATCAAACTAGACACAATCTAGAAGCAAGAGCACATGCAAGTTCTAGCATCCTCTAAGGTGACGATCCACTCACAAACGAAGAGATTAATTCATGCATTTAAATCTCGTAAGGCTCAAATCTCACAGCTTTCACATCCATGCTAGTCCTAGTGCATTCGCACTCTCATCACACAAGTACTCAAAAGAAAACTCATAAGCATACGTGTTCTCTCCCTAATCAGCTCAAACTCAAACACTCACACAAAAAAAATTTCTAACTCACCCTTACAACTCACTCTACTCATCAAATCATACTCAAAGATAGCAATCAACAAGCATAAGGTGATTGATAGGCATAAAATGTTGAGTAACAAAACAAATTAATAAAAGCCCAAGGAGCATCTCAAGGCACAAAATAACTAACTCAACTCAAAGATAAGGGGTGCATGCATGTGCAATGTAACAAGAAACATAAAAATCTCCACCCCCCCAAACTTCGACCTTGCTAGAGGTCTAAGTTTGGGGTTGTGGGTTACCTCAACCGAACAATTCAGTTTCTCTCAATAGCTTTGCACACTCCCTTGTCTCAAGTTGGTTCCTTCAATCTAAATAACTCCATGATACCTTTACTCCTTTAGAGACAAGCCTACAAAATAAAACTCTCGAGTACGAGGTTAAACATACGACTCAAAATACTCCCTAATAATATAAAAAAAAAAAAAAAACACTAAAAATAAATGAAAGCAAATAAAAATGGGTTGCCTCCCATTCAGCGCTATTTTTAAGGTCCTCATGCCGGACCGTGCTCAAAGGAGCTTATGGGACATCATACTCAAATTTACCTCCCTCACTCTCATAAGAGTGGTGTTTGAACTTCTCTCCTTGATGTCCCTCCATCATGAGTTCCTTTCCTCTTTTCTCATTCCCAAGTGTTATGGGTCTCAACTCCTTCTTGCCTCTATCTGGAGGAGTCTTACTAAACAATTTCTTGAATTTGGATTTTTTCTTCTTAACTCCTCCTTTCCCTTCTAACTGGACCACGTCCACTTTCTTCACCTCTTCATCCTTCAACTTCTTCACTTCATCCCTATCAAAATAATCAAGATCATAACGCTCATGGGTTAAATTATCAATTGAAGGACTAGCAAAATCGTGAATATGAGAAGGATTAGGGATAGAAGGCGTGTCTTCAACACGAGGATCAATTGCATCCATGCAATACAAGCTCTCATCCTCCCTCGGGTGTTTCATGGCTTCATATAGGGAGATCTTCACTTCTTGATCATCAACCTTCAACGTGATCTTCCCATTCGCCACGTCTAGCACCATCCCCGCCGTAGCTAAGAACGGTCTTCCCAAGATCAGGGGTACGTGCTCATCTTCCTCCATCTCTAGCACTACAAAGTCGGCTGGAAAGATGTGATCTCCAACTCTCACTAGGACGTCTTCAACAACACCTTGAGGTCGAGTAATAGACCGGTCGGCTAGTTGAAGCGTCATCATTGTGGGTTGAAGTTCACCACCTTCCAACTTCTTGAAAAGCGACAACGGCATCAAATTAATGCTCGCCCCGAGGTCGCACAACGCTCCCTTCTTGATCCCGTTCCCAATGTCACATAAGATCGTGAAACTCCCGGGATCCTTCAACTTCGGAGGAAGTGCCTTGTGCACTAATGCACTCACCTCGTGGTTCAGCTGCACCAACTTCGGCTCATCCACTCGCCGTCTTTTCGCAATCAAGTCCTTCAAAAACTTCGCATAGTGCGGCATCTGTTCCAAAGCATCATAAAAAGGAATATTAATATGCAATTGTTTAAAAACATCAAGGAACATAGTGAATTTCTCATCAAGCTTTTTCTTCATAAAGCGTTGTGGATATGGGACGGGTATCACAGATTTGGGTACCCCCCATTCATCTCTTTCTGTTTCTTTCACTTTCTCCCTTGCTTCCTTTGCCTTCTTCCACTTAGGAACTCTCTCAATCTCCTCACTTTCCTTGCCCTTCTCAACTTCATCTCCTTTAGGCTCAATCTCTTCTTGGGGCGTCTCAGAATCAGCAGGCATCTGAGGACCTTCGTAGTTGGTTCCACTTCTTAGCTGGATCGCCTTGCACTGCTCTTTCGGGTTCCCCTCCGGCATTCTATTCACTGATTTTGCAATCTGGCTCATCTGGAGCTCTAAAGAGGTGAACCTTCGATTGTTCTCTTGTTGAGTTCTAGTCCACTCAACGTTCATCTTCTGGAGCTCTTGATCACGATGATCACCCTTCTTATGCAGCTCCTTCACATCGTACTCCAAGGATGACAACCGCTTGCTCCCTTCCTCCACCTTCTGAAGGATCGCTCTCAATATCTCCTCGGTTGATGCACCGCCTTCTCCACCAGGAGGTTTAGACCCCGGATCAACACCTGCAGGAACAGTAACACCAGCTTTTGGGTTAGCATAAGAGAAATTCTCATTCTTCCTCCATGTGTTTTGAGGAAGCTGCTGGCCTCCTTGAACTCCTTGTGTGTTCCTCCATTGGTTTTGAGGCGGCTGTGGGCCTGGAGGTACAAATGGTTGACCATAAGAAGGTCTTCCATACTGGTTTCCACCTTGTGGATACCCCCCTTGTGGGTAATTAGGCCTTCCCATATAGTTGGCCTCTTCTAGCTGACTCGTGGGTGGTTCCACTTTCTCGCTTGCTGCTCCATTCCCTCCAACTAAGTTCTGCCCCATCTCGAGGTTGCTGATCTTCTTCATCATAGCCATCAGCAGCCTTCTCGTTCCTTCTTCCTCCTCAACCTGATGCACTCTTTGCAAATCTGCATCCACTCCCCAAGCACCGGCATTCGTGACAATGTTGTCCACGATCTCCCTACATCTCTCTATGCCTTGGTTCAGGAATGCTCCACCCGCACAGGCGTCTAAATGGGCTTGACCATCCTTGCTGGCACCGCTGTAGAAGAATGCCATAACATCCCCCTCATTGTACCCATGCTGCGGGCACTCTATCAGCATGTTCGAGTATCTCTCCCACGCTTGGCGTAAATCCTCTCCAGACTTCTGGCGAAAGGACGAGATCTCAATTCTAGCCTTGATCGTCCTAGATGGAGGGTAGAATCGCTCGAGGAACAGACGCTCGAGCTCGGCCCAAGTGGTAATACCTCCCCGCGGGAGCGTATTATCGTACCACTCCTTGGCTATTCCCGTCAATGAGAATGGGAACAGCCTAAGCCTCTTGGCATCTTCAGACATGCCATTATAATGAAATGTGGAGGCTATCATGAGAAAGCTCCTCAGATGTGTGTGAGGATTCTCCTTCCCGATCACTCCTTTGAACTGATTCTCAGTCAGCAGCTTTAAAATCCCCGGTGATATCGAGAAGTTGTTCGCCTCAACAGGAGGTAGAGCTACTCCGTCATAGTACCTCTGTGGCTGCGCTGCAAACCTCCCTCGAATCGCCATATTATGATCTACGTTCTGAGGAACGTGTTGAGGATTAACAGCTGGTACGGGTACTTGTTGGGGTGGTGGTTGGTAAACAGGTGGTGGATGATATGGATATGGTGGGTAAAGATAAGGTGGGTATGGGTAATGTTGGGATGCTGGGTTGTGGAAAGGGTTATTTGGGGTTTGTGGGTAAGCCGGGTTTTGGTTATGAGGATTATGGACAAGGTTCTGAGCTAGGTTCACTACGTTTTGTGTACCCGGGTTTAGGCTCTGGCTATCCCCCAATGGAATTTGATTCTGGCTACCACTAACTCCAGTGCCTTCAACTCGGTCTACTGCCTGATTGAAATCGTTGGCAGCATCGTCCAACTCATTATTGATGTCCATTGGTTCCTTTCCTAAGTCGGCAGCGTTCATCCTTCTCAAGAAGGCTCGGTTCCTTCTGGCTATTGTCTCAGGGTCCAACGGTATTCTCTCTTCGCTCGTATTGCCTTGTGAGCGTGTTTTCATAAACCTGAAACACTAGCAGAAGGATCAAAACGCAACTGCCGATTGAATACAAATAAAAATAAAAACAGAAAATGAATCACCCACTACTAACTACTAAGCTATCTACAAGTCCTATTCAAAGAGCATATAACGCCTTCCCCGGCAACGGCGCCATTGACTTGAAGCGACTACACTAGCTTCTACTAGTAGCTACCCCGCAAGAGAACGGGTTCACTGTAGTATGGGCAAGTATAGGGACCAAGTATTATCGAACCCAAGGGATAGTGTATATGCAAATAGATCCCTGAAGATCTACGCGTCGTAGTTAATATGAGTGTGATGTTTTTGGTTTTTTTGAAAAGAGAAAATAATCTAAACTAAATTACTCTACGAATGCGAAAGGAAAATTAAATTACGTATCTAAGGTGTTTTTCAGATATGAGATGATGATGCTCAGGTTAGGAATCCCTACGTATACTAACGGAGCAGGTACATAATCAAAATAACTGTGACAAACAAGAATTAACCTAAGTAAAAGAATGCAAGGTGAAAGCTCAAGATTCTAAACCCTAATACTTTACCCTAACACTCGACTTCACTAATCCACTAACAAGTTAATGGATTGTGCTCAATTAATGAGACCCTAATTTAACTAAGGTGATGCGGTCGTCCTCCTTCGCTAAACCGGTAAATGAATTAACCTTTCCTAAACCTTCTCGTTAAGACTACTAATTGTTATTGAGTGATGCGGTCGTCCTCTCTCTAACACTTTCGTACTAAATTCAAAGGTAAAGTTCAGATTAGTTATAAGAATTCATTAATTAAGAGAATTAAAACTAACGTCACCAATTACCTTAATTACGTACCCACATCCTACTTCTATGAGTTCATCCTAACCTAAGCATGCAAGGGTTTTAGCCGGACATGGTTTTAACAAAACTAAAAGCAATTAAAGAAACAACGAACATAAACATATTGAATTGAACGAAGAAAATAAGAAACATGAACTAGGGTTTTAAAAGAAAATAAATACGAAGAACTGAAATTGAATTGATAAAAACGAAATTTAAACGTGTTCAAAGTAACGAACTAATGAAAAGAAACTAAGAATTGAAAAGAAACTAGAATTCGTATGAAAAACCTCAACAAAACGTAAAATAAAGCTTACTCGTTCTTCTCCTCTTCAAAAACTAAGTCTAAAGTATTTCTAAAAGTTGGGGATTCTTCAAAACGTGTTTGGACGAGATATATATAGGCACGGGTCGAAACGGGAGTTAACGGGCCGAAAATACGAATCCGGAGGCAAAAGTATAGGGGCGCTCGAGCAAAACGCTCGAGCGGTCCCGCTCGAGCAGTGTAGCTCGAATGGTGCATTCGCTCGAGCGGTCGCGCTCGAGCTGCTCGAGCGCTGAAATCATTCTGTAAGTTTTGGGCGCTCGAGCGATTCGCTCGAGCGGTGGCGCTCGAGCTGCTCGAGCGCGAGAATGATTCTGTATGTTTGCGCGCTCGAGTAAGGCGCTCGAGCGGTGGCGCTCGAGTGATGCGCTCGAGTAACCTTTAATCCCTCCAAATGATACTTTTCCTCGTCCGCACTAATACCAATCGTATTTCTTCAATATCTTCTCATCCGGGCATCCGTTTGAGTCGATTCAAAGTCCTACGAACTCCGTTTTCCGTCCTCTATTCACCTATGTGCATCAAAGAGACAAATTTATCAATGTATAGAAATGATGCTCATTTGACTCTAAGCACTAATCGAAAACACTCAAAACATGAGTAAATTGGGCTCCAAAACATAACAATTTCACGCCTAATCTCGGGCGGACTACGGATCACCACCCCTGCGGCACGGACGGCTCCCCGTTTCGCCAGCTTGGCCAGGGCGCTCTTCTTAGGAGCCATGTCAACGGTCTCCCCGGATGATTCAACGTTTACGACCGGGATGGCTGCCTGGCCGGCCTCGGGTGCGGTCCTCGGGGAGACTGCTGGGGAGGTCGATGGCGTGGAGGATTCGGCCGGGAAACGTTGCGCTGCGAGAAAAGTGACAAGATTAGAAATCGAGAAGCGAGAACGAGGATAAGGAGAGTCGGGCAGGAAAGAGTCTTACCACCGAAATCCAAGTGGCGCGGGAAAGTCTGGAGTCCAGAGAGCCTTCTGTACTCGTCGTTGTTGAGAAGGTCGACGTCGCGATTGTCCACGCTCTCGGATCTCACCAAGGCGAGCGCCTGCCTGAAATCGTCGGTCAGGTCGGCCTGATTTGGGACCGCGCAACCTGCACAATGAAAGAAGAATTAGATCAGTACTAAGAGATGAAGAAAAATTCAGTATTTACCTCGACGGTCGCGCTCCCGATATTCCCTTGGAACCGGGATGGTGTGCCCGTCTATACCAACGCTCTCCCAGGCGCCGCCGACCCACCACCACTTTTCCTGCCAGTGCGTCACCTTCGACGAGATGCCGAAGACAATGGCATCTCCACCCCGGGGCTTCACGGAGTAATACCCAAGGTTCATCCGCCCGACCGAGGCCACGGTGTAGTACAGGTAGTTGAGCTCGGACGGAGTGGGCATACGATGCAGGCCGCGCCGACCGAGAGCAACCATTGCCCCCAGAATGTAGCTCCACCCATTCGGGGTGATCTGGGTGATCGACAGATTCCAGGCTGCGAGTAGCTTGGAGATGGCCGGGTGAAGCGGGAAGCGGAGCCCGGCATGAAGGGTGTCCGAATTTATGGCGATCAGGCCTTCCGGAGGTTGGTCGGCCCGTTCATTCTCCCGGGGAGCGTAAAAGAAGACGTCGGAGGGCACCTGGAATGTCCAGTACAACTCCTTTACGTCGGCGTCCGCGGGAAGGCAGCTGGGGCGGCGAGAGGCCCCAAAGTCGGTGTCCCGGGCCTCGAGATATGCGCGGGGAGGGCGCTTTCGCACGAACCGGCTCATATATTTCGAGTAGTCGAACCCGATCAGCCGGCTGTCCGCGTAGTTTATTTGGTCGGGCACAGCTTCCCGCTCGAACAAAAAATCTTCGGCCCGGGGCGGGTAGGCGGAGACCGGGGAAACGCTTAGGGCTTCCCCCTCTCGTTGGGGGCTCATCCCCTCCAAATCGTCCGCGAAGGCATCCACATCCGTGGAATTGCCCTCGCCCTCTCTGGCGGCGGCGGCGCGGGACGTTCCTTCCCCGGCCGGTTGAAAAGGCCTCTTGGCATCGGCGGCGGCACGGCGGCGGAAGTGATAAACATCGGCGGCGCCAATGCTCTCGACGGAGTCACTCATGACGAAAAGAGAAGAAGAAGTGTCGATAAAAAAGCAAGAAATTACCTTGGGACTCGAGAAAGATCGCCGGAATCTGGGAAATTCGCCGGAAAATTTGAATCTCCTTAAGGGGGGCACGAGTTTGCAAGGGAGTGAAAATGAGAAAATGGGCTGGAAGCCCCTATTTATAGAAGAAGTAGGAGGGACTAAACTGCAAAAAAACGGGGTCAAAAATGGAATAAAACAAAGTTCAGGGGGGCGCGTGGAGGCCACGCGCGCAGCGGTTGGGGAGCAGATTCGGCGGACGTGACCCCTGGACTTCTGCGCATCAGTCACGCCATCCCGTGACGTCAGCAGGCGCGGCAGACGAGGCGTCGTCTCGGAAACCGAAACGTCGCACCCAAAATTCAAATTCAAATTCGGAATGGTCTGCAGAACGACCAGCCCGCCACCCGACGACTCCGGCCCCCCGATGTCGGGCTGGTGGGGCAATTGTTACACCCGATATTCGCTACCCGACCTATCGGGTATCAGACATGGACCTATTACTGTAGCGGGCTCGGGTAAGAGCAGTCTGCCGACTGGCCAGACAGACGGGCGGGGACCCTAAGCCTGCCCGACGAGAGCCTCTGGGATCTGCTGGGAAAGGGGCTTATAATCTGCATGCCCGGATATCGGGCGGCCAGCGACGAGCCCCGGGGCAGGGACTCTACCCGCCTGCCCGCAAATGGTCAACCGGGGCATTTTCATCAGGACTCGCTTCCCGGTACCCGAGTACCCGTCTGCCCGACCCCAGGCCGTGCCAGCTGTGAGAGGACGTCGAGTGCCATCAATCCAGAGGATGTGACAGGGTCAAAGAGGGCCGTTGGGGCCAAGTCCAATCACCTCAGGGGTGGCAGTGCCACGTGGCGTCTCCTCATTGGCTCGTAGGGGAGGCTGTAGCCACTTATTACCTGCCAGCTAGGAGTAGGGGGGACCCACGAGTCCACCTACCAAGCATGGGGAACCCCCACCTTGTACACTATAAATAGGGTTTTAAATGCCCATTTGTAACACACATCACATTCATTGCAAATACATACTTGAGAGCTCATTTACTCTCACATTTATCACTCCTTGTCATCATTAATATCGAATCCTACCCGCTAGAAATCCGGCAGCGAGACCCGTCATAAATCGCTGTCAACATGTGGCACCATATTTATAAAACCAGAATCTGTCGCAGAGTCTGGGGCGGAGCTAGACTATTTTAGTTGGGGGGGGGGCTATAATTTTTTTTTGACGTATCAATCACAATTTATAATTCCTCCGTTATTTTTAAATATCATTTTGACCTTTTAACTATTTTTCTAAACAAATGTCAATTTTAATGTATTACACCTAAAATATTCCAATTTTACCTGTATTAAATTATTAATTGTCAAATACTGGAAATAATGAGATATGACATATAATTTACATACAAACCAAAATAAATACTGTAAATTTAGAGGGTATACGTTTTCATGAAAGAATGTGAGTCAGAGAGTATAAAGGGTATGCATTATTTTACTTAAAAATATTAATTATTTTCACTAAAAACTATGAATCGTTCTATTAAAAAATATTGTAAAGTGGTTGATGATAATCATACTCAAATAGATAATGTGGAGCCTAATATTATTCTTAGTGGAATAATTAAGAGAAGGAACAAATATTTTTTTTATAATATTTTAGTCATTTTAATTGGATTAGTAGAATCCTTTAAGTATTCGTGGGGTTTATTAATATATAACTAATATTTAACTAATACATAGTACAAGTTTGGAGGCAAGTTTGGGGGGGGGGGGGGGGGGGGCTGAAGCCCCCTCAAGGCATTGGAAGGCTCCGCCCCTACGCAGAGTATAATTAAATCTACATGAAATAGCAAGAGAAAGCAAGTATTGAACTCAAGAATAATTACAACAACAAAATGAATACCTTTCTCTAGAGAAGGAGAAGGACACGACAGAAACAGGAAAACAGATTAGGGGAAAAAAGACCGAGGCAATATAAATTCTGATGTTAGTCCTGCAGATACAAGAGTTTCTCTTGTCTTGGGAGGGAGGGAGGGAGGGAGGGAGAGAGAGAGAGAGAGTAAAACTAAAGAGACAGAAAAAATACAGAAAATTACACGTATCATACACCTGGAAGTGCAGTTATCGATTACCGGAATGAAACTGACCATTTTAACATAACTCCCTCTTTATGGAAGTAACTAGGTATGGTGCACCTCAATTCTTGAGGTGACCACCCAGATATGTACATTCTATTTTATTAATATAGGATAGTTACAATTTTAGGAAATAAAGTGAGAGTGAAAAAAAAAATCATATAAGATAATACATTTATTCTATTGAATTGTGATATGGAATAATTTGTTTTAAAATAAATACCAAGTCCAAAATCTGCTTCATTTTACTTGTCATATTTCTTCTTTGCATGACATAGCTGCTTTTTTTTTTCCTTGCAATCAACTTGCGGCTTCCATTAACTCATTTGGGTATAGCTCTCTCAATTGCTAAACCAACACAATTATATTTTTCCTTGTTTTGAAATATTCTGAAACATCTGATTAAAATAATCTCATCTAAACAATTTCGACAAAAAATATTCAAGGTTTGGCACAAAGAGAGCTCGGTTGCAGAAATGGGGATAAAATGATGCAAACTAATTGAATGTTGAGCACAAGTGAGATTCCGCCCACCTCCCAATTAAGAAACATACATGACTTTAGTAGAGTGGCCATTCTGGATCAGAAAGACGTTAGAACCAATATCATAATATATAAAAATGGTGCACTTATTAAAAACTAAAATATATACACATACATTTATTGATGCACAAGACTCGGCTCGATGGAGGTAAATAATTGTAATAAATTATTGTAACATCTGCAACATGAGATTTGCATGTTAGAATAAACAAAAAATTCAGAGATGAGGGCTTCAATTTTCATACCCACTGCTCGAATCACGGTCAATCTTATGTCATAACAGACACCTTTATGGACGAAAGATAGAAGATGATAGCTTCTTTACTTACACACATCCAAATATGTATCATCTTTCTAGTGAGTGTATCTATTTTGAAGAAATACTGGGTCAGCAGGAAGTGGGCTTTGGTTGCACATTATGAGAAGCAAAGAGAAAAATTGTTTATGGTCTTGTTCTCTTGGTCGATGATCTACCAAATTGTACCTATTTTCAGAATCTAATTTTCTTTGTTTAAGATATGATATGATCATTTATCCTGCCACAATCTATATACATAATGAGGATTAAATATGCCTCTCCCTCATTCGTGGCAATTTCGATGTGTGAACACCATCTACACTTTAAATGAAAGGAAAGAAGCAGGCTCACAGAGGAAAGCAACCCCATAATTACTAAAAGCCATTATATCACTCTCTACCAGTGATGCCGAATTTTTTTTAAGAATTGGACACCAGATTCTGAAAACTGATGTTCGTAATAAAAACAAAGGCCAGACTGAATATTCAATTTCTGAAAGCTTTCTATTAGACACAAGAACATGATTTCAAAGTGAGGAGCACCAAAAAGAGATCTTAATCTTATGGTTTCAAATCTTCATTTTGTTTGATATTTTTGTGATTTAAAGATGGCTACGTAAATGGAGATGGGTTGTGCACCTATTTAGCAACATCTCAACTCTCAAGTTCAAGCCGTCCACCCCTAATTTTCACCCAAAAGTAGTGACATTGAAAATAAGAACTTTTCAAAACCACGATTCAACATTAGCATAATAATTCAGATAAAAAAATACGTAAATTACATATGATATCTAAAATATTAGCTGCCCAAAAACTGGCACTAAATAATGTATTGTCCTTATGAAACCAAATTAGTGCGTGTTCTAAAACATACACATCATCTTGGAGAGAGGACTCAAGAGATGAAAGCTAGCAGTTTGTTTTATTAGCATGTCCCATATTATAAATTTAGTAGCAAAAAGTTAGTCCAGAATTGAAGATGTGGAGCATTATAAAATTTACAAGTAAAAGAGTCGAGGCAACAATAATTTCAGCCTAGAAAACTTCAAGAATCAAATAAAAAACAAGATTGAGACATCAATACCATAAATACAATTTCATACGTTCACCAAATCTAACTTTAGATTGCCTTTTTCCCTTGTCTTGAAAACCAAAATCTAACTTCATAAGTTCATGATATGATAGAAGCTAGAGAGCTGCCTAAGTACATGCTTAACTCCTGGATGTTGAACATACAAAAATGAAAATTTGGCATACACTTACACATTAATAGTGCTTACAAGCTCTTAAACAACTTATAAGTTGTTTTAAAGGGTTTATAAGCTCAGCAAAACACCTTCTTAGACAATTATAAGGATTGTTTCCAGCTTCCCTAAATAACTTAAAGTGGAAGGAAACAACCTTCGGGAACAGGATATGCTAATCATGCAATTTTAACTCGTGACTTCAAAATTATATAATCATGCTTTGCTGCTGAATGATCAGATTGCCACATAAAAAATTAAAATTACTGCATAAAATAGATTTGGATACAACTATGCGTCATTTTATATTCCCTGTATAGTGGAGATAATATATTGTACTCTAATATATAATTCAACATCTAAGAGCAGCACCCAATACTTGGAGTCTCCACTACAAAAATTAGCTGATTTAAAGAGGGTTTTGGAGAGGGTTTTAAAGAGGGAATCGAAGATAGAGAGGGTATTAAAGAGGGATTTATTCCCTCTCCAAAATGCTCGTCGCCAACCTGTACACGAGGGAAAAAAAATCCCTCGAAAAATGGAGAGGGTTTTGAAGAGGGATTTCGTGTGGGATAAGATGAGGGAAATATTCCCTCGTTAAAAAACCCTAGTCTAAGCCCTCGTAAAAGGCGAGGGAATTTTCCCTCGGGAACGGAGAACGAGGGAAAAATCCCTCTTCATATCCCTCGGGAAATGCATGCGAGGGAAAACTTCCCTCTTTAAACCTGACGTGACAACCTGCATTTGGCGAGGGAATTTTCCCTCGTCTGACGTGGCGAGGGAAATTCCCTCGTGTATTCCCTCGTGTAAGTCCTTTCCGAAAAAAAATGTAATTCGCGGGTTTCGAACCCACGACCTCGAGCCCAATCCCTCCCCGCGAATCCACTAGGCTCCCACCTCACTCTAAGCTTAATTTGGGCGAAATTCGCCCCCCTCAAGTTTCGAACACGCGACCTCCATGTATGCGGAGGACTTACGTGTTTCGCCGTGCCGCTTGGACAAGGCTATTTAGTTGTTATGTTTTAGGATGTAATATATATGTTTAATATATTTTCTGTTATATATTTTAAATATAATACTACTTAATATTAATTGTTTTTTATATTTTATATGAAAATTATTATTACATATAAAATTAAACTATCACTTGTATATATTATTAAAAATCAATATAACTTTAAAATAAATATCTTTTTATTATTTTTCACTATTACACATATTGATTGTTTTTGTTTTTAAAAATAAATATTTTTTTAATTTATTTTTACTATTTACTAATGTGTGTACACATATATACATATATTGATCGTTATTTTATTTAAAAATCAATAAAATAAAATAAAGTACTTTTTAAATTCATTTTCACTATTTACTATTATGTGTACACTAATACACTAATACACATATATTTATTTTCACTATTTACTAATATATATGTGTACACATATACACATATAAAGTCTATTTTTTTTATTAAATCAATAAAATTTTAAAATAAATATTTTTGAATTTTTTTTTCACTAAAATCAATAATAATAATAATAACAAACCAACATATATAGTTCCAATTATATCCAGACATAACAATTAAAATATCCACACATGCTCAAATATCCAGACAATTAAATCTAAATAAACAGTAAAATCTTAAACCCAACATATATAGTTCAAAAACACGATCAAATATTCATGACATCTATCTCACATCATCATCATCATCATCATCACCACCTCTTTCATTTCCAGAATAATTACCCCTCGGAGGGTAACCAGAATATGCACCTCTTTCAAGTAGGTCTATAAATCCAGTTGGAGATATGGAATTACGACGAGATGGGGAAGGACCAGAAGATGGAGGACGAGCAGGAGAGACCTGAGGATAAGGGGCGGCGGGAAAACCACTAGGAGGAACGGGAGGAACACCACTAGAAGGACCGGTGGGAGGACAAGGGGCGTAACCAGGGGCGGGAGGATAAGAAGGATAAGCTGGGTAAGGAGGATATGAAGTAGCTGGTTGGGAAAACCCACTAGGTAGGTTTCCCTGATGTCCTTGCATCCACGCCATCATCTGGTTGTGCACTTCCTGACGCAAATTTTCGTTATACTGTCTCTGTTGCTCCGCCAGCATTCTTTCATATCTCGCGCGCTCTTCAGCCAACAAGCGATCAACATCTCTTTGGTCATAGCCGCTAACGTGTGTGCCAGATGATGTCCCGCCTGGGCCAGATTGTATGCGCATCGTCTTCATTTGACCGAGACCCCTAACTTTTCCGTGTTCTGGCCTCACTGTCTCAGCATACGCTTGACTCAATCGGTTCAAGCGCTCATCTTCGTCCGCTGAAGGCGGTAATTGCGAGACTCGTTCCTCTACGGAGCCCTAGACATACAAAATTATGTAAATAAAAAAGTATATAAACGTGTTATTTATATTATTAATGTTAATGTAAAACACTTACAATTATTTCAGCAATTCCCCCATACGTGTACTCCCCTTCCCCACAGTTGTGGAAATGTTGCACAATTTCCCATTCAGTTGGGAGCCGGTTATATTTCTTCTCCTGTATTCCAAAAAATTCGGGTTATGTATAATAAAGTAATTAAAATCTCCCTATGTTGTAGTGCAGGATTAATTACTTACGTATTCCTCAGTCCATTGTGCAGCTCCTTTTGCCCCCCCTTTGTGTTTTGATGGGCCTCTTCCTCCGACTGAAGATAAGCGGTTTGTCCTACACTGGTTGCTTTTGGCAATGACTTCGGGCAATTGCCAATACTCGAGTAGTGCAGTCCAGAATGTCGGCTCCCACGGTGGGTTTTTTCCTTCACGTCGATGGATCATTTTTCAAAGACTGAGGAGATCCGAGAATCGTTCTCTACACCTCTGGATGAACAACTTTTTAATTACCACCGTATTTTCTGTCGTCGGATCCCAGTAGGTCTCCCTCTGAAGAAAATATATACAATCACGTTTATTTTAATTAAGTAAAAATGTAGACATACATATAATACTACATACTTAACAAAATTAACAATTACCTGGAATGTCTCCCACCACTCTTTCCTCCTTCCTTCTGACACCAGTTTATAAGTGAAACCGCCCATCTCCATTCGACGGGACATAATGTTCCGAATCAACCTCGAAACAGCATTCGAGGGCATCAATCTGTAGAAACTTTGTTTCACACATTGATATATATATATATTTTAATAAAATTAAATAAAAAAGACAAAGTTATATTTAACATACACATTGTGATATGTATAGATGTGTAGCCGGTTCGGACGAGGTGCATGATTGGTGAGCTCTTCCGCAGTTTCCGGAATGACAGGGTCATCCTCAACCATATCTGGTTCTTCATTCTGATTCTGCAAATCAGGAACCGGTACTCTTCCGGTTTGGGAGGAGGATCCCCAAAAGCTGCCGACCTGTATTTGTTTCCGATGTTTCCATCTGTATTTAACAATTACGTACAGTTATAACATGTGTACAATATATTTTGGTTGGGACATCGTCTTAAGAGTTGTACCGGTTCTCTCTCTTGGTCCGACTCTGGTGTACGAGAGGACGATCGCCGGCCACCGAACAAGTTACGGATACTTCTACCTCCAGCCATCTATATACATAGCAATTAATACATTAAGTAACAATATAATGTAAAATTAAAATATGTATGTACATAACAATTAAAACAAGCAAACACATCAATACATCAAACAAACACAACAAATACAGAATCCATTAATTAATTAAAACAAGCAAACACATCAATACATCAAACAAACACAACAAATACAGAATTCATCAATCTTCTTCATCTTCTTCTTCATCATCATCTTCTTCATCTTCTTCATCATTTTCATCATCTTCTTCATCATTTTCAACATCTTCTTCACCTTCTTCCTCTTCTTCATTCTCTACCTCAATTAGTGCAGCGTCAAAATCAGCCAAAATGACAGGATCATCATCTATTTGCACATTCATCTGAGATATTATATCGTCCTCTTGAAATGGGGGAAGCTCTGGTTCACTCTTTCTATCGACTTCCACTAAGGATCGCGCCTTGGTGGTGCAAACTGCCCACCACTCTCGACCCGGTTGGACAGATGCACCGGGATACTTACAATAGTAAACCTGAGTAGCTTGACTTGCAAGCACGAATGGATCATAACGATCGTACCGTCCTCTTGGATTAATGTCCACGAGTTTATACTGAGGATGTATTCTTGTTCCCCTCGGTACAGTAGGATCAAACCACTGACATTTGAACAGAACAACTTTTTTTTCAGTAAGTCCAGGGTATTCCAAAACCACTACTTCCTCGAGTATCCCATTGAAATCATTTTCATTGGAATCATAGTTTGTTCCTTTAATGCAAACTCCACTGTTCATGGTTGCTTTAGAGGCACCATAATCTCGTGTGTGAAATTTGAAACCATTCACGTAATACCCAGGGTACGTGGTGACAGTACTGCTAGGACCGCCCGCGAGAGCACGTATAAACTGATCCTGAATACGATTTCTCTCCACCTATATTTTAAAATTTTACGATATATTTCATTATATATAAAAATTAATAATAACAAGTTACTTATACATATATATCACTTACAAGTTGTTCAAACCACGATGCAAATTCCATTTGAAGCACATCGTCTTTTTCAGCACCTGATAGATTCGGTTGAACAAGCAGTAGTTGCTCGAAAAATACACTACATATGATTGAGGCACAAATTAGAAGGTTAAAAACAACTTAAGTTTCCACTAAGAGGTAGGTTAACTTACGCAATATACGGTTGCACCTCATTGCAATTTAGTAACACGTACGTGTGGGCAACTTGCTTCTCTAAGTCTACAATCCATCTTTTACCCTTCTTTCCAAGATGTGTACCAGAAGGCACAAATATCGAAAGATTACCTTCAACTGCTTCGGGTAGTACTTCACGACCGCTGAAATTGCGAGGTACATTGTGTCGCCTCGTCAGCACATGGTCCTCAAAATAATGGGAACAAAACATTGATGCTTCTTTTGTTAAATAAGCATTTGCAATTGAAGCTTCCACATGCGCCTTGTTACCCACACTTAACTTTAAATTGTGAAGATACCTAATTCAAGGTCCACGGATGAGCTACTGTAATTCCCGAACGAGATTATATTAAAAATAAACAGGTAAATTAATAGATTACCTCTCAAATGGGTACATCCATCTGTATTGTACTGGACCAGCGATCTTTGCCTCATATGCAAGATGGACTGGTAGATGCTCCATTGAATTAAAGAAGCTGGGTGGAAATATTCGTTCCAACTTGCACAAGATGTCTGGGATATCATGGTCCAACCTAGTCATGTTTTCCACTGTAATGGTCCTAGATGTTAACTCCTTGAAAAACAAACTAATTTCAGTGATAGCTTTCCAAATGTTGGCCGGCAGTAATTCACGGAAAGCAATTGGAAGCAGTCTCTGCATAAACACGTGACAATCATGACTCTTCATCCCAAACATCTTCAATTTGCTCCAGTCTACGCAACGAGACAGGTTGGACACATAATCATCAGGGAATTTCAATTCATCTACCCACTTGCAAACAATATCTCTCTGTCTCTTATCAAGTGAATAAGCAGCTTTGGGGTACTTTCCTGTATCTGGACATCTCTGCAACGAGGGTCGACGACAGTATTCATTGAGCTCATCCCTAGATTTATTTGTGTCCTTCGTTTTCCCTTCCACATTCATCACCGTGTAGAAGAGATTATCAAACACATTTTTTTCGATGTGCATCACATCCAAATTGTGTCGGATCAACAGCATACTCCAGTACGGCAAATCCCAGAAAATGCTCTTCTTCTTCCAACCCCCATCTAGAACTTTGTTGTGAGCATCAGCACCCTCTTCCGTAACTTTCATAAATCCAATCCAATTAATTTCCTCAAGGATCGAAACACCTGTACGGATGGGCGGTGGATCATCATCAACTGTTTTGTTCTTTCTGAATGCAGTCTTGTTCCTTCGATACGGATGATATCTGGGTAAGAACTTACGATGGTTGTCAAACCACGACTGCTTTCGACTGAGCCTCAAAGTGAAAGCATCCGTGTATTCTGCACAATATGGACAAGCAAGCCTTCCAGATGTGCTCCATCCAGACAACATCGAGTAGGCTGGAAAGTCACTTATGGTCCAGATTAGTGCAGCCCGCATCAAAAAATTCTGCTTTGTAGCAATATCGTACGTTACCACTCCATATTCCCATAAAATTATCAAATCACGGATCAATGGTTGTAAAAATACATCCAATTTATCCTTTGGATTTTTTGGACCAGGCACCAGAACCGTAAGAAACATGAATTGTTCCTTCATGCACATCCATGGCGGTAGATTGTACGGCGTCAGTATCACGGGCCATGAGGAGTATTGTTTCCCCGACTGCCCAAACGGCTGAAAACCGTCGGTGCTCAAGCCCAACCTCACATTCCGAATTTCTGATGCAAATTCAGGATACGACTGGTCCAAGTGTTTCCAAGCCTGCGAGTCTGCAGGGTGACGCATAACACCAGACTGATCATTATTAGAGCAACTTGCATGCCATGTCATATCCTTCGCAGTTGCATTGGACTGATACAATCTTTGCAGTCTAGGGATGATTGGAAAGTAGAACATCTCCTTGAAAGGGCTCTTCTTTTTCAGTCGACCATTCACATCGCGTCTAGCGGGTTTGAACCGTGGCCGACCGCAAAACTTACAATATTCAAGATCGCTGTCCGCACCCCAATATAACATACAATTCCCTGCACAACAGTCGATCCTCTCCACAGGAAGCCCCATCTCACCCATCAACTGTTTGTTATCGGAAAACTTTCTGGGCACCAAATTATCCGGAGGACATATCTCACGAACCAGGTCAACGATTTGATTATAACCCCTTTCAGATAGTCTGTTTTCAGTTTTAATGTTCAGCATACGGGCATTGAATGACAGTTGCGAGTGTGAATCGCATCCAGGATATAAATCCCGATCCGCTGCACGAAGCATATCATAAAACTGTGCAGCATACTGATTAGGGGGTTCCTCAACAGGCGGCTCATCATCCACATTTCCAAAGTGGGGCCTGGAAGTTAAGTCCGTGACCATATCGTGGTACGAGCTAGATCCTGCTGTCTCATCAACCGTCCCGTGAGAAGCCGATGCCTGATCAATGTATTGATGTGGAATTTGACCCCAATTTTCCTCACCGTGAAAAACCCAATTGTAATAATTTGGCATGAAACCATTTCTATACAAATGAGCTTTCACGTCATCGGGGTACTGAAACATCTTATTCCTACATTTAAATTTATTGCAGGGACACCTAATCTTTCCTCGATTCATCCAATTCGGGTTACTAGTGGCGAAGTCTACGAATGAATCGAGTCCACTAATAAATTCAGGAGCTATCATGCCATTAATTGATCTTGGACCATACATCCAACGTAAACGGTTTGAATAATCCATATCAATCTGTTTCATATTAAATATATATAATTAATTAATTTTCTAAAATTTTTGACAGAATTTCGTTTAATTTTTTCGTATTCCCCAGTTAATCAAAATTCTTACGTGCATCCATTTCCAACTTAATTAATTTTAATTAATCAAGCTGGAACGCACATATTAATTCTATACAACAAACAATTACCAACAAAATATTCATCAACAACCGTTGCTCCACTACAACATAATTTATTTTCATAATTTATTGGGCACCAAATAATAATATACTAATATATATTTAATTATAATTAAATATTATATATTATTAATATACTAATAACACATGCCTATGTGTGTATATATTCTAATAATATATATGCATGCACAGCATTACAATTTATAAATTAATACTAGCTAATACATGTGATATATATATAAACCACAAAATTAAATTAATTAGTAATTAAAACATACTAGAACACTTAAAATTAGTAGCTAATACCAAATAATTAATAAATTAATACTATAAAATTAAAAAAAATCAGTGTAAACAAATAATTAAACATGCACTCATATATGTACATACACAAACATATATACATTGTCATTTCATAATTTTAACTAATAATATGCAATTAATCAACATATAGCTTAATTGATCATGAAAATGAAAAAAATTACCGTAGAAATGTTGACGTGAAGATGTAGAGTAAAGTCCGACAAGTGGAGGATATATTTTCCTTTTTAAAAATGGACACCGGCGTAGCTCTCTCCGATTTTCTTCACTCTCCCTCCTTCTTCCCGACCCTTGCTCTTGCTCTTCTGTTAGAAAACTTGAAATGGGTGTATAAATTGTGTTTGGGCGATATGAGGGAAAAACCCTCTTTCTATGCATTTAAAGATTCCCACCGGTCAAAAAGCTGAATGCATGGCAGCAATTTAAATTGGCGAGTGAAGGAGGCCCTCGTGAAAAAGGATCCTAAGCTAGACGAGGGATAAATCCCTCGAGAAAGTGCCAGAGGGAAGCAGACGAGGGATAAATCCCTCGAGAAAGTGTCAGACGAAGCAGACGAGGGATATTTCCCTCGAGAAGAATCCAGGCGGAAGTGGACGAGGGCCTGTTCCCTCGTGATATGACAGGCGTCAGAGGAGCCACAGTAGACGAGGGAATCTTCCCTCGAGATAAGACTAATGGCAGCAAGACGAGGGTTCTGAACCCTCGAGAACTTTTTCCCTCGTCTAATCGGTCGGAAAATTGTCGATGGACAAGTATTTGGTCGTAAAAACCCTCGTGTTAGACGACAAAATTAAATCCCTCGTCAAAACCCTCGTTTATTTTTATCCCTCGTTTAAACCCTCTTAAAAGATGAGGGCTCTAAAACCCTCTTTAAAATCCCTCTTTAAATCACTGTTTTTTTGTAGTGCTCCCTGATGAAATAGAGTATTATGCATATAAAATTAAACATTCTACAATCAAACATTTGCATAGAGTTGCAAATACTTTGTCCTCTACACCACAAGTATGGAGAGCACATTAAGCAGGCGCCAATGAATTTTAATAACAAATTTTGCGGCACTTTGGTTAGCCCAAATTCCTACAAACAATTTGCCTACATAATGTATTAATGTAATGAAGCTTTTGGTATAGCGATTACGTAAAATTGTTTCTCAATTATCTAAGTATTTCCATCAATTTTAAAATTATATAGTAGGAACTGCCCACGATTACGTAAAATTGTTTTTCAATTATATAAATATTTCCATTCCCACATATAATAATTTATGTAGGCAAATTGTTTGTAGATAAACTTTTGTAGGCAAGTGGTTCGTAGGTAATTACTTAAAAAAATTCATTTCGTAGGTAAATCAATTTTATAGACAAGTTGTTTCCAGTTAAAGAATGAAGATGTTTTGATTAGAAAATTTTGAAGACAATTCTACTACGAAATTTTTCGTAGAAAAATTTTATATGCAATTCTTTAAGCTTCATTTTTTTTTTTTAGATAGATAAGGTTTAAAGTTTGAGAAATATATTAGGAATTTTTTTTTTTTTTTACAAACTCTCTTGGTCTCGAAATGCAACAAACCATTGTTTCAAAAAAAAAAGAAAAAGAAAAAAAGAAAATGCAACAGTGCAATTGATACGTAAACAGGTAAATGATAGTTTTCTATTTTAATTGAAAAGAAAGGTGCCGTTTAAACGCCCTGCACGGGGTGCTGGGTCTCTCCCCCAGCAGGGGATCCGCATCCAAGTTTTTTACAATAGGATTTATATCTGACATCAAGTTTTACATAACATGAATTGTCTGTGAACAACTCATAGAACAAATTTTCTACTTTTGCAGGTTCCTTCTCCTTTACGGCTGTCATTTTTCTTTACTTTGCAGCTTTTGCAAATGTCCAAGGCCTGAAATTAGTAATGGAAAAGTGAGTATCTAAAATTATGTAGTACTTATAATAAAAATAACAGAAATACATCACCATGGTTGTTGAGTTATGGTGTTTGAAGAGTAAATCTGTCTCTACGTACAAATTTAAAATAATAATACCAAATTCACAATCTCACTATATATTCTCATCTATGCAAATGAATATAAAAATATTCTGAGTGAGAAGACCAAAAGAGACTTCGCCTTCTCCCAAAAAATTGCATTTAAATTCTAAATTAATTTTTCAGTTAAAATTACAAAAATGTGACTCTCTACCAAAAAAGGGGATTAGATAGATACCTTGGGTTGTATAATATTGTAAGCAGGATTCTATTAGCAGCCAGCCAGCAGCTGCACCGAGGATTCCGATGTTCATGGTGTCAGCGAAAGATGGCAGGGTTGTTTGTTGACGGTTAGCAAGCCCAAATTCGCTGCGACTTCTCATCGCTATACCAAAAGCTTCATTACATTAATACATTATGCGGGTAACTCTTTCAAGAGGAACAATAAATTTAGTGTTTGCAAACACAATCACGGTCAGTTGAGATAAAAACAAAAATGAAAATTGCTTCTTTTTATAAAACGAATATGTTGGTCAGGACAATGCTTTCAATGGTTTTATCATGCCAATTCAAATGAACAAAGAAGTGGAGGACTACCTCAATCTGTTTTACACCGATATACTCCAATCGGTTGTCAAAAGGTATCACTTTGGCTGCCACAAATAAGCTGGAATATAAGTGTAGAGAAAATATATGGGAATTGAAAAGTGTAGAAGCATGAAAAGACGATTTACGAATTTTGTTTGATTCAAGAGAACAGAACACCACATTTTTTGTCCCAAATACCAGAAGAAATTTGTACAGCAGTAAATAATTGAATCACATAGCAGATATAGCAGAGGAGGCTAAAAAATGAGAAAAGCCAAAGGTAACACTCACTACTACTTTTGATCTCTGATTTGCTTTAATTTTTAGAGACACCAAGCACTGAATAATAATCATGTGCATAAACAGTTGGTCAATGAGTATTTCTATGTTAGGATGATAAGCTAGGGAGCCTTAGGGGGCGTTTGGTTCGCTGAGTCTCACTCAATCCCATGTAATATTGCGTTTGGTTCGCAGGTTTACGGCCCGAGATAAAATTGAGGCCCGAAATCCATCAAATGGGGGACTAACTAATCCCTTAGGGATGGTGGGACTTCATAATCCATGCTTAAAAAATGGTATATTGCAATTTAAACTCACTTAATCATTCAATCCAAACACACATTCCTCCTCAAATAATCATATCTAATCCAATGTCATCTAATCCGATCTCATCTAATCCAATCCCATCTAATCAATCCCATCCCGTGAACCAAACGGCCCCTTAAATTAACCCAAAACGATGATCAAGGATTGACTCCCACTTATATATATACATCCACAATTTACCATTCTATGCACAAACAGACAGATGAAAGGAGGGAAAAGCCTTTACCAACTTTTTACTATATAGTAAAAATGAAAAATATTATGGCGTAATGTTATACAGGGAAAGCTTGGTCAAGAATCACTTACTGAAGAGAAGTTAAATACCTTGTTGAAAAGGACACGATCGGATAACAGAGGGGCAAATATAAAACCTACCTGAAGTCTGATTTCAGAATGGAAGGAATTTGCCGAGAAAGAAGAGACACAAGAGAAGCAGAGGCGAGCGGCGCTGCGCATATAAGAGTAACACACAACGCCGAAAGTAGTCAGAGAAAATGAGTCGCTGAAAAACGAAAAAATAAGAATACAAATTTTCTTCCTAATAAATGCCACGTATAACTTGTAGTCGTAGGTCACATCCAGCACGTATAACGTTTTTATCTGATGGGCAACCGGAACTAGTTACAAACTAGCCCAGTTTGAGTTTTCTTTATTAGTAGAGTAATAGATTATAGATAATGATATGATCTTTAACTAATACTCCTATTTAATTTATTCCATCCATCACTTGACTTTGCTGTTATGATGTCACGACTCATGACTCTCTTTCTCTCTTTCACAAAACGCATGAAGTTTGCCTTCTATTCTCCTATTCTATAATAAAAAAAATCATTAACTAAGTTGACTCTTTGCAAAATGGGCCAAGATTGAGAATAACTTAATGCATAACGAATTTGTCAAAACTCAAACAATGCAGTACAACTTAAGCATTCCCCTGGCTTCTCATCTATAAACTCCCTCTTCATTTATCATCCTAATTCCCAAATTTCCAAAATACAAAACGCAGCGTTTAAGCATCCAAAGATGATAAGAATAAATTAGAATGAAATTAATGTCAATATGAAGGTCCATTCATGGGACATGAGCTAAGCTTTATCAGAGGCATACCTTACCTTCTCAGAGCAGCTTTTATCAGGTGTAGGCTCTTTAAGATAAAAAGGGGAGATTTTAATAAACAAATACTACTCATTATATCAATTCATTCAGCTGCTAAAGCAATTTAGGAAGAAATATTACCTTTATGAGCCTCAAGGATCACCCAAATCTAGAATGAAAGATAAATTAGCAGATACCGGTACAGGAAAATATAAAGTAAGAACACTACATCAAATTCATTAATTTACAAGAAAAGATTCTTGGTTAATTTCTAAATTACTCACTCATCAATCTTTGAAAAACAACAAATTAATTGAAGACGGCAGTGCAAATGCATCTTACTCCATTCACACAAAACCTAGAAGAGGCAAATTTATGCAAATATGGTAAATTGCAATTGGAATGGTGAAATAGGGCGCTTAGAAATGATTTTACGAAAATAGGGTTGATCGCTCCCCAGAGTAGCGATCAACCCAGAATTCCGCCACGTCGTAGATCGCTCTTACCAAAGACGATCTACCCAACAATTTCTGCCAAGATTCCCATCTTGTGACTCGTGTTTTGTCTTATTCTTGTCACTATGAATTTAGGCACATATATTACTAGTTATATATATATATATACACACATTATATGCACTACATATATAGACACATATATACAATATATAATATATTAAAAAAAATAGGCATACAAAATAATTCTAAAAATATAAAAAAAAATAGAATTATTTTGCATGCCTATTTTTTTAATATATTATATATTGTATATATGTGCATATATATGTAGTGTATATAATGTGTGTATATATATATATATAAAACTAGTAATTCTCCCGTGCGATGCTCGATTTGATAATTTGTAGTAAAATTTAATTTGAAATCATCTAATGTAAAATGTATTTTGGTGGAAATATAAATTAAATATATTACGTCTACCAACCTGCTTTTTTTTCTATATAAATTTATTTTAATAATATCTTTATTAGTATATAATTTTTTGTTAGATAGTATATGCGTGACTGTTTCACAATTTTAACTAATTAAATATATTTTTAATTATTTATTAAACTTAACATGAATATTAAATTCATAGTGGCATGAAAAAGACAAAACACGAGTCACGAGGTGGGAATCTTGGCAGAAATTGTCGGGTAGATCGCCTCTGGTAAGAGCGATCTACGACGTGGCGGAATTCTGGGTTGATCGCTACTCTGGGGGGCGATCTACCTGGTTGATCGCTCCCCCCAGGGGCGATCAACCCTATTTTCGTAAAGCTATTTCTAACCGCCCTATTTTCACCATTCCAATTGCAATTTACCATATTTGCATAAATTTGTCCCTAGAAGAGAACATAAGAATAATGGAATTAAATTCAAGCTATTATCATAGGCTATTGAGCTAGCCTATGATGATGTTGTTTGTTTTTGGTACTGAAGATATTCAATTAAAGATAGTTGGCGTTACTTGCAATTTGAGACGAAAAGAACTTATGCACCAGGTTATTGAGTGAATATTTGATATCCAAATCTTCTCCAACAGTTTCTGACGTCCAAAACATAAAAATAGTTACATATATTTTGACATAGTAATAAGAATCTTCTATGTTTTATTCATCCCAACTAAAGTGGGAATTGAATTGATTTAATTTTCATTGACTGTGAATACACCGTATAGATACAGAGTTATCTCAAAAGATATGAAATTCAAACAAAATATATTATACACGGTCAAATATGAAAATTGGATTTCTGATTTACCTCTTTATCAAAATTAAATCTAGAATCTTCCTTTATAAAACCGGCACTGCCGCCGTCCTCCGACTAATCTTCTCCGGCAGTCTTTGTAATTAAGTCGAATGAAAAATGAATCGGCTCCTGAACTGAAATGTGTCCATCGCTTTGAAACCCTTTGCTTCCTTAAATTAATTACAGTTAACAAATAATCTTCTCTTTTAACGATGTTGGCAGATCCCAAATTTTGTTGATGGTCGATTAATGGAACAAAAGAGGAGCAGTGAAGATGATGAAATAGGAATTTCAGAGAAATTAAACAGAGAGAAACTGAACACTGAAACGTGACTTGATCTGTGCACCGTGCCGCGCCGCTCCTCCATGAAGACGATGATTGCAGTCGTGTCGTGTGGCCGATGAAAAGCTAGTGCCGCGTTGTTTCTCCACGAAGGCGATGATGGTAGTCGTGTAGAGTCGCTAGTCGATTACCAATTCTTAGGAGTTATTTTATATCACTTTCCCTTTGTAATAGTATTAGTTCTATTAGTATTACTCTTACTTCTCTTTAGTAACAATGACTCTTCAGTTGCCTACACTATATATAGGCTCTCTCACAAGTGTAACCCTAATTTTACCATTTCTCATTTTATTAGATATTCATCTTCTTCGCCGCAACATAGTTCCTCTCTCTCTCGATTCATATTTTCTATGAATTCTTCATCTTGTACGAATTCTACATGGTATCAGATGGTTAGGTCTTAACCATTTAGATCCGATTTCGTTCTTCACTTCCGATTAATCCATTTTTTTTTGCGATTCACTCAATCGCGATTTAGATTTTTTTAGATTCGTACATTTTTCGCGAATCGATCTGAGTTTTAGCAATGGCTACCGATCCAAACTCTTTGAATCCCCTTCTGAATCCTTTATCCCCTTTGGCGCTTCATCCGAATGACAATCCAGCCATCTCGATTGTTCTTGATCCATTGAAGGGACCGAATTTCGTTTCCTGGAGCCATGCGATTAAGCGAGCGCTGAGTGTTAAAAACAAACTGAGGCTTATTGGGTTCGTTGCCCCAGCCAGATGGTTTTGATCTGGTCATTCAATATGCTTGGTCTAGGGCTAACGATTTAGTGTTAGCGTGGACCTTGAATTCGATACACACTGACATCAAACACACCCTGGATTACTTCACTTCGGCCAAAGAGGTATGGGAAGAGTTGCATGCCAGGTATTCTCAATCTGACCTCACAAGGGTGTATCATTTAGAGAAATCTTTAAGTGGCATTTCTAAAGGTAGTCAATCTTTAGTGACGTATTATAATCAGTTTAAATCCTTGTGGGATGAGTATATGAGTTACAGACTTGCGCTTAAATGTGATTGTGGTGCCATGAATAACTGTTCTTGTGAATTGCCTTTTAAACTAAGTAAAACACAAGAAAAAGATGCATGTGTTAAATTCTTAATTGGTCTTGATGAGTCTTATTCTGCTATAAGGAGTCAGCTGTTACTTCAAGTGCCCTTTCCTCCTCTTGCCAAGATTTACAGCTTGTTATTGCAAGAAGAGTCCCAGAGGACCTTGCATGTTAACACTGATCTTGTTAATACTGATTCTGTTGCAATGTTGACCAAAAATCCTAAGTTCTTTAAGGACAAGAAGAGGCCATTACACTGTTCTCATTGTGATGGTCCTGGCCATACCATTGACAGATGCTTTCAAATCATAGGATCCCCTCCTGGTTGGAGAGGTACTAAAAATGCTAAGACTAAACCTAAGCAAGACATTTCTGTTTCCCATGCTTCTGTTAAATCACCAACACATGACTCTGTATCTCATGATACTGGTTCTACTAACCCTCTGTTTTCACAAGAAATGTATGAGCAGTTTATCACTTTTGCTAAGCAACAGAAGGATAAAGAAAAGTCTCATTCAGCTGCTGGAGCCTTTGCTCAATCTGATGGTAATTTTGAAACAGGTTTACATACTTGCTTAAATATTGTCTCTTATGGTATTTCTACCTGGATAATTGATACTGGTGCTACAGACTATATGGTGTTTGACAAAAACTTATTTACTTCACCTCCAATTGTTTCTGATATTAAAATTAAGTTACCAAACAATGCTTTTGCAATAGCAACCTTAACAGGAGAGGTGAAACTAAATGATGATTTAGTCTTACAAAATGTTCTATATGTACCTGAGTTTTTTTTTCAATTTATTATCTATCTCACAGCTAACCAAAACTAATGATTGTAATGTTAGTTTCTTGTCCTCATGACTTGAAGCGAATAAACTAACTTCTACTAGTCGCTTCCCCGCAAGTGGACGGGTTCACTGTAGTATGAGTAAGTATAATGGCCAAGTATTATCGAACCCACGAGATGGAGTGTATGCGAACAGATCCCTGAAGATCTACGCGTCGTAGCTAATATGAGTGTAATGTTTTTTTGGTTTTGAAAGATTAATTAAAAGACTAAAATTATCCTAAGAATGCAAAAATTAAAATTAAACTAAGAATCTAAGGATTGTTTTCAAATGAGAGGTGGTGATGCTTAGGATAGAAATTCCTACGTATACTAACGGAGCAGGTACATAATCAGAATAACTGTGACGCGCAAGAAATAACCTAAGTAAAAGAATGCAAGGTGAAAGCTCAAGATTCTAAACCCTAATACTTTACCCTAACACTCGACTTCACTAATCCACTAACAAGTTAATAGATAGTGCTTAATTAATGAGATCCTAATTTAACTAAGGTGATGCGGTCGTCCTCCTTCGCTAAACTGGTAGATGAATTAACCCTTCCTAAACCCTCTAGTTAAGTCTACTCATTGTTAAAGAGTGATACGGTCGTCCTCTCTCTAACACTTTTCGAACGAAATTCAAAAGTAAAGTTAAGATTAATTTTAAGAATTTATTAATCAAGAGAATTAAAACCTAACGTCACAAGTTATCCTAATTACGTACCCACAACCTACTTCTACGAGTTCATCCTACCCCAAGCATGCAAGGGTTTTAGCTAGACATAGCTTTTACGTAAATAATAGCAATTAAATAAGTAACGAACATGAACATGATAATTAAGACGAAGAAGCGATCAAACATAAACTAGGGTTTAACGAAATAAAAGAATAAACTGAAATGAACTCAAGAAAAGAAGTCTCAACGTGTTCAAGAACAAAAATATAAAGAAAAGAAAATAAAAAGTAAGATCGTAATATGAATTCGTAATGAAAACCTAAAAAACGTAAACGTAAAGTTTGCTTCTCTCCTTCCTCTCCAAAAACGAACTCTAAACGTCTAAATCAATCAAGTGAAGTGTGGTCTCCTCCAAAAACATGCTTTAGACAAGTATATATATGCAACGGGCCGAATCGTGAACTCATGGGCCGAAAAATGCCTTTGAAAACGCAAAACGTGGAAGTGCTCGAGCAGGCCTGCTCGAGCGGTCGCGCTCGAGAATATAGCTCGAATGACACAAGTGCTCGAGCGCTCGCGCTCGAGCTGCTCGAGTGGTAGAATTCTTCTGCATGTTTTAGGGCGCTCGAGCAACACGCTCGAGCGGTGGCGCTCGAGCGGTGGCGCTCGAGCTGCTCGAGCGCTCGAACTTTTCTGTATATTTTGGGCACTCGAGTAATGTGCTCGAGCGCTAGTGCTCGAGTGCCTCACTCGAATGCTCCCAATCTTCCTCCATCTAGCACTTTTCTTCTTCAACACTAACACCAATCGTATTCCTTCGATATCTCCTCATCCTGGCATCCGTTTGAGTCGATTCAAAGTCCTACGAACTCCGTTCTTCGCCCTCGATTCACCTACGAGCATCGAAGAGACATATTCATCAATGTATAGAAATAATGCTCAATTGACTCCAAATACTCGACAAAATCGGCCAAAATTGGGGTATTTCGAGTGACGAATCATGACAATTTCACGCCTAATCAACCCCCCCAAACTTACCATGTTGCTTGTCCTCAAGCAACGAAATAACAAGTCAAGTGAAATTGTTAGGAATGAGTCAAAGAATCAATCATGCAAGCAAATGAACTCGAGCTTCAAATATCAATCAAAAGTATACTCACTCACTTTCTTTCATCATACTCATGCAACAATAACAAGAAACACCAAGATCAAACATGGATGTGCACTCTACGATGTGTTTCGCTCCCTCACAAGTGTATATCACTGATAAAGGGACTCACTCAATCAATCAATCACACATATTGGCAGATGAGAGATGGTGATGCTTAGGATAGGAATCCCTACGTATACTAACGGAGCGGGTACATAATCAAAATAACTGTGACGCGCAAGAAATAACCTAAGTAAAAGAATGCAAGGTAAAAGCTCAAGATTCTAAACCCTAATACTTTACCCTAACACTCGACTTCACTAATCCACTAACAAGTTAATAGATTGTGCTTAATTAATGAGACCCTAATTTAACTAAGGTGATGCAGTCGTCCTCCTTCGCTAAACTGGTAGATGAATTAACCCTTCCTAACCCTCTAGTTAAGTCTACTCGTTGTTAAAGAGTGATACGGTCGTCCTCTCTCTAACACTTTTCGAACGAAATTCAAAAGTAAAGTTAAGATTAATTTTAAGAATTCATTAATCAAGAGAATTAAAACCTAACGTCACAAGTTATCCTAATTACGTACCCACAACCTACTTCTACGAGTTCATGTTGGGAAAATAGGGGTGCCCGGAATCTATTCGGGATGAATTTTAAATACGAATTTAAATACAATTATTACTAGCATGAATTAATCCTAATTAATTCAAATAATAATTCCAACAACTAATTATCATCATGCATGCTAAATTAATTTCACATATTTAACTAGGCGGAATTAAACAAGTAAATATGCGATTAACGTACCTCTCGTAGTAATGGCCTTTGGATATACGGGACACTTGTAATCACGTTCTATCAACCCAAAGCCTTCTCAAGTATTTCCCTTTTCACCTCACTTGATCGCCGGTGGGAGACGCTTTCAAGTAATTTAATAACTAAGGAAAAAGAAAAATATCTATGCTTCTTGATTTTTCCAACACATGGAATTATGTACTTGGAGATGAAATAATCATCTCCTATTTATAATAAGAGGTGATCGAATTTTTGGGTATATTTGGGCCTTGAGAAAATCTTTTCTTAGACTCTAAGAAATCTTGAATATATCCCATATATTCTTTTCTCCATAATAAAATATTCCACAAAAATCTCACTCTCCTATTATTCATGAAGTTTTCGAAAAAATATAGAAGAAATCCAAAGATTTGGATCTTCTTGAATATATGAGATATTCTTGTACTTCTAGAATACATATCTTCCATAATATATTTCCAAGAAAATCAACAAAATCTTTTTTCTCCTAAATAGGCCTTATTTTCGAAAATATCAATAAAAAATCAGCATGATATAATCTTTTTATTTTAATCACCTTATCATTATTGGGCTACTTAATGGGCTACTTGAGGGGCCTTAAGGAGAATTAAGATTGGACCTCCTAATGGACTTCTGAATTTCAATATTGAGCCCCAATATAATTCAGCCCATTAATATTAATTATTACCACTAATAAATTAATATTGCACTATCCATCTTAATCCATATTACGATAATATGGGCTCCCGGTTATTATTTCCCGCGTTTAAGATTATCAAGTCCATTAATTAATTGAGCTTCTGAATAGCTCTAAATTAATTAATATATTTCACCTTGGAGTAAAGACAGCTCAACATTATTATTCGTACCGAAGAAACTAATTCTTCACTTGCAAGATTTGGTACAATAAAACTTCTGAGCCCACCAAGGGGACTAATCACACGAGCCGTACTCGCACGCGTTTCTCCGTATTAAATCTTAGCAACCGTCGTATGATTAATATTACTGCCCAAGACACAAAGTTCGAAGTCACAATGATTCTCACCCAACATGAATCAAAGCAGTAACTACTAAGCACACACGGTCCTATTTAAGTGACGGAGATTAAGAAATCAACAACCACTGAGGTCTAATTCTTCACCTTTCAGAACATAAAAATTTCTCCTCGCTGTAGGACCTCTTCAACACATACTAAATGTGCTAGTGCAATCTCTTGGTCAAGACAGACCAATCTGAGCCTTACACATCGACCTTTCACGGCGGATTGTTCAATTCCACCTGGGTCGTGAAAATGTACGTTTAGTTACAAGTAAACTGTTAATGTCGTCTTCCGTGATCGGGTATCACCACATTAACTACAATGTAACACGTACTATATATTGAACGGTTTGCAATAGAAATTCAACATTCAATCATAACTAAAGCAAATGCGATAAAAGAATTATTCTCATAAAACGAGTGTTTGATACACGAGTTATACAAAGTAAAAGCATACTTTCACGTATAACTCCAACAATCTCCCACTTATACTTAAAGTCTGCTTTTAGTATACATCACGCATGTCTTAGTGTAGTAGCTCTACGTGACATCTTATGTCAACCTACACTAACCTAATAATTCCTCCCACTTATACTTAAAGCAGATTGGCAATAGTCTTGACTCCCATTCCATCCACATGTCTCTTGAATGTATTCAGAGGCAGACCCTTTGTGAATGGATATACTAGGTTGTCCTCCGACATTTATCTTTGCCACCTCTTTATCTCCTCTCTTAACGATTTCTCGTATAAGATGGTGTTTTTCTTTCAATGTGTTTGCTGGCCTTGTGGGCTCTCGGTTCCCTTGAATTTGCAACTGCTCCGGCACAATGATTGTGATGGGCAAATTCGGAACAACGTCCAAGTCCACTAAGAAGTACTTGAGCCAAACCGCTTCTTTCGCTGCTTCACAAGCAACTACTTATTCGGCTTCCATGGTCGAATCTGCGATGCATTTCTGCAAATCGCTTCTCCATGTCATGGCTCCTTCTCCCATGCAAAACACACTACCCGAGGTTGACTTTCTTGAGTCTATGTCTGATTGGAAATCCGAGTCCGTGTATCCTTCGGGAACTAGACTATCCGACTGGTAAATCAGCATCTGCTCCCGAGTTCTTTTCAGATACCTCAAGATGCACTTTACGGCAGTCCAATGGTCTTTCCCGGGATTACTTTGATATCTTGCTTCCATGCCTACGGCAAAACAAATATCCGGTCTCGTACACAGCATTGCATACATAAGGCTTCCTACGGCCGAAGCGTACGGAACACCTTTCATGTCATCTACCGCCGCTTGCGTCTTAGGGCTTATTTCTTTCGATAGATGGATTCCGTGCCTAAAAGGTACAAAACCTTTCTTGGAATCTTGCATGCTGAAACGCTTCAAAACAGTGTCAATGTATGAAGCTTGCGATAAGCCCAACATCCTCTTCTTGCGATCGCGAGTGATTTTGATCTCAAGGATGTGACCGGCTTCCCCTAAGTCCTTCATATCAATTTGTTTTGACAGCCATACCTTTACGTCTGACAATACCTTTACATTGTTTCCAATGAGCAGAGTATCGTCTACGTATAATACTAAGAATACCACCGCAGTTTCGTCACGCTTCTTATACACACAACTTTCGAACTCGTTTTGATCAAACCCATAAGACTTAATTACTTGATCAAAACACTGGTTCCAAGTACGCGATGCTTGCTTAAGTCCGTAAATGGATCTCTTGAGCTTACATACGAGATTCTCTTGGCCTTTTCCAATGAAACCTTTGGGCAGTTGCATATAGATCCCATCAAGACTTTCGTTAAGGAAAACTGTCTTGACATCCATTTGCCAGATCTCGTAATCTAAGTGCGCAGCGATCGACAAGAGAATACGGATGGACTTAAGCATAGCTACAGGCCACGGGCCACAAGCATTGCTTTGAAGGTTTCAACCCTTCCGTCCGGTCCTCTTTTCCTCTTGTAAACCCACTTGTATCCAATGGGTTCTACCCCACTGGGTGGCTCGACCAACTCCCACACTTGATTATGATCCATCGAACCCATCTCGGCTTCCATTGCCGTTTGCCATGACTCCGCGTCTTTGTCTTGGATTGCCTCGTCGTACGTCCATGGGTCTGATTCAACACCGGGAACCAAATCCGAAGATTCTCCTATCCCCATGAATCTCTCGGGTTGTCTAGGAACCCTCCCACTACGACGGGGTTCCGGTTGTGAAGATGTGACATGTGGTACATCATCTTGTATACTTGGTATCGAGGTTTGACCTCTCAATTCTTCTAAGGTAATTTCACTTTTAGGTTTCCGATTGTTCATATAGTCTTCCTCCAAGAATTTAAAGTGTGTACTAATCACGGTCTTTTGATCCTTGGGACTATAGAACATACACCCTTTCGTTCCCGCAGGGTATCCTATAAACAGCCTTAATTCCGAATGTGGATCCAACTTACCGGCTTCCTTGTCTAGCATGTATGCCGGACAACCCCAAATCCGCAAATGTCTTAGACTGGGCTTGCGCCCGGTCCACAATTCCATTGGGGTTTTAGGAACCGATTTGGATGGCACCAAGTTTAGAATATAAGCCGCCGTTTCCAAGGCGTTACCCCAAAACGACTTGGGTAAATCCGAATAACTCATCATGGATCTGACCATCTCTAAAAGAATCCGGTTCCTTCGTTCCGCCACACCGTTCTGTTTAGGGGTTCCCGGTGCGGTCAACTGGGATACGATCCCTTCGTCCGATAGGTAGTTCAAGAATTCATTGCTGAGGTATTCGCCTCCACGATCTGATCGTAGAAACTTGATACTCTTTTCCCTATGTTTCTCGGCTTCGGCCTTAAACTCTTTAAACTTTTCAAAAGTTTCAGACTTATGCCGCATAAGGTAAATGTACCCATATCTTGAGTAATCGTCAACGAAGGTAACGAAATACTCATACCCCATTCTTGCTTTGATCGTCATTGGACCACACACATCGGTATGAACGAGTTCTAACACTTTCGTGGCTCTATTCCCCTTGGCTCCAAATGCCCTCTTGGTCATCTTACCCTCTAAACAGGATTCACAAGTTGGAAACGGCTCGACTTGGAGTGATTCCAAGGATCCGTCTTTCACCAATCTCTCTATCCGCTTTAGATTAATATGACCTAGTCTAAGATGCCGTGGAAGTGTTTCGTTCATCTCCGAAGAACGCTTTCTTTTATTGCTCGAAATGATCGACGTGTTATTAGATTCATTATTTGAGTGGTGTGCACACTTAATCGTATAGAGATTGTTTACCAACGTTCCATGACAGATAACATCATTCTTAAAAGAAAACAGTAACAACTTTATTAAAAGTAACTGAATATCCATCAAAAAACAACTTAGAAACCGAAAATAAATTCTTCCTAAAGTTTGGAACGTATAAAACATCTCTTAAAATTAAAACTCTATCTTCAAAAGATAGGTGCACGACTCCCACTGCTTCGGCTGCCACTCTCGTAGCATCCCTCAAAGCGATTGTGATCTCATTCTTGCTAAGTCGCCGGGTTAGCTGGAACCCCTGAAGAGTGAAACAAATATGATCAGTTGCCCCGGTATCCACTACCCAAACATAGGCAGCATACGCCGCAACAAATGTTTCAACGACTAAAGCATGAGACTTACCTTTCTTTCCACCCTTCTTAGGCTTAGAACAGGTCGCCCTCCAATGTCCCTTCTCACCACAATTAAAGCACTTACCCTTAGCAGCTTTCTTTCCACCTCCTTCTCCCTTTGCCTTGGGTTTCGCAACGGTTGGATTTGCTTGGGTCTGGCCCTTCGCCCTCTTCCTCTTCTTCCCTCCCTTGGGACCTGAAGAGGAAGACGGACCGTTTGCCACCATAGCAACGGTTTGGTGATCCATTAGAGTCTCCGCCGATACCAAAGCTTGCAAGAGCTCGGGCAAGCTTTTTGCCCGGTCATTCATTTGATAGTTCAATTGAAACTGCTCAAAGCTCTTCGGCAGAGAATGGAGAACGAAATCGACCTTAGTAGGGAGGTCAAATTCCGCACCAAGTACTTCCAACTTGTTGAGATAACCCATCATCTCGATTACGTGATCCCTTACGGGCGTACCTTCCACCATTTTCAACGAAAGCATCTTTCGCATGGTGATTTGCCTAGCCGTACGGTTCTGATGTTGAAACATCGCTTCAAGATTTTGCATTATCTCAGAGGCGGTCTCCATGTGTTGGTGTTGGTGTTGCAACACATCTGACATTGAAGCCAGAATAGTACACCTAGCCATCTCATCGGAGTCTAACCATCTCTTATGCTCTTTCTTGTCCGCTTTGGTGGCATCTTCGGCAAGCTCTTGGGGCTTAGGAGTGGTAAGTACCCACTTGTGGTGTTGTGCGGTTAGGACAATGTCAAGGTTACGTTTCCAATCAACATAGTTTTCACCAACAAGTTTGTTATCTTTAAGTATACTAAACAGTGGATTAAAAGGTTGCGACATGATGAACTGAGAATAAAACATACATTCATATCAATATCTAGAAAAATACGAAATTATCACATAAATTTGATCACATCAATTATATTGAAACCTTAAAACAATATAATCATGCATCAGCCAACATCTCGAAACAATTTAAATGCGCCACGAGGGGTGGTCTATACATTTAAATACATTCAAGCGGATCACAAACTTAAAAGTTACAAATCCTTAATTCATAATTAATAGTTGGCTCCCACTTTGACCACATAGAAATTGACAGGGACTCCGAGGGGAGTAAGTTAATATCAATTTCCTATGCCTAAGTAATAACCATAATTAAATACAGGATTATTATTTCGCTTTGAGCAAGCCACTCGTGGTGAGGGTCAATACCGCCACTAGTAATAATCCACAATCATCCTTTCGGAATTTATTCATGTGAAATCCGTTCTTTTGGCCGATCCGAGGGGGAAATGTATTCCAAAAGAACTTCACAAATAAATAAATTATGGAGGCCAAAATAATCCAATTTTAATATCCGGAATAAAATTGCGATTATAAAAACATACTTAGTAATTTTCGAAAGTAAGGTTTTTCTTGGACAATTAAATTCATGCAAACACATATTAACAAATAATAATAAGTGCACGAAATAAAACATCCATCAAAACAAAATTAAACACATTGGAGCACTCAAATCCAATTGTCACGGTTTAATTTCTTCACGTCTTGATGCGAAAAATCGTCCTTGTTGCTTTCCGACGTTCGTCTCGACGTGCTCCCACTCGAACAGCAACACTTCTTCAAAAACAGCATCGTTTGGGTTCGGGACGACGTTTAAAATCACACGAAAAAAAAAAACACGAACCGAAAAAATTCCACGGCCTGAGATACAGCGCGCGTCGGCCCACGAAGTGGGCCCGCGCGCTTCCCGGCCCGAGAAGCGCTGGAAAAGCGCCCGAGGCGCGCCGAAGCGCAGCCCCGAGGCGCACCCGAGGCGCGCCCGAGGCGCTGCACGGAGGCGCGCCGAGGCGCACACGAGGCGCCCCGAGGCGCTGCAGGGCGCTGCCGAGGCGCGCGCGCGCCGTGCGCGCGGCGCCGTGCGCCCGTTGCGCACGGCGTGCGCCGTGCACCCCCGTGCGCCGTTTTTTTCGCCGTTCGTCCTCGTTTTCTTCACCCCTTGCATGATTTTACCTCCATACACGCTCCACGCTTGCATGCGTCGTCCGGGTACGCCGTTTTTAATTCTTCGTTCTTCGTCACGATCCGGTTACAATTTATTTTTACAAAAAAATAAATACTAGATCTAGACTAGTCTATTACAATGATCGAATCAAAATAAAAACAACTAATCTACTCGTGGATTTTCTCACGAGAAAAACGAATTCGAACGAATCGAATTAAAAACCAAATTAATTCACACGCATGAAATTAACAACATTAAAAACCATGACAATTGGATACCTGCAAAAAAGATCTAACAATTCTACTATCCAATTTCAAATTTAATGTTCAACAATTTAAATTCCAATTTAAAATTCAGAGCCCGAAACCGTGGCTCTGATACCAGTTGTTGGGAAAATAGGGGTGCCCGGAATCTATTCGGGATGAATTTTAAATACGAATTTAAATACAATTATTACTAGCATGAATTAATCCTAATTAATTCAAATAATAATTCCAACAACTAATTATCATCATGCATGCTAAATTAATTTCACATATTTAACTAGGCGGAATTAAACAAGTAAATATGCGATTAACGTACCTCTCGTAGTAATGGCCTTTGGATATACGGGACACTTGTAATCACGTTCTATCAACCCAAAGTCTTCTCAAGTATTTCCCTTTTCACCTCACTTGATCGCCGGTGGGAGACGCTTTCAAGTAATTTAATAACTAAGGAAAAAGAAAAATATCTATGCTTCTTGATTTTTCCAACACATGGAATTATGTACTTGGAGATGAAATAATCATCTCCTATTTATAATAAGAGGTGATCGAATTTTTGGGTATATTTGGGCCTTGAGAAAATCTTTTCTTAGACTCTAAGAAATCTTGAATATATCCCATATATTCTTTTCTCCATAATAAAATATTCCACAAAAATCTCACTCTCCTATTATTCATGAAGTTTTCGAAAAAATATAGAAGAAATCCAAAGATTTGGATCTTCTTGAATATATGAGATATTCTTGTACTTCTAGAATACATATCTTCCATAATATCTTTCCAAGAAAATCAACAAAATCTTTTTTCTCCTAAATAGGCCTTATTTTCGAAAATATCAATAAAAAATCAGCATGATATAATCTTTTTATTTTAATCACCTTATCATTATTGGGCTACTTAATGGGCTACTTGAGGGGCCTTAAGGAGAATTAAGATTGGACCTCCTAATGGACTTCTGAATTTCAATATTGAGCCCCAATATAATTCAGCCCATTAATATTAATTATTACCACTAATAAATTAATATTGCACTATCCATCTTAATCCATATTACGATAATATGGGCTCCCGGTTATTATTTCCCGCGTTTAAGATTATCAAGTCCATTAATTAATTGAGCTTCTGAATAGCTCTAAATTAATTAATATATTTCACCTTGGAGTAAAGACAGCTCAACATTATTATTCGTACCGAAGAAACTAATTCTTCACTTGCAAGATTTGGTACAATAAAACTTCTGAGCCCACCAAGGGGACTAATCACACGAGCCGTACTCGCACGCGTTTCTCCGTATTAAATCTTAGCAACCGTCGTATGATTAATATTACTGCCCAAGACACAAAGTTCGAAGTCACAATGATTCTCACCCAACATGAATCAAAGCAGTAACTACTAAGCACACACGGTCCTATTTAAGTGACGGAGATTAAGAAATCAACAACCACTGAGGTCTAATTCTTCACATTTCAGAACATAAGAATTTCTCCTCGCTGTAGGACCTCTTCAACACATACTAAATGTGCTAGTGCAATCTCTTGGTCAAGACAGACCAATCTGAGTCTTACACATCGACCTTTCACGGCGGATTGTTCAATTCCACCTGGGTCGTGAAAATGTACGTTTAGTTACAAGTAAACTGTTAATGTCGTCTTCCGTGATCGGGTATCACCACATTAACTACAATGTAACACGTACTATATATTGAACGGTTTGCAATAGAAATTCAACATTCAATCATAACTAAAGCAAATGCGATAAAAGAATTATTCTCATAAAACGAGTGTTTGATACACGAGTTATACAAAGTAAAAGCATACTTTCACGTATAACTCCAACAGTTCATCCTACCCCAAGCATGCAAGGGTTTTAGCTAGACATAGATTTTACGTAAATAATAGCAATTAAATAAGTAACGAACATGAACATGATAATTAAGACGAAGAAGCGATCAAACATAAACTAGGGTTTAACAAAATAAAAGAATAAACTGAAATTAACTCAAGAAAAGAAGTCTCAACTTGTTAAAGAACAAAAATATAAAGAAAAGAAACTAAAAAGTAAGATCGTAATATGAATTCGTAACGAAAACCTAAAATCGTAAACTGACTTTTTCGTATTTTTGCAACTTTAAATAAAACAAGCAAACACGACCCAAAAGTGTATGGGTTCGCTATAGCATGCAAGTATACGACCAAGTATTATCGATCCAAGAACTTAGTTGATCGGTGAATCCCTAAGATTACGAGTTTTTGTAGAATTGTAGAAGCGTGTTTTGGTGTTTTAGACTAATTGAAATGAAAAGACAATAATCGAATTAAACACTAAAATTGAAATGAACAAACTAAACTAAAAAGCAATTTAAAACTTCGTTAGAAGTGCAAGTTGAGGGTAATGCTTCGGGTGAAATCCTTATGACGGAATCAATGCTACGTTCGTTAATTTCACTTGTCTTATGCTACTTCGTTGGTTCGTACTAAGAGCTATCGCTAAAGTATTGAATACCGATCCCTTTTGAGGCTTGGGTGATCAAATGAACTAATTAGCACCTAACTAGTTACCAAAAGCATAAAGGATAGTGAATGACTTAAAGCACGCGATGCACTTAAAGTATTCTCCCTTCACTAAGCCCCTAAACCCGTAGATTAAGGTTCCTAATGTCTATTAATGGTGGTCTAGCCATCTACCCTCTCTCGAGTTAATAAACAACTAATTGAATCCGATTAATTAACCAAATTCCTCACCACATGTTCAATTAACTCACATCCAACTCTCGTTGTAGCACGAATTAACCTAACAAGAGCTACTAAAGCTAATCAACCAATCTAATCAAGATAAACACATTAATAGAAGCAATCGAACCAACTCAATAGCACAATCAAAGCTCAATTAACATCATAACACTAATTCCATCATAATTCAAACACCCAGAGCATTAGGGGATTAGCCCATGGCTAATCTAACACAATCAATAGATAAACAAAGAAAATAAATCAATAAACCCAATAAGATCATCATAATAAAATTGCAAGAAATCATAAATGAGAAAATTAAACCAATTAATTGAAAGATAAAGGATAGAAGTCACCTAAATAGAGTGATTACAACTTGGAATTGAAAATTGTTCTTCAAATGCTAGCTAAATTACTCTAATAATTGAAAGAAAACTGAAATCTAAAATTTAAGGTGAAATCTAACTAAAATGGTGTGTGGGGTGTGTGTTTCTATGGGTCTCCCCTTCTAAAATCTGAGAAATTGAGTATTTATAGTGTGGGAAAAGGGCTTGAGACGAAATTGCAATGGAGCCCCTGAAAAATGGTGAAAATTCGAATTTTTACCCAAAATTGCTGTGTTGACTCGGTCAACTCGGTCAACTCGAGCGAGTTGACCAACTCGAGCTGACCTCCCGGTCGAGTACGGCCAAATTTGCTCTCAACTCTCTGTTAAAACCGACATTGACTCGCACGAGTCGGGTAACTCGATCGAGTCAATGCCTGAAAATGCGTTTTTGTAAAAGTGCTGGGACTTTTGATGCGTGGGACCCGCAGCCCCTCTCTTTCCGGCCATGGGCTCTGCTTCCAGCTTATCTTCGACTCAAATGCTGCTCCAATTTCCGATCAACTCGAAGCTAAGTCACGAGGCTCCTGTTGCTTTTCCGACACGGCTTCCTCTGAAATTTCCGTCGAGCTTCTTCCGTGATATTTCCGGCGTAGTGGGTTTCCGAGGAACGGTGGCGACTCTCCTCTGTGCGAATTCCAGGAGTCTCGGTTGAATGGTTGCGGCAGCGGCGAAGCTTTCCGGCGACAATGGTGTGGCTCTATCTCAGGCGACGTCCATTAATTCCGGCGAACGTGAGGCTGAAGATTTGCAGCGTGAAAATGGCGGTGATTTCCGGTGGCCTGCTTCTGCAAACTCCGGCGAGACGAGAGCTCGATTTCCGGCGATGGATTTTCAAATGAAAGCTTTCTCTCTCTTTGTTTTGACTGGAAAAATGGCTACGGGTTTCTTTCTTCTTCTATCTCCCGTGAAATGCTACTTCTTCTTTTAGTAATTGTGGGCCCACGATTTTTGGTTGCTTTTCATAGGTAGTCACGTGGAGTTGTTGCTTTTTTTCCTTCTCATTCCTTATCCAATTCCAATTTCTCATGGAAATAGCTAAATGGGCCTCCAATCTTGGGCTTCTCCTTTTAAGTAATCACCTTGGGCCGAAAATCATTTAATTAAAATGAGCCCAATTAATTCTCTTTCTCAACTCGTTTTCTTCTCGATTTTTCTCCTCGCTCGACCTCAATAAATTGAAGGTTCGTATTTACTTCTAAAATCACACTTTTTCTGCAAAAATAAAAAAAAATGCCTTTCTCGACAATTAAGCACAAATGGTCAAATTAATGTAAATAAATGCAAGAAATTCAATAAAATTAGCAAATTAAATGCACAAATTTCGAGCAATTTTCACACTAATCACCCCCCCAAACTTAAAGTGTTGCTCGTCCCCGAGCAACGAAAGAAATAGAACAAGTGGGAGGATTGCGAGAAATGAGTGTCAAAAAGTTAAGTAGCAATTGTCAAGTTCTTTCAATCTAGTCAAGCTCTTAAGTACAAAAATCAACTAGCAAGTTCACAAGTCATGCTCAAATCAATGCAAAATCAAGTGCTCAATCCACAATTTTTCTCTCAAGTAAGTGTTTCACTCATCACTCAAAAGTGTATTATGGAATATACTCTCAACAATCAATTCACACAAATGCACTACCATAGGCTTGCCAATCATCTAAATTCTCTACCACTTGCTAAGTGATCAATCCAAGAATCAATGAGGACTTTGCATTTGGTTGTAATGTTGGGCTCTTTGGTTAAGGTGGGGAATTTTGGGAAAAAGTGACTCGTAAACTAGTGGAGTGAGAAATAAAGACGCATAGACACATCTAAAATTCTCAAGACAAAGTTGCAAGTGATCAAGTTGCAACTCTAATTTCCAAACTCCAACAATTTGCTAGTTCTCATTTTTCAAGCACATTCTCACCATTAACCATCAAACACCTCTTTTGAACTTGTAACTCTACCAAATTCTTGTACACAAGAGAGTTTTCTTTTCAATTTTTTTTCTTCTTTTCACAAACCAACTCAATCTTTTTCTCGTACAACTTCTCACTCATCTTTTTCTCTTTTTCACTCTTTCACTTTCACACAAACTCATCCACCAAATTTACATTAAAGCTCAACTCAACCTCACTATCCATGTTCAAGCTCCACAAGCTTATAGGAAAAATTAGGCTCACAAAAATGGATAATTTGGCTAAATTTGTAGGTTGCCAAGAAAATAGGTCAATAGGCTCAAAAGGGCTAACTACGGAAAAATTTCATTTGGTATGGAAAATTTGGCTAAGTGACTTTTCAAATCAAAGATGGCCTCATATCACTTTCAAAGATTTCACACTTAATGTAGCCTCAAACAAGACAATTGGCAAGTTCTAGAGCACACAAGCATGAACGATACTCACAAGAAAGAAATTAGACCCAAAATATGCAAGTCTAAAGGCTCTAAAGCTCACGGGCTTGTCTCATCATGGATCGAGCACAAAATCAAGCACAATCATCACATGAACAAATAAACAAGCAAGTCTCAATCAATACCATCAAGCTCAACTAAATCTCAAAAACTAAACAATCACCATCAATTGGTTCTTCAACACCAAGCCACACAATCTTAACTCCAAAAGAATATACTCAAAAATATTCAATAAGCCCACAATTAAGCACAATTTTCTCAAAAATTGAGTGAAGTAAGTTGGTGCAAATAGAATTGTAAAACGAACATACCCCCCCAAACTTTTTCATTGCTATGCAATTAAAAGTTTAGAAAAGTAGTGCCACAATGAGATTGCAACCAACTACTCACCAAGCAATTCACCACATTAAGCAAGCCACACAAGAATTCGACAATTAAACTCACAAAACCTCTTATAAAGCATTTCACCCTCAAATCTCAACACGTATATCAAATACTCAATTAAGCAAAACTCTACGGGTATGTTTGTTTTGGGACTCACACGGATGGACTTTGGACTTTGCAATCCACGCCCCATACGAGTTCGGGATTTAAAATCGGGTTTTCAAATCCCAAACTCAATCCCTACCTATAAACCTATTACTATTTTTCATATAATTAAATAAAATCACATCATTACTTTTTTATCATCCACTCAACCTCTCTCCTACTTTTCTCTTACACAATATAATCAAATAATACAACATCAATCACTAATAAACATTGATTTGACATAAAGTAAAATTTCACCCTACTAAAATCCCAAAACAAACACATACTCATATTATTCATCAAGATTTTCACATCCTAAGATTTCAAAGTCATGACTTCCCCCGCACACTTAAATCCCAAAACAAACGTACCCTACAAGATTGAGGCGTGCGCCTGTGCAATGTACAAGTGAAGCCTCAAGTGCGCCGGTGCATTGTAAAATATGAAAATCAAAACAAATAAACCCCCCCCCCCCCCCCCTCCCCCCAAACTTAGACATTGCTAAGCAATTCTAAGTTTGGGGTATGCTACCTCCAATTTGCACCAAACACAATCTTCTTCTTCAAGACACGATCACCTCACATTAAGCTCCTTGAGTATGCTCACCTCTCCTATCAAGCACGTCTCTTGAAAAACATCACACTCTCAATTCTTCATATCAAGACAAAACTCATGTACGAGTATATGTAAGAAATTAAATCCAAAATTCCCAACAAAAATAATTTCCAATAAGCTCTAGTCAAATGGGGGTGCATCAGTGCAATTCAAAAAAATTATGCATGAAAAAACTAACACCCCCCCAAACTTAGACTATGCATAGCATTGTCTAAGTTTAGGAAGAGGTGTTTGTACCTAAAGCTTCCCTCAAGCACGTGTCTTTCCATAGAGCTCGAAATCCTCACCGAGCCTCAACACACGACCCCAACACCTAGACAAAACAAAAGCAAAAGCAATTAAACTAAACAATGCAAAAACTAAAGAAACAAGCAAAAATGATGGGTTGCCTCCCATTAAGCGCTAGGTTTAACGTCCTATGCCGGACGGAACTCTACGAGTTCAAACCCCATTCATGTGATCAATATTAGGGACCTCCCCGGCAACGGCGCCATTGACTTTTTCGTATTTTTGCAACTTTAAATAAAACAAGCAAACACGACCCAAAAGCGTATGGGTTCGCTATAGCATGCAAGTATACGACCAAGTATTATCGATCCAAGAACTTAGTTGATCGGTGAATCCCTAAGATTACGAGTTTTTGTAGAATTGTAGAAGCGTGTTTTGGTGTTTTAGACTAATTGAAATGAAAAGACAATAATCGAATTAAACACTAAAATTGAAATGAACAAACTAAACTAAAAAGCAATTTAAAACTTCGTTAGAAGTGCAAGTTGAGGGTAATGCTTCGGGTGAAATCCTTATGACGGAATCAATGCTACGTTCGTTAATTTCACTTGTCTTATGCTACTTCGTTGGTTCGTACTAAGAGCTATCGCTAAAGTATTGAATACCGATCCCTTTTGAGGCTTGGGTGATCAAATGAACTAATTAGCACCTAACTAGTTACCAAAAGCATAAAGGATAGTGAATGACTTAAAGCACGCGATGCACTTAAAGTATTCTCCCTTCACTAAGCCCCTAAACCCGTAGATTAAGGTTCCTAATGTCTATTAATGGTGGTCTAGCCATCTACCCTCTCTCGAGTTAATAAACAACTAATTGAATCCGATTAATTAACCAAATTCCTCACCACATGTTCAATTAACTCACATCCAACTCTCGTTGTAGCACGAATTAACCTAACAAGAGCTACTAAAGCTAATCAACCAATCTAATCAAGATAAACACATTAATAGAAGCAATCGAACCAACTCAATAGCACAATCAAAGCTCAATTAACATCATAACACTAATTCCATCATAATTCAAACACCCAGAGCATTAGGGGATTAGCCCATGGCTAATCTAACACAATCAATAGATAAACAAAGAAAATAAATCAATAAACCCAATAAGATCATCATAATAAAATTGCAAGAAATCATAAATGAGAAAATTAAACCAATTAATTGAAAGATAAAGGATAGAAGTCACCTAAATAGAGTGATTACAACTTGGAATTGAAAATTGTTCTTCAAATGCTAGCTAAATTACTCTAATAATTGAAAGAAAACTGAAATCTAAAATTTAAGGTGAAATCTAACTAAAATGGTGTGTGGGGTGTGTGTTTCTATGGGTCTCCCCTTCTAAAATCTGAGAAATTGAGTATTTATAGTGTGGGAAAAGGGCTTGAGACGAAATTGCAATGGAGCCCCTGAAAAATGGTGAAAATTCGAATTTTTACCCAAAATTGCTGTGTTGACTCGGTCAACTCGGTCAACTCGAGCGAGTTGACCAACTCGAGCTGACCTCCCGGTCGAGTACGGCCAAATTTGCTCTCAACTCTCTGTTAAAACCGACATTGACTCGCACGAGTCGGGTAACTCGATCGAGTCAATGCCTGAAAATGCGTTTTTGTAAAAGTGCTGGGACTTTTGATGCGTGGGACCCGCAGCCCCTCTCTTTCCGGCCATGGGCTCTGCTTCCAGCTTATCTTCGACTCAAATGCTGCTCCAATTTCCGATCAACTCGAAGCTAAGTCACGAGGCTCCTGTTGCTTTTCCGACACGGCTTCCTCTGAAATTTCCGTCGAGCTTCTTCCGTGATATTTCCGGCGTAGTGGGTTTCCGAGGAACGGTGGCGACTCTCCTCTGTGCGAATTCCAGGAGTCTCGGTTGAATGGTTGCGGCAGCGGCGAAGCTTTCCGGCGACAATGGTGTGGCTCTATCTCAGGCGACGTCCATTAATTCCGGCGAACGTGAGGCTGAAGATTTGCAGCGTGAAAATGGCGGTGATTTCCGGTGGCCTGCTTCTGCAAACTCCGGCGAGACGAGAGCTCGATTTCCGGCGATGGATTTTCAAATGAAAGCTTTCTCTCTCTTTGTTTTGACTGGAAAAATGGCTACGGGTTTCTTTCTTCTTCTATCTCCCGTGAAATGCTACTTCTTCTTTTAGTAATTGTGGGCCCACGATTTTTGGTTGCTTTTCATAGGTAGTCACGTGGAGTTGTTGCTTTTTTTCCTTCTCATTCCTTATCCAATTCCAATTTCTCATGGAAATAGCTAAATGGGCCTCCAATCTTGGGCTTCTCCTTTTAAGTAATCACCTTGGGCCGAAAATCATTTAATTAAAATGAGCCCAATTAATTCTCTTTCTCAACTCGTTTTCTTCTCGATTTTTCTCCTCGCTCGACCTCAATAAATTGAAGGTTCGTATTTACTTCTAAAATCACACTTTTTCTGCAAAAATAAAAAAAAATGCCTTTCTCGACAATTAAGCACAAATGGTCAAATTAATGTAAATAAATGCAAGAAATTCAATAAAATTAGCAAATTAAATGCACAAATTTCGAGCAATTTTCACACTAATCACCCCCCCAAACTTAAAGTGTTGCTCGTCCCCGAGCAACGAAAGAAATAGAACAAGTGGGAGGATTGCGAGAAATGAGTGTCAAAAAGTTAAGTAGCAATTGTCAAGTTCTTTCAATCTAGTCAAGCTCTTAAGTACAAAAATCAACTAGCAAGTTCACAAGTCATGCTCAAATCAATGCAAAATCAAGTGCTCAATCCACAATTTTTCTCTCAAGTAAGTGTTTCACTCTTCACTCAAAAGTGTATTATGGAATATACTCTCAACAATCAATTCACACAAATGCACTACCATAGGCTTGCCAATCATCTAAATTCTCTACCACTTGCTAAGTGATCAATCCAAGAATCAATGAGGACTTTGCATTTGGTTGTAATGTTGGGCTCTTTGGTTAAGGTGGGGAATTTTGGGAAAAAGTGACTCGTAAACTAGTGGAGTGAGAAATAAAGACGCATAGACACATCTAAAATTCTCAAGACAAAGTTGCAAGTGATCAAGTTGCAACTCTAATTTCCAAACTCCAACAATTTGCTAGTTCTCATTTTTCAAGCACATTCTCACCATTAACCATCAAACACCTCTTTTGAACTTGTAACTCTACCAAATTCTTGTACACAAGAGAGTTTTCTTTTCAATTTTTTTTCTTCTTTTCACAAACCAACTCAATCTTTTTCTCGTACAACTTCTCACTCATCTTTTTCTCTTTTTCACTCTTTCACTTTCACACAAACTCATCCACCAAATTTACATTAAAGCTCAACTCAACCTCACTATCCATGTTCAAGCTCCACAAGCTTATAGGAAAAATTAGGCTCACAAAAATGGATAATTTGGCTAAATTTGTAGGTTGCCAAGAAAATAGGTCAATAGGCTCAAAAGGGCTAACTACGGAAAAATTTCATTTGGTATGGAAAATTTGGCTAAGTGACTTTTCAAATCAAAGATGGCCTCATATCACTTTCAAAGATTTCACACTTAATGTAGCCTCAAACAAGACAATTGGCAAGTTCTAGAGCACACAAGCATGAACGATACTCACAAGAAAGAAATTAGACCCAAAATATGCAAGTCTAAAGGCTCTAAAGCTCACGGGCTTGTCTCATCATGGATCGAGCACAAAATCAAGCACAATCATCACATGAACAAATAAACAAGCAAGTCTCAATCAATACCATCAAGCTCAACTAAATCTCAAAAACTAAACAATCACCATCAATTGGTTCTTCAACACCAAGCCACACAATCTTAACTCCAAAAGAATATACTCAAAAATATTCAATAAGCCCACAATTAAGCACAATTTTCTCAAAAATTGAGTGAAGTAAGTTGGTGCAAATAGAATTGTAAAACGAACATACCCCCCCAAACTTTTTCATTGCTATGCAATTAAAAGTTTAGAAAAGTAGTGCCACAATGAGATTGCAACCAACTACTCACCAAGCAATTCACCACATTAAGCAAGCCACACAAGAATTCGACAATTAAACTCACAAAACCTCTTATAAAGCATTTCACCCTCAAATCTCAACACGTATATCAAATACTCAATTAAGCAAAACTCTACGGGTATGTTTGTTTTGGGACTCACACGGATGGACTTTGGACTTTGCAATCCACGCCCCATACGAGTTCGGGATTTAAAATCGGGTTTTCAAATCCCAAACTCAATCCCTACCTATAAACCTATTACTATTTTTCATATAATTAAATAAAATCACATCATTACTTTTTTATCATCCACTCAACCTCTCTCCTACTTTTCTCTTACACAATATAATCAAATAATACAACATCAATCACTAATAAACATTGATTTGACATAAAGTAAAATTTCACCCTACTAAAATCCCAAAACAAACACATACTCATATTATTCATCAAGATTTTCACATCCTAAGATTTCAAAGTCATGACTTCCCCCGCACACTTAAATCCCAAAACAAACGTACCCTACAAGATTGAGGCGTGCGCCTGTGCAATGTACAAGTGAAGCCTCAAGTGCGCCGGTGCATTGTAAAATATGAAAATCAAAACAAATAAACCCCCCCCCCCCCCCTCCCCCCAAACTTAGACATTGCTAAGCAATTCTAAGTTTGGGGTATGCTACCTCCAATTTGCACCAAACACAATCTTCTTCTTCAAGACACGATCACCTCACATTAAGCTCCTTGAGTATGCTCACCTCTCCTATCAAGCACGTCTCTTGAAAAACATCACACTCTCAATTCTTCATATCAAGACAAAACTCATGTACGAGTATATGTAAGAAATTAAATCCAAAATTCCCAACAAAAATAATTTCCAATAAGCTCTAGTCAAATGGGGGTGCATCAGTGCAATTCAAAAAAATTATGCATGAAAAAACTAACACCCCCCCAAACTTAGACTATGCATAGCATTGTCTAAGTTTAGGAAGAGGTGTTTGTACCTAAAGCTTCCCTCAAGCACGTGTCTTTCCATAGAGCTCGAAATCCTCACCGAGCCTCAACACACGACCCCAACACCTAGACAAAACAAAAGCAAAAGCAATTAAACTAAACAATGCAAAAACTAAAGAAACAAGCAAAAATGATGGGTTGCCTCCCATTAAGCGCTAGGTTTAACGTCCTATGCCGGACGGAACTCTACGAGTTCAAACCCCATTCATGTGATCAATATTAGGGACCTCCCCGGCAACGGCGCCATTGACTTTTTCGTATTTTTGCAACTTTAAATAAAACAAGCAAACACGACCCAAAAGCGTATGGGTTCGCTATAGCATGCAAGTATACGACCAAGTATTATCGATCCAAGAACTTAGTTGATCGGTGAATCCCTAAGATTACGAGTTTTTGTAGAATTGTAGAAGCGTGTTTTGGTGTTTTAGACTAATTGAAATGAAAAGACAATAATCGAATTAAACACTAAAATTGAAATGAACAAACTAAACTAAAAAGCAATTTAAAACTTCGTTAGAAGTGCAAGTTGAGGGTAATGCTTCGGGTGAAATCCTTATGACGGAATCAATGCTACGTTCGTTAATTTCACTTGTCTTATGCTACTTCGTTGGTTCGTACTAAGAGCTATCGCTAAAGTATTGAATACCGATCCCTTTTGAGGCTTGGGTGATCAAATGAACTAATTAGCACCTAACTAGTTACCAAAAGCATAAAGGATAGTGAATGACTTAAAGCACGCGATGCACTTAAAGTATTCTCCCTTCACTAAGCCCCTAAACCCGTAGATTAAGGTTCCTAATGTCTATTAATGGTGGTCTAGCCATCTACCCTCTCTCGAGTTAATAAACAACTAATTGAATCCGATTAATTAACCAAATTCCTCACCACATGTTCAATTAACTCACATCCAACTCTCGTTGTAGCACGAATTAACCTAACAAGAGCTACTAAAGCTAATCAACCAATCTAATCAAGATAAACACATTAATAGAAGCAATCGAACCAACTCAATAGCACAATCAAAGCTCAATTAACATCATAACACTAATTCCATCATAATTCAAACACCCAGAGCATTAGGGGATTAGCCCATGGCTAATCTAACACAATCAATAGATAAACAAAGAAAATAAATCAATAAACCCAATAAGATCATCATAATAAAATTGCAAGAAATCATAAATGAGAAAATTAAACCAATTAATTGAAAGATAAAGGATAGAAGTCACCTAAATAGAGTGATTACAACTTGGAATTGAAAATTGTTCTTCAAATGCTAGCTAAATTACTCTAATAATTGAAAGAAAACTGAAATCTAAAATTTAAGGTGAAATCTAACTAAAATGGTGTGTGGGGTGTGTGTTTCTATGGGTCTCCCCTTCTAAAATCTGAGAAATTGAGTATTTATAGTGTGGGAAAAGGGCTTGAGACGAAATTGCAATGGAGCCCCTGAAAAATGGTGAAAATTCGAATTTTTACCCAAAATTGCTGTGTTGACTCGGTCAACTCGGTCAACTCGAGCGAGTTGACCAACTCGAGCTGACCTCCCGGTCGAGTACGGCCAAATTTGCTCTCAACTCTCTGTTAAAACCGACATTGACTCGCACGAGTCGGGTAACTCGATCGAGTCAATGCCTGAAAATGCGTTTTTGTAAAAGTGCTGGGACTTTTGATGCGTGGGACCCGCAGCCCCTCTCTTTCCGGCCATGGGCTCTGCTTCCAGCTTATCTTCGACTCAAATGCTGCTCCAATTTCCGATCAACTCGAAGCTAAGTCACGAGGCTCCTGTTGCTTTTCCGACACGGCTTCCTCTGAAATTTCCGTCGAGCTTCTTCCGTGATATTTCCGGCGTAGTGGGTTTCCGAGGAACGGTGGCGACTCTCCTCTGTGCGAATTCCAGGAGTCTCGGTTGAATGGTTGCGGCAGCGGCGAAGCTTTCCGGCGACAATGGTGTGGCTCTATCTCAGGCGACGTCCATTAATTCCGGCGAACGTGAGGCTGAAGATTTGCAGCGTGAAAATGGCGGTGATTTCCGGTGGCCTGCTTCTGCAAACTCCGGCGAGACGAGAGCTCGATTTCCGGCGATGGATTTTCAAATGAAAGCTTTCTCTCTCTTTGTTTTGACTGGAAAAATGGCTACGGGTTTCTTTCTTCTTCTATCTCCCGTGAAATGCTACTTCTTCTTTTAGTAATTGTGGGCCCACGATTTTTGGTTGCTTTTCATAGGTAGTCACGTGGAGTTGTTGCTTTTTTTCCTTCTCATTCCTTATCCAATTCCAATTTCTCATGGAAATAGCTAAATGGGCCTCCAATCTTGGGCTTCTCCTTTTAAGTAATCACCTTGGGCCGAAAATCATTTAATTAAAATGAGCCCAATTAATTCTCTTTCTCAACTCGTTTTCTTCTCGATTTTTCTCCTCGCTCGACCTCAATAAATTGAAGGTTCGTATTTACTTCTAAAATCACACTTTTTCTGCAAAAATAACAAAAAATGCCTTTCTCGACAATTAAGCACAAATTGTCAAATTAATGTAAATAAATGCAAGAAATTCAATAAAATTAGCAAATTAAATGCACAAATTTCGAGCAATTTTCACACTAATCATAAACGTAAAGCTTGCTTCTCTCCTTCCTTTCCAAAAACGAACTCTAAACGTCTAAATCTATCAAGTGAAGTGTGGTCTCCTCCAAAAACGTGCTTTAGACGAGTATATATATACAATGGGCCGAATCGTGAACTCATGGGCCGAAAAATGCCTTTGAAAATGCAAAATGTGGAAGTGCTCGAGCAGGCCTGCTCGAGCGGTCGCGCTCGAGCATGTAGCTCGAATGACACAAGTGCTCGAGCGCTCGCGCTCGAGTGGTAGAATTCTTCTGCACGTTTTAGGGCGCTCGAGCAACACGCTCGAGCGGTGGCGCTCGAGCTGCTCGAGCGCTCGAACTTTTCTGTATGTTTTGGGCGCTCGAGCAACGTGCTCGAGCGCTAGTTCTCGAGTGCCTCACTCAAATGCTCCCAATCTTCCTCCATCTAGCACTTTTCTTCTTCAACACTAACACCAATCGTATTCCTTCGATATCTCCTCATCCGGGCATCCGTTTGAGTCGATTCAAAGTCCTACGAACTCCGTTCTTCGCCCTCGATTCACCTACGAGCATTGAAGAGATAAATTCATCAATGTATAGAAATAATGATCAATTGACTCCAAATACTGGATAAAATCGGCCAAAATTAGAGTATTTCGAGTGACGAATCATGACAATTTCACGCCTACTCACCTCACACTGTATTTTTCAAGCCAATGTGAGCAAGAAAATGATTGGTTTTGTTGAGCAAGAAGGTGGACTATATTTTCTTAAGGCCTCAACCCCTGTAGTAGGCTCTTTCCTTAATAATGTTTCTACCATAGACACTGTTACATGGCATACTAGACTAGGCCATGCTTCAGGTAAGAAACTATCTCTTATACCTCCTTGAATGTAAAATGCAAAGACATGCATGATGTGTGTGAAATCTGTCCTCTTGCTAAACAAAAGAAAACTATGTTTCCTGTTAGCAAATCTAGGAGTCTTGCATGCTTTGATCTCATTCACTGTGATGTTTGGAGTCTCATGGTGGCTATAGATTTTTTTACCATTGTAGATGATTTCAGTAGATGTACATGGATTTATTTACTAAAACATAAATCTGCTGTTAAACATTCTCTTGAAATTTTTTGTAACATGGTCAAAACTCAGTTTAACAAAAATATCAAGATTTTGAGATCTGATAATGGGACTGAATTTCTTTTGCATGAGTTTTATCATTCCATGGGCATTATTCATCAAACTTCTTGTGTTGAAACACCTCAACAAAATGGCTTAGTTGAGAGAAAACATCAACACTTGCTACAGGTTGCTAGATCTTTATTGTTTCAATCTTGTTTACCTTTAAAGTTTTGGAGCTTCTGCATCTTAACTGCTGCACATATCATAAACATGTTGCCTTCTACTGTGATAGGTAATAAAACTCCTTTTGAATTAATGTATGGGAAAATTCCAGATTATATGCATCTTAGAAATTTTGGTTGCTTATGTTTTGCAAGCACTCTTGTTGCCAATAGGCATAAATTTGATCCTAGAGCTATGAAATGTGTTCTACTGGGGTATCCTTTTGGTACTAAGGGCTATAGACCGATGGGCATAAATATTGGAAAAAAATTCAATTCAAGAGATGTGAAATTTTTTGAAAATGTCTTTCCCTTTTCTGATAAATCCTATACAACCAAGTTCATAAATGAGCTCATTTTAAAATATCAAAACACCAGGAATTCTGATTCTGACTCTATTTTTACTGATGTGGGTCACACTATTTTACCCCATAGTGTTGACAATCACAATTCTTTATCTAAAAACAGTGAACTAATTCATGCTGAGCTTGATGAGGAAATAAACTCCTTTACTAATTCAAATCCTCCAAATCCTGCAAACTTACAAATTGATGATGAACCTCTTAGGAGATCTAGTAGAACAAAAATACCTCCAACTTATTTGGATGTTTATAAAACTACTCTTCCAGCTTCTCTAAATCATAAACCAAGTTCAAATGTTTCTGAAATTCAAAGCTCAGCAAACCTTACCTTTTCTAAGGGTGTAAAATATCCTATTTCAGATTTTTTAACAACAAACCACCTTTCTTCTAGTTACACCCATTTCATTGCCAATATCTCCCAAATTTGTGAGCCCAAAACTTTTAAACAGGCTCACGAAGATGAGAATTGGCAGAAAGCAATGACTTCTGAGCTTGAAGCTCTAGAAAGGACAAACACTTGGTCTTTAGTAAAACTTCCTCCTGGTAAACACTGCATAGGATGTAAATGGGTTTATAAAGTTAAATATAAACCTGATGGGTCCATAGAACGCTATAAAGCTAGATTAGTAGCAAAAGGATACACCCAAGAGGAAGGGATTGACTATTTTGACACTTTTTCTCATGTTGCCAAAATAACAACAGTAAGAATTTTGCTTTCTATTGCCACTGCAAAGAACTGGCACTTGCATCAGTGTGATGTGAACAATGCTTTTTTACATGGTGATCTACATGAAGAAGTTTATATATTACCACCCCCTGGTTATATTGATGATCATGACACAAGAGTTTGTAAATTAAACAAGAGTTTATATGGTTTAAAACATGCTTCTAAACAGTGGTTTACAAAATTGTCTGAAACTTTGATTAGTTTTGGTTACATTCAGTCTCTTGCTGATACTTCTTTGTTCACAAAACAAACTGATTCATCTTTCACTGCTATTTTATGCTATGTGGATGACATTATTATTACTGGTGACACTCTTTCTGAGATAGTACAAGTCAAACAATTTTTACATGAGAAATTTACTGTTAAAGACTTAGGAGTTTTGAAATACATTTTGGGCATTGAAGTTGCTAAGATTGAAAAAGGTTTACAACTTTGCCAAAGAAAATATGCTCTTGATCTGTTAACTGATTGTGGCTTCTTAGGTAGCAGACCTTGTTCAACACCTATGGATTCTAAACAAGGTTTTACTGTTATTGATTCTCCTGTTCTTTGTAATGCTTCTGAATATAGAAGAATTGTGGGTAAGCTCCTATATTTGACTATCACAAGACCTGATTTGTCTTTTGCAATACAAACACTGAGTCAATATATGAGCAACCCATCCCAAGCCCACATGGCTGCTGTACACAGGTTATTGAGGTATCTAAAGTCAACAATTGGTTTAGGCATCTTATATTCTAACACTTGTACTTTCAAGTTGCAAGCTTTTACAGATGCTGATTGGGCACGTTGTGAAGTAACAAGATGAAGCATCACAGGCTATGTCATTTATCTTGGAGACTCACTCATATCCTGGAAATCCAAGAAGCAAAGTACAGTGAGCAAATCCTCAGCTGAAAGTGAGTACAGGGCAATGGGTGCCACAACCTCTGAAGTACAATGGATACTCTATATCCTCAAAGATTTGAAAATATCACATCCACAACCTGCTCTAATTTACACTGACAGTAGGGCAGCCTTCTGCATAGCCCACAATCCAGTTCTACATGAGAAGACCAAACACATTCAAATCGACTATCACTATACAAGAGAAAAGATCAAAGACGGTGTCATCAAAGTCATACAAATCCCAACTGAAGAGAACATCGCAGATATACTAACAAAGCCACAAGACCCTTCGCTTTTCAACGAGTTCAAGTCCAAAATGGATTGATAAACATCCATTCCCATTTTGAGGGGGGGGGGGGGGTCTTAGGAGTTATTTTATATCACTTTCCCTTTGTGTTAGTATTAGTTCTATTAGTATTACTCTTACTTCTCTTTAGTAACAATGACTCTTCAGTTGCCTACACTATATATAGGCTCTCTCACAAGTGTAACCCTAATTTTACCATTTCTCATTTTATCAGATATTCATCTTCTTCGCCGCAACATAGTTCCTCTATCTCGATTCATATTTTCTATGAATTCTTCATCTTGTACGAATTCTACACCAATGAAAAGGTTGAGTGTAGGATTAACTTGAATTCGCCTGATGAGTTTCCGATCATTTCAGCGTGACCTTTTTCTTTAAAAAATAAATTATTGACACATGGCATCATTTCAGTAACTTATGTTGCTAACGCAGAGAAGTGCTGACCTCCTTTTATTATATACTAGTATTTCTCCTGTGCGATGCAAGGATAGAATATTATATACTATAAACGCGAGATTGTATAGTGAACGATTATAAAAAAAAGTTTTAATTAAATTTATTTTATCCATAAATCAATTAATATGTAAAGATTATATTGTATATATGTGAGTATTATAATTATTTAATTGTATACTAAATTCATAAAATTATTTTAATATTTAAAAAACTTATATAGTCTAAATAGAAATTATGTAAATTCAATCAATCATATATGTAAAGTCAGTAGAAAACACTTAATAATACAATAAATATTTTAAATATGATTTATTTTATTTGTGTAATATATATGTTAAATTAAAAATGTTAAAAAAATAATTTAATTTGATATATAGTGTGTTGAAAATAGATTTAAAATTAAAAAATTAAGAATTTTGAAACTAGTGGTGCAAAGTAAAAAAGAAAAGAAATTGATAAAATTAATCCACTCTCTTTAGTGGAGAGTGAGATTTACTATTGCACCATATATCAAGTGTACTTCACTTGCTCCAATAAATATAACTTTTTCTCTTTCCTCACTTCTACTTTTATATATATATATATATATATATATATATATATATATATATATATATATATATATATATATATATATATTATAAGATTACAATTATTATTAACTATGTACTTAAAAGATAGATTTTTTTTTGGAAGGTTGCCAAGTTAATCTCTTTATTTTATTGGTGTTTAAGGTTCATCATTAGTGAAGTGTAATTTTACATTTTTAAAAAGGCAATACGTCAAAATTTGATGTATTAATTTATTCATATATATAAAATCAAGTCCTAAAATACATAATTTTTTAAATATATCTAATTAATTAGGGTGTACCCACGCGGATTTCGCGTACTTAAAAAAAATATTATTTTTATTTTCTGTAGACATTTAATATAAGAGTATTTTTGTCTAAATTTTTTTGGGATATATACAATAAATTATGGGGTTTGTTTAGCTGTGGCCGTGCCCTTCACTAAACCCTATAGGTATATCCTACAAACTAAATAATTAAAAAAAATCAAAATTCACATAAATTAATAATAATTATGGAATAACATTACTTAGACTAATAATTTAATAATAATCAATTTTCATTTCAAAATTGAATCATTTATAAATTAATCAACATTATTAGTTATTGGGAGTATACGGTAAAAAATTAATTTATATAAGAAACAATACGAAATTTGAAATAAACTTTAACGTTACAATACTTGTTCATCGATCAAAATGAGTTCCAAGTAGAACTTGTCTCTATTAAAATCATTAAAAAGTATTGTCCAACTTTTTCAATCCTAACTTCAACGGTCAATTTTGGCTCTCACTCTTGATATTAGAAATCAGAGAAAATTGAGGTGTCATACTCTTGAAATCTAAAATGAGATTTAAATTACAACAATTAAACCATCATAATTATTCAGATAAAAATATATGGTATAGTTAAATATATTATTTTTGCACATGAAGAAAATTTAAACTGAACGATGTAGAGCATAAATCAACAATCATTATTACATTCATATTGATATTGATATTTAAATCTAATCAAATTGTGAGCACTTAAAATGACGAATTTAATTATAAAATAAATATACTAATAACAATAAATATATAACTAACCAATAATTGATGAGAGAAATCTCAGCAAAAGAGTGGAGCAAATGAAACTTTGATGTGAAAAAATGAAATACAATATGCTCTTATTTATAATAAAAAAATACAGTATTATATCTTGTCCATAATAAGAATATATCACTTAAGAATATTCTTTGGAATATATAACTATATACCTTTTATTTTAGGAAAAAATAATCAAACATTATATTATATTATATATACTAACTAAAACTTAGAAATGATAAATTTAGATTCATTCAATATGTAGGTAATATTTAATTACATTAAGGTTTGGAAAAAATATGATTTATAATAAATTCCAAAAATAAGAAAATAAAAAAAAATATCGATTTGCATTAATTATGCAGATATAAATTAATGATATAAAACGAAGGGCCGAGATTAAAAGTTTAACCAACTTTTAATTAGAGCACAATATTTCAAAATGGAGAGATTTGAGGCATGCCACATCAGCCTAAGAATAAGGTAGTGTTGACACATCATCTTGGTGAGGTTTGAAAATATATTATTACTAGAGTGTACCAACGCGAATTTCGCGTACTGAAAAAATATATTATATTTATTTTCTGTATACATTTAATATAAGAGTATTTTTTTTAAAAAAAAATCTAGGTATATATAATAAATTATGGGGTTTGTTTAGCTGTGGCCCGTGCCCTTCACTAAACTCTATATGTATATCCTACAAACTAAATAATTAAAAAAAATATCAAAATTCACATAAATTAATAACAATTATGGAATAACATTACTTAGACTAATAATTTAATAATAATCAATTTCCATTTCAATATTGAATAATTTATAAACTAATCAACATTATTAGTTATTGGGAGTATACGGTAAGAAATTAATTTATATAAGAAACAATACAAAATTTGAAATAAACTTTAAAGTTACAAATACTCGCTCATCGATCAAAATGAGTTCCAATTAAAACTTGTCTCTATTAAAATCATTAAAAAATATTGTCCAACTTTTTCAATCCTAACTTTAACGGTCAATTTTTGGCTCTCACTCTTGATATTAGAAATCAGAGAAAATTGAGGTGTCATACTCTTGAAATCTAAAATGAGATTTAAATTACAACAATTAAACCATCATAATTATTTAGATAAAAATACATTGTATAGTTAAATTTATTATTTGTGCACATGAAGAATATTTAAACTGAACGATGTAGAGCATAAATCAACAATTATTATTACATTCATATTGATATTTAAATCTAATCAAATTGTGAGCACTTAAACTGAAATAAATACACTAATAACATAGATATATAACTAACCAACAATTGATGGGAGAAATCTCATCAAAAAAGTGGAACAAATGAAACTTTGATGTGAAAAAATGAAATACAATATGCTCTTATTTATATAAAAAAAAAATGCATGCAATATTATATTTTGCCCATAATAAGAATATATCACATAAGAAAATTATTTGGAATATATAACTATATACCTTTTATTTTAGGAAAAAATAACTGAACATTATATTATACTATATATACTAACTCAAACTTAGAAATGATAAATTTAGATTCATTCAATAAGTAGATCATATTTAATTACATTAAGGTTTGGAAAAAATATGATTTATAATAAATTCTAAAAATAACTAAATAAGAAAATGGAAAAAATATCTATTTGCATTAATTATGCAGATATAAATTAATGGTTTAGATTTAATGATATAGAACGAAGGGTCGAGATTAAAAGTTTAACCAACTTTTAATGAGAGCACAGTATTTCAAAATGGAGAGATTTGAGACATGCCACATCAGCCTAAGAATAAGGTAGTGTTGACACATCATCTTGGAAAGGTTTGAGAATATATTATTATAAGATAAAATGAGACTATCTCACAAATCTCATCTTATAAAATGAAATTCTAATTTATTGTTTTATCCCATATTTATTTATAATTATTGACACATATTTTAAAATTCAGGATTCGAAGTCTTCCCATCTTAGGGATTTCAATTCCATTGCATAAGAAGATTTCACTATAAAGTATAATTCTTTGTCTGCATATTAAAATTTGAATTTTTGGGCAACATAAAAGATCCAAACAGTCACCTTCTTTTAAGCAGACGGCTCGCTTGGTAATTGATGAAGTGTTACCGGAAAAAAAATTACTCCCTCCATTTCAAAATAAATGTCTTTTTAGGTTTTTCACATATATTAAGACACCTAATATTCATCATGATTACACCTATACAAAAGCTATTATTCTTGAAAAAAATTGAATTAATTGGTTCAAAATAACCTATAAACTACTTTATATGCATTAAAAAGTGTTTCATAGGCTGAAAAGACATTTATTTTGCAAACGATGCAAAGAGCTTAAAAGACATTTATTTTGAAATTGAGGGAATAACTGATGAAGCGTGTTGAAGAAAAACAAATATTTATATAAATTTCCAAAAATTGCAAGTATTTTAGGTGGGAAAATTCAGTTTATGCATATCTTCTTCTGTTTTCTTCCTGGCCTCCTCTATGCATATCTTATTTTCATACAGTAGGAGGGAAGATGTATTACAGAAGGGCTTTGAAGCTTCAAGCTTTCCTAGACATTGCTAGAGAAGATGTTAAGGGAGAATATTTTCCTCTATTGTACTATTGAAAAATGAAAATGTTAAAATTGATTGTTTCTAAATCTTCATGGTCAAAACCCAAATTACAGAGTAATAGCCATACTGCCATTTGGTTTGTTTCTAAACCGTTTGCTAAATTGAACAGAAATGCTAGAAGGCTATAAAGCAATATCTGAACCATCAGCAGAAGATAAAAAGAGTCAAACATCCTCAAAACACCATTTGTTTCTAAATCTTCGTCAAAACCCAAATCACAGAGTAATACCCATATTGCCATTTGGTTTGTTTCTATACCGTTTGCTAAATTGAACAGAAATACTAGAAGGCTATAAAGCTATATCTGAACCATCATCATCAGTAGAGGATATCATCACACCTACAAAATATACAAGACACGTTGTTAAAACTTAAAACTGAATACTAAATAGTATATCTACATATATTATTAGAAAAATATTAGAAACTTTTTCTGATGCAGAACTAACTCTCTTTGCAGAAACTTTTCAAATTAAAAGCTCGCTTCCACTTCAATAAGAACCAATTTGCAGAACTAACTCTCATTGCCAACGCTGGTTCTATTTTATCCAATGTATATTAAGGGGGCGTTTGGTTCGCTGGATTGGGTGGGACTAAAGTTTTAGTCCCACTCAGTCTCATGTAATATTGCGTTTGGTTCGCGGGTTTACGGCTCGGGATAAAATTGGGGCCCGAGTTATAAACCTACAAAATCCATCAAATGAGGAACTAACTAAATCCTATCTAATCCAATGTCATTTAATCCAATTCCATCTAATACAATCCCATCTAATCAATCCCATCCCGTGAACCAAACGGCCCTAAGAGATTTAATATTTGCAATAATTTGTTCTACTAATTTTATATTATATAATAAAAAAAAAATCCACAGATGCTCTTCGTGCCTTTGTGAGATCTTACCCAAAACCATCTCACAAAATTCGTATAACTAATAGATTATAAATTATTATATAATATTAAAAACAAAAAAAAAAGCCCGGGCCAAAAAGGCCCGAATTCAAACGGACCTCTTAAACTATAGCCTAATCCTGCATTTTTAAGGGTTGTACGGGCCCGGATTAACATCTCCGCTAACAATAGTAATATCTCCAAAATATCAAAATAGGGAATAAATAATGTTTAATAAAGAAGAAATTTATGACTCGTTAGTTCATGGAACGCTGTTAAAAAAGACATGCCAAAACACAAGAAAATTTTTAACAGTGGAAGCAATCAAAAAATGAAAAGAAGTAGACTCGAATTTTGAATGAAAAGAGAAATGGAACACAAGATAAAAGGACGTTGGTTTATCAAAGAACAATCACTCACCTAACGGCGATGCTCCGGTGGGATATTTTCCCATATTATTGGATCACGCCCCCACAGCCATTCCCTAAGGGTCGGCCGTTGCGGCGGCGGCCGCGCCTGATTGGGGTTGTGAGGCGGATAGTGCTGAGACTGAGGCGGGCCCTGCTGGTAGTAATGCGGCTGGTAGTTGGGCTCTGGCGGCGGCGCCTGGTAGTAAGGATGCGTTGGCGGCGGCCGGTAGTAGGGCGGCTGCTGCTGCTGCTGCGGCGGCCGGTAGTAGGGCGGCTGCTGCTGCTGCTGCGGCGGCAGGTAGTACAGAGGCTCCAAGTGATAATATTCGATCAAGCATTGAGCTGCATCGAAATGGCCTTTTTCAATAAGATGGTTAATTGCACCATTGATAGTGATATCTGGGTTAGCCATGAGTAATATGTGAAAAAGCGAGAGAATTTTGGAAACGATTTACAGGAAGGAGTGGTGAGGGGGAGAGGGAGAAAGAGAAAGGGAGAGTGCTGTGCAGTAACCGTTGATGGTTACAACTGATTTGTTTGTTTTCTTCTCCATTTCATTTATTATATTAAGCAATGTGAGATTTGGGTTGACCTCCAGGTCACGGTTATTTGCACAACCCTCTTGGTTAACTGCACTATCCTATAATTTTAATTATGAACTCATACATAACAAATGTCAATAATGTCCTTAATTGATTTTCTTTCAAAATACATGTGTTAAATACATTTCCCCAATTTTTAACCCATATTTGGTCGAAACTCATGCACATGTTCGACAAAATCGAAAGAAATTTTGAACTGTATGAATTTGAAAATCACAAACGAAAATATGTGGATTGTATCACACTACAAAAAAGACGGAGATTACCGACGGAAAGTTTGCGACGGCCAAATATCCGTCGCAAATTCAGTGAATTTGCGACGGATTTTTCTAAGCCGTCGAAAAAAATGACGATTTGCGACGACTAAGGATGTCCGTCGCAAATTACTAAAATTTGCGACGGAAAGGCCGTCGCAAATACTAGGGCCCACCGCCTTCGTCTTGAAACGACTACATTTGCTAACGGAAAGGTCGTCGCAAATTTCAACTTTGAGTTTGCGATGGTCCATTCCGTCGCAAAATATACCCGTTTAAAGGTGACCGTTCATGAAGCGACCCGTTTGACTGATTTGCGACGGAATTTGCCGTCGCAATTTTTAACTTTGTATTTGCGACGGACCAAAGCCGTCGCAAATCTTACATTTATATTCGCGACCTTTCGGGAAACGGTCCTTTGACTGATTTGCGATGGAATTTTCGTCGCAAATACGAACCGTTTTTACGCGTCTTCTCGAGAAACGGTGCGTTGACTGATTTGCGACGGAAAAGCCGTCGCAAATCAGTAAAAACGACATCGTTTTGTCTTTGACAGGTGAAATTTGCGACGGATAGGCGTCCGTCGCAAATTTTTTTACAATTATAAATACTTTCCTCGCGAAGCAGACGGATCCTGCGAGAAAAAAGAAGAAAAGGAGGAAAACGAAAGGAAAAGGAAGGAGAAGTCGGGAAAAGGAAGGCGTCCGTCCCCACCGAGTTTTCGTTTCGACATTTTCTACAAATAAACCGTAAGTTTTCTTCATTTTTACCGTTTAAAATTTAATTTTAAAGCATGTTTAGAGAATTGATTTTAGTTGAGAATTGATTTTAGTTTAATTGTTTGAATTATATTAGTAATAAATTGATTTTAGTTGAATTAGTTTATCGAATTTTAATTTAAATCATTTTTAAATTTTTGTTAATTAAGTTTAGAATTGAATTAGTTGAATTGTTTGAATTATATTAGAAATGAATTGATTTTAGTTGAATTAGTTGATCTAATTTAATTAGTAGATCGAATTTTAATTTAATTTTAAAGCATGTTTAATTTTTGTTAAGTTTATAATTGAATTAGTTGAATTGTTTGAATTATATTAGAAATGAATTTATTTTAGTTGAATTAGTTGATCTAATTTAATTAGTAGATCGAATTTTAATTTAATTTTAAAGCATGTTTAATTTTTGTTAAGTTTATAATTGAATTAGTTGAATTGTTTGAATTATATTAGAAATGAATTGATTTTAGTTGAATTAGTTGATCTAATTTAATTAGTAGATCGAATTTTAATTTAATTTTAAAGCAAGTTTAATTTTTGTTAAGTTTATAATTGAATTAGTTGAATTGTTTGAATTATATTAGAAATGAACTAGTGATCGTCCTACCCGTGCTTCGCACGACTGGAATTTGTGACAATTTTACATTTATAATAATAACCTATTTTAAATTATAAATTTTTTATTAATTAATTTACCATAAATCTTTGTTTTTTTATCTGAAAAAATACACTTCAATTGAAATTTGTCATATTCGTTATTAGTATTTAAGAGTCAATAATTTAACCTGATCATTAATTCATTAAAAAATTTAGTATGGGTGGTTGTTTATTTATTTGAAAGTAATACTATGGGATATTGTATTAATTTTTTTTTTAAACAATATGAAATTTAATTTACTTTTATAAATAGTAATTTATAGCATATGAAATTATTCATCACCATCCCTCAATGTATTCATGTGATGATGACACGTAAATGCTCCCCTGTAGATGGAATCAAACCACATCCCTCATTCTACCATGAGTTCTCACCTAAATACCTAAACATAGCAATAAAGAAATTGAGAAAAATTTTAACAGCTCAACATGAAAGATACTGCCTGCAACTCTAACATATGAAGAAGGCGATATATTCACAATTCGGAAGCCACTAAAATTAAGATAACAGAGTAAGTTTTTTTTTTTTTACAAAATTGAAGATAGTCTGAAATCTATATTGATTCGTGGCTTGATTCTGTTCATTTTTTCAAATTCTTGACATTTTCAGCTTAGATCGAAAATGAGGATGTGCAAGGTCGGTGGATTGTGAAATGATTATAAAAGCATAGATGTAATTCCATAGACAAAGACGAACAGTTGCATGTGAAAATCCAGGTCATTTAATTAGTTAATCATACATTCTAAGAAATATTGATTACATTTAATACTATTTCGCTTAGATCCCTTAATTAACCTTTAAAATGCTATCAATTCTTAAACAGGGCACTGGGATGGATTTTTGGAAAAAGAAAAGGCGTTGAAGAAACCCACTTACTTATAATTGATTACACATACATTAGAATGCTCATTTGTCCAGAAAAATATTGTTGCATGTGCGAGATAAGTGGTTATACAATTCTTAAAAACTAAATAGTGCTAACTTACTGGTAACACAAAAATTTTGATGAGTTAAATATAGTAATACTTCTAATTTAATTTTAATTTTTGTAACTTAAAACTTTTGCTCTATTGGCAAGGTTGATCTGTTCGAAGTTGGGATCGATACTCAAAAGCATTGGTTATACCTTATTCGAAGTTGGGATTGATTCTCGCAAGCATTGGTTATACCCTATTGAAGACACAAATTAAAATACTAACACAAAATGGAGGTACACAAGTATTTTCACCTTATTTTACAAAATTAACATGTATGTTACATAAGATCATAACATTAAATATTTAACATACATGTTAATTTTAATGATTTATTTTAATAATTTAATATAGAGCTCTGTAAAACGGAGGTACACAAGTACTTTTTTAGAATATAGAGCTTTGATATAAAACATTTCGTCTTCTTCATATATTCAGAGCAGGAAGACTTGTCATTAATTTTCCTTTTCAAAATAGAACTATCAGTTTGCTTGTCATCAACATCCACATCATAACTAAGGCTTTACCGAAACATCATTGGTCTCCTACGTATTATATGTAATTAAACTTAAACAATCAATACATAGACATGAATATCAAATATAGAAGTATAACCAAATATATATAAATGAACACAATTAAAAAACTTGAATTACCTCTTCGGCACCATCTGAATTGGAATATTTAGTAATCAAAGATGAATTTGTATGCACCTTCACAACACTAAATACATCAGCACGACGTCCAACATCATCTGGTTTTATTTGAATTTTAAACAAAAGAGTACGCTCCATAAGATCTTGTATCTCATTTGGAATATAAGAATAACCAATCTGCATTTGTTTTTAAAAAAGAATACTGATATCGTCCAATAAAAAATAATGTTATACAAATTACATTTAAAAAATAATTTATAATTTTTTTAAGTATTATTAAATTATAAGAAAAAAATTAAAAGAAATAAAATTACAAATAAATAGTTACATTATTTCCAAATTCCAAGATCTCTAAGCTTTCTTTTGAATAAGTTCACAACAAACATTGTCCCATATATTCAAACTGACATTACTTGTTTCATCAACAACAACAACAATCACTCGTAATCCATATCTACAATGTAGTAAAAAACAAAAACTTTGTGAATTTTCTCGTTATAATAGCATATAATTAATTCCAAAAATATATGATTATATGAAATATGAAAGAATAATAATAAAAGTTTTACTTTATAACAAAAGGAACATCTTTTAGTCCACATTTTAAACATTCAAATTTCCTATTGTCCTTAAAAACTTTTCGAGAACACTTCTTGCACGAATAAAACCACCAATTATCGTAGGAGTTCAGTTCAATAATTTTGGCACAAATCCAAAACATCCCAACCTACAAAATTTTGAAACATTAATAAAATATTTATAAGAATTAGTATTAATTAATGAAAATAACTAATATAAATACAAATATATATTAGTTATATATTTGTACTAATGCACTAATGCACTCACCTTGTGCACTAATGCACTCACACCTTGTGCACTAATGCACTCCCGGGATCCTTCAGCTTTGGTGGAAGCGCCTTGTGCACTAATGCACTCACCTCGTGGTTCAGCTGCACCAACTTCGGCTCATCCACTCGCCGTCTTTTTGCAATCAAGTCCTTCAGAAACTTTGCATAATGCGGCATCTGTTCCAAAACATCATAAAAAGGAATATTAATATGCAATTGTTTAAAAATATCAAGAAATTTTGCAAATTTTTCATCAAGCTTCTTTTTCATGAAGCGCTGTGGATACGGGACGGCTATCACAGATTTGGGTACCCCTCATTCATCTCTTTCTGTTTCTTTCACTTTATCCCTTGCTTCCTTTGCCTTTTTCCACTTAGGAATTCTCTCACCCTTCTCAATTTCTCCCTCTTCAAGCTCCTTGCTTGCTTGAGTGCTCTCACCCTCAACCTTCTTCTCAACTCCTTCACTTTCAATCCCCTTCTCAACTTGGGGCGTCTCAAAATCAACAGGCATCTGAGGACCTTCATAGTTGGTTCCACTTCTAAGCTGGATCGCCTTGCAATGCTCTTTCGGGTTCCCCTCCGACATTCTATTCACTGACTTTGCAATCTGGCTCATCTGGAACTCTAAAGAAGTGAACCTTCGATTGTTCTCTTGTTGAGTTCTAGTCCACTCAACATTCATCTTCTGGAGCTCTTGATCACGTTGATCACCCTTCTTGTGCAGCTCCTTCACATCGTACTCCAAGGATGACAGCCTCTTACTTCCTTCCTCCACCTTCTGAAGAATAGCTCTCAACATCTCCTCGGTTGATGCACCGCCTTCTCCACCAGGAGGCTTTGAACCTGGATCAACACCTGCAGGAACAGTAATACCAGCTTTTGGGTTAGCATAAGAAAAATTCTCATTTTTCCTCCATGTGTTTTGAGGAGGCTGCTGGCCTCCTTGATCTCCTTGTGTGTTCCTCCATTGATTTTGAGGTGGCTGTGACCCTGGAGGTGCAAATGGCTGACCATAAGAAGGCCTTCCAAACTGATTTCCACCTTGGTAGCCATTCTGATTGTAATACGGTCCTCCCATGTAATTGGCTACCTCTTGCTGTCCACTTGGCTGGTCTACTCTCTCATTCTCTACTGCATGCTCTCCAACCATACTCTTCCCCAACTCGAGGTTGTTGATCTTCTCCATCATGGCCATCAATAGCCTTCTCGTTCCTTCACCCTCTTCAACCTGATGCACTCTCTAGAAGTCTGGGTCTCCATTCCAAGCCCCGGCATTCGTGACAATATTGTCCACGATCTCTCTACACATCTCTATGCCTTGATTCAGGAATGCTCCTCCCGCACAGGCGTCTAAATGGTCTTGCCCTGCCTTGTTGGCACCACTATAGAAGAATGCCATAATGTCTTCCTCGTTGTACCCGTGCTGCGGGCACTCAATCAGCATGTTTGAGTATCTCTCCCACGCTTGGCGTAAATCCTCTCCAGACTTCTGGCGAAAGGACGAGATCTCAATCCTCGCTTTTATAGTTCTTGATGGAGGGTAAAAGCGCTCGAGGAACAGACGCTCGAGCTCGGCCCAAGTGGTAATACCTCCCCGCGGGAGCGTATTATCGTACCACTCCTTGGCTATTCCCGTCAATGAGAATGGGAACAGCCTAAGCCTCTTGACATCTTCAGACATGCCATTATAATTGAATGTTGAGGCTATCATGAGAAAACTCCGCAAGTGAGTGTGAGGATTCTCCTTCCCGATCACTCCTTTGAACTGATTCTCGGTAAGCAACTTTAGAATTCCCGGAGATATCGAGAAGTTGTTCGCCTCAACTGGAGGTAAAGCCACTCCATCATAGTACCGCTGTGGCTGCGCTGCAAACCTCCCTCGAATAGCCATCTGATCTGCGTTCTGAGGAACGTGTTGAGGATTAGCAGCTGGTACGGGTACTTGTTGGGGTGGTGGTGGGTAAACAGGTGGTTGATGATAGACTGGGGGTGGAGGATATGGGTATGGTGGGTAAGGATAAGGTGGGTATGGGTAATGTTGGTATGCTGGGTTGTTGAAAGGGTTATTTGGGTTTTGTGGGTAAGCAGGATTTTGGTTCTGGTTTTGGGGTTGTGTTTGTGCAGAGTTGATTGTGTCTTGTGGGTTCGGGTGTGGGCTCTCAGTTCCCCCTATGGGTATCTACTGATTACTGCCGTTTCCATTGGCACCCTCTGCCCGTTCCACAAGAGCAGTATACTCTGCAGCTATTTTGTCTAACTCCCCAAGTTCATCAGAAATCTTGTCTTTGTTTCCCGCGGCAGTAGTCATTCTTCTCAAGAAGGCTCGGTTCCTTCTAGCTATTGTCTCAGGATCTGCAGGCAACCTCTCTTCGCTCGTATTGCCTTGTGAGCGTGTTTTCATAAACCTGAAACACTAGCAGAAGGATCAAAACGCAACTGCCGATTGAATAAAAATAAACAGAAAATAAAGCACTCACTACCAACTACTAAGCTATCTACAAGTCCTATTCAAAAAGCATATCACGCCATCCCCGGCAACGGCGCCATTGACTTGAAGCGAACTACACTAGCTTCTACTAGTAGCTTCCCCGCAAGAGTACGGGTTCACAGTAGTATGGGCAAGTATAGGGACCAAGTATTATCGAACCCAAGGGAAAGTGTATATGCGAATAGATCCCTGAAGATCTACGCGTCGTAGCTAATATGAGTGTAATGTTTTTGGGTTTTTGAAAGATTAATTAAAAGACTGAATTAAACTAAGTAACCTAAAATACTAAAGAAATCAAATTAACTAAGGGTTGTGTTCTAATGAGAGATGGTGATGCTTAAGATAGGAATCCCTACGTATACTAACGGAGCAGGTACATAATCAAAATAACTGTGACACACAAGAATTAACCTAAGTCTAAGAATGCAAGGTGAAAGCTCAAGATTCTAAACCCTAATACTTTACCCTAACACTCGACTTCACGAATCTACTAACAAGTTACTAAATTGTGCTTAATTAATGAGACCCTAATTTAACTAAGGTGATGCGGTCGTCCTCCTTCGCTAAACCGGTAGATGAATTAACCTTTCCTAAACTCTCTCGTTAAGTCTACTCGTTGTTAAAGAGTGATACGATCGTCCTCTCTCTAACACCTTTCGAACGAAATTCAAGAGCGAAGTCTAGATTAATTTTAAGAATTCATTAACCAAGAGAATTAAAACCTAACGTCACAAGTTACTCTAATTACATACCCACAACCTACTTCTACGAGTTCATCCTACCCTAAGCATGCAAGGGTTTTAGCCGGACATGGCTTTAACAAACATAAAAGCAATAGAAGAAACAACGAACATAAACATAATGAATTGAACGAAGAAAATAAGAAACATGAACTAGGGTTTATAAAAGAAAATAAATCTGAGAACTGAAATTTAATTAACTAAAACGAAGTTTCAAAGTGTTTAAAGAAATCAAACTAACTAAAAGAAACTAATAAACGAAAAGAAACTTAGAATTCGTATGCAAAACCTCAACAAAACGTAAATTAAACTTGCTCCTCTCCTTCCTCTCCAAAAACTAAGTCTAAAGTGATTTCTAAAGTTCGGGGATTTTTCAAAACGTGTTTGGAAGAGATATATATAGGCAACGGGCCAATTCGTGAACTCGTGGGCCGAAAAACGTAAGTTGGAGAAAACGCCTTGGAAGCGCTCGAGCAGACCCGCTCGAGCGGGTCGCTCGAGCTAAAGTGGTCGAGCGGATCAGGTGCTCGAGCGGGGCGCTCGAGCTCGCTTGGTCGTGCAGTTCTGGTGCTCGAGCGGCGCGCTCGAGCTATCTCCCTCGAGCGGCCCAAACGTTCTGTATGTTTTTAGGCGCTCGATCTACTTCACTCGAGCGGGGCGCTCGAGTGACGATGCTCGAATGGGTCTTCCTTCCTTTGCAACTAACACTTTTCTTCACACGTACTAATACCAATCGTATTTCTTCGATATCTTCTCATCCGGGCATCCGTTTGAGTCGATTCAAAGTCCTACGAACTCCGTTTTTCGTCCTCGATTCACCTATGAGTATCAAAGAGACAAATTCATCAATGTATAGAAATAGTACCCATTTGGCTCTAAAAACTCAATAAATTCGACCCAAAACTAGGGTGTTTCTAGCTACGAATCATGACAATTTCACGCCTAATCAGGCAGCACCATTAATTAATCGCCGGCGGATTCCACGGCGGATAGCCGTGGTGGTTTAGCAGTTTCGCTCCGTCGCCGCCGGAATTCATGGTGGTTTCGCTGCGTCCATCGGATTCCATGGCGGTATCAATGCATCAGTTTGGCGGTTTTGCAGGCTCTCAACGTATCTCCGCGAGCAAGCCTTCCCGTCGCCTCCAAGGAACAACCACGGAGAGGGTGTCGTCCTCCAACCCACCGCCCCTCCATGTCTCCAGGTCGTGCAGCCTGAGGATCTCCCCAGCGTTTGATTTCTCGCCGCCCAGAGAGAGAGAGGGGATGGAGAGAGAAAAAAAATTTGAAATTGTGAAAGAGAGAGAGAGAGTGGGTGAGTTTTTGTTGGGATGGGGAAGGACGCGTACGCGTGGGGGGTTTGGGTGTTTTGGGCCCCACCTTTTAAACCAAATTGTAATCTAATAAAAGGGAGAGAACCAAATAGGTTTTTTATTCTAAAAGGTAAACTTATTTGTAATATTCTCTATTTAATATATATAACATTAAGATCTATCTATAATTTGTATAATTATTGAAATGAATTTTAAATTTTATTGCTATTTTTAAAATTTATTTATACACATATGTTATATTAAATTTTGTTTGCAAGTTTTTCAAATTGAAAATAATTTTTTAAATAATTATTTTTCATATATTTTTGGTTAAATCATAACTTTAATAAATACCAGGTTTCAAGTTTGAATTTTAATTACTTTAATGCTTAAAAGAGTTTCAATTGTGTAGAATCAATCAATGATTAATATCGTGGAAACAGCATATCATGTGACACTCATGTGTGTCGAACGACGCCATTTTTTTTCAACGTAAAAAGGGTCAAAATTGGGCAAACGTTTAAAATTTTGGACTATTTTTGAATTTTTTCTAAATTTTGGGACTTAATTGGTGAAATTTAAATACATATGAAACTAAATAAATAAAATAAATTATTATGACCATTTCTGTAAAGGTAAAAAAAAAAATATATAGGGCAAAAATGATTTAATTTCCAGTTTTATGCCATTTGAATATACATGACTAAATTAGAAAAACTAATAATTGTTGGATCATTTTAATATAATTAAAAAATTATGGGATGAAAATAGTTTAAATGCCATAAAATGTTAGTAAGGATATATCTGTAATTTTATAATTAAAACTTTAAACTATTTTAAATTAAAAAGGTTAATTTTGTCATTTTAAATTTATTAATTTTATTTATTGGTAGGGCGATGCAGTGCAATTACAATATGCGCAATGCAATCATTAGAAATGAAAATCATACGTTGGATCGAGGATCTAATGATACTAAAGGGATTTACTGATGTCAGGAAGGGCGAAACCTTCCTGACCGTAGAAAGACCCTTCTTAATTTATTCTCGATTACTTTCACACTACACTTTTTATTTTATTTTAGTGGCGAGTTGTTTATTAATATTTAAAATAACTAGTAATCCTCTCGTGCGATGTACGCTTTACAAATTGATAAAGTTATAATTTGAAATATATAGTGTGAGATTGATGGTATATAAATTATAAATTAAATTTATTTTGTTCACCACCTAATTAATTTTTTTATATATATAAATTTTCAATAACGTTTCTTATTAATATACTTCCCTTGTTGCAGAGTCAATTTTTCCATTTTATTTTCGAACATTTCCACAGTAAGTTTCTCATGTATAATGATAAAACAATACTCACTACATATAATCTTTAATCTCCAAATTAATACAATATTATAAAAAAAACAAAGTATAGAGTGAAAATGATTCATATATGAATCATTGAAGGGTATAAGTTGTTTTCACTAAAGAGTATTAGTTATTTTTACTAAAGGATATTAGTTATTTTTACTGAAAAATATTAGTAGTAGTTGTTTATTGAAAACAAATTAAGACTCTTCAGTGAAAACGACTAATACTCTTTTTTGAAAAAAACTAATACTATTTAGTGAAACCAACTAATATTTTTCAATAATTCATGTACGAACCAATTTCATTATATACATACTTTATTAAAAAAATTATTTATTTAATTTATTTTTAGCACTATTCATTACTTTACCCAAAAAATCAACATCTAGCCTACCATATTTCAATAAACAATCTTTTTTTATTTTTCAATTTCTTCTTCCAACAAGAATATTAATATTTATTATTCTCTCCTATCATTTTATCTTCTCTTTCTCTCTTTTTTTTTTTTTTTTTAGAATCAATTAAATATATTCACATATATATAGATTCAAGTTGGGTTCTTTACTATAGGATAGTTTTTTTTAAGTGCTAATTGTCTCCAAGTAGCTGAAAAATTCCATGGAACTCTGCAGTACAAAATCATCTCCAGAATTGCAAAATTACCCCTATAATCGTCTGCTCATGCCTGCCACCTCCAAAAGCTGAAGCTTGTCTATCCTATCAGTCACTGTTCATTTCTTGCCCGTGTATTTTAACCAAACCAGAGTTTTAAAATCAATTGGCAACCATTATTTTCAAATTGGAGAGAGAAAAATGCAGGTTTAGCTACATTCGAAATTTGGGGGAGACGATTCTTGCGAAATTTAGGTAAGAATTTCCATTTTACAATTTATTCAAAGCATTATTTAGCCTGATTCTTGGCGATATGGGGTTTGGATCCTAACAAGAAGAAATCGGTAGCGATATACGTGTGGGTTGCTAGAGGCCGTTTTATGAGAATAATTCTTTTATTGCATTTGCTTTAGTTATGATTGAATGTTGAATTTCTATTGCAAACCGTTCAATATATAGTACATGTTACATTGTAGTTAATGTGGTGATACCCGATCACGAAAGACAACATTAACAGTTTACTTGTAACTAAACGTACGTTTTCACGACCTAGGTGGAATTGAACAATCCGCCGTGAAAGGTCGATGTGTAAGGCTCAGATTGGTCTATCTTGACTAAGAGATTGCACTAGCACATTTAGTGTGTGTTGAAGAGGTCCTACAACGAGGAGAAATTCTTCTGTTCTGAAAGGTGAAGAATTAGACCTCAGTGGTTGTTGATTTCTTAATCTCCGTCACTTAAATAGGACCGTGTGTGCTTATTAGTTACTGCTTTGATTCATGTTGGGTGAGAATCATTGCGACTTCGAACTTTGTGTCTTGGGCAGTAATATTAATCATACGACGGTTGCTAAGATTTAATACGGAGAAACGCGTGCGAGTACGGCTCGTGTGATTAGTCCCCTTGGTGGGCTCAGAAGTTTTATTGTACCAAATCTTGCAAGTGAAGAATTAGTTTCTTCGGTACGAATAATAATGTTGAGCTGTCTTTACTCCAAGGTGAAAGATGTTAATTAATTTAGAGCTATTCAGAAGCTTAATTAATTAATGGACTTGATAATCTTAAACGCGGGAAATAATAACCGGGAGCCCATATTATCGTAATATGGATTAAGATGGATAGTGCAATATTAATTTATTAGTGGTAATAATTAATATTAATGGGCTGAATTATATTGGGGCTCAATATTGAAATTCAGAAGTCCATTAGGAGGTCCAATCTTAATTCTCCTTAAGGCCCCTCAAGTAGCCCATTAAGTAGTCCAATAATGATAAGGTGATTAAAATAAAGAATATATTAATGCTGATTTTTCAAGTGATTTTCGAAAATAAGAGAATCAAGAAGAAATAAGATTTTGTTGATTTTCTTGGAAAGATATTATGGAAGATATGTATTCTAGGAATACAAGAATATCTCATATATTCAAGAAGATCCAAATCTTTGGATTTCATCTTGTAATTTTCGAAAATTAGACCTTAATATGTAGGGTGAGATTTTTGTGGAATATTTTATTTTGGAGAAAAGAATATATGAGATATATTCAAGATTTCTTAGAGTCTAAGAAAAGATTTTCTCCAAGCCCAAATATACTTAAATTTTCGGCCCCTTCATATTATAAATAGGGGATGATTATTCCATCTTCAAGTACATAATTCCATGTGTTGGAAAAATCAAGAAGCATAGATATTTTTCTTTTTCCTTAGTTTATTAAATTACTTGAAAGCATCTCCCACCGGTGATCAAGTGAGGTGAAAAGGGAAATACTTGAGAAGGCTTTGGGTTGATAGAGCGAGATTATAATTGTCCCGTATATCCAAAGGCCAATTCTACAAGAGGTACGTTAATCGCATATTTACTTGTTTATTCCGCCTAGTTAATATGTGAAATTAATTCAACATGCATGATGAAAATTAGTTTTTGGAATTATTATTTGAATTAATTAGGATTAATTCATGCTAGTAATAATTGTATTTAAATTCGTATTTAAATTTCATCCCGAATAGATTCCGGGCACCCCTATTTTCCCAACAACTGGTATCAGAGCCACGGTTTCAGGCTCTGATCTTTAAATTATAATTTAAATTGTTAAACATTAAATTGAAATTGGATAGTAGAATTGCTAGATCTTTTTTGCAGGTATCCAATTGTCATGGTTTTAATGTTGTTAATTTCATGCGTGTGAATTAATTGTTTTTAATTCGATTCGTTCGAATTCGTTTTTCTCGTGAGAAAATCCACGAGTAGATTAGTTGTTTTTATTTTGATTTGATCATTGTAATAGACTAGTCTAGATCTAGTATTTATTTTTTTGTAAAATAAATTGTAACCGGATCGTGACGAAGAACGAAGAATTAAAAATGGCGTACCCGGACGACGCATACAAGCGTGGCGCGTGTATGGTCGTAAAATCATGCAAGGGGTGAAGAAAATGGAGACGAACGGCGAAAAACGGCGCACGGGGTGCACGGCGCACGACCCGGGCGCAACGGGAGGCCGGCGCCCGCGCACGCGCGCGCGCCTCGGGCACGGCCTGGTGCGCCTCGGGGCGCCTCGTGCAGCGCCTCGGCGCGCCTCCGTGCAGCGCCTCGGGTGCGCCTCCGTGCAGCGCCTCGGGTGCGCCTCGGCGCGCCTCCTGCAGCGCTTCGGCGCTTTTTGGGCCGGGAGGCGCGCGGGCCCACTTCGTGGGCCGACGCGTGCCGTATCTCGGGCCGTGGAATTTTTTTCGGTTCGTATTTTTTTTTCCGTGTGATTTTAAACGTCGTCCCGAACCCCAAACGATGCTGTTTTTGAAGAAGTGTTGCTGTTCGAGTGGGAGCGTGTCGAGACGAACGTCGGAAAGCAACAAGGACGATTTTTCGCATCAAGACGTGAAGAAATTAAACCGTGACAATTGGATTTGAGTGCTCCAATGTGTTTAATTTTGTTTTGATGGATGTTTTATTTCGTGCACTTATTATTATTTGTTAATATGTGTTTGCATGAATTTAATTGTCCAAGAAAAACCTTACTTTCGAAAATTACTAAGTATGTTTTTTTAATCGCAATTTTATTCCGGATATTAAAATTGGATTAATTTGGCCTCCATAATTTATTTATTTGTGAAGTTCTTTTGGAATACATTTCCCCCTCGGATCGGCCAAAAGAACGGATTTCACATGAATAAATTCCGAAAGGATGATTGTGGATTATTACTAGTGGCGGTATTGACCCTCACCCCGAGTGGCTTGCTCAAAGCGAAATAATAATCCTGTATTTAATTATGGTTATTACTTAGGCATAGGAAAATAATATTAACTTACTCCCCTCGGAGTCCCTGTCAGTTTCTATTTGGTCAAAGTGGGAGCCAACTATTAATTTTGAATTAAGGATTTGTAACTCTTAAGTTTGTAATCCGCTTGAATGTGTTTAAATGTATAGGCCACCCCTCGTGGCGCATTTAAATTGTTTCGAGATGTTGGCTGATGCATGATTATATTGTTTTAAGGTTTCAATATAATTATCGAATTATGTGATAATTTCATATTTTTCTAGATATTGATATGAATGTATGTTTTATTCTCATTTCATCATGTCGCAACCTTTTAATCCACTGTTTAATATACTTAAAGTTAATAAACTTTTTGGAGTGATTTATATCGATTGGAAATGTTTTTTTTTAAAATTTTGTCCTTACTGCACGAAAACACAATTGGGTTATTTATGTTAATATACCCGGCAAGCCTAATGATAAGTCAAGCAATGGGAAGAGGCAGTTTATGATTGGAAGCGTGACAATGAACACATGAAGTGCATCATCTTGACATCTCTGTCTAAGGATTTGAGGCGCGTTCATGGAGACATTGTATCCGCTGTTGAAATCATGGAACACCTTGAAGAGATGTCTTCACATCAAATCCACGACTAATCAGTTCACCAAACATGACTCGGTCAAGTTGAAAATGGTGGAGGGAACGCCCGTGAGGGAGCACGTTCTCAAGATAATGGCATACCTTAACAAGTTGGAAGTACATGGTGCAGATTTTGATTGATTTCATATATCATTCTCTACCGAGAAGCTTTGAGCAGTTTCGTCTGAACTGTCAGATGAATGAACGGACAAATCGTTTGCCCGGGCTCTTGCTAGCTTTAGTTTCGATGGAGGTGAAAATGGAGCACCAGTCTAGTGCTATGGTGGCTAATGGTCCGTCTACCTCTTTTGGTCCCAAGGGAGGGAAAAAGAGGAAGAGAACCAAAGGCCGGATCCAAGCAAATCCAATTGTTGCGAAAGGCAAATGCAAAGGCTAGCATCGAAGGGGAAGTGTTTTAGTTGTGGTGAGAGAGGACAATGGAGGTCTGTCTGTTCCAAGCCTAAGAGGCTAGGAAAGTTAGGTAATTCACACACCTTAGTCGTCGAAACTTGTGAAGTGGCGTATGCTGTCTATTCGTGGATTGTGGATACGAGAGCTACTGATCACATTTTTTTCATGGGTTCAAGCTAACCCGACGACTTAACGGAAGTGAGATCCCCATCACATCGGGCAATGCTACGAGAGTGGCAGCTGAAGCAGTGGGAGAAGTGCGACTATCTTTTGAAGATAGAGTTATGGTCTTGAGAGACGTTCTTCATGTTCCTAGTTTAGAAAGAACTCAACCTTCAGTTTCTAAACTGTTTGAATAGATACTCAGTTTCTTTTAATAAGGATGTTATTATTTCTTGAAACGATGAGTTTATCTGTTCCGGAACTTCAATGGATGATCTTTATACCATTTTTTGGGCACACCACTCACAAAATTGAATCTAATAACACATCGATTATTTCGAGCAATAAAAGAAAGCGTTCTTCGGAGATGAACGAAACACTTCTATGGCATCTTAGACTAGGTCATATTAATCTAAAGCGGATAAAGAGATTGGTGAAAGACGGATCCTTGGAATCATTCCAAGTCGAACCGTTTCCAACTTGTGAATCCTGTTTAGAGGGTAAAATGACCAAGAGGGCATTTGGAGCCAAGGGGAATAGAACCACGGAAGTGTTAGGACTCGTTCATACCGATATGTGTAGTTCAATGACGATCATAGCAAGAAGGGGTATGAGTAAATTGTCTTTTTCAATGATTACTCGAGATATGGATACATCTACCTTATGATGCATAGGGAAAGAAGTATCAAGTTTCCACGATTTGATCGTAGAGGCGAATACCTTAGCGATGAATTCTTGAACTAGCTATCAGACGAAGGGATTGTATCCCTGTTGACCGCACTGGGGACCCCTCAATAGAACGGTGTGGCGGAACGAAGGAGCCAGACTCTTTTAGAAATAGTCAGATCCATGATGAGTTATTCGGATTTACCCAAGTTGTTTTGGGGTAACGCCTTGGAAACAACGACTTACATTCTAAACTTGGTGCCATCCAAATCGGTTCCTAAAACCCCTATGGAATTGTGGACCGGGCGCAAGCCCAGTCTAAGACACTTGCGGATTTGGGGTTGTCCGGCATACGTGCTAGACGAGGAAGCCGGTAAATTGGATCCATGTTCGGAATTAAGGTTGTTTATAGGATATCCCATGGAAACGAAAGGGTGTATGTTCTATAGTCTCAAGGATTAAAAAACCGTGATTAGTCCGCACTTTAAATTCTTGGAGGAAGACTATATGAACAAAAGAAAGCCCAGAAGTGAGATTACCTTAGACGAGTTAAGAGGGCGAACTCCAATACCAAGTATACAAGATGATATACCACACGTCATACCTTCACAACCGGAACCCCGTCGTAGTGGGAGGATTGCAAGGCAACCCGAGAGATTCATGGGAATTGGAGAATCTTCGGATTTGATTCCCGGTGATGAATCAGACCCATGAACAGACGACGAGGCAATCCAAGACAAAGACGCGGAGGCGTGGCAAACTGCAATGGAAACCGAGGTGGGTTCGATGGATTATAATCAAGTGTGGGAGTTGGTTGATCCACCTAGTGGGGTAGAGCCCATTGGATGCAAGCGGGTGTACAAGAGGAAAATAGGACCGGACGGAAGGGTAGAGACCTTCAAAGCAAGGCTTGTGGCCTGTGGCTTGTAGCTATGCTTAAGTCCATCCGTATTCTCTTGTCGATCGCTGCACACTTAGATTACGAGATCTGGCAAATGGATGTCAAGACAGCTTTCCTTAACGGAAGTTTTGATGGGATCTATATGCAACAGCCCAAAGGTTTCGTTGAAAAAGGCCAAGAGCACCTCGTATGCAAGCTTAAGAGATCCATTTATGGACTTAAGCAAGCATCGCGTACTTGGAACCAGTGTTTTGATGAAGTTATTAAGTCTTATGGGTTTGTGATCAAAACAAGTTCGAAAGTTGTGTGTATAAAAGATGTGACGGAACTGCGGTGGTATTCTTAGTATTATACGTAGACGATATTCTGCTCATTGGAAACAATGTAAAGGTATTGTCAGACGTAAGGGTATGGCTGTCAAATCAGTTTGATATGAAGGACTTAGGGAAAGCCGGTCACATCCTTGGGATCAAGTTCACTCGAGATCGCAAGAGGAGGATGTTGGGTTTATCGCAAGTTTCATACAAAGCCACTGTTTTGAAACATTTCAGCATGCAAGATTCCAAGAAAGGTTTGTACCTTTTAGGCACGGAATCCATCTATCTAAAGAAATATGCCCTAAGACGCAAGTGGAGATAGATGACATGAAAGACGTTCCGTACGTTTCGGACGTAGGAAGTCTTATGTATGCAATGTTGTGTACGAGACCGGATATCTGCTTTGCCGTGGGCATGAGGGCAAGATATATAAGTAACCCCGGGAAAGCACATTAGATTGCAATTAAACGCATTTTTTAGTTTCTGAAAAGAACTTGGTATGGAATGCTGATTTAACAATCAGACAATCTAATTCCCATGGGATACACGGACTCAAATTTCCAATCAGACATAGACTCCAAAATACCTACCTCGGGTAGTGTGTTTTGCATGGGAGAAGGAGCCATGACATGGAGAAGCGATTTGCAGAAATGCATCGCAGATTCGACCATGGAAGCCGAATAAGTAGTTGCTTGTGAAGTAGCGAAAGAAGCGGTTTGGCTCAAGTACTTCTTAGTGGACTTGGACGTTGTTCCGAATTTACCCATCACAATCATTGTGCCGGAGCAGTTGCAAATTCAAGGGAACCGAGAGCCCACAAGGCCAGCAAACACATAGAAAGAAAATACGGTCTTATACGAGAAATCGTTAAGAGAGGAGATAAAGAGGCGACAAAGATATGCGTCGGGGACAACCTAGTAAATCCATTCACAAAGGGTCTGCCTCTGAATACATTTGAGAGACATGTGGATGGAATGGGAGTCAAGACTATTGCCAATCTGCTTTAAGTATAAGTGGGAGGAATTATTAGGTTAGTATAGGTTGACATGAGATGTCACAGAGAGCTACTACACTAAGACATGCTTGATGTATACTAAAAGCAGACTTTAAGTATAAGTGGGAGATTGTTGGAGTTATACGTGAAAGTATGCTTTTACTTTGTATAACTCGTGTATCAAACACTCGTTTTATGAGAATAATTCTTTTATCGCATTTGCTTTAGTTATGATTGAATGTTGAATTTCTAATGTAAACCGTTCAATATATAGTACATGTTACATTGTAGTTAATGTGGTGATACCCGATCACGGAAGACAACATTAACAGTTTACTTGTAACTAAACGTACGTTTTCACGACCTAGGTGGAATTGAACAATCCGCCGTGAAAGGTCGATGTGTAAGGCTCAGATTGGTCTGTCTTGACTAAGAGATTGCACTAGCACATTTAGTATGTGTTGAAGAGGTCCTACAGCGAGGAGAAATTCTTCTGTTCTGAAAGGTGAAGAATTAGACCTCAGTGGTTGTTGATTTCTTAATCTCCGTCACTTAAATAGGACCGTGTGTGCTTAATAGTTACTGCTTTGATTCATGTTGGGTGAGAATCATTGCGACTTCGAACTTTGTGTCTTGGGCAGTAATATTAATCATACGACGGTTGCTAAGATTTAATATGGAGAAACGCGTGCGAGTACGGCTCGTGTGATTATTCCCCTTGGTGGGCTCAGAAGTTTTATTGTACCAAATCTTGCAAGTGAAGAATTAGTTTCTTCAGTACGAATAATAATGTTGAGCTGTCTTTACTCCAAGGTGAAAGATGTTAATTAATTTAGAGCTATTCAGAAGCTTAATTAATTAATGGACTTGATAATCTTAAACGCGGGAAATAATAACCGGGAGCCCATATTATCGTAATATGGATTAAGATGGATAGTGCAATATTAATTTATTAGTGGTAATAATTAATATTAATGGGCTGAATTATATTGGGGCTCAATATTGAAATTCAGAAGTCCATTAGGAGGTCCAATCTTAATTCTCCTTAAGGCCCCTCAAGTAGCCCATTAAGTAGTCCAGTAATGATAAGGTGATTAAAATAAAGAATATATTAATGCTGATTTTTCAAGTGATTTTCGAAAATAAGAGAATCAAGAAGAAATAAGATTTTGTTGATTTTCTTGGAAAGATATTATGGAAGATATGTATTCTAGGAATACAAGAATATCTCATATATTCAAGAAGATCCAAATCTTTGGATTTCATCTTGTAATTTTCGAAAATTAGACCTTAATATGTAGGGTGAGATTTTTGTGGAATATTTTATTTTGGAGAAAAGAATATATGAGATATATTCAAGATTTCTTAGAGTCTAAGAAAAGATTTTCTCCAAGCCCAAATATACTTAAATTTTCGGCCCCTTCATATTATAAATAGGGGATGATTATTTCATCTCCAAGTACATAATTCCATGTGTTGGAAAAATCAAGAAGCATAGATATTTTTCTTTTTCCTTAGTTTATTAAATTACTTGAAAGCATCTCCCACCGGTGATCAAGTGAGGTGAAAAGGGAAATACTTGAGAAGGCTTTGGGTTGATAGAGCGAGATTATAATTGTCCCGTATATCCAAAGGCCAATTCTACAAGAGGTACGTTAATCGCATATTTACTTGTTTATTCCGCCTAGTTAATATGTGAAATTAATTCAACATGCATGATGAAAATTAGTTGTTGGAATTATTATTTGAATTAATTAGGATTAATTCATGCTAGTAATAATTGTATTTAAATTCGTATTTAAATTTCATCCCGAATAGATTCCGGGCACCCCTATTTTCCCAACAGTATATGGTTCACAAGGAATTGACCTTCCAGGATACAAAACCTATCGCACGGAAATTCGATAGTTACACTCTAACGAATTTCAGAAGCAGAAATCACAAGTGTTTTAGTAAAACTCAAAATATAAGACTCGACTACTATAAATAGAGAGACTCGATTTTTCGGTGCTTAAGAAACTCTTTTAAGTCAATTTCTATTTTTGTCGAAAATGCACATCTCAAGTATTTATAGATGTCCAAGGGTTGCCTCGAAAGGTTGCAATTCTACTCAAGAGTTGCAGTAAACCCAAGGATTGCAACCTTACCCACAAAATGGTATCACTTCACCGAATAGTCACGTTGAACTAAATGGTTACAACCTTTCACCGAAATTATGTCCATTCACGAAGAGTTCTCTCAAATAATTATACTAGAGTGTACCCACGCGAATTTCGCGTACTGAAAAAATATATTATATTTATTTTCTGTAGACATTTAATATAAGAGTATTTTTGTTTAAAAAATTTCGAGGTATATACAATAAATTATGGGATTTGTTTAGCTGTGGCCCGTGCCCTTCACTAAACTCTATAGGTATATCTTACAAACTAAATAATTAAAAAAAAAAAAATCAAAATTCACATAAATTAATAACAATTATGGAATAACATTACTTAGACTAATAATTTAATAATAATCAATTTCCATTTCAATATTGAATAATTTATAAATTAATCAACATTATTAGTTATTGGGACTATACGGTAAGAAATTAATTTATATAAGAAACAATACAAATTTGAAATAAACTTTAAAGTTGCAAATACCCGTTCATCGATCAAAATGAGTTCCAAGTAGAACTTGTCTCTATTAAAATCATTAAAAAATATTGTCCAACTTTTTCAATCCTAACTTTAACGGTCAATTTTTGGCTCTCATGCACTCTTGATATTAGAAATCAGAGAAAATTGAGGTGTCATACTCTTGAAATGAGATTTAAATTACAACAATTAAACCATCATAATTATTCAGATAAAAATACATGGTATAGTTAAATTTATTATTTGTGCACTTGAAGAATATTTAAACTGAACGATGTAGAGCATAAATCAACAATCATTATTACATTCATATTGATATTGATATTTAAATCTAATCAAGTTGTGAGCACTTAAAATGATGAATTTAATTATAAAATAAATATACTAATAACAATAGATATATAACTAACCAACAATTGATGGGAGAAATCTCAGCATAAGAGTGGAACAAATTAAACTTTGATGTGAAAAAATGAAATACAATGTGCTCTTATTTATAATAAAAAAAAATGCATGCAATATTATATCTTGTCCATAATAAGAATATATCACATAAGAATATTCTTTGGAATATATAACTATACACCTTTTATTTTAGGAAAAAATAATCGAACATTATATTATACTAACTCAAAATTAGAAATGATAAATTTAGATTCATTCAATAAGTAGATCATATTTAATTACATTAAGGTTTGGAAAAAATATGATTTATAATAAATTCTAAAAATAACTAAATAAGAAAATGGAAAAAATATCTATTTGCATTAATTATGCAGATATAAATTAATGGTTTAGATTTAATGATATAGAACGAAGGGTCGAGATTAAAAACTTAACCAACTTTTAATGAGAGCACAGTATTTCAAAATGGAGAGATTTGAGATATGCCACATCAGCCTAAGAATAAGGTGGTGTTGACACATCATTTTGGAGAAGTTTGAGAATATATTATTATAAGATTATGTAAATATACTAATATACAATACGAGCCGTAGCCAAATGGCACGGTCGTGCCCGGCTCGGTGGTCGTGCGATTCCGGCGTCCAAAATGGCGTCGTTATAGCTGACGAATTTTCTTGAATTTCCGGTGTTAATGGCGTGAATTATTGGGCGGAGCTTGAAGGCGTTGCGACGATGGCCAATTGCTGGCCAGTTTGAAGCAATTCCGGCGTGAAGCTGCGTTTTCCGTCGAATTCCTCTATTTCCGGTGTAGAATATTATGAATCAATGGAAGATTCAAGATGAGTTGAGAAATTGCCATTGTGGTGATGAAAGGGAAAGGAGAGCTTTCGTATATTTTCACAGAATGAAGGAAATGAATTGTTATCTTACAAAGGAAGGGTCAAAGCCCTTTAAATACTAAAAGGGAACTAATACTAGTATACAATGTAAGTAATACTAATACAATAAGTAAAAGATTAACACTTTTACTCCTAAGACCCCCCCTCAAAATGGGAGTGAATGTTGATCAATCCCATTTTGGACTTGAACTCTTGAAAGAGGCTAGGCCCTTGTGGTTTTGTCAACATATCAGCAATATTTTCAGTGGTTGGGATTTGAATAATCTTGATTACACCCTCTTTGATCTTTTCTCTTGTGTAGTGGTAGTCTATTTGGATGTGTTTTGTCTTCTCGTGTAGGACTGGGTTGTGAGCAATGCAGAACGCGGCTTTACTGTCGGTATAGATGAGTGCAGGTTGTGGATGGTGTATTCTTAAGTCTCTTAAGATGTATAGAATCCATTGGACTTCGGAGGCTGTGGCACCCATTGCCCTGTATTCACTCTCGGCTGATGATTTGCTAACTGTGCTCTGCTTCTTTGACTTCCAGGAAATGAGAGAATCCCCAAGGTAGACTGCGTATCCATTTATGCTTCTTCTTGTTGTTTCACATCTAGCCCAGTCCGCATCTGCAAAAGCTTGTAACTTAAATGAGCATTGGTTAGAATAGAGTATGCCTAAGCCAATGGTGGACTTTAGGTATCTTAGTAACCTGTGAACAGCAGCCATATGTGATTTATTTGGATTACTCATGTATTGACTCAAAGTTTGTATAGCATATGATAAGTCAGGTCTAGTAATTGTTAGGTATAGAAGTTTACCAACTATTCTTCTATACTCAGAAGCATTTTCAATGATAGGAGAATCATCATTGGAAAAACCTTGTTTTGAATCCATGGGTGTTGTACATGGCCTGCTGCCCAGATAACCACAATCTGCTAAGAGATCAAGAGCATACTTTCTTTGACAAAGTTGCAGACCTTTGTCACTTTTGGCAACCTCTATGCCCAGAATATATTTTAATACACCAAGATCTTTGATAGTAAATTTATTGTGCAAGAAACTCTTGACATTCAAAATCTCAGAAAGTGTATCTCCAGTGATAATAATATCATCAACATAACATAATATAACAGTGAAAGAATGTTCAGTATGTTTTGTGAAAAGTGATGTATCAGCAAGAGATTGTTCATATCCAAAATCAATCAAAGTATCAGATAACTTTGTAAACCATTGTTTTGAAGCTTGTTTCAAACCATAAAGACTTTTATTTAATTTACAAACTCTTGTATCACTTACATCAATATATCCCGGAGGTGGTAACATATATACCTCCTCATATAAATCACCATGCAGAAAAGCATTATTAACATCACACTGATGTAGATGCCAGTTTTTAGCAATTGCAACAGATAACAGGATTCTAACAGTAGTTATTTTTGCAACAGGTGAGAAAGTGTCAAAATAATCAATGCCTTCTTCTTGGGTGTATCCTTTTGCAACTAATCTTGCTTTATATCTTTCTATAGATCCATCAGGTTTATACTTAACCTTATAAACCCACTTACAACCTATGCAATGTTTACCAGGGGGTAAGTTTTCTAAAGTCCAAGTTTTTGTCCTTTCTAGAGCTTCAAGCTCTGAAGACATTGCTTTCTGCCAATTCTCATCTTTGTGAGCTTGTTTATAAGTCTTAGGCTCACAAATTTGGGAGATATCAATTAAGACAACAAGAGGTTGTCTTTTGAACAGAGAAGATATGAATTTCATTAATGATAAAGATAGAATGATTACAGATTACAAGGCAAGTCTGGTCCTAATCTAGGCATATCTTCTGTTATCTTTAGGCACCAGAAACCAGTCCAGAAACCTATCCTGGACGGCCTTCAACTCTGCAGAAGATGTTGGAGTGAAGTTCGCCAACACCTTGGTCTTGTACAGTCTCTTCAGCTCAGCCCAATCAACCTGGTCTCCTGCCATGGGAGTGTTAAGATAAGTGAACTCAGGGGCAGTCACCTCCAGGTTGAACTCAATGGTAGAGTCCATCAATTGTTTGTACAGCTCTGCATCATAAGCTTGCATCCAGGTGTGAAAGGTTTTGTTGATCAGCTCATCATCCTCTGGTGCTGGCCTCTGGATATAGTGTTGGATGAACCAGAGAGTCTTTGCCTCTTTCCATTTCTCAATCAAGGGCACAGGCACAGTAGAGTCAAAAGACCCTTCTGTCCTGAGAGGTAGAATGTTCATCACTTCAATGGGAGCTTTCCTCCTCTGGCTAGATCCTCCTGCACCAGAAGAAGCACCTGCTTCTCTGCTCTTCTTGTTTTGCCTCCTAACATATCTGAGCCTCTGCTCTTCATCTATGTTCTTCCTGATCCTTGCCTGCTTCTCCTCTGGAGTCTCTTCCTTGTATCTCTTCTGAGCTTCTTCAACAACAGTCTCAAGGAAGCTTTTCTTGACTCTTCTGATCTTCTTCTTTGCAGGTCCAGAGATGGAGATTGGATCCTGCTCAGCTTCTGACTCCTCTTCTGCAGCAAGCTGCTTAGCCATGGAAAGAGATTTGAACTCCTCTTTCTTCTTCTTCTGCAACTCTGCTTGAGCTAGTGTGTTCTCTAGCAGATCCAGGCGCGCTCCATGGCTAAAAAGTGTTTCATTGGTGGTCTTCGCCAGATCAGTTCTGGCCTTCTCTTCCCCCTTTTTAACTTCATCAAGGAGGGGCTCCACTACCTGCCTTATAAGATCAGGCAAGGCAGTGTTGGAGGAAGAGTGAAGATCACGCAGCTGCTTTGCCTCCTCCAGGTAGGCTTTCGACTCTGCAACAAACCTTTCCTGCTTCTCCAACATCACCTAGAGGGAGTCTTTCAGCTTGGCAGTCTGGATCATCTGGCTTGCCATCTCAACTTTAAGCACAGAGACAGGTCTCATCTGCTCCAGCACGTGCTCCTGGAGCTGCTTCTGGCTGTGCATGATATCCAATTTGACAAAGAGGCCATTGGCCTTGAAGGAAGCTTTAACTTCTGCCAGAGTGGACTTGATTTGCTTAAGAAAGATCCTCCTCTCCTGCCTGATCTGATGCTCTATCATAGCAGGGGCCATGTGTTGAATAGCTTTTGAAAAGCGCCCTATCTGCATGATCTGCTCGTTGAAGAATGCTTTCATCTTCTGGAGCACAGCCGGAGTCAAGTCAAAGTCCTCCTCATCAGAATACAGCTCTGGAGGGAAGGTGAAATAAGGACCAAAGTTGTAAGAGAAGCCCTCTGGCGTGAGCATAACTCCTCTCTGGATCAGGAGAGTTTTGATGAGGACCTTGGCCGCCTCTGGTGTCTCCAACTCTGCTGGGTTTTGAATATTCAACTTCTTCTTCAGCTCAATCTCCCACGCAGTGAAGGCAGAGGGAGACATCTCCTCCAGTAGAAGCATAAGATCTTCAACATCCTAGAGTCTGGCCATACTCCAAACCTTGGCATCCGTCAGATCTGCTAGGAGGGGTGAGTGCTCCAACAGAATTGGAAATTGCTCTCTTAGCCAGAGCTGAGCACTCACACTCATACTCTGCCTGATGAGACCCATCTCAGCAGAAGAGAAAATGAAGGGTTTGGGCCCAGAGGCAGAGGAGGAAGGTGCTAAGTTAGCAGGCTCAAGTGAAGCTTCCTCATCTTCACTATCATCGCTGGTGAAACAGGTGGGAGAAGGGGCAGGGGCAGGGGCAGGGAATCCCAGAGCCATAGAAATGGATGGGACCTGGGCTGAATGGGTTTGGGGAGGGGTAGGATTTTGTGAGGTAGAAGTGGAGGGGATGGGTTGCTCTGCACCAGAAGAAGGCGGGATCTCTGGTACAGAAGGTGTAAGTGGTATTTGGGATGTGGAAGTGTTTGGAGGGGGGATTTCTGCACCAGAAGAGGTTGAGGGCACCTCTGGTACAGAAACTGGGGGAGAGGGAAAAGTGTTTAAAGGTATATGGGAAGGTGGGGGAGAAGGTGTTTGAGGGATGGTTGAAGTAGTGAAAGTGGGGGTGTCTGCGAGAGTCTGCTCTGGTGAAGATAAAAAAACACCAGGAACAGATGAAATGGGTTGTGTTTGGGTGTCTGGTGGGGAAGTAGTAGGGGTAACAAGGTTAATAGGGGTAGATGAGGGTATAGAAGAAGGGTTGGAAGGGTTTACCTCTGCTGAGTCAACACCAGCAGGTACAACATGCTCTGGAGCATCCTCCATCATCTGGGAAGCCTCATCAATGGCCTTCTCCAAGGCCTCTCCAAGATCAGATCCAGAGTCAGGATCTTGAAGAATGGCTCTCTTGGCCTTGGATTTCTTCACAAGAGGCTCAACCTCTTCTTCCTCTTCGTCCTCTGATGGCTCATCCACCAGTAGGGTTTTCTTGGCCTTCCTGCTAGTCCGACGCTTTTTAGCAGAGCCTCTCCTGGCCTCCTCTGGCTGCTTCCTCTTGGCTGCTCCAGCCTTCTTGGTAGCCTCAGCTACCTCACTCTTCTTCTTCAAGACATCAAGAAGAGGAATCTGGTCCTCCTCTGAGGAACCAGAGAAAGCAATGGTTGAGGAACCAGTTGCTTCAGCAGCTTTCTTCTGGGTCTGCTGCTTCTGCTGCTGCTTTTTCTGCCCCTTTGCAGGTGAGGGAATAGATTGAATAGGAGGGGCAGGTGTTGATAGGCGAACATCCATCAATGATAAACGAACGAGAATAAAAGCTGTAAGAAGGATTACGAGAAATCAAGTCCCAATCAATCATTAAAGAAATTCAAGCCGGGGTACATAAGCTAATCCAAAGAGTGTATAAAGTGACGAACAACTGTACCGACGAACAAGATATTGGCGAACAGGTTTAAAGACCAAAGACCAAATATGGGCCCACCACCAAGTCAATAATGACGAACAACATTGATAAAAGTGTTACAGTTATCAAGCCTAAGAGGTGTATGCTGACGAACAAAGGACCAAGATCCCAAAGCCAATCTGTGCAAGACACGAATGCGAACAACTTCTGAGCCATACACCCAAACGGCGAACAACTTATATGAAAGAACTATCCTGGATCAATTTAAACCGACATGGACGAACAACAATGAAGTCCGAGATAAGACCAAAGAAGACTTTGTAACTAAGATTTAGCTTGGATAAGGTCAAACTAGAGTCAAAGGACATATGTCAAGCATGCAAGCTAGGGAGACCAAGAGTCAAGAACACCTCATGCTTGCTAGTCTCTATAAATAGTTGTTCTCCAGCTTATGAAATACAAGTTCAAATTCATAAACCTCCCAAAACACACACTATCACACCTAAACGTGCACACATACGAAATTAATTCAATTTCGACTTTCGGATATCCGATTTCATAACCCGAACCTCGATTTACCATTTACGGTGGTAATCAATCACACGTAATTGATTGATGATCTTTAAACCAAACTTAAATAGTCACTAATCCACTCGATAAAAATTGATCACCAACAATTTTGGCGCTAGAAGAAGGGTCCGAACCTTCGGTTAGTGTGATTACTCAAGAACTTCAAGTTGAAAACTTGAAGATTCAAAGAAAACCTCAAGAAATATTTGAAGATACAAGCAAGGGTGTTCTTGGTGTTCTTGGTGTTCATCAATATTAAAATTAAAGAAATAATTTATATTGAAATGCCTCAATCTAAGGAAACACAAGGATCCCGCTTGTCGAGGAGAGCCTCTCCAACACGAGCCTCATCGGCCGACCACCAGGATCAAAATCCTAGACATGTGAATAGATCACAGCACACGACCATAACCCATAATCTCCCACCTGAAATGGAGGCCCTGGCGAACAACCCTAATGAACTGGCCAAAACCATTGCTGCTCTCCAGGCTCTACAGAGACAACAAGATCAGAATAGGCCTTCACTAGTGAGGCCTAAGGACAAACCTGTGGAAGTTGTTAGGGCCAGATCAACCAGGGGCGAACAACATGAGGTGAACAGTGCCCAAGTTAGGCGGGATAAGGGCAAAGCAAAGATGGTTGAACCAAGAGAGGGCCAGGCTGAATCTGCTCGCGGACGAACAACAATGTCGAGCCACGGAACAACCCGCTCCAGTGCCCAGGACAGACTTGGCCAACCCCAGCAATAGGAGAAAGTTGCTCGCCAGGAAGCTGAACATGGGCGAACAACATTTGAACAACCTCGCCCTTCGGTCCATGAAAGACTTTCCCAATCTGCCTTCAAACGTTTGGGACCTAACGCGGCGAGCAATCCTAAAAAGCAGCTCCAGGATTTGCCTTCTCCAAGCGAGGGACTGCGACGAACAGAAAGGTTTGCACCTTTGTTCGCCGAACAGCCTCCAAGTCAGGGGGCATCTCTGGATGAGCTATCAAGCTTGAGGAGGGCAATTGAAAGTATGCAGGGACAGTTGGACCAGCAAAGAGGAGTGGGGACGACCAGTTTGCCATCCTCACCATTATCAACTTAAATTCTAAAAGCCCCGATTCAGAAGAAAGTCCAATTCCCAGCAAGCATACAGTATGACGGCCTTGCTGATCCCAGAGTTCATCTAACAAAATACTCAGATTATATGGTCTCGGTGGGAGCCAGCGATGCCACTCAATGCCGAAACTTCCCGTTAACCTTGGGGGACCGGGTGCACAAATGGTTCTCAGCATTGCCACCAGCATCTATCCATTCATTCACTCAGCTGAGTCGGGAGTTCCTGTCTCATTTCTCAACGGCGGGATCGTACTTATCCCAGAAATACCGGTTGTCAGATCTAAAACAAAATGACGATGAATCAGATCGAGCCTTCATGGAAAGGTTCGACAAGGTGTTGTTGGAGGGTGAGCCCGTCAGCGAGGACACAAAAATTGTTGCTATTATGGCAGGACTGAAGAAAGGGTCAAAGTTATGGAAAGAGGTACATCTGAAGTGCCCAAGGAGCTACGCCGAGTTTAGAAATCAGGCCGGCATATTCGTTTCTATGCATGATGCCCTGCAGTCAAACTTGGGAGAGAACAAAGCCGACCCCAAGGAGAACAACAAGAAACCTGGCGCAACGAGCTATCGAGTCCCTAAAAACATGAAGGCGTTCACTGAAGGGACAAAACTCAAAGAAAAGCTGAACCAAGTGCTAACAGTATCAGTCGATACTGTTTATGAGAATGTGAAGGATAAGGAGTTGCTCTCCCCTCCCCGAAAAATTCGCCAAGATACTGGCAAACTCAACCCTAACAAGTATTGTGCCTACCATCAAAGCGTGGGGCACTTTACGAGTGAATGTAGAGATTTGCTCAAACAACTCTGGCGTTTCTACGAAGACGGAAAGCTCTCCGACTTTGTCAAAAGACAACCCGGAAAAAGAACCCGGGAGAACAACTCTGAGGACGAAGATGATCAACCCCAGAAGAACAATAAGCCGACACGACCAGTTCCTGCCATTCCTACTCGTCCATTGGAAGATTTGTATATGATGGAACCTGCAGGTCCCGCAGGAGGATGTTCTGATGGACGACCACCAATCTCCAACCGAAAAAGAAAGGCTGAATTACGAGCAATCGATCAAGTGCAAGAAATGGGGGTCAAGCCAACTATCATGCAGACGGCGGAGTTGACTTTTACTAAAAAAGATCTTGAAGGAGTTTTGACTCCACACAACGATTCGCTCGTAATCTGCGCAAAGATCATGGGGACTCGAGTCCATAGATTGTTGGTAGACACCGGAGCCTATACCAACATCTTGTTCAAAAGTACACTCGATAAACTTGGGGACTTTTCAGCCCACATCCGGGATTCAAACCATAGAATCCTAGGCTTCGGAAATGCAGTAACAGTCCCGTTGGGAGAAATTTCTTTACTTGTACAACTTGTAACAATCGAGGAACTCGAAAAGAATATTACAAGAATGGTAGATTTCTTGGTCGTAGACCAGGAATCAACCTATAACGGGTTCCTTGGTCGACCTTTTTTGAATGAATTTAAAGCTGCCTGTTCAACTTACCATTATTGCTTGAAGTTTCCAACAGCAAGTGGAGCAGGCACAGTTAAAGGAGACCAAAGAAAGGCTCGGGAATGCCTCTTACAACTGCAAGCAAAACATGCACAAGTATCCATGATGGAAGCCACCACCAGCTATCCGGTCGATGAACCATCAATATTGGAGAACATGATGGACATAGAAGACGACCACATGGATACGGACGAACAACATCATGACGAGCAGGTGTTGGACGAACAACTCCTCACCACCCATGAGGAACATCATCCTGACGAACAACTAAGGGGTGGTGACGAGTAACATTCATATGATGGCCTGGAGGGCCAGGTGTTGACTAACAACAACGAATCAGGACCAACAGATGATCTAGATCCCCGCCTGGGGGCAGAGCCAATGAACATCGAAAATGATTTCAGCTCTGAGGGACCAATACTTGATCCCCGGTGGAAAGGACAAAAACGACGAGCAACTCCAGTTGAAGAGCTGGAGGCGTTCAAAGTTAATCCTGAAAACCCGGATCTCGAGATATACATAGGATCTGAGCTCCCTGAGCCTTACAGATCCCGAATGAAAGAGTTCCTCAGCAAAAATCTAGATGTTTTTGCTTGGTCTCATGCAGACATGGTGGGGATAGATCCAAAACATGCTTGTCACAAGCTCAATATCAATCAAGCAAAAAGGCCTATCCATCAAAAACAAAGAAAATATGGTCCAGATAAATATCAAGCTTTGAACGAGGAAGTAAAGAAGTTGTTAGACAACAACTTTATCCGACAAGCACTCTGTCCACAATGGGTAGCAAACCCAGTTCTTGTGAGGAAACCAAATGGGACCTGGAGGCTATGCATATACTTTACAGATCTGAATGCAGCATGCCCGAAGGACAACTTTTCTCTTCCTCACATTGACCAATTGGTGGACAGCACTGCAGGTCATGAAATGCTAACATTCATGGATGCCTTTGCCGGGTACCATCAAATTCCGATGCATCCAGATGATCAAGAGAACACAGCATTTTATACAAATAAAAACTTGTTGTGTTGAAAGAGAATGCCCTTTGGCCTCATCAACGCCGGAGTAACTTATCAAAGGCTGGTGAACAAAATGTTCGACCAACAAATTGGAGATACAGTAGAAGTCTACGTTGATGACATCGTAGTCAAAAGTCCCCATAAAGAAGACCATCTCCAACACTTGACCCAAGTGTTCGAAATTCTTCGACACTACAACATGAAGCTGAATCCAAAGAAGAGCAGCTTTGGAGTTCATTCAGGCAAATTCTTGGGTCATCTTGTTAGTCAACGGGGAATTGAGGCTAATCCAATGAAAGTTAAAGCCATAATGGATATGCAACCACCACGTTCAATAAAAGAAGTGCAAAGACTCACGGGATGTCTAGCAGCACTAAACCGATTTATATCCAGATCGGGGGACAAATGCCGTCCATTCTTTGAAGCCATCAAGAAAAGACAGTTCACATGGACTAACAACTGTCAAAAGGCGTTCGACCAACTCAAAGACTACCTGGAAGATGTAAAAATCCTATCAAAACCCGTCCCAGGAGAAAAACTATATTTATACTTGGCAGCATCGGAGGTGGCCATCAGTTCCGTTCTGGTACGGGAAGACGGCAAATTTCATCAACCTATCTACTACGTCAGCCAAGCTTTGCATGAGGCGGAGGTCAAATACTCCCCAACCGAGAAGCTGGCGTATGCACTAGTCATGAGTGTGAGGAAGTTACGGCCGTACTTTTTTTATCATCAAGTTGAAGTGCTAACAACTTTCCCACTCAGATAAATTCTCCATCGCCCCGACACAGTTGGTCGCCTATTAAAATGGTCACTGGAGATTAGCCAATTCGGGGTGACTTATGCTCCTCGAACAACGATCAAAGGGCAAGCATTAGCCGACTTTATAGTCGAACTGACCTTCCCACCAGATCCGACGAGAGGACTTGATCACCCCTGGCATCTTTATGTTGACGGATCTTCGACTAACATAGCCTCGGGGGCAGGAGTGGTTCTAATCAGTCCAGGCAGGCAAGTATTCACTTCGGCAATCAGATTTGGCTTTATGGCAACCAACAACGAAGCCGAGTATGAAGCTCTCATTGCTGGTCTCCATCTATCCTTGGCAGTAGGTGTCAGACGGTTGCAAATATTCGGCGATTCACAATTGATAGTGAACCAGGTCCGAGGTGAATATGAGGCGAAGGACGACCATATGATCGAATATCAACGAATTGTTGCTCACTTGATGTCCTTGTTAGACCAAGTATTCATTGAACAAATCCCAAGGACGAGCAACACTCAAGCAGATGCGTTGGCCCGACTAGCAACAAGCGAAGGGCCTGCAGAGTTGGCAGACATTATAATTACAAAGATGAATGACCCATCAACAACGAGTTATAATGTCAACCAACTTGACGATCAAACCAGTGAAGAAGAAGACTGGAGAACAAGTATAGTCAAATACTTGAAAAGTGGAGAAAAACCAAACAACTCTTTTGAAGCTGCCAAGCTAATTAAGCAAGCCGCCAGATATACTCTGGTAGGTGAGCAACTTTACAAAAGAGGAATGTCACTTCCACTTCTCAAATGTTTGCCTAGGGGGCAAGGACGAGTAATACTCGAAGAAATACATGCCGGAGTATGTGGAAATCACACTGGGGGGCAAGCCTTGGCGTACAAAACTATCAGACAAGGCTATTACTGGCCGACCTTACGCCAGGATGCAATAAAAAAAGCAAAGACTTGCCACCAATGTCAAATTTTTGCACCAAACATTCATACCCCGGCTCAACAGCTCGTATCGATTTATAGCCCGTGGCCTTTTGCTAGATGGGGAATGGACATTATTGGTCCCTTCCCGGCAGGAGTTGGAGGAGTTCAATTTGTCGTTGTGGCAGTCGACTATTATACAAAATGGGCAGAAGCAGAGGCCATGTTGAAAATCACGCAACAGAAAATGATCAACTTCATTTGGAAGAACATTGTCTGTCGTTTTGGAGTTCCACAAACCATCGTGATAGACAATGGTCCACAGTTTGATGGGAAGGAGTTGAGAGATTTCTGTACTAAATGAGGGATCAAGAAACATTACTCTACACCCTATCATCCCCAATCAAATGGACAAGTTGAAGCCGTAAACAAAATTATCAAGCATACGTTAAAGGTACGGCTAGCAGAAAGCAAAAATAGTTGGTCTACAGAACTTCCAGAGGTCCTATGGGCATACAGAGTTTCTCCCAGGTCAAGCACCGGAGAAACACCTTTTGCAATGGCTTTCGGGACAGAGGCTGTAATACCAATTGAATTAAAGACCAATACATTCAGGACGACCAACTTTGATGAGCAGGCGAACAACTCTGCTCTAGCTATAGAAATGGATTTGCTCGAGGAAAAAAGACTGAATGCCGAGCTAAAAAATGCTACCTATAAGCAGCGAGCAGAACGCTATTATAATTCCCATGTTAAAATCAGGGAATTCAGAGTTGGAGATATGGTTCTAAGAAAGTTGCTCGCCCAACCTCCAGGTGTATTGGGACCAACTTGGGAGGGCCCGTATCGTATAACAGAAAAATTCGTTAATGGTGCATACGATATCGAAGATATGGAAGGCAAGCCGGCCCAATACTCCTGGAATGTTGTACATCTGAAGAAGTACTATCAATGAGACGAACAAGTTCTTAATTGGGCGAACAAATGTCTCGGAGGGCCAGTGAATCAAGTAAGGCAAACCAAAAACTTGCCTAATTTTTTTAAAATTTTGCTAAGTATAGAATTTAAAGTTGTTCGGCACATTGTATAGTTTGGTGCTGTTTCATCTTTTATATAGACAGAGTTGCTCGGCAAAAATATTATAAGCGAGCATGTTTTAATTAGTGTTCAAAGTTGTTCGTTGATTTGTATATGTTAGTGACGAGCAGTCTTACAACACTTGTAAATTGTTCATTATGTAAATATAATAGTTGTTCGTCAAAGAGGAAAAGTCCAAAGCTCGAGGTACAAGTCCATTTAAAGGTTGTTCGTTTTTAAAATGAACAGAACCTAAGGACCAAAGCCATTTAAAGGTTGTTCGTTTTTTTAAAATGAACAGAACCTAAGGCTGAACCCTGATTCCACTAAAGGCAAAGTTCAATTCGAATAAAAGCCCAATACTATATGTTATAATTGCAAAGGCATTGATAAAAATGTAAAGGCAATTAACATATAAAGAAAATGAGCGAATAAAGAAAGACATTCCATTAATTAAAAGGCTTTAAGCCTAAAAAATAGTACAATGATCCTAGAAGTCAAGTACTACAAAAAGAGCGAACAACTATTACTAAGAAGATGAAAAGGAAAAAGCTGTCCTAAGAACTATTGTTGCTCGGCGGGGGGAGGATCTTGAGCCTGCTCGGCGGGAGGTTCGACGATCATATCTCGAGCCAAATCTTCAGCAGCCTTATCCTCAGCCTCTTTAGTATTTTGCTCGTCAGCCACGACCGCTTTTTCCTCTTGTTCGCCTTCATCAGTTGGGGGCAGAGGATGGGTAATGGTAATACTGGGGTCAAGTTTGTCAAGTTTAACCCCTAATACTGCCAGATCCGCCAGCTGAATTTCGATATTGTTCGGCGGTGGATAGTGCTCCATAAATTCATTCAAATCCTTGCTCATTTCTTCCACCAAATCCTTGAAGTCATAGGCATCGGTCGTGCGGATGCTGTCCGCATAGGCGCAAATGTATCCAAGGTTTGAGATAGGAGCAGTTCGAGCCTGAACCTCGGCTTCGAGTTGCTCGCTTGTGTAGAGGTTGGCCTCCGCCTCCCGAAGACGAGCAATTTCTGCTTTCAGCTCGGCATTTTCTTGTTCAGCTGCGGACAACTTTTTCTCCCCCTCGCCGAGCAGGGCCTCCTTGTCCTTCAGCTCTTTGGACAGGCCTTGAATTTCTTCAAGACGTTTGTGCTCAGCATCAATGTAAACATTGATCTGGTTATTGAGGCGGGCAACCTTGGCCTCATATTGGCTGATGAGGCCATCCTTCTCTTCTGTGAGTTGCCGAGCAGTATTGGCATAATGACGAGCAGACTCTTCTTGCTCGGCAACTTGGGCCATTGCCCTTTGGGCCGTGACGAGGCCATTGGTGTGGAGCATCATTGAGAGATGGAGATTGTCCACTAGCCCCTGTTGGAGGATGGCTTTGTCCAAGGGACGCGTCCAAGCTCGGGCGACCAACTCCGTCGCCCTGCGAACATGTTCGCCAGGAATCTCCCTTATGTTAACGGGAGTCTTCGAGCAAGCGTACTGATGTACAACACTTGCTTGGCCGTGATGATCGTCAGCACGATATCTGCGAACAAGAAAGAAAAGGATACTTAGAAAAAGAAAAAGAAAAAAGTAAATCTTACTCGGCAAGGGCAGGGGAAGACTTACTCTTTGAATTTTCGATCATCCCAACCAAAATGGGTGAGGTCCTCGGGGCCGCAGCCAGAGATGGAATCCTTGCTCGCTTTGCCTGTTTTTTCGGCAGGCTCAGTAGAATGGCGAACAGCCTCCCCCTCAGGGCGAGCATGGCTGTGGCCCACTTTCTCTTTCCCCTTGCCACCAACGAGGACATCATGGGCCAACGGAGTCCCATCGGCTTTTTTCAGACGTTTCCCCCCGCGAGGAGGAGAAATCGGAGAAGATGGCTGGGCAGGAGCGAGAGGAGCAGTTGGTCGCGGGACTTTGGCTCCCCCAGCCTTATTCGTCATTCCTAAGATCTTGGTGGGCGGGTCACCTCTCCTCTTCCGTCCTTTTGGAGGCGCCATCTCGAAAACTCTTTGTTTGAGAAGAGCAAAACTGGGGGGAACTGCAACGGTGACTTGCTCGGCTAAAAAAAAAAAAGGAGTTAGACGAGCAAGTTGTAAACGTAATATGACGAACAAAATTGGTATTATGAGTTAGAAATTTTTCATACCTGGGGGCACCTCCGCTTGTGCTTCCAAGTGATGAGGGTAAGGAAACAAGCGAGCAGCTCTCAAGCACTTCCCCTCACGCAAATACTCGGTGGTCCTATCTCCTCTGTTGCGAAGGCCGACCAAGCAGGAGGTGAATAGAAACTCTGAGCCTATCTCTTCTTCCTCCGAATTCCACTTGGGTAAACGAGGGCTTGCGAACAAATAAGAAAAGTTAAATTAGAACAGTACAGTTTGAAGACGAACAAGAAAATAGTCTTACGTTTAAATTTCCCATAAGAGGCAGGGGAATTTATTCGTCCATCACCACCGTGTGGACCAGAAGATGCTCGCCAATCACCCCCGATGAAGAAGAAGTGCTGTTTCCAATCGCGAATTTTGTTCGGCACCTCCTCCACCATCTTCAGTCCAGTCCTGGCCTTGAGATAAAAATAACCTTCCTCTCCAGGGGGACATCTCGTGATCGTCATGAGGTAGTTGATCTCATCTGCAGTTATGCGATCGACGTACCCCTCTAATGCGAACAAACACATCGTCCCCAATAAGTTCATCCATCCAATTGGGGTGATTTGGGTGATAGCAAGGTTGGTCGCCTCTAAGAAGCGACCAACAATAGGTGGAAGGGGCAGTTTCAATCCAGCGATCAGAGTATGAATGTTGATCGCCGTGCATCCTGGAGGTGGGCGATCAGCTCTCTCTTTTCTCTTGGGAGCCCACATATGAATATCATAGGGAATCTTGTAGGTCTCCCGGATCGAATCCAACTCATACTCGCGAACAACATTTTTAATCTTGCTCGCCTGGTACTCAGTTTTCACCAGATCCAATACTTCTCTCTGTGGGCGAGCAAAGTTGTTCGCATGCTCCTCAGCATATGCTCTCCAATCAAAAGGCCGAGCAACTCCAGTTGGGATCTCATTTTCCATCATTCTTGGTGATGGGAACCCTATTCCTTCTAGAAATTCGTGAGTCAGCTCGTCAAATAATGGATCTTCTGATTCGGCACTGGACGAAGAATCGTTCTCCGAATTTCTGCTCGTCACGACCACTATTTCTCTCCCAGATGGGCGGGCACCAGTATCCTCAACTGAACGGACCACCGAATCCACGTGAGGATCCGACGCCGAGGAAATCTCGAAGGGAGGTTGATCGACGGGGGCCACGATTGGAAAAAGTGGGTCAAGAGTTTCTTCAGATTTGTTACTCGAATGCGAAGACATGGGAGGAGAAAAGCAAAAATCCAGATGGCGGCGGATGAAGTTGCAGACGGCGGCGCTTCACCGGAGAAGATGGTGGCACAAGGTCCCTCACGGCGGCGATGGAGAAATATGGAAGAAAAAGAGAAATAGAAGAAGAGATAAGAAAATAACTACCTTGGGAATGGAATTTGAGGCCGAATGCAAAAGAAACGGACGCCGGAAAGCTCGAGATCGCCGGAGAAGGAGGAAATCGCTGGAGATACTGTAGCAAGAAGTGAAAAAGTGGGAAAAATTTGTTTATCCCTTCTATTTATACCCCAAGCAAAAAACGGGGTGCAGAACGTAATTTCCAGCAAAATGTGGGCCAAATTGAATAAAAATGGGGTCAAACCCGAGCAAGATCGAAAATCAAAGGGCCTAGTTGCAAATATAGGGGCGCGTCGCCTCGGGGCTGCTCACGCATGAGCGGCGCGCAATCATGTCGCTCACGTCATCCTCGTATATCCCCCCAGGTCGTGGGAAGGTGAAGAGGCGGACCCAAAGTTGATCGCCCAATACAAAGATGTTCGTCCAAATCCTCGCCAGTATAATATCCTAACTATAGTTGCTCGCCACAAAGTTGCTCGTCTGGGGCAACATATAGCCAGGATAGGGGGCAATTGTTGATAGGCGAACATCCATCAATGATAAACGAACGAGAATAAAAGTTGTAAGAAGGATTACGAGAAATCAAGTCCCAATCAAATCATTAAAGAAATTCAAGCCGGGGTACATAAGCTAATCCAAAGAGTGTATAAAGTGACGAACAACTGTACCGACGAACAAGATATTGGCGAACAGGTTTAAAGACCAAAGACCAAATATGGGCCCACCACCAAGTCAATAATGACGAACAACATTGATAAAAGTGTTACAGTTATCAAGCCTAAGAGGTGTATGCTGACGAACAAAGGACCAAGATCCCAAAGCCAATCTGTGCAAGACACGAAGGCGAACAACTTCTGAGCCATACACCCAAACGACGAACAACTTATATGAAAGAACTATCTTGGATCAATTTAAACCGACATGGACGAACAACAATGAAGTCCGAGATAAGACCAAAGAAGACTTTGTAACTAAGATTTAGCTTGGATAAGGTCAAACTAGAGTCAAAGGACACATGTCAAGCATGCAAGCTAGGGAGACCAAGAGTCAGGAACACCTCATGCTTGCTAGTCTCTATAAATAGTTGTTCTCCAGCTTATGAAATACAAGTTCAAATTCATAAACACTCCCAAAACACACACTATCACACCTAAATGTGCACACATACGAAATTAATTCGATTTCGACTTTCGGATATCCGATTTCATAACCCGAACCTCGATTTACCATTTACGGTGGTAATCAATCACACGTAATTGATTGATGATCTTTAAACCGAACTTAAATAGTCACTAATCCACTCGATAAAAATTGATCACCAACAGCAGGGATGGCTTGCTCTCCATCAGAGTCGGCATGGCCATGGAGAGGGCCATCCTTGGAGAAGAGGATCTTGGATTTGTGATATCCATGGCACCAAGATGCTTTCCACTTCTTCTCTGGAAGGAGAGAATCCAGAATAAGAGTCAACTTAGTTCCCAATGAAATATTTGCAGTGAAGAAGAACTGCAACTCCCCTAGTTTGGAAGGACAAGGCTCCTTCTTCACCTTCAATCTGTTCTTCCTCAACACATCCCAGAAGAACTCCGCCCAATTGCATTTAACGCCGTCATATAATGCCCTCATCACACACATCCTGCCGTTGAAAATGGCATCTGTGCTGTGATTTTCACACATAAGCACCTTTACAACTATATCGAACAACACCTTGTACTTCTGCCTTAAATGTTTGTCAAGAAATCCCTTCGTGATATTCTGGCAAGAAGATCGAGCAAAGATCTTGAAGGAACCAATGATATCATCCTCCTTGTACGTCAAAGGATCCACTCCCACTGCAGAGATGTTCTCGAATAAAGCGCAAAAATCGTGCTTAGAAAACACCAAATCATCTTCATCAATCTTGGAAGAAATGTGGTCCTGGTGGATCTTCATACGAACCAACAACTGGGCCGCATATCCGTCAAGAGTGCGAAAGTCCTTGGGAACTGTGGAGATCAACTTCTCCACCCCTGCTCTCTGGAGCATCTCCAGAATCGACAGCACAACAGGGTTCTTGGTGGTATAAAAGTCCACCACCATCTCCGTCTTTAGCTTTTTCATCATTAGAACATGATCGAAGTTGCACGGAGGAGCCATTTCTGTGTAAGAGAGAGAGAGAGAGAGAGAGAGAGAGAGAAAACTTGTAGGGAAATAGGTTAGGGTTTGAAAAGATATAAAACGTGAAAGGACAGATTGAGTAGAATTTTGATTTAAATAGGGCAATACGCGTGGCTTGATTAATAAATGAAGTGTGAACGCGTGTAATAGCAAATTTAATTTAGGGAACAAAATAAATTGTCGAATTGATTGACATATTGCACATTGATTAAATCTGATGGCCACGATGAAAGGCGAGATACAGATTTAATCTGGTGCGTTGGCATAGTCATTGGGACTGGGCATAAAGGGGTTTTGTGGCAGTCAAGAGAAAAAGCGAAATGATTGCCTAGGCCCTATACCCTATTCTTAAATACACTCCGAAGTTGAAACGTTTTGAGTGTACTTACTAATTTGAAAAGTGTATCCCAATGATCAGAGGCCAGAGAAGTAAAGACATACCTGTCACCTGATATTGTAACCAGATGATACCACAATTAGTCTGGTGCTAAATCTACTCTGATTCGACTCATCTGGTCCTGGTCAGAGAAGACTTTGGACATTTCTTGAATTTGACTCAGCACCTCATCTGGGACAAGTGTTACCTGATGCATACCTCATCTGGAGATATAACTGCTCTGATATGTCTAATCTGCAGGTATGTTAGTTTAAGAATAAATATATGAAGTAAAGTAATGAAACAAAGGATACATCTCTGTTGTTCCCCCTAAAACAAATCTGTCTCTGGATCCAACAATCCTAACTCAAAAGCTAACTCTCTGAATCTGGTCTCAGCCAAAGGCTTAGTTAAGATATCTGCTCTCTGCTTTTCTGTTGCAATCTTTTCCATCCTTATATCTCCCTTCTCAACATGATCTCTGATAAAATGATGCCTTATATCAACATGTTTGCACCTGGTATGAAGAACTGGATTCTGGGTGATTGCAATTGCACTATTACTATCACAGAAAATAGGAATATCTTTAGCTCTAATCTGGTAATCCCTAAGCTGTTGACTAATCCAGAGTAGTTGTGAACAACAACTCCCTGCAGCCATGTACTCTGCTTCTGTTGTTGATGTAGCAACTGAAGTCTGCTTCTTAGAAAACCAGGATACCAATTTATTCCCTAAAAATTGGCATGTTCCACTTGTAGATTTCCTATCTATTATGCATCCACCATAGTCTGAATCTGAATAACCACTCAACTCTAAGTTATCATCTGCAGGATACCATAATCCTAGGTTCACCGTTCCCTTAAGATATTTCAATATCTTCCTAGCTGCTTCCAAGTGACTCTTCTTGGGATTAGCTTGAAATCTGGCACAAACTCCTACAGCAAAAGTAATATCTGGTCTGCTTGCAGCCAGGTACAGAAGAGAACCAATAAGTGCTCTGTACTGAGTCTGGTCCACACTCTCTCCAGACTCATCTGTATCCATGTTAAAATTTGTCATCATAGGAATCTTGGCTGCTTTGCTAGATCCTACTCCAAATTTCTCTAACATGTTTCTGGTGTACTTAGCCTGATTAATAAAAATTCCCTTCTCTGATTGCTTAACCTGCAAACCTAAAAAGTAATTCATTTCTCCCATCATGGACATCTCAAACTGACTCTGCATGAGCTCACCAAACCTCTCACACAGCTTCTTGTTAGGAGATCCAAATATAATGTCATCAACATATATTTGGACCAGAAGGATGTCCCTTCCTTCTTCTTTCCTAAACAAGGTCCTATCAATCTTACCCTTAGTAAAACCATTGTCCAGAAGAAATTGAGAGAGTGTCATACCATGCTCTGGGTGCCTGCTTCAGCCCATAAAGAGCTTTCTTAAGCTTAAACACCTTGTCACCTTGTTCAAAACCAGGAGGTTGTTCCACATACACTTCCTCAATGAGAATCCCATTAAGAAAGGCAGATTTCACATCCATCTGGTATACTTTGAACTTCATGTGAGCAGCATATGCTAAGAACAATCTGATGGCTTCTAGTCTGGCAACAGGAGCAAATGTCTCATCATAGTCTATTCCCTCAGACTGAGAATAGCCCTGGGCCACTAGCCTTGCCTTGTTCCTAGTAATGACATCATTCTCATATTTCTTATTCTTGAAAACCCACTTAGTGCGTATCACCTTTTGATGTCTTGGTCTGTTTACCAGCTCCCAAACATCCTGTTTGGTGAATTGATTCAACTCCTCCTGCATAGCAACAATCCAATTTGAATCTTTCAGTGCCTCCTTGATGTTTTTGGGCTCAATCAAGGACACATAGCAACTGAATAAGGCAGCTAAGTTAAGAGTTCTCCTAGTCTGGACACCCTTAGTTGGATCTCCTAAGATCAGGTCATTGAGGTGATCAACCAGGGTTCTCCTTCCCGTGGTCTTGCCTGGTTGATCATCTACTGCAGTACCTTGGTGATTATTACCACCTGCAGAAGAGCTTCCCCCTACAGGAGTTCCAACCTCTTCTGGTTCTGCTCCTTGTGAAGGCTTCTGCTTCAGAGAACCAGGAGAAGGGTCATCATCTGAATCTGAATCTGAATCAAGAATAGGTGGATTGACTTTGATAACTCTGGGTGTAGTCTGATTCTGGGTCTCAAAAGACTTAGAGTCCACCTTGCACTCAAAAGTAGATTCATCAAAAACAACATGAGGTGTTTCCTCCACACAAAGTGAATTCTTATTAAAAAATCTAAAAGATTTACTGGTGCTGGAATATCCTAAAAATATTCCATCAGCCACTTTAGCATCAAAGGTTCTTAATTTAGATTTCCCATTGTCATGGATGAAACACTTACATCCAAAAACATGAAAATATGAAACAGATGGGGTTTTACCTTTCCATACCTCATATGGAGTCTTATTATGTCTCTGGGCAATCAGGCACCTGTTCTGAGTATAGCAGGCTGTATTAATGGCCTCTGCCCAAAATCTCTGTGGAGTGTTGTACTCTGCCAAAAGTGTTCTTGCAGCTTCTTTAAGAGTCCTATTCCTCCTTTCTGCTACTCCATTTTGTTGGGGTGTTCTGGCAGCAGATGTCTCATGAAAAATCCCATGGTCCTTGCAGTAATCTGCAATGTGTGAATTCAAAAACTCTGTCCCTTTATCACTTCTGATTCTGACTATGCTCTAGTTCTGCTCATTCTGAATCTGCTTGAAGAACTCTGGCAGCTTAGTGATAGTTTCATTTTTCTTAAACAAGAACACTACCCAAGTGTATCTTGAAAAGTCATCCACTATCACCAAGGTGTACTTCCTTCCACTGAAACTAAGAGGAGAAACAGGTCCAAACAGGTCCATGTGAAGTAGTTGAAGTACTCTGGTTGTGGTTGTGCTCTGGACATCCTTAAAGGAAGTCTTGGGTTGTTTACCATTCTGGCATGAACCACAAACCTGATTCTTCTTAAACACTTCATTAGGAAGACCTCGAATGAGACCTTTTCTGGTAATCTTGTTCAGTGTTTTGAAGTTAAGATGACACAATCTCTTGTGCTAAATCCAACTGTTCTCTGCAGATCCTTTTGCAACCAGGCAAGCATTTCTTGGGCAACTGCTAAAATCTGCAAGATAAATGTTACCCTTCCTCAAGCCTATTAGTAAGATATCATTATAATCAGAAGAGAAAACAGTGCATGAATCACTAGAAAACTTCACTGAGTATCCCTTGTCACAGAATTGGGATACTGAAAGCAGATTATGCTTGAGTCCTTCTACATAGTATACTTCATCTACAGATACTCCATTGAAGGTCAACTTTCCAACTCCTCTGGTGACTCCATAGTTGTTGTCACCAAACATCCCTCTTGGTCCAGTCAATGGCTTGAAATCTTTGAGATTATCCTTCTGGAAGGTCATGTGCTTGGAACATCCACTATCAATGTACCAGACATGGTTGCTTGAAAGTCCTTTCTCCAGTGGACTCTTATCTACCTGCAGAGAAATTAATTAGGTCCCCTACTAGTGCTGGGTCCTGATTGGTTAGTTGCAGGTTTTGTAGGAATCCATAGATAAAGATCATCCCTTGTTGGATGAGGAGATCTTATCTTCCTTCCAAATCTATCTACCAGCACATGTCCTCTGACAATGACATATTGAGCTACTGGTCTGATAAGGACACCTTTCCTATAAACAGGTCTGGTGTACCTTTTCTCAAATCTGGCCTTTGGAATGGCCTGCCTCAAGGACATGGTCTTAAAGGTCTGGTTGTAAGGGTACATCCTAGAAGAACCATCTCTGGTGTCATAACTTCCCAGATCAGTTGGTTTTCTATAGATGGGTCTGAAAGACCTCCTCTGGTTCTGAGAATTAGACCTGCTCTGGTGGTTAAGGGTCCTTTGAGTATACCTATTCTGGAATTGATTCCTCTGAGAAAATTATCTCTGGGGTACCTGGTGCTGTTGAACATTGTTCCTTCTCTAGTAGTTATTACTCTGATTGGTATTCCCCTTTCTTGAGTGTTTCCTTTGAGGTCCCCTAATCTGGTTAGGTTCCCTTTGAGGATTTCTCTGGGGTCCTCCAATTTGAGTAAGTTCTACTCCTTGGGACTCAATGTTCACAGAACCATCAATCTTCAATGGTTCCCCTTGTTGACACTTATTTTCTAGCATCTTCTCTTCCAGGACAGTCAACTCTTCTGGACCATATGTTATGTGATTAACAGAGTGATTCCTTTTCCAATCAGGATTGTGAACCACCTTGTAACCATTACCAGTTAAGTCTTTATCATTCCAGATTTCTACCAATTTACCAGCTCTTACAGACTTATCTTTATTATAAAGGTATTTATGAGTTTTAGTGGTAATTCCAGGATATCCTAAACCACTCTTATCACTAATGCGCTGAGAAGACTCTGTTATGATAGATACAACAAATGGTATCTTAGGAGCTTCTCTGGGCATGGGTATCTCCTATATGTTGTGAGCAACTTGTTTTCCCTTGATAAGAGTCTGGTATTTGGCTCTGAGTTCATTGATCTCATCTTCTTGAGAGTTCTTTTCTTTCATGAGTTGATCTACCAGAGTATCTCTTTCTGTGATCTTATCCTGAAGTTCAGAGACTTCTTTGGAATGATCTTTCATGAGTTCTCTGGTGGATTTATGCTCATGAGAGAGAGATTGAACTTCAGCTCTGAGCCTACCATTCTCTTTCTCAAGTTTTTGACAGAGTTGGACACAATTTTGGAGATCTGATAGCATTTGTTGCATATCAGACTCTCTGGAGTTACCAGATGAATTAGAGGATTCAGTACATTTGGAATTTGATAAGACTAGAGTTGTTTCATTTACCTCAGTGATGTCTGCCATAAGACACACATCATCATCTGATCCGAAATCAGAAGAAGAAGAACTGGTACTAGTATCCTCCTCTTCTGCTTCTGCCAGCAATGCTCTCTTGTCTGCATATCTCCTATCTCTCTTGATCCTTTTCTCTTCTCTTTCCCTAGGAGTGAGTTGAGGACAATCATAACTGTAGTGACCAGTCTTGTTGCATGTGTAGCAGGCATTGTCTCCTCTGGGACTAGGACTTGGCTCTCTCCTCCTCTGGTTGTAGTCTGATCTGGCTGGACTACTCTCTTTCCTCTGGTAGTCAGGTCTGCCAGAGCTACCATCCCTCCTCTGATAATCTGATCTCCCAGAGTTGCCAGGATTGTCATCTCTCCTCCTCTCTGGAGTTCTGAATCTGGTCTCCCTTGAGTCTCCAGATGTCTTCTCCTTCTCTGCAGGTTTGAAGGAACTCTTTCTGTCTCTGGTAGATTCCTTCCAATGCCTTTTGTACCTGCCATATTTCATTTTATCTAATTTACGAGTTAGAAGTGCTACCTGCTCCTTGAGGCTCAAATCATCTGCAGTAGACTCTTTTGGCTTGACATCAGGTTTAATGGTTGAAGAGAATGCAACACCTTTCTGACCAGAAGAGGAAACCTCTTCTGTCTGATCCTCCTCTTGAAGATCATACTCATAGGCTTTGAGATCAGACAACAGAAGATGATGATCCAGAGTATTGAGATCCTTGTTGTCCTTGATCACAGTGATTTTAATTCTCCACCTGCTGGTTAGTGAACGCAAGATCTTACTATTAATTTCCTTTTCAGAGTAGGTCTTACCTAAGGCACTAGCCTTATTCAGGAGATTTGTGAGACGCATGTCCAGCTGGTCAATGGTCTCGTCTGGTTTCATCTTGAAGGTATCAAACGAGTGTTGAACAGCTTGGAGCTTGTTGTCTTTGATCTTCTCTGTTCCCTCACAGAGTAGTGCCAGTTTGTCCCACATCTCCTTGGCAGTGGCACACGTTCTGACCTTTTCAATCACCTCTTTAGTAAGTGTGTTGATGATCTCTGTTCTTGCCACCTGGTCCAAGTTGTAGAGCTTTCTTTCATCATTATCAAGCTCATCTTTCTTTTTGAGGATTCTTTGCCTGGGGACTCTATCCTCTGCAGTTTTCTGGGCAGCTTCACTAGTTTCTTCTCTGGACTCTGACCTGCCACTATCAATAGGAGTCCAGTAAAATTGAATGGGGCCACTTTCTACCACATCTAACATGCGGTGGTGAATAGCTCCAAGATGATTGCTCATCATGAAGCTCCAGTGGTTGTAATCCTCAAAAGAGAATTCTGGGAGCTTACGGCTCTTGTAAGAAGATTTTGCAGACATTTTGATAAAATTAAGGGAAATCACAAGAACTTGAACAAAAGCACTAAAGAGCAATGGATCTGCCCGGTGACCACCAAAAGCTTTTCAAAGCAGTGGTCGTTGGACACACGACTCTGATACCACTTGTTGGTCCCACTAGTTAGATTGATTTCGGAAGCTTAAGTTAATATGTCTTTCAAATTCCTTTTACAAGAGAGCAACAACTCATAAGAGAATAAGTAAATCGAAAGCAATAAAGAACACAAGATATATAGTGGTTCGGATTAGAATATCCTACGTCCACTCTCCCTTATATCCAAGGGGTCTCACTAACAACCAACTCACTTACTTACTCACTGGAATTGGGAAGTACCAGTTCCTTCTTACAACCTCTTTAGATTTAACTTCAATCTAAAGATCAACAGCCAACAACCTTATCTAATAGATGAACAGGTTGAGGTTTCAATAACTCCTTAAGAGTAGATAAATATTATGAACACTAAGAGTGCCTAGAATAAATATCAAAAGCTTGGATGGACTTATGCGCGTATGTAGTCTCTCTGGAGCTTTTTCTTGAACTGCACTCTTGTATTTATAGAGGGGATTAGGGCTAGCCGTTGGAGAGCTAATCCAATCAGATCCTCTATTTAAGGAAGCCTCAATCAATCAATTCCCTAATTGATTGATTGGGTTGGTGGGATCCTTGGATTGATTATCTTCAGAACTTTCCAATCCTGATCTTGTTGACTTGATTTGAATCACCAACGGTCAATAGCTTCCTCTGCCTAACTCTGATTCTCTCCAGAGAAGGCAAGACCAGACACCAGGCAACCTCGGTGTCTTCTGGTCCTAATCTGGTGAACAACCAGAATACTCAGTAGAAACAGGAGATCAAACTGAGCATCTTTTGTAACACCAGACTCGTCTGGTCCGGACTCGTCTGGTCTGGGGAAGGTCCTCTGCCTCTGGTCAGATCTCATCTGGTGAAGTCCTCTGGTGGGGTCTTCTGGTGACTCTTCTGGTGAAGTCTTCTGGTCTGGCAGTTCCCCCTAGACTAAGTCCTAATCTAGATCATCATCTGGCTAACAGGTCCAGATGGTCCTATTACATCTTCTGGTTTGTTTTAACTCATCAAAACTAACAATTTTTATCCTAACAATAAGTTCGGTGTTAGTTCGGGCAGAAGGCATGTTTCACCTGCCAATCTACTATGTCAGCCAAGCCTTACATGATGCTGAGGTGAAATACTCACCGACCGAAAAGCTGGCATATGCTCTTATCATGAGTGTCAGGAAGTTAAGACCATACTTTTTTTATCATCAAGTCGAAGTATTGACAACTTTCCAACTCAAATAAATACTACATCGACCCGATACCGCTGGCCGTCTTTTAAAATGGTCCATAGAGATAAACCAGTTTAGCGTGACATATGCACCTCGAACCGCGATTAAGGGACAAGCGTTAGCCGACTTTATAGTCGAGTTAACCTTCCCACAAAATCCAACGAGAGGGCTGGATCACCCATGGCATCTTTATGTGGATGGTTCGTCAACAAACCTGGCCTCGGGGGCAGGAATAGTGCTCATCAGTCCCGACCGGCAAGTATTCACTTCAGCAGTCAGATTCGAATTCATGGCCACCAACAATGAAGCTGAGTATGAGGCCCTCATTGCAGGTCTTCACTTATCATTAGCTGTTGGAGTAAGACGACTCCAGATTTTCGGAGATTCCCAACTCATTGTAAGCCAAGTACGAGGTGAATATGAGGCCAGAGATGAGCAAATGATCGAGTATCAACAAATAGTTGCTCACTTGGTATCTCTATTAGATCAAGTTTTTATCCAGTAGATACCACGAACGAGCAACACACAAGCTGACGCCCTAGGAAGATTAGCAACAAGTGATGGGCCAGCAGATCTGACGGACATTGTCATTACCAGAAAAGTCCAACCATCAACAATGGACTACGAAGTAAACCAAGTAGTCGAACACAACAACGATAATGATTGGAGAACTCCTATAGCCAAATACTTGAAAGACGGGGAGTTGCCAAGCAACTCATTTGAGGCTGAAAGAATCAAGAAATAAGAAACCAGATATACTTTGGTAGATGAACAACTTTACAAAAGAGGCTTTTCACTCCCGCTACTCAAGTATTTGTCTAGGGGGCAAGAAAGGACAGTCCTGGAGGATATACATTCTGGAGTTTGTGGAAATCACACTGGGGGGCAAGCTTTGGCCTACAAAACTGTAAGGCAAGGTTATTATTGGCCAACCCTACGAAAAGATGCAATCCAGTTAGCCAAAGCTTGCCGCCAGTGTCAGATTTTTGCTCCAAATATTCATGCCCCGGCCCAGGAGCTTGTATCGGTTTATAGTCCATGGCCATTTGCAAGATGGGGAATTGACATTATTGGTCCTTTCCCAGCAGGAGTGGGAAATGTTCAATTTGCCGTCATAGCAGTCGATTATTATACAAAGTGGGCAGAAGCAAAGGTCATGGTAAAGATTACACAGCAGAACATGATCAACTTCATTTGGCAGAACATTGTCTGTCGCTTTGGAATTCCACGAACAATTGTAACAGATAATGGCCCGCAGTTTGACGGAAAGGAGTTGAGAGACTTCTGTACAAAGTGGGGGATCAGGAAACACTATTCGACTCCCTATCATCCCCAGTCAAACGGGCAAGTTGAAGCTGTAAATAAGATCATCAAGCATACATTGAAAATACGCCTGGCAGAAAGCAAAAGTAGCTGGTCAGAAAAACTCCCGGAGGTCTTGTGGGCATATAAAGTTTCTCCCAGGTCAAGCACCGGAGAAACGCCTTTGGCAATGGCTTTCGGAATAGAGGCTGTGATACCAATTGAATTAAAGACCAGCACAGTCAGGATGACCAGCTTTGATGAACAAGCAAATCACTCTGCTCTAGCCACAGAAATAGATTTGCTTGAAGAAAGAAGATTACATGCTTAGCTAAAGAATGCCACGTACAAGCAAAGAGCAGAGCGTTATTATAATTCCCAAGTCAAGATAAGAAAGTTCGAAGTTGGTGATCTTGTTTTGAGGAAAAAGCTTGCCCCACCTCCAGGCATATTTGGCCCGACTTGGGAGGGCCCATACAGGGTAACATACAGGTTACCCAATGGAGCATATGACATAGAGGACTTAGATGGCAACTCGGCCCAATATTCCTGGAATGCAGCTAACTTAAGGAAGTACTTTCAGTAGGCGACCAGTTTTACCTCATGAAAGAGTGAAGTTGAGTTGGGCGAGCTACTAAGTCTATTGGGCGAACTGGAATGGCAGAAATACAAGATGGATCCAAAAAACTTGCCTAATTTTTTGAAATTTTAACAAAGTATAAGTGGTCGAACAGAGTTGAATTGGGTCAAGTTTGGTCGCGGGCTAGAGAGCCAGTATCTTGTATGGTTTTATTTCCTCTTGAGAGTTTAAAGATGCCTTGACAAATTGTATAGTGGTCGAGCAGCTTTGACTCCTGGTGTAAATTATGTTTTTTTTAATGGTTGGAAGTTTGACATTGTTTCTGTCGAGCAGGTCCAACCTAGTTAGTACATATTTACATTCTTGGTCGCGTTCGATACTTGTAATTTTTAATATTTGTTCAATGTTAAGTCGTTCGTTCAAAACAGAAATGCAAGCTCAAGGCGCAAGTTGATTATACAACCAAGCCCTTTAAAGGTTGTTCGTTTTTAAATGAACATAGCCTAAGGCCAAAAGCCCATCAATTTCTAAGGCCAAAAAGTTCTTAAGGAACAAGGCCCAACTACGTTAAGATTGTTGAAGCATAGATAAAAATGCAAAGAACAATTAATGAAAGATAAAAAAGACGAGTTGTTGAGCAAAATAGATTCATTGAAGATAAGGCTTGATCGCCCAAGAAAATTACAATGAAGACGAACAAAAAAAAAAAGAGTACAAGTCCCTAGCTAATCCTGTCCGCTAAGATCCTTGCCCGGCAGGTGGAGAGATATTATCATCTTTGGGATCTTCCAGAGGAGAGCCTTTGAGAGCAGGGTCAACTGGGACCACTTGAGTTAGTTCGGCAATAAGGCCCTCGGCGTCAGCTCGCTCTTGAAGGGCTCTCTCACTTTGGTCGGCGGGCTGGATTTACTCGCCCTCGGCAGCATCGCCCTCTTCTTCTTCCTCGTCCTCGGGAGGACTTGTGATAATTATTTCAGGGCCGATGAAGTCGAGCTTGACTCCATAGTCAGGCAGGTTGCCAATTTGGAGAGTTGTGCCCGGGGCTGGAGGGTTTGATTCGACGAAGTTGCAGAGCTCCTTGCCGATCTCTTCAACGACTGCGGCAGCCTTAAATTCGTGAGCAATTCGAATGCTCTCAGCATAGCCTGTCACGTAACCCAGAATTGAGCTCACCTCCATCTTAGGAATAAGTTCCTCTTGAGTAATAGAGTTGGTGAGCTGGGATTCGAGGTCAGCAATTTTGGCCGTCGCCTCGGTCGCGAATTTCTCAGCGACCTCCTTCTGCTGCTGAGCGCGGGCAAGTTCTGCTCGCATCTGCTCGACCTCGGCCATCTTGACCTTCAACTCCTCGAAGACTTTGACGTGCAGGTCCAGAGCACGCTGCTCGCTAATTTGATGAGCTTTGGCTTTGTTCTCGAGGTCGGCGACAATCTTCTTCGCCTCTGCCTTAGCATCATCACGCTATTTGGCAATACGGCTGACAGTGGCCACATGCTGACGAGCATCCTTCTCGAGATCCTCAACTTGGTCGACCAGACGCTGCACGGCCGCTAGGGTGTTGCCCGCCTCAACGAGATACAGGCGGCCATTATCGCGAGGCACCTGTGTCTTGACGGTCTCGTTCAGCTCCTTAGTCCAGTTGCGAGCAACGACCTCAGAAGCGCGGCGGACAAAAGAATCCGGGATCTCGCGGAGGTTGGTCGGCACCTTTGAGCAGGCAAAACGGTGCACCATATTAGATCGCCCAGGGTACTGCTCGGGCAGGTAGCTGGAAGGAAATCCTCAGTTAGTAAGAAAAAATAGAAGAGAAAATGCTAAGTGTCCTGGGCGAGGAGAGTTGTACCTGTCAAGACGGCCCTTGTCCCAACCAAGGTAGGTGGGGTCGGATGAAGGACCAGATCCTTCACGAGTAGTGGCGACCAGAGCTTGCTCGCCGGGGCGCTCCACGGAAGGAGTTTGCTCGCTGCCACCTTCAGATGGCCGGACAGCCACGGTCACTTTTTCTTGAGCAGTCTTTGCTCGTTTGTCCGCTTTTTCAGTATCATAGACGGGAGTGCCATCTCCATGAAGAAGCCTCTTCGTCCTCCAAACCAGAGTCTTGGGTGGACTCGCCACTGGGGCAGGTGGCTGTGCCGAGCTCGACCCTCCGGCTTGCTTCGGGTCACCTTTTCCACCCTTGGCCGCTAGGGCAATAATCTTCGAGAGGGCATCTGACTTCTTGCGTCCTCTTTTTTTCGGCATCTCCCAGACGCGGTTATCGAGCTCGAAGAAGGAAGGGTGAAGAGCAACTGTGGCGAGCTGATCTGTAAAGGACATAAAAAATAAGTTAACACTAAGTATAATGCCGACCAGATCTGTTCGCCCGACAAGAAAAGATACTTACCCTCTGGGATAGGAGCTAGAGCCTCGAGATGGTGAGGATAAGTAGTAAGATGGGCAACTCGCAGTGTATCCTCGGAGAAAAGATGGCCAATGCTGCGATCTTCTCGGCGACGAAGGGCGATCAAACACGCAACGAACAAGAATTGATCATTGAAGCTATTCTTTACAGTTCGCCACCCCAAGTTTTTGGGACCTGAAACAAAGGAAAAAGAGAATTAAAATTAGTCTAACCACTTCAAAGTTATAGAAGAGGTAAGACTCACACTTTAATTCCCTAAACTCCGCCGGGGTCTCAATTGGTTCAGGACCCCCTGAGGAGCGAGCAGAAGCACACCAGTCACCTCCGACCCAGAACCAGTCATGCTTCCAGTCTCACACCTTCCCAGGGATGTCCTCAACCAATTTCTGGCCTGGTCGCGCCTTCAGATAGTACCAACCCGCCTCTTCCCCAGTGCAGCCAGTGATCGTCATCAGGTAGCCAACTTCTTCGGCGAACAGCCTATTGGGGTATCCCTCTAGGGCGAACATAACCATCAGAGCCATCAAATTTATCCACCCAACGGGAGTAAGTTGGGTGATAGCCAAGTTCACGTCTTGAAGGAATTGGCCGACCAGAGGATGCAACGGTAGAGAAACTCCAGCATTCAAGGTAGCAAGGTTGATTGCCGTCAATCCACGTGGCGGGCGATCAGCTCTGTCGTCCACCAAAGGAGCATACATCGGGATGTCGAAAGGAATCTTGTAATCCCTCCGAATCCCAGGCAAGTCTTCCTCGGTAACGGCGGACACGATACAGCTCGCTGTGAACTCGGTCGCTTTAAGCTTCCGTACCCCACGAGCAGGAATGACGAATCGGTTTGAGTGCTCCTTTTCGTACTCGTTCCAGTCTACACGGCGAGCAACTGCAACTGGAACTCGATGCTCGGTCAGTCTGGGCGCAGGAAAGTTGATATCTCTTAGATATGCCCAGGTTAGTTCATCGAGGTTCACCGGCTGAAGTACCTCGACCTCTTCGTCCTCGTCCTCGTGGAGATCCGAGCTCGTTTCCTCCAAGAGCTGGCAAGCAGGATTTGCTCGCTCCTCTCTTTTCCCGGAGGGATGAGCTCCAGAATTAACGGAGCGTGCAACCGAAGCCGCCTCGGGATCGGACTCCATGTTAACAATGGGAGGATTCTCTTCGACGGGCCGTTTTTCGAGGTTCCGGGGAGGGAAAGATCCGGTCTCGGAATGCGACGACATCCAGTAAGGGGGAGTAAAAATTTTGAGTGTTTTGCAGATTCCGGCGAGGGAGAACTCGGCGGTTTAGGACTTTCCACGGCGGAGTAGGGATGTTTATGTAACAAGGACACACACAACGCAAGAAAAGAAGGAAGAAAAGAAGAAAGCGAAGAAGAAACTACCTTGAAGTCGTTTGAAGGTCGCCGGAAACTGGAAACATTCGCCGGAAATTTGAAAAAGGGAAGAAGGAGAGATTCGCGCTCAATAAACAGTGAAAATGACAAAAAATTGCGAATTTTTTCTTTATATACTCTCTGGAAAAACGGGGTTTCGGGCGAGCAAGTTAAGGAATCGAAGGACTAAAGTGCAATTTCTGGGCGCGTGCAGCACCTGCCCGACAAAGCGGAAAGGCGCGTCACCTCAGGAACGTGTGCGCGTGGGCGACAGCAATCATTCCGCCCACGTCACACCTCGAGCCGTACCCAGACCTTGGGATCCCAACCGTCACCGGCCCAAGTCTGCTTGACCAATGTTGTCCGCCCGTGAAAAGTTGCTCGCCCCCGCGACATTCTTGCTCGCACCAGTGACACTTAAAAGTTGCCAACCCAAAAAGTGCTCATTCATCATCTTCACAATTTATTGATCGGCAAGGGGGCAATTGTTGATGGGCGAGCAGAATCGTCACATAGGCGACCAGGGTTAGCACAAAGCGCTTAAAGATTAAGACAAAATTGACTCAAGATACACCTAAGATATCTGGCGAGCAGAACCTGCATGCAACACCAAGGAAAATGAGAGAACAAAATCAGATTAAGAGCCACATGATGAACTCAGTTAGCATCCCGCCAACCAGATCCGACCGCAAAACCAAAACAACTAAGTGAGACAAGAGACCAGCAAAATCAGAATAAAGACTCCTCCAGGACAAGTCCAACATGGCGAGCAACTCTTGACAGCGAGCAAGTCCAACAAGATAAGGATATAATTTAGTCTAGATAAGGTCAACTTAGTCAAAGCCCAGGTGTCGTGCATGCAGGCCTGGTAGGCCAAAAGTCACGACACCTCCTGCTAGGCAATTGTCTATAAATACTTAGATTTTTTCAGCTAATAAAACAAGCACAAATTATTATACACGTCCAAACTTCGATTACGAATCCAAAGCAGCTCGATTAACTTACAATCGAACTTAAACACGTAAGCTTTCGTACGATTCTAACCCATCTAAACCCGAAAATCCGTATTCACTAATTACGTTAGTGATCAATCACACGTAATAGTTTGATGATCAATTAACCATCTAAAACAGCCATTAATCTTCAAGATTAGAACTGATCGTCAACATATGTCCCTTTTGCCTTGCTTGTTCACCGGTGGTAAGTGCTCACAAGCAATTAGAATAACAAGGAAGAAAGAAAAAATATTGTTGCTGATTTTTTTTTCAACACTGTGAAACTGTAAACTGGAGATGAAATAATCATCTCCTTTATATAGGACTAGAAATTTTGAAATTTGCATATGGAATAGGGGAGAGAAAATCTTTATCTTAGCCTCCAAGAAATCTTGAATATATCTCATATTTTCTTTTCTCCATAATAAAATATTCCATAAAAATCTCACCTCCCTAATATATGAGATTTTCGAAATTCATGGGAGAAATAAACTAGATTTGGATTTTCTTGAATTTATGAGATAATCTTGTATTCCAAGAATACATATCTTCCATAATATCTTTCCAAGAAAATCAACAAATCTTTTCTACCATATCTATATATTTCGAAAATTATAAGCAAAAAATCAGCAATAATAATTTTCTTTTATTTTAATCACCTTATTATTATCGGGTTACTTATTGGGCTACTTGAGGAGTCTTTAGGAGAATTAAGATTGGACCTCCAATGGACTTCTGAATTTAAATATTGAGCCCCAATATAATTCAGCCCATTAATATTAATTAGTATCACTAAGAAATTAATATTGCACTATCCATCTTAATCCATATTACGATAATATGGGCTCCCGGTTATTATCTCCCGCGTTTAAGATTATCAAGTCCATTAATTAATTAAGCTTCTGAATAGCTCTAAATTAATTAATATATTTTACCTAGGAGTAAAGATAGCTCAACATTATTATTCGTACCGAAGAAACTAATTCTTCACTTGCAAGATTTGGTACGATAAAACTTCTGAACCCACCAAGGGGACAAATCACACGAGCCGTACTCGCATGCGTTTCTCCGTATTAAATCTTAGCAACCGTCATATGATTAATATTACTGCCCAAAGCACAAGGTTTGAAGTCACGATGATTCGCACCCAACATGAATCAAAGCAGTAACAATTAAGCACACACGGTCCTATTTAAGTGACGGAGATTAAGAAATCAATAACCACTGAGGTCTAATTCTTCACATATCAGAACAGAAGAATTTATCCTCGTTGTAGGTCCTCTTCAACACATATTAAATGTGCTAGTGCAATCTCTTGGTCAAGACAGACCAATCTAAGATATACACATCGACCTTTCACGGCGGATTGTTCAATTTCACTTGGGTCGTGAATTTGTACTTTTAGTTACAAGGAAAACTGTTAATGTGATCTTCCGTGATCGGATATCACCACATTAACTACAATGTAATATGTACTATATATTGAACGGTTTGCAATAGATATTCAACATTCAATCATAACAAAAGCAAATGCGATAAAAGATTTATTCTCATAAATAAGTGTTTAATACATGAGTTATACAAAGTAAAAGCATACTTTCACGTATAACTCCAACATCCACCACGTCCGAGATCCAAAAGAGTACTGCTGCAAATTTGCGCCTCACCACTGTCGAGAGAGGAAGGGGAGAAATTCGACTCATTCTACAATTGTTGTTCTTCTGCAATTCTTGTTCTTCTTCTCCACGTTAGGTTGAGCAATGTATGTTAGGTTAGGTTAGATTTAGGGGCAAGCATATTTAATACCCAGTTGAATTTCATGGCCCGACCCGTATTTTGTCCGACCCAAGAGATCTGTATTTCATACCCAGATCAATCTCATAAAATATATTTATGTGACACTAAAAAAATAAAGAAAAATGAAAATTAATATTTTCTGTAGTGGTTACCGGATATTTAACCGGCTATACCAGGTCAAAGGACCTATTTCAAAAAAAATCCAAATTTTATGGGACCAATTTTAAAATGTATATTTATTGTGGACCAAATTCAAAGTTGCGCTAAGTTACTGGATATACAAATATATAAGGCAAAGTATTATATGAAAATAGTTCATGATAAGCTTATCATGAAAATATTTTAAAGTATCATTAATTTCATCAGGAGTATCATTAATCTCATCAGGGGTATCATTAGTCTGAGTTCAAAAAAAAAAATTAAAATTTTTTTGAACTCAGACTAATGATACCCCTGACAGGTTTAATGATACTCCTGCTGATGATACTTTAAAACTATTTCATGTTAAGCTTATTGTGAAGCGTTTTCATATAAAACCTACTCAATATATAATCCCTAAAAATAATAATTTTTCTAAATCTTTGTGCAGAGTAAATGTTGCTACAATTATGGGAATAAGAGTAAGCTTGCTTTGGAGGGCAGAGGATTTATCGGTGAAGTCATTCATCCTTATCTCGTGATCCCTAGCTGTTTTACGAAATTAAGTTTTAGTTCTTTTCGAATTTGCCCAGCCAAATCCCTTTTCTCTTCTCCTTTCTTCTTCGGCTCTAATGGCGGACACCTGAGCGGCGCCGCCTATCTTTCCTCTCCTAGAATCCTCTTGTAGGTTTCCACGTGAGACTCCCCGCACCGTCTCCGGTGTGCGTCTCTCCGGCCACTTTGTTGGTTTCGATTTATTGTTTTATTGTGTTTTGCTTCGTTCTTGGGTTGTCTCTGCCTGTATAAGCCGATCCTGCTGTCCGCCGCCCGCCTACCGCCGCCGCCACGCCCGGATCGGAGAGTTTCGAGTCGCTCCAGATCTCCGACTCATGTGGGGCTTCTCCATGTTCCTTGTGCTCTCACCTTGGATGTGCAACGGCTGTGTCCTTGGGCTGGTTCTATGCACCCTTGGTTAATCCTTCTGGAACTTGAGTTGCCTTAGTATGGGGCTTCTCATTGTTCCCCGCGCCTTTGCCTATGTGTATTTGGGCTAGCTTATTCCTCCTCGTTTCCTCACGATTGGTTCGAGGTAGGCCTTCTTCAGACTCGTGGTGGTCTTTTGGACTGTATTGTAACACTACATTTGATCCCTTGTATTGCAGTCCGTTTCTTTTGTAAAAAAGAAATCCCCAGCTGTTTTACTAAGTTAGCCGTCGAATCTTACAAGCTTCACCGATCCATTTGTTATGTTTATATATTATCTATATATATATATATATATATATATATATATATATATAATAACGTTCTATATTTAAAAATTATTGAATTTTCCCACTAAAATTATTATTAAATTAAATATTAAATATATGGTATATATCTTTAAAATATATTTTGATAAATACTTATTTACAAAATATATTGAATATATTTTTAAAATATAACTTATAATAAATATTAAAAAATGATATAAAAATAGGTTGAATGAATCTTTGAAATAATATATTTTATTCTAAAATATTACTACAAATTAACTAATATGATTCATGTGAATCTTTGTTTTAAAAGCGGAAGCGGAGGTGAACCGTATAGCCTCAACGCTTTTGGTCGGACCGGTCAGATTGGAGTCTGACCGTTACTAAAGCGGTTGAGCCGTTATGACGTCATAATTATATAATATATAATTAAATATAAAATTTATAAATATCATAAATATTTTTCTCTTGTAATAATAAATCATGAGTAGGTTTTATATGAAAATGCTTCATAATAAACTTAACATGAAATAGTTTTAGAGTATCATTAATCTCATCAGAAGTATCATAAAACCTGTCAAGGGTATCATTAGTCTTAGTTCAAGAAAATGATACTTCTAATGAGATTAATGATACTTTAAAATTGTTTCATGATAAGCTTATCATGAACTATTTTCATATAATATTTTGCCATAAAAATCATACATACAAATTATGACAATTTTTTTTTTGAACGACTAATTATGACAAAAATTAAATAATCATACATCTTAACATTTCATATAGAGTATGTATATAGTGAAATTGGTTTATATATGAATCACTGAAGAGTATTAGTTGTTTTCACTAAAGAGTATTAGTTGTTTATACTGAAGAGTATTACTGGTTTACACTGAAGAGTCTAAATCAGTAATACTCTTCAGTAAAAACAACTAATACTCTTCAGTGAAAATAACTAATACCCTTCAAGGATTTATGTATAAACTAGTTTCACTCTATACTTTGTCTTTCATATATCTTATATTTTTCTCTATTATTAAGCTTGGACAATTTCTCGAACTCAAACCAATAAAAAAAACATGCGAACCCAAATTGTTCTTAATCAAAAGGTTTTATAAAACTCAAACTAAATAGCATAAGACCCAAATTAAAGGGTTTAAATTGTGTATGAGTGAGATATCAAGTATCAACTTTCAAATAAGGGTTGCATTAAAAAAAATTGCAAAAGACCTTAAAAAATATTCCCTTTCAAATCATGTGAACCGCTGGGTTGACCGGTCCAGCCGGTGACCGGTTCGACCCGATTTTACTATTTCTGGGCGGTTCATGGCCGCTTCTGAAGAAGACCGGCCCAATGCTATTAAACCGTTCGGTAAGCTTACCGCTTACCGAGTTCTATCGGCCGCCGGTTTAACCCGCTTTTTAAAACATAGATGTGAATGCCATTTCGATCTATACTTTGTCTAGTAAATATAATTATTCCATTTAAAAGATAAGATGAATCGGTCTTCTCTTTTAATCCCAAGTCCCAACTACCTTTGAGATATATTAGCCAACTCAGGTTTGGTCCAATTCTTCCGGGATTTTCCTATTTTAGTATGCATGTTATTATATTTATAAATATGTATGTATGCATGGATTCAGATGTGGAGGTCCTTTTCTCAAGATTTGGTTTCTAATACAATGGAGGAAAAGTGTGAAGCTTCCAAGTCGTAAGACTTCTAATTTTATATATATATTTGCGTTTCTTGTGGTAATTTCTTCCAATTGCGTTTTTTAATTTAATTTTGTTTCTTTTCTTTTGAAGGTTGCTTAAACAATTGTACCATTATATCGTCAGCTTAAATGTGAACGATGCTGCAGAGAGTTTAGCCAAGGAGGCTAACATTGATCCGAAGCCTGATGGTAATCTCTTTGTTGCTTTGCCCTTAATTAATTTTGATTAGTGATTATTATGACCCTTTGATAGATTTTATATGCGCTTGGATTTCGGACTGTTCTTTAATTTTCATGGAAAAAAAGGGGAAAAGAAATAAATCTTTATTGCATGTTGTTTGCTATATAATTTAATTTTTATCTGATTGATTTTTGACCCATTGTTGTGTATGATCTTAATGTTTCCTTGTTATTTTATGATTATGGGCTAATGAACTGGCATTCGATGGCGTAAGGTGTAAAATTCTTTTATGCCAATCCTAGAATAGTGTTCGATTTTTAATTTCATTCTTTGTTTCAGATTAGTTTATTTTTAAGAATGAATAAATATTTTCAGCTCTGGGAGATGGATTTTATATTAAGTGGTTGACCATGTCCGAGGAGATATACATTTGTACAATAGGGAATAATCCTCCCCATGATAAACTCGAGGGGTGGTGGTTCATATTCTGGGATGCATATTCTTCTAGACCTGATTTTCCAGCCCTGGGCGATGAATATCTCCTTCAATGGTGGTCCAATCGGTGGAAGGAATACTGTTTAAATGAGGTATACACTATTCTAAATTAGATTGCTCGCTCGCTTACTCTTTGTTACCTACAAAGCGATTTTTATGATAACTTTTTCAGGCACGTCAAATGTGTAAATCTGCTCCTCCAAATGATGAACAAGGGAATCCTCATTGGAAGTTTTACTCTATGATATAGAGTATGCCCATTTCATAAAAGCAATTGTTGGTGTATCATCATACATATCATTTTATTTCTTCTGCACCTTCCCTTCTTTTAGCAGTAATTCTAGACTCTTGTGCATATTTCCTATTTTCACGTGATATTCGTGTCCTTTCGTTTGCCTAATTCATATGTGCAAATAATACATCAAGAATGGCTAATTTTAGCTCCAACTCCTCCCCCACCAAAAATATCAATTCTAGACACTAGAGTTTGGTTTGTACACTCGTGTTGTTTTTGTGCTCAATATTTTTATTCATGCACCAATGAAGGAATGCTAGATAGTGTGAGGCTTCCTCGGTCTGCAAAATTCTCGAAAAATGTCGTCCAACTTTTTGAAACACACTTTTATAGTAATTTAATACTTTACTATTTATACTCTAGCAACTCCTCCAAGTCATATAAGAAAAGTTTGGTGCTTGATTTCAACTAAATCACAAGGACCATTCTGTTGTAAGAAAAGCATGTCACACACGTAAATGGACTTGAAGCCGCATATATTTTCACCTCGAAAATACATAGAGAAAGTCCGTAATTATGTGGTGAAATATTGTATATATTTCATAATAAGGCAGTGGCAAAAGTGATTTGAATACCTCTGCTCTTGGCAAATCATTTTTTCTTTTTAGCCGATTCTTTTATCAATTTTATACACTCATTTCAGAAATTATTTTTCTAGTATCATCTTGTACGTAAGCAGTTGATGATATCTTTCTAGACAAATGCTAGATAGAATAAGGCTTTCATATTTGCAATTTTTTTTAAGATGAAAACATGGATTACAGTTCATAATTACCGGTAATTTCTGTTGATTTGGCATAGGTCTTCCGCAATTCTCCAGCGATGATATGAAGCAACAATAGTTTGTCCCAGCTGCATTCATAGAGTAAAATCAAGCTTTAGTTGGTGAATGTTGCATGGTATAAATAAGGCACTGTTGTGCCAAATATTATTAGATCCCTTGGCAATTTTTTCTTTGCTTAATTTCTTTTTGTTGGAATTCACGGATTACATCTTACTTTAATTTTTATTCATTTCAAATAATATTAATTTTAGATTTATGTTCATAAATCACTTTGTTTTAATTTTTAATGATATGCATAAAATAGTAATAACATTTATTATTTATGAAATGTATAAAAATTTCATTGGGTTTCTTTCAATTCATGGAAATTAAATTTTTCTTGATATAGAATAATTCAAAATTATTTAATATACACAATTCTTTTGTTGAGATTACCTACAAATTGGAATTTCTTAAATACGGATTTTTTTTCCAAATATAGTGAGATGGAAGAAAAGTTGATACAATTAACATTAAAGATCATGTATAACAGATGATATATGATAGAATTAGATGTTGATATAATTACCATTGAAGACCACATTTTTTATATACACATAATAATAATTTATATAAAATGACGTGGGATAAAAACAACTTAATTGAAAGTATATAGAATCAATGACAGTGTTCTATAATTTGAATAATTTAAACCTAAGTCAAATAGTCAATCACTCACTTTCGTTAAAATAAAGATATAAAATTATATTTAGAATTTTATTCATAAATCACTTAATTTGTTTTAATTTTTAATGATTTATATTTAAAAAATAGCCTTACTCCTTATGACATTTATATAAAATAATTCATTTGGTTTCTTATAATTCATGGGAAATTAAATTTTTCTATATGTAGAAGTACTCAAATTTATGTAATATATTTAAATTCATCTTGGAATTACCCACAAATTGAAATTTTCTAAACATGTGTGTGTTTTTTTTCTTTTTTACAAATATTATATGAGATAAAATTAGAAAAGTAGATACGACCAACATTATATCTAACGGAATTTGATCACATGTCCACCGATAGGCACAAACTTATGTCCATTGCGAATGCGTTAATGACACATAAACATATATATAAGCAATCAATTAGAATAATGGTGTCCCCTGCATATTTGTCATTAACACATTCTCAAAGGATATATAATTTTATGTCCACCAGTGGACATGTGATATTTTTCGTATATTCTAATGCTATTTTATATGATTAAATTAACTAATAGTAATAAAGTAAACCCTTGGGCGTATAAGTTGTTTAAATATGAATAGAAGTTAAAAGTTACATCTCCATCTCAAGCATTCCTAATATGAGATTGCCATCATCCTATAAATTGCAATACAAATCAATCATATACATACAAAAAATTCCTCAATATGGCCTCACTTAACTTTCTTCACCTGCTCCTTCTTTTTCTTTGCGTTGCTGCTATAATTTCTGGTAATCAATGTAAGTGTTTGTTTAATTATTTCGTTATCTATCTATATACTATAGCCATAATTTTTTTTGAGATATTAGGCTTGCCTAGCTAAAATTTGATTAAAATTTTAAATAAATTTTTTTTTAATTTAAAAATAAATTTCAAGTAATGAGAAATCTGAACCAGAATAATGAATTCTTATGATGAAAATGTGTATGACAATTAAATATGTGTAAGAATATTCAAAGTCATGAGTGTATGAAATACTTTGAACAAGTTTCTTTTAAACAACATTTATTAACTAAGTATAAGTTAAAATAATTCATCGGTAAATGGCTACACTCTAGAAGGTACTTTAGTCACACAAGTTATAAATACTCGTTGTGTTCATTGAGAACAATAAATATATTATACTAAAAAAGCATAGTTATGCATTTGATCATACGGTTTGTGCTAGAGACTATTAGTGAAACATAAACACTTATGTGAATTAATTTTGTTTTACGATTAAAAATAGCTCCACTTGATTACATTTGATGTGATTCTTTTATTTGGTTCTAGTCATTTTCAAATTAGACATTCAAGGCACCAATTGTGTTAACATTTTAGCTGCATTGGTAAATTACCTCTAGTTTTAAAATATAGTATATATCTATTTTTCATGATGTGCATACTACTATCAAAGAATAAATTATTTAACATTTGTAATATTGATGAATTGATTTATTTGTAATTTTCAATTCATTTTACGCTGCACTAGAAAATTATACTAAATTTAAATGTTACATATATACATAATTATTATATGTGAATGCAGGATGATAAATATTGTAATCGATTGTAACAATATCTATAAAATCTCAACTAAATAATTCTGTGAAGAATATATTAAAATTTCTATAACCATCATTAATGACATCATATGTATTAATATGTGTAATTAACGCAAACTTGTAATTTAAATAAAAATAGGCCTAGAACTCAACAAGAGGGCGGGAATGGAAATTACGAAGGCTTCAAAAGTGGTGGGCAAAGGCAAAATTAAAGGTGAGAAAATAAATTTGTACGAATGTGCAAAGTACACATGCACGGGGCCTGCTGTAGTGCCATGTTGGTGCTGTAATATATTGGGTGACTATTTTTGTTGGGATTCTATGCAAGCATGTAAGAAAAATTGTCATGCACCATAATCACATTATCTTGTGTTGATAATTAAGTAATGTGACTCCACATTGGTTGATTTTCAATCTCATTACTAGAAAAATAAAAAATAAAAATCAAACTGATCAATGAAATGTTATTAGTCTATAATAAAAAAATGTTGAACCGAGTGAAATGTTATTCGACATTTTCGATTGGATTACTTTTTCAAACTCATTACTAGAAAAATAAAAATTCCAACTGATTAGTGAAATGTTATTAATCTATAATAAAAAATATCGAACCGGGTGAATTGTTAGTCGACAATTTCGAGTGGATTACTTTTTCAATTGTTATGATTTTGATTATTGAAATTTATATTTATATTTTTTAATTTGGTGATTATTGTTATCACCAAATGAATTGAATGTTATGTCTTACATGTGGAAATAAGTGGGGGGTGGGGGAAGGAACTTATGAAATTTCAATTACATTTGATTACTATATAACTTGGCTCATTTTCAATTTGTGTTTGATTGCAATTAGATCAATTCGATTAATGAAAAACAATCAAGATTAAACAATCGATCATGATTATTAAGAGTTTGTAAAAAGAAGAAATCAATCGGTTGGGGAAGAAATGAGAAAATAGATTGTAAAGTAGGATTGAATATGGGGATGATCCATCACTTCAATAAGATTAATTGTCTTCGGGGTTCATCAACAAATTTACATGCAATATGCAATTAGAAACAATTGATTTGCCTATCTATTCTCAGTTTTCTTTTGCTTGTTTCGACAACTAAAATTAAAAGATACTTCATCCTTCCCTTCTTAACTTTTACAGAGGAGGGGTGACACAAATTTAAAAAAAATAAATTATTTTATTGATTATTTGAACTAATGAATGAAGAGTATTTTAAATATTTAGGGTGTGAAAATTATTGTGAGACGTCTAAAAAATAAAGTGTGAAAATTATTATGGGGGACGGAGGAAATATCAGATAATTTTTAAACCATGATCCATTTTTGGGGGGGGGGGGGGGGGGGGGGGGGGGGGGCATTGATATAGAATAACTCAATATTATTTAATTAACATACTTAATCCCCTTGTTGGAATTACCATTTTAGAGTAGACTTCAACAAAGGTTAACTAATAAAGTTAACTAATAATAAGGAAGTAAAACCGATGTGGAATATCTATAATTTTTAGAATAGACGTGAACAAAGGTTAAAAATTACATAGTCTCTCGAAAGAGATTATTGAGTACATAAATTGCTAAGAAAATGCAACAAAAGTTTTGGATAAAACCCCCGACTTTGGCTTTACAAAGAATAAAGATAAAGATTCTCTTTTTAGAATTAACCACAATTAATAATTTCCTCAAAGATAATAAGATAGAATTAGATGTTGATATAATTAAAAGACCTTTTATAAGATAACGTTTGATATAAAACGATGTGAAATAAAAAAAAAAAAAAAAAAAACTTAAAAAGTATAAAATCAATGAGAAAGCATTATATATGTGAGAAAATCTAAATCAAGTTAAATTGTCAATCACTCACTATCATTAAAATAAAGATTAAAAATTTTAAATTTAGAATTTTATTCATAAATCACTTTGTTTTAATATTTAATGATATGCATGAAATTATAATAACATTTATTATTTATGAAATGTATAAAAATTTCATTGGGTTTCTAATAATTCTTGAAAATTAAATTTCTCTTGATATAGAATAATTCAAAATGACTTCATATACGTAATTCTTTTGTTGGACTTATCCACTAATTGGAATTTCCTAAATATGAATTTTTTTTTTCAAATATAGTGAGATAGAAGAAAAGTTGATACAATTAACACTCTATGCCAAATACCATATTATATGATAAATCAGATTTAGCTTCCAATGTTAAGACTCAAATATGCATGGAAGCACCTCAAAATAATTAGGCAGGCGCAATTCATAATTACTTCTCAAAATATGAGAGCGTCGTCATCAATAAATTGCAATGCAAAACTAATCATATACTTAAAAAAATTATTTACTTCAATTTAATGGCCTCTGTTAACCTTCTCCACTTGTTCGTCTTTTTTCTTTGCGTTGCTGCTATAATTTCTAGTCATCAATGTAAGTGTCTTTATCTAATTAGTTTGTTGGCTAGCTAGAAATTCATTAACATTTATTTTGAGATATTAGACGTGTCTAGCTAAAATTGATTAACAATTTTAATGGTGAAACCTTTTTTTTTTTTAATGGTGAGTCTCTTGATAAAATAAAATTTAAGTATGTATTATACTATTATTTCAAAATGAAATTCAGATAATGAGAAATTAATGTTTTATATAAACACCTGAATAATGAATTAATTAGTATGGTGAAAATCTATGAGACAACATATGTGAGATTGTGTAAAGTCATAAAATGAGTATGAAATAATTTGAACAAGTGCATGCATTTCTTTTAGATAACATTTATTAACCATAAGTTAAAATTTTCATAGGTAGATGTCAAAAAGGTTTTTTAGTCACACAAGTTGTAAAATTATCTCTATATTTATAAAATATCAAATATCTATATCTACGAAAGGAATTTCCGATGTGTTTTCTTTATATGACCGGAATTTGGGTTGTTGAAATTCATAATTTTATGTTTAAGGTTTTTCTTAATTTGTTGAAGGTTTGAATTATTTCGTGTTTCCGTTATCCATCGTTTTTCCATGGCATGATGTATAAGTAATGCCTTAATGATGTTTGATAAACCAAATAATGATTATGGAAAATTCAAAAGTTGTTGCCGCCTTTTTCATCAAAAAAAAAATATATATAATAAAAAGAAGTTGGGAGCATGTGACAATGGAGGAAGATGATGATTTCCAGGCTTAAAAAAATCAATAATAGTGCAACTACACGAGCAATTACTTTAAGAGGGGTGTATTGGTTATAGAGTCTGTAGGATTTTTTTAGACTTTTAAAGTATGGGGGTATTCAATTTAGATTTTCAAAAGTCTTTAAAAATCCTGAGGTATTCAATACGGATTTTAAAAAGTCTTAAAAAATCTTTAGGTATTCAACAGTCTATGGATTTTAATACTCCACGGATTTTCTTAGATTTCCCTTCCAAAATATGAATAGATTTCACTCTTCAAAATCTCTTCTAATAACCAGAGATTTCTACGGAATTTGAAAAGTCTTAAAAAATCTTTAGGTATTCAATAGTCTATTGACTTTTTTTAATTCTTTTCCACTGGGATATTAACGGGGCGGGGATGGGGGGTCATTCCCCATCTCCGTCCCTGCAAAATAAATGGGGAAATTTTTTCCCCCATCCCCGCCTCACCGGGGATCCCCGTCCCGCGGCGATTCCCCGTTCCCCGCCTACTTATTTTTTTTATCTCATTTTTAAAATATAAAAAAATATTTAAATTAAAAACTTTAATCATACACAACAATTACTTTAAGTTGGTGTTAAAAAAATTAATTTAAACAATTTGAAGAACCTCTAATTCTAATATTTTTAATTAAGATATATACTAAAGTGAAAATAATATAATTTGGAACTAATAACATAACATTAAATAAAAAAAAATGTAATTTTAATAAATAGTTAATTGAGTAGGAAACTATGAAATATTTATTTGTAATTTACTTTAACATTAAAATTATATATAAATATATTAATTATATAAAAAATAATGCGGCTCCCCGCGGGAACAAGACGGGGATCCCCCGGGCTGAGAATATTATCCCGGTCCCTGCCTACGGGGCAAAAAAAATTCGTCCCTGTTTGCTTTGGGGATTACACCCCCCCCGGTTGTTAAGTCTACTCTTCAAAAAATATAAATAAATTTTACTCTCCAAAATCTCTTCTAACAACCTGAGACTTCTAATGAGGGCGAGGTATAACGGTGATGGAAATGAAGATGAAATAATAATGTATTTTTTTAACTAATGTATTTTTTTTCTAAATAATTTGGATAACTTTTTTTTATATATAAGTGTGTCTCATATATATTTGCATCAATGGTTCCAGCGTTGGGGTCTATGTAAATCCATGTAAATCAATAAAAAAATGTATTCCACAATCCTGTAAAGTCTATGAAAATCCAAATAAATCAATAAAAAAAGTCAGTCAAACTCTGCATGGAGTCTATAGATTTTCTAAATTCACAGACTTTTTAAAGTCCAAAAAAAATCCGATAGAATCACAATTGAATACACCCCTCTAAGTTTTGACTTTCTTATAATTTAAGGTTTTAATTTTTTTTTAGGAAAGAAGATAAAATAAAATGAGGGAGAGAAATTTAGCTCGTGAATTTGTATAGTGTTTATGTAAAAGTAATATAGATATTTAACATATGAGTTTTTTACTAAAATTTTATTGGGGTGTGTATAATATTTTTAGAGTTTTGTTTAGTCACGACCTTTTTTTAATCTGTATGTGGAAAGTCAAATGACAAATGGAGTATTAATTAGTGGAGTAGGTCTTTTATGAAACTATCTCATGACATGATCACACATCCCTTGACTAAATAGCATGTGTTAAAGGATTTAATAAAAATTAAATAGTATTTACGTAAGCTCAATTAGAGGATAAGTGTAACTTCCAAGCCAATCAACATAAGTATTCAAAAAAGTCTAAAACGGTAGAGATGAAATATAATTTTTACATTAAAAATTGCAAGTTGCTTATTAATCGCAATTGTCAATGAGTTTCGGGATTTAGTGAGCCTTATAGATCAAGTCTAGGTGTCCTATTTATATAATTGACTTGAAACATGGCAACTTGTGTATCACAACATGTATTGATCCTCCATCCTTCTTCGGTAACAACTATGTTAATATTCTCGACAAATAAAAAAAAACTTTCAGACATGTTCAAGGATTTAATTGGTCAAATAGATCAAGCGATGATGTCTACGTGTATACTCATGCATAGAGCCACAATGGGGCAGGGGGGTCACTGGGCCCTCCTGACACCCTATTTTTTTATTATATATATATAATTTTTTTATTATATATATATTTTCCATAATAATGATGTATATAGATATTGCCCTAGTGGTTAAGATATTAATTTATAAAGTCTTCCGGCTCTTAGAAAGTTGGGTTCGATTTCATTTAATATTTTTTTTAACTTATATTTTACAATTTGCTTATAAACTTTTCGAATTAAGCAACATTTTCTTTTATGATTATTTATCAAAGTTGATTCTAATTCTAAACTTTATTAATGTTTATTCTTATATATAATTATACTATCTACATCCCCTATTAAACTTCACATTTAGTTGGACATATTTTATTTAAGAAACGTTGTTGAAATTGGGTTTTTAATGTTCTTATTTAAATATAAAATGATATTGTGAGAGAATGTTATTTCATTTTAGGAGGGTGAATATTGTTGTGGGGCAAACGAAAAAGAACAGTGTAAAAGTTAATGTTTTTCTTTTTTTAACTTATATTTTACAATTTGCTTATAAACTTTTCGAATTAAGCAACATTTTCTTTTATGATTATTTATCAAAATTGATTCTAATTCTAAACTTTATTAATGTTGATTCTTATATATAATTAGACATGCTAAAAAAACCCGGACCGAAATCGTAAATTACACGGTTCGATTCCAGTTCCCCTAATTTTTTGAACCAAAACCACCGGTTCGAACCGGAACCGCCGGTTCCTGGGCGGTTCGAACCGGAACTGGCGGTTCCGGTTCGAACCGACGGTTTTCTTCGTTCGAATTTCAAAAAAATAGCCACTTTGTAGCCGTTGGAACCGGCGGTTTTAACCGGAACCGCCGGTTCCGGTTCGAACCGCCGATTTTCGACAGTTTTTTTTTTCTTTGTCTTTCCCCCCCTATAAATACTACCCCATTCAACTCCAAAATTCACCCCAAAGCAAACATTACTTTCCCTTCTCATCTCTTTCAACTCTCACACTCAATTCTCAAAGTTTTCATATTAGTAGTTTTCTAATATATCTAATTAGTTACTATACTACTATATTTATTCTTTATATATTGATACACTTACATAGTTACATACACTACATATACATTTATATTATTAATATTATGGCAAGCCGTCAAAGTAAGGGAAAGGGTAAAGGTTCTTCCACCTCTTCCGTTCGTCGTCCAAATTCAATGCCACCACCACCGGCACCGGTCGAGTGGAGTTTAGAAGAAATCGAGCACAAACTTGGTCCCAGTTATGAGGATCCTCTTTAAAACGAGGAGCTACCACGACGTCCCACTCAAGAAAGTGAAAACCATCCAACCAACGAGACCGGGTCTACTCTAACTCCAACTAAGTCGATAAAAACCTCTTAAATCGTCTATTTTTGCACGTCACTTTAGAAAAGTGAACGACGAGGAAAATGATAAACTTACCGCTCATTGCAACTATTGTAACATTGTCTATTCTTTTGTGAAAGGAGGAGGATATGGAACATTAAGGAAGCATATAAAATTATGTCACCCGGATAAAGATGACTTTGATTCAAGTCAAACACAACTTGGTGGTCATGGATTTACGGCGTCAACCGGAGGTGGTGGAGGAGTTGAAGGCGAGGTAACTAATCCCCTTTCTCTATTTGCATTTGATCAAATGAAATATAGAAAATTATTAGCTAAATTTGTGTGTAAACAACACCTTCCTTTCCAATTTGCCGATAATCCATTTTATAATGATTTTGTCCAACTTGGCCTTCAACCCGCATGCAAAAAAGTTTCACGTCATACTACTACTCGTGATGTTGCTAAAGTTGTTAATGAGTATAAATATGTTTTGATTAATTTATTTGCCGATTTAAATATTAAAGTTTGTATATGTGTGGATATTTGGAGTTATAATTTTCAAAAACATAGTTATATTGGAGTTACATGCACTTGGATTGATGAATCATGGTCTCTTAACAAAAGATTGATTGCTTATAGAGATTTTGATACGGAACACAATGCCGTAAATATTAGAGATAAATTGCATGATATTTTAAATGAGTATGCTCTTACTATAAAAGTTTTTTCTATTGGATTTGATAATGCTAGTGCAAATACGGCTAGTATAGAAGATCTTACAAATATTTGTCAACCATATCTTTGTGGAAAAAAATATTCATGTTAGATGTATGTTTCATGTTTTAAATCTATGTGTTCAAGATGGTTTAGAAGCTTTGAAAGAACAAGTTGGTCCTATTAGATCCGCTATTTATTATTTGTCGAGACGTTCAAATATGATGGAAAAAATGGAAAAACTTTTGCAAAACATTCCATTTGCGTCTCAAAAAATTTCTCTTGATGTGTCAACTCGTTGGAATTTCACGTATAAATTGTTAAAGGAGTCTATGGAGTATAAAGAAGCTTTATGTACATTTTTTTCTCAAGAAAATTGTGGTTTTCGTTTATATCCTCAATATTGGGATTCATGCATTTCTTTGTGTCAAATTTTGGGAATTTTTAATGAATCCACAAAAGTATTATCCGGTGTTTATTATCCTACTAATAATTTGGCGCTTGATTATTGTATTAAAGTTTCTCATGTTTTAAATGATAGTATGACAAATCCTTTATTACGTGGTGCTATTTGCTCTATGATGCAAAAATGGAAAAAAATATTTTACGCATATTCCCGATATATTTTTGTTTGCTAAAGTACTTGATCCTAGAGTAAGATTAGAAGGATTACTATTATTGTTGAATTTGTATTATAGTTCTTTATTTCCTAATAGACTTGTGGTCACGAATGATGATGATGATGACGTTGATGCATATCCTAAGAAGGAAGAGATTGTTAGTAAGATTAAAGCTATTTTAATGGATTTATTTAGAGAATATAGTGGTCCCAATTTTGAGTCTAATGTTGGTGGTAGCGGTGGATCTTCATCGGGTTCTAGGGTAAGTGAATATGCAAATGAAATTGACGAAATATTATCGAGTTTTTATAATGAGCGTATGCAAAAATGTCCAAGGTCTACTACCAACCCTTATCACGAACTTGATCACTATCTAACCTCTAGATTTGAGTTTGATGAGGATGAGGATGGTGGTCAATTTAGCATACTAAAGTGGTGGTCGAAGAAGAAAAATGTCTATCCGATGGTATCAAGTTTAGCAAGGGAAGTTTTTGCATCTCCCGTCTCAACCTTAGCCGTGGAACAAGCTTTTAGTTTGGGAGGTTACACTTTGGATGCAATGAGATCAAATATGACCGTTGAAAATGTGGAAAATCAATGCTTGCTTGATGATTGGGTAAGAGCCGAAAGGAGAGCTCAAGAATTCATTGAAAATGATGATGAAGACTCCGAAGAAACTACCACTAGGAGTGATGCATGAACCCGGAACCGAATCGATCCGGAACCAAAAAGGTAAGTGAGGTAAGATAACTACGTGGACTTTGATTCCAATTTTATTTGGATACATAGGCAACTTAATTTTAAGTTTCGAACTTAGAATTTCTAAGTTTATTTCTTAAAATTAAGCTCAAGTCCAATTTCTTTAACCCCTCCCCCTCCGTCAAATTTATTTGGTAAAATTGAAAATTTTAAGTTGTAAATTTGTAAGTTGTAATTCTACTACTTTGGAATAGATAGAATAGATATTAGAATAGATACTTATTTTAATATTAGAATTACTAATTTGTATTTTGTTGTAATAGTTCAATTGTTTTGTAATAATTCAATTAAATAATGAAATTATTTTCTATTTATTAAATTTTTCATCTGCAATTCTGCATTTACATTAAAAAACCAAATAATACAAGTAAAAAAACTAAAAAAAAAAGCTTAAAATTTTCAAAAAAAATCGGAAAATCGGCCCAACCGGCGGTTCGGAACCGGAACCGCCGGTTTGGGAACCGATCCGAAATCAGTTTTCCGCCGGTTCGGTTCCGGTTCTTGCATTCGAACTTTTGGAACTGCCGGTTCGGAACCGGAACCGGAGGTTTCGGAACCGTGAGCATGTCTATATATAATTATACTATCTACATCCCCTATTAAACTTCTCATTTAGTTGGACATATTTTATTTAAGAAAAGTTGTTGAAATTGAGTTTTTAAGGTTTTTATTTAAATATAAAATGATATTGTGAGAGAATGTTATTTTTATTTTAGGAGTGTGAAGATTATTGTGGGACAAACGCAAAAAAAAAAATGTGTAAAAGTTATTGTGAGACTGAACTCAATGAACAAATTAATTTATGTACATATAATCTATTACACTATAAGATTAATATTACATCAAACTATTTCAACTCGTCTTTTAGTCGAAATAATCAAAACATCCAACAAAAATAGCCCCACATGGACCAAAATTTTGGCTCCGTCACTGTGTATACTTGTCGTTGAATTAATCACCCCTGTCGTGGAAATTTGTGTATCGCAATAATATTGCAAAACTGTGTTTTTAGAATTAGAAGAACTCCAAATTAGAATGATAGGCTAGAGAGGAATAGTTGACAACTAACTGAGGCTACATAAATAGGATTTAATTTGAATTAAATTCTTTGCCCCGCTCTATTTAGTCAAATTTTCTTTATAGTTATGTCTCATAATCATGATTTAATTTGAATTAATACTGCAACCTTATATAAAGGAACACTAATACACGGGGTGATAATAAATTGTTTTAAATTCACATAGTTGACCAACATTCCGAGAGTCGGAGAAACTATAGGACCAAATTGACGGTTTTTTTTTTGGAAACAGAGAAATTGTAGGACCAAATTAATTCTAAAAATTAAATTGTTCTATTTGTTAGGATATTGGTTAGTTGATTTGAAGATGTTAAAACAAAGAACTTGTAATAAAACTAGCTGAACATGTTAGTCAGCTACAGATTAGTCTAGGTCTAGACTAGGTCTTTGGTTAAGAGGGAAAAATCTGAGGTGACCAGATGAGGTAACGAAACCAGAGCAGATGAGTCATCAGAGCAGACGAGTCATCAGAGCAGATGAGTCACCAGAGCAGATGAGTCACCAGACCAGATGAGCTCTGACTAGAGGAGTCTGACCAGAGGAGTCGACCAGAAGACCTCTACCGGATGAGGTTCAGAGCAGAAGTGTTACCTGACCAAATGAGTACTGAACAGATGACCCCAGACTAGACCAAACGAGTCCTAACCAGATGAGGGAGACGAATTAGTTCACCCACATGGAGGTTGTGTGTAATCTGGAGACAAGAAGATCTTGGAGTCTAATGATGGAGGAGAAACAATCTGGAGAGTCAACTGATGGAGGATATGATTGATTGCTTGATTGAAGTCAACTAATCAATCAACTAATCAATCTTTGATTGCAATCTTTGATTGATTATATTCCTCCAATTATGGTTGTTTGAATTGCTAGCATTCCAACATCTAGTTAATTCTCACAACTATAAATAGGAGTGTTTTGGTTCTATACACACGAACTCTTCTACTCACTCACCTTGTTTATTCACGTATATACACTCTTTAGGAGTTTTTAGTTGGAGATTTACTCAACCTATTTATCACATAGAAAGGTTATTGTAAGCAGTTGTACAATGGATCTGGTACTTCCTAATTCCAGAAGTTTGTAAGTTGGTTGGAGAGAGAGTCCCCTTTGGAGAAAGTGAGAGTGGACACAGGAAAATTTGGTTCGAACCACTGTAAATCAGGTGTTCTTTATTTTCTGCACTTTAGATTTCTGCATTTCAATTCTAGCACTTTCTTTAAAGAGGGGTTTTCTTAAAAGTAAGTATAAAACGCTTTCCGCTGGATATCCTTTTTGGGACCAACAAGTGATATCAGAGCAGTGTGTCCTATAGACCACTGTTTTGAAATTATCTCAGTGGTCACCAGGGCAGACCCATTTTTTTTAAAAACCCAAATATTTGTTGTGCTAACAATTTTTGCAGAAATTGACTCGAAGAGAAGTAGTAAAAAAGACACTAGGAGTTACTCCAAAAGAAGCTTCGCAGATGAGGAAGAAGAGGTATCCACTTCTGGTTCATCATCTAATTTTGGACCAGACGAAGAGATATGTGTAGTGACAGACGAGGTATGTAATTGAACTTCCTCGTCTTTTTCATCTTCTTCTTTTTCTGAACAATCAGAGGAGTCTGATGTGCAAAATTTGCTATTATACCTCCAAATATCTATACAACTTTTTCAAAAGTTGGAAGATGAGAACACAAAGCTGAAAGCAGAAAATCAGAAGCTTTCACAATGTCTAGGCAACTCAGCTGATCTACCAGCCCAAAATCATACAGTGGTCGAAGAATCTTCTGACTTGACAACCAGGTGTATTGAACAAGTTAAGCTGATAGAAAGGTTGGTTGTTGAAAATGTTGAGAAAGACAATGAATATAATCTGCTTAAAGCTAAGTTTGATGAACTCTTCCATCAAAACAAAATTGTAAGAGAAAGTGAGGACAAGCTCAAGATAAGAGTGGAGCAGCTGACTACAGCAAATAATGTTGTGTCAAATATAGCTGCCTCATCTCAAAGAGAGCATGATAAGACAGGCCTTGGTTATTCCAAACCTAAATCCTCACATGTTCAGAAAGAAGAACATCCTAGAAATTTTATTGATAAAGGCAAGAGGTCAGCTTAATGGGCAGATGAGTACAGAAACACAAAAAACCAAAAGACAGAAGAGGAATTTTAAGAAGGGTTATACCCAGAATAAAAGACCTCAGCCAGGCCAGCAGAGTAGAAGACAGTCTGGAACTTCTCAAAAGAGGCCGAACTAACTGAATCCTACTCAGCTGCAAAAGACTTTCAAGTCATCTGCCAGACCAGCTGGAACCTTTGATGGTTCTAGTAAGACTTGTCCTTATCAAAAGAATTTCAAGTTTGTTGCTTTGAGACAAGTTAATTCTTTTACTGGTCAAACTCATAAGAGAAGAAGACCCTGTAGAAGAAAAAACCATGTCAAAAGCTCTTTTGTTGAGTGTGTTTTTGTGGACTTATACGGAAGAAAGATAAGATCACCTGATCCAAAAAGGGATGATCTATTCTTGAGGCTTCCTAAATATTGTGCTAACCCCCCTGGACCCAGAAGGGTACCAAAAACTTGATTGCCTTCAAATACACAAGAAGACCAGCTGATATTTTACCCCAAATATCGGCTAAGCATATTTTGAGGTGGAAGATAAGTTGACCCAGCCTGCTAGATTCTTTATCTGTTATTTCAAATTTTCTTGTCTTATTTTATTTAAAGTTTTTCTAGTTTTAACATCATCAAAAAGGGGGAAATTGTTGGGATATAGGTTAGTTGTTTTGAAGATGTTAAAACAAAGAACTTGTAATAGGACTAGCTGAACCTGTTAGTCAACTACAGATTAGTCTAGGTCTAGACTAGGTCTTTGGTTAAGGGGGGAAAATCTGAGGTGACCATATGAGATGACCAGACCAGAGGTGACCAGATGAGGTGACCAAACCAGAGCAGACGAGTTATCAGACCAGATAAGTCACCAGACCAGATGAGCTCTGACCAGAGGAGTCTGACCAGAGGAGTCGACCGGAGGAGTCTGACCAAAGGAGTCGACCAGAAGACCTCTCCCGGATGAGGTTCAGAGCAGAAGTGTTACCTGACCGATGAGTACTAACCAGATGACCCCAGAGCAGACCAGACGAGTCCTGACCAGATGAGGGAGACGGATTAGTTCACTCACATGGAGGTTGTGTGTAATCTGGAGACAATAAGATCTTGGAGTCTAATGATGGAGGAGAAACAATCTGGAGAGTCAACTAATGGAGGATATGATTGATTGCTTGATTGAAGTCAACTAATCAATCATATAATCAATCTTTGATTGATTATATTCCTCCAATTATGGTTGTTTGAATTGCTAGCATTCCAACGGCTAGTTAATTCTCACAACTATAAATAGGAGTGTTTTGGTTGAGTTCTATACACAAGAGTCGGGCAAGAGCACAAGAAAGACACACAGGCTCTTCCACTCACTCACCTTGTTTATTCACGTATGTACACTCTTTAGGAGTTGTTAGTTGGAGATTTACTCAACCTATTTATCACATAGAAAGGTTGTTGTAAGCAGTTGTACGAAGGATTTGGTACTTTCTAATTCCAGAAGTTCGTAAGTTGGTTGGAGAAAGGGAGAGTGGACGTAGGACAAGTTGGTCCGAACCACTATAAATTTGGTGTTCTTTATTTTCTGCACTTTAGATTTTTGCATTTCAATTCTAGCACTTTCTTTACAGAGGAGTTTTCTTAAAAGTAAGTATAAAACATTTTCCGCTGGATATCCTTTTTGGGACCAACACTATTAATCTATTCTAATTATTCATCGTATCAGCGTATAATATGGGTAACATATAAAAACAAAGACGTGTGTTTGAGTTTTGTTATCATTAATCACCTTAAAACTTTTAAAACAATACATAATAAAATACTAAATTATATATTCCTAAAGAAAATTACACTAAAAGTGCATACACACATATATTTTATATTTGATATGTTTTTTAATTTTCTGCATTTTAAAGAGTGGGTATTATGTATGTAATACAAACGAAAGTAGAATCGAAATACTTAAGTAAAATTAACGGTTTTTTTTTTTTGGAAACGGAGAAATTATAGGACCAAATTATTTTTTAAAATTAAACTGGTCTATTAATCTATGCTAATTAGTCATCTTTCAGTTGGTCAATTAATCTATGCTAATTAGTCATCTTTTCAGCGTAATATCATTTAAATCAACATTGTACAATTAATGATTTAAAATTAAAGGTGGTGGAAATTAGAATTGAAAGTGATCACGAAACTTCCATATGAAAGAGAAAAAGTGGTGGAGTGTTACTCCTGGGCCGTGGCAGTGTGCTATGAACCCAAATACTCTCATGCACGAATTATACTTGCTAAAACCATTGCTTTTGTGTGTATGTTCGATGACACGTATGACTCTTATGGTATAGTTGAAGAACTTGAGGTTACCCAGGCAATACAAAGGTAATTATCCAACTTTTACATTACAAAAATCATGTTGCTCATCAACACCAAGAGTGAAATGATCGATCAGCCTACTTAATACGGAAACACATCGGCAAGTTAAGTTTTAAACCCATCGGAAATCATGTTTATTCGTTTCTTAAAGCACATGATAGGAAATGGACCGATGGTAAAGGTTCACATTGACGAATTATTACATAGAGGTCAGTCAAATAGAATATCACCAAGAAGATAGAAAAATACTAAGAAATAACCACACCATTATTGAATAGATGAACGGGAATGAAATTAGACAACACAAAATCGATTAATATTTGAACGTAAAGAACATTGATACATTGAATTTCGTTGGCACAAGCCACACGACGAATAATTTTAACCTACATACTAAAAGAAGAGAAACAAATAAACCAATTCTGCACAACGATCGCATACCCTCGATCATAGAGTACCCCGGGAATGAGCCGTCGGAAAAAATGGATATCGATCAACGGTCAACATCAATCACTTGAAATCGAAGACCAAGATCAAATGTACACCTTGACTCAATGAGAAGCCAAGACTTGAGAAATGAAAATATATGGGATTTTCCACATAGGCATTTTTTATTTTACAAATATAAGGCATTGATTTATAAACCAAATTTTAAAATCTCCAAACAAAAAAAATTCAAAACCTAAATCCGAATATTTAAAAAAAAAACCCAACTTAGGGTTCTAATAATTTGGGCTTAGGGAGGTTTGGTTGCAACGATGTGTGTTGGATGAGGAATTTGATAAGAAACTAATATCATTACATGCAATTATTGATACTATTATATGTAATTATTGATACTATAATATTTTATACTCCCTCCATCCCAATTTTGTTTACTCAAAAGTCCCAAAAATGAAGGGTTTTTTTTTTACCCATTTCCTAAAATGACAAAAAACAACACCATTTTTTCAAACTCAACCTTCAAAAAGCTACTTTATACTAAAAAAATATTAATAAACAATTCCTAAAAAGCTAATTTATATTCAAAAGTATTAATAAACAACTCTTTTCTTAAAAACCGTGTCATTTAGAAATAGGTAATCTAAACTGGGACGGAGGTAGTACTATAAAATAGTATGATATTAATATAAGTATGTAATGATATAGTTATTCATGCAATGGTATAAATTGTATACTGGTTCACCCTGTATTTTAGAAAAAAAAAAGGGACTTCTTCTTCAGTCGGGGTCAAGCTGAGCAATATTGCATGAATTTTAGATGTGGTCACTCTACAGAAACCTCCCTTTAATTAGCCTTTTCTTTTCGGTTGAAGTTTAATTAATTTCTTGCGTTTTGTTGCTCATAAAAAGCCCACTGCTTCTTGTTAATTTATGGTGTCAATTTAGTTTATATTTCAAACATTTATAAAGACTAGTTGTATACACGCGCGTTGCACGTTATGTATAAGTAGTTTGTAAAATTGAATAGTAAAACACCACAACAATAGTGGAGGTTTAGTATGCAACAGTATCCATATCTTTATAAGAAATACTTTTTTTTATTTATGTAGAATAAATATAAGGGGTGAAAAATCATTTACGTGATTTAAAAAAGAAGATATAATATAAACCATAGCACCAGTCCAAAACATGCGTGATGATATCCTAAACTCCTAATGAATTGTTGGGTCAATTTGAATCGTACTTTAATATAGAACTTCTAAGTTCAAATTCAAAAGGCCTACGGGTAAGAATATATTAAAAGAACAATTTCTTCTCGTTGGGTATCCATCAAGTTCGTCCAATGTCTTGCAAAGCTAAGAATAACACGATTGTAATGGTACCATGAATCCATATAACTTAAAATGCAGGCGCTTGAATTAGAAAATACTTTTTAAAAAAATCATTTTGGGAGTGAGTCCCATTCTGGTTCACCTGATCTTCCACCCTAAACGATGTACCATCCAATACAAAATTAAGATAGTGCAACTTGATTGTGTCCGATAACTAAATTTCTCAAACTAACTTTCTATGACTTTTTTCTCGTTTCTGGCTCATAAATGCAAAACAATCTTATCCCTCTATATACTAATAGGGAGTTTTTTTTGTTGATGTGTCGATTTGTGGTGTGTTTTGCTTATGTGTCGACTTCTGGTGCATTTCACTTATGTGTCAAGTCTTATGTGGCATGATTGTGCGTCACTTTATCCTATGTGTCATTCATGTGGCATTGTGACCTTTCATAAGAAGAAGTCTAATAAAAAAAATTGGTTTTAGTTGGGTTTGAACCAAGAACCTCATGAGTGTTTTAAATTATGTTTACCAATTAAGCTAAGTATGAATCGTTGTGAAATTTAAATATTTATTATATACAACTTGAGTCTAATATATATATATATATCGGATTTGATATAATGCCCACCGGTGGGCATAAACTTATATGCCCACCGATATATATATATATATATATATCTTCTGAAAGACTCTTAATTATTTGCAATTTTATTATTCTAAACTCTATATTTTTTCTTATTCCTTCTTTGTCGTTTTCTTTTCACAATATTTTAGTTGTTCCTCGATTATTTGTCCACACATAAATGTCTAATTGCTAATATTTGACGATTACTTTATTTTTTAGGAAATATTTTTTTTCATATAAACTCTACTTTCTTTCTCTTTTCTTCTATCTTGACAATATTATGTTTATTTTCTATGTATCTTAAATTGACGGGTGAAGATTTTCAAGGACAATTTTAAGGTTGTCTATGGTGTTTTTTTTTTTCATTTCGACTAAATCATATTTTTTAAATAGATTGTATTATATAATGTTATAATATTGAACAATGTGATGTTTTAATAAAATATAAATTTTTAAATTAATTTTACGAACAACACGCATAATATGTGGGGTACTCATCTAGTATTATAAAAGGAGAAGCTCCCACCTCCAAATGATACCAAGTGTCGCATTTCATAATCTGCCACGTGTTGTCCTAAAAAAAATCCTCAATTATTTTGATAAATAAATTGCACGTGTTGTTCTGCATTTCTCAATTACTATACTAACTAAAAAATAGTAACCGAAACAAAGATAATTGAAGACGCTCTGCCTTTATTTTCCCTAAGAAATGGTAATTGAAGAGATGACACTCTGCTTTCCTTTCCCTCTTTCCTCTAACGCAGTGAAACAGTAATTGAAGATATAAATTTAAATGTGTTGCATAGTGCATACCTTCATCGAGGTGCATATATATGGTTCATGGTTCGGTTATGTTGTTCAAGCAATCCCATTTCAGCCGTCAATATTTATGGTTCAGTTCTGTTGTTCAAGTAACTCCTTGGTTCAATTCAATCAGTCGTGCTCCTTCCAATTCAAACTGGAGAAGATACCTTCAATTTCCTTTTCAAGTTTAACAATGTATGAGTAGGCGATGTTTTATCTATATTAATGGAGTACTTTCGGTACAAATATTAATTATATTCTTTATATGCTTTTATTTTTATCGATATTAATAGCAGTTTACATATTCTTCTCCATTTATTTAGAAGCAAATAGTGCACTGCTTTTGGTTAATAATTTTGATGAAATAAATAAGACATAAAAATTTATTAGAACTTAAGCAAATTCGATCCATGTCCAATATTGAATTAATAGATTTGGTAATATATTTACTTATATTCCCAAATTTATGCACATAATGCTCTTAAGATGGCCTGATCAAACAACTGCCGTAAATTTCATCTCTTTTTACTTAAATATTGCAAAATTCTCTGTTATGTATATAAGTTATATATGTCTATGTGCTGTAAATATACACTTGCGTTGTTGATGTCCAAACAAACATAAACATTCACTTTCTCCATTATAAAAATATTCATACTAACCAAGATGGAGATGGTTAATCATATAGGTACTAAGCTTTCAAATTGCATCAATTTCGATTTACTAATGTTGATAGTAACCTTATCCATGGCATCATATACTAATGATTTGATATATTTACAATGTGGTACTAACAAATATTTTAAAGGAATATGGAGAGAAGGTCCAAATGGAGTTTGAAACATGTTGTGAAGCTTGGTTCGAGACTATAATTCTATTTGCAGTTTTGGTGCTTTCAAAGTCGAGAGAATGAATTTTTGTATGTTCTTTTTATCTACTTGGAAATTGAAACTGGTGTATGTTTTCGGGTTGTGGCCCATTTTGTTCTTTATTGAGTTCAAAAATATGCACTTATTAACTAATGAATTTCTTCTAGTTCGAAATTTTGAGTTATATATTGGTGTGTTTTTGTATTCTCATTACGTGATTTTTTTACACCAATCTTGAATAATTCCTTTGAATTGTGCTAATTTTTTTATATATTTATGGTTAATATGAATTTTGCATGTTAAATCGGTATGTATGTTTTGAGTTGTTTAATGTTAATTTTAATATTTTCAACCGTATATTGTGGTACATCTGAAGTTTAACAAGTTCTATAGAAGCTCAATATTATGATTTTTCTAGAAAAAAAATGATTACCTGCGAATATAAAAAGGTAAGCAAGTTGAGTGAAAGTTTGACTTAAGAATAAAATTGGGAAAATTATAATTTGTGAAATAAAATAGATGGAGTTTTTATTAATTTTTTATTTGTATATGGTGAGAAATTTTCTTTTCAACGAAAACAAAATATTCCAAGAATGTAATTCTAAGTTTTGAAATAAAATAAATAAAACAATTTGCTATTTTTAAAAAGATGAGATGTTTGTCAAGATTATCATGTAATACCCCGTCCCATTTTGTACCTTTTAATTTCATAGAGACCTTAATTATATATTTTCATATTATTATTATTCTCATTTCTTTTAATTTTATTATTTTGTGTACCAACGTGTAATTTAAATATATACCCTAATTCAAATTTCCAAGTTCGAAGAAAGAAATCGAATATTTTCAAACGAATAAAGGACTACGAGAAATTAATTATTCAAAGTCTTAAATTATGTTTTCGATCCGTTTAATTTATTGAGAATAATTAAAATACTTTAAAATATTATTTGAGTTTTAAAACTGTATTAAATTTCGAATTGGGGTTAAACTCGTGAACCAAATAATCCCTAAACCGTATCAGTTGGGGACAAAAATATCAGGAATTAAAATGAATTAACCCCATCCACATAAATTACCCCTCCTTTTGTTTTAAATTAATTAATTAAATTAAGATATTTTTCCTTATAAAATAATTGTGCCCGTATGACTTTTTCAAAGGAATCAAAATCCCAAATTTCACTAACTCTCTCTCTCTCCCCTCTCGGCCCTCTCTCTCTCTCTCTGTAAACCAAACGCGTCTTCCTCCTCCTCCAAAAAACACGTCACCGCCCTTTCTTCACGCCGATCGACCGCCGCCGTGCCCCCAATCCAGACGCCGGTCGCCGCGTTCCAGCGCCGCCGACGCGACGCCTCACGCCTCCTTCGCTCAGCCGCGCCACCGCCTCTGTCCTCCGCCCACCACCGATCGGCGACCACCGCCGTCGCTCCTCGCCAGCGCCGCCGCTCCCTCTGTCCTCTTCGCCCGAAGCCGCGATGCCCCCCCCCCCCTCGCCGTCGCGCTCTCTCTTCTCGATCGAAGCTCCAGCCGCGACCGCCGTGCCTCCTCCCTCCACCATAGCTCCGCCGTCCTCACGCCAGCACCACCCGCCGACCGCCGTCTCCAGCCAAAGCAGCACCGTCGCCTCTCCTTCTCCCAGCGCCACTTACCGTCCGATTGGTGCGTTTCTTTTGTTTCGTTTCTCGTTTCTATCAATTCCGCATCTCCTTTCAGTTAATCTGATTTCATTCTGTGTTTAATCAAGACGGTCTTCTTCACTCTTCCACCACCGCTGCTTGTTTTGTTTTCGGAAAATCCAGGACGACGTCGTTACGCTGCCGAATTTACCCCACGAATCTTTAAACGAGCGCCGTTAGGCTGCCCGTTTTGGGACTCGTAAGTTTTACTAACCTTCTTTCTAATTCTCGTTATAGTTGGGATAGGATTTGATCAGTTTTAATTCCCCGTTTGAGGCCTTGTAAGTTTAGAAAAAAATGTTTTGTATTGAAACTGTTGATGGACTTTGATTTTGTTGATACTGTGAGTATTGAACTAGCTACCTACACTTATTTGTGGTGGATTAGAGTATTAGTTATTTTGGTTCGAGCCAGTAGAATTATATTTGAAATACTATTGCTGTTGAAATTCCTCTTTTAATTCTTTGGACTAATTTTTGAGTTGTGGATTTAGTCTTTTACTGGATGAATTGTGGAATAAATGTTGTCTTGATTAGAATGGATGTTTGGTGATGTTGAGGAGATGAATTAGTTTTGTTTGGTTGTCTTCTACGTTTGAAACAAATGGAAAAGGACTTTTAGAAAATAATACTGCTCTTTTGTTTTGAAAATTGATTCTTTTAGTTGGGTTTAAAGACAAAGGGAAACTCGTCTTCTCCCTTGTCTACGTTTCAAAATTAGTACAATGGAAAGAAGAATGTTTTTAGAAAATAATACTACTCTTTTGTTTTGAAAATGACACAAGTAAACTTGGTTAGTAATACTAGTAATATAGGAAAAATATTTATTCTATTATTTTATTTGTTATGAAAACTTCTTTAAATCAAGTATTACTAATTATAAAGAAAAGTATATATTATATTATTTTCAGTATTTATTATATAAAATTCTTTAAACAAAATAAGTTTAATAAAGGGAATTTTATTTATAAAGTATAATTTATATTCAAAGTTCTTTTAAAATAAAATATAAATTTTAGAAAGAAAATATTAAATTGAGGTTTTAATTATATTAATATTATTTATATAACTTTCTTATTCTTTTAATTATTTTCAAGAAAAATAGTAATTTGAGACCTATATTATATTAGTATTATTTTTAAATAAATTACTTAGACTTTTAATTCTTTTAAGAAAAGAATTATATGGATATACTTTTATAAAAGCTTTTTAGTTATAAAAAAAATAAGAATATCAAATAGATTGTTTTGTAGAGATTGAGATAGTATTACAACAAGGATATTAGTAAGTGCACCCCCAATACACTACCCTTTTTGAAAGTGGTGTATTTACCAAGTTAGTGTGTGTTCTTAAGTAGGCCCTTTTCAATGAGTTTATAAGATAACAACTTTCTCGTTTCGTAACACGTACTTCTAGGCCTTTTCAATAATTCAAGGGTCAACTTTTAATCAAATTACTCCATATTAGGATTCTGTATTAATCGGAATACGCACGAAGGATCCGACCATCTGTTTGAACATCGTTCACGGGACCCAGAGCAAACAGGTGGGTGATGATCTGTTGATTGATCTGCTTATAATACGTTATGCTGGTATACTCTGAACTCGACTAAATCAATCTAAAACTACTTATCCAACATAAATGTACACCTATTATATAAATATTTGAATTACGTGATATACTTATATATGATACAATATGTCTATTGTTTTATTTAAATCGAGCACCATTGCATGATAAAGGGCATTCTGTGAGCATGAATTTATACAAGTACGAATTATGTGAATTCTCCCCACAATTTGAAATGACAATTTTTATGAGAAAGAGGAAAGCGAGTAATCATTGAGCAGTTATGTTTGTGGATTGACACGTACGGCCATGAGTGATAATAGATCAGATTCATGGTCGCTGATATTATTTGTGGTGGCCATGAGTGATAATAATTATTCAGATTCATGGTCACATGAATGGATGATTTGTTGGTGAGAACTGGTTTGGGGGAGATTCACAATGTGTTGGAAATGATTTTGACAGATTCGGTCGTTACTTGAAAATGACTTTGGGCTTTGCCCCTAACTGTGAATCAACTTGTGATATTTCAATTATATGATTTGAAACCTGTAATGCCCAACTAATTATTATTGTGGACTTGTTACTTGTGTGATTTGATATTCGTGTTTACCTATCATTTGTTTAACGAAATCGATATGTTTTATGAATGAGTACAATTTTAATATACTTCGGATTTACCAATCCCATGACGTTGCAAATCACCCACACGTGAGAATTCAAATCTCACGCCCCCTTTTTACAACCCTTGCAGATTATGATTTCGTGGAGCAAGGACAGTAATAGAGACAACACGGAGTTCCCCGCTTAAATAAAATGTTACTGTTAATACTAAACTTTATATATGTGTGTGAGATATATTATAAATATTATTCTACTAATTTCTTCCGCTGCATAAAACTCATCTCTGATTTTATCCCTTTTTATATAAAAATTTTTATAGTTCGTATTTTAGTCACAAGTGGCACCTCGAATCTGAGATATTTATGTGTTTTGGATTCGGGGCGTTACATATCATATATTTAGAATTTCATTCAATCTAGAGTAGTATTAAAAAGGTTTTAAAAAAACCTAAGAGAATATTTAGAACAGCCCCGTTCATCGCACGGGCAAAAAACTAGTTCTCTTAATTAGACACCAATCCATCCATCGGACATTAAAAAAACATAAATTTCATAGATTAAAAAATATTTAAAAACAAAATAATATCATAAATTAATCTCTTTCTAAGAATATTTCACCTAGAATGGCGAGACAATCTCTGAGATTCTCTAAACTAAAATCTTCACCCTAAAAAAACAAATAGCAATATGAAATGCAAGATAATTTCTACCAGCAACAAAGGATATTATATTTGTTGGACTCACTAAAATTCGGGCAAAAGTAAAAGAAAGCATATATAAACAATAAAATCCTAGAGGAATATGCCAACCAAAACGTATGTCCAATGTGATCACATCTAACCCTTGACCTCTACACTTTTATAAGAACAAACTTTCCCTTTGGATTGAAGCCCAACTTAATGTATTTCGAATATCATAAAGATCAAAGTATAAACTAATTTTAATTAATTTTGATCTGATGATAATTTCTATAAAATTAATGATGAAGCCCAACTTATGATTATATTAAATAAGCATAATACATTAAAATATCTTAAACTATAAATTTTTATTTCTAAAGATTCCTAGACTTTTTCATTCTAAAAAAATTCTCAAACTATTAATTCTCATTTCATGAGACCCTTGTCAACAAAAATTCACAAATTTTCCTAAGTCGGATTAATATTTTCCATTAAAATATGACGAATAACCAATTGCTATTCAGATTGAGTTTCAACAAAATATGTGTCTAGAATGGATTGTAAAAAATGGCCTTATGGAGCAAAAATTATATACTTTGAGGGTCTTTGGAAAAAAAGATAGTTTATGAACCTAATGAAACAAAAAATTAATAGTTTATGGATTTTTTAAAACGAAAATTAGTTTGGGGACGTTTCAAAATAAAATACGATAGTTTAGGGGTATTTTGATGTAATATATTATGTCTGTTAAATATAAAAGAAAAACATACATGTCCAAGTGATGATATTGCCTCGGGCTCAGGCTTTTGCTCTATTAGCTCAAATGCAACTTTTATGAAATACGGTGTAATTTGATCTTGCAAGAGTGAAAGCTCATCTAAGTACGTGGGTGGTATCAATCCTATAAAAACAAAAATCCAAGAAAAGATTTAATTACCATTTGTACACGGCTGTAAATAACCACTGCAATATAATTATATTTACAAATCCATTTAGTAATATAAGAACTAATCCATTTAGCAACAGAAAGGAGCTATTAGGATGCTTAACTGATTAAATATTGGCTCATTGTAAAATATGTCATCTCCACAAATCTTAATATATTATAAAGACAAAGTTTTGGAATCCTATGTGGCAAACTCTCAAGCCTCTATTTTAAAAATACTCTCCTCTCATTCACCCAAATCATTGACTTTTAAAACTATTCTCAGCCATTGAATCTTAATATCTAATATAATCTTGACCATTGATTTTTTCATATTTCCTCTATATATACCATGTATCTCACACAACCAAAAATCAATTACACTAATTTCTCTTCTTCTCAATTTTGCTATGAAGTTTTATATTATTTTTTTTTCGTCTAAATCTTCATATTTTTCTTTTCTTGCAGGATGTTCATCCCAATATATTCAATCTTAATATTTCTTTTTTTTTTTTTGCAGGATCTTCATCTTAAGATATTTACTTTTTGTTTTCTATTTTATTTTATTTTATTTTGTATTCTATTCTATTTTATTTTATAGATTTGGTGTATGAATTTAATCTTCATATTTTTACAATAATTTCTCTACATCCTATCCCAATTCTAATTCTTCTTCTTCTTCTTTTTTTTCAATTTTGCTATGAAGTTTTATATTATTTTTCTTTTCGTGTAAATCTTCATATTTTTCTTTTGTTGCAGGATGTTCATCCCAATAATTCAATCTTAATATTTCTTTTTTTTTTTTTTGCAGGATCTTCATCTTAAGGTATTTATTTTTTGTTTTCTATTTTATTTTATAGATTTGGTGTATGAATTTAATCTTCATATTTTGTCTTATTTCCTGTACCAATGATTTTACTCTATTTACATATATGATGTTTGTTTTTATTTTTTTTTATTAATTATTATTTTATTTTATTCGTATGATAATTTTTATTGTTTGATTTTTTTTAGGATTGAACATCAGCAATGAAGATGAAGTGGATGATCAATTTTTTCATACGAAGATGAAGTGGAATATCAATTTTATTGTGAAGATGTAGAATCATAAATGTTGTTACTATTATTGATATTATTGTAATGTATTAATTAAATTAAATTATTGGTTATGTCTAAATTTTTTTCAGTTTTATCTTTATAGTTATTGTTTATATATTAGTATGTTAATATATATTCACTCTATGTATAAGTCAAATATTAACAGTACAAAAATAATTATATATTAGACCATATGAAAATCAAATCGTATGTATCAGTTTAAAAAGATAAATTAATTAAATTTTGGAAACATAGATGAAATCATATATTCAGAATAAACTGACACAAATTTATTTCTATATATATTAAAAATACGGTTTCGGTCAAAGATTTTTTTTTTTTTGTTCACATATAAAGCAAGTTTTTGACTTGGTCTAACATTCCAAGATTTATTTTTTATTCACATTGTATATGTACGTTTATATTATTCCTAATATATAAATTTATATTAATTATTAACTTTACTTATTTAATTTACTTTAAATTTCAATTTAAATATATTAGGAAAGTTGTCATATTTTAAATGATAATCTGCTCAGATAATATATTTGGCAATTTTATATTATCCCACATTTCTAAATTTTAAATTATATTAGGAATAATAAATAAATTTTTACTAATTATTAACTTTACTTATTTTATAAATTTTAAATTTCAATTTAAATATATTAGGAAAAATCAATTAAATATAAATGATAGTTTTGTTAAATAAATTATTTGTTAATTTTATGTGTATCTCATATTCCTAATCTTTTGGTTAGTGGGAAATTTTTTTTTTTTTTTTGGATTGAAGATTCATATTTTGATTGACACTGTATAAAGTAATATACCCACGTTGAATTATTATTTTTTGGGATTGAAAATTCATATTTTGTTTGACACTGTATAAAGTAATATACCCACGTTGTATATGTAGATTATTTGTTAATTTTATGTGTATCTCATATTCCTAATCTTTTGGTTAGTGGGTGTCTAATTAAAACTACGATTTTGTATAAAGTAATTAAAACTACTAAAATTTTATAAAAAAAAAAAGTGTATTTAACGTTTTTTTTTTTAATATATGCAGGGTACCAGAATATACGCAACAGTGCCATGCATCTTCATATCTAAATATGAAAATTTTATAGAGATCAACATCATATATAGCTTAAAAATTATTTTACTTAAGAACTGTAAATTTTCATAGAGAAGGTATATATAGCTTTCCGTCTGAAACTTTTTTTTTTTAATTTTGTCATATTTTAAATGATAATTTGCTCAGATAATATATTTGGCAATTTTATATTATCCCACATTTCTAAATTTTAAATTATATTAGGAATAATAAATAAATTTATACTAATTATTAACTTTACTTATTTTATAAGTTTTAAATTTCAATTTAAATATATTAGGAAAAATCGATTAAATATAAATGATAGTTTTGTTTAATAAATTATTTGTTAATTTTATGTGTATCTCATATTCCTAATCTTTTGGTTAGTGGGATTTTTTTTTTGGATTGAAGATTCATATTTTTATTGACACTGTATAAAGTAATATACCCACGTTGAATTATTATTTTTTGGGATTGAAAATTCATATTTTGTTTGACACTGTATAAATTAATATATCCACGTTGTATATGTAGATTATTTGTTAATTTTATGTGTATCTCATATTCCTAATCTCTTGGTTAGTTGGTGTCTAATTAAAACTACGATTTTGTATAAAGTAATATACCCACGTTGAATTATTATTTTTTTGGATTGAAGATTCATATTTTGATTGACACTGTATTCCTTTATTGTGAAGATGAAGAATCATTGGTTATATGTTAAAAATTAGATTTTTTTTTTAAATATTGTAATGTATTACTTACAATTCAATGTATTATTTACAATTCTATAAATAACTAAGATTTGTTAAAAAAAACTAAGATATTTTTATTACCTTTAATAAAATTAATTAATATAAAATATTTTTAACAAATCATATGCACACGATCTTTGGTATATATGCACACAATTATTTTTTTTAAAAAAGATTAATATGGTTTTTTGGTATATATGCACACAATATTTTTTTATATACTTTTTATTATATTAGTAAAAATAAAATATGGTTAACAAACATATTAGTTAGACGGGTTTCTTTTGTATGTATATATGTACACAATTTTTTATTAAAAAAATTTGATATGATTTTTTGTTATACATGCAAACAATATTTTTTTGTAAATTTTTTTTATATTAAGAAACATTGACTTTTTTTAATAACATGTGAATGGATTAATAAGTCATATATCAATCCATCTATAACTTTTCTAAATATTTACTTGACTTATATAACTCAAGTATATGGTTAATTGTAGCTTAATATTATGGCACATTCAATACTGATTATATAATTTAGGAAAAATTGACATGTGTTTATATCATGTGATTTAGTTCACAAGTCATATACCAATCTATATATGTGATTATCATTATTAGGATCAAATTTATAGTTGACTATATTTTATTATATCCCATATCATTCAATAAAAATCTTAGTATATTAGGAAAATTTGACTCTTATAAAAAAGTAGCATAATTATATATTGAGTAATATATAATGAATTTTGAAGTCACCATTGGTGCGTATCTTGAGTCCCCATATTGTAGTAATAATATATCTTATACTCCAAAAAAAATATCTTTTAAAATATTTCGAAAAAAATGTTATGCATAATCAAAAAAAAAAAAAATTATTTTTTAATTTAAGTAATATATAGTTTATATTAAGATATAATTTTTCTTATTAGAAAAAATACTCTCTTTTTAAAACATGTGGTTTAATTAACATGTTGTGTGGTTTTAAAAAAAATGATTCTTTTTTAATAATATTCATATAGTTTTGATTTTAATGGATGTATATTACATATAATGACATAAATTTTGTTTTTTTTATTCTATATCATGTATACAAATTAAAATGGATTATTATACAAATATAAGTTTCCATATAGAAGATCAAATAAATATTCTGTATACATACACGGTATTTTTAACAGGAACTAAATCTTTATAGTATATTAAGATATATATATATATATATATATATATATATATATATATATATATATATATATATATATATATCATATTTTAGATAGAAACAAAATTCGTATTATATTAGTCCTCTATATACTAATACTAATCTTAATGAATTATATTATGATTTTCAATATATATTTATTACCATGAAAACTAATGTTTACAATTAAAAGTTTGTAAGTTATATATGCCATGAGAATATTATATTTGCTAGAGTTTTTATTTACTAATTGCAGCAAATGTTCACTAAAAGGTAATATGATTCTCATAAGTACGTAATGGTCTACACACTAAATGACATTTAAATTTTTAAAATCATAATTTTCAACTTATATTCATTATCATGGAAAATTAATATTTTACAATTAAGAGTTTATAATTTATATAATTAAAAATAATACTATATATGCTAGATTTTTTATCTACTAATTGCTATAAATGTTCACTAAGAGATAATATCATTCCTATGAGTACGTTGTGGTCTACACACTAAATAACATTTATAATTCTCAATATATTTTTATTATTATGTAAAACTAATATTACACAATTAAAAGTTTATAATTTATATTTCATGTGTGATTAACTTATTTTTAAGACATGAGATTTTTTATACGATTCATATAAAATAAAAAAATTTAACTTTATTCTAATGTTTGAGGCCTCACACGAAGCTACAAATATATATATCAAGTTAGGTTCTCAATATTTTTACTATATGAGTTTTTTCTAAAGTAAAATTATAGAAAAAATTACCTCTTAGTGAACATTTGTAGCAATTAGTAGATAAAAAAAAACTCTAGCATATATAATATTCTCATTTATAAATTGTGTTTGATGTTGTTTGCACCAAGATGCATAAGGTAATGTTTTTTAGGCATCTCTAGGTTTAAGGAAGACAAATCTTTGTATTTAGATTTTTTTTTCATTCATATAAAATTCAACTTTTAATGGTGTTTATTTGTTCTAATATTTTCCTCCTCCGTATTGAATAAGCCTCTTTTTATAACACCCAAGTAAGAAGAGGCATGTATTATCATAATTTAAGTTATTTTTTTAATTAAAATTTTGAAATTCTTCTTTTTACAAAATAGTGGGTTAGAAAAAAAGTGTAACGTGAACACTTTTAAAGACACATACTCCACCTGCTTTCATTGAAGTGGTGTGTTTTTTATTTGACAATATTTTAGTGTTAAATGTCTTAATTATTATATATAGTTGTACTCAATTCTTATGTTCTAAGATTTTTCAATAAAATATTTTTTCTTAATTTCTTACACTTATTAATACAGTGTATCCAATATAGTGAAACTAGGTTGAATAGAGTTATGACAAGTAGCTCTTTTGAAAGATATATTTATTCCTATGAATATGTGGTGATCTGCAAACCAAATGACATGTAAAATTTTAGATCGTGATTTTCAACCTATATTTATTACCATGGAAAACTAATTTTTTGCAATTAAGAGATTATAATTTATATATATCATGTGTGATTGACTTACTTTTAAGACGTGTGATTTTTCATATGATGCATATACAATAAACAAATTTTTTTTTTAATGCTTGAAGCCTCACATGAAGCTATGAATACTTTTCATATGATGCATATACAATATTAAGTTAGGTTCTCGATATTCTTACTATGAATTTTTTCTAAAGTGACATTGTTGAATGTATTTAGAAAACAAATATTACCTTTAAGTGAACATTTTTAGCAATTAGTAGATAAAAAAAAAAATCTTACATACATATAATATATTTTTCATATAGGAATTGTGCTTGATGTTTTTTTTACATCAAAATGTATAAGGTAATATTTTAAGGTTTCTCCATGTATAAGAAGATAAATATTTGTATTTAGATATTTTTCAGTTAGATGAACTTCAACTTATAATAGTGTTTATTTATATTTTTCACCTCCCTATTGAGTAAAACTTTATAGAAAAGACTCACATAAGAACAATTTGTCATAATTTAAGCTGTTATTTTTTAATTAAATTTCTATTTTCATTTTTAACAAAATAGTGGTTTAGAAAAAAGGTGTATATAATAGCAATTTTAAGGGCAGGCTCCCTTTTCTTTCATTGTAGTGGTACCTTTTTGTTTGACAATCTGTTAGTATTGTAATGCCTTAATTATTATAGATATTTAATGAAATTTTTATAATCTATTTTTTTAATAAATTCTCTTTTCTTAATATCATACTAATACAATACATCTATAAATATATAATACAACATAGTATTCCATTTATAGTTTTGAGCGGGAACATCCGCTGTCCATTGATCTGATCCTTATACTTTCATCTTGGCCGTTTGTTTATAATTTGCATATTTTTATGGTAGGTTTTGTTTTTCTTTCCTCTTGATTTCCTTGATTTAAGCTGACGTTTCGATTCAATTATAGCCTATATATAGCGTTCTCTTTGTTTTCATTTCCACCATTCTTTGTCATGGATTTGTCCTGTTATTTATATGGGACGTGTATTGGATATTATTCTCCTTAGATTGTATTTTACAGTCCGTATTTGGATGATTTCGTTGGTAGTTTTAGATAGGCTGCAGTTGTAAATTGTATCTTCATCTTAGATCAACATAATTGTATCGCCGAATCAAGTTATCTTCATTCAATTGTATTTTTCAGACTGTATTTCGGCGAATTGGTTTGTAGTGGTCGGTTTAGAAAAGATGCAGATATTTTTTTTATCTCGGTTGTAATTTATTTTTATTGTACCGTCGAATTAACGATTTATATATCAACATTTTTTAATTATTTTTGTTGTTGAAAACCCTGTGATGTTATTGTTTGTGATTTGAATTAGTTAGTTATGTTTCCTAATCTTTTGATTTATTTTGAATTAGTCAAATTGGAGTGTAATCGTAGGATTTAATTTTAATTGGTTGGTTTGTAGCTTGGTGTGGGACTAATTTTGATTTGGGTTAGTGAATATCTAATTTCGAAATGTGTATTAATCTAAAGTATTGATATTTAAATTAATGTAGCAACTTATAGGATCCTTGTAATACCCCGTCCCGTTCTGTACCATTTTTCTTAATTAGAAGCCTTATTTTATTTTTCTCTTCTTTGTTTCTTTTAATTTTAATTATTTTGTGTGCTATTTGTGTATTTAAATATACATACCTTTTTTATAAAATTCCTAAATTCGAAGAAAGAGAACGAATGCTTTCAAACGAATAAAGGACTACGAGAAATTAATTATTCAAATTAAATTAAGGATTTCGATCCGTTTAATTTATTGAGAAAAATCAAAATACAATAAAATATTAATTGAGTTTTAAAACGGTATTAATTTCTGAATCGGGATTACACGCGTGAACCAAACAATCCCTGAACCGTATCACTTGGGAACGAAAATATCGATTATTTGGATAAGAATTTGAGGAGTAGATAAGTCTTGAAGGAATTAGTATAAAAAGGAAAAAGCCAAAAATTATTCTCATTTCTTTTCATTTTTCCCCTCACCCTCACGCACACAATTTTCTCTTTCCTCTCTCAATTTCTTCTCTGCTTCTCTTTTTCCTCTCAACTCACGCCTCCTCCGATTTCTCCGGCCGACGAAGCGAGCTCCGCCTCCCTCCTCCTCTGAGCTCCCACTGCCGAGCGCCTCCGCCGAAGCAGACCGCGACCCAGCCCGGCGCCACCGACCACATCTGCCGTCGTCTCGCCGAAGCGCCGCCGCGAGCGCCATCACCGCCGGAGCTCCGCCCAACCGCGCCGAATCTCGCCGCCGTCACCGCTCCGCCGTGGTCCAGCCCAGACGCGACGAAGCCCAGGCCGCGCAGCCGCTCCGAGCTCCCCTGGCCGTCGCGCTCTCTCTCCCCCTCTCCGTCGCCGCCTCCTCCTCAAACTCCAGTGAATTGAATTCCTTCTTTTATTATTCGAATTTCATTCCGTTTAAATTCGATTTCGAACGCCGGTTTATTCCAATTTCTAACCGGGACCTTCTTTCATTTAATTTTCCGTTCAAAATTGACGCCGTTGAAACGGTTGCTGTTGCCAAATTTCTGGAATTTCCAACCGACGCCGTTAGGCTGCCCAATTCACTTTTCCGAATTTTCGAACAACGCCGTAAGGCTGCCCAATTTTCGTGAGCAATTTCCGGGTTTCAAAACGACGCCGTTAGGCCACCCGTTTAACGTCTCAAAACTGAAGCTCGTAAGGTTTCTATCTTCATTTTTCATCTTGGGTAGATTTTTGGGTTATTCTGTTAAGTTGTTAAAAGCTTGGAACAAGGAAAAGAAATGAAAGAAAACTTACTGTTAGTTGGTTAGATGAATTAGTGTTAATTGTTAACTTATTTAGTATTATTGTTTTGTTTCACTTGTATCACTCTTTAGAAGTGAGATTTTGGATATTTGTTTCTTTGTTTTATTTCTTTCACAAACCATGAGATTGGAATTTTTAGTTTAGTGTTTTAGTAATAGTGTCTGAATGTTGAAGTATTATTGTTTTAGATGTATAGTATTAATGACTTAGTGGACTAGTATTATTCTTATGAATGTTTAGTATCATTGTTTTAGTATTATGATGATATTAACAAAATCCTATAGTATCCTTGTTTTGATGTTTTTCAAGGGTAAAAACACTTTTGAGTAAATTTCGTAAACAAAGGGAAACTCGTCTTCACCTCGTACCCCTGTTAGAATTTTAGAAAACACAAAATAAAGTCTTTTAATAAGTTTAGAAAAGAGAAGTTTTATATTCAAGTTTTCGTTTAAAAACAAGAAATAGAATTCTTAAGAAAGAAAAACCTTTTCTTTAATTTTATTAAGTAATAATCTTATTTTTCTAAGTATTTTTCCAAGTTTAATAATGATATTTTTCCTTAAAGGGCCTTTTTGAGAACACCACTAAATTCAGTAAATACACCCCCTATTACACCACTAAATTCAGTAAATACACCCCCTGTTACATCACCAAATTCAGTAAATACACCCTCTGTTACACCACTAAATTCAGTAAATACACCCCTGTTGCAGCACTGAATTTAGTAAATACACTCCCCTAATACACCTCCCCTTTAAAAGAGGTGTACTTATCAATTTGAAATCAACCTTTGAAAACTTTAGTTTTCAATAGTTTTCTGAAGACAACGACCTACTCAATCCTCGAGTTTCGCACTCTTAAGCTTTTCAAATTCAAAAGTCAATCTTTTAATCGAAATACTCCTTATTAGGATTCTGTACTTTTCGGAACACGCACGAAGGACTCGACTGTCTGCCTACCCAATATTCCCGGAACTCAGAACAATCAGGTGGGTGATGATCTGTTGATTGATCTGCTATTAATAACGTCGTGCCGGTATTTTCTGAACTCGACTAAATCAAATCAAAAGTATCTAATCCAACATAAATGTAACACCTATCTATATAACTGTTTGGATTATGTGATATAACTATATATGTTATATTTAGCCTGTTGTTTTGTGAATCGATCACCACTGCATGAGTAAACACCTTACGTGAGCATGAATCAGTTCAGTTATCAGTCAAGTATTTTCTCAATGAAGTTGTTGTATCAGTTTTATGGAAAATCAGTAAGTACGGAGTTGTGATTTGGGTATTGATTTCCGACCTCCGGGGACGCTGTCGTTGGACGCCCTCGGAATCAAGGTTGTTGATTATTTTCCGGTCTCCGGGGACGCTGTCGTTGGACGCCCTCGGAATCAAGGCTGTTGATGGTTGGAGTTGAAAAGAGTAACTATGATGGAAGTGGAATGGTTGTACGTTTATGGTTTGATAGTTGTGATAATATGTGATATGACTTTGGGCTTTGCCCTAATGTGAACCAACTTGTGCTATTTCAATTATATCATGCGAAATATGCTTAATTACCGTTTAAATCTTTATAATCTTTTATATACGACAACTGATTAAATAAAATAAATACTTTATTAATGAGTATAATTTAATATATATTTCGGATTTACCAATCCCATGATGTTGCAATCACCCATAAGTGAGAATTCAATTCTCACGCCCCTTTTTCCTAACCCCTTGCAGATTTCAATTACGGGGAGCAAGGACAGTGACACAGAAGACACAAAGTCTCCCTTTTGCTTAAAATATATTATTACTAATACAATGATGCCTATTATTTCTATTTCCCAATAAATGTTATCGATACTGCCATGCAAGACGATACTCTTTCCGTGTGTTTAAATTATCCAAACTCAGTGTGTATTATTCTGAAGATACAGAACCCTCTATCCATCTTTATATATATACAAATACACTTACGTTATAATATTCCTTCCCACTTATCCGCTGCATGAAACTTCTCTCTCTCAATTCAGTTATATTCCTTTCAAAAATTTTATAATTCGGACTTTTGATCACAATAACACTTCGAATCCGATATAATTAATATATTCTGGGTTCGGGGCGTTACAATCCTTGTATAAGTATATCATATTTCCAATATATACTTCGATCAATTTTCTTAAAATGGATGTTTTTTTTTTGTTTAGTAATATATGATCGTGGTGGTGTTCCCAATTTGAATTGGTCAATTTGAAAAATCACATTTTAATAGTACTCTATTTCAATCCGTTTGAGTTTTTTTTTTTTTTTTAAATCATTCTTTGTTTGGATCTTATCTTATGAAATAATATATTAATTGCTTTCCAAAAAAATATATATATATTTTTTTCAGATTGCCTACTCCTACTTTTTTTCATTTATATTTATTGAGTATATATGTATAGATGACGTTAATTTCCTAAATCTTAGTTGGTATATAAATTGAAAATCTTTTTTAGTTGCTGGAAAATCGTCCGCCACGATTAACTTCATACGTGTGTGAATTTATATATCATTAATTAACATTTTATAGTTAATGATAAAATTTAGTGCATATTAATCCATTAATTAATGGTTTTGGAGTAATATGTATCAATCGGTGTCGGTTTCTTAATTTTAATTAATTTGTGTACTTAATAAGGCTGTCATTAACTCATGTACGTATGTAAATACAGATTTGTCCTACTTTGTTATTATTATAGATTTTGACTGTACTTTTAATTTAATGTTAACATATCAGAATATTTTGTGGTTAATTTAAGTGATCTATAGTGTATTTGGTTGGCATGTGGATTGTTAAATATAATTATTTAGTTTCGCTATATAATATTACTTATTTAAACTGGACAGTGTTAGTAGTTCATATACTGATTTATGCCCACATCGCTTAAGTATAAAAAAAATTGGCACTTTTAAATTTTAATTTAATCTATCATTTTTGTTTTGATTTAATATATATTATCAAATTTGTAATGTCTATTATACTAATGTTATTCCTATACATCTCTCGATAATATATACTTTGGTGTTGTATAAATTTATGTCTTTGCACATAATGAGTCAATCTTAGTGGTTTAAATTTTTTAACTTTTTTATTAACTACTGCTGGTTTTAATTATTATTTTTTTATTAAAAAAGTTCATAGTAATGTTTGTTATTTGTTGTTAATCAATAAATGCTAATCAATGGGGAATTAATACCAGAATAAGTATATATCAAGAATGTATCCATGATTTTAGTTTTTTTTTTAATGTAGAGTATATTTAGTACTAATGGTAGCCCTTATTTACTCGAGCTATTTAGAACAATTTACTCAGTGGATATGCTAATAATTACTGTTATAAACAGTGTATAAACTCGGGAAACTATTGCAATTATTTTACATGTAGTGTTTTTTATTCCTTAATTAATTATTTGTGTTTAGAAATGCCTAATTTATAATTTAAATTTTTAAGATTTATATTAATATAGGTATTTAAATATGTATTAATGTATATACTTTTTTACATAAGCATTTAATTTTTATATTTGGCTGTGTGACAGATTTTTGCATGGCTTTGTTTGTGTGTGTTTATGTGTTACAATTAATTGATTTTTTTGAATATATTGTCTAGATTTTTATATATTCTTTTGTTCTTCGGATAATTCGCATGGAGAATTGTTTAATAATTCCAGTGAAACCTCAACAGCTGATCCATGTTATGTTTTTGGAAATAATTTTTCTGCTTCAACTCAACAAAATTATAGGGGTTATAATTAAGGTTAGATATTTTGTTAACTATGTTTACCTATTGAAAAATATAATATGTTTTATGGTTTTTTTTTTTAGGATTTTGATGTTGATTTGTTGGTCTGTTGATTTTTTTTGTTTTAAATTCAGGATGTGGATCCAGTAGATGGTTTCAATTACGAGAATGTATTGATATCGATTCGGAGACTGTTGGTGTGGTTAGACAAAATGTTGTTTCCCACGTCAATACTTCGTTCGGTGATTCTTTATTTGAGGATAGAGTTCATTTGGACGAATTAAGCACTAAAGATCCAATCTTCAATGAACTTTTCTCATTGGATGATGAGTGTACACAACTAATTGATCTTGATCCTGATGATTCATGTGATTATGATAATGCGGTTGAATGTTATTTTATTTTATTTTATGTCTCTTCATGACAATTAGAGTTCTGTAGTATTAGTGTTTCTTTAAAGAGAACTAATGCCTTCTATTTCTACAATGAGACCGTTGGAGAAGATGATACATCCCATGTTTTAGTTTTTTTTATCTTTCGAGAATAATTTTGTGAGGGGTTATTTATAGATAAATTGTTATGGTATTTTTAACTTCCATAAACTGCCATATTTATTATATTTCTGAGCTTAAGTTGATAGTTTTTCACTATATTAAATTTCACATGGAATTTTAAAAAAAAAATCTAATTATAAAATTGATGTCTCTTACGTATAATAAACTATTCTTCAATTTTGTTTGCGAGTATTAATTAGTATTTGTGAGGTATATGTATAAATTATCTAGACAATATTATGTGATATGTGAAAAATGGTTTTAACATTATCGTTGAAACGACTTCTTTGTAAGATGATGGGAATTCGTGTGTTAAAACAAGAATACTTTTTGTTTGTGTTTAAGTTTATGTAAAGGTTCTTTTTAATCATCATTTATCCATATACTAATATTTCATAAATCAAAATTAGTCAACCAAATTCATAAACATTTCGATGTAAAGAGTCAGGGCATGAATGTTTAAAATTAAATAGACCATACCTTATTTTATTGCATGCAATTTATAGAGCTTTGATAGTAAATAGTTATAGTTCGTACCTTAGTTAATAGCGTGCAATTTATAGAGCTTTGTCCATCGATTTTATGTGTTGCCGGTCCTTTGACTTTCTTTCATCCCTTTTTCTTAAAATTCATTCTACTGTAATCAACAATTCAAGATAGTGAATTCATTCTTCTGTAATAAGCAATTCAAGATAGTGAATTCATGATAAAAATAACAAAAGTACTCTGTTACAAGAAAGACATTAATATCTAAACTTATTTTCTTTCACTCTGTTTCTATCAATCTATTTGAACATTAATTTTTTTTAAACATTTATATTATTTACTGCTGTGATTCATGATATTGCTTTTTTTTTTCCAATATTGAACAGGGATTAACTTAGTATTCTATTGAAGTAGAAATAATACTTTTCATATTGAGAGAAAAAGGAATCAAAAGTGTTATACAAAGTGTAGCACTAATGTATTTATAGAGCTTTAATTAGGTAACTAACTCAACTAATTAACTGCCTTATGGGAGATAAATACACTTAATAACTACATATCTAATACCCCCCCTCAAAATGATAAAGGGTAAGGTAAAAAAGAGATCATTTTGTGCTGTTGTCTTCATCAATTTGTTTTGGAGAATGGATATCAAGGATTCCCATCTTCATCTTCATTTGGATATATTGATCACCTCCTAATGGCTTGGTCATAGCATCCGCCAAGTTCTCCAAAGATGGAATCTGTAAAAGCTTGATGACTCCTTGTTGAACTTTGTGCCTTGTGAAGTGTTGATCTACCTCAATGTGCTTTGTCTTCTCGTGGCAAACAGGATTGTGAGAAAGGCAATATGCTGATTTGCTATCCGTGTAAACAGTGGCAGGTTGTGGATGTGTAATCTTCAAATCTTCTAGTATATAGAGGATCCATTGAACTTCACAGCTTGTAGTAGCAAGAGCCCTATATTCTGCCTCTGTTGAGCTTCTGCTTACTGTGTTCTGTTTCTTTGATTTCCATGAAATCAGTGAGTTTCCTAAGTAGATAGTGTATCCAGTGATGCTCTTCCTTGTGATAGCACATCTTGCCCAATCAGCATCACTAAATGCATGTATTTGAAATGTGTTTGATGCAGGGTAGAAAAGTCCACAACCTGGATTAGTTTTTAAGTACCTGAGCAATCTGTGGACAGCAGCTAGATGAGAGGTGTTAGGCTTACTCATGAATTGTGTTAAACATTGCACAGCATAAGAAATATCAGGTCTTGTTATGGTCAGATATAGTAGTTTGCCTACTATTCTTCTATACTCTTGAGGATCATCAAGTAGTGGAGAATCTTGGGAAGTAAAAATTTGTTTTGTATCCATAGGGGTAAAACAAGGTTTACTGCCTAAATATCCACTATCATGTAATAGGTCTAGAGTATATTTTCTTTGACAAAGTTGCAATCCTTTGTCATTTCTTGCAACTTCTATTCCAAGTATATACTTTAGCTTACCTAAATCTTTTATAGTAAACTGAGTATGGAGATATAGTTTTACACTTTGTATTTCTGTTAGTGAATTACCAGTAAGGATTATGTCATCCACATAATAAGACAAAGCAGTAAATTTATCACCATCAGATTTAGTAAACAGTGCAATATCAGCCTGAGATTGTTTGTAACCAAAAGAAATTAAAGAATCAGCAAGTTTAGTGTACCATTGCCTTGAAGCTTGTTTTAAACCATATAGGCTCTTGTTCAATCTGCATACCCTGTTATCATTCATGTCACAATACCCTTGTGGAGGAAGCATATATACCTCTTCAACTAAATCACCATGAAGAAAAGCATTATTAACATCTAGTTGGTGAATATGCCAGTTATTTGAAACTGCCACAGCTAATAAAATTCTAACAGTAGTAATTTTAGAGACAGGTGAAAAAGTATCTAAGTAGTCTATACCTTCCTCTTGAGTATATCCTTTAGCAACCAACCTAGCTTTATACCTTTCGATAGTTCCATCAGCTTTATATTTTATCTTATACACCCATTTGCAACCTATGCAATGTTTATCTTTAGGTAAAGTTACTAAAGTCCATGTTTTAGTTCTTTCTAGAGCCTCAAGTTCTTGTTTCATAGCATGTACCCATTTCTCATCCTTTACTGCTTGTTTATAAGTTTTTGGTTCTGTTATTTGAGATATAGAAGCAGTAAAATGTTTGTAAGATTCAGATAACCTGTTTGTGGACAGAAAGTTTGCAATGGAATACTGTTTCCCAGTTCTGACCATTGCTGTTTGAGTAGTTCCATCATCAGGGAGTGAAGTATGTTTCAAAGAAGCTGGCAAGTTAGTATCATATACTTGTAAATAGGCTGGAGGATGTCTTATTCTAGTTGACCTCCTATTTTCAAGTTGTTCTTGATGGTCCCGTTTTCGAAGGGCACAATGGGAATTTAGGAACAAATTTTTTTTTTTTAAAACCATACAGCGCAACTTGAATGAGCTCAGTGACGGAATACTCAAGTCACTGCGTTGCTCAGAGTCAGAGCTATCAAGTCAGTGATGAGACTTGAAAGCTCAGGCTCTGAACAAGGCAGTGACTCGAGAGACTGAGCTCTCGAGTGCGTGCTGAGTTCAGTGCGAGGAGCCTCAAGTCACTGTGTTGCTGAGAGTCAGAGCTACCAAGTCAGAGATGAGACTTGAAAGCTCAGGCTCTCAACAAGGCAGTGACTCGAGAGACTGAACTCTCGAGTGTTTGCTTAGGCTTATCAGTGAGATAGATTCTCCCTGACTTAAATACTTGGCTAACTTCTTTCTTTCGAACTACACTCAGTGAGTGGAAATAACAAAACCTTTAGCAAGTACGTAATGATAACTAACACTTGGTTTAACGTGGTTCAGAGACTCAAGCTCTTACATCCACGGCCTGATTTAACAGGAAATCCACTATCTCAGGATTCTTGTTTTTAACGTGCCAAGGTGCACTTACAACTGAACTCACGCCACTCCCTGGGCTGCCCCTCCTTTCTCACTGACAACTTACTCCCAACAAGCCTAACTAGAGGGTTTTGGTTTCGGTTTGGTTTTCTCCAACTAGGTGAGGTTTTCCCTTTACAATGTGTTAGCCAATAGCTAAGATAGGGAAAACCTCTCTAAGCCTAGAGTTACAAGCTGAGCACTCTTATGTATATATTTGTGAACTCTCAGTGTATAGAAATGAGTAGAATCTCCTTATATCTCCCATGCATGTATGCTACTACTCACACTCTCAGCTCGTAGGTGTTGGTTTTCTTTTGATTTTCTTTCAATGATACAACAACACAACACAACACACTCTAACAACAAGCTATGAGCTTGTATTTATAATGGGTGTTGATGACCTTTTCTAATCAAGATGATTAGTGGCTGTTTTCTCAAGTAAAGATCACCAAACAAAACTAAGAAATCATGAAATTTGATCAAGTAATATGCAAGGAAGAAATTTGCAAGAGTTTTGCTACTTTTTTATTTATGGAAAAAATCCTCCCCTCCTTCATGCAAATGAAGGGGTATTTATAGGCATACAAAGAGGCTAGGTGTCACCATCTTGATGGCTTAGCCATTGGGATTTTGCCAAGTGTTATGACTTTTATACAACATCTAATCTATTGCCCAATGAATGGGTGCCAAGTGTTAAGACACATTGACTATTTCTAAAGTTAGTAACTCTTGGCATTCCCAATGTTGTACTTGGTCTTTGGAACCACTCAACTGCTCTCCTTGGTGGCCAGCTACTCGTCTGTATGCCTTCGTTGGGTGTTGGAAACCCTTATAATCCAAGTTGCTCGCCTGCTCGCTTCTTGTTGAGACCTTGGATCTTCTTATTCTTGTTGTTCACTACCTCGCAATGATTTCTATGACCAGTTGCTCGCCTCCTTCATTAGGACCTTAGTCCCTTCTGCTCGCCTCCTAGGGCCTCCAGTCCCTGTTGCTCGTCCTCTTCTAATTGGTCCGCAGTCCCTGCTGCTCGCCTCCTAAGGCATACAGTCCCTGTTGCTCGTCCTCTTCCATATTATTACTTTTGATGATTTCTTAATCTTATTAGATTAATATTTTTTATATTAATCTCATGTTCTTGTTAATCGCCTATCAACAGTGCCCCCTAGTTTGGCATATAAGGATGAACTTTTATCCTTTTATGTTAAACTATAAGGTAAGATATGTTTTGGGAGGCGAGCAACAGGGAACTCGGCCTTTTTCCATTTTGTATGGAGCGAGCAACTGGGTTTTGAATTTCTTTTAGGCGGGAACTTTGGGAAGCGACCAGCTGGGAGCGACTCTTGGACTCGCATCGTTTCACTTCCCGAGGCACGGAGTACGAAGCGATGTGGTCTGCTCACGCGTGCCCCCCTATAATTGCACCTAGGGGCCTTAACTTTTCATTTTTCTTCTTTTCGCCCCCAGATCCATATCTATAAATAGCTCTCTTATTCCTTTTTCTTTCCTTTTTGATTTCTCAAAAGCAAACCGCCATTGAAGAATTCTTGAGCTCTCATTTTCGTTGTTTTCTTCGATTCTTCAGTGGATATCGTTCTAATCAAAGGTGAATCCTTTGATTCTTCTTCTTTATTCTTGTAATTGTTTGTTTTTGCCTTTCAATTTCGCAATTTTCGTTCTTCATTTTGCTTATCCGCCATCGCCACCGCCGTATCGCCGTCGCGTCGCCGTCATATCGCCGTCGTGCCACCGTTGTACTTGTTCACTTCTTCGTCAAAATTTATTGTTTGATTTGTACGAAGGATTTTCAAAATTTTTTAAAGATGACGTCACCTTCTTCGAGTGATACGCCATCTGTTGAGTTTGTTGGGAGAAATCCGGGAAAGAGACCTATGGAAGATGAACCGTCAGCCCCTGTTCCTCGCCGCTCGCTCCGGCGAGCAGCTGGGCGAAACCCTAGGACTTTGCTCGTTGACGAAGAGACGGGCTCTGAGGCGAGCTCCGTTGCTCGCTCCATTGACTCTTTCTATGCTGTGGAAAGTTCGGGCGAGCAGGACGTCCAAGGCCCCGTTGCTCGCTCCTCGGCTCGAGAGGGGACTAACTCGGATTTGGGTGAAGATTCTTTCGAGGTCGCTGCTGAAATAGACGGGATGAGTCTTCCTGAAGAAATGGGAGCGAGCAGCGAGCACCAGGCAAGGAGCGAGCAACGAGCAACTGGATCAGGAGGCGAGCAAGTGGGAGTTACATGGGAATTTCTCCGGGAGATCAACTTTCCCGTTTCAAGGCCAATGCCCGAGTCTCTTATTCCTAAAGCCGTGGTCCGAAGACAAGATTGGATTGACTACGCCAATAAGTATCATAAGACTTTCCCCACTCCCGCTCGACCTATTATGGAAACTCGTCCATCGTCATACACAGCGAGTAAGGTAGCCAGCGCGGTTATAGAGGAGGATTTAGTTCGGATACGGTCTCGCTATCGTATTCCGTATGATATTCATTGTACGCCCCTCAACCAGGAGAGAGAGCTGACGACCCACCTCCAGGCTGCACTGCCATCAACCTTGACATACTCAACACGGGGTTCCCACTTCCTTTACACCCAGTGATCGGGCGATTCTTGAAGGATATAAACCTGGCTATCACCCAGATTACTCCTAACGGTTGGAGTAGTCTGTTGGCCTTTATCACTCTTTTCGGGTTGGAAGGATATCGGAATAAGATCAGCACGGCGGAGATACACTACGCACTGACCATCTCTTCAGCCGTTAATGAAGATGGGCTTGGTTGGTATTACATCAAAGCCCGTAGTGGCGTTAAATTAATTGAAGGGGTGCCTAATAAAGTCAAAGGTTGGCATAGGCAATTTCTTTATATCGGCGGCGATTGGCGGGCGTCCTCCGATTTTTCGGGAGGACCGGGACGTATAGACTCCCCTACGCATTTCGGCAAAATTCGGCGTAGGTCTTAATTCTTAGTTCATCAAACTTTTAGGTGAACTAATTTTAATCTTTTTTCTTATTTTTGCAGGTCCGCGTATCTTGAGGTGGGGGCATCCGGATTTGAGTGAAGAGTTTTTATACGTCCTTGCATTGATCTCTCTGCGGGACGCTAAAGATCGGAGTGTTGAGCATCTCTCTCAAGCACACTGCCGCAAGCACGCTCAGCTCACCACCAGTGCACATCACTTGGAAGCGCAGGCGGAGATCTCTGAAGGTAACTTCACACAATCCTTAACTTTCTCTCTGTTTCTTGATTTGTACCTGCTGCTCGCCCCCATCCCTGTTGCTCGCCTGAGCCCGGCTGCTCGCCGTTATCACGCATGTTTTAACTTTTTGTGTCTTTGTTTTGTTTTAGCTCAAAGGGTAACAGTTGCTGTTCCCCCTATTCCCGAGAGTTACCACCTGCTTGTACGCCGGGTTAAGCAAATGGCAGCCAATCAACCTTCAAGGAAGAAGAAGTTTGATCCTTGTACTTCCTTGATCAGACTTAGAGCTGAAGCAGACGAGGAGGAAGAAGAAGCTCCTTAGGCTCCTCCCCCTGTTCCTCAGGCTCCTGCCCCCGTTCCCCGCCCACCTGCTCGCTCCTCGCCGCCTCCCCTAGACACGAGGGGCAAGAAAAGACTTGCCAAGGAAACTGCCCCTCGCAAGGGAGATGACCGTGCTAAGCAAACAAAAGGGCAGGGTTCTTCCCAAGTGGGTAAATCTACTGCTCGCTCCTCGCTGGTGGAGGAGGTGACCGAGCAACAAGTTGTTGGTGCGATGATCGCCGGTCAGGGCAGGAGCTCATCCCCTGACAACTCGTACCTGGGCTACGACCCCGTGAAAATGAGGGAGTGAGTATCTTCCTATTCAATTTGACAGTTTATTCCTTTGACTTAGTTTTCTAATGGATTTTTCCTTCGACCAGGTACCGGAAAAACGACTATCCTGGTCGTTCAAAAGTGCTTCACCAGTTTAGCTGTGTGAAGTCCCCTCCGGCACCCCATGAGATTAAGGACTCCCACGTCCGTAGAGCCATGGAGTATGTTCCCCGCTCGTGGACCAAGACCGGCGAGGAAATCATTCAGAGCCAAAGCCTTAGTGATAACGCTCGTTTATTGAGCTATAACGCGAGCCATCAATCAATCTCAGCTCAACGAGTCTTGGATCAAGCCATCGAGTTGGAGCGAACAAATCGCGGTCTGGGGCGACGGATTGAGCAAGTTGAAGCAGATCGTGATGCTCAACTTGTTCAATTGAAGAAGAAGGATGAGGAGCTGAAGAAGAAAGATGAAGAGTTGGCTAAGATGAAGGCTGACTTCGAGAGAGCTAAGCTCACATGGACGCGGGAGGTAAAGGCTGCTGAGGACCGGGAGATGATAGCGTCTAATGCTTCAGAGAAGCTTAGACTGGATTTGGGTGTCGCCACTGATCGTTTGCAAGTCCTGGAGACCGAGCGGGTGGGTCTGGTGGAAAGAGTGGAGTCGTTGAAGGTCCACGTCGACCAGCTTGAGAAGAAGAACAAGCGTGCCATTTCTTACACCACCTATGTGCAAGACGTAACTGATAACACCAATCTTGGTTACATCTGCGCATATGCTGATAGTGTGAGGAATGTGAAGTATGCTTTGGATAACGGTCTGGACGTGATGACTTCGACCATCAAGGACTTCACGGATTATGTCACTGAAAACCCTCCAGCACCTGGCTTTGAGATCCCGGTGGCTGATTTGGGAGAGATGGGGGTTAACCTGGGTGTTTTCAAAGATGACGTCCGCATAATAGCTCCTAAGGAGAGAGTGGAGGCGGATAGAGACATGACAATCTTTGAAGCCCTGGGCCCCCTTCTTCCGAATTCTCTTGGTGAGACAAGCTCCTCTGCAGCAGTAGGCGAGCAGCAGGCCTCCGGGGTCACTGTGCAAGATGTTCCGCCACCTCCTTCTTCCCAAGATCCTTCGGTGACACCTGCTCCGCCAGCTCCCGAGACTTAGGCCTTGTTTCTTTTTTGTTTAGTTGATGTAGTAGGATGATGGTTGTATGTTCATCTCCTGTAATTTTTTGGTGAGAATTGCACTTTTATTTTATTGTTCGCCTCTTATTTGCCCTTTACTTACTTTTTTGCTTAAGTATTTCTTTCTTAAGTTGAAAGTAAAATACTTTTCTTTGCAAATTTATATATGTTGTTCATGTATGGGTCTATTTTGTTCTTTAAGAACTTAACCCTTTATCATGCTTCTTTTCATGCCTTGTTGCTCGCCACTTGCTGTGTTTGTACTTAAGTGCATTCAGCTTCGGGACGAGCAACTATGCGTTGACATGTGCCCTGTTGCTCGCCTCCTCCATACTTGTGCATTTAGTATCTTGGGCGAGCAACTCTCTGTGAGGGGGCGATCAGGTGGGGCTTCTGAGTCTCATGCACCCTGCTGCTCGATTCCTTCTGGACTTGTATTTTTTATACTTGTTTGTCTCCGGCGAGCAGTTTTTTCTGTTTGGCGAACAGTTGGGTTTTAACACCTTTTGCTTTCTTATGTACATAAATTTACTGAACCATCATTCATCCACTTACAAATTTTGCCCAAAAAAGTGTGAAAATTTCATCGATTTTACACCTCATCGATCTTACACCTTACAAAAATATAGACGAAAAGATAGCCTATGAAAAAACTTTACATCGGTTTCCTAATTATTGATAATATTTCTTCAACAAAGCCGCGTTCCAGGTGTATTGGGCCGAGTTGCCTTCCATGTCTTCAAGGTCATACGTGCCGTTGTGCCACTTTTGAGTTATCTTGAACGGGCCCTCCCAAGTCGGTCCAAATACACCTGGAGGTGTTGCTAAGATTTTTCGGAGCACCAGATCCCCGACTTCAAATTCCCTGACTTTTACTTGTGAGTTGTAGTACCTTGCAATCCTTCTTTTGTATATCTCGTTTTTTATTTCAGCTGAGATTCTTTTTTCGTCGATCAAATCCATCTCTGCAGCTAGTGCCTTGTTGTTTTCCTGTTCATTGAACTCGGCTACCCTCTCAGTTGGTATTTTGAGCTCTATAGGTATGACTGCTTCTGTACCGAATGCCATAGCAAACGGTGTTTCTCCAGTGCTTGTTCTTTGTGATACCCTATATGCCCAAAGCACCTCGGGCAGTTCTTCCGACCACTTGCCTTTCTTATCCACCAGACGGATTTTGAGGACATGCTTGATTATCTTGTTAACTGTCTCGACTTGACCGTTAGACTGAGGATGATATGGTGTTGAAAAATGCTTCTTGATACCCCACTTTTTGCAGAAATCTCTTATCTTCTTTCCTTCGAATTGCTTTCCATTGTCTGTCACTATTGCTTGTGGGACTCCGAACCGGCAAACTATATTTTTCCAGATAAAGTTGATCATTTTCTCTTGTGTTATCGTTACCAGTGCTTCAGCTTCGGCCCATTTCGTGTAATAGTCCACGGCTACCACTGCAAATCTGACATTTCCCTTTCCCATTGGGAAAGGTCCTATGATGTCTATTCCCCACTTTGCGAACGGCCATGGACTATTTACCGAAATCAGTTCCGCTGGGGGCCTATGTATGTTGGGGGCAAATAGCTGGCATCGGTGACAAGTCTTCGCAACTTTGATTGCGTCTTGCAATAAGGTTGGCCAGTAGTATCCTTGTCTTACTGTTTTATATGCCAATGCCCGCCCCCCTGCGTGATTTCCGCATACTCCTTCGTGTATTTCTTTCAAAACTTCCTGGCCTTGCCCCCTCGCTAGGCATTTTAGTAGGGGCAATGAAAATCCTCTCTTGTAAAGTTGGTTATCCATGATTGTGAACCTTGCTGCTCGCTTGGCTACCTTTGTTGCTTCTTGGGAATCTTCAGGTACTGTGTTATCTTTGAGGTATCTATATATCGGTGCCCTCCAGTCATCCTCTGTCAATTCTTCTTCGATCTGATTGATCTTATAGTCACTAGTGGATGGGTTAGAAATTCTTGTGATGGTGACTTCTGAAAGTTTTGCTGGTCCCGTACTAGTAGCCAAACGAGCAAGTGCATCTTCTTGTGCATTGTTGTCTCTTGGCACTTGTTCGATATAAATCTGCTCGAAAAGCGAAGCCAGGTGGGCAACGATCTTTTGATATAAGGCCATGTTCTCATCCTTGGCTTCATATTCCCCACGGACTTGGTTGACTATCAGCTGGGAATCTCCATAAATTTGAACTCTTCGAACTCCTACAGCCAGGGCCAGTCGTAACCCAGCTATCAATGCTTCGTACTCAGCCTCGTTGTTTGTTGCCATGAACTCGAACCTTACTGCTGAGGTGAATACTTGTTCATCTGGGCTGATCAACACTATCCCGGCCCCTGCTGCTGTGTTATTTGATGATCCGTCCACGTACATGTGCCATGGATGATTATGACCTCTCGTCGGATCTTGAGGAAAGGTTAATTCGACGATAAAGTCGGCTAACGCTTGTCCCTTGATCGCTGTTCGAGGTGCATAAGATATTCCAAATTGGCTTATTTCGAGCGACCACTTGAGAAGGCGACCAGCGGTGTCAGGCCTTTGTAAGATTTGCCTTAATGGAAAAGTTGTTAAGACCTCCACCTGGTGATCGAAGAAGTACGGTTTTAGCTTTCTCACACTCATCACCAGTGCGTAAGCTAACTTTTCCATGGGCGAATACTTAATCTCTGCTTCATGCAAGGCCTGACTTACGTAGTAGATTGGCAAGTGAAATTTCCCTTCTGCTCGGACTAGGACTGAGCTGATGGCCACCTCCGATGCGGCTAGATACAGGTACAGTTTTTCTCCAGAGACGGGTTTCGATAGAATCTTGGTATCACTCAGATATTCTTTCAACTGCTCGAATGCTTGTTGGCAATTACTCGTCCACTGGAACTGTTCTTTTTTTATGGCGTCAAAGAAGGGTCGGCACTTGTCTCCAGATCTGGAAATGAATCTGTTCAGGGCCGCTAGACATCCGGTTAGTCGTTGAACTTCCTTAACAGACCTTGGTGGTTGCATATCCATAATTGCTTTGACTTTTGATGGATTCGCCTCAATACCCCGTTGACTAACCAGGTGCCCAAGAAATTTTCCCGAGTGTACCCCGAAGCTACTCTTCTTTGGGTTTAGTTTCATGTTATATGCTCGAAGTATCTCAAATGTTTGTGCGAGATGTTCTAAATGGTCTTCTTTTCTTGGGCTTTTTACGACTATGTCGTCCACGTACACTTCCATAGTTTTGCCGATGTGCTCATCAAACATCTTGTTAACGAGTCTTTGGTACGTGGCCCCTGCGTTGATTAACCCGAAAGGCATTCTTTTCCAACATAATAAGTTTTTATTGGTGTAGAATGCTGTGTGCTCCTGGTCATCTGGGTGCATTGGTATTTGATGGTACCCGGCAAATGCGTCCATGAAGGTAAGAAGTTCGTGTCCCACCGTGTTGTCCACCAGCTGGTCGATGTGAGGTAACGGGAAGTTATCCTTAGGACAAGCGGCATTCAGATCAGTGAAATCGATACATAACCTCCATGTACCATTTGATTTCTTCACTAACACCGGGTTTGCTACCCATCTAGGATATAAGGCTTCTTTGATAAGATCATTGTCGAGTAACTTTTTCACTTCTATGTCCAATGCTTCATATTTGTCGGGCCCAAATTTTCTTCTTTTTTGCCTCACCGGTTTCTTAGTTGGACAAATATTTAGCTTATGACAGGCATGCTCAGGGCTGATACCTACCATATCAGCATGTGACCATGCGAATACATCGAGATTGGACTTGAGAAACTCTTCCATTCTGGATCTGTATGGCTCAGGGAGCTCAGATCCAATGAACAATTCTAAGTCTTCTCGATTTTGGTCAACTCTTATTGCCTCCAATTTCTCTACCGGGGTTGCTCTCCTTTTCTGGTCTTTCCATCGAGGATCGATCATGGGCCCTTCAAAGCTGATCTCATCCTTGATCATTGGTTCTGCCCCCAGTCTTGGCTCCAAGTCTTCGACCTGATTCAATTCGGGTACGGCCTCTCTTCCCTGTTGCTCGCCAATGCCCTCCTGCTCGTCCACGCCTTGCTGGTCGTCCACCTCCATCATTTCAGTGTCGACGGACTCCATGATTTCATCTAGGATGGATGGTTCACCTTCGTCCCTGCTGCTCGGCTGCTCGTCCATCATGGATATTCTGTTGTCAGTGGGTTGAAGTTGCAGGAGGCATTCTCGGGCTTTTCTTTGATCACCTTTAACCGTACCCGGGCCTTTCGAAGTTGGGAATTTAAGATAATAGTATTACGTTGAAACAACCGCTTTGAATTCATTTATAAAAGGTCGACCAAGAAACCCGTTGTAGGCAGACTGCTGATCTACGACTAAGAATTCAACCATCCTAGTCAGTCTCCTTTCGGGATTCTCGGTCGATACAAGTTCGACTGGCAACGTTACTAAGCCTAAAGGAACGGTTACAGCGTCTCCGAATCCCACTATCTTATGATCACATCCCTTTACATACCCCTCACAATCATCTATTTGATCTAGTGTGCTTTTGAACAAGATGTTTGTGTAGGAGCCTGTGTCCACAAGCAAACGGTGAACTCGGGCTCCCATGATATTAGCACAGATGATTAGTGAGTCATTGTGTGGGGTGAGTATGCCGTCTAAGTCCTTCTCGGAAAACACCAACTCGCCTGTCTTTTTAGTAGCTTGGTTTACCCCAACTTCCCTGACTTGAGCTACCGCCCTCAACTCTGCTTTCCTTTTTCTTTTAGACATCAATGGCCTACCATCAGAACAGCCTCCTACTGGCCCGGATGGCTCGAGCATCAAGATTTCTCGGACGGGCTCGGCTGGGGCTGTCATCGTTTTCTTCCTTTTTTGATCCCTCCTGCTCGGCTGCTCGTCGCTCTCATCATCTTCCGATCCGGAGGATATCATCACCCTTGGTTTCTTTCCCGGCTGTCGCTTCACAAATTCTGACAACTTTCCTTCTTCGTAAAATCTCCATAACTGTTTCAAGAGATCTCGGCATTCGCTCGTGAAGTGACCTATGGTCTGATGGTACGCACAGTATTTGTTGGGGTTCATCTTTCCTCGTTCTTGTCGTATCTTGCGGGGTTCAGACAGCATATCTTTATCCTTCACGTTGTTGTATACAGCTTCAATTGATGTGGATAGGACATGGTTCAACTTCTCTTTCAGTTCGGACCCTTCACTGAAAGCTTTCATGTTCTTAGGGGCCTTGTATTCCCCTCCTGACTTCTTTCCAGATTTCTTGGTATCAGCTTTGTCTCCCAGCTCTCTCTGTAGAGTTTCTTGCATCGAAATATATACTCCAGCTTTGTGCCTGAATTCGGAATAAGTTTTAGGAAAAGCTAGGTGCATTTCCTTCCATAGATCTGTCCCCTTCTTAAGCCCTGCCATAACTGCAACTATTTTAGTGTCTTCACTTACTGGTTCTCCTTCCAGTAGGACCTTGTCGAATCTCTCAAGGAAGGCTCTATCAGACTCCTCATCTCCTTGCCTCAGATCTGCCAACCTATGTCTCTGCGTAAGGTAAGATCCGACCGTGGAGAAATGCGAGAGGAATTCCTTGCTGAGTTGCACGAACGAACTGATGGAGCCCGGAGCTAGTGCGGAGAACCATCTGTGAGGACCGTCACCAAGAGTTAACGGAAAATTCTGACATTGAGTTGCATCAGATGCTTTTACCGATATCATGTAATCGGTATACTTGGACAGGTGTACTTTCGGGTCTGAATTTCCTTCGTACAAATTAATGGCCGGGAATTGCACTTTCTTTTGTACCGGCGTATTAAGGATATCCGGGGACAAGGGTGATGATGGCAACATCGTCGGTCCGTCGCCTTTATTCTCCTCCAACTGTTTTTGCATCTCTTCCACCGCTTTCTTCAAAGCTTGCCACTCATCTGGAGACGTTTTTCCGCTAGAAGGCTGTTCGTCATGATTGGGTTCAATGACCTCCTCATGACGCAGTCCCTTGCTAACGGGACATTTCTCTTGAGTGGCGTGCCTAGCGATGTTACTGGCTCCATTGGGACCTAATCGCCCAAAGGCCGATCTTCTTAGCCTTTCATGCACTGAGCGGCGAGCAGCAGGGTGCGTTTGTTTTTATGCTCGCTCCTCGCCTCTCAGTTGATCCTCCCTATGTGCCCCGTGGTAACTTGTCCTTCTTGTGTGATAATGACTTACACTCCTTGTGTCCCCGCTGCTCGACTCCTCACCTGTCCCCGGAGTGGACTCTCTTCGACTACCAAGTCGTTCACTTAAAGGAGCTTTCCCTTTATTCCTACGGACTTCTTCGCTGTCAACTTCGTCATTTCGTGTGTCTTTTCTTTCTTTGTTTCGTTGCTCGTCCGCCCTGTTGGTCGCCGCCTGCGTCCCCGATGGTCCGACCGTTTGTCGCCTTTGCAATGCTTGTAAAACAGCAATCGTTTTTGCTAGCTCCTCGGGATTTTGAGCGAGAGCTTCCACTTCCGGCGGAATTGTATCAATGGTAACTTAGACATTTCTTTGCGAAGTCGCCTTTACCGTACGTGCATGTCCTTCAGTAGACGAAACCCTCGTTCTTGACCTACGACTTGGAGATGTGCTCAAATGTCGTTCTTCTTGTGATCGAACCATTTTGGTTACCGAAGTACAAGTGGTAAGCAAATGAATGGGGTGATTATGTCTCCAACAAACACCTTTCTTAAGAGTTACTAGCTTTGTTTGTATGAATATGGTGGTTTGAAAACCCTAGTTCATACACACATGCATTTAAACTCTCAAAGTGATGTATATATGGATGATTTTACTTCAAATAGTGTGTACACTTGATTTCCGATGGCTTCCTCCCGGATTCCGGCCGAATTTTGCAGATTCCGGTGGAGTTCTTCAACCTTCCTTCGAATTTTTTGTGAAACGAAGGTTCGAACCCTCCTTCTAGCGCCAATTGTTGATGACCTTTTCTAATCAAGATGATTAGTGGCTGTTTTCTCAAGTAAAGATCACCAAACAAAACTAAGAAATCATGAAATTTGATCAAGTAATATGCAAGGAAGAAATTTGCAAGAGTTTTGCTACTTTTTTATTTATGGAAAAAATCCTCCCCTCCTTCATGCAAATGAAGGGGTATTTATAGGCATACAAAGAGGCTAGGTGTCACCATCTTGATGGCTTAGCCATTGGGATTTTGCCAAGTGTTATGACTTTTATACAACATCTAATCTATTGCCCAATGAATGGGTGCCAAGTGTTAAGACACATTGACTATTTCTAAAGTTAGTGACTCTTGGCATTCCCAATGTTGTACTTGGTCTTTGGAACCACTCAGCTGCTCTCCTTGGTGGCCAGCTACTCGTCTGTATGCCTTCGTTGGGTGTTGGAAACCCTTATAATCCAAGTTGCTCGCCTGCTCGCTTCTTGTTGAGACCTTGGATCTTCTTATTCTTGTTGTTCACTACCTCGCAATGATTTCTATGACCAGTTGCTCGCCTCCTTCATTAGGACCTTAGTCCCTTCTGCTCGCCTCCTAGGGCCTCCAGTCCCTGTTGCTCGTCCTCTTCTAATTGGTCCGCAGTCCCTGCTGCTCGCCTCCTAAGGCATACAGTCCCTGTTGCTCGTCCTCTTCCATATTATTACTTTTGATGATTTCTTAATCTTATTAGATTAATATTTTTTATATTAATCTCATGTTCTTGTTAATCGCCTATCAACAATGGGGATTCAAATGTATCAGTTGGAGGGAAGATACATTTGAATCCAACATTTAATGGTTTCAACCACTTTTCTTGGAATTCGGCCTTTGTCAGTGTCAGAGTTGCTGCCTCGTGCTGATTGGTCCACGTGGCCTGGATTCACGGATCTTTGACTCAGTGGGTTGACCAAGACCCACTGACTTTAGGTAGCTTCCTCCTTCACTGACATGATGATCTTCAGTGGACTGAACGTCTTCAGTGTGGTTGTCCTTCAGAGACTTTGAAGATCACTCCAAGAAGTTTGTCATAAGGCTGAATGACAAACTTCCCTGACCACAGTAGCCTGACTCCTTCAGGGTCTACTTGGTGCAGCACTGATCCTCCTGATCATGCTCTTCACTGAGTGGTCCACCTGACCTAGCTTAGATCAGCCCGGTTTACACTCAGTGGGACATCCTTCAGGCTTCTCTTCTGGTTCAGGTTACAGGCATGGCTTCAGTCAGTTCTTCTGGGTGTCATCTTGATATCTTCAGGCTGTGTTGCTGAGTTCCCCCTCGCTGAGTTCCCCCTCAACTGAACAGCCTATTCTACTGAACGCTAATCTAGTCTGACCTGAAATAAAAGATACTATCCTGACTGCTTTCAAACCTATTACATGTTTTGGAAAATCATCAAAACTAAAACATATCCCAACAGTTCTATATGTGGATCTGGAATTTGAGAGTTTGAGAATTCATTAATTTCATCAATGAGCTCAGAATGTGTTTCATCAAAGGTTTGTTCTATAGAATTGTGAGCAGGAGTATTGACTTCAAGAGGTTGAGAATGAAATTTTGAAAAATCAGAAGATTCCCCCCCTGAAGTTGTGGATATGTATTCCAGATTATCTTTTTGAAAAAGAGAATCTAAATAAACATCAGTTTGCTGTTTGTTTTTCAAAGGGTAAATGTTTTCATGAAAATCAACATTCCTTGAGACAAAAATGTTCCCAGAGTTTAAATCAAGAAGTTTGTATCCTTTTATTCCAAAAGGATATCCTATAAACACACATTTTGTGGCTCTAGGGTGAAACTTATGTCTTTTTGCAGATAGAGTACTAGCAAAGCTGTTAGGATATAGATTAGATGTTTTGAAGATGTTAAAACAAGAACTTGTAATAGGACTAGCTGAACCTGTTAGTCAGCTACAGATTAGTCTTGGTCTAGAATAGGTCTTTGGTTAAGGGGGAAGAAATCTGTGCAGACCAGAGGAGGTACCAGATGAGGTACCAGATGAGGTACCAGATGAGGTCCAGATGAGGTACCAGAGAAGGTACCAGATGAGGTGACCAAAGAAGGTGACCAGAGGAGGTGACCAGATGAGAGGTGACCAGATGAGATGTCCAGAGCAGAAGAGTCACCAGAGCAGATGAGGTCCAGAGGAGTCTGCCAGAGGAGCCTGACCAGAGGTGTCACCAGAAGACCCCACCAGAGGACTTCTCCAGAGGACTCCCCAGAAGACCTCTCCCAGATGAGGACCAGAAGACCCCAGACCAGACCAGACGAGAGACGGATTAGTTCACCTACCAGAAGCATCTTAGTAATCTGGAGACAAGGAGATTTTTTAGATCATTGATGGAGAAGAAAGCAATCTGGATAGTCAACTGATGGAGGATCTGATTGATTGATTACTTGATTGAAAGTCAACTAATCAATCATATAATCAATCTTTGATTGATTATATCCCTCCAATTATGGTTGTTTGAATTGCTAGTTCCCAACGGCTAGTTAATTCCACAACTATAAATAGGAGTGCTTGGATTAGTTCATTAGACAAGAGTCGCGCGAGAGCACACCAAGAACACACGAACTCTTCCAATCACTCACCTTGTTTATACAAGTTTTCATACACTCTATTAGGAGTTTAGTTGGATTATTACTCAACCTGTTTATCTTGTTAGATAAGGTTGGTGTAAGTTGTAAGAAGGAGCTGGTACTTCGGAAATTCCAGTAAGTAAGTGAGTACGTGAGTTGGAGAGTGAGAAAGACCCCTTTGAAGAAAGGGAGAGTGGACGTAGGATCGTTACATCCGAACCACTATAAATTCCGGTGTTCTCTACTTTATGCTTTTTAGATTTCTGCATTTATATTTTAGCAATATCTTCAAAAAGGATTTTCTTAAAAATAAACTTAAAAACGCTTTCCGCTGGATATTTTTGGGACCAACAAGTGGTATCAAAGCAGTGTGTCCTACAGACCACTGTTTTGAAATTATCTCGGTGGTCACCAGGGCAGATCCATTTTTTTGAAAACCCAAATATTTGTTGTGCTAACAAATTTTGCAGAAATGGGCTCAAAGAGATGCAGTAGAAGAGACACCAGAAGGTACTCCAAAAGAAGCTTAGCAGAGGAGGAAGATGAGGTATCCACTTCTGGTTCATCATCTAATTTTGGACCAGACGAAGAGGTTTGTCTTATGACAGACGAGGTATGCAATCGAACTCCCTCTTCTTCTTCTTATTCTTCATTTTCTGAACAATCAGAGGAGTCTGATATGCAGAAAATGCTATTAGATCTCCAAACTTCGATACAACTTTGTCAAAAGTTGGAAGAAGAGAACACAAAGTTGAAAGCAGAAAATCAGAAGCTTTCACAATGTTTTAGCAACCCAACTGATCTACCAGCTGAACAAGTTCAAACTCTGGTAGAAGAGTCCACTGACTTGAAAACCAGATGTGATGAACAAACTAAGCTAATAGAAAAGTTGCTTGCTGAAAACATTGAGAAAGATAATGAACATACTCTGCTGAAAGCTAAGTTCGATGAACTCTTCCATCAAAACAAAATTGTAAAAGATAGTGAGGACAAGCTCAAGCTGAGACTGGAGCAGCTGACTATAGCAAACAATGCTGTGTCACATATAGCTGCCTCATCTCAAAGAGAGCATGATAAAACAGGCCTTGGTTATTCCAAACCTGAATCCTCACATGTTCAGAAAGAAGAACAAACTAGTAATTTTATTGATAAGGGTAAAAGGCCAGCTGACCAGGCAACTCAGCCTAATGGGCAGATGAGTCCTAAAACTCAAAAACCCAAAAGGCAGAGGAGGAATTTTAAGAAGGGCTATACCCAGATTAAAAGACCTCAGCCAGGCCAGCAGAGTAGAAGAAAGTCTGGATCTTCTCAAAAGAGGCAGAACCAGATGACTCCTACTCACCTGCAGAGGACTTTCAAGTCACCTGCCAGACCAGCTGGAACCTTTGATGGTTCTAGTAAGACTTATCCTTATCAAAAGAATTTCAAGTCTGTTGCATTAAGACAAGTTACTTCTTCTACTGGACAAGCTCATAAGAGAAGAAGAGCCTCTAGAAGAAATAACCATGTTGAAGCTTCTTTTGTTCAGTGTGTTTTTGTTGATATGTATGGAAGAAAGATAAGATCACCTGATTCAAAAAGGGATGATCTATTCTTGTGGCTTCCTAAATATTGTGCTAACCCCCCTGGACCCAGTAGGGTACCAAAAAGTTGATTGCTTGCAGATACACAAGAAGACCAGCTGATGTTTTGCCCCAATATCAGCTGAGCATACTTTGAGGGGGAAGATCAGTTGACCCAGCCTGCTAGAATCTCTATTTGTTATTTCAATATTTTCTTGTCTTGTTTTATTTAAAGTTCTTCCAGTTTTAACATCATCAAAAAGGGGGAAATTGTTAGGATATAGATTAGATGTTTTGAAGATGTTAAAACAAGAACTTGTAATAGGACTAGCTGAACCTGTTAGTCAGCTACAGATTAGTCTTGGTCTAGAATAGGTCTTTGGTTAAGGGGGAAGAAATCTGTGCAGACCAGAGGAGGTACCAGATGAGGTACCAGATGAGGTACCAGATGAGGTCCAGATGAGGTACCAGAGAAGGTACCAGATGAGGTGACCAAAGAAGGTGACCAGAGGAGGTGACCAGATGAGAGGTGACCAGATGAGATGTCCAGAGCAGAAGAGTCACCAGAGCAGATGAGGTCCAGAGGAGTCTGCCAGAGGAGCCTGACCAGAGGTGTCACCAGAAGACCCCACCAGAGGACTTCTCCAGAGGACTCCCCAGAAGACCTCTCCCAGATGAGGACCAGAAGACCCCAGACCAGACCAGACGAGAGACGGATTAGTTCACCTACCAGAAGCATCTTAGTAATCTGGAGACAAGGAGATTTTTTAGATCATTGATGGAGAAGAAAGCAATCTGGATAGTCAACTGATGGAGGATCTGATTGATTGATTACTTGATTGAAAGTCAACTAATCAATCATATAATCAATCTTTGATTGATTATATCCCTCCAATTATGGTTGTTTGAATTGCTAGTTCCCAACGGCTAGTTAATTCCACAACTATAAATAGGAGTGCTTGGATTAGTTCATTAGACAAGAGTCGCGCGAGAGCACACCAAGAACACACGAACTCTTCCAATCACTCACCTTGTTTATACAAGTTTTCATACACTCTATTAGGAGTTTAGTTGGATTATTACTCAACCTGTTTATCTTGTTAGATAAGGTTGGTGTAAGTTGTAAGAAGGAGCTGGTACTTCGGAAATTCCAGTAAGTAAGTGAGTACGTGAGTTGGAGAGTGAGAAAGACCCCTTTGAAGAAAGGGAGAGTGGACGTAGGATCGTTACATCCGAACCACTATAAATTCCGGTGTTCTCTACTTTATGCTTTTTAGATTTCTGCATTTATATTTTAGCAATATCTTCAAAAAGGATTTTCTTAAAAATAAACTTAAAAACGCTTTCCGCTGGATATTTTTGGGACCAACAAAAGCAAAGACATCCAAAGTTTCTGAAGTAAGAGTAATCTGGAATTTTGTTATTTAAGACTTGAAAAGGAGACTTACCTTGCAAGACTTGAGATGGAAGTCTATTTATTATATGAGCAGCTGATAGTATGCAATCACCCCAAAACTTTAATGGTAAGCATGATTGGAATAGGAGAGATCTAGCAACCTGTAATAAGTGTTGATGTTTTCTTTCTACTATGCCATTTTGTTGAGGTGTCTCAACACATGAAGTTTGGTGTAAAATACCATTTTTATGATAAAATTCTTTTAAAATAAACTCAGTTCCATTATCACTTCTTAGAATCTTAATGGAGGTGTTAAAATGATTTATAACCATGTTTCTGAAATTTTCTAGAGCAAGTCCTACTTCAGATTTTTGTTTTAAAAGATAGATCCAAGTACATCTACTCAAATCATCAACAATTGTAAGAAAGAACTTATGTCCATTTCTGGTTTCTATATTAAAAGGACCCCAAACATCACAGTGTATGAGATGGAAAACAGAAGGAGAATTTGAAGTGCTTAAAGGAAAGGCTTTCTTTCTTTGTTTAGCTAGAGGACAAATTTCACAGACTTTATTGAGAGTAGCATCAGGCTTTACGTTCAAAGTAGGTATTTGCAGTAGGATTTTACAAGGGGCATGTCCTAATCTTGTGTGCCATAGATCACAAGAGTTACAATTATTAGAACATATACTATTGCAACTAAAAGTTTTCTTAGAGATACTAAGATGATAAAGGCCATTAGCTTGGCTAGCAAAACCAATCACATTCCTTGATGTCTTGTCCTGTATTAGACAATGAGAGGATTGAAAATTAACAATACAATTTGAATTGTTTGTTAAGTGAGATACAGAAAGTAGGTTGTAAGTGAAATCTGGAACAAATAACACATCAAATAAAGTCAAGTTTTCATTTATAACTATATTGCCTATAAAAGTTGCAGTAGCAATAGCACCAGTAGGTAGGCTGATTTTAACATTTGAAGGCTTAGGTGGTGTAGTGTAAACAGAGAAATCATATGTCATATGGTCTGTAGCACCAGTACCTATTATCCATATGATGTCATCATAATTGTTTACATTTGCATTTAAAGAAGAATGTAAAGAGAATATACTTGTGTTTGCACTTGTTGCTTGAACCATGGCCACAGAATGATCATTCTGATCAGGGCTAACATTCTGCTTCTTAGTAAATGCTAAAAACTGCTCAAACAAATCTTGATTGAACAAAGGGTTAGTAGCATTTTTATTTGCAGAAACAGTCTCATTCAGTGGTTCATTAACCAGGACATTAGCAGAGGATTCATTTCTATTCCTAGGGGCTCTAGGACCCTTCCAACCAGGGGGATATCCTATGAGTTGGAAGCACTTATCTTTGGTATGACCATTAAAACCACAGTGATCACAGATAATAGATTTCTTCCTATCCTTGGAAAACTTATTCTGATAATTCTTGGCCATCATTGCCACAGAATCATTCTGTACAGGAACAGAATTGGAAGAATTAGTAAGAGATTTCTGGGATTCTTCTTGGAGCAAGATAGAATAGACTTTGGTTAGGGGAGGAAAAGGGGATTGCATCAAAAATTGACTTCGCAAGACAGAATAAGTGTCATCTAATCCTATGAGAAATTGCATAACAGCATCTTGCTCATTCACATTTGCTTGTGCAGTAGCAAGATCACAAGTACAACTACCACAGTGACACTTCAAAATTGATCGATAATTCTGAAATTCATCCCATAGGGTTTTAAAAGTATTGAAATAGGAGATTAATGGCTGAGAGTTTTGAGTAATTGTACAGAATGATTTCTTCAGATGATAAACCCTAGTAAGGTCAGACCTAGAATATCTAGCATTGAGTTCAAGCCATACCTCACGAGCATTCGTAAAATACTCTAAAGAACGCTTAATGTCTGGGGATATTGAATTGAGGATCCAATTCAACACCAGATCATTCGCACGTACCCACGCCGCAAAGATTTGGCGATCCGTTTCAGGAGGTGTCGAAAGCGTACCATCAATTAAAGGAAGTTTGTTCTTGACACTCAACGCCCTTTTGATTGAATGGCTCCAAGACACGAAGTTCGCCCCCACCAATGGATCTAGGACAATAGCGATCGCCGGATTATCGTTGTGATGTAGCGCCAGTGGGGAGAAAGGATTGAGCGCCGGATTGAGCGAATTAGGGTCTGGAATCGCCGGAATAACAGGTGGATTCATCTCCATCAAGATCGCACACGAACAGACGGTTGACGTTGCAAAGCAAAAGAATCCGTACAAGAAAACCGATTAGAGCAATCGGAGAACGAAAATAGAGGCGATTGAAGTAATCGGAGAAGAATAGGGAAGGAATTAGGGAAATTCCTTAAGAAAAATAATTCTCCAGTCGCGATAGTAGGACGCGATTGCGGAAGGAAAGTTGATCGCGATAATAGGACGCGATTATGAAGAAAAACCTTGGCTAGACTGATACCATATTGAACTAGAAATAATACTTTTCATATTGAGAGAAAAAGGAATCAAAAGTGTTATACAAAGTGTAGCACTAATGTATTTATAGAGCTTTAATTAGGTAACTAACTCAACTAATTAACTGCCTTATGGGAGATAAATACACTTAATAACTACATATCTAATATATTCGTCTAAAAAATATATGGACAGTAGTTTCAACATTTAAGGTTTCATTTTCTAGACTGTTAATATAACATGCACAAGAAACGGGAGAGTCAGATTCTTACATTCCTTTTAAAAATAAAAGTCAGTTTCTTACATTCCTTGAATAGATTTGGAAAGCTTAATGAACAAAATATGTTTGCATACGAAAATTGCTGCACTTACCCTTAATGCTCTGTTTCTCATTTCTTCGAAAATTTTGTCTTTATCTTTATTCATTTTCATGGGTTTCTCGCATCTTCAACTCTTTTTTGTGATTATTGCCACTTAATTGTTCTTAGGTTAGTCTCCGATCCTTTGTAAAAACCAATCAAACACGAATTGTGATTTTAACCTGGTTTTTTATAGGTCAAATTAAACCAGCAATGTAATTTATAAAATTCAAGAGGAGATTAATACCTCACACCTCTACTCAATTTTCCATTGACCACGAATAATTAGTCCAATTCTTCAGCGTAGAAATGAATTTGGACCTTTTTCTTTTCTAGATTTTCTTCCTTGCAACACATTTTCAACATGCAATTGGATGATTAGAACAAGTTTATTGGTGGGATGATTATTCTGGTTATTAAAGATAAAATTGAACAAACTATGTTAATTGTAAATTTCAAGAGGAAATTAATACCTTAAACTTCCGCTCAATTTCTGAGAGATGATAAATCAAGAGTCAAATTCTTCTGGGTAGAAATGAAATTGCAATTTTCCTTTTCCGAGTTGATCAGAGCAATTTCATTTGTGAGATGATTAATCTGCTTGTGAAAGGGAAAGATTACCAGATTTTCGTATTGTTCATTAGATTAATTGTGTGACAGTGCAAAAAATGAGTGAAATAGATCAAAACTCAATTTTTAATCAGATATAGAGGTGTACTGACCTTTTGGTATCGAAAATGATTGTTTCTCTTGGTGTTGAATTGAAGGCCGATTATACATATGCTTCATTATTCTTCGTTTGTATTTTACCATCTACGAATAACATTGTAAATGTTGGATATCCAGAGCAAGTAAGGCGGTGGGTTTTGGAAATTCTAGAGTATGTAATATTTAACTTCAATGTGTTTGTATTAAAAAAAAAAATTCAATGTGTTTAGTGGAAGACATGTGTATGGTTTATGTCAGTGGGTATGCAGTCATTGGTTTAGTTTAATTGATGTAAAATAACAAAGAACAGTTTTTTTAATGAACAATTTTATAATTGTTGATCCACTTTCAATAATAACTTTAGTGTGTGCATTTCTTGGAATAAATAGTATATTTACTTATTAGATTATATTATGGATGTTTTATCAATGGTGTTAGTGGATTTCCCGGTAATGAATATTAGTTGATTAATTATCAGTCTTACGATTAATCAGATGCATGATGAAAAGCAAAACAATAATACTATACTTTAATCTAGAGTATTAGTGTTGATATTGAACAAAATAAAATTTATCTATATTTTTGTCTTTTTTTTTTTGAAGAATTGTAATTGTTATGTTGAGTGGAAGCAGGGGTAAATTGCAAGGATGCTCCCATGTGAATTTGTACTTGACAGATTTGGTCTCATGTTCTTTTTTGGTCCCATTTTTAACAGAAAAGGTCCCATCAATTAATTTTTTTACAGTTTTCTATGGAATACTGGATGGAAAAACCTTTTCAACTTGATTTTTGGAGGGAAATGGGCCAACTTTTACTATTAACAATCATTTCAATGTAAAATGCAAGTATGGAGAGCGATTCTGCATTAGTTCATAAAGTTTTAAGAAGTTGGAAATTAATTATTTTTAAGTTGGGAATTATACGCGCGAGTTTTTGGCAGAAAACTAACGGGCGTGTGAGCCTCATGCTCATTAATCCGTTATTTTTTGACGAAAAAATTGTATGGGACTAGCTAAAAAAAGGATCAAATTCATGAAGACCAATTCTTATGGGACCATTTCTGCAATTTCCCCAGTAGAAGTAGTACGTGTCAGGCAATTTGCAATCAAGTGCTTCATTTAATTAAATAAAAAGGGTAAAAATATTCACTCTAATAAAATAAAAAGTTTTTTGTCCATCACTAAAAAAAAAAAAAAATTTTGCCCACTCTAAAAAAGATGTAAATTCTTTTCTTTTTAAGTGTGGTAAAATTTAGGTGTTTTGGTTTCACTCTTTCTTTTTCTTATTAAAAAAATACCATTTAATAAAAAAATTACAAAATTTTAAAAATAACTAAAATTATTACATTAATATATATTAAAAATTATAAGAACTAATTGGGGGTGGGGGTAGAATTTTTGTTATTAAGGATGTGTATGTATTTTTTTTATCAAAATGGGTATAAAACTTTTTTTTTTAAATTGTGGGCAAAAAACTTTTAATATTATAAGAATGGGCATTTTCCTTTTTATCCCTTTAATTAATGGAGGACACTAGATACCATTTTTTCTAATGTAAAATTTAGGAATTGTTAATACACTTTTAATAATAGCTTCAGTGTGTATATTTATTTGGATGGGTAGTATAATTACTTATTACATTTAAATTATTGAGTGTATTGTGATAAGTATTAGTTAATTTTTTGGTAGTGTATATTAGTACATAAATTCTCGAACTTATCAGATAAAATGATGGCTAATGGAGTTTCTTTTTTGTTTAAATATTTATTGTAATATTTCCATTTTAATATAATATATTTTTTGTTCAATCCAAATTTAATTCATTGGTTTACATACCGTATGTTAATTAGTGAGTACATTATTCACTTGCAAATTTTAGGGTGCATCCAAGTGCATAAAATGAATTTGGATTTTAAGTTCAATTTTCACTTCAATTTTGATTTTTTCAAAATACACACAAACAAACCGAATTGTGTATTTTTTACATATTGGGTATTACTGATACCTTCTTGGGTTATTGCTGATATCTTCTTAGGTATTGGTGATTACTACTTTGGATATTTCTTATTTCTATTTGAGGTATTTTTTTTCAAAATCCAAGTGCATGCTATGTACTCAAATGCACACTAAAACTAATCTTATTTGCCGTGTGTATAATGTACTCATTATTTTGTGTTAATAATAACTAATTTATTTATGTTTAAAAAATGTATACATATGATTTTTTGGGTTGAAATATCCACAATGAACTTTTAATTTAACTATATTCGCTCTAAATTTACTTTAAAAGTGTATTTTTGTATAGTAAGGAAGATGAGGATTACTTTGAAATAATGATTCTAGGTAATATAAAAAATTAAAAGTATTGTATTAATCTCTAATGTAGAGTATCAAGATCTTTATCAAATGTAATGTTGAGCTTGATCAAAGAAATGTTTAGTTATATTTATTATTTTTGTTAAAAAGATATGAATTTCACATGTATTGTATTTGTAATTGGTTTAAATTTATAATTAAAAATTAGAGCAAACGCCATCCGTGCGAAGCACGGGTAGGACGATCACTAGTTTAATATAATAAAGCTAGGTTGAATAGAGTTATGACAAACAACTCCTTTGAAAGATATAATCATTTATAGGAGTATGTGGTGGTCTACAAATCAAATGACACGTGAAATTTCAGATCGTGACTTTCAACATATATTTATTATCATGGAAAACTAATGTTTTACAATTAAGAGTTTATAATTTATATATTTCTTGTGTTGTTGACTTATTTTTAAGAATTGAGATTCTTTGTATGATGCATATAAAACCACTTAATATTGATGAGACCTCCATGTGTAACATAAAGTCGGGGACACATTTGTCTGAACTATTATTGAAGAGAAAGCTTATTATATAGGATGAGGCACCAATGATTAACATATATAACTTTGAAGCTTTGGAGGCTCGAGGGATATTATTAGATCTCCAATTGCAATCATGAATGATATGCCTTTTGGTGGTAAAATCATTGTGTTTGGAGAAGATTTCAGACGGATACTTCCTGTTATACCAACAGGAAGTCAAGAGGATATTGTGCATTCAACTATTTATGCTACATATTTGTGGGATCATTGCAAGGTATTTTCTGCATCTTTTATTAAATAATAATATTTTTAAAGAATTAATTATTGAAAAACTAAATACATTTAATTTATTTTCAATTTTAAGGTTTTAAGATTGACAAAGAACATGAGAATACGAAGTTCTGATTTCAATACGTCCTCATTTGATGTTGATATAGTTAACTTTTCGAGGTGGATTTTGGAAGTTGGTGATAGAAAAATTGGAAATAGACAAGATTATTTCGCTGAGATTGAGATTCCAGAAGATAATTTGATTTATAATGTCGGTGATCCAATTGCATCTATAATAGAAAGTATTTTCCACCCCTAATTGATATTTAAGGACACATAAATACTTTGAGGATAGGCCAGTACTTGCACCTACGCATTGAGATGTGGAGTGTATAAATGATAAGATTCTACTTATGATTCAAGGTGTGATACTAAAGTATACTTGAGTTCAAATAGTGTTTGTGCCTCTAAATTTCGAGAAGGAGGTAATGGCCAAATTGTTACAATTGAATTTTTAAATTATATTAGGTGTTCCGGAATACCAAATCACCATCTGATCTTGAAAGAATGAATGCCTATAGTGTTATTAAGAAATATTGATTACAAATCCGGTTTGTGCAATGGAACAAAATTGATTGTCACCAAACTTGGCAACCACAATTTCGAGGCTGAAATAATATTTGGAAGGAATATTGAAATAAAGTGTTTATCCCAAGAATGACATTGACAAATTTTGATCCTTCAATGCCGGTGAATTTTACAAGGCAATAATTTCCAATTCTATTGTGTTTTGCCATGACAATAAATAAAAGTCAAGGACAACCACTTTCTACTGTTGGATTGTATCTTCCAAAGCCTGTTTTTTACTCATGGTCAACTTAATGTTGCAGTATCCAGAGTTGGATCGAGTAGAGGATTGAAAATTTATCACTTGATTCCAAAGGAATACCATCCAAATATGCAACAAATATTTTTTATAGGGAGATTTTTCGCAATTTATAAGCATTGCTTTCTAAACATTTGGTTAATAATAAATGTCATGAATATATAGTTTATTGTCCTTGCAATAGAATTATTAACTAATATTTTTAAAAATACATTAAAAATATTGAATAAGTAAAATAATAATAGTAACAACATTTATAAAACTAAACAAAAAAATTGATTAATAATTTTACTATAAATTTTATGTATAGCTCCGCGAAAATCGCGGGTTTAGCACTAGTAAAGTCTGAAGCCGTAGAGACACGGTCTTCCATAGGAAATTATGAAATGAATTTTATTAATGCAGATAGTTAAGCAAATAGTTAGTTTCATTTAATTTATATTATTAAGGTAATAAATATTATTAAGTGAAAAGTTAGAAGGTTAATAAAATGGATACAATTCCAGAAGATGTAACTGCACAAGAAAAATAGTAAGAAGGGTAAAATCGTCCAAAAATATTTCTCAAATGCATGTCACTTTTTAATATCTTATAATAATATATTCTCAAACCTCTCCAAGATAATGTGTCAACACCACCTTATTCTTAGGCTGATGTGGCATGTCTCAAATCTCTCCATTTTGAAATACTGTGCTCTCATTAAAAGTTGGTTAAACTTTTAATCTCGACCCTTCGTTCTATATCATTAAATCTAAACCATTAATTTATATCTGCATAATTAATGCAAATAGATATTTTTTCCATTTTTTTATTTAGTTATTTTTAGAATTTATTATAAATTATATTTTTTCCAAACCTTAATGTAATTAAATATGATCTACTTATTGAATGAATCTAAATTTATCATTTCTAAGTTTGAGTTAGTATATATAGTATAATATAATGTTCGATAACTTTTTCCTAAAATAAAAGGTATATAGTTATATATTCCAAAGAATATTCTTATGTGATATATTCTTATTATGGACAAGATATAATATTGCATGCATTTTTTTTATTATAAATAAGAGCATATTGTATTTCATTTTTTCACATCAAAGTTTCATTTGTTCCACTTTTTTGCTGAGATTTCTCCCATCAATTGTTGGTTAGTTATATATCTATTGTTATTAGTATATTTATTTTATAATTAAATTCATCATTTTAAGTGCTCACAATTTGATTAGATTTAAATATCAATATCAATATGAATGTAATAATGATTGTTGATTTATGCTCTACATCGTTCAGTTTAAATATTCTTCATGTGCATAAATAATAAATTTAACTATACCATGTATTTTTATCTGAATAATTATGATGGTTTAATTGTTGTAATTTAAATCTCAATTTAGATTTCAAGAGTATGACACCAAAATTTTCTTTGATTTCTAATATCAAGAGTGAGAGCCAAAAATTGACCGTTAAAGTTAGGATTGAAAAAGTTGGACAATATTTTTTAATGATTTTAATAGAGACAAGTTCTACTTAGCTTGGAACTCATTTTGATCGATGAACGGGTATTTGTAACTTTAAAGTTTATTTCAAATTTTGTATTTTTTCTTATATAAATTAATTTCTTACCGTACACTCCCAATAACTAATAATGTTGATTAATTTATAAGTTATTCAATATTGAAATGGAAATTAATTATTATTAAATTATTAGTCTAAGTAATGTTATTCCATAATTGTTATTAATTTATGTGAATTTTGATGTTTTTTTTTAATTATTTAGTTTGTAGGATATGCCTATAGAGTTTAGTGAAGGGCACGTGCCACAACTAAACAAACCCCATAATTTATTGTATATACCTCGAAATTTTTTAAACAAAAATACTCTTATATTAAATGTCTACAGAAAATAAATATAATATATTTTTTCAGTACGCGAAATTCGTGTGGGTACACTCTAGTATTATAGATATATGTATAGTATTCTATTCCCGCCATCACTTAAAGATCGGACGGGATCTCCTATTGCACAATGGTGTAACATCTCCTGAGTTACACCATTTAGATTGACGTCATGTGTACATCCTACAAAAAATAGAAATATATGAATAACTCTCTAACATAACTTTTAAATTTATTTAGGAAATTATATTATTTATTTTGGCAACAAATTGATTGTTCCATAATCTCATCCGAGATTGGAAAAAAAAATTCAGGTAGAAACATAATGTGCTTGTTAATATTTAAATTATATTTTATTAGGAAAAGTATGATTGTTAATATATTCGGTTAGAAAAAATACAATTGTACTGTTAACATATTTTATTAAAAAAAACTAAACAAAAAGAGATTAAAAAGAAAAGTGGAAAATCATTTCATGCTATTTGAATGTTATAAATAATTTATGTAATTTTAATTTATTATTATGTTTTATATACATGTGTTGTAAGAGTTTACTGGTTAAATTTTATAATTTTTAATAAAAAAATAATATTAAATATAACATTTAGATTTTTACAGATTATATTTTTTACCGTTATTAATTATGTACAAATTTTATGTGTAATAAAATAGTTTGTTGGTAATATTTTAAAATAGTTAAATTTTCATATATTTCTTCTAATAGGATAAATTTTCATATATATATATATTTAAATTTTCATAAATTTTTTTATTTTGTCTTACCGGAATGAAATTATATATTCTATAGGATAAAATTATGATGTTCATAATATATGACTATATTTAATGAATTATAAACCTAATTAATGATTAATAATTTAATGTATATGTATGAATGATGAAAGTAATCGATTTTTTAATAAATTTTATAAAATGTTTGAGATGAAATTTGTAAGTTATTTGTTTCCTTTGAATTAGCATCATTGCCTAATATATTAAATGGTTATGTTAGAGTGTTATTCACAAATTACTAATTTTTGTAGAATGCACGCATGACGTCAATTTAAATGGTGTAACAGAAGATGTTACACCAATATGTAACAGGAGATTCCATCCGCTTAAAGATAGCCACAATTTTTTATTTTTTTGGATTTTCCAAATTATAGTTACATATTTCTTCGTTTATTTGAGTGATAAATGGTTAGATGACACTTTTAGCCTCAATTAATTAAACGTAACATATATAACACTTATTTACTTGTGATTGTATTAAATATTGGTAAAATTGTAATCAGTGTGTAAAGTAAATGTGGTTGTGGTTATGGGACGAGAGTATGAGTTTGTTTTATCGGTAAAATAGAAAAATTTCCTAAATTTAATTAAAAATAATGATTTTTCTTAATCTGTGTGTAAAGTAAATGTGGCTATATTTATGGGACGAAGAGGGGGCGCTTGGTTAGCAATTCTTCAATGGCAATGGGAATGAAAATATATTTTCATCTATGCCTTCATAATTAAAATGATATATTAGGTGAAGAAGTGTTTCAATGGAATAGAAGTGGACAACAAATGGTTGTTGGTGGAGGAATAGGGGAGTGATTGAGGAGGATGATTGTAAGAAGAGAATTGAGTAATCAAAATGGAGTAGTGATTACCTTATTTAGAAAAAGGGGTAGTGATGCTAATTACAGTAATTTTCAATCTCATTCGCATTACCCCTAAGTTTGTTTTGGAATGCAGAGAAAGTATCGGTGAAATCATTCATCCTTATCTCGTGATCCCTAGCTGTTTTACTAAGTCAGCCGCCGAATCTTACAAGCTTCATCGATCCATTTGTTATGCTTATATATTATATCTATATCTATATATATAATAACGGTCTATTATAAAATATATATTAGATATATTTTTAAAATATAACTTATAATAAATATTAAAAAATAATATAAAAATAGGTTGAATATATCTTTGAAATAATATCTTTTACTCTAAATATTTACAAATAGTTGTTTACAAATTAACTAATACTATAATTCAAGTGTACGGAAATGATTACATGCCCACTGGTGGGCATAATATTATATACCCACCGCGAATGTGTTTACAACACATAAGCAGGATCCACTACTATTTTAATTAATTGTTTATATTTGCTTATGTGTTAACACATTCGCGGTGGGTATATAATATTATGTCCACCAGTGGGCATGTGATCAATTCATGTATACCATTTTCGATCTATACTTTGTCTAGTAAATATAATTATTCCATTTAAAAGATAAGATGAATTGGTCCTCCCTTTCAAAAGGTTTGGTCCAATTCTTCCCGATTTTCCTATTTTAGTATGCATGTTATTATATTTATAAATATGTATATGTATTGGAGGTCTTTTTCCCAAGATTTGGTTTCTAATACAATGGAGGAAAATAGTGAAGCTAATAAATCGTAAGATTTTTAATTATATATATATATATATATATATATATATATATATATATATATATATATATATATATATATATATATATGCGTTCCTTGTGGTAATTTCCTCCGATTGCGTATTTTAAGTTAATTTTGTATTTTTTCTTTTGAAGGTTGCTTAAACATGTGTACCATTATATCGTCAGCTTAAATGCGAACAATGCTGCAGAGCAATTAGCCAAAGAGGCTAACATTGATCCGAAGCCTGATGGTAATCCCTTTGTTGCTTTGCCCTTAATTAATTTTAATTAGTGATTATTATGACCCTTTGATAGATCATTATATATGCGCTTGGATTTCGGACGGCTCTTTAATTTTCATGGGAAAAAAAGGGGGAAAAGAAATAAATCTTTATTGCATGTTGTTTGCTATATAATTTAATTTTCATCTGATTGATTTTGGACCAATTGTTGTTTATGATCATAATGCTTCCTTGTTATTTTCTGATTATGGGCTAATGAATTGACAGTTGATGGCGCAATGGAAATAATATAAATAGATATTAAGGGGATGTATTGGATTAGAATTTTAAAAGACTTTTTTAGCTGAAAAAGGTCATGCAGAATTTAAAAGACTTTGCAGGATTTTTATGACTTTTAAGATTTTGCAGGATTCTATAAGACTTTTTAAATCAGAATTTTAATGGATTTTGTAAGACTTTGTGGACTTTACAGAATTTCATGGATTTGTGATATACAAAGAATTCAAGATTTTTTCATACAATCGAATTCAAAAAGAGTCAAAGACAAAAAAAAAAAAAAAAAATCTCCATAATATCATTTCCTCCTAAATAACACCCGTCCACATATCCATAATTATACTAGTCCTCCTATCATTAGCGTCTTGTCGCTCTTGCTCTTGGGTTTGAATAATAGACTCAAAGTTATGGTCTTCATTAATCGGTAATTTTGAAGATGAAGGTTCGTCCACTGGTTCAACTGAAAATTCATCAAAACGACATTCTTTGCGAAGAAAGTTATGTAGAGTTGCACATGCTAATACAAGTTCTGCTTGTGTCTTAAATAAAAATGGAGGTGCTGACTTAAAAATTGTGAACCTTGATTTAAAAATACCAAATATTCTCTCGATCACATTCCTTAAAGAAGCATGACAAAGATTGAACAATTATTTTTCATTTTCAGGGTCATTACCCTGACCTGCAAAATCTTGTAGATGTTATCTTACACCTCGAAATGGAGCTAAAAACTGACGTCGATTAGGAAATCAACAATCCATAAAAAAATATTTACCTAATTACATATGCAATATATAATATTAGTATTATAATTATACTAATAATATTAATATAAAAAATAAGTATTTACCTTGTGGCACATTAAGTCCATTCCTCCTTGTTATACACTCTCACCCACTAAGAACGTACATGAACTCTAAATCAAAATTACAAGCGGTTAATACATTTTGTGATATCTTTCCATGACGGTCATGATAACTGCTTACACCTCGTTCCCTTACCATTGTTGGAATATGTGTCCCGTCAATAGCTCCAATGCAATCCTAATACAACTATTTTCGCATAAAAATATAAATATAGTAGTGTCATTTTATTTATAATTATTATTGTTAGATAATTATTGCATACCTTGAAGAAAGGGAAGAACCTTGTGCTTTCTCTAATTTTAGCAGGTACGCTTGAACCTGGTTTTTTAGAAGTTTCACATGGTCCAAGTCTCTTATCCATACACTAGCTGTATCGGTCCTAGGGCTGGGTCGGTAAGGTATATAGTACCGAAAAATCGCATACCGTATACCGTACCGAAAAGTTCAGTATGGTAAAATTTCATACCGAACCAGTACCGGTAAAATTTCATACCAAAATTTCGGTATGCCTAAAAATTTATATCTTACCGTACCGAATAATCAGTATACCGTTTCATACCGAAAATACTGACATATACTGATATTTTTGGCATATTGAAATTAGAAAATGTAAAGGTATACATTTCCATGCCGGCATATACCGATAATATTTCGGTATATACCGAAAATTTAGAATATTCATACTGTTACCGTATCGAAATTTTCGGCATACTGAAATTCCAGTATTTTCAGTATTTTTTTAGTATGATATGCACGGTATTTCGGTATTTTTCCCACCCCTAATCGGTCCCAGTAATTTTTCCACTCAACTCAAAAAAGTTCCAAAATACCCTGAAATTAATAAAAAAATATACAATCAAAGTATCGAGACTATAATAGCATAAATTGTACAATTACGAGTAAAATAAAGAATTATTGTTATAAAACAATCAATCAAAGCACACAAAATAACACAAATAATTAAAACTTATCAATTAAATTTACATACTCATTAACCTAGGTGGTCAATCCAAATTAATTAATCACACAATTTAAACATTGAAAACAGATGATATAAATAAACAAATATTCATGGAGAAACAACAATTATTAAACCAATCATAAAAAAGGGATAAAGTCAGTTGGTGATTTTACCTCAGAGGAATCGGCAAGGATGAAGATGACGATGGATTTTGGAATCAGAGATCGATCAAAAAAGGGATTTCAATATGTGTTGGAGTATGGTGGGAGTGGGATTATGATGGCGTGGATAGTAAAATATATATTCAAAAGTGAAAAGACAAAGGTGAAGACATTACCGAAGAAAGCACTTCAAAGAGTCACTTAAAAGTCTTTTAAAATCCTATGGATTTTGATGAGATTGTTGGTATGTATAAAAACCAAGGGTGCAGAAGTCGAAATACGCTAGGCGGGCGTTTCTGGGCCGCCTAGCGCCTAGGCCGCCTAGAAAACCGCCTAGGATTTTTTTTTTTTTTATTTATTGAAAGTTGAAACTTCCATTGTTATATTTTCTTCTTAATTAATACTTGCTGGCACACATCCCCAACTAAATAGGTACATACACGCATTACCAAATAAATAGGCAATTAGGTATACATAGTTACATACACGCATTTATAATTATATATACAATATACACAGTTATACACGCATACAGATATAATAATACATACACCAAACTTCTCTTCTCGGTTCGCTCACCCATGGTGTGCCGCTCTCCGCCGGTCTGCCACCGCCGATCCGCCACCGCCAGCCTTCTTTTCCTCGCGCACGACTGCCTGCCGTCTGTCGATGTTGCTTGACCCAGCGCGAATCTAAAAACAACAGTAGATACAACGGAGGTATACATTTGTACAACAGGCCCAGTAACTATCTCGAGAAGTGGTGGTTAATATTCTGGGATGCATATTCTTCTAGACCTGATTTTCCAGCCCCGGGTGATGAATTTCTCCTCCAGTGGTGGTCCAATTGGTGGAAGGAATACTGTTCTTCTACACCTCCCGCCCCAAATCAGGTATACACTATTCTAAATTCGATTGCTCTCTCACTCTTTGCTACATACAAAACGAGATTTTTATGATAACTTTTTCAGGCACACCAATATTGTGCATGTGCTCCGCCAAATGCTCAACAAGGACATTTTGGGGATCCTCTTTGGAACATTGACGCTATGGCGCAGAGTATGTCCATTTTATAAAACCAATAGTTGGAGTATCATCATATGTATCATTTTATTTCTTCTGCACCCTCCCTTCCTTTAGCACTAACTCGCATTAATATTCATTCTAGACTCTAGTGCATATTTTCTATTTTTACATAATATTCGTATCCTTTTGTTTGCCTACCTCGTATGTGCTATAATACATCAAGTATTGTTACTTTTAGCTCCCCACCAAAATTGTCAATTCTAGACGCTAGGGTTTGGTTTGTATACGCATGTTGTTTTCGTCTTCCATATTTTTATTCATGCACCAATGAAAGATTTCTAGATAGTATGAGGTTTCCGTCTGCAAATTTTTTTAAAAATGTCATCTAATATTTTGAAACACTTTCACAGTAATTATAGGATATTTAATTTAATAATTTACTATTTTTAGTCTTTCATGTGTATTTAACTTCTGTTTTCATCTAATTCATAAGGGACCATTCTATTGTAATAAAAATTTATCTCATGCATAAAGGGACTTGAAGTCCCATATATTTTTAGCTTGAAAATACATAGAGAAAGTCAGTCATTATGAATGTTGTATATAGTTTATAATAAGGCAGTGGCAAAAGTGATTTGAATATATCTACTCTGGGCAAATCTTTTTTTTTTTTTTGTAACCTATTCTTTTATCAATTTATATTCACTCATTTCAAATAGTATTTGATGGTGTGTGGGAAATAATATAAATAGATATAAAATTATTTTATGCGAACCCTAGAATAGATCTAAAGATATTGGGTTCGATTTTCAACTTCATTCTTTGTTTCAGATGTGTTTATTTTAAGAAAGAATAAATAAATATATATTTTCAGCTCTAGGAGATGGATTTCTGGACAAGTGGTTGAACATGTCCACAGAGGTATACAATTGTACAACAGGGAATAATCCTCCCCATAACTAGCTATCTCGAGGAGTGGTGGTTCTTATTCTGGCATGCATATTCTTCTAGACTTGATTTTCCATCCCCAGGTAATGAATTTCTCCTCCAATGGTGGTCCAATTGGTGGAAGGAATATCCAAATCAGGTATACGCTATTCTAAATTCGTTCGCTCGCTCGCTCGCTCTTTGTTACATACAAAATGAGATTTTATGTAACTTTTTCAGGCACACCAATGTTGTGCATGTGCTCCGCCAAATTCTCAACAAGGACCATCTGGGGATCCTCTTTGGAACTTTGACGCAATGATGCAGAGTATGTCTATTTTATAAAAGCAATAGTTGGTGTATCATCATATATATCATTTTATTTCTTCTGCACCTTCCCTTCTTTTAGCAGTAATTCTAGACTCTTGTGCATATTTCCTATTTTTACGTAATATTCGTATCCTTTCGTGTGCCTACCTCGTATGTGCAAATAATACATCAAGGAGTGCTAATTTTAGCTCCAACTCCTCCCCCATAAAAAATGTCAATTCTAGACGTAAGAGTTTGGTTTGTACACTCATGTTGTTTTCGTCTTCCATATTTTTATTCATGCACCAATGAAGTATTGCTAGATAGTACGAGGCTTACGCGGTCTGTAAAATTCTCGAAAAATGTCATATAACTTTTTTAAACACACTTTCATAGTATTTAATACTTTACTTTTTTTTTTTAATCTTTCATGTGTATTTATACTCTAGCAACTCCTCCAAGTCATATAAGAAAAGTTTGGTGTTTGATTTCAACTAAATCACAAGGACCATTCTGTTGTAACAAAAGTCTGTTACACACGTAAAGGGACTTGAAGCCGCATATATTTTCAGCTCGAAAATACATAGAAAAAGTTAATCATTATGTGGTGAATGTTGTATATATTTCATAATAAGGTAGTGGCAAAAGTGATTTGAATATCTCTACACTTGGCAAATCTTTTTTTTTTTATTATTTAGTTGATTCTTTTATCAATTTATAAATCATTTTTCTAATATCATCTTGTACGTAAGCAGTTGTGGTATCTTTCAAGACAAATGCTAGATAGAATAAGGCTTTCATTTTTGCAATTATTTTTTAAGATGAAAACATGGATTATATTTCATGATGACCGGTAATTTCTATTGATTTGGCAAAGGTCTTCCGCAATTCTCCGGCCATGATATGAAGCAACAATATTTTGTCCCATGAGCGAAGGGACTTGAAGCCGTACTCATAAAAAAAATCAAGCTTTAGTTGGTAAATGTTGCATGTTATAATAAGGCACTGATGTTCCAAATATTATTAGATCCCTTGGCAATTTTTTTTTTTTTTTTTGATTAATTTTCTTTTTGCTGGAATTCACGGACTACATCTTACTTTAATTTTTATTCATTTCAAATAATTTTTTATTTTAGATTTATATTCATAAATCACTTTGTTTTAATTTTTAATGATATGCATAAAATAGTAAAAACATTCATTATTTATGAAATGTATAAAAATTTCATTGGGTTTCTTTCAATTCATGGAAATTAAATTTTTCTTGATATAGAATAATTCAAAATTTTTTAATATACACAATTCTTTTGTTGGAATTACCTACAAATTGGAATTTCTTGAATACGCATTCTTTTTCAAATATAGTGAGATGGAAGAAAAGTTGATACAATTAACACTAAAGATGTAAAACCGATGATATATAATAGAATAAGATGTAGATATAATTACCACTAAAGAACAGATTTATGTGGGATAAAAACAACTTAATTAAAAGTATATAGAATCAATGACAGTGCTCTATATTTTGATAATTCTAAACCTAAGTTAGACAATCATTAACTATCATTAAAATAAAATTAAAACAATTTAATTTAGAATTTTATTCATAAATCACTTAATTTGTTTTGACTCTTAATGATTTACATTTAAAAAATTGTCTCACTTTTTATGAAATGTATATAAAATAATTCATGGGAAATTATTTCCTATGTATTAAAAAACTCAAATTTATGTATTATATTTAAATTCATCTTGGAATTACCCATAAATTGAAATTTTCTAAACATGTTTTTTTTTAAACAAATATAATTAGATAAAAAGAAAAGTAGATACGACTGTTGACAGACATTTTCGTACGGGTAGATTTATGTGGCTATTTGGGTTATGCCCGACAAACAATAAATATAAACGAACACGAACGGTTGGGGAAGAACTTTCGTTCTTCCCACGAATATGAGAGCTTCTTGGATATATGAGAAATGAGAGAAAAGTGAATCCCTTACAATGAGGGGGTGACCCCCTATTTATAGAGGTTCACCCCCAAAGGCCCAAAAGTGGCCCTGAACTCGTCTCAACCCTTTATTTAGGGATTTATTACAATTATTAATATAAAGATCAACAGTAGACCTATAATACATTAAATATTCTTTTCTGATGTAGACTCTCGATCTTGTCGGGTCAGTGTATCTTTAGGAATCTGACCTCCTGTCAGGCGAGGATATTTCCTGCTGTAACAATTGCCCCCAAGATTGGGCTCTGATTGCGGCCAGAGTTCGATCTTGATCTGTGCTTCAAATAGGTTTTGCCCCCGAGCCTGAAAACAGGATAGCTCGGATGCCCCGAGGGAATCTTCGACGACAGGGTCCTTGATGGCCGAATCTTTTGAGTCATCTTCGAATTATCAAACTTCAATCAAATTGGTCGGGTTAGGTGGGGTACGATCTTCCATCGTGCCCCCGAGTCGGGTACCATGACGTTCAATTAATAAATAATTCTTGCCGCTGGCCGGCATTGATTTTAGTAATAGGGCGATAAGGACCGCGATGATAAATTAATGAAGTGCTTAGGCCGCTTGCGGGTAGCGACTTCACGAACAACAGATTGACTTAACAATCGATTAAAAAATAAATACACAGATTAATGAGTGAAGTGCTTTAGCCGATTTAACGGGCAGCGACTTCACGATGATGGGATTGAATTAACAACCGCTTAAAAGATTAACCAACAGATTAATGAGTGAAGTGCTTTAGCCGATAGACGGGCAGCGACTTCACGAAGATGGGATTGAGTTAACAACCGCTTAAAAGATTAACCAACAGGTTAATGAGTGAAGTGCTTTAGCCGATAGACGGGCAGCGACTTCACGAAGATGGGATTGAGTTAACAACCGCTTAAAAGATTAACCAACAGGTTAATGAGTGAAGTGCTTTAGCCGATAGACGGGCAGCGACTTCACGAAGATGGGATTGAGTTAACAACCGCTTAAAAGATTAACCAACAGGTTAATGAGTGAAGTGCTTTAGCCGATAGACGGGCAGCGACTTCACGAAGATGGGATTGAATTAACAACCGCTTAAAAGATTAATCAAAATGTCTAGGACGCGATATATTACAGCCACAAGCGGGCGAAAGCGACGCGGGTCAGTCGATGCCGGTGAAGGCGGACTGGTCGATGCCGTTAACATGGATAAACCAAAACAGAGAATAGATTAGTTAACGCCGGTGAAGACGAACTAAACAACACCTCGCCCATTAAGGCGGAAAGTCAACGCTTAACATGCGGACTGGATCCACGCCGAGAGGCGGATTAGTTGACGCCGGTGAAGGCGAACTAATCGATACGTCAACGCCTGAAAGAGCGGACTAATCGACGTCGAGAAGATGGATTACTTCGCCAATCTAGGCGGAATGTCGACGCCTAAAAGGCGGACCGGCTCGAGTAGATTAGTTGACGCCGGTGAAGGCGAACTAATCAGTACGTCAACGCCTGAGAGGGCGGACTAATCGACGTCGAGAAGACGGATTACTTCGCCAATCTAGGCGGAATGTCGACGCCTAAAAGGCGGATTAATCAACGCCGATCGGGCGGATTACTTCGCCAATCTAGGCGGAATGTCGACGCCGAGAAGGCGGATTAATCAACGCCGATCGGGCGGATTACTCCGCCAATCTAGGCAGAATGTCGACGCCTAAAAGACGGATTAATCAACGCCGATCGGGCGGATTACTTCGCCAATCTAGGCGGAATGTCGACGCCGAGAAGGCGGATTAACTCGAGAAGTAGATTAGTTGACGCCGGTGAAGGCGAACTAATCGATACGTCAACACCTGAAAGGGCGGACTAATCGACGTCGAGAAGACGGATTACTTCGCCAATCTAGGCGGAATGTCGACGCCTAAAAGGCGGATTAATCAACGCCGATCGGGCGGATTACTTCGCCAATCTAGGCGGAATGTCGACGCCGAGAAGGCGGATTAACTCGAGAAGTAGATTAGTTGACGCCGGTGAAGGCGAACTAATCGATACGTCAACGCCTGAAAGGGCGGACTAATCGACGTCGAGAAGACGGATTACTTCGCCAATCTAGGCGGAATGTCGACGCCTAAAAGGCGGATTAATCAACGTCGATCGGGCGGATTACTTCGCCAATCTAGGCGGAATGTCGACGCCGAGAAGGCGGATTAACTCGCCAATCTAGGCAGAATGTCGACGCCGAGAAGGCGGATTAACTCGAGAAGTAGATTAGTTGACGCCGGTGAAGGCGAACTAATCGATACGTCAACACCTGAAAGGGCGGACTAATCGACGTCGAGAAGACGGATTACCTCGCCAATCTAGGCGGAATGTCGACGCCTAAAAGGCGGATTAATCAACGCCGATCGGGCGGATTACTTCGCCAATCTAGGCGGAATGTCGACGCCGAGAAGGCAGATTAACTCGAGAAGTAGATTAGTTGACGCCGGTGAAGGCGAACTAATCGATACGTCAACGCCTGAAAGGGCGGACTAATCGACGTCGAGAAGACGGATTACTTCGCCAATCTAGGCGGAATGTCGACGCCTAAAAGGCGGATTAATCAACGCCGATCGGGCGGATTACTTCGCCAATCTAGGCGGAATGTCGACGCCGAGAAGGCGGATTAACCCGCCAATCTAGGCGGAATGTCGACGCCGAGAAGGCGGATTAACTCGAGAAGTAGATTAGTTGACGCCGGTGAAGGCGAACTAATCGATACGTCAACGCCTGAAAGGGCGGACTAATCGACGTCGAGAAGACGGATTACTTCGCCAATCTAGGCGGAATGTCGACGCCTAAAAGACGGACCGGCTCGAGTAGATTAGTTGACGCCGGTGAAGGCGAACTAATCAGTACGTCAACGCCTGAGAGGGCGGACTAATCGACGTCGAGAAGACGGATTACTTCGCCAATCTAGGCGGAATGTCGACGCCTAAAAGGCGGATTAATCAACGCCGATCGGGCGGATTACTTCGCCAATCTAGGCGGAATGTCGACGCCGAGAAGGCGGATTAATCAACGCCGATCGGGCGGATTACTTCGCCAATCTAGGCGGAATGTCGACGCCTAAAAGACGGATTAATCAACGCCGATCGGGCGGATTACTTCGCCAATCTAGGCGGAATGTCGACGCCGAGAAGGCGGATTAATCAACGCCAATCGGGCGGATTACTTCGCCAATCTAGGCAGAATGTCGACGCCGAGAAGGCGGATTAACTCGAGAAGTAGATTAGTTGACGCCGGTGAAGGCGAACTAATCGATACGTCAACGCCTGAAAGGGCGGACTAATCGACGTCGAGAAGATGGATTACTTCGCCAATCTAGGCGGAATGTCGACGCCTAAAAGGCGGATAAATGTTTGTAGTCGAAAGGTGTGACCATGTTTTAAATATTGAGTTATTTATTCGGTGAGCACCCTCAATGATTTTTTCGAAATTATATTCGAAGTTTTAAATAACTGACTGTATTAAATAATATTCGGTGTCAAATAATTTATTTTTGATATCACAGAATGATCTTAGGATATGTATATCCATGCCCCCGCTTTTAATATATATGAAAACCAATGAGTTACAATATATATTAAAAGGAAATATCAAATGGAAATTGAATTTCAAAAAATTGCCTCCGCTTTGAATTTTTCGAAATATGAATATATGCCCCCGCTTTTAATTTATATGAAAATTGCGAGTTGTAGTATATATTAAAAGCAAATTATTGGAATAAACCTGATTCGAATGGGCAAAGGACTGCCCGTAGATTTTTCGTTGATGAAGAGGCTCTGGATGCTCGTACGGGAGCTGCTGCAAATTTTTTTTTTTTTTTTTTTTTTTTTTTGCTGCTCATTTTTCGAACAGTGGCCCAATCCTTAAAAATTTACAACAGGCCTAGCAGAAATGTTCAAATTTGGGCCAACAACTAAACAAAGTTGGCCCAACAAAATTTATATACGTTGGCCCAGTAATTAAAACTAACAACTTGGGCTCTCAAATAAATACTCATGGCCCAAATTTAGACAGCATAAGTGCCATCGCTGGATCTCCCCAGAAGCGGAACCTAAATTCCAGACAGTTCGAGGCGGCCGGTGCGGCGGTGGCGGCTAGGCCGCGATAGGCGGCGACGAGGGAGCGCGCCGGGGAGACGAGCTGGGCGTCGCGGGGAGGCGCGGGCAGCGAGGCGGCCACGGGCAGCGAGCTGTGGTCGGAGGCGTCCGCGGGCAGCGAGGCGGCAGCGGGCATGACGGATCGGGTAGGCTGGGGCCCGATTGGCGCCGAGGCGCGGCTGCGCGCGCACCGCGGGGAGGCAAGCGGCGGTCAGGCTGAGGGACTGGCCGCGATACGTGGTTCCCGGAGGTCGGGCCACGGGCCTGAGTCGATCTACGGTGCGTGGCGATGCGGGCTCGCCTGGCGGGGAGACCAAGAGGTGCGGGAAGCGACCTCGGGCGGCGGCGCGAGCAGGCTGCGCTGGGTGGAGCGGCGAAGAGCAGCGCCCATGGGCATCGGTGTGCGAGCCGCGGGAAGATTCCGGGTGACTCTGAGCAGCGGGGAGCAGTGGTCGGCGTGAGATGCGGGTCGGCCGCGGGCAACGGCGACGCTGGGAGGTGCGAGGCGGCGCGGTCATTGACCGCGGCCCTCCGATCTTGTGGTGCCCGACGATCGGGAGGCGTCCAGTCGGCGAACGAGCTTGGCCCTCCACTCTCGCGCAGGCGGTGCCCGTAGGACGGGCTGCGAGATGGAGGTCTTGCGGGGTCGCTTGACGACGGCGCGGGTAGCGCGGGGAGGAAGCCGCGAGTAGCGGCTCTGCTCGCCGGACGGCGACGAGGCTGCGGGGCGGCAGCGCGGGCTGGCGAGTCGCGGAGGAGGCTATGGAGGTTGACGGCATATGCGCCGGCGGGCAGCAATAGCGAGCCTCCGCGGGTAGACGGGTATCGACCTCAAGGCGCGCGGATCGAGGTCGAAACCTTTTGACTTTTCAACGCACGTTGAGAAGCGTGCCAACAGTGACTGACCACAGAAAAGTTGGCACACCACTCGAGACGGTGGTTGGGGGATCTGAAAATGAAAATAGTGCGCCCCTTTATTCTGCTTTTACTTGAATTCTCAACAATGTTTTCCAGTTTTCCGGCGGAGACGATGAAATTATTTCGGAGAGGGGGAAGCGACGGGGTGCTTCGAGGTAACGAGTATGGCAGAGACGGCTCCGGCGGTTGAGCTCTGTGGCGGTGGAAAACTTTCTGAGCTCGGTCGCCGGAAAAAATCAACAATTCTTCTTCTGCTTTCTTTTTGGCTAGTTGTTGCTGTAGTATTCGAAATGAGCTTGAATTTTTTTGGTTTTTTTTTTTTTTGCTAGCTGTTGTTGTAAGCCATGAAATGGGTTTGTTGAATTGTCTTCTGTACAAATGAAATCAGCATATTGAAAATTTGTTTGGATGATTTTTATACGAAGGGGTGTGTTGATTCTTGAAAAAAGGGATGAAATGGGTTCGAAATGGGATGAACTTCTTGATGATTTTTTAGGAGAAGATCTTCGTGTTCATCCGTTGAGATGAATACGAATTCGACCCTCCTTCTAGCGCCAAATTGTTGACAGACATTTTCGTACGGGTAGATTTATGTGGCTATTTGGGTTATGCCCGACAAACAATAAATATAAACGAACACGAACGGTTGGGGAAGAACTTTCGTTCTTCCCACGAATATGAGAGCTTCTTGGATATATGAGAAATGAGAGAAAAGTGAATCCCTTACAATGAGGGGGTGACCCCCTATTTATAGAGGTTCACCCCCAAAGGCCCAAAAGTGGCCCTGAACTCGTCTCAACCCTTTATTTAGGGATTTATTACAATTATTAATATAAAGATCAACAGTAGACCTATAATACATTAAATATTCTTTTCTGATGTAGACTCTCGATCTTGTCGGGTCAGTGTATCTTTAGGAATCTGACCTCCTGTCAGGCGAGGATATTTCCTGCTGTAACAACGACCAACATTATATTCTAACTTAATTTGATCGCATGCTCACCGATGGATACAGAACTGGTCTGTAACACATTCACGATGAATATATAATTTTGTACCCACCAGTGGGAGTGTAATCATTTATGTATATTCTAATACCATTTTAATGATAAAGTTAAATAATAGTAATGAAGTAACCCCCTGGGGTATATATTGTTTAAATATGAATAAAAGTTAAAAACTACACTCTCCATCTCAACCATTCCTAATATGAGATTGCCGTCATCTATAAATTGCAATAAAAATAAAATCATTTTCCTCAATCTAATATGGCTTCAGTTAACTTTCTTCACCTGCTCCTCCTTTTTCTTTGTGTTGCTGCTATAATTTCTGGTAATCAATGTAAGTGTTTATTTAATTATTTCGTTTTCAATCTATATACTATAGCCATAATTTATTTTGAGATATTGGACTTGCCTAGCTAAAATTGATTAAAATTTTAAATGGTGAGTCAAGTTAAAGTACAGTTTTTTTAAAATAAATTATGTATTAATTTCAAAATAAATTTCAGGTAATGAGAAATCTGAACCTGAATAACGAATTCGTATGAAGAAAATGTGTGTGACAAGTGACAACTATATATGTGTAAGAATACTTAAAGTCATGAAAGGATGTATGAAATACTTTGAACAAGTTTCTTTTAAACAACATTTATTAACTAAGTATAAGTTAAAATAATTCATCAGTAAATGGCTACCCTCTAAAAGTTATTTTAGTAACACAAGTTATAAATAACATTGAGAACAATAAATATGTTATACTAAAAAATCATAGTTATGCATTTAGATCATATGCGGTTTATGCTAGAGACTATTATTTGTGAAACATAAACATTTTGGGTTAATCTAGTTATACGATTAAAAATAGCTTTAGAATCAGCCACTTGATTAACTTTGGTGTGATTCATTTATTTGGTTCTAGTCATTTTCAAATTAGACATTCAAAACACCAACTGTGTTAATATTTTAGCTGCATTGGCAAATTACCTCTAGTTTTAAAATATAGTTATTTTTCATGATGTGCATACTACTATCAAAGTATCAATTATTTAACATTTGTAATATTGATGAATTGATTTATTTGTAATTTTCAATTCATTTTACGCTGCACTGAAAATTATACTAGATTTAAATGTTACATATATATTAAATTATTGTATGTGAATGCAGGATGATAAATGTTGTAATCGATTGGAACAATATCTATAAAATCTCAACTAAATAATTCTCTAAAGAATATATTAAAATTTCTATAACCATCATTAATGACATCATATGGTATTAATATGTGTAATTAACGCAAACATGTAATTTAAATAAAAATAGGCCTGGAACTCAACAAGAGGGCAGGAATGGAAATTACGAAGACTTCAAAATTGGTGAACAGAGGCAAAATTAAAGGTGAGAAAATAAATTTGTACGAATGTGCAAAGTACACGTGCACGGGGCCTGTTGTAGCGCCATGTTGGTGCTGTAATATATTGGGTGACTATTTTTGTTGGGATTCTATGAAAGCATGTAAGAAAAATTGTCATGCACCATAATCACATTATCTTGTGTTGATAATTAAGTAATGTGAATCCACATTGTTTGATTTTCAATCTCATTACTAGAAAAATAAAAAATAAAAAATCGAACTGATCAATGAAATGTTATTAGTCTATAATAAAAAAATGTTGAACCGAGTGAAATGTTATTCGACATTTTCGATTGGATTACTTTTTCAATTGTTATGTTTGATTATTGAAATTTATATTTATATTTTTTAATTGTGATTATTGTCATCACTAAATTAATGAATCGAGTTTTATGTCTTACATGTAGAAATAACGGAAATTAGCTTTTAGAGTTGAGAGTTCCATGAAGAAGAAAACAAAAATGAAACTTATGAAATTTCAATTACTTTTCATTACAATATAAATTGATTCATTTTCAAGTCGAGTTTGATTGCAATTAGATTAATGCGATTAATGAAAAACAGTCAAAATTAAACAATTGATCGTGATTATTAAGAGTTTGTAAAAAGAAGAAAGCAATCGCTTGGGGGGGAGAATTGGAAAATGGGTTACTTGTATAGTCAGGGCCGATCCTAACAATTTTAAGGCCTAAGTCGAGTTTTAAACTTAGGCCCCTCGTATTCTTTTTAATTAAATGATTATCAAGGTTTGTCTATTAATTTACACTCTCATATATTGAACAAAAGTCACCATCTTTCTCATATATACAACCATTTCTTCATTATCATTTGATGTATTTGTATCATAAGTTTAAGTTGAATTGAAGTTCATTCTACACTCCAAATATTTCTCTTCAAAATTTTCACATTTTCCCTCATCTAAAAAATTCTAAATTTTATTATTTTTCTCCACGACGGCTTGATTATTAGTATTATAATATTTATTAACATCACAAGCTTGACTTTAAATTAAATCTTCAATCCTTCTTCTTTTTTCGTCTTTTCATAATTTAGACATATATTTAAGAAATAAATACTGGAGAAATAATTTAAAATTTAAACTAAACAAACAAATCATAGAAATATATTCATCAACCAAAATATATATATATATATACTACACATAAAATATGTCATATTAATTTATATTACAATTTTAAATCAATTTTATTTCTTTATTTATCAATAAATATGGAAAATGTTGGGATATGTTTAGTTTTGATGATTTTCCAAAACAACATGTAATAGGTTTGAAAGCAGTCAGGATAGTATCTTTAGAATCAGGTCAGGATAGGTTGTTTATTCAGTTAGACAGGTTGTAATATGAGAAGAACTTAGCTGAGGAAGCACTCAGTTGAGGGGGAACTCAGCAAGGGGGAACTCACTAACAGCCTGAGAAAGTCAAGATGACATCTCAAGAAGAACCGACTGAAGCCAATGAAGAAAGACCTGAACCTGAAGAGAAGCCTGAAGGAAGTCCCATTGAGTGTAAGTCAGGCTGTTCTAAGCCAAGTCTGCGGACCACTCAGTGAAGAGCCTGATCAGGTGGATCAGTGCTGCACCAAGTAGGCCCTGAAGGAGTCAGGCTACTGTGGTCAGGGAAGTTTGTCATTCAGCCTTATGACAAACTTCTTGGAAAGATCTTCAAAGAGTCCCTGAAGGACAACTACACTGAGGACGAGTCAGTCCACTGAAGATCATCTGTCAGTGAAGGATGAAACTGCCTAAAGTCAGTGGGTCTTGGTCAACCTACTGAGTCAAAGATCCGTGAATCCAGGCCACGTGGACCAATCAGCACGAGGCAGCAACTCTGACACTGACAAAGGCCGAATTCCAAGAAAAGTGGTTGAAACCATTTAATGTTGGATTCAAATGTATCTTCCCTCCAACGGATACATTTGAATCCCCATTATAAATACAAGCTCATAGCTTGTTGTTAGAGTGTGTTGTTTTTTTTGTTTGAGGGTTGTATTGTTGTATCTTGTAAGAAAAACAAACACCTACGAGCTGAGAGTGTGAGTTGTAGCATACGTGCATGGGAGATATAAGGAGGTTCTACTCATATCTATACACTGAGAGTTCACAAATATATACATAAGAGTGTTCAGCTTGTAACTCTAGGCTTAGAGAGGTTTTCCCTATCTTAGCTATTGGCTAACACATTGTAAAGGGAAAACCTCACCTAGTTGGAGAAAACCCTAACCAAACTAAACCCTTTCAGAAGATTGTTAGGTTTGTAGTGAGGTGAGGAGAGGCAGCCCAGGGAGTGGCGTGAGTCCAGTTGTAAGTGCACCTTGGCACGTTAAAAACAAGAATCCCAGTAGTGGATTTCCTGTTAAATCAGGCCGTGGATGTAAGAGCTTGAGTCTCTGAACCACGTTAAAACTGAGCGTTGTTTGTTGTCTAAGCACTTGCTAATTATTTGTAGTGTACGCTCTCTGAGTGTACTTGGAAAGTTTGGAAAGAAAGATTAGCTAAGTATTTTAGTCAGGGAGAACCAATCTCACTGACAAGCTTAGGCTAGCACTCGAGAGTTCAGTCTCTCGAGTCACTGCCTTGTTGAGAGCCTGAGCTTTCAAGTCTCATCACTGACTTGATAGCTCTGACTCTCAGCAACGCAGTGACTTGAGTATTTCGTCACTGAACTCAGTCAGGGTGCAAGCTTTGCTTCTTAAACGCACTCAAAAAGTTCAGCTCCTCAAGCCATTGTCCTTGCTCAGAGCATGAGACTCCAAGCCTTCTCACTGACTTGGTAACTCAGCCTCTGAGCAGAGCATAGACTTGAGTATTATCACTCTTGCTGAACTCCCTGAGAAATGATGTTTTAAAAAAAAAAAAATTTGCTCCTGAATTCCCATTTTGCCCTTCTAAAACGGGACCATCAGAAAATGATTGATAAATCATAGATATTGAACAATATACGATGTTTGGTTTTCATATTTGAAGGTATCTTATTTCGAGGATCAAAATGTAAACATCACAATTCACAAAATTGAGGAAAGTTTTTCAGCAGCTTGGGTCAGACACATGTTGATTTGGTTTTTGCAAAATCATATATATATATATATATATATTATAATTTTGGGCCCCTAAAAAACTACCAAATTTCTGGGCCCAAGTCGATCGACTCATTGGATTCATGAGCCGCACAGCCCTGTGTATAGTAGGATTGAGTTTGGGGATGATCCATCACCTTTAATAACATTATCTTCGTTGTTCATCAACAAATTTACATGCAACTAGAAACAGTTGATTTGCCTAATAATAAGTAATTCTCAACCAAAAATTAAAATGATTTAATATTAAGTTCGAATAATTGATTTAATGAAACCGAAATCATGTTGTTTTTTTTTTTTTTTTTCAAACAAATCTACATGCAACTTATTTTCATTTCATTAATAAGTAATTTAATTCCCCCTTTGCTTAATTCTCACAATCGGTACTAAAGACTTAAGAGTGTGCGAAAAAACGAACCAAAATTTACAATTAACTGAATACGATGTATTTCGATTATATTATTAATTATTCTAACTTCCGATTACAAAATTTTGTATCTCGTATCTTCACTTAGTATGCATGAGATACAGAACTGAGCTTTGGAGCCGACATAAAAATAAAATTTAGAAATTTTAATAACATAATGTAAGACATGTTTGATGCAGTTTGGTTAGTTTCAATTGCTATGTAAATCATCAAAAAAAAAAAATTATTTGAATTTGATTGTAATATTTCGATTATATGGAAAACATTCCAAACCAATCAATAGCTCACTCATAACTCCATTAGTCGCTCACACCAACAACTCTTATTCTTTATGAAATGTATACGAAAAATAGTTGGGTTTCTTATAGTTCATGGAAATTAAAACTTTCTTGATATAAAATAACTCAATATTATTTAATTAACATACTTAATTCCCTTGTTGGAATTACCGATAAATAGGATTTTTTTTTCAAATATAGTCGATACAATTTACACCCTAGGTGTAGTCCCATTTTATATAATACAGTTAACTATATTTTCTTAGAGTAGCCGTGAACAAAAGGTAAAAATTTACGTAGTCTTTCGAAAGAGATTATTGAGTAATGAGTACATAAATTGCTAAGGAAATGCAACAAAAGTTTTGGATAAAAACCCCAACTTTGGCTTTACAAATAATAAAGATAATGATTCCCTTTTTGGAATTAACCATAATTTAGAATTTCCTCAAAAATAATAAGATAGAACTAGATGTTGATGTAACTACCACTAAAGACCTTTTTATAAGATAATATTGATATAAAACTATGTGAAATAAAAAAATAAAAAAAAACCTTATAAGTATAAACTCAATGAGAAAGCATTATATATGTGAGAAAATCTAAACCAAGATAATTTGTCAATTACTCACTATCATTAAAAAAAAGATTAAAAAAAATTAATTTAGAATTATGTTTATAAATCACTTTGTTTAATTATTTATGAAATGTATAAAAATTTCATTGGGTTTCTTATAATTCATGAAAATTAAATTTTTCTTGATATAGAGTAATTCAAAATTATTTAATATACGCAATTCTTTTGTTGGACTTATCCACGAATTGGAATTTTCTAATTATGAGGTTTTCTTAAATATATTGAGATAGAAGAAAAGTTGATACAATTAACACCCTATGCCAAATACCATATATGATAAATCAGTTTTAGTTTCCAATGTTAAGACTTTAATATGCATGGAAACACCTCAAAATAAGGCAGGCGCAATTCATAATTACTTCTCAAAATAAGAGAGCATCGTCATCTATAAATTGCAATGCAAAAGTAATCATATAATTAAAAAAAAAAAAAAAAAATTACTTCAATTTAATGGCCTCTATTAACCTTCTCCACTTGTTCGTCTTTTTTCTTTGCATTGCTGCTATAATTTCTAGTCATCAATGTAAGTCTATTTAATTATTTTGTTGGCTAGCCCGAAATTGATTAACATTTATTTTGAGATATTGGATGTGCCTAGCTAAAATTGATTATAACAATTTTAATGGTGAGACCTTTTTTTTAATGGTGAGTCTCTTGATAAAATAAAATTTAAGTATGTATTATACTATTATTTCAAAATGAAATTCAGATAATGAGAAATTAATGTTTTATATAAACACCTGAATAATGAATTAATTAGTATGGTGAAAATCTGTGAGACAACATGTGTGAGAATGTGCAGAGTCATTAAATGAGTATGAAATAATTTGAATGAGTGCATCTCTTTTAGATAACATTTATTAACCATAGGTTAAAATTTTCATAGGTAGATGTCAACTTTCTAAAAGGTTTTTTAGTCACACAAGTTGTAAAATACTATTATCTCTATATTTATAGAATATCAAATATCTATATAAATTTTTGTTGTGCATATTGATTAGATATAAATAGACATAGACAATCAAGTATTTAACTTTTTTAATATTATTCTCAATTAATTAATTTTGTGAATAATAAAACTTCAAAAACCATCATTTTCTGCATATATATGTGTTTAGTATGATATTAATAGAAAATTGAAATAATTAATATAAATTTCTAATCAAAATAAAATAGGTGTAGAGTCGGGAAGCAAAAGAGTAGGAATGGAAATTACGACTATAAAATTGGTGAACAAAGCCAAAAACGATATTAAAGAGCAGAAAAAAAAAATTATTCGTGTGTGAGAAAGACAAGTGTACGACTGCTCCGTGTTGGTGTTGTTTAGTATTGGGTAACAATGCTTGTTGGTATATGCAGAATGAATCACATTATGTTATATTGATCATATATCATCATTCAAATTATAATAATAAAGTAATGTGACTCTATATTATTTAATTTTATACTCATTAATAGAAAAAGAAAAAAATCAAACAAAGTGGAATTAGGGACGGATCTAGATATTTTTATTGGCGGAGGCACAAACCAAATACCAGGATAAAACACATTAAAAAGTTTTCACCGTAAAACAACTAATTATTACATGAATTATAGAAGTTTTTTCATAGACTAAAATATTTGCATGATTGACTCAATATCAACAGGGCCGATCCTAGAAATTACAAAGCCTAAGTCGAGTTTAAAATTGAGCTATTCATAGTCATTTTAAATATTTTTCTTTGCGATTACTTGTTTATTGGAAGTTTGGAACTAAAATGTTTAGGGTTGGTATTGTATGAATACATTTCACCCTAAAACTTGTAAACAAGTAATACATTTTAATAAAGTAAAAATACATTTTATGAAGTAACTAATACTTATTAATGGAACTGATATCATTCAAACCTAACACCTTCTAGTAAAACAACTAATACTCTTTGGTAAAACAACTAATACTCATATATATATATATATATAGGGATTTAAACCAAATTCGTCCTCTATCTTTTCACCTTTATCAAAATGGTCCTCTATTTATTTGCTTTATCAATTTAGTCCTATATCTATTCAAGTTTCGTCAAAAAGATCCTAATTGGCCTAAAATTGTACAAAACCTCACCGTTTTGGTCCTATATTTATTTTCTTTACCAATTTAGTCCTGTATCAATTCACATTCTCCAAATAGGTCTTAATTGAACGCATAAAGCATAAAACCAATTTTCACCAAATTAGGACCAATTTGGCGAAACTTGAAGAAATACAGGACTAAATTGATAAAACAATAAATAAATGACTATTTAGATAAAGGTGAAAAAATAGATGATGATTTTGGTTTAAATCCCATCAAAATAATATGGGAGTTTTTTGGGGTTTATAAGGATGAACAAGTTCTCCATTGGTATGATATATTTTTAGGAAGGCCCAAAAATAAATTTTTGCAGGCTAGCTCGTTCCAAAGCGGACAATATCATACCAATGCAGAGGTGGAGGTCCATTGGGGGCCCTAATTATGTTATCAGAACCATGTTCCCAGGTGAATCGGTGTGGAGGAGTTTTCCGGTGTCAAACGGAAAAAAAATGTGAACCTAGTTAAACGACTGGGTCTATATGCAAAGCTGGCCACCGCTAGTGCCACATTAAAAACTAGTTCCCCCAAAAAAACTAGTTCGCATGACTAAAAATGTAGCATTTTATGTTTTATGCGTTCGATTAGGACCTAATTGGAGAAATGTGAATTGATACAGGACTAAATTGGTAAAGAAAATAAATATAGGACCAAAACGGTGAGGTTTTGTACATTTTTAGGCCAATTAGGATCATTTTGGCGAAACTTGAATAGATACAGGACTAAATTGATAAAACAAATAAATAGAGGACCAATTTGATAAAGGTGAAAAGATAGAGGACGGAATTGGTTTAAATCCCTATATATATATATATATATATATATATATATATATATATATATATATATATATGTATATATATGTGTGTGTGTGTGTGTGTATGTGTGTGTGTGTGTGTGTGTTTAGGAGGCATTACAACATAAATAAATTTATCAAATTGTAATTGTAAAATTTGTGTACATCCATTTGAGTATAATTTTAATGGACGGATAAAGTATATAATATATATGTAAATATAATTCAGGGTCCTTACAAATTTAAAAAAAAATTGGGCCCGAGTTGATCGACTCTTTTACCTCCAAATAAGCACGGCCCTGATTATCAATGCAAATACTCTCAAATCAGTTTTCACAGTGCACTATTTATCTCTTACAAAGACCTCTAAATTACATCTCATTTCACTAATAATTACACACAAAAATACCTTTGATTTGTTTCATTCACTTAATTTGAACAATATTTCATCATCAAAAAACTATTTTATCTATTTAAACATTACAAATTAACTTTTATACTATAATACCTACAACATTAACCAAAAAAACAACCTCTGTTCGACTGAACTGGATGAACAGAAACGTGCTCACAAATTTCTCATGTATTTTGGCTAATATGACAAAACAAGCTTGGAAGTATCAAAATGGTATGATCAAACAAAAAATAATTAAACAACCACAACTTTGGCCGAATGTTGCTGCGATTGTGCCTAAAATAATTTTGTACATGCTAAAAATATTTAGAAGATGTAAAAAAGATGTAAACATTTGCATTGTATTTACCTTGAATTTTCTTGTTCATTACTTTTTCAGTTGACTTGTTTTGAGATTTGAAGGATTTTAAAATTCAAAATTCAAAATTTAGTGTATGTTTATTTTGAGTTTTAAGTTAATTTGTAAGGTTTAAATAGATAAAATTGAAATTGGTGGGGCGACGGTCGGAGATGTTGAGGTGGCAGAGGCGGAGGCGCCACTGCCTTAGGTGGTGGAGGAGGCGGAGGCGCCACCTGATATCTATCTATCAATGACTGTTGTGACAGAATAGGATTATAGAGCATAAACAAGAAACGTAAAGAAGACAAGAGATTTACGTGGTTCACCAATAAATTGGCTACGTCCACGGGCAGAGAGGAGAACGGATTTTATTACTGATGTAGGTTACAGATTACAGATCTCAAAGACTATATATATAGCACTGAGATAAAACACCGAAATTGGGCTTAAGGCCCAATACTGCATACCGTTGGGCCGGGGGCGTCTCCGCCCCCCCCCCCCCCCCCCCCCCCGGACCCCCAGGCAAGGGGGACGTCGCCCCCCTTGACCCCCCGACTCGCTGACCGGGCAGCGAGACCCCCGTACAGCTCAGAGAAGTGTGTGATTCAAGACATATCAACAAATCTCCACCTTGACTTGAATCTTCCTTGCAGATGCATCATTACAATGCCAGATGAAACAGACTCCTCCTTTCTGCCTCAGGTTTGCCCTCCTTGGGCAACTAACAACTTGTGACGTTTAGCAAGTCCAAACAATGTCGAAACTTGCTATGCGGGACTGGCTTGGTGAACATGTCAGCAGGATTATCAGCAGTACCTACTTTCATCACCTTGATTCTCTGCTCATTCCTCAGAAAATGATACCTCACATCAATATGCTTTGTCCTCTCATGATGGACCTGATCCTTGGTCAAACAGATTGCACTCAGACTGTCACAGAATACAATAACTTGATCATGATGTAGACCAAGATCACCTACAAGCCCTTTCAACCAAACTCCCTCTTTAGCAGCTTCTGTCAGTGCCATATACTCTGCTTCAGTTGTAGACAAAGTAACTGTAGCCTGCAGAGTTGCCTTCAAACTAACAACAGAACCACAAAAAGTGAAAACATAACCAGTCATAGATCTTCTACTATCAACATCTCCAGCATAGTCAGAATCAGAATAACCAGTCACATAAATGTGAGCATCACCTCCATAAATGAGACCAACATCATACGTACCTCTGAGATAACGAAAAATCCTCTTCACAGCTTGCCAATGCTCCTTTCCAGGTTGTCCCATGAACCTGCTGACAACACTAACAGCATGTGCAAGATCTGGTCTAGTGCAGACCATAGCATACATCAAACTCCCTACTGCATTAGAGTATGGGACTCGAGACATGTACACCTGCTCAGCTACATATTTTGGTGCATGATCAGTGGATAAATGAATATTTGTAGCACTTGGAGTATCAATAGGCTTGGCGGTAGACATGCCAAATCTAGACAAAATCTTCTGAATGTAACTCTTCTATGACAAGAAAAGCTTCTTCTTCTCTCTTTCCCTATATATCTCCATACCCAAAATTTTCTTGGCAGCACCCAAATCCTTCATATCGAACTCAGCACTGAGCAGATCCTTCAACTTCTGAATATCAGACTTGGACTTTGCAGCTATGAGCATATCATCCACATACAGGACAAGATAGATCATGGAACCATCATCAGCTTTGTTGTGATACACACAACAATCATACGGACTCCTGTTGTATCCCAACTGGATCATGTAACTGTCAAACCTCTTATACCACTGCCTTGGAGACTGCTTTAGCCCATATAAAGACCTCATCAACTTGCAAACATAATCTTCCTTCCCCGGAACCTGGAACCCCTCTGGCTGAGTTATGTAGATATCGTCTTCGAGCTTTCCATGTAGAAAAGTTGTCTTCACATCTAGTTGCTCAAGTTCTAAATCCTGATGTGCAACCATTGCTAGTAACACTCTGATGGAAATGTGTCTGACCACTGGTGAGAATATCTCATTATAATCAACCCCCTCCTTCTGTGTGAACCCTCTTGCAACTAGCCGAGCTTTGTATCTCACACCCTCACCAGGTGTGGTTTCTTCCTTCTTCTTGAATATCCATTTGCAAGTAACAATCTTCCTCTCCTTAGGCCGTTTGACCAGCTCCCAAGTCTAATTTATCTAGATGATCCAGAAGGGGTGTACCTTCCTGTATGCGTAAACGGAACAGACGTTGCTTCAAAAGCAATTTATTGGTTAGAGACTTCGTCATGTAGAGACTCTCTAACTTCTTCCAGAGACCATCGGCAGTTTCCTGATCCGCAACCTCGATGATAACATCGTCAGACAGACATAGCATGATAGTCGAGTGGGCCTTTTCTTCTAGGGTATTCCACTCTTCTTCATCTGCATCCTCAGATTTAGGTTTTCCTGATAGCGGCGCCCACAAACCCTGCTGCTTCAGCAGAGATCGCATCTTGATTTGCCATAAGCCAAAACTATTTCTCCCGGTGAATTTGTCAACCTTTACGTTGAAAGCAGACATTCTCGATCGGCTCCAAAAAAAACCCTAATAGTGCGGAAAAAACCCTGATCGAAACGACCAGGCTCTTGATACCAGTTTGTTGTGACAGAATAGGATTATAGAGCATAAACAAGAAACGTAAAGAAGACAAGAGATTTACGTGGTTCACCAATAAATTGGCTACGTCCACGGGCAGAGAGGAGAACAGCGAGACCCCCGTACAGCTCAGAGAAGTGTGTGATTCAAGACATATCAACAATGACTGTGCAGCATCAGCAAAACCTTATCGAAGGAGATAATGAATGACGTCGTCGATCCATAGTGGTGGTTGTTGCGGCGGCGACGGCTAATTTGCCATGAAGGAAACTGATTCGGGGAGAGAATGTGAGGATTCGTCTGTTTTCTGAAACATCGTTCTAAATATACTGAATGTGGAGGGGAGGGAGAGAGAAAAAGAGGGTTAGCGATAATCGTCTCGTTCGTTACAACTGAATTTTTGTTTTCTCTTTTCGGAATTATATTGAGCGGGACAGGAATGGATCCCGTGTTAGTGTAAGTTTTACAAACTTTGTTATTCAAATATTTAATTATATCTAATAAAAAAATTATATTAATTAATAAAATTATATCATCAATTTTAATATTTCAATATTCTAAAATAATATTTGTCTTTTTTAAGGGTCCATTTTTTGTCTTTTATCAAATTTAAACAAATAAAAATTTTTTATTATAAAATAATATACTCCTTAATCATCAATACCTTTATAAAGGTAAAGCATCTCAAACCTATTTGGCAATGGTTGTTGTCCTCTATTTCAAAAAACTTGATTTCTCTTTTAATCATAGTCGTTGATTTAATTTTAAAAATTCTATAAATTTCATAACCTAATAGCCCTTTCAACCATCTAATTCTATTTACCTACCTTGTCATTCTTATTTTCTCTCAATATCTCTCTACATGGATTTCTTTCTTTCTTTTTTTGCAGGCATTAACAAAGATTGAAGGTTTATTCAAATCTTCTTATTATATTGTGTGAGTTATTTGTTACGAAAATCTATTCAAATTAACAATATTTTTTTACAGGCAATATTGAAGTTTGGTTGTAAGTCTTTTATTATTTTGTTGTTTATTTAATGTTTACATCTATACAAATAACCTATTTTTAAATTCTTTGTCTTTTTGAATATTTTTTAAACTTCAATATTTCACTTAATCTTCATTGCTGGATATTTATTTAACTCAAAATCATCCATTGTGTTTTGCAGATTATGTTTGATTGTCACATGTTTCTTGACATTTTGGGAGATTATGTAATTGTCATACATTTTCATTCATTGATCGTAAAAACTTCATAAAGTTTGTACAAATCATAATATTAGGTTGATTATCGATTCTAGGTATTATTTCATTCTTGTAAATCTTCTTCTTTGCAATGGCAATGTCATCTTACCATTTAAATTTTGTTACAAAATAGTTGCGGGTTATGATCAACCCATAATTATTGATTTTTTCCAGTTATGATCTTTATTTCTGAAAAAAAATAAAGAATTATTTATATTATTATCTTAAGCAATGGTAAATTACATTCCATGTATTGTGATTGTGATTAAATTTCATTTATTAATTTTTAAGCTAAATTTGACATATGCCAAATTTCATTGTTCCTAGTCATTACGTTGAAACCTCATTTCTTGCAAGTTATTATTCATACATTAAATGTCAAATCAAATAAATATATTAATTGTATTAAACACCTATTTAATTAATCAATAAATCTTTAATTATGTAAATCTTTAATCTAATTAATTACTAGATGAGTGTCCCGCGTATAACGCGGGATTTTTGTAAAAATTGATTATACATCATAATGCATTATATATACATAATAAAATTATACACTTATACACAGTTAAGTCAATAGGAAAATTATATATTAAATTTAATTTGATATTTAAAAAAATTAGAATTTTGGTGCATTGTTTTCTTGACATTAAGAATTCTTCAATTAAATGTTAAGTTTTTAAATAATTAAAATTCAGTTAATCATTTTATCGGTTGAACAATCAGAAATATTTAATAAATTTAATTTCATTTTTTTAACAAGTAACTTTTTCTAAATAAAAAATCCTTTAAATAGTAATAGAAGTCAATTAAACATTAAACTTTTACATAAATATAATTTGTAAGTTCAATTAATTAATTCAATAATAATATATATAATACATATACTTAAGTTACTTGTTTTGGATTATTAACATAAATATAGGATATCCTCAAAGACCTCAACTATAGTTAAATAACATGTAAATTGGTACAATTGCAATAAATTTCTAATATGTTTTTATAGGCTCAAGTTATATATAATAGATATTCTAATTTTGTATAGATTCTAAGCTTGGCTCAAGTGGTAAATATTATAAGTCGTGTTCATGTGTTTTAGGGTTCAAATCCTTATACATGTATTTTTTTTTCAATTAGACTCTTTATCATATTAAGCCACATAGATGACACATAAGTGACACATATGACTTTCACAATCATATCACATAGACAAAATTAACCAAATGACGACACATAGGATAAATGAACCACAAAATGACACATAAGCAGAATAAACTCCCTATTAGTATAATAGGGGATTTGGTCTATTATAATTTGGTAAATTTGACCTTTTACCTTAAATGATCTAATGTCTTAAATTATTATGAATATTTTTTTGTCTCTAATGTGTTATAAGCAGAATAAACTCTCTATTAGTATAATAGGGGATTTGGTCTATTATAATTTGGTAAATTTGATCTTTTACCTTAAATGATCTAATGTCTTAAATTATTATGAATATTTTTTTGTCTCTAATGTGTTATTTTTTTCTTTAACATAAGTGTAATTCTTTTTTTAATTATTGTTGTTATGTGTCTTTATTTTATTGTGTTAAAGTCCATAAATCACATCCATTACGCATTTTAAATTTATTAATCTGAGATGAATTTACGTTGAGCATAGTAAAATGCAACGAAAAAACACATCGTAAATATTTGGGTTAATTTCATATAAATTCACGACTTTTATACTTAGTATCAATTTAATCACGAACTTTTAGATTTTTGTAAAAAAAAACCCAACCTTTGATATTTGTTGCAATTTGATACACGTTTTTTTTTTCCGGCCAGCAACTGATGATGTGGCTCGCCGGAGCGTGTGTCATCTTGCCACGTAGGATTATACATGTTTATTTTATTTATTTTTTAAATTCACATCACAAGTAACACTTACAATTTAAATAACACCTTTCTACTTAAAATTTAAATAGCAACCAAATAAATTAAACAACCAACATAAATTATATATAATATTTCTCTTTACGTTCTTAGTTTTGAGATTCATTTGGTTGTTGTTTAATTTATTTAGTTGTTATTTTAATTATAAGTAGAAATATGTTATTTAAATGGTAAGTATTATTTATGATGTGGATTTAAAAAATAAATAAAAATAAACATGTGTAATCCTACGTGGCAAGATGACACAGGGCGAGCCACGTCATCGGTTGCCGGCCGGAAGAAAAAAAATGTGTATCAAATTGCAACAAATATCAAAGGTTGGGTTTTTTTATAAAAATCTAAAAGTTCGTGATTAAATTGATACTAAGCATAAAGGTCGTGAATTTATATGAAATTAACCCTAAATATTTTCTTAATTAAAAAATAGTCACAGATTACGATGACCACTAAAAATTGTGACAAATATTTGCGACACTCTAGTTTACAATTGATACTTGCCCATCCAAAATTTGTTGTTAAAGATGATTTGCCACAGATATCTATTGTTTATGTCAAAAATCATTTGGTGTCACGGCATTACATTTGGAATGTCAAGGACTAGCTAGATAAACAATTAACGATAAAAAAAACAATAAAAAGAGAATTGCGAGAACTTAGTTTCGTTAGACGTCATCACTTGATAAATAGAGTCGTCACTTATATACAATCAAAAAATTTAAGAATCATATGCGTGTGTATATATATGACTTGATTTAAAAAAAAAAAAAAATGGGACCCCTTTGGGAGCCCCTGGTAGATGCCCATCTTTACCACCTAACATGAACGTATAGATAATCCAAAACATAAATATAAATATACATCAACTAAAATTCAAAAAAAAAGAAAATAAACTTAACATTAATTATGGTTACGACTTACGAGCCTAACATGCCAAGTTTATTGAGGTTTAGAACTACTGGAGTAACTCAAGCTCAATTTTAAAAACTACAGATAAAGTCCAAGTTTCTTATGGGGCGGTCCAGATTATCTTGATTATCTTCAAGTTGAGTTCAAGTTTTTAACGACTCTAATCGAACTCATAATGACTAAATTTTGGTTTACGCAAGCAAGTAAAATGATGTTGATCCTTACCTTTCAGATTTCACAAGATATGCAGCATTTTCACCAAGCATAATACAAAAAAGTAAAGGGGCTGTGAATGAATAAACTAAAACTGATCACCCACAGAGCTTTACAAAGAGTCGCTTCACCCACACCTACTAAAACTGATCATCTGAGCTTTACAAAGTGTAACTGCATTGAGATCATTCTTCTATCCAAATTTCAAAACTCAGAATACCAGTCCCAATTCAATAAGACCGCACATGTTTTAGCTGTACCTTTCTCATATGTTGAATTTCGAAGGAACCGTATCTAAATCATCAAAATCAAATCGCTGCCGCTCCCTCCCCACCTGATTAGTCAAAGTTACCAAATAAAGATGTGCAATTTTGCTTCCAGGGAATTGTGAGCAAATAATAAAGGGGGTATAAACTGCAGCTGCATTACTATTATTATTATTATTTCTTTTTTGCATGTGAGAAAATTATTGAAGTATGTACCTTTCCCAGGTAAGAAGGGTCACATGACATCACTTCGTTCATGGTTGTTAGCTTCTTCGACAGCATCATAATCCTGTAACAGAGTTTTGATAGCTTACATTAGAAGCTGATTTAATCAGTATGTACCTATTTTTTTGTCTTGCAACTGATCCTTCAGATTATATTATTACATAGATTCTCTGATATGATATTATTGCAAAAGGGAAAACTCTTATATACACCTGGTGCACGATGCACTCACTCAACAAAGAGGTTGTTTACACTGAAAAATGTAGACTGATTACACTGAAAAGTGTGGTTAGATTACACTGAAAAATTAATACTTAAAATCGATTTTCAGTGTAAACTTTTCAGTACAATCTAACAACACTTTTCAGTGTAATCAAATCATATTTTTCAGTGTAAACTAAATCAACAATTGAGTGAGTGCATCATACACCAAGTGCACAAGAGAGTTACTCTTGCAAAACACACAGGGTTTAATTGTGTATGAGCCTAAAAAGTAAAACGCACAAAGAATATATAAGTTCACAAAATAAAAGAACGGGACACTTGAGCTTTACTAATATATTCCAAGATTTAAGTTCCAAACTTAGAAAAAGAAAAAAAGAAAACCCAACACTAATGCATCCAGTCAAGTTTATACACATTCGTTTTCCATTATATGCATTAAAAAAAATTGTTGTTGCTCCGGAAATGAATTTATGTACCTCATCTCGTGTGTACTTAAGTATACATATTAATTTATGTTGTGAAGTTTTTTGTACTTAAGATATGATCTTACAATTTATATATTTTTTTATTGCATGAGAATAATATACTCCCTCCGTCCCAAACTCGTTTGCTAGGTTACTGTTTGCACGGGTTTTAAGAAAAGAGTTGTTTATTAGTATTTAAAGTGATAAAATGATAAAGTAGATGCTTTTGGTTATTAGTGTATAGAGAATATAATATTAAAAACTATAGTTACTTTTTTGCCAAAAATTGAATGTAGCAAACAAGCATGGGACGGACCTTTTTGGCAATGTAGGGACGGAGGGAGTACATAATAACATTGTAAAAAATGGTGGAGGTTTTTCTTCTTTGCATTTTTTCGCTTTTTGACTACATTGCATCAAATTAATTCAGGTAGATCACTAAATTTCATGATATTTGACAGACTTTAAAACACAAAATATCACACCTCTGGATTGAGGAGTCGATGCGTTCAATCATCTCACAGGTTTTGTATTGTTCAGGATCCTCAAGGAATCTAACCATTCCATCCTTCTGGTTGATTGTAGCAAAAATATCGCCATCTTGAATCTAAATCCAGGAAAAAAAAAATTGACATCACATAAAACGAAGATGCGCTCCTGTGCATTCCAACACAAAGTAAGCATGTCATCCTTAACTTACCATCTGAAGCACATGCATCTCAGCCTCTTTGGTACTATTTAGTTGGACGGTATTAGCAATGTCTTGGAGGGACAGGGTTAGATATGTCTGTGTTAACCTCTGAATATTGTGTTTATACATCGAAGATACCACTTGTTTCACCAATCCAAGATTATTGTCCTGAAGTTGAAGATAAGTTCACATCACTTGATGGGAAGCACAAGAATGAAAGTTAAATGCAATGTTCCCATTTTCTATGAACGTAAAGGACATACACTTTCAAACTTGTCCCTGTTTGCCTGCACACATGCCTCAAGCCCTGATATTTTTCCAGCAGTATAACTATGTACTAACTCAATGTAGGGCTGTCCATTTAAAAAAAAATAGAAGTATACTTATTAGAAGAGAGTGATATATGCAGACAAAGCTTGATGAGTAAATAAGATTAGAAGTATGACAGCAATAACATAGTCTTGATGAAATCTCCTTGTTTAAAATATTTTAAACGATATCATGTTAAATCCCACAAATCCATAAGTATATTCCACACATCCCACTAGAACAACCTAACCATTTACCAGATGAGGTTGGTTTTCACATTAAAAATCATGTCACTCTTTATTAAATCTCTCCTCACCTATCCATAAATGGCACTCTACTAATAAAGGCACAATTTCATTTTTTGCCCATTAACACCTATTGGCCTTAATAATCATTAATTTTATCACTAGTTTGTGCATTATTCACTCAATAACCTATATCGCAAAGAAAATGGTATCAAACACCAAATAAGCAGGATTGATACAAAAGGGAAATTTGTTCCCAGAAATATACCTGAGAGAAGTTCTTTAGATTCCTCTGAGCAGCTGAAGAAGCATACTTGGGAAAACTAGTAGAGAACTGCCATCAAGATCAAAACAGGTACAAGATTAACTATAAACGTTGTGAATGGCTGAGAACGTATATGTGAACGAAAAAAAAAAGTATCTCAACAGGAGACACTTGGAGGTGTTTGCAATTGATTGTGCTTTTGAAGAAATTATTTAAATTGATTTTTTTGTGGGAAACAAATCAAATGTCGGCAGTAGTTGAAATAAAATGTCTTTGGTCATTAAAGTTGGACATTTGCCAAATAATTATATTTTTAGATAATTATGGAAAGGCCCCTCAAAATAGGGTTATCACAGCAAATACGAGGTTAGAACTTATAATTGTAGAGAAATTGTATTTATTTTTAAGAGTATTAAGTCAGTTTTTAAGATTCTTAAATTTGTAGCCTCTCAGAATTAACTTAAAAGTGATTAAAGAGTTTGATAACACCCAAAATATCACTCATACTTAAAGTTGATTTAAGTTGGTTTAAGAAGTGCAAACACCCACCCCTTAAGGAAAAAAAAATCAAAAGTAAAGGTTTGCCAAATAACTAAGGTCAGACTTATTACAAATACTAAAAATGATACATCAACTTGAGAGCATGAACGTCAGTTCACCACATACCTGTCCGAGGTGAATGAGTGAAACCAGAATGTACTTTTTGTATGCTTCAACTGCTATAGCACTAATAATAGTCATAGGTGCTGTTACAACCTAAAAAAAAAAACCAAAAAGAGAGATGAAAGTGTCAAATGAAGTTACACCACTAGTCACTATACAAATAAATCCTTATGTAATAATAACCAGAATAAGTTTCACTTTCACATACATTGTGTAAAAGCTCCAAAGCTTTGCGAAACTGCTTTTGTCCTATGCAAATCATACCCCTACAATAATCTCAGATATCAAAGTACGCATCAGTAAATCTCCTTGTTAAAGAATAAACATTCTTCATTTTGAAATAGCAATGCATAAAAGATGCCAGAAGAAAATGCAGTATTCGAGACTCTAAAACCACCAATCTGAATATCATGATTAAGAACTTAAATGAAATTCAGCAAGCATAGCTTCAATATACTAGATAAATGTTTGGAAACGTGATCTGGAACTACAGAATCAAATTAATTAGAGGCAACATCTGATGCTTCTTATATGGTGTCAGCTATTGAGGAAAAGAAGCTAGTATTCTCAAGAGCTGATAAACAACTTACCCATAGTAACAATACAGGAAAAGATCACGAGGCTGCTCAACTTCAAATACATCGTCCTCCAAAATGGAAAGACCTGCTTTATAGCACTTCGACAACAGACAGAGAAGAAGAAAGTCGGGGTGTAAAGTTGTCAACTGTTCAGTGGATGATTGAAGCTTGCGTATAGCTGTCAACAAGGGAGCCACACCACGCATGGGGTCTTCAAGCAACAATACTTTGTCCTTCAACCTTTTGCAAATAGATATAACTGCAAGTCAAGAGGCCACCAAAAATTTCAAATCAATACGAATTAAGAGATCAACCAGAACTAAAACTAAGCATCATTAGGAAAGTGACTACATTTATCGGGCACCATATGAATTTGCTCTGCAGAACACATATTGATGAACCTGGCTACAGAAAGCACAAGATCATTGCTTTGCTCTTTCGATATTGGAGCAGCTGTACACGCCTCCCTGGAATAAGAAATTTACAAGGTTACCAAATCAAAAAAGTGTAAAACTTCAATCAAGCATGGAACAAAATCCTTGCATACACCATAGCATAAATTCATGCACTTCACCTACTACAGCTATAATAAGAATAAACAAACCTGCTAGTAAGCATTCTAAACAAATAATGCTTAAACGAAACAACAGGAAGTAACCGGGGAAAACAAGTCCAACATCTCCTAATAAAATCAGGATAGCCACTGGCAACTAAACCCTAGTTTACAAATTGAAACCAAATTTCATAACATATAAAACCAGTTTGATCGAAAATTTATGTCATTGCAATGCATTTTACTTACAAAACACTTGTATACACCGTAACATAAATTCATGCACTTCAACTACTACCAAGTACCAGCTATACATAAGAATAAACAAATTTGCCAGTAGGCTTTCTAAAATGCTTAAACGAAACAAAAGGAAGAAACCGGGGGAAACAAGTCCAACAACTCCTAATAATCACGCAGTTGTAGAAAAGAAAATCGGGATATCTACTTATCTACTGTGAAATGAACCCTAGTTCACAAATTGAAACCAATTCTTAACATAAAAAACCACTTGGCGCGAGATTTAGGTCAGTTAATACTTACAAAATGTAGAGATAGCCAAGGGAATGTATAGACGGATCGAGTTCATTGAGCAGAGGAGCGAGCCGAGTGGACTCGGCGTGGAGCAACTCATCGGACTGTTTCAAGATGCCCCGGAGCTGAGTTAAATCGTTGATATTGCTCGACAGCCCTTGAATTTGAGCCACCAGCGATTCCGCTGAACTCATGTTCAGATTCATCGATTCAATGGCTTGTCACTCCTTTGAGTGTGAGGTTTTTAATTTCAACCTAATTACTGAATTTAAAATTGGGAATAAAAGATGATTTCGTTAAGGAATATATACAGACAAGAAAATCACGATTTAGAAGTTTGATGTGGAACAAAACTTGAAGAGAACCAAAATCCGGCACAAAGTCTGGCCCAACATTTTTTTTAAAAAAAATTCTATATTAATTCTAGATTTTAAACTATATTCTAATTTAATCACGATTTTTAATATTTTTATAGATAATCACCACTCGTAACAAAAAATTAGAATTGTCTATAAAATTATAATTGTCTACAAAAAAAATTCAACAAAAAAGCTTGTAGTAAGAATTCCCCACGAAATTTTCTAATTATGAAAATTTCTACATTTCTCAACCTAAAAATAACTTGACTACGAAATTAATTTGCCTACGAAATAAAATTCATAGGTATAATTACCTACAAGTCATTTGCCTACAAAATTTTACCTACAACACAATTTGTAGGTGGGGAAGGAAGATGATTATACAATTAAAAAAAAATTGTAGGCAATTTGTAAGTAAACTTCACTACGATTTTTTTTTTTTTTTTTTTGAAATTTCGTAGTCATATTGACAATTTTCGTAGATGATTTTATATTTTCGTGTAGTGATAGTTGGTGTATCATCATATATATCATTTTATTTCTTCTGCACCTTCCCTTTAGCACTAACACCATTTAATATTCATTCTAGACTCTAGTGCATATTTCCTATTTTTACATAATATTCGTATCCTTTTGTTTGCCTACCTTGTATGTGCAATAATACATCAAGGATTGTTACTTTATTAAAAGATGAAAACATGGATTATAGTTCATGATGACCAATGATTTCTGTTGATCTAGCATAGGCCTTCCACAATTCTCCGAACATTATATGAAGCAACAATAGTTTGTCCCACGCGCGAAACGACTTGAAGGCCCCTAAATTTTGAGCTCGGACGTACATAGAGAAAAATCAATCTTTAGTTGGTGAATGTTGTTGTGTTATAAATTATAATAAGGCACTGATGTGCCAAATATTATTAGATCCCTTGGCAAAAAAAAATTTGCTTGATTTTCTTTTTACTGGAATTCACAGACTACATTTTACTTTAATTTTTCTTCATTTCAAATAATTTTAAATTTAGATTTATGTTCATAAATCACTTTGTTTTAATTTTTAATGATATGCATAAAATAGTAATAACATGTATTATTCATGAAATGTATAAAAATTTCATTGGGCCTTTCAATTCATGGAAATTAATTTTTTCTTGATATAGAATAATTCAAAATTATTTAATATACACAATTCTTTTGTTGGAATTACCTACAGATTGAAATTTCCTAAATACGCATTTTTTTTTCAAATATAGTGAGATGGAAGAAAAGTTGATACAATTAACACTAAAGATGTAAAACCGATGATATATGGTAGAATTAGATGTAGATATATAATTTCCTCTAAAGACCAGATTTTTAATATACACACAATAATGATCTATATGTGGGATAAAAACAGCTTAATTAAAAGTATATAGAATCAATGATAATGCTCTATATTTTGAAATTTTTAAACCTAAGTTAAATTGTAGATACAACCAACATTATATTCTACCGGAATTTGATCACATGTCCACCAATGGACACAAATTTATATGTATATTGTGAATACATTAATGACACATAAATATATATAAGCAATCAATTAGAATAATAGTGGCCCCCTACATATGTGTCAGTAACACATTGACGATGAGTATATAATTTTATGTCTACCAGTGGACATGTGATCATTTTCTGTATATTCCAATACCATTTTATATGATAAAGTTAACTAATAGTAATGAAGTAAACCCTTGTGGGGTATATATTGTTTAAATATGAATAAAAGTTAAAAATTACACCTCAACCATTCCTAATATGAGATTGCTGTCATATATAAATTGCAATAAAAATCAATCATACTTACAAAAAAATATAATCATTGCCCTCAATCTAAAATGGTCTCAGTTAACTTTCTTCATCTGCTCCTCCTTTTTCTTTATGTTGCTGCTATAATTTCTGGTAATCAATGTAAGTGTTTGTTTAATTATTTTGTTATCTATCTATATATTATAGCCATAATATATTCTGAGATATTGGGCTTGCCTAGCTAAAATTGATTAAAATTTTAAATGGTGGGTCAAATTAAAGTACAATTTTTTTAAATAAATTTTGTATTAATTTCATGTGATGAGAAATCTGAACTTGAATAATGAATTTGTATGATGAAAATGTGTGTGACAATTATATATGTGTGAAAATATTCAAAGTCATGAAAGGGTGTATGAAATACTTTCAAGTATCTTTTAACAATATTTATTAACGATAAGCTAAAAAGAACCATCCGTAAATCTGCTATACTATAAAAATCGTAGTTATGCATTTAGATCATACGGTTTATGCTAGAGACTATTATTAGTGAAACATAAACACTTTTATGTGGGTTAATTTTGATATGCGATTAAAAAATAGCTCTAGAATAAGCCACTTGATTAACTTTGATGTGATTCATTTATTTGGTTCTAGTCATTTTTAAATTAGACATTCAAAACACCAATTGTGTTAACATTTTAGCTGCATTGGCAAATTACCTCTAGTTTTAAAATATAGTATATATCTATTTTTCATGATGTGCATACTGATAAGTGATAACAAGGTGAAAAGGCATATACTATCAAAGTATCAATTATTTAACATTTGTAATATTGATGAATTGATTTTTTTGTAATTTTCAATTCATTTTACATTGCACTTGAAAATTATACTAGCTAGATTTAAATGTTACCAATATATTTAATTATTCAAAGTAATTGAACCTTATTGTATGTGAAATGCAGGATGATAAATGTTATTATTCGATTGTAACAATATCTATAAAATCTCAACTAAATAATTCTGTGAAGAATATATTAAAATTTATATAACCATCATTAATGAAATCATATGATATTAATATGTGTAAATAACGCAAATTTGTAATTAAAATAAAAATAGGCTTGGAGTTCAACAAGAGGGCAGGAATGGAAATTACGAAGACTTCAAAATTGGTGAGCAGAGGCAAAATTAACGGTGGGAAAATAAATTTGTACGAATGCGCAAAGTACACGTGTACGGAGCCTACTGTAGGGCCGTGTTGGTGTTGTAATATATTGGGTGACTATTTTTGTTGGGATTCTATGCAAGCATGTAAGAAAAATTGTCATGCACCATAATCACATTATCTTGTTTTGATAATTAAGTAATGTGACTCCACATTGTTTAATTTTCAAACTCATTGCTAGAAAAATAAAATGAAAAATTCGAACTGAATGAAATGTTATTAGACTATAATAAAAAATATTGAACCGAGTGAAATGTTATTCGAAAATTTCAAGTGGGTTATTTTTTTCAGTTGTTATGATTTTGATTATTGAAATTTATATTTTTTTAATTTGGTGATTATCGTCATCACCAAATGAATTGAATTTTATGTCTTACGTGCATGTGGTGGGGGGTTAAAGAAACTTATGAAATTTCAATTACTTTTGATTACTATATATATAATTTGGCTCATTTTCAATTTGATTACAATTAGATTAATTCGATTAATGAAAAACAGTCAAAATTAAACAATTTTTCATGATTATTAAGAGTTTGTAAAAAGAAGAAATTAATCGGTTGGGGAGAAAATGGGAAAATAGGTTACTTGTAAAGTAGGATTGAATTTGGGGATGATCCACCACTTTAATAACATTATCTTCGTTGTTCATCAATAAAGCTACATGCAACTAGAAACAATTGATTTGCCTATCTATTCTCAGTTTTCTTTTGCTTGTTTCGACAATTATAATTAAGAGATACTCCATCCTTTCTCTCTTAACTTTTAGAGGTGGGGTGACACAAATTTTAAGAAAAATTATTTTATTGATTTTTGAACTAATAAATGAAGAGTATTTTAAATATTTAGGGTCTGAAAGTTATTGTGAAACTGTCACAAAAACAAAGTGTGAGAGTTATTAGGCAACAGAGGAAATATCAGATAATTTTTAAACCATGATCCATTTTTCCGGGGGTTGGGGGAGGGGGGTCAATATGTCATCCTACACCAACAACACTTATTATCTATGAAATGTATACGAAAATTTGTTGGGTTTCTTATAGTTCATGGAAATTAAAATTTTCTTGATATAGAATAACTCAATATTATTTAATTAACATACTTAATTCCCTTGTTGGAATTACCAATAAATAAGATTTCTTTTTTGGCATAAGCTAAATACTCCTCCAACTAATGGAGATACACCTCTATCAATATTTTAATACTAGTTATAGACCCGCGATGTTTTCGCGGGCTTAAATACTCTTTATTTAAATATTTTTTACTTTTTAAATTTGTCTGTATAATTTTGGTATGAACATATTTTATTACATAATATTAAACATAAATATTACATTAATCAATGGATATTTATTTAATAATATTGTTATTTACTAATGAATTTAATTTTATATTATTATTTCTAAAAACAACAAATATTTTTTACAACTAAAGTAAATGGCATTGTGTTTAGGTGAATGTGATAAAGTAATTTTGAAGTATTTTGTATTATGGGTAAAACATATAACATCATACATTCTCACTGATATACTTCATTTTATAATCTATATTATCACGTCCAGACATTATTCTGTCCATTGCATTTCGAAATTGCATAGCAAATGGATTAACCCGATCAATCATCCTCCCCAACTCACCAACAATAACATTATCCAATATCATTGCTATTTCTCTATCCCGAGCACTATTTTCAATTACATACATAAAAGATACAGTACAGTATTAGTAAATTATCATAATTCTTGAATTATTATTATATATAATTATGTAATATTAATTTATTTAAAAGAATTTAATTACTGTTGAATAATATTGACTTGAGAGCCTTTATTCTATTGGTAATCTCGTTTTCTGTGTCATAGATGTACAACTGAGAGAACTTTGGCGGTTGTCCAGCAACCGGCAATAAACTACCAATTTGATGATAATTTGCACCATGCATCTTGAAAACATAAGGTCCTCTACCCCTGTTTACTGAAGAGTCCACTTTTCCACCCATCAACGTGAAACTGAACATCATATTGTATGCTCTTATATTTTCAATAAATTGTTTGCTCTTAGCATCCTTTAAAGATAAAAGATTAATCAATGTATCTGGAGGTGATTTTAACAAAGGCAGACGAACCTTTCCATTACCACAACACGAAGGAAATTTTGGTGGATTATCCCTCCTTGTCTTTGAAGTTCTTTCTTCATACCACATGTAAGCATAACAATGCATGCAAACATAAGTAGCATCACCAAAATCTACATATCCTAGAAATTTAAAGATAAATAAAACTTAATTAAATTTTGTTTTTCAAATATATGTTAATATGAAATTTGACAGTAATATTTAATACCTTCATTCTGTATGGAATTTTTGATTTGTAGTTGTAGTCGGTGAAACAGGAACTCCGCCAATTGTACCTAAATAATATGAATATTAAACTTATGAATAAGAAAGAAAATATGTCCAAAATAATGAAAGTAATAATATTTTATATACTAAACACCTTCTGTATAATTGGATTTACTGCATTCACCAGTAAATTGAAACTTTCCTTTAGATCTTTGTATTATAGACGAATGATTACAAATAATAGGTGTTGTCGTATCCATTGGTGACTTTCCCTTATCTGTCAATGTTTAAATAAATTCATTGAAACATACACATAATTAAATCTGTTATAATTCATAAAAAAAAAAATTGTTCAAGATTACCTTGTGATAGTGGTGCGTCACTCTGTGTAGATGTGTTATGTGTAGGTTGAGAAACACCAACAGACTCGACTACATCTTCTGATGATATATCTGTAATACAATGCATATTGCAATATTTTTAGTGTGCTTAAATAAAAAGGAAAATTAATTAAATTAATCATTGTAACTTTGTGTACAGGTAACATTTATATTATATATATATATATATATATATATACACACCATGAGAAAGAAAAATGTTTGTTAAAATTTTCATTTATTAATTAAATCATTAATAAAAATATGCACAATATATTGAACGTGCAATTAAAATATTGTTTTCACATAATTTGTGAACCTGGGAAGTATTTAGATTATCAACCATCTATGTCAGCTTATAAAAGGAGTTATATGTATATATAGGCCGCGGATAAACAAACACCCGCATTTACTATACAAACCCTAATCACTAAATATACCCCATTAAAATAAAATAAATAATGAGATTTACAAAATACACCCCATATCTTGACTAGTATATCCCTTTCATTAAAAAAAATAAAAAAAATACTTCATCATCTCCAAATACACAAATTGAAACTGAATTGTTTTTTCAAGCTTTCAAACTGGTGTGGAAAATTAAATAGAATATGTGAAATCAGTTTTGAAATTTTCATAGATGCGCCATGCATTGTATTTAATTGTCTACCTTTTATTTTACATTTTTTTTATATTGTTAGAGGAATTAAAATGAAGATGGTAATTCAAAATTTTAAAAAACATTAACTGAGAATCTGGATAACCTCAACAATGGATATACTAACAGAAATTAGTTTAAGTATTAACAGTTGTTGGGCGTGTTTTTTATTTATACATTTTTTAAAAAAAAAAATTAAGAATATTTAGGATTTTGAATATTTAAAAAAAAAAAAAGACAATGTAAACAGAGGATAGAAGAGAGTGAAAATTTTAATTCATAATCTATACAGTGTTTATGTAAGGGTAATATAGATATTTATTGATTAGGCATTTTTGGCAAAAAAGAATTTGGGGTATGTATAATAATTTGGGGGTTTGTTTAGCGGCATATATATATATAGACGGTTTTTAGGAGGCCAACATTATAGACGGATATAATCAGTGGCGAATCCAGGATTATAAATTTGGGGGTACGAAAGATAATAAATAAAATACAATAATAATTGAGGTCATTCAATTCAAAAATATATACATGATATTTAAATCAAAGTACAAATTACTAACTGCAAATTACAACCGAGTTCGCCGAGTCTTAATTTTTTGGAAACGGTTGATTAGGCGTGAAATTGTTATGTTTTGGTGCCCGATTTACCCATGTTTTTAGTGTTTTCGATGAGTGCTTGGAGTCAAATGAGTATCATTTTTTATAAAATTATTAATTTGTCTCTTTGGTTTTCATAGATGGATAGAGGGCGAAAAGAGGAGTTCGTAGGACTTTGAATCGGCCAAAACGGACTCCCGGTTGAGGAGATATGAAGATTTTACGAACGAGTGCACAGCAGCCAGCGCTCGAGCGTTTTGCTCGAGCGACCAAAAACTTACAGAACAGTTTCAGCGCTCGAGCGAATCACTCGAGCGGAACTGCTCGAGCGTTTTGCTCGAGCAACCACGTATTTTCGCCTCCGGATGCGTATTTTCGGCCCATTAACTCCCGTTTCGACCCGGTGCCTATATATACCTCTTCCAAACACGTTTTGAAGGATCCCCAACTTTAGAAATCACTTTTAGACTTAGTTTTTAGAGAGAGGAAGAGGAGAAGAATGAGCAAGCTTTACTTTTACGTTGTTGAGGTTTTTCATACGAATTCTTAGTTTTCTTTTCGTTTCTTAGTTTCTTTTCATTAGCTTGATTACTTTAAACGTTTTAAACTTCGTTTTAGTTAATTAAATTTCAGTTCTTAGAATTATTTTATTTTAAAACCCTAGTTCATGTTTCTTATTTTCTTCGTGCAATTCATTATGTTTTTGTTCGTTGTTTCTTCTATTGCTTTTATTTTTGTTATAACCATGTCCGGCTAAAACCCTTGCATGCTTGGGTTAGGATGAACTCGTAGAAGTAGGATGTGGGTACGTAATTAAGGTAATTGGTGACGTTAGTTTTAATTCTCTTAATTAATGAATTCATATAATTAATCTTAACTCTACCTTTGAATTTCGTACGAAAGTGTTAGAGAGAGGACGACCGCATCACTCAATAACAATTAGTAGTCTTAACGAGAGGGTTTAGGAAAGGTTAATTCATCTACCGGTTTAGCGAAGGAGGACGACCGCATCACCTTAGTTAAATTAGGGTCTCATTAATTAAGCACAATTCATTAACTTGTTAGTGGATTAGTGAAGTCGATTGCTAGGATAAAGTATTAGGGTAAGAAATCTTGAGCTTTCATTCTATGATCTTTTACTTAGGTTAATTCTTGTTTGTCACGATTACTTTGATTATGTACCTGCTCCGTTAGTATACGTAGGGATTCCTATCCTGAGCATCACCATCTCATACTTGCATATACACCTTAGATACTTAGTTTAATTTTCCTTTTGCATTCGTAGGATAATTTAGTTAGCTTAATTAATCTTTCAAAAAATTCAAAAACAACACACTCATATTAACTACGACGCGTAGATCTTCAGGGATCTATTCGCATATACACTATCCCGTGGGTTCGATAATACTTGGTCCCTATACTTGCCCATACTACAGTGAACCCGTTCTCTTGCGGGGTAGCTACTAGTAGAAGCTAGTGTAGTTCGCTTCAAGTCAACGGTCCATGACATCTTCATCGGAAATTTGTAGAAACATATCCTTCTCAATAAAGGTAACCAAACTATCATTTAATAGTTGGTCTCCCATACTATTCCGCAACTTATTTTTTACATATGTCATTCCGGAAAATACTCTTTCCACACTTGCAGTAGCCACTGGGAGAATCAACATCAACTTGATCAACAAATAAATTGCTTGATAAGTAATATGTTTTTTTTTTGTCTTGACAAGCTTCATTGAAAGAGTACCAATATCATGCAAATCCTGAAACCTAACATCACTTCGCATATCTTCAATGAATACGTCAAGTTGATATTCAAGAGCCATCAAATCAACAACTTTAAACTCAGAGGGATAAAATGTGGCAAGTTTGAGTACTTTTGTCCTATCAAAAGAAGAGAAACCATCTTTGGGACTTAAGCTCGACATGCATATAAGTAACTCTGTATTGACCTCATCAAATCGTTCATTGAGTTCTTTGAGTTGCAAATCAATTACTGCATTCAGAATTTCAAATCGAAAATGTTGAAGGTTCGTACCTTGTTTAACACAACGTCTTGATCTTCATCGTGGAATATAAGGAGCATCCATTTTGGGAACGTCAATGTCATACTTGGTGCAATATAAAGTGACCTTGTCCAAGAGAGGTTCCCATCCATCATCCCTTGTCTTTTGCAACAACTTCTTTGTTAACGAAACCAAAGACACAGCATTGACAATATCCTGGTCTTTTCTTTGCAAAGCACAACACAAATCATTAGAGTAACCAAACACAATTTCCATCAAATGTACCATAAAAATAAAATCGAATGCCTCAATTGAGTACATAGTTGATTGGGCTTTTATCCTATCCTCTGAAGTTGCAACAGTCGTCCCAATAGTCTCAAGTACATCAATAATTGTAGGAAATAGGTGTATAACATTCAAAAGAGTTTTATAATGAGATCCCCAACGAGTACCATATGGCCTCTTCAAACCAAGTTCTTGATTCAAACCCGATCCACTCTCAAGTTCTCCTATTTTCAAGGCTTCAACAACTTTTTCAGCTTGACTTTCTCGGATCATGTCTCTCCGCTTACAAGAAACTCCAATAACATTTAACAAATTTACAAGTGTCTCAAAAACTCAACCACAATCATTGATATTTTTTGCAACGGCAAGAAGTGTTAATTGAAGTTGATGAGCAAAACAGTGAACATAGTATGCACATGGAGTATCCTTCATAATCAATGTCTTAAGACCATTTAACTCACCTTTCATGTTGCTAGCCCCATCATACCCTTGCCCTAGAATTTTAGATGGACTTAATGAATGTTCAACAAGCAAAGACATAATTGCCCTTTTAAGTGTCAACGAAGTAGTATCACCAACATGTACAAGTCCAAGAAATCGCTCCACCACCATTCCTCTTTTATCATCAACATAACGCAAACAAAGAGCTAATTGTTCTTTATGAGATATATCACTTGACTCATCAGCTAGTATACCAAAGTAGCCATCACCAAGTTCTTCAATAATACGTTTAGTTGTTTCTTTAGCACAATAATTAATGATATTTTTTTGAATTGTGGGTGATGTCATTTGACTATTTCCTGGAGCATTTTCAAGAGCAACTTTTCTAACATCCTCTTTATGTCCTGCTAGTCATTTCAAAAGCTCAAGAAAATTTCCCCTATTAATTGATTTTTCGCTTTTATCATGTCCACGACATGCCAACCCTTGTAGTAAGAGAAACCTCAAACAAGAAAGTGAAGCCCTCAGACGAGATTCATACTCATTACGAATCACATCACTTGCACTATCGAAAGTATGCACAATAGATTTTTTTTAGTCTCTTAAATTCACATATTTCTCGTAAGCAAGATTATGAGAACTTTTAACACCACCAACATGCTTGTCAAACCTATGAGGTTTATTCCATGACCTAAATCCTTCACTAATAAAAGCATCTTCCCCCGCACTACTATCAACTTCATTCTTGAATAAATAACAAACAAAGCAAAATTCCTCATCTTTCTCAATACTATATTCAAGCCAATCATATTTATTGAACCAAATAACACTAAATCGACGCATACCTCCAAGGTCTTTTTTAGGAAAGTGATGAGTTTTGGGTTGACAAGGCCCTTTAAGAATGTATGCTCTTCTCACCGCATTTCTTTTATTTGGAAGATAAGCCATTATGTTTTTTCTTTTCCCCGGATCATCGGGAAGAAATTCAACATCATATAAATCTTCTTCTTATTCTTCCGATTGCACACTATTAGAGTTTAAAACACTTGTATCCCTTTTGTTTTCTTGAATTTGAGGTGAATTAAATGATGCTCCACTATCATTCGGAGAAGACTCATTATATGTTGGGGAAGTGCAAGAATCACCTTGAGACTTCATTCTCCTAAACATAAATTCACGAAGATCGGGTTGCTTTCCCGTTGTCTTGAGTTTCTTTGACATAATTCCTAATTTAATTACATAGTAAATAACAAAATTATAACTAGTTGTGATTAGAATTCTACTACAAACTCACAATTATAAGAAAAATTCAAACAATTACAATTAAATTAATTTAGTATACATTTACCAAATTAAAAATGATATATATATAAGTGATAACATAAACACTAATTCATAATTGATAAACTCAAATCAAATTAGTTAATAAACTAACTCAATAACCAAATCATATAATAAAGATGAATTAAAAAATAAAATTATTACTTGAAACTTTGAGCAAGGAGAGCAAAGTTGATGTATTTTCGCAGAAAAAAAAAAGAAGGGAAGCCAGGTTCTGTTCTGTTGCTCGACCGAGAGAATTTGGAAATAGCAGTAAGTGGGTAGAGAAATTGGAAATTAGATCAAATGAATAATGGATTGGGCTTTTATTCCTCATTTTAAAATAAGTTAAGTGGGCTTTTACCCCTCCAACATTAATGAATACACCTATAAAAAGTATGAACTTTCTATTTTACCCTTTTAATATAAAATACATTAATTTAATACACCCCCCACACCCGCGAACAAAGTAAATTTACACCCATTATTCCAAACACGCCGCTGCCTTCCAAGTGTCGTGACGGCCTGCTAGTGCCTTCACCATCTCCCACAGTTAAAAATCTATAATCAAAATAAAAAATAAGAAACAAGAAACCAGCAACAAAAATCAATTTAAATAACAAAATATTTCTTAAAAATAAATTCAAATTTTTTTTGTAGATATCAAATTAAAAAATTGTTGTTCCTTTGATTACAAGGGTCAAATAATCATTAATTGTTCAATTAGGATAACAAAATATTCATTAATTGCTCGATCATGAAAACGAAAAAATAAAGAAGAAATGAACGAGTGCTTACCGTCGACTGCCCTGTCTTGGTTCTCTTTCGAAACAATGGTGCAAAGGAAAAGCTGGAGTTGTAAAATTGTTGCGGAGAATAGTGAATTGGTCCTCAAGTGTTGCCGTCTTGGTAAATTGGGGGTGGGTGGGTAGGGGGGCCGACTTACAGATTCGAAGAAACGAAGGGTTGCCAATTTTAACTGCAAATTAAATGTATTTTTTGGAAGGGTTAAAATAGTCAGGTCAAAATTTAAGTAGGTGTATTCCCTAATGTTGGAGGGGTATATAGCTGGGCCCATAAACAATAGGTTAAGTGGGCTGTCATTTTAATACAATTTGAAATGGGTTGGGCTTATATTATACTCATGATAAATAAATTAGTGGGCTGCAAAAATAGATATTGGATTGGGCCTTTTTTAATTATTAATAATGAAATGGATTGTCATATTTTGTAATTTGGTACACTTTGTTTCGTAAATTGAAATTTTTGGGGGTTCAAATATGTGTGAATATATATATTTTGTATAGAAAATAATTAGAAAATTTTATTTGTACCTACCTAAATCCGCCACTGACTATATACACTCAAAATTCTTTGTTCTTCATTAACTACTAACTACATATATACTGAAGATACAAATCAAAATGATCTTCATCTAATCTCCTTCAGTGTTAATTGTAACCACTGTTCCTAATATTATTTACAGATAAACACAATGCATTACAAGTTGCACACACTGAAGGCCATGAATTAAACAAAAAAAAAAAATCAAGACAATTCTATATATATCCCAAAAATGACAAAAATTAGCAGCAACTAACACATATGAAACACAATGCATTACAAGTTGCACACACTGAAGGCCATCAGTTAAACAAAAAAAAAAAAGATCAAGACAATTCTACACATATCCCAAAAATGAGAAAAAATTAGCAGCAACTAGCACATATGAAACACAATGCATTACAAGTTGCACACACTGAAGGCCATCAATTAAACAAAAAAAAATCAAGACAATTCTACACATTTCCCAAAAAATGAGAAAAATTAGCAGCAACTAACACATATGAACTCCCATTAACTAAAGTAGTCGCTTGAGTCAATAGTGTGTATGAATTGTGAACAAATCAGTCTATCAAATAAAGCAGAGACAAAATAGTGTGTGAATTGTGAAATATTCAACAGTACATACAATTTGAGTAAACCATGAAAATATTAGTATTAGTATCATATGTAGGCACTGAGAGAAACTTGGATCATAGAACCAACAGAAATAAGGAGGCTAATGTCCCCATCTCAAATGTAGTCGGACTTTCTGTTTATCAGCTCTCCCACTTATTAAAACATCCGCTGATCGAGGCCCCCAAGCATAAACAGCCTCATCATAAAATTCTGAATCTACTCTCACAAGAACACTCTCCCCAGTCCCAGACTTACTTTGACTTGAAATGCAGCAACCAACCTGTTTTACCACTCTCTCATAAACAAATTTCATGAAATTATTGAAGCTTATTTGAGGATCTTCAGACTGAACCCAGTGTTGAGTTATATAAATCGGACGACAGCACCGAGACAAACCATCCAAAAGATCAACAGAATTCAACTTTGGCGAAAGAATCGTCAAATTTTCCACTTTGGGTTTAGGCAAGTCCTTAATGTCTTCTAGACAATCAAACATTTCAGCATGGCACAGTTTAAGGGATGGAGAAATCTTTGATGGACTCAACATTGTCAAAAGTTTGTTCAACTTGACGAACCATGTGGCCCTAGGACAACATACGTATGCAATTGATATATCGGACTCCAGTTTACCTGTAACATTTTTAAATGACAGCGAAGGAACAACTGAGCCAGAAAAAGTCAATTTACGGATCCTTGGCATACCATTTTATCTCTCCACATCATTATTGGGTTAATAAATACTAATATTCTATTTTTGTTATAATATAAAAATTTCCATAATTATTCGGTTATCTCAAAATTTAAAAAATAAATACGCATACGCATAATTAATCCCCTTCTTTATCTATTGACTTTATCTCTCCACAATATTCACAAGATAAAAATCATGGAAGTTAATTAAATGATGCAAACCAATATCCACGTCTAAAACTGGATCACTCAGGGGGCGCTTGGTTAGCCATTCTTCAATGGTAATGGGAATAAAAATTTATTTCCATATATGCCCTCATAATAAAAATGATATGTTAGGAGAAGAAGTGTTCCAATGATGACACCATTGCTAGTGTCATGCCCCAATTTTGGAATAGAAGTAGACCACAAATGGTTGTTGGTGGAGGAAGAGGGGAGTGATTGAGGAGGATGATTGTAGGAAGAGAATAGGGTAATCAAAATGGAGTAGTGATTACCTTATTTAGGAGAAGAGGTAGTGATTTTGTTCTCATAAACCATGCTAATTACACTAATTTTCAATCCCTTTCCCATTATCATTGAAGAGTTGTTAACCAAGCGCCCCCTCAATTTATATCCAACTTGTTTCTAAATGTTTCAGTTCATTTGTTGAAATAATCATTTATTAATTATGATTAGAAAATTTTCAATTCATATTTGAAATAATCATTTATTAATTCTTTAAGGTTGCGTTTAAAAAACCAGGAAAAAATTCTAAGAAAATGTAACAGATCTATAAATTTTATAAAAATAAGAAATTCAAGTAAAAATATTAATTTAAAATTATTAATTGGGTATATTTATTCGCTTTATGAAATAGTATATTACATTATGTTTGCAGGTATATTTTTAAAAGAATTGGTTAACACATTGTCTTCTAATGTATTTATTCATTATTAAAATAATTTAAATAAATTAAATTGAAAGTAAAGTACAATTTTTTTTGTCAAACCTGGTATTGTTGTTAATCGTCTTGTAGATATAATACACTTCCTGAGCATTCTTGCACTTTTTGACAGTGTCCTCTTCAACGATCCATCTTTTTCATACAAATAAGTATTTATCAGGTATAAATACTTTATTCAAAATAAATCAATAATTTTAATATATATATGAATAGGAGTATACCAGTATCAATTTGTCTACCACGTTTTCTTGAAATAATGATTCTTCTATTCATTCTAGCGTGTTTTGAACTGATTCCTATAAATGAAATGAACAATGTTATGACATAAACATTTAACAATAGTATGTCAAAAAAAAAATATACTTAGATAAATACAGATAGTAATTTCACAAAGAATATTTTTTAAGATCCGGTCCAGATATTTAACCGGATGATGAACTGGGTCACTGGGTCACTGGTTCGACCTACCGATTTAAAAGTAGTTGTTTCTCACCTTCAATACGCGGACGACACTTTGTTTCTGTGCCCGAGTAAAATGTCCAATATCAAGGCGATCAAATACATCCTTCGGATATTCGAACTCCTCTCTGGGCTCGGTGTTAACTTTCATAAAAGCAGCTTGTGGGGTTTTAACATGGAGCAAATAATTTTGTCCGAGATGGCAAGGACTTTGGGTTGTCCGGTTGGTACTGGGAGTATAGGCTACTTGGGAATCAATGTTGGTATTAATCATAAGAAGCCAGAGGCTTGGGTGAATTTGGTGGAGAAGATAAAAAAGAGACTCACGAAGTGGGAGGACAGACAAATTTCTTTCGGGGGAAGAATTACGCTAGTTCAAGCGGTTCTGTCGGCTATACCGATCTACTGTCTTTCTTTTTATAAAATTCCAGCAAAAACACTTAGGGAACTTGTGCGTTTACAAAGAAATTTTCTGTAGGGAGGGGGTGAGAATAAAAGCAAAATTTCGTGGGTTAAATGGAAGGAGGTGTGCAAAGATAAATCCTGTGGGGGTTTAGGGATTAAGGAATTGGGGATTTTCAACAAAGCTCTTTTGGGGAAGTGGATTTGGAGGTTCCTTTGTGAACCTAATAGGCTGTGGGCAAGGGTGATTAAATCGAAAAACGGGGGGTTAAGGAAGGGGTGCAATACACTTAGAAGGGGGGATAGTGGTGTCTGGGGTAGGCATAGATCTATCCTGTCGGGGTGGTGGAAAGTGGTGTGTGGGATCTATGAAAATTTAGGGGAAGGAGGGGGAATGTGCGAGGACTTTAAAAGGGTGGTGGGGGATGGGAGTAACACCTTATTTTGGGAAGAGTGTTGGTTAGATGATGTTTTATTGTGCGAGAAGTTTCATAGGCTGTATAGATTGAGCAATCAAAAAGGAAAATCAATACGGGAAATGGGGAGATGGAGTGATGGGGGATGGGTTTGGGAGTTTGAGTGGAGTCGGGCTCTTAGGAATAGGGATATGGAGTCTATTAATCAACTCAAAGCTCTTGTTGACAGGTTACAGCTTCAAATGGACATGGTGGACAAATGGGTGTGGAGCAAAGCAGAAAACGGGGTGTACTCAACAAAGCTGACATACACTCACCTTCTGCAAGGGGTAACCAGTGTTGAAGATGGCTGGTTTGCTAAGAAAATGTACTCTAGGCTGTGGAAGAATTTCGCACCAAGGCGAGTCCAGGCGATTGTGTGGAAAATCCTCAAAGGAAGAGTGGCAACAAAGGACAATTTACAAAGGCGTAACAACTTATCAACAATAGGAAATCTGACCTGCGAGCTCTGTTCTTTAGAGGAGGAAAATACAACTCATCTCTTCTTTCAATGCATGGTTGGACCTGCAATCTGGGAGAAATTCTACCAATGGTTAGGTGTTCATATGGTGGCCCACATTAATCCGCTCATCCATTTCGCACAACATGGTATGGTGTTCGGTTCTAGAAAGGCGTCAAAATATGCAGACACACTGTGGATTGGTATCATGTGGTCAATTTGGAGTGCTCGTAATGACTGTATTTTCAACTTCACAGTACTAGATGTTAACAAATCTGGGAGGAATTTCGTGCACAAAGTTGGTCTTGGATATCTGTTAATTCTGAACACGTTCGAACAGCTTCCTTCCGGGCGTGGGTGAATAATCCAATCTCTTGTATTCCATTAGCTAGGAGTTAGCTTGAACTGTGTTTCTGGTTTGGGAGGGATAGATAGTCTGGTAAATGAACTAGGGAGTATTGTGCGTTGCTCAGTGATTAGGCATGAAATTATTATGTTTTGGTGCCCGATTTGCCCATGTTTTGAGTGTTTTTTATGAGTGTTTGGAGTCATTTGAGTATCATTTCTATAAACTGGTGAATTTGTCTCTTTGGTTTTCATAGATGGATAGAGGGTGAAAAGAGGAGTTCGTAGGACTTTGAATCGGCCAAAACAGACTCCCGGTTGAGGAGATATGAAGATTTTACGAACATGTGTACAGCTGTCGAAAAGTGCTCGAGCTCGACCACTTGTGCACTGTGCACGAGTTGAATCAGGTCGTGCACTAGTGCATGAGCAGTGCACGAACGTACGTGACTTTTGGCCCAAAAATGTCCAAATTCGATCCCAAGCCTATTTATACCTTTTTTCAAGCATATCAACACATACCAACACATATTTTTACATATTTTGAGCGAGGAGAAAGCTTGGGAGGGAGATTGGAAGAGTTTTATACGTTGTAATCGAGGTTTTAATTTACGAATTCTTAGTTTTAGTATTTCTTTTGAACGTATTAGATTAATTCTTTCTTTCTTTACTCTTTGAGACGATGAACCCTAGTTTTTCAGATTTATATAGATTTCTTTAGAGACTTTAATTTGTTCTTTCGTTTATGTTCTTGATTTCTTTCATTAATTTAATTATGCATATGATTATTGTTCTTGTGATTGCTTTTATTATTCAAACCACCATGTTAGGCTAGAACTCTTGCATGCTTAGGATAGGATGAACTCGTAGAAGTAGGATGTTGGTATGTAATTAGGGTAATTCGTGACGTTTAGTTTTAATTCTCTTAATTAATGAATTCTTAAAATCAATCTTAACTTTACCTTTGAATTTAGTTCGAAAAGTGTTCGAGAGAGGACGATCTTATCACTCTTTAACAACGAGTAGACTTAAGGAGAGGGTTTAGAAAGGGTTAATTAATCTACCGATTTATCTAGGGAGGACGACCGCATCACCTTAGTTAAATTAGGGTCTCGTTAATTAAGCACTATCTATTAACTTGTTAGTGGATTAGTGAAGTCGATTGTTAGGATAAAGTATTAGGGTTTTAATTCTTGAGCTTTCATCTTGTGATCTTTTACTTAGGTTATTTCTTACGCGTCACAGTTATTTTGATTATGTACCTGCTCCGTTAGTATATGTAGGAATTTCTATCCTGAGCATCATCATCTCATATTTGAAAACCCACGTTTACATTCGTAATTTAATTTTTCTTTTTGCATTAATAGATTAATTTAGTTAGATTATATTTTATTTTCTTCTAAAAAAATCCAAAAACATACACGCATATTAGCTACGACGCGTAGATCTTCAGGGATCTGTTCGCATACACTCCTTCCCTTGGGTTTGATAATACTTGGTCGTTATACTTACTTATACTACAGTGAACCCGTACGCTTGCGGGGAACCGACTAGTAGAAAGTTAGTATTTTAGGTTCAAGTCAATGGCACCGTTGCCGGGGATGGCGTTGTATGTCTTTTGAATAGGACTTGTCGATAGCTTAGTAGTTAGTAGTAAGTGATTTACTTTTCTATTTTATTTCGTACGTATTCGGCAATTGCATTTTTACTCTTTTGTTAGTGTTTCAGGTTTATGAAAACACGCTCGCAAGGAAATAAGAGTGAAGAAAGGCTACAGTTGGATCCTGAGACAATAGCAAGAAGAAACAGAGCCTTCTTAAGAAGGATGAACGCTGCCAGATGAGAGAACGAGAACGAGAACATGGACATTAGTAATAAGTTGGATGATGCGGCAAATGAGTTTAATCAGGAATTAGGCCGAGTTAAAGGCACTGGAGGGAGTGGTAGCCAGAATCAAGTTTCGATAGGGGACAGCCAGAGCCAAAACCCGGGCACACAAAACGTAAACAATCCAGCTCACAACCTTGTCCAACATCCTCAGAACAACCCTGCTTACCCACAGAACAACTTCCCACCAAACAACTTACCTTACCCTTACCCATACCCACCTTATCCGTATCCACCATACCCGTATCCTCCACCCCCTGTTTACAACCAACCATCAGCTTATCAACCACCACCACCCCAACAAGTACCCGTACCACCTGCTAATCCTCAGTACGTGCCTCAGAACGCAAATCAGAACATGGCCATTAGAGAAAGGTTCGCGGCACAACCGCAAAGGTACTATGATGGAGTGGCTTTGCCCCCTGTAGAGGCAAACAACTTCTCGATTTCCCCAGAAATTCTTAAGCTGCTTACCAAGAATCAATTCAAGGGGGAGGTTGGGAAGGAGAATCCTCATACTCATCTGAGGAGTTTTCTGATGATCGTATCGACGTTTAATTATAACGGCATGTCTGAAGATGCCAAGAGGCTCAGGTTGTTCCCATTCTCTTTGATGGAAATAGCTAAGGAGTGGTACGATAACACGCTCCCACGGGGAGGTGTAACCACGTGAGCCGAGCTTGAGCGTATGTTCCTCGAGCGATTCTACCCTCCATCGAGAACGATTAAAGCAAGGATAGAGATTTCTTCCTTCCGCCAGAAGCCAGGAGAGGATTTACGTCAGGCGTGGAAGATATATTCGAATATGTTGATTGAGTGCCCGCAGCACGGGTATAATGAGGGAGATATCATGACATTCTTCTACAGTGGAGCCAGCAAGGCTGGTCAAGCCCATCTTGATGCGTGTGCTAATGGAGCATTCCTGAACCAAGGAACAGCGAGGTGTAGAGAAATCGTTGACAATATTGTCACGAATGTTGGGGCATGGAACGAGGACCCAGACTTTCAGAGAGCTTGTAAGCTGGAGGAGATTAAGGGGACGAGGAAGCTGTTGATGACCATGATGGAAAAGATCAGTAACATTGAGGTTGGACAAAATTTGGTTGGAGGGAATGTAGCAGTGAGTGAGAAAGTGGACCAGCCCCCAGTTCAGCAGGAGGTAGCCAACTATATGGGAGAACCTTACTACAATCAAGGCGGGTATCCACAAGGTGGCAATCAATTTGGAAGACCTTCTTATGGAAAACCATTTGTACCTCCAGGTCCACAGCCTCCTCAAAATCAATGGAGGAACACACAAGGGTATCAAGGAGGCCAGCGGTCTCCTCAGAACACATGGAGGAAGAACGAAAATTTTTCATATGCTAATCCAAAGGCTGGAATTACAGTTCCTCCAGGTGTTGATCCAGGTTCGAAACCCCCGGGTGGAGAAGGCGGTGCCTCAACTGAGGAGATGTTGAGAGCTATCCTTCAGAAGGTGGAGGAAGGAAGCAAGAGATTATTCTCTTTGGAGTATGATGTTAAAGAGTTGCATAAGAAAGGTGATCAGCGTGATCAAGAACTCCAGAAGAGAGATGTAGAGCTGAATCGAATTCAGCAAGAGAACAATAGGCGGTTCACTTCTATGGAGTACCAGATTAGCCAGATCGCAAAATCATTGGGTAGAGCCGGGTAAATATCCTTCTATGCCGGAGGGGAACCCGAAAGAGCATTGCAAGGCGATCCAGCTTAGAAGTGGGACCAACTATGATGGTCCTCAGATGCCTGCTGATTCTGAGACGCCCCAAGGAGAGATTGAGGGACAAGAACATAAGAAAGATGGAGGTGAGACAGTTGAGGAAGAAATTGAGATAGAGAGCAAAGAGCCTGAAGAGGAAGGCATTGAGAAGATTGAGAGAGTTCCAAAGTGGAAGAAGGCAAAGGAAGCAAGGGAGAAAGTGAAAGAGACCGAGCATGATGAATGAGGGGTACCCAAATCTGTGATACCCGTCCCGTATCCACAGCGCTTCATGAAGAAAAAGTTTGATGAGAAATTCGCTAAATTCCTTGATATTTTTAAGAAATTGCATATTAACATTCCTTTTTATGATGCTTTGGAACAGATGCCGAATTATGCCAAGTTCCTGAAGGACTTGATAGCGAAGAGGAGGCGAGTAGATGAGCCCAAGTTGGTACAGTTGAACCATGAGGTGAGTGCATTAGTGCACAAGGCGCTTCCCCCGAAGTTGAAAGATCCCGGGAGTTTCACGATCTTATGTGATATCGGGAATGGAGTTAAGAAGGGAGCGTTGTGCGACCTTGGAGCGAGCATCAATCTTATGCCATTGTCGTTATTCAAGAAGTTGGAAGGTGGAGAACTTCAGCCGACAATGATGACGCTTCAACTAGCCGATCGATCTATAACTCGACCTTAAGGTGTGGTCGAAGACGTCCTCGTGAAAGTTGGGGATCACATTTTTCCAGCCGACTTTGTAGTGTTCGACATGGAGGAAGATGAGCACGTGCCTTTGATCTTGGGAAGACCGTTCTTAGCGACAGCTGGGATGGTGTTAGATGTGGCAAATGGGAAGTTCACATTGAAAGTTGACGATCAAGAGATAAAGATTTCCCTATATGAGTCCATGAAGTACCCGAAGGAGGATGAGAGTTGTTATTGCATGGATGCCATTGATCCTCGTGTTGAAGACACACCTTCTATCCCTAATCCTTCTTATATTCATGATTTTGTTAGTCCTTCACTTGATAATTTAACCAATGAGCATTATGATCTTGATTATTTTGATAGGGATAAAGTGAAGAAGTTGAAGGATGAAGGAGTAAAAAGCGTGGATGTGGTCCAGTTAGAGGGAAAATGAGGAGTTGAGAAGAAAAAGTCCAAGCGCAAGAAATTGCTTAGTAAGACTCCTCCAGATAAAGGTGAGAAGAAGTTGAGACCCCTAACACTTGAGGTGGAGAAGGAAGCAAAGGAACTCATGATGGAGGGACATCAAGAAAAGGAATTCAACCACCACTCTTATGAGAGTAAGGGAGGTAATTTTGAGTATCATGTCCCATAAGCTCCTTTGAGCTCGGTCCGGCATTAGGACCTTAAAAATAGCGCTGGATGGGATGCAACCCATTTTTATTTGCTTTTGAGTGTTTTATGTTATTAGGGTGTTGTTGAATCGTAAGTTTAACCTCGTATTTGAGAGTTTATTTTGTAGGCTTGTCTCGAAGGAGTAAAGGTATCATTGAGTTATTCAGATTGAAGGGACCAACTCGAGACAAAGGAGTGTGACACGTTGTTGAGAAACTTGAATTATTTGGATGAGGTAACCCACAACCCCAAACTTAGACCTCTTCACAAGGTCGAAGTTTGGGGGGTGGAGTTTTTTATTTATTTTATGGTGACATTGCACAAGTGCACACCCTCTCTTGAGTGAGTTTGGTTATTTGGTATCTTGAGATGCTCCTTGAGCTGTTATTGATTTGATTTGCTACTACATATTTCATGTCTATCAATCATCTTATGCTTGTTGATTGCTATCTTTGAGTATGATTTGGTGAGTAGAGTTAAGTTGTGAGGTTGAGTTAGGAATTCTATTGTGTGGGTGTTTGAGTTAGAGTTGATTTGAGAGAGAACTAGTATGCTTGCGATTTTTCCTTTTGAGTGCTTGTGTGATGAGAGTGAGAATTCACTAGGACTAGCATGGATGTGAAAGCCGTGAGATTTGAGCCTTTTGAGATTTTGATGCATGAATTGATCTCTTCGTTTGTGAGTGGATCGTCACCTTGGAGGATGCTAGAACTTGTGTGTGCTCTTACTTCTTGATTGTGTCTAGTTTGATATGCCAAATGTGATCTTGGGCCATCTTTGTTTTGAATGAGTCACTTAGCCAAAAAATTTCCTTACCATTGACATTTGTCCCTTGTTAGCCCCTTTGAGCCTTAATCCTATTTAATTGGCTAGCACATTTAAACACCATTCCAAGTTCCTAAGCCTTTTTGTCCCCATTTGAGTGGAGAATAGGAAAAGTGTGAATGTGAAGGGATTGAGTTGAGTTGAAAGAGGAAAATGTGATTGCTTGAGTGAGTATGAGAAGAAGGTGTGATGAAGTTATGAGTTGTGGGAAAGAACAAAAAGTTGAGAATGAGCAAAAGAAAAAAAAATGATGATGAGCTCATGTGAGTTGTGTGCAAAAGAGAAAAAGAAAAAAAAGTGAAGTGAGTTAGAAAAAAAATTGAAGTGTTGAGAGTATTGGAATTGAAAGTGTGTTGATTGAGAATGTTTGAAGTATTCTGTTCCTAATCTCGAAGTACCGAAGTTTGATTTTCTATTCTCCATTCACTTAAGTCACTTACCCATATTGTTATCCCACCTGTCCAAATAGCCTACATTACAACCTTGAGAAAAATCCTTTTTGATTCGGCATTGATTTCTAGAGTATGGTCGGAGTTGAGAGTGCTTACAAGCCTATGGCTGCTGATATGCGTGATTGATTATTTGAGTGAGTCCCTTATTATTGATATACACTTGTGAGGGAGTGAAACACATCGTTGAGTGCACATCCATGTTTGATCTTGGTGTTTCTTGTTGTTATTGCATGAGTATGATGAAGGGGATAAGTTTGTGTACGTGTGAACGATCTTTGAAGTTTGAGCTCTATTACTTGCATGATTTAGTTCTTTGACTCATTCCTAACAATTTCACTTGACTTATTATTTCGTTGCTTGAGGACAAGCAACATGGTAAGTTTGGGGGGGGGGGGGGGTTGATTAGGCGTGAAATTGTTATGTTTTGGTGCCCGATTTACCCATGTTTTGAGTGTTTTTAATGAGTGTTTGGAGTTATTTGAGTATCATTTCTATAAACTGATGAATTTTTCTCTTTGGTTTTCATAGATGGATAGAGGGTGAAAAGAGGAGTTCGTAGGACTTTAAATCGGCCAAAACAGACTCCCGGTTGAGGAGATATGAAGATTTTACGAACATGTGTACAGCTGCCGAAAAGTGCTCGAGCTCGACCACTCGTGCACTGTGCACGAGTTGAATCAGGTCGTGCACTAGTGCACGAGCAGTGCACGAGCGTACGTGATTTTTGGCCCAAAAACGCCCAAATTCGATCCCAAGCCTATTTATACTTTTTTCCAAGCATATCAACACATACCAACACATATTTTTACATATTTTGAGCGAGGAGAAAGCTTGGGAGGGAGATTGGAAGAGTTTTATACGTTGTAATCGAGGTTTTAATTTACGAATTCTTAGTTTTAATATTTCTTTTGAACGTATTAGATTAATTCTTTCTTTCTTTACTCTTTGAGACGATGAACCCTAGTTTTTCAGATTTATATAGATTTCTTTAGAGACTTTAATTTGTTCTTTCATTTATGCTCTTGATTTCTTTCGTTAATTTAATTATACATATGATTATTGTTCTTGTGATTGCTTTTATTATTCAAACCACCATGTTAGGCTAGAACTCTTGCATGCTTAGGATAGGATGAACTCGTAGAAGAAGGATATTGGTATGTAATTAGGGTACTTCGTGACGTTTAGTTTTAATTCTCTTAAATAATGAATTCTTAAAATCAATCTTAACTTTACCTTTGAATTTAGTTCGAAAAGTATTCGAGAGAGGACGACCTTATCACTCTTTAACAACGAGTAGACTTAAGGAGAGGGTTTAGAAAGGGTTAATTAATCTACCGGTTTATCTAGGGAGGACGACCGCATCACCTTAGTTAAATTAGGGTCTCGTTAATTAAGCATTATCTATTAACTTGTTAGTGGATTAGTGAAGTCGATTGTTAGGATAAAGTATAAGTGTTTTAATTCTTGAGTTTTCATCTTGTGATCTTTTACTTAGGTTATTTCTTGCGCGTCACGGTTATTTTTATTATGTACCTGCTCCGTTAGTATACGTAGGAATTTCTATCCTGAGCATCATCATCTCATATTTGAAAACACACGTTTACATTCGTAATTTAATTTTTCTTTTTGCATTAATAGAGTAATTTAGTTAGATTATATTTTATTTTCTTCTAAAAAATCCAAAAACATACACTCATATTAGCTACGACGCGTAGATCTTCAGGGATCTGTTCGCATACACTCCTTCCCTTGGGTTCGATAATACTTGGTCGCTATACTTACTTATACTACAGTGAACCCGTACGCTTGCGGGGAAATGACTAGTAGAAAGTTAGTATTTTCGGTTCAAGTCAGAGATCCCGTCGTCCTCTGCCGTATCGCCATCGACCAACATAGGGAATCTTGGAGAGGTGTTGCTCGAAGCGTCAATCTCGATAGACACCACTTGATGGGCTGAGTTCAGAGAGAACCCGATTTCCTCATTGAATTGTTTTAAATTCTGTGGAGCAAAGTACTCGAGCCCATTATCCGGAATTGTTGTTTCAGTTCCAACGGGCTGAGGATCCGCACTTACTTTGGATCTGTGAAGCAATTCGGGATTTGGGCCTAAGAGTATCAAGCCCACTTCTAACCGGTCTGGAAACTGGGCCGCCCCGAGCATTGGGCTGACTTGACTTGGCCCAGCCATCATTTGAGTTTTATTAAGATCGTATTTGAGATTTACATCTTCAGTCGTGCAAAAATTCTCGAAATTAACACCAGCCATCATCATCAAACCTTGTGGGCCCGTACCTTTCTCAGACCCGATGTCCTCGTAACGTGCCCCGCCGCCCATGTTTTTGTGATTCCCAACGCTTACCCTAGGGTATCCATCCGAACCGTCTCCTGAAGATTCCGCCCCTTCGTTTACCTTCTCCCCGTCGGAATCACTCACCCGAAAATCAAAGTCCAATTCCAAGGAATCTTCGCTGTCCGACTCCGTACTAACATAGGACAATTCGTCATCGTCCACCATATCCTCGTCCTCCTCTTTTATTCTGATATGGTAGTTTCTGCCATCAACGAGCACAGTAATGGGGTGCATTGGTATTTCTGGGAAGGAGGTTCGGACTAAGATTCTTGCAAACTGAAGTTTTCTTTTAAGTCTCGTATCTTCATCTATCCTGACCAGAGAACCGAAGGATGTCGAAATTAGGCTGAAGAATCGCCCGGACCATGCATGAAGTGGTACCCCGTACCAATTTGTCCAGACCAATCTTCTATTACTCACTGTATCCTCGCTCCAAGGCTCTACGAAGTCTAGCCATTTGTTTACAATATCCCAATTGATGTCCTTACAATTTTCATCCAAAGGCTGTAAAAGAATCATGTCACCTCCAAGAAACTTGACCACCAAGGTATCTTCAACCACCACTTGCAAGTCATTGCCCACATCAATCCATGGTTTGTCATTCCTAAGTTTGCCAACCCACGCATTGGTAAGCCACCTTCTCTCTTCCTCTCTAGATGAAAAATGCATGCCCGAGTGCTTTGCAACTCTTTCCATTGGTTTGTTCTGGAAAGCCTCTTCTGTAGGTTCTGGACTGTCTTTATTTGTAAGGCCACCAGCTACCTCTGCATATGATGTTGCTTCCTTCTTGTACGCTGGACGTAAAACCTGATAACGATATTTCAGAATATATTTTTTAGACACTGCTTCCGGACCTCTTGAGAACTTGGATACGTTCGCTCTCAGTTTGTAGGAATCTAACCAGATGTTGTTTAATTTCTCCTCCACCTCCTTTACATGGATATTTTTCCCGAACCTAACAAACCTATAACGGCGTCCCCGTTTATCTCTTTTTTCAGGGATGAACAGGTCCCTGATCCTTTCCACCGTCGAAAGTTCGTCAAACAATCTTTTCCAAGAGCACGAGTCCGGGAAGTTCTGGAAGTAAAATGTAACAAATCTTTCGGGAGAATTCCAAACGCCAGACCAATTGTTTCCTCGCGACACCGATCTACTGCCATTCTGCCGGCTAGGGTTCCTAAGGCTAGGTATATGCCTCACCGGTTGCCACTCAGAAGAAGGGTGGAAGAAGCGAGACCTACGAACTACCCCCCCGCTCGCTCTTCATCTCTCTCTCTCTCTCTTACTCTCTCACTACCTCTCATCTCTATTAATTATCGAATGTTAGCAGCAAATTGTTGCCCCAAAAGTGTATATAAATTCACTTAGTGGACATAATTTAACCTCAACTTCATTCCATAAAGTCGGAAATTAATTATGCACCAAAATTACTCAAAACGGTTATATCCCACTACGTTACATATTTTGTGGATTAAATAATTAGACATAATTATTCCGTGGATTACAGCAAAAAAAAATTTACTATTCACTTAGTGGACATAATTTGACCAAATCAACTCCATTCCATAAAGTGGGAAATTAATTATGCACAAAAATTACTGAAAACGGTTATATCCCACTAAATTACATATTTCGTGGATTAAATAATTTTGCATAATTATTTCGTGGATTAGAGCAAAAAAAAATTACTAATCCTCTAATATTTCGAAATTTCAGCTACGAAATATGGTACTCTCCTTAATTTCGTGGTTTGAAAATGGTACTCTCCTTAATTTCAAAACCTTATATATATCTAATATTACTAAAATTATATATACACTCTTATAGCTAATTTTTTTTAAAACCGTATATATATATATATATATAAATACATATATATATATATATATATATATATATATATATATATATATAATATTACTAAAAAGATATATACACTTTTCTAGATATTTTTTTCTTAAAACCGTATATATACACTCTTCTAGTTTTTTTTAAAAAAAAACCGTATATATCAATACTTAATTTTTTAAACCGTATATATATATCAATACTTTTTTTTTAAACCGTATATATCAATAATTATTTTTTAAAACCATATATATCAATACTTATTTTTTTAAACCGTATATATCAGTACTCTTCTACATATTTTTTTTAAATACTTATTTTGTAAAACCGTATATATCATTACTCTTCTACATATTTATTTTAGAACTGTATATATATATATATATATAATATTACTAAAAAGATATATATACTCTTCTAGGTATTTTTTTTAAAATCGTGTATATATATTTTCAATAATAGAATATGATTTGTTGAATATAATGGAATATTACTAAAACGATTTAAAGGATATAAAGTGTGATAATTTTCATATACTCCATACCATATTAGTAACCGAACATTACCAATATACATTTATATCAATGAAGAAATATACATTCAGAAAATTACATCAAACATCAAACAATATAAATCGTGCAGTTACTTCCGACGTCGTTCCCAACCGAGTCCGATGACATCGTTGTTTCGTCAAAAAACAACAATTCTATCAAAGAGAAACGGTCATTAACTTAACAATATTTGCAAAGATCGATTAGAGCACTTAACGGTCTTGATCGGATAGATGAATCTTCTAAGTTGTGGACATTGGGTGGAAGGACTCGGAAATTCATCTTTTTACCAAAATACACGAATAACAAATGAATAATAACATGGTACCAATTCAACAATGGACAAAAAAATAATGAATAATAAAAAAATGGGAAACACATGACCAATTTATAGGAATTTATTGAAAAAATGTTACAAAACCAGGGGATGAGATCAAAAGAAAAATAGATTAAATGTTATTAGACTATAATAAAAAAATATTGAACCGAGTGAAATGTTATTCGACAATTTTCAGTGGGTTATTTTTTTCAATTGTTATGATTTTGATTATTGAAATTTATATTTTTTTAATTTGGTGATTATCGTCATCACTAAATGAATTGAATTTTATGTCTTGCATGCATGTTGGGGGGTTGGGTTGTGGGGGGGGGGGGGGTTTAAAGAAACTTATGAAATTTCAATTACTTTTGATTACTATATATATAATTTGGCTCATTTTCAATTTGATTGCAATTAGATTAATTCGATTAATGAAAAACAGTCAAAATTAAACAATTTTTCATGATTATTAAGAGTTTGTAAAAAGAAGAAATTAATCGGTCGGGGAGAAAATGGGAAAATAGGTTACTTGTAAAGTAGGATTGAATTTGGGGATGATCCACCACTTTAATAACATTATCTTCGTTGTTCATCAATAAATCTACATGCAACTAGAAACAATTGATTTGCCTATCTATTCTCAGTTTTCTTTTGCTTGTTTCGACAATTATAATTAAAAGATACTCCATCCTTCCCCTCTTAACTTTTAGAGGTGGGGTGATACAAATTTTAAGTTATTTTATTGATTTTTGAACCAATGAATTAAAAGTATTTTAAATATTCAGGGTCTGAAAGTTATTGTGAAATTGTCACAAAAACAAAATGTGAAAGTCATTAGGGAACAGAGAAAATATCAGATAATTTTTAAACCATGATCCATTTTTCCGGGGGTTGGGGGAGGGGGGTCAATATGTCATCCCTACACCAACAACACTTATTATCTATGAAATGTATACGAAAATTCGTTGGGTTTCTTATAGTTCATGGAAATTAAAATTTTCTTGATATAGAATAACTCAATATTATTTAATTAACATGCTTAATTCCCTTGTTGGAATTACCAATAAATAAAATTTCTTTTTTGGCATAAGCTAAATACCCATCCAACTAATGGAGATACACCTCTATCAATATTTTAATATTCTATTTAAATTGTCAAATTACATATATAACCTTAATAATTAAAAAAATCTAAGGCTACATACACCCTCATCTCATTCTTATGCAAGAAAATGTTTTGGAAAAAAATATTTCCAAAAAATTAACACAATATTTCGGCAAAAATATTTTTAAAAAATTAACACAATATTTCGGCAAAAATATTTTTAAAAAATTAACACAATATTTCGGCAAAAATATTTTCAAAAAATTAACACAATATTTCGGCAAAAATATTTCCAAAATATTAACCAGATTTTGAAAACTCGTTGCCAAAAATTTAAACCATTCAAAATTTCGGCAACTGGTGTCCGAAAATATATAAAATTTTCGACTAACCAGGTCCGAAAATTGGTTTGACGGAAATTTGAAAAAAAAAAGGTGCAAATGACAATCACACAACTTTTAATGTCATTCAGTGCCTAAAAGATCAATGTTTCGTACATAAATACACACAATATAAACAACTAACAATATTTAACAATTAAAACTAGGGTTTATACAATAAAGAGAAAACATATGAAATAAGGGACAACAAAAACATGTCTAAATGCTTCCATTTTCACCGCTTTCTAGTTTAAAAATATGAAATAATCGCTGTTGTGCCGTCTGATCGTGTTATGACGGAGACAAAATTAATCTCTTTTTTTTCTTTCGCACGTATATGGTTGAACGTCTTCTGCGTAACAATGAGATGGGGGTGTATGTAGTCTTAAATTTTCTTTTGTTTTGTTTAATTATTAAGGTTATATACGTAATTTTACAATTTTAATAAAATATTAAATTATTGATGGAGGTGTATCTCCAATAGTTGGAAGGGTATTTAGCTTGAATTTTTTTTTTTTAATCAAATATAGTTGATACAATTTACACCATAGGTGTAGTCCCATTTTATATAACTAGTTTTCTACTACATGTGTTGCAAGTTTATATGTAAGTAGTTTGTAAGAAGTGTAGAGTTATGTCACGTTTAACTTCGACATAAAGAAAACTTTCATTAATTCTATCACAATTTCCATAGTGAAAAGAATAATTTGTATCCATGATTTGAACATGACTTGCTAATTCATAAAATGAATATCTCTAATAAGACTCTAAATCTTCAATAGTTGTCTAAAACGTGTTTACAAAATTTATGTGAGGCGAGAAAATAAAACAAATTGGTCTCCATCTAAAATGATAAATGATCAATTCAAGATTTATTTTAGCAAAAAAAAAAAAAATATATATATATATATATATATATATATATATATATATTAATCATTCACTATAGAAAGTGAAACAATGAACCAAGCGTTATTCAATGAGTATCAAAGACAATTCTCATCTTTTGCCACCTACGCTACCATGTTTTCTAGTTGTTAATCTAACACATTGCAAACTATAAATTCACTACAACACTTATTTCTTAAACTTTGAATCTCTTTTAAACAAAGTTACAAAATGAACAAAGTAAAAAATTTAGAGAAGCAAATTATACCAGAAAATTTAATTACCGAAAAATTGAAAAAAATATATGAGACTTTCTTCACTTGTTTCCTTTCACCCAAGATGAAGAAGATTAGTGGTGGTAAATTCACAACATATATATTATCATACCATATTGTTTAAACAATTATTTTTACTACAATCATCAAGTAATAACCAAAGATTATCATAGAATTTTTTTTCATTAAAATGCAGCTTATAAACATATTTTAATATCTATTACATATCACAACACGTTAGGAAGATATTGCTTTCATTTATGAGGTAATCCATGATCATTAAACTGATAAAAAGTTCTTATTCACCCATGTTCCCTTCTCCACTTAAAGTGAAGCAATGGAAGTATTTCATTCTAAGTATTCAAAGCCTACAAGAAAAGTCAACAACTTCATTCTTAAAAAGACCCAACCAGTTATATTAATACATGAAAGTCTGAAGAAGAAATTAAATCAAAAGTAAAAAGTAAAAAATACAACAGAAGAAAAAAAAAGAATTATTTTTTTAATTCAGAGAAATATGAATGCATTGACACACAATACTTGAACACAATGAGTTTATTTAATTCCCTTTCTGATATCAGCTTGGAAAGCAATGTAATCTCTAGTGTAGCGAGGAAGAATTTTTCAGATTCAAATATCAGTATCATAATATCTTGATTGTGAATACAAACTTCAAGATCTTTTATTATTCAAAACTAAACCCAATCTCTTATTCACAACCACCACAACAATAAAATATAATTCAAATGAAACATCTGTAAATGGATAAAATATATTAAGTATTAAATTATGAAGAGTACACTCATGTTAAAGTACATATGAAGCTGCAAAAAAGAATGGTGAATCATTAGAAAATCAGTATAAATAGCATTATACCTCCAACCTTCACATAGGAGTTCTATGAGAACCATCGTTAACACAATGAATTTTATTTTAGCTCCATTTCTGAATTTGCATCAGCTTGAAATGCAGATTAACTTTGGTGTAGGGGGTCATAAATTTTCCAGATATAAATTTGTGTACCATCATTTTGAGTTCAAGAAACTCTTGATGCTATCGTTAACTTTCTCGTTCCCAAATAGACAAATATAAAAACATTAAATGAAAGAGGTCTTATTCATATAGGCGTATGATGTGGAAAAATTATGTGAAACTGAAAAAGAGAAGGGAAGAATTAACACAGAGAAAAAGATCATAATAACAGACAGGAAGGAGTAGGGCGAGAGTACAGATATTTTTATAAGACACATAGACATATATATTAATACATATGTATTTTTAAATTATTAATGTGTGATATAATTTGAATCTGGAATCAAGTACCTGGACACCAAATAAATGAAAGATAGCTGAATCAGGCTTCTGACCCCAAGCTCCAAGTGAAGGAGTGACCTGCAAGATAATTAAGATTAATCTTGTTGCAAGTATTACATTCTGCAAATAATATAAAATCATATAAAGAAACATATAAAACAAGAAGCTCCCCGTCCACCAAAAGTATGCTCATTTCTTTTATGTAAACTATCATTTTGGTATCACCTATAATCAGTTATTTTATTCATAAATGAACCCCATAATACCATTACTTTGCTCAATGAGCATAATTTTAATGAATAGAGGGAGTATTTTTTTTAAAGTAAAAATTAGTATGAAACACTATTAACCAAGAAAACATATCACATTTAGACCATGGTCAAGTAAATGAGGAAACACTAACATACATAACATGGTGCCTTTCGCTTTCCAGCACTTGGATCCTCTCCGCAAGCATCCAAGGTGTATTCATATTTGTAAGTTGGAGAAAAGTTTAAAATACCTTTATATTATCCATCAATTGCACGACCCTTCCTAAGCTCTTTCTTTAGTTGCAAAAGACAATTATCACTTCTTAGCCTATCTGAACAAAACACATTTCACTTGTGTAACAATAAATTAACACCAAAGCTCAAAACGTCAATAGAGAAAAGTCTGCTATCAGATATTAATGTTTGATATCTTGTTAAACATATAATGTAATGTTCACTCTGTCTCTAATGTAATACAATATTAGTTGTATCCATCGCTTTAAATACACACCAAACATTAAAAAATTGGCCACGAGCTGCAAAAAATGGGAAATATACAAAATGCAAAAGATGATTAGTATTTTTCATTTCAAATCAACAATTTCAACTATATTATCTTCTCTCATCATTCTGAAATTCAATCCCACCTAAAACCATATGTTTGTACATGATATCCAAAAATAAAGAACAAAAAATTTCAACATCAAAATGAATTGATAATTAAAATCTGCACAAACATAAATCCTACATGATCATAAAATTATTTTTTAGTGACATTGTGGTTAATAAAAGGGAATAAAATTGCTTTTGATGAGATTTTAGTAAATAAAAATTTGCTATTTTTAAAAAGGGGCAATCAAAATTGGGATGGAGGGAGTAATAATTACATAAAACACAATATCATATTAGTAGTGAAATCGTGGTTGCTCCAATATATACCATCTTTTTGCTATAACAATTATCAAACAAATTGCACCCACATAGTAATCTATTCTTACTTATCTTGTAGGTTCATCCACAGGAGAAAAAATATCATTGAATGGAGAAATATACATGACTTTCTTCTTAAAATAGATATACTTTTGAAGACGAAGTGGCAATGGGGCAGCTCCTCCAATTAACACTTTGATAATTAACCTAATTTTTTTGGGAATCTAAACCAACAAATTGCCACAATTTAGGAATATTAGGCAATTGAATAGACATAAGAAACCTTAAAATTGATAAGCACGCTTGGAGTCACCCTCAAACAACCATTACGCGCACCACTGCAAATAAGGAAGATGTCGAGAAATTCTTAACCTTGTGAGACAAATTTCAGTATAAAAATCATCTCCTTCAAACCAACTGCAAGAATTCAAGATATTTTTTAAAACAAATAACCACAATGCATAAGTAAACATTAGATACCATACAATGAGAGCACATTAATCATCATATGTTAACTTGAATACACACCTCTCCATGAGAAGTACACAATTTGGAGTAATAATTCAATAATTTAGAAATCACGTGTGATTTCCAAATTCTTAAGTGAACCCGTCGACCCGTATATCTGGCGGCTGTTGAAACAAAATATAAATCAATCAGTCACCAATTATGGATAATCATCCTAATTCAGCAAAACTAAATCCAAGAGTAGCCCACTTGAAGAGAGACCACGTCAAAAGGAAAAGGATGACGGATCATGGGTTCGGTGATAGTAAAAATGAATAATAATATAAGGAGGAAGGCAAATCATCGGATGGTAAATTTGGGAGGCCATAGGTCAAGGATAAAAGTGAGGAAGAAAATTAATTAGAGGGGTAAAATTATCTAAAAATATTTCTCGCAAGCTTACCACTTTTTAATATGTTATAAATTATAGATAAAGTTAACTAATAATAAGGAAGTAAAACCGATGTGGAATATCTATATTTTTTAGAGTAGACGTGAACAAGGGTTAAAAATTACATAGTCTCTCGAAAGAGATTATTGAGTACATAAATTGCTAAGAAAATGCAACAAAAGTGTTGGATAAAAACCCCGGCTTTGGCTTTACAAAGAATAAAGATAAAGATTTCTTTTTTGGAATTAACCACAATTATTAATTTCCTAAAAAATAATAAGATAGAATTAGATGTTGATATAATTAAAAGACCTTTTTATAAGATAACGTTTGAAAAAAAAAACTTAAGAGTATAAAATCAATGAGAAAGCATTATATATGTGAGAAAATCTAAACCAAGTTAAAATGTCAATCACTCACTATCATTAAAATAAAGATTAAAAATTTTAAATTTAGAATTATGTTCAGTAATCACTTGTTTTAATTTTTAATGATATATATGAAATAATAATAACATTAATTATTTATGAAATGTATAAAAATTTCATTGGGTCTCTAATAATTCATGAAAATTAAATTTATCTTGATATAGAATATTTCAAAATATTTCATATACGTAATTCTTTTGTCGGACTTACCCCACGAATTGGAATTTCCTAAATATGATTTTTTTTCTCAAATATAGTGAGATAGAAGAAAAGTTGATACAATTAACACTCTATGCCAAATACCATATCTTATTATACTATATTTTCAAACCTCTCCAAAATGATGTGTCAACACCACCTTATTCTTAGGGTGATGTGGCATGTCCAAAATCTCTCTATTTCAAAATACAGAATTCTCATTAAAAGTTATTTTAGGCATGGTTTAATTTTTACTAAGACTTAATCTACACCATATATTTTACACTTTTAATCTCAACCATACATTTCATTTTGTATTTTCTATAAATGTCAAATCTCTTTTTAGTTTCATTCTAATTCACAACCCTAATCCTCATCTCTTCTCTTCATTTTCTCATTTGTTGTGTACTATGTGAAGAAATATGATTTTATTTTTTGTTCGTTTGTTTGGATTATTTCTGTAATTTTTTGTGTAGATCACCATCCCTCTTTTTTTGCAGGTAAACAAATTTATTATGCACATGGAGACGATTAGGCACACATTATAAGAAAATTATATGTGCATCTTGAAGATAATTTGAACGTATTCAGAAATTATTTGTAAGTTTCTAAAGTATATTTATATTCATATCTTTACATTCGTGTTTTTTTAGAATCCACCATCAATAACTTTTTCTCTTTCAATAAGAAAATTCTCTCATCACACGTCTACGATTTTGATCCAACTATTATTCTTTCCCGGATAAGGCGTGCGTTATTGTTTTATATTTTTTCGTTTTGTATTGCAGGTAACCTAAAAGTGATGTAGAGACATTTTTTCATGGTCGAACGATATCTCTTCTTAGATATTTTTGGAAGTTATTTTTGTAAAATATTGATAGATGTGAAATTTTTGTAGGAGGAAAATAAAATATTTTGAAAAAGATATTGTTACCAAAATGATGTATAATACCAAAAATATTCTGCCATCAAATATAATATATTGCCTTCAATAATAGATTGTAATAAAAAAGTTTATTTTTGGATAAAATTATGTGGCCAAAATAGACTATTAAACTGAAAGATACAGATATTTTTTCTATACTAGGATATCGATTTTTCTTTAATATTTTTTAACATAAAAATATTAAAAAAAATATTGTAATTTATAAATAAGTAAAAAGCTGTTATTTCTTATATAATTAATTTATATATTTTTTCTTAAAATATGTGGAATAAATTTTTTATGGATTGAAAATTATAGTGTTGGGAAAAAAAGGACATTAAATTTATTTACTAACAATTTCAGTACTATAACTTTTAAAGTATCTTACTCTAAAATAAAATAAATCTGAGTATATTTTAATCAATGAAAACATAACATTTACCTAAAATATGGAAAATTATTTTAAATATTATATTAGTGCAAGTTGATTTTTTTCACGGTTGATTTCTCTTCTAAAATATTTTTGGAAGTTATTTTTACAAAATATTGATAGATGTGAAATTTGTAGGAGAGAATTGAAATATTTCATAACAGATATTGTTACCGAAATAGTGTATGATACTAAAAAAAAATTTGACACCAAATATAATATATTGTCTTCAATAATAGATTATAATACAAAAATTTATTTTTAGATATAATTGTGCCGCCAAAATAGACTATTAAACTGTAAAGTACATATACTCTTTTATAGTCTAGGATTTTAATTTTTCTTTTATATTGTTTTAACATACAAATATTAAAATACTTTTTTCGAACGATTTATTTTCTTAGATATTTTTGAAATTTATTTTTGCAAAATATAGAAAGATGTAAAAGTTGCAGAAGGGAATTGAAATTTTTCAGAAAATATATTGTCACCGAGATAGCATATAATTCTCAAATAATATTGCCACCAAATGTAATACCCTACCTTCAATAATAGATTATAACACAATTTTTTATTTTGGATAAAATTCTACCTGCAAAATAGAATTTGAAACGGTGAAATATAGATATTATTTTGTAGAGTAGGATTTCGATTTTTTATAACAATTGATTTTTTTTAACTTTTTTTATTTTCAAAATATCTATATGTAAATTGAATTAAAAAAAGAATAAGATTAATACCTAAACGCCATTTTTATTGTTGAATTGTGTTATAAATACCAACACATTAATCAATTGTTCTCACACAAACATCTTTACAATATTTAATTTAACTATGACATCATTTTTGTCAAATGTTACCTTTAGATTTGAAATGTGTGATTCTATCTGCAGATTTAAACTTTTGTGTTCGGTTGTTATTGTATCTTCATACCATGAGGAAAAACTGGGCATGCAAGTATACAACAACTGTAATTTTAAGTAATATTTAATGTGAGTTTGAATGTGAATTAGTTAATATTTTTCAAATGTTCTATTTATTCATGTTTAATATATTAATTTATTGTCCATTGAATTATAATTACAATTTTAATATTATATCAAAATTACAAGATATTTAAAAAAAAAAAAGTTAATGTCTATAATTTGAAATAATAATAATATTTTTTTTTCCAATACGCGAAATTCGCGGGGATACACACTTATTATATGATAAATCAGTTTTAATTTCCAATGTTAAGTCTCAAATATGCATGGAAACACCTCAAAATAAGGCAGGCGCAATTCATTATTACTTCCCAAAATTAAATATGAGTGTGTCGTCATCTATAAATTGTAATGCAAAACTAATCATATACTTAAAAAAAATTTACTTCAATTTAATGGCCTCTGTTAACCTTCTCCACTTGTTCGTCTTTTTTCTTTGCATTGCTGCTATAATTTCTAGTCATCAATGTAAGTGTCTTTATTTAATTATTTTTTTGGCTAGCTAGAAATTCATTAACATTTATTTATAATTTCTAGTCATCAATGTAAGTGCCTTTATTTAATTATTTTTTTGGATAGCTAGAAATTCATTAACATTTATTTTGAGATATTAGACGTGTCTAGCTAAAATTGATTAACAATTTTAATGGTGAGACCTTTTTTTTTTAATGGTGAGTCCCTTGATAAAATAAAATTTAAGTATGTATTATTTCAAAATGAAATTCAGGTAATGAGAAATTAATGTTTTATATAAACACCTGAATAATGAATTAATTAGTATGGTGAAAATCTGTGAGACAATATGTGTGAGAATATTGTGCAAAGTCATAAGATGAGTATGAAATAATTTGAACAAGTGCATGCATTTCTTTTAGATAGTAACATTTATTAACCATAAGTTAAAATTTTCATAGGTAGATGTCAAAAAGGTTTTTTAGTCACACAAGTTGTAAAATTATCTCTACATATATAATATATCAAATATATATATCTACTTTTGTTGTGCATATTGATAAGATATAAATAAAACATAGACAATCAAGTATTTAATTTTTGTAATATGATCAATTAATAATTTTGTGAAGAATAAAACTTCAGAAACCATCATTTTCTGCATACATATGTTTAGTATGATATTAATTATTTCGCTTTCGAAAATCAAAGTAATTAATATAAATTTCTAACCAAAATAAAATAGGTGTGGAGTTGGGAAGCAAGAGAGTAGGAATGGAAATTACAAAGACTTCAAAACTGGTGAACAAAGCCAAAAGCGATATTAAAGAGGAGAAAATAAATTTGTTCGTGTGCGAGAAAGACAAGTGTACGACTGCGTCGTGTTGGTGTTGTTTAGTATTGGGTGAGAATGCTTGTTGGTATACGCAAAATGAATGTGAGAAACGTTGCCACCCTCCATCATAATCAAATTATGTTATAATGATCATATATCCTCATTCATATTATTATAATAATAAAGTAATTTGACTCTATATTGTTTAATTTCGTACTCACTAATAGAAAATGAAAAAAAATCAAACCAAGTGGAATTAGGGACGGATCCAAATATTTTCATTGGCGGAGGCACAAAATAAATATCAGTATAAAACATATTAAGATATTTTTCACAGTAAAACAACTAACTATTATGATTATGGAAGCTTTTTCATAGGCTGAAATATTTGCAAGGTTGACTCACCACTCATTATCAACACAAGTAATTTTTTCTCAATATATATACAATTAAACCACTCATTTACTCATTGATTTTTCATCTAATTGTGTATACGAATTTTTATAGTATTCACTGTAGAAAATACTACTACCTAGCTAGAATTAAAAAATAATTTGAGGATTATAAACCGGGGTCATACACTTTTTTTTATTTGAATTTAATTTACACATTATATGATTATATATACATTTCCATCTATATTATTGATATTTAATATGTACGGTACAAGTCTGTCAAAATTCACGGGTCTGCAATACTCGTATTCGATAATAAATACAGTTAGTTGAATTATCATATAAATTAGATCAAATAATATCTCGTCTGAAAAAAGGGAATGAATTTAAGAAAATCAAATAAAATCAAACAAATCTGATAGTTGGCCAATCAAACTCATCAAATCGGCATCGGCCAACCAGAAAGCACCACGTGGCACCATGGAATTGGAGGAGGAAAGATTTCATCTTATCGCTCTATAAATAGGGCCTTCATTCATTCATTTAGATACACCAGCATTTAGAAGTTCAAGCATCCAAAAGAGCTCAGACAACTTCAGAATTTGCATTCTTCATCAAATGTGAGGTTTTCTTCGTGGAAAGCGATCACAAATGATGTTCGATTCGAAATTAAGGTCTAAAATCCCTCAAATTAAGTGTTTCTTCTCGAAGATTCGAAGAAGATTCAAAATCATTCTCCATAGGCTTTGAAGATTCAAAGACATTCTTCGCGGACTCAAGGCGTTTTTCGCGCAAATCAACCACAAACGACGTTCGATCCAAAATCAAGGTCTAAAACACCTCTAATCAAGCGTTTCTCCTAGAATATTCGAAGAAGCTTCAAAAGCGTTCTTCGTGAGCTTTGAAGATTCAAAGGTGTTCTTCCCGGCTTCAAGACGTTCTTCGCGCAAATCCACCACAAACGACATTCGATCCGAGATTAAGGTTCAGAACCCCTCCGATTAAGCGTTTCTCCTCAAAGGAGTACTTGAAGAACCTTCAAAGACGTTCTTAATCAACTCTTGAAGATTCAAACTCGAAGATTCAAATGACAGTTTTCACCCTTCGAAGACATTCATCCATCAATTCTCCAAAATAACGTTTAATCCAAAATAAAGTGTTTCGCCCTTGGATTAACGTTATATATCCAAATTCAACCTCAGACGAGATCAAAGTCGAAGATTTCGCCTACAAATTAGTCAAGTCAAGTTCAAATTAAAGATAAAAGTTAGAGGAATAAATTTAGAGTTGTAACCCGCACAAAATCCTCGATTTAATCTGAAGAAATTAAATTGTAAATGCATTTTCGTGTTTTTATATTTAATTCATGAATTTGTCTTTATAAGATAGTATATATATATATATATATATATATATATATATATATATATATATATATATATATATATATATATATATATATATATATATATAATTGGATTTTGGGCTCATAAACACGAAAATTATATAGTATAATTAAAGAAACTTTATCTCATACGATTTTCATTCGAACCAATCTAAACATATTAATACAATTAATTATTCATTGTTAGGTAAGTGAAACATCATTTTCCGACAAAAAAAATTTGTTTGTTGGATCGAATTGCAACCAAATGTTAAGTTCGGTTTTGTTTGCAAAGATTCAAAAGTTTAGATTAAATTGCAATTTGCGAAAAGGTTGTGATTTTATTTGCAATTAATCCAAATTAAAATATAAATATGTATTACTCTACAAACCCCATTATTTAACAACTTTATTCTTAAAACAATGAAGATTAAATATGTTGTCATTAAAATAAACTATTCATTAAATTTTAAATGAAATTTAAAATAATATTATATTTTCTCACAAAATTCAATAGTACTTAAAATTCTAGGAACCACCACTTTATAACAATCGCCACACCACAATCACCGACATTTCAAATCACACATCAATTTTTTTATTAGTCACACTACATAAACGAAGAGATGGAGAAAGAACAATGATAAAAAAAATGAAAAAAAAATTATGTGCGTGTAAAATTCGGGAAAAAGAATGGGAGAAGAGTATTGACTGAAAGAAAATCGAGATAAGGTAATAAAAAATCGTGCTTTTCCTCGATTGTGATGAAATCATTGTTCAATTTGTTGATGATTCTAAAATCCTTCAATTCGTACCGTTTTCGTTCAATTTTTGTTAATTTGTTTGTTTCATTTCATTTATAAATGTTATTTGTGGTAACTATTATTATGAACAACATCAAATTTTCATTTGGGTTGGATTATAATTTGTTGTTTATAATAATAGTTAACATAAATAGCATTCATATATACCTTCTCATTTAAGAAATTTTAGTCTTTTTATATTTTGTTTAGTCGATTGTTCTTTTATTCATTAGATTGCTACTGATTTTTTTATACCATTATAAAAGAAAATTATAGTATTCAATAAATTTTAGAGAAAATTGCAGCTAAGTATAGTCTTTTTAAGTTAAATAGCAACCAAGTGTAGTTCCTTTTTTAAATTACAATTAGGTGTAGTTTTTATTGTAAAAAGACTTTATTACCCTCATAAATTATTTCACTTCCCCATAAAGTCAACAGAATTCTATCTCATCTTACTCCTCCATCGTTCTCTCTCTAATTCGGATTTCTCCCTCATACACCCCTTTTCTCTCTCTAAATTCAAATCCAACAGATTTCTGTTGACATCGTTACAAATCTATTAAATCCGGCCAAAAGTCCGACGAGCCTCCATATATATCGATACCGCCATGGCGCGCGGTTGTAGATCGAGCAGCGATTGCACCACCATCGAATCACCGTCTTTGATATGAAAGAGTTACTCACTTTTATCTCTGTCTATCTGTATGTAGAAGTTATTTATCGTCGTCTTTTATTTAGGGGGTGGATTGAGTTTGTTGCAGAAGGGGGAGTGGGTTATGTTTGGCTTATTTGGAGAGGGGGCGAGAGTTTCTGCAAAAGGGGGAATATTGTTTGGGTTTGTTGGATACTGATGGGCTTATTTGTGGGGGTGGGGTGGGGCAGGGGGATGGGCGAGGGTTTTGTTGCAGAAGGGGGTTTTGAATTCCTCTTTGATGATTGTAATCTCCACGTTTGTTTGTAGATTTTTTCCTAATGGTGCAGAATGACAGTCTAGTGTTTGTTTGATTCCCACTATTTGTACATAATATGGATATTTATTTTGATTTTTATGACTACCTCCTAATGGCAGTAGCAACTCTGTTTCTTCCTTTTTCTTATTCTTTTTCTCTCCAATTATATTTTGTTGCAAAAAATGATTTTTTGTTGGATTTTGGTATTATAGTACCAAATTATAAATAATAATTTTCTTAATTTGGGTTTTTATTGTTGCAGGAGAAGAAGAGGATGAGAAGAACAGAAGAGAATTGTTTAGATGCTAAGATATATATTATGGTATTATGTTTAATCCATAGTACAAACAACTCATTTGTACTAATACCCATACTCTTGTACTATAAATTCTAAATTTGTATTATAGTATTATATCTTACATTGTGGTACAAACAATTTATTTACACAAATTAAAAATTTATACTATTCTTCAAATTTGTACTATGTTATTATTTTTTGTACTATACATTTGCGAGAATAATTATTAAATAAAGAAATGCAAATAAAAAAATGTCTGCATTTTTTTTTATTAAAAATTGAACATAAAACTTGATAAATTTAAAAAAACTGGAAGAGAAAAGTGGAAAAATAGATATCAAATCATAAAATAATGAAAAATAAAATGAATAGTGTCTAATCAATGAATAATGACTGAAAACTTAACATATATGCAATTGGAAAAAGGTATTATACCTAGTTGCAATTTTGTCTTAGAAAATACACCACACTTAGTGCTGTTATTCGAGCCGAGCGAGCTCGAGTACTTGATACTCGAGCTCGGCTCGAGCTCTTATCGAGTCAAGCCGAGCTCGGCTCGATAACATTAACGAGTAATAATTCGAGCTCGGCTCGGCTCGTTAACGAGTGTAACGAGCCTATCGAGCCCATCGAGTCGAGCCGAGCCTATCGAGCCTAATGGAATTTTAAGAAAAATCTTAGTTATCGAGCCTAACGAGCCGAGCTCGGTTGGGCTCGTTAAGAAATCGAGTATTTTTCGAGCTCGAGCTCGAGCTCGTTTAACCTAACGAGTCGAGCCGAGTCGAGCCTTAACGAGCCGAGCCGAGCCGAGCTCACGAGCAGCTCGTTTCGTGTAACAGCTCTAACCACACTGTAAGTCCCCCTAAATTTTAAATAAACATATTAAAATCTAATAATATATTTATATGATCTCACATATTTTTATAACAAATAAAACATTAAATTTAAATTTGTGATTAGAGATACTTTCTTTATATTATTTTTTAAATGTGTAATTTTCAGTCTTTAAAATAAAAGGTTACAAAGTTACTATTATAACAAGCCAAGTTACTTGGGGTTTTCTTAGATTAGGCACCCTGTCGAGTTGTCTGGTATCAGGTACGGTCTATAACTGTGCCACATGTCATCGTACTGTATCGCACCGACCTGCTACCTGTTGAGTTAAAATATTATATTTAAATTATATTTTAAATTGTATTTTATGATTTACAATTCTACCCTTTTAAAATTAAATTACCCAAATTATTAACATTCATCTATATATAATTTTCTTTTACAAAAATTCATATATTAATTAATTAAAAGTATAGGTAAATTAATCAATTGGAACTAAAGAAGTAAAATTAGGTGATTTATTTGGGGATACAGTGCCGAAGAACTAAAGAATTAACATTCACCGTCTTGGAGCATTGACGAAGCCGCTCATCACCGACCGCCGGTTGTCCCTTCCCACTGTCGGCCGCCGCCGGTCTCTTCACACTGCCGACCGCCGCCGCCGGTCCCTTCCCCATTCTTCGTCTGCCGTCCCATGTTCACCGTCTCTCTTCTTCCATTGTCCGCATTCGCCGTCTGCCGTCCGCTGTCTTCGTTCTTCATTTTTTGACAGCCTATCTTCAAGCAAGTAAGCCCTAACTTTTATACATCCCCTAATTAATTCGAACCCTAATACACTGCTTTCTAGTTTGTTGATTTGTTCATATTCGGTGATTTGTTCGTCATTGATTTGTTCTTAGCCATTAAGTCGCTGAATTTTCATTTTGCCTATTCTGGTGGTGTTTTCTCCCGTTGTAACTGGGCTCATGATTTTCTTTATCATTCTCTTGGGTTCGGCAGTGTTATCAGTGTGCCACGTCTTGGAAACGATGAAGAGTTCGAATGGGGATTTGATGAGGCCGCGTTTGAGGGCTTCGACGGCTTCTCCGATACCTCTTCGACTTTTGGTGTACATAACTTGCTGTTCCGAGTCCTATCACTGGCATTTTGTGACCAGAATCCAAACTTTATTTCTGGGATACCCATTTTGGAATTGGAGTAGAAGGTGAAAGCTTTTTTTTTCTTTTTAGCTATGAATTAGATGGCGAAGTGAATATTTTTGTACTGCTGATTCTTAATATTATATAGTACTACTACTTTTCTCTGTCAATGCAATAATATTAATTTTGTATAATTTTGTCAATATCATTCATAATTAATAGATTTGTGCACCAATTTCATATCATGACTAGGCATCATTTAGTATCTAATTTACTTAATGTTGACCAGTTGCATGTACTTTTGAATTGAAAAGTAAAATTAGCTTATTATGTAAAAAAATTCACTTTCCAGGCCTGGTTTCTGAATGTTGCTTGTTTTAAATTGTTTCTCATCATTCATAATGTAAAATTACTTCTTGAAGCTTTCATGTTCTGGTTTGCTGATATATCGAAACAAGGCGTCAGATTCCTTGTCCTGGTTGATGGAGATTAGGTTCTATGAGCCTAATACATCCACCATTACACCAAAGTCCCCTCCAAGGTTTCTCACTTTGCCCTTGTCCGCTTAAATTCATGATATATTGAATCTGAATGCAGATCTCTCTCATTTGTTTTTTCGGAATAGACTTCATTCATTGTAATAGGATCCACTGTGAATCTTCATGATCTGCTCTGTGATTTTTTTAACACTACTTTTTTGCTCTTATGTTGTTTCACCTCTCTAATATTTTTCTAGTGGAATGGGGGAGGTGAACATGTGGGATGGATTCTTGATTTTTTTTTCTCTTTATAAATAAAGAGAGAAGTGAATAGAGATTGAGAAATGAGATTTACTTTGTGTTGAAGTAGGATTTCAAAACTGGTAACACTATAAACTTGTTCTTAGGGATTAATGCAAGCTTTGATTATCAGGAGAAACTAAAGGCAAAAGTAGTATTTATGGATCAGTGGGTGTGTAGGATATCTGTGTATGACAATATACGTTAAAACCCCACTGCATAAATAAACTTGTTAGATGTTGTATGACTTTTATAGGTCTCTACTTTTAATTGCAATTACAAATATTTTTTTTACCATAGGATCTTATGGTTGGGCTATTTGGAGAGATGATAGTATATTTTTTGAAAGAGATTTGTGAAATGCACAATCATTTGACACTATATCTAATAGTTATTCGTTATCTACACTACGTAGTCTAAGGCAAAAAAGTTACATAAAAACTGAAATTGATGAAGTTCGAGAAGAGTTTCGGACATCCATTTGCAAGTGAGTAAAAATAAAAGTTGGGGTGTCAAGGTATTCTCTCTTAGATAGATTTCTCTTGGAGATTGAGTGCTCTATTTCCTTTGATTGTGTACCCCATTATCTCTATTGTAGGTTTTTGATAATTGCAAAGAGGGTTGCGGAGGCAGGTGATGTGGTCTGATTAGGTTCGTGAAGTGATAGCAAAGTTTCGGACATCTATTTGGACTTAGTTTATTATATTTTTTATATTCATATAGCTCAGTATCCATTGAATTGTTTAGTATAATGGATGTGTAATGCATTTGGACTTTATTATTGGATTGTAGGGAATTTTAATGTACTTATGAATTACTTTGGTATTTAATGAAAAATTGTTTGTTATTTTAAATTAAATTTGTAAATTATTTATACAATTTTTCCTTAAAAAAAAAAAAAAGAAGAGATACAACAACGGTTTAAAATTGCTTGCTATGACAGCAGTTAAAAACCGCTGTCATAGGTGGTCTGAACTGATGTTATAGGTATTGTGAGCGGTCAATACAAACAACATATGAAATCGATTACCAAAGCTACGACATCGGGTTTTAGCCGTTGTTGTAAGTAGCTATGACATCGGTTAAAACCTGATGTGTATCAGCGCACAGTTTTAACATCACCATGTATAACTGCGGCTGCTTATTCCCTTTAACAGCAGTTAAAAACCGTTGTCTATCATTAAATTTGTCATAGTGGCATTTATGTACCTCCAATCACCTCGATAATCTTTCTCATCATAAAATTGTATTGGTTTCTCGTGATTTGTGCTTAATTTTCTATTGGCCGTTTGGCTGTACCTTTTTCTTTCAATCTTGTGTCTGAGTGAGTTACTGTGCTTTTGCATGCAACATCGAGCCTGAAGTTTGACAATAGTGAGAAGCAAAAGAATTATGAGACCATATCATTTGGAGAAATCAATAAAAATATTGCTTACCTCAAGGTGATCTGTACTTACTAATGATATGTGCATTACAATTTGCTTATGAAAAACAGTTATCTTAAGCACGTATATTGGCATATATCCACATTACAACAATTGAAAAGAAACATTATTTTTCTATATAGATCTATCAATTTTATGTTTTTCTTTATTTAGCAAATTCCTATTTCCCAGAGTTCCCTTTTGCATCAAATATTGAATTAGTGTTTGAGCTAATCACGTGTCTATACAAATGCAACAATTCATATTTTCTATGTTAAAAAAAAATTATTGTTCAAGCATGAAACAAATAAAAACACATAGCAAGTATGATTCCTAAAATAAATCCAAGTGAATCCCGTAATAAAAAATTCACAACCCAAATAAAGAGTCAAAACATGAACAAAAAAAATAAAATAAAAAATCAATCTACAGTTTTTTCATTGCAGTTGACTAATTCCTTCAATTTGTTAGCAAAGTCTATCTCAGCCGTCTTTTCAGTTCCATCAAGAAGATTCCAGTTCATAGTAAAATATATGTCTCGCACTCTAACATCCAAGCATTTTTGTACATATTTCTTCAAACCATCATCGTTTCTAAGACGAACTAGCCATTGATGTCAATCGGCTAGATCCACAACATGGATATAATCATGTGCCTGAAATTATCAAATGCATAAGTCAACTATAGTGCATTTCAATTCATAAATAAACTAGAACAACAAGCTAAGCATTTATACAACCATGTGGTGTTGGCTAGCAATACCATCAAGTGTAACTGAATTTAACACTGGCAGCAAATATTGGTTTGGAAAGTTGGACGTTATTATAAATTTTAAGCCAATCTTTGCACGTTGTCATAGAAGCTTATACAATATTAAACTCGCAACTCAAAGCAATTTTTTCCATTGTGGGTTCAAAAATTCTGAACTTCCATAAAACGAAGAAACAATTAGATTTAAAATCATATTGTCTGCCACTCCGCAACTCCCACCACCCAGAGTCTCACAACAGGATAGGAAGAGGAGATGCTGGTGGAGTGATAGGAGTACATTTTCACTATTGCCCACTTAAATGAGAATTATATAATGTATACATATTATACGCAACAAGAAATTTTATAGAAAATGTAAAAATAACATCCCAGTACCAGTAAGTGAGCATATATCACTACATGTGCATATAATGAAAGCAGATATAGCCAAGTAGTTACCCCAGTTCCATCTTTTGTTCCGTAATCAGTTCCATAAACTATGAGTGCAGATAACCTACCAATAGCTACTTGTTGGACAAAGGGCATGGGATTGTTTGGTATGCCACGAGGATCTTCACCAATATAGTCGCTAGGATGTGCACCAACTGGGTTGAGGTACCTCAGTATTATGATTTTCCATGTGGAATCAGATTTATATAGATCTCTATATATCTCTTCAATAAAAAGCTGAGAAAAATACATACTTTGAGGTAAGCTAGCTATTAACATTTCAAATACAAGATGGGCTTCATTCTTGAAACAAAGCCTGTTTCATAAGTGTTTTAGTGATCATTTAAATGATTATTTTGGTATGAAATCGTTAAGGATAACATACCTACGTGGAGACCCTTTTGAATTTAGAATGTTGATTAGATTTTCTTACTATTGCAGATGTAGAGTATGATTCTTTAAGTTAGTTGTAGGACGATTTCTTATTATTAAACATGGGGATTGAAATAAGGCTCGAATTGTGTTGGGGGCTTTCTCCAACTATTTGATTGGAACGAAAAATCTCGAATGAAGATGATGTTCTCAAGCAAGCTAGACTTAACTGGTATGAAAAATTGAATTCTTTATTTACTATGATGTAGCTGAACAAACATGTTTCTTGTCATTATGCAGAGCATACAAATCAGAAGAAAATATTTCAACAAGGACACACAAATTCAAGACTATACATGTTCATGTACAACTAATTTTATTTCAAAGTTCTTTTAGACATTTTATTAAACACATTAAGAGCACAAATTCATGTAAACCTAATTGTATCATATCTTTCTCACATTCAACCCCAGATACAAGTTCAGACATAATTTAGAGAACTAACCTTTAATCTCGATGGTTATGGAGGGATGGAAAGTATCTGGTATCAAACATCAGAAAATATATGACCAGAAATTTATTGAATGTTGAGACTAGTATGTGCCACTCTAATTGCTTCCATCACTGAACAAAATGATGACCAAGTGAGAATGACAATCAAATGCCACACATTTAAACCCCGTTTTACACCATAATATATGTATCTATCTTATGAATCATTCACAATTGCCTTAACCCACTACTCTATTATTTGATAATTGCTACGTTGAAAAAAGTGGTTTGATAAACACAAAATTTGTGAAATTTAAACCTGCCTCTGATGTTATGCCCTCAACAAAAAAATTAAGGCTTGTTTTGAAAAATCTAAAACCAACGAAACAGAGCCTAACAAATGCAAGTGAGGGTGAGAAAATTTACCGTACCTTAATATTCAAAGTCTAGTGCCGCGACTCTGAGAGAAAAAGTCTGTTGATCAAAATTGTGAAAGGGAAAGATAGTTGGAGTCAAGAACTTGGATAGGAGAGAGCCCACGTGTCATTAACGTGTGCGGCGTCGGTCTGCAACGCCGGTGAGGAGTGTGATCACTGGAATAGGGTGAGGAAGAAGACGCAGGGAATAAAACCGAATAATAATATTTTCAAATTAGAGTAGAATTTTGTTGTAAATTAAATAAGGTTAATTTAGTAAATTAATAATTGTATTTTTTAATTATTAAATTTAATATGATAGTGGGATAATACGACACAATTCGATAGTACTCGATGCAAAATGATAGAAAGTTAGATGATTAATTCAAGAGGTTGCAGGTCATCAATTTTAAGCCATTAGATTTTAGATCTGATGGTTTATGGATCGTGCCTCATAACAGACAACTCGACAGGATGCCTGACCTAAGAAAGCCCCAAGTTACTTTTGAAAAATGAAAGAAATCTTAAATTTTACATAGCTAAAAGTTCGCAATTTTGTATTTTCTTTTTAGAAAAACTTTAATGCAATATATTAGTTTTGAAAAATATTATTTCAAAAGTACGACCAATCCTTAAATTATATTAAAATAAATATTGTACGGCAAAATATAGAGTAAAATTGGTCCATACATGAACCAAAATGAATCATATGAGCTATGTTTTAAAAGCGGACGTTGAACCGGACAACCTTATATTTTCGGTCGGACCGGGTCCAACCGGGTCTGACCATTATTAAAGCATTTGAACCGGTATGACGTCATAATTATATATTAAATAATTAATTATATATTATATGATTAATAATTAACTGATTATACATTTACCCTGAATTTTTCCATTATTTTCATTTTAATATATTTATATATGTGTATATACTATAATTATAAAAATATCCAACCATATTTATAATATGTATCCCATACACTAGTATATTTTCTCAATACGGGAGCATAACTAAATGGTCAAACTTTGGTGTCCCACATCGATTGCATATTGAAACTAAGTATCAGTAAATGGATTATAAAATGAGAGTTATTACTTATTAGCCTATTACCCTCACGTGAACTGCACTGGCTACTATGACTATTATGCAGCCTATTGGTCAATAAAAATATGATCAAATAAATAAAAGTTCAATTTTTTAATCTTATTATTCTTTTTTAAAGAATGGTTGACTGCCGGGTGGCCGGTTTGACCATTTGCCGGTTCATTACCGCTTTATATATGCAGTTTCGAGACCGAGTCGAAAGGTGGTCGGTCCTATCCCTCGAAGCGGACCAGTGGCCTTGGCGAGTAGCGGTTGGAATAGTTCGACTGGCCGGTTCAACACGCTTTTTAAAACATAGCATATGAGTTATTTATGTAAATGTTATTAATTGTTTTTATTGAAGGGCAGTAGTTTTGGAGGGTACAAGTCGTTTTCATTAAAGAGTATGGCATGAAAGGTATGGAAAGGGTAATGTTTTTTTCATTAAAGTGCATGAATTGTTATTGCTTTTATTTTTTTTAATATTTTGGTATTTGTTGATGAAATTAAGGAGAGACAAATATTGTCAAATTTTAGTCTACCATAAGTGTAAAATTAAAAAAAGTAGTGCAAAAAATTCTAAAACATCGATAATAAAATTTCAAATCCCCCTCTTTATTAAAAGTATGTTCGAACTGTTTTTTATAATACTCATTTTTTTTTTTTGAAAATTTGTTCGATGCAACCTAACACGCTTAGGGTGTGTTTGGTTAGGGATGGACCATCCCCCATCCCATTCGATTTTGGATGGTCATATCCCATTCCCCATCCAATCATATTATACACCTAGACATTTATTCAGTATTCTCATAATACTTTATATAATCACATCACTTTTATCTACTCGCTCATTATCACTCCTACTTTTTCCACATTCACTAGTGTTTCTCCCGTGCGATGCACGGATTGGATATTATACTTTTTAAACGCGAGATTGTATAATGAACTAATTATAAAAAAAATGTTTGTATTAAATTTATTTTATCCATAAACCAATTAATATATGTAAAAATATATTGTATATATGTAATACAATTATTTAATTAATCATACCATTTTTAATTATGTACTAAATTCACAACAAATACTAAAATTATTTAAATTCGATCAATCATATAGTTAAAGTCAATAATAACACTTTAAAAATAATAAACAAATATTTTAAACATGATTTTTTTTTTATGTGCAATATATATGTTAAATTAAAAGTGTTCAAAAGACAATTGATTTGATATATAGAGTATTGAAAATAGATTTAAAATAAAAAAACTTAAAAGAATTTTAAGATTATTGATGTAAAGTAAAATTAAATAAAATGGTAAAATTAATTCACTCTCTTTGGTGGAGAGTGGGTCTCACTATTGCACCACAAAGCAAGTGGACTTCACTTGCTCCAATAATAATAATTTTTTCTCTCTCCTCACTTCTATTTTTATATATATATAGATTATCCCTCTTACTTTTTCTTACACGTTAATTCATACTCCTACTTTTTTCACATTCATTCATTATTTTTTTTTACTTTTTCTTACACATTAATTCACTCTCACACTTTTACTTATCATCTCTTCTACTTTTCTTTCACCAATTGTTATCTCACTAATTAACAATAATAAAATATTTCAACATCAATTTTGATTTGACATAAAATTTATACAACTCTATTATCTTCATCCCTTAACAAACACAAATTTACTATTTATTGGATTACCTATATCCTCCCTTTTCCATCTCATCCACCACCATTCCTAACAAAATTGAGATTTTTAATCCGCAAATGTTGATTTGAGTCAACCCATGACCTGCAAATTTATTACCTATTTTAAATATATTCCACGTATAAAACACCTCTTTATTTATACAAAGAAATATAGTTAACCACGGTCTCATGTCTTTTTATAGTCTGATTGTGAGAACAATTTTAAAATTTTAAGAAATTATATTACTCCCATCAAATCATTTTAGATTGTTTCGAATAAAAGGGCACGAACTTTAATAAAAAAAAATATTTTTTAGTATTTATGGGTATAAAATTATTTTTTTAGTAAAGGTAAAAATGTTCTTTCAACTTTTTAAGGGGTGAATTTAAAACGATAAAATTTTCTTTTTGTTATTTTAAAAAAGAGAGAAGCAAAATAAAAAAAGAAACTTTTTTTATGAATAATTTAAAATGAATTGGAGGAATAAAAATATCTTATTATGACTAATTTTAATAATATAATAAATCACGAGTTACCTTGAAAAACTATATATATGTGTGCAGGAAAAATTTAGTTGTTTATCATTGTCCGGAGGTCTAATAATTGATTATCGTTTTCATTGAAATGGCCTCTTTCAACCTTGCCCATTTCCTAGTTTTTTCTTCGTGCTTTGCTACCTTCTTCATACCTCATCAATGTGAGTGTTAATTTCAAATTTTAATTTATTATTATTATTTTGTGTATAAAGGAGTGTAGCTCCTTATATATAAGTTGTACATACACCTGTGATATGTATCTACGCTACCAATCGTATTTATTTATGAAAACATTACGATTCTCCATTTTAATTGATGTTTCGTCTAATATTCTATTGTGATTTACATGCGTTATTCGTTAATAATGTCATATGGTATATATGTCATGTTTAAGAATGCAAGATGAGATATAAAAGATTATATATAGAGTGGAATTGGTTTGTCTAAAAAAAAAAAAAATTTGGTTTGTACTGGAATCATCTAATGATATTATTTGTTTTTATTAAAGAGTATTAGTTGTTTTAACTGTAGAGTGTTAGTTGTTTCCACTGAAGAATTTTAGTTTGTTTTCAATAAACAACTAATACTCTTTAGTGAATACAACTAATACCCTTAAGTGAAAATAACTAATATTCTTCCTGTCAAAAAAAAAAAAAAACTAATATTTTTCAGTGATTCATGTATGAACAATTTTCACTTTATACCTTGTCCATATAAAATAGGAAGAGAGTTCTCAATTATTTGCAATACTTAGATAATGCTCGTTATATTTAGTTCATTTTATACTAGTATTTATTTACTTATGTTATTCTACAAAGCCTACACTTGAAATGAGTACTCGATATATTAATTTGTTTTCCTATATTCTAAATATTCAATTTAGTTTAATTTTGTTGTGTGTAAATGCGAAAATGGACAATGGATGTTTTATTCAAATGTAACATCTAAAAAATTCTAATTTAAATACTCAATTGCAAAATGTACCAAAGTCAGCATTTCCATATTTTCTTATTATTGTATTAATATTTGCTAATCTTAGTAATTAACACACATTTTTAATAATTTTTTTTTTCTAACCAGTTTAAAATTAAAAAATTAGGTATTGAGCTCGAAAACGAGAGAACTGGAATGAAAAGTACGAAGCCATCGGAATTGGTGAGCGCAGGCGAAACTAAAGGGGAGAAAATAAATTTGTTCGTATGCAGCGAGGGATGTGGAAAAACTTGTTGGTGCTGCAGAATATTAGGCAAAGGTAAATGTTGGAATGATAAGAGTGTATGTGAAGCTAATTGTCATTTTTGAGCACCATAATTAATTTCATTATCTTGTAATGATCTATTCTCGTTCAAATTTTAATAAGTGATTTTGTTACCCTTTGTTTAAAAATACTACAATTTTCGGACCGAATGAATGTTGTTCACTTGTTCTATTATTTTGATTCGATTACATTTCTAGTTATTTAGATTTTGATTATACCAAAGTTTATTATTTTGTTTGGATTCCGAATTATTTGAGATACGGAATTAAAATAAATTTTGGATTTGAAAAGTTCAATGAATGAAGAAGAAGTAAGATTAAACTTTAGGGGTTTGGTATTGTGGGAACATGTTTATTATTTATATTTTTGAGTAAAAATTTAATAAAACAATTAATAGTATTTATTGAAACAACAATTAACTTTAAGTTGGATTTAATTGCTACTAGTCCCCCGTTTTCGGTTGGAAATATTTTTATTTTGTAAAAACTTATATGAGGTAATACAAATTAACATTCATTCGTTAATGAGTCAATATCTTAAGGCTGCGGCTAATAACACCCGGACTTTTGTTCATCACACCTGAATGTTCGATCAGTGTTGGTCAAACATTATGAATAAAGTTCGGCCGTTGTTGGCCAAACATTATGAACAAAGTTCGGCCACTGTTAGCCAAACATTATGAATAAAGTTCGGTCATTGTTGGCCAAACACAACAGTTAAATCAATAATTACATATTTGAGTTCTGCGTTTTTTTCTTGTTCCAATCTTCTTTGTGCGTGAGTGCTCTGCGTTTTGGGTGTGGGGGGTTTTTTTTTTTTTTTTTGGGTGTGTGGGTTTATTTTAGGGTTTAAGATTTGGATTTATGAAATATTAAAATTTAAGTTGCGGGGTAAAACAAACAATATATTACGGGTGTTTTGAGTAAAATAAAAAAATAGGCTCAAGTGTGAAGAGCAACGTGTGTGATGAGTAAAAGTTTGGGTGTTATTAGCCGCAGCTATATCTTAATTAGTTAATTATACTCAAAACCATTATCTCATACGAGACCTACTCATGTATTTTTTTTTATAATATTTTTGGCGTTGTCATGTTTTTAGGTCAAATATAGAAATTTCAACAAGTTTGCGAGTAAATCTTCCATTTGAATCTTTTGCAAAATTAAAATTAATTATGTATATTAGTGCACTGGTCCTTGATGAATTGAGTGGTACTATTAACCGTCTTGTTGGGCCGCATTAAGCTCACTAAGCACATCATCTTCATCGGCTCAAATTTTAAATCGGTTATATTTTACGATTAACCTAGCAAAGAGAGCACTTTTCTATATAAATATGTGTTTTTAAAATAATATTAATACATAATATATATATGATGATAAATTGTCATATGTATCATTTTCGACGTACATATAACTATGAACATATAGTAATATTATGTTCTGATAATGGCGATTAGAATTTAGAAGATTCATGTTGGAATGAAACCAAAATCCCTTTATTGGGCCTCTCCAATTTCATAACTGGCCCATTTTCGTAGTGAACCCTAATGTACTTCGGTAGTTTTTCTTAAGGCCCAGATTATATACATTGGTTATATACATTCCTTACGTTTTGTTGATACACACCATCCAAAAAATATTAAAAAAAAATATCTTAATAATTTTCGAAAAAAATATCTTCTTAAAATGCATATGTTTAATGTGTTCCTTTTGCATTTTCGGAAAAAAAAAATTCTGAATTTTTTTGGATGGAGTGTATTAACAAAAGATAGGAATGTACTTAGCCTGAGCCTTTTCTTAATTCTTAATATGTGTTTAATTTTTGGATCAGTTTCGTGCTGGCCCAATTTAGTTTAAATAATGTTGGCTTGTTTAAAAAAAAAAAACACACTCCATTTTAAGGGCAATTAGGTGCATTATTTACGTTATGTTCCCTATAAGTCAACCATTGTTATCGTAATTCTAGCTGTGAGAGCTAAGGAGCCATTTTGGATAATGTAATAATTAATTAAAATATACAACAAATACCCTATTGTTCTCATATTGGTCATTTACTACCTGCAAAGATGCTAGTAATTTAGAATTTATTTTGGATAATATAATTGTAAATTATTTTTATAGCTTGATCAAATAAATGGCAACAAACTTATTAATGTATTACGAGGATTTCTGACGTGGATGAGTGAACTGGACAGCACCCGTCTTTGTCACGCCTCTCTAATTTTCATCTTATCCTATCCTAAATTGGCCTCAAGATATTTTTGGATTTTGGCCACCAACAATTAAATTAAAGTATTCTTACACTAATATTAAAATTTTAGACTAGTACAATTTTATTGTTTTAAATTTTAGTAGATTCTAATCATCTAAAAATAAGTGCAATTCAGTTGAAGTAATATACAGTTGTCATTTTATGAATAGAGGTAACAATCATAAATTACTTACGCCTGAACTAAATAAATCAATAAATTATTTCAAATTTAGATATAATACGGTACAAATTAGAAAAAATATAAAAAACTTCGTAGTAGAAATTGCCTACGATTTGCCTACAGAATTTTCTAATTATGAAAGCATCTACATTTCTCAACTTAAAAATAATTTTGTCTACGAAATAAAATCTCTAGGTATAATTACCTACAAGTCATTTGCCTACAAAAATTTACCTACATCACAATTTGTCTACAGAGTTTCCGTAGGCAATTTTTTTTGTAGGTGGGGAAGGAAAATGCCAATAAAATTATAAATTTTTGTAGGTAATTTTCACTACAAATTTTTTGGAAATTTTATAGCCATATTGACAAATTACGTAGGTAATTTTATGTTTTCTTGTAGTGACGGTTACATGGATATGATCCCAAGTAAATCATGAAACAGTCTGGAATTTTGAAATAAAAAAAAATTCTTAAAAGGGACTATTTTTTGAACAAATGTAGGGTGGCTTTTTTTTTTTTTTTGGTTTTACAGAAAAATGTAGGGTGGCTTCAAAAAGCTCACTGCGTCCAATCCCTTTTCTTTATCAACGGTTAATTTATCAAAATTTATCTCGAATCTGCTCAATTATTATTATTGAATTATTAGCGTTAATATAATTATTATTCTGAACGGTGCTCAATTAATTATTTAATTAATTAGGTGAAGCTACTATCTATATAGCTCGATGCCTAGTCACAATGTTGATGAGGTTAGGAATAGTCGAAAAATGACAACTCATTAGAGCTTATCACACAGACAGCCAAAACATAAAAAAGAATTAATTATTGCGTGCAATCCGTGACTGGTACGAAGCATCTAGAGTTTTTTTTTTGGAGTAATTACTGGTAAACTAATGTTTAATTATGGTCAACTATTTATGTAATTAAAAGGCAGAAGCTAAATGATTTGCAACATTACAATTTTGTCTCGATTAAGACATTAACAGTGATAGTTTTATCTCTAAGTAATCGTGAAAATATATAGTATAACCGAACTTGGTAATATATAAAACTGTAGGACGATAGATTTCTAGTGAGATTATGGATATATTTTTTGGGGTTAATTTCATATAAATTCACAATCTTTATACTTAGTATCAATTTAATCACGAACTTTTAGATTTTTGTAAAAAAATTCAACCTTTGACACTGTTGCAATTCGATACACGTTTTTTTTTTCTTCCGGCAGGCAATCGATGATGTGGCTCGCCGGAGTGCGTGTCATCTTGCCATGTAGGATTACACATGTTTATTTTATATATTTTTTAAATCCACATCACAAATAATACTTACAATTTAAATAACACCTTTCTATTTAAAATTAAAATAGCAATCAAATAAATTAATCTAAAAAACTAAGAACGTAAAGAGAAATATTACATATAATTTATGTTGGTTGTTTTATTTATTTGGTTGCTATTTTTATTTTAAGTAGAAATGTGTTATTTTAAAGTGTAAGTGTTATTTGTGACGTGGATTTAAAAATAAATAAAATAAACATGTGTAATCCTACGTGACAGGATGACACACGCTCCAGCGAGCCACATCATCGTTTGCCGGCTGGAAGAAAAAAAAAATGTGTATCAAAAGTTGGGTTTTTGTACAAAAATCTAAAAGTTCGTGATTAAATTGATACTAAGCATAAATGTGGTGAATTTTTTGAACATTTAGAATAATTTTGGAGAAACAACTCAATTTATTTTTAAATTATGAAGAAATGATTATCATTGGAGCTCAAGTGAAGTTTAATTAAAAAAATTCTTCAATGACAATGAGTATGTGGATAAATATAGGATAATTATAATAGTTTATGTGAACGAAAGATGATATACAACACTAATTTTTCTCCTAAATAAGATAATCATTACCCCATCTGATTACTTTTCTGTCTTCTTATTGTTGTAAATAAGTGCGTAAAATAAAAGACGGGATTTGTCCACCCAGTTCGTCGGGAACGACTACGTCGGGGGGGGGGGGGGGGCGAGCCAAGCCAGGAGTTTCACTAATATTCTTGTGTATGAGTAATTACAATTATGAGTACAATAGTTTGTTAATAAGAATAAAACTCTAGTCTAAGATATGAAGCCCATTGGGTTATTGGTCCATTAGTAATGTCCTCATCAAATCTTTTAGATTTGGAATAATAAATCTTCTACATTTACAACACTCCCCCTTGGACATTACGATATAACAAAAATGTTTTGTCATAAAAACTCCACGTGCTAGGTATCGGCCAAATAATAAATTAGGGAGGAATGTAATCGATCTTCTAGATCAAATCTTCTAGATTCATTTCGGGGTTACCACTCCCCTGAAGACAACAACACTTTGAGTCTTTGCATCCCAATACCACGAACGTACTTTTCAAAAGTAGACGTAGGTAAGGACTTAGTAAACAGATCTGCTAGATTGTTACTAGATTGCACCTTTTGAATGATAATCACGTCACTCTTCTGGAGTTCGTATGGGTATAAAAATTTAGGTGAAATATGTTTCGTCAGGTTTCCTTTGACGTACCCATTACTCATTTGTGCGATGAAAGTTGTGTTGTCTTCAAATATAACGGTGTGAGGTGTATCGCCTTTAGCGATACCACACGAGTCACCAATGTGATTTACCAAGGACCTTAACCAAATACATTCTCGTGCGGCTTCAAATAAAGCTATTATCTCTGAGTGGTTTGAAGACGTGGTAACCATGGTTTGTTTAACCGATCTCCATGAGATCGCGGTACCACCACAGAGAAAAACGTAACCAGTCTGGGATATGGCGTTGTGGGGATCAGACAAATAGCCAGCATCCGCATAACCTACTAAGGCATTATCTTGGTTCTTTCGATAAAACAGTCCAAGATCTTGAGATCCTTGGAGGTACCGTAGAACATGCTTAACACCATTCCAATGTCTCCTTGTAGGAGAAACGCTATATCTCGCAAGCAAATTGACAGCAAATGCAATGTCCGACCGAGTGCAATTTGCGAGATAGATCAATGCTCCAACAACGCTAAGATAAGGAACTCCTGGCCTCAGAATTTCTTCTGAATCTTCTTTTGGCCTAAATGGGTCCTTATCCACTTCGAGGGATCGGACAACCATAGGGGTGCTAAGTGGATGAGATTTATCCATGTGAAATCTCTCCAATATCTTCTTCACGTAGGCTGACTGATGTATAAGAATTCCTTCTGGGAGATGCTCGATCTGCAGGCCGAGGCAGTACTTGGTTTTACCCAAGGCTTTCATTTCGAATTCAACTTTCAAGACCGAACTGGCTTCTTCAATCTCTTTGCATGTTCCGATTATGTTCAGGTCATCAACATTGATGGATATGATGCAAAAACCACCTTGCGATTTCTTCGTGAATATGCATGGGAAAACTTTATCGAATGTGTATCCCTTCTTCTGAAGGAATTCACTAAGTCGGTTGTACCATATGAGGCCCGATTGCTTCAGGCCATACAATTACTTCTGCAGTTTTATGCTATACATACTGCGATTTTCACCATCCCTCATCTGAAGAATGTCAAATCCATCGGGGATTTTTATATAAATGTCAGCATCAAGTGATCCGTATAAGTACGCGGTTACTACGTCCATTAATCTCATTTGGAGATTCATTTTAACTGTCAAAGATATCAAGTAGCGGAACGTTATTAAGTCCATGACGGGAGAATAGGTTTGATCGAAATCAATCCCGGGTCTCTGCGAAAACCCTTGAGCTACAAGCCTCACTTTATATCTCTCCACAGCATTGTTCTCGTTTTGTTTTCGTATAAATACCCATTTATATCCTACGAGGATAGCGTGCGTTGGTATACGAACGATAGAGCCAAATACTTGTCTTTTATTAAGCGATGCGAGCTCTGCTTCAATTGCCTCTTTCCATTTAACCCAATCGGAGCGCTTCCGGCACTCAGCGATGGTTTTGGGTTCTGGATCTAGATCATTATTTATAATGGAAAGAGCAATTGTCGCTGCAAATGTGTCATCGACGACGGTAATATTTCTATTATATGTTTATCCCGTATCTATGAAATTCATAGAGACTTCGATATTTACGTCAACCAGACCTTCCTCATTTCCCAGTGTATCTGGGTCTGGTCGTTCCACGGTCCTAGTGCATGGGATACTTTGTGCGCGTGCTTCATCACTAGGACTCTCGTCTCCTAGAGATCAAGACGGATCTCTTCTAGAGATTTTACATTCGACTAACCAGTTTTTCTAGCCTTTCGTTTAGGTGTGTTACTATCTCTTGAGGGTCTCTTACGCTTTTGGCGTGTAGGGGCATGAGTACTCATTTTGCTTGGGACCTCAACCCTTTGGGGAGCATTTACTGCAGGTATATGCGATTTAGTTACACTTCTATGGTCAGTGAACGCGTCTGACAGATTATTTGCTAAGTTTTGCAAGTTAATGATCTTCTGAACTTCTAGTTCAGATTGATTAGTGCGCGGATCTAGATACTGAAGATTACTTACGTTCCACGTAAGTTCCCGGCATTCATTCAATTTTGAATTCGGATCTCCCCCTAATGCCGGGAAGTAATCTTCATCGAACGTGCAATCAGCGAACCGGGCCGTTAATTGATCCTCGGACAAAGGCTCGAGGTATTTCACGATGGATGGAGAGTCGTATCCGACGTAAATACCGAGTTTCCTTTGTAGTCCCATAGAGGTCTGCTTTGGTATCGTTATTGGAACGTATACCGCACATCAAAAAATACGCAGATGGGAAATGCTAGGTTCTTTCCCACGTACTAACTGTAGGGGGGAATGATCATTATATGCAGTTGGACGAATTTGGATTAAGTGTGATGCATGTAGGACTGCATGCCCCCAACATGAAGTGGGTAGTTTTGAGTTCATAAGCAATGGTCTCGCGATAAGTTTGATACGTTTTATTAGCGCCTCAGCAAGACCATTTTGGGTATGGACGTAGGGGACCGAATGCTCCACTTTAATTCCCAAGGCCATACAGTAATCTGTAAAGGCCTTCGAGCTGAACTCAACTGCATTATCCATGCGAATCGATTTAATTGGATAATCCGGGAATTGAGCTCTAAGCTCGATAGTCTTCGCAATGAGCTTCGCAAAAGCTTGATTGCGGGTGGACAACAAACATGCAAATGTCCACCTAGTGGAGGCATCAATAAGAACCATGAAATAACGAAATGGTCTTGATGCTTGGTGAATTGGTCCAAATGTCTCCTTGAATTCGCACAAGAAAAATCGGAGACTCTAATCCAACCTTAGTGCGCGACGGACGTACTATTAACTTACCCTTAGAACATGCATCACAAATAAATTCATCAACATGAGGGATTCTATTATTCGAAATATTATGACCAATTGAATTAGATATAATCCTACGTATCATAGTTTGTCCTGGATGACCTAATCGCTGAGCCACAATTTAAAAGAATTCGGGTCATGGAATTTCATACTCATAGCTAGATGGGAACTAGACGGCCGGATGTAGGAATAGTACAATCCGAAAGAGAAGGAAGAAAGTTTTTCTATAACTTGTTTACGGTTACCTCGAGTAATAGTCATCAAAAGGTATTCGTTATTGTTCTCAGTTTCAGTTTCAATGTGATATCCGTTTATCTTAATGTCTCTAAAATTGAGTAGGATACGCTTAGATTGTGGAAACAATAAAGCATTATCAATTATGAGTTCGGTACCCATGGGGAGGACAATGGAAGCTCTTCCGGAGCCCACTATCAACGTACTATCATTGGCTATTGTAGTTATACTCCCCTTACATTCTATCAAGTTATGAAAATACTTCCTATCTTTTAGGATTGTATGTGTGGTGGCGTTATCTACCAAACATAAATCACTATGTGCATCCATCATGCAAGAGAAAATTGACCAAACCTAATAGCTGATATGTTTACAAGCCATAAATGAGAACAACAATATCCAAATAAATGTAATGGACAGCGATTTAAGGCAAACACATCAAAGCTAAAATAATAGTATCATCCATAAAATAAAATAAAGTATCTGAAAGAAAGGATCCAAAACATGAAATTTGTTTTATTAAAAAACAAAGTACTAGAATTAATCAAAATACGCAAATCACTCATCATCTCCAAAGTCCTTAAGTTCAATGCCCATAAGATCGACGTTGTCTTGGTCAGGGCCTGCTTCAGGCTGGCTGGCATGGTGAGATTCAACTCTAGGAGTCTTCTCCTTATCGTCCTTCTGCTGCTTTGGGTAAGCCTCAACCAAGTGTTTGAGAGTGCGACACGTGCGAGACCAATGACCCTTGCATCCGCATTTGTAGCAGGACTGTTCAACCTTATCTTGATTGCCAGATTTTTGAGTAGCGGGATTCGTGTTAGGTACATCCTTTCCACGAGCCTGAGCTTGATTGTCATTCAAGGTACCTGGACCACCGGACTTACTATGACCTCGGCCTTTGCTACGAGTTCGTTTACTTCCTCTCCTCCTTCCACGCTTGCGACCACTTGTACTACCTTGAGCTGTAGCATGTGCTCGGGCACAACTTTTGAGCCAACCAGTCTCGAGTTATGGTTCTGCATAAGGAGTTGGTTGTGTTTTTCTGCCACTAAAAGTGCATAAATTAGCTCAGAGTGTACAGTGTAGTTCTTAGCCCTATACTGCTGCTGGAGTACAAGGTTGCTGGCGTGGAAAGTCGACAAAGTCTTCTGGATTAAGTCGTCCTCAGTTACAGTTTGCTTGCATAACTTTAACTGAGATACAATACGATGTAGGGCTGAGTTGTACTCCGTTACAGACTTAAAGTCTTGAAAACGGAGGTTCAACCAATCGTATTGAGCCTGAGGGAGGAGTATGTCATTTTGTTGTTGAAAACGGTCCTTCAGGGACCTCCACAATGTTCTGGGGTCTCTCTCAATGATATATTCATTTTTCAGGTCCTGATTAAGATGATGTCTGAGAAAAATCAGAGCTTTCGCCTTCTGAGCGTCAGTTGATCTTGAATCATCGACAATGGCACCGCTTAGGTTGGTTGAGGCTAGATGTATCTCAACATCTAGCGCCCATGTCAGGTAGTTACTACCATCAAGAGCAAGCTCATCGAATTCTCTTTTGGTAATATCAGACATGATTCACTACAATTATTAAAGTGACATGGTAAGAGGTGTGACCAAATTTATTGACAACGGAGAAACAAGGATTTATTTGATTATTCTAGAGCACATAGAGACAAGAATTGGGCGCCGTCTACCCAAATCATAAATTACGGTCCGACAAGTATCGAGCGCCGCCTACCCGGGTATAATATGCGGCCTATAAGAAATAAACTATGTGCGGGAGGAATAATGCACGTAAGATAATTAAATCATAGATACATGCAAAATAATTTATTATGAACGTTAATCACATGAAAATAATTTCAAGGAAAATTTACGACTTAATAAACATGCATATTCACGAGGCTAAATATTTTATGTATATTAATGAAATTTAACGAAATATTTTTAGGATATTAAAATAAATTAATTAGAATTTTGTGATATCCTAAAATGAAACCGAAATTAGATTAGGATTTCACAAAATTTCGGGGAGAAATGCGTCACGTGCGAAGGGCTTGCGCCGCCTCGACGTCGCACACGAAGGCAACGAAGGGGGCGCGACAGGTAGCGCACTCGGCGGAAGGTGACGGGCGTCAGGCGGCATTGCGCGCGGGCGACAGGCGGCGTCGCGGCGTGGGGTGCGATGGGCGGCGCACGGAGGCGTCGCGCGGAGGCGACAGACGGCGCGCTGGCGGCGACAGGCAGCGCCGCGCGGGCGTCGCGCTGGCGGCGAAGGGCAGTGCCGTGGGGACTGGCGGCAGGCTGCTGGGCCGTTGCCTGTGTGCGGCGGCGTGTGGCCTCTCGACGAGTGACGGGCGGCGGTCGTTGCTCGTCGTTTCGGGTCTCAATCCAAAATTAATTTAATTCAATATACAAACATAATTCAATTAATTGCAAGTTTAATAAATCGAATCCATAGCACGGGTACATATAAAAATATATAATTCATAGAAAATTGAATTTAGGGCGTACCGTATAATCTCAGGCAGAGTCTCGTGCTAATAACGTGTTGTAAATAAATGCGTAAAATAAAAGACGGGATTTGTTCACCCAGTTCGTCAGGAACGACTACGTCTGGGGGCGAGCCAAGCCAGGAGTTTCACTAATATTCTTGTGTATGAGTAATTACAATTATGAGTACAATAGTCTATTTATAAGAATAAAACCCTAGTCTAAGATATGAAGTCCATTGGGTTATTGGTCCATTAGTAATGTCCACATCAAATATTTTAGATTTGGAATAATAAATCTTCTAGATTTACAACACTAATAATTTTGTAGCAAAAGGCGAAGCCCTCGCCCCCAGAGTCCTCACCCTCTGGTCCGACAGGATTGGGTGGAGGAGGTAAATCATGGTGACTCAGCGACTCATTTGTCTTCTTATAATCTACTTCTCAATCATTACCTCACACCACAATTAACAAGCTCTCTTTTTTTGTTCATTTTTTTTTTTAAAACTAGAGCACAACACCAATGATGTAATTATAACCACTACATTCATTCATCCAGGACATCCGATCGAGAACGAAGATGGAAAATAAATTTTCATTCTCATTCCCATTGAAAAATTCAAAGCAAGCGCCCCTCACTACTTCATAATGCACATTTTTTTAGATGATTGTTAATTGAGTGACTTTTTTATGTACACTCCCCACTTATAGAATCATTTTATTTCAAAATATTTATACTTTTAATTTTACTAAAAAATTATTTAACATCACTTTTGATTTTGTAATAGTATTTCAGAACATACATAATATCAAATAAATTAAATTAAATATATTTTACTATTATATTAATAAATTTTGATAGTTTTACACAATATAGACTTCTAATGCAGGCATACTAATGAAAAACAATGATGTTAATTAACAAAATTTAAAAAAAAAAAAAAAAAAAGCTTTGCAGAAATTCTAGAATGGCTTACCAGCCCATTGCTTGTTTCTATTACCATGGCGTCAAATGAACCTTCCTATATTTCTTTCTTTAATTATTGAAATTTTCCAACTGACAATCGGATTCGGATTCCCTACTCTAGTGAGTGAAAACAAATTATGAGAGTTATAAGGTGGTTTGGAGATTTTTAAGAATATTTGAGGGCTTTAAGAGTTTAATGAACTTATCTAACTACTAACAACTAATATTTACCAATAATTTTTTTTAACAAAACTGAGCACGTATTTGTGTTTATCTACCTCGAGATTGAAATACATGTAATTTCATGCTCTTACGTTTATAAACAATTAAACATACCATAATAGTTTACATAAGACTATAATTTTACGAACTTTGCACCATACATAAAAAATATTAATTGGTCAGGATTTTCTTTTCATTAACTTAATATACAATTTAATTCCGAAACGGGGACCAACCAAGCTGCTACTAGCTGTGAGATCGTCGAATCAAGCCGGACTTCGGGTTAAAAAGTCTCAAGACTTAGGGTTCACTTATTTGAGGGTAATAATTATAGGGTAATGAAAATGGTTCTATTAGTAGTATTTGGTATTATAAATACACTGTAATAAGATTAAAAATGATTTATAATTTATCTATCAAATGACTCCTCATTTATATTACCCTCTACTTGAATGACTCCTCAATCATTTTAATTCTCATTACTCTATAATCATCACCCACAATCAAACGGAATCTAGATTTATATTTATTAGGCTCAATTATGTCTATATCTACTAATCTTAAAAGTTTTTTTTAAGAGTTTGAGTTTGAATTTGTATAAATAAATAACTATTTTTTTTGGCTATGACTCGTTTAATTAAAAAATTCAAAAGGAATGGAATTTGAGTATATCGGATTGTAAATTCCTATTGGATAGTTTGACTTCTCACTCTATGAGCAGCTAGAACTGAATAGAGGGTGATTGTAATTAAATAAAAGTATGGGGGCCAGAAAGTAAAGAAGATGAAAACGTAACAATCAATGGGGAGGCTCCGAGGACCGAAAGCTACTCACCACGGATTACAATGCCAATTGCATTATAGAAGTGGCAAACACCAAAACTGGCAAATTCATTTATGTAATTGTATGTATATGATTTTTTTTATTCTTTTAAATTGGGGCGGGGGCTACCATTAAAATAAAGCGCGTCACCAGAAAACTTAGGTGACCCACTTGTCCATATTCTTCGATAATATTCTTATCCAAATTTAACTCAGTAGTTGATGTCTATAATATATCAGGAATAAATAATATTCTGAATTAAATACTATATGTTCACACGACTATCACCCACATTTTTTGTTTCTAGGGGAGTAATATCAAATTCTTCCATGAGAGTTGAATTAAGTAGTTAATTGTGATAATTTCACGTTAAATGCTTCTACAAGACAATATTTCTTCTAAGGAAAGTTCATGATGTATATTATGCTTTCCTTCCATTCAATTATTTAAAAGCGTTTTCCGAAATATAAGATGAAAAAAGAACTATGAGGATATATTAAATAGCATATTGATAAAAAGTTATAGGCTTAGATTCACGGTAGATATATACCGCACCTTATAGTGGGTGGATGTGATGTGAGTTTTCCTTTTTAAATATATAGGTATACATTTTATTATTATTGTGTATATTTATTATTACTACTGTTTAAAAAAAATACATGATTTTTTAGACTGTGGTAGTGCGTATGCATAATAGTGATAGTAAATATGCATAATGGTGATAATATGTATACATGACAGTGATATTAAAAAAAAAAATGAATTTATTATAAACTGGAGTTCACGTTAATTTATTTGTATTATATCGGTGTATACATACATACTCTATGATAACATAATACGACAACAAATGAATTGCATGTCATACAAAATGCATTTTAGTAGGCCACTAGGGTGCTTTTTTTAAAATAAATTTCAAGGCATTGAAAGTTGATATCATTTTCATAATGAATAACGAAATTAATTTACACATGTCTAACGTCTAATTTATTTTGAATTCTAATAACATATGACATCGAACAATGTTGTTTTAAAAAAGAAAAAGTTTTATCAAACGATGAAACAATATATTTTTCAAGGCAAAAATTTGTGTAAAATAGTTTTTTAAAACGACACAAATTAACAACATTTCCTATTAAAGTGTTAATGCATCATGCTAATTTATATATTTCACAGCATGAAATGGTCTCATATAAAATCTACTTTTTTTAATTATCATGACGGAGTTCTTTCAAATATTTGTCTATCTTCGAAACGTGAACTAGTATAAACATATAATCTTGTTGTGTATTCATAATATTAAATTCAACATCAAATATTATAGACAAAAAAGTTGCACATTCAATATTTGAAATCATAATATATATATAAATAGAATCCTCCCTATTTGGAACTCAATAATGCACTTCGACTCCTCTTTAAGTTTGCACAAATATTCTTAGAAGCTTGTGTAAACAGGTTTAAGTAAATTATATCAAACCCTGTCAAGATTGACTCTGAAATAATATTTAATGTTTTATATTAAAAAAAAATATAATACTTCATCCATTCACGAAAAATAATTTTATTACCCTTTGCACAAGTTTTAAAAAAAATATTATAAAATTATTTTAAAGTATTAAATATTTAATCAAAAGTATTAATAATCTCATCAAGAGTATCAAAGATCGAACTCACTGGTATTATATTCTAATTGTTGATATTTTTTTACCCTAATTTTTTATAGAGATTATTAAAACTCTTAATTATATATTTGATATTTTAAATTAATTTTATGATAAATTAACTTATTATATATAATTTTAATATAAAACCATGCCTTAAAAAATTAAATAAATAAGATTATAAATTAATAGTGTAAAATGTTGATATTTTAGGAAAGTAGACCCTCTTTTATGGACGAGCGATTTTTTCACGAGGGAGTGCTAGTTGCCTTAACACGCTCTATTCCTCCATATTATTTACGGTTAAATTAACTCGAGAATCAAAATTAGATTTAAGTAAATTTAGGAAAGTCACAACTCACAAGAAAGAATCTTATTTTATGGATCTCAATAAACAATAAAAAAAAAAAAATTAATTGTCCCAATAATTACCCCCAATCTTTATTTTTAACTGTAGGGTTCCTACTTTAAAAACAAATTAAATAAGGGGGAAATTATCTCTTACTCATCATCTACTTCACACGTGTCCCGTTTATCTCATAGAAGTCTGAATTCTGCGAAGCAGTCTCAGTCAGAGAGAGCTCTCCTTTCGAAATTCTCCATTGTGGGGAAAAAAATAGATATATTTACCTCAGGAAGATATTTCCATCATCCAAATCCGTTCTAGATTTTGCTGAATTTCTACGCTGTTGAATTTTCAACTGATCGTCCGTACTATGGTTTTCTGATTCTCGAAAATATTTTAAAATTGGGAAAATTGTTGAAACTTGGTAGACGAGATGTATGTAAACGGCGGAGGTCCAATGCGGAAGTCTTTCAAGGACTCGCTCAAAGTTCTTGAAGCCGATATTCAGCATGCTAATACTCTGTGAGTTAATTTTTATTTATTTTTTATTTTTGTTGAAAGCATTTTTTTTTTTTTCGATTTGTTTTATTATGATCAGTCAAGTGATTTCGCTTGGCTTCTCCGATTTCTGTAAAATTTTCTATGTGTTTTTAGATTTTATTAGTTTTTTTTGTGGATTTTTAATTTTTTTTTTTTTTTTGGTTTCGGTAAACGTTTTTGGTTATGCCTTTGTTTGGAGTTACTTTTTCTACATTCTATTTTCTAAAAATAATCTGAAACTTTCGGCAGTATAATTTTAAGAATTAAGGTTCTGTGTTGATTTAGAAATTTCGTAACTGGAAGGTAGTTTGATTTTCACTTCATCTGTTGCTTCAGTTTGCAGTTAAGGTATCGTTTTCAGGTTCAAGCGATCTTTTATGAACTTCTGAAATTTGTTCTTCAAGTGTTCCGCGTTTGTTCGTGAATTTTGAGAAGATCTTCATCTTAATTAGATTTTCCATGAGCACAATTTACGGTAAATCTGGTTAAAATATGGAAAATAATCCGTTCATGTGAAATTGTTCCAAAATTCAAAATTCGTCATTAATGTAATTAAATTCGGTAATGATTCACCAAAAATATCAAATTTTATATACCTAAATTTGAAGACATTTAGCTAGATTCCCCCCTATATTTTGCTGCTGGAATCCATGATATTTAGTTGGAGAATTTCCATAATTTCTCTTAAAATCAATATTCTGCAACTGCATTACAGGGCATCTGATTTTTCAAGGGAGTATGACGGCGCATGTCTACAAATGAGATTGTCTTACAGTCCGGCTGCCCATTTTTTCCTATTTCTCGTTCAATGGACCGACTGTCACCTTGCTGGAGCTCTCGGATTGTTGAGAATCTTAATTTATAAGGTGTGGTCTTGTTCCCTTTAATGTGATTTACCATATTATAACTCCTCCTTGAATGTGGTTGCTCAGTACTTAGAGGAAACATCGCTTTTTACAGGTTTACGTTGATGGCACCACCACTATGTCCACTCATGAGAGAAAAGCAAGTATTAGAGAATTCTATGGTAAAATTTGTGGTTACTGTTGGATTACAATACCTATTTAGCAATTGATGATTAATGATTTTGGAAATTGGCATATCTTGTGGCCAGCTGTTATTTATCCCTCTTTATTGCAACTTCAAAGAGGTGTCACAGATTCAGAAGATAAAAAACAGAAAGCTGTATGCCTGGAGAGATACAGGAGAAAGGATGAAGAGGAATATGTACTTTGCTCGGAATTGGATGTTGAAAGGGAAGAAGAATGTGGGATTTGCATGGAGATGAATAGTAAGATTGTGTTGCCAAATTGTAACCACGCCATTTGCCTGAAATGCTACAGAGACTGGTATTCACCTCTCCTCGTTATTTTTTAGTCCTGAATACCTGTAGAAGTAGTCTGTACATTACTTTTGCCATAGTGGAGTGTGCAATTCTCTTGAGAAATAATTGTTAAGAACTTGATTCAAGGTTACAAAATTAGTTTTACTTGGCATGTCACTCTTATTTGGATGAGTGAACTGGCGATACTGTTGAGTTCAATTAAATAATTACATAGCAATGCACCTACTTCCTAAGAGCACTTCCATTCTTCACAAAGCAGGGCAATCTAGTTAATTAACAATATACTGGACTTGTGAACTGTAGTGTTCTATTCAAGCATTCTAGTATTCTACTCAGAAAGAGTAGCTTATTGTTGGTAAACAAGTGATTAACAGAATTCAGTTTATGAGAAGCTTAAATTGGGTAGTATTGCTTGATGGGCCTTTGCACCCTCGTCATGGAAAAAGGGCTGTCCGTTGGATCATTTTTTGTCTTTGTCTTGTGGCACCAATTGATTTCTAGTGTAGTATTTAGGGGTTTAAAATACTTGTGCTGTTGTTCCCTTTATCATTTTATTTGGATCAGCAGATTTCTCATGCATGTATTATAAGTATGAGGAAATCATCACACACATGTTTAACAAAAATGGAGTATTGGATTTCTTTCTTGAAAACGATTGGTTGGCATTCTTATTAGCAATAACATTTTAAATGGGATTCATACTGAACAATTAGCATAGGTTATTCAAGCTCAATCCTTTTCGCCATCTCATTCATTGAATGTCGAATTCTGATGGTGGTGATGTTTCTTATTTCTTGCATGTTATTGGTTGTCTGTTTGGTGAATTACACCTTCTATCTAGTTGGGACAATTTATAAGAGAAACTAGGTTGGCCTACCTTCTAATAAGCTAAACCGTAAGCAATGATCTGATAAGGCACTCTCTTATAGCATGTTTGACATCTTAGATTTGTGTTCATTTCATGTTTGATGCTATATGCATTATATTGTGCCTGATAACATGACCTCACCATTGCAGGCGTTCTAGATCTCAATCATGCCCTTTCTGTCGTGATAGCTTAAAGAGGGTAAACTCTTGTGATTTATGGGTGCTTTTGGACAACAAGGATGCAATAGACATGACAGCTATAACAAAGGAGAATATGAAAAGGTTGTTCATGTATATCGATAAATTGCCGGTGGTCATCCCTGATAACCTATTCGATGCCTATGATACGCACGTAAGGTAACTAACTGGCGAACCATTTGAAGGCTTTTATTATCTACTGGATTATGGGGTCATTTCTTTCTCATCTGGGTGTTAATCAGAGAACCAATAAACGTTCTTTTGAAAATTAGATTTACGAAATTTGTGAGTGGTTAATTCCACTTATGATTAGGGAAAACCCAGCCCTGATTTATTGCGGGCAGAGGTTTAAGTTTAGATAAACAACGGGAGTTTACCCATGTTATGTGTCTAGAAAGTTGTAAATTCTTGTATAGTCGGAAGTGTTGTCAGTAACGAAGAGTTTGTGACGACCTAAAGATGGAAATCTCTTGCTAATTGTGAAGTTTATGAATGATATTAATGACTTCTTCTGCTATTCTGCTTTGCTCCCTTTTCTTTTCGATCTCAATGCTGAATCCAGTTCGGTTATTTTATTTAGAACCATATGCTGGATCAGGGTAGGTACTCACATGTCTCCTAATTATCACTTATCATATATCACTGTGTTCACGTGTCTATCATTAACTCAAGGTTTGTTTTGTGTTGTTCTGTCATATCATTGTTACTATTTATGGCTTCGCCTTCAACTTAGCGCGTGGAATTGCTAGATTAAAAATGTCTCCAACTCATTTTTTACAAGAATATCATGAGACTTGTTGTAATTCATACAGGCTCTACTCTAAATATATTTGATTTGATCATTTGCGTGCACACACAAGTAACTATAGTAAGCATAGGCCCTAGGTGTGAGTTTCATTAGCGTGATGTTAAATTGACCGACAATTGGAGTTAAGTTTGAGATCATTGTGACCCTTATAGCTCATGAAACTAAGATGAACAAGTTGTACCGAATAGCTCATGAATCGGCTCAACTTATGCCTGCAGCATTACTTCAAGTTGGCAATCTGTAGATCTCATCAAAATCAAGAATTTTGGGGAACACCCAAGCTGTATCTAGAATAAATGATTATAACAAAGTTAAACGAGATATTGAGCTAACTAAGAGCGGCCTTGTAGAAAGCTTGAAGCCTATTAAGAGGTGTTTCAGATTCTGGAATTATCTCTCCCAAAAACAAGTGTTGTTGCCCAGTTCACAGCCACATAAACCCTGTTTCTCCAGCTGACAACTCGTGTAAGGTAAGCTGATCGCCATATGAACCAGCTCATGAATCCTGCTAATGATATACCTTTTGCATCCTGAAAACATCCATCAAATTGAAATATTGTTACTATTACTAACATTACTAACATGTTGAAAGTGATGAGATTTATTGAGAATCAAGGGTGAAAAAACGCTGTATAAACTTACCTTTGACTGGCGTAGATCGACAAGAGCCTTGTATCGCCCGACGGATGCCATGCTTCCGAGATGCTTGTAGAGGAATGGATCACCTAGAGCAATGTCTTTTGCAGAGGAGGCCTTACCACCATTTTGTTTCGCAATTTTGTTGAATAATTCCACTAGGTACTTCCCTTGCCGTTCTGCAACCTGATCAACATTTTGAACTGTCATACTCAGTGCTTGGAACTTTCTTTTGAACAATGAAAACGATATTCCAGAATCTAGTGGTGGATGTTACATAGGACTGAGAAGGCGAACAAGCCAAGTTAATGCCAAATAAATAGATAATCATCAGACCTGAGCTAGAGCTGGAAGCACTGGCCTTTCGGTCTGTTCAAGAAATCCGGCACAGTCTCCAAGGGCAAACACGTCTTCTACCGATGGCACACGTAACCATTCATCAACACCAATCCTGTAAAATCACACAAAATGGGGATATAAAAAGTTGGCCAGATTCTTTTAGAGGATCAGGAGGATAATGCATCATATGAGACATATATAGATTTGGTAGGGATAGAAAGAACAACACAATGATAATACCTTCCACCTGGAGACTTGGGGAGATTGAGTGATTTCACAAATTGTGAGGGACCAACCCCAGTAGACCAGACAAGGAGACCATAAGGAACATCACTTCCATCGCTAAGAACTATCTTATTCGGGTGGACCTCTTTCACAACGCCACGGACAAGGCGAACTCCACACTAATTTAGAGCATAAACGAGCGATTATTAGTTTAGAAACTAGTCAAGAGAAGCCTCCCAGAAAGATAAAAGTGCTAGATACTACCTTCGTTAAGTGTTTCGTTGCATATTGCCGTAATCCAGCATCAAAGGATGATAAGATTTCATTCCCCTGTTCAAAGATGTGATAACAAGAGTAAGTTGCTATAAGCCTACAACTATTCATTATCATAACACTAATCAATGGAGTGTGACAAAACACGCAGTGGGCATACCTCAATGAGAGTGACTCGAATGTAGTTTTTGACATGAGTGTACTTTTGCTTAACATCTCTCATAATGAAATCACTCAATTCTCCACTAAATTCGACCCCAGTCGGTCCACCACCAATAACAACACAATGCAGCAGTTGCTCCTTTTCTTCCTCCGACACGCCTGAATAAAAATAAACCAGAAAACTTCAATAAAGAAAACTATGAGAATAGCATTGCATCCATTCCACGACTCCTATAAAGCCATAATGTTGGTTATAACTTATTACTGGTGCTGTTGTGCGAACCGTTTATCTCAAAATTATGCAGCTTTGGGAGCTTCATCCATCACAGTAGCAGGTCAAAGTTTGACAGAACAAACATCTATTCAAAGTTTAATAGCTTGAAAACCTTTCATAATTGCAAAGTTTGTTAAGCAAAATTATGACTTGGCCGGCCTTCTGTCTTGATGCTTAAATTACATCTCATCTCTGTCTCAGAGAAGTTATATAGGATCTCTAGCATTAACGCATGCACATGCATATAAAGACAATAAGATTCACCTGGATTTTGAGAGAGCATCAGATTTAGGAGAAGCTTCTTCCTAATTTCTTGGGCATGAACCACCTCACGCAGAAAAAATGCATGCTCCTTAACTCCCTTTATGCCAAAGGTCAACGGTTCAGCTCCGGAGGCAATGACCAGCTTGTCATACGCAACTTTAAAACGATATGGTCCGCTAGAAAGTCCATCAGAACCAGCAGTCTCGCAATACACCTGACATAATGAGGCGATTTTATCGTCACTGCACAATTTAATGCATAACTGCATATAAATCAACGAGAGCAAGTCTATGTTCAACGAACATGGATATAAACGGAGCTACTTACTTCGTGCTTTTCCATGTCGATATCAGTGCATGAAGCAAGGAAGAAATAGGAATTGGGATCCTTAGCTAAGGCTGCCTGTATCTGAGTGACTGGCTCTGCTACCGAACGGAACTCCAAGGTTCCAACGCAAGTTGAGGCAAGCAGAGGAGTGAACACCATATGATTCCTAGGTGATATGCAAACGGCATCATACACCCTAGTATCAAGCCCTTTAAGGAACCTACATGCTGCCCACCCACTCCCGAGAACAACCACTCGAGGCTTTTGACCCGGTTTTGTGGCCTCGAGTGTAGGATACCTCAGGCTTTCGTTCTCCGAGTCGGATTCCTCCACAACTCTTTGTGCATGGCCAAATTCAAGTTGAGGGGTTGTCCTCATTCCCCTGCTTCCAAAATTTGTGCCAGCTGGCATGCCAATGCTTGAGAAGAATGACAAGTGGACACGTGGAGTAATGTTTTCGTGGAAAGTTGTGAAGTTTCCACTTAAGGGCGAATGACATTTGTCCGAAGATGCTCTGTCGTATAGGCCATCCGTCACTTTTGCATAGTTGCCGATGGAACCACCGGACCGCTGGTAACCGTTTCTAGCTATTCTTGCCAATGCCATATTTAGATTTTGCCAAAATGGTTGATGCTCTTAATGTTTCTCTTCTAACTGCAATCAAGTGTTGCATACATCAGTTGTATAAAGGGAAAACATCAAAGATCTTGTACTAGAAACTCCTACAAGGATTGTGGAGAAGTAAAGACAAGACAAATTTATTAAATGACTTTTGATGACAGCTTCGAAGAAAAACTCTGCTTGATGAAGGATCTATTATCAAGAAAGATGCCTAGCCAGCTAATTAACTTCGTATAATTCCATCTTTTTGTTTCTTATTTGGAAACTGGCATTGAATTTCAAATTAATTTTTTGGTTCATTAGCTAAGACCTATTGCTACCATACTCATCAATGAAAAAAGGATTACCCAAGAAAACATTTACTTATTCATGGTTTCTGTGTTTTTTCCTCTCAGATTTACTTTTCGCTAATCTGATTATAGATATCTATTGTTTCTTGATTCATAGACAAAGCTGACATTTTCATATTTTCAGAATCCATAGTTAATCGACGATATTACCATTGATTGAGCCATGAAAATGTTTAAGCCAAATTAGCGATGCAAACGAAAAAAAAGAAACAGAAACAAAACCAACCTCAAGTTCCAACCCAGAAAAATCAAAGTAAAAGGAAATCTCACACATACAAACATAATGCAATTTCACCAAAAGATAATTGGTCGAATTTGAATTTTTTGGGCAGTAACTGATCGATCCCCACAAATGATTAATAAACTTCAAATGGCCTTCATCAAGACAAAAACAAACAAACATATATATAGATGCAACAACCAGAATTGAGATTCAAAGCAAAAAAAAAAAGAGTTAGTAGATGCAAATAAGTGAGCAGAAATCCGGACCTGTGCTTCCCTGCTTTGAATTCCTTATTATGTGCACATTATTCTCTGAAGGTGTTCATACAAAATGTATGTATATATTTAGAAGTGTATCTATAGCTGTCAAAAAAGGGTTTTATTGAAGGGTTTTAGGTAGAGAGAAGAAGAAACGAATCACAACATGCCCATGAAGTCCGGAATGTGTACTATTCCACATAAAAAAATTTAGAAAAAAATGTGCAGAAAAGATCTCTACCTCGGGAAACCAACAGAATAAAATAAAATATTGAAAGCAAAACCTTGCTGAACAAGAAATTGAGAAAACACGTTTGATCAATGTTTGTTTATTTTCGGTTTTATAAGAGCGTTTTTGATTTCCACGAGAACAATTTCACAATAGGAATGTTTAGATTTAGTTCTCTAATTTAGAAAATCTTAATTTCAATTCACAGCCTCAAATTTTTAATTTATTTCTCGATTTAAGTCATATAAATTATATGCAAAGTATTACATGAGAATAGTTCATGATAAGCTTTTCATGAAACAATTTTAAAGTATCATTAATCTCATTAGGGGTATTATTAGTCTGAGTTCAAGATTAATTACAATTTTCTTGAACTCAAACTAATGATACCCCTGACAGGTTTAATGATACTCCTGATGAGATTAATGATACTCTAAAATTATTTCATGTTAAGCTTATTATGAAACGTTTTCATATAGAACCTACTATAAATTATATTTTCTCTGTCCAATATTAGTAGTTTCGTTCTTTTTGCTGTTATTTTTTGTTATAAGTTGAGGGGTATTATGAAGTATTGTGAGGTCAATTTATGAATAAAGTGATTGTTTATAAAAATATAATACTTATATTATTCATAAACAATAATTTTATTGATAAATGAATTTTATAATATCTCATAATACTTTTCAACTTATGACAAAAAATAACAGCCCAAAAGATAGGACTACTAATATTGGACGAGGGAGTATAATGCAACAAACGAAAAATGTACACCTATAATTCAGGTTTCTCATCTTGCATGATTTTAAGTAAGAAAGAAAATATAAATTTAAACTTAATCTAAAATTTGTGTATTTGTAATTTTGATACCGTTGGTTTTTCATTTTCATACATAAAATAGTAGTTATTACCACATTAAATGGACGATTAATTTAGGGGGCGCTTGATTAGCCATTCTTCAATGATAATGGGAATGAAAATTAATTTTCATCTATGCTCTCATAATAAAAATGATATGTTAGGAGAATAAGTGTTTCAATGGTGACACTATTACTAGTGTCATGCCCCAATTTTGGAATAGAAGTAGACAACAAATGGTTGTTGGTGGAGGAAGAGGGGAGTGATTGAGGAGGATGATTGTAGGAAGAGAATATGGTAATCAAAATAGAGTAGTGATTACCTTATTTAGGAGGAGAGGTATTGATTTTGTTCTCATGAACCATACTAATTACACTAATTTTCAATCTCATTTTCATTACTTTTGAAGAGTTGTTAACTAAGCGCCCCTTAATTGTACAATGTATTTTTCGTAATGTTTATTTATGCCAAAAATCTAGAAATAAGACAAGTATTCAGTGCTGGCAATTGGAAGGAGCAGCTCCTCAATGTTTACCAGTTTCCTGGACGACGTCGTAGGTCCTTAACACTAACGTACGTATTTTGTACTCCAAGTAGGAGCCATCACTATCAGCCAGCCCTAGTTTCTAGAAACTTCTTAAGCTTCGAATACATTTAGGACACGTGGACCTATTGCACCGGACTAATATTCCAGAGAATCACATGCATAATTTGTGTTCTAACTTCTAAGTCACTCAAATAGACCTTGAAAGCAAATAAGACTAGCTTATTATTTAAATTCTACTACCTCCGTCCTATTGGTTTGTAGTGTTTAAATGAATAAAATAATTTTTTTATGATGAAATATTGTTCAATATAAGTAGATGAAACAATACAAACATATTTTTTTGTGTAATTATTAGTACAATTAGATGTAATTTAGAGGTGTTCGCAAGAGATGAATAGTGCACTGTGAAAACTGATTTGGACGGAGGGAGTATATAAAATTATAAATAGATCTTAGAGTAGCTTATTATTTAAAATTCTATATAAATTATAGTTTTTTTCTTTATTAGATTATTATGCTCTTTTTCGTACAAGATACAAATATTTATTATATAATATATTGTAATTAATGAAACTCTTCTCGTTTTTCTTTACGTATTTAATTTATTTCCGGTATCAATCAAGAAAGAGGAGGGAAGAAAAAAAAAGTCGTATGCATAGCAGCATAGGGGATATCCCTTCTTTCCAACTTCCAAGGCGAGCCAGCCACCTTTTACCATTCTCACCTTTAAAAAGTTTGACAGGAAAAAGAAAAATCAAACTCAATATTGGTCTTTTCTCAAGTAATTACGGGAATAATATGTAAGGAAATCTTAGACCTCGACTTAGGGTCAGTTCACTAAATTTATATAAACATCTTATAAGTTCTAATATTTTAGAAATTATATATTTATAAATCCCGTAACTTTACACTGTTTTGAATTTATTCCACATGAATTACATATTTTGATATTGGTCCTGTAAGTTTGAGATTATTTTGATTTTAGTCCTTTTACCTTGATTTTTTTATATTGGTCCAGTAAGTTTGAATTTAAAAAAAAAAAATTAAATTATACGTTTTGATTTTGGTCCTTTAAGTTTTAAAAGGACTAAAATAAAAAAACTTCCAAACTTACGGGACCAATATCAAAACCTGTAATTCATGTGGACCAAATTCAAAATAGTGCAAAATTACGGGACTTACAAATATATAATCCCAATATTTTATAAGTTGTTTAGAAATTTATAAGATATAATTTTTAAATAGTTTTTAAATTGTTAAGGTGTTTAGCTAATACTCCCATCAATTTGCAAACTACCTAAAAAGGAAATTTTGATTTGCCTGCACATTCACACATATATACACGTATGTCATTATTTTACCTTTTTTCTTGATCAACGTTCAAGATTTTTGAAAATTTATAACAAAAAAATTTAAATTTAAATTTTAATATAAAATATTTTTTTATTTTATTTTTTATGTTGAGGTAGAGGTGTGTGGGGGTGGAGGTGGTTAAGAAAATAAATTGGGAAATTCCAACTTAATTTTTTAAAGCTTATAAACTGTTAAGAATTTATTTTATAATCTTGTAAACTGTTTAACATCTTATTATGCCAAACACATCGATTGTGCTTATAAGCTTATAAACAACTTATAAATTGTATTAAAGAGTTTATAAAATCAGCCAAATATCCTTTTACTTACCTAAAAATTAAAATGAAATACCCATTTCCTTATACAGGATATGGAGAGAATGTTATACTTTCTTGGCAAATTTATGTATATATTGTGAACAGTAAGTGGTATTGATAATATAGAGGGGTTGAGAGAGATTTTATGAAATTAGAGGGATACGCCTGTGGGAGGGGCGAGTGTCCCTTTTTTTTTCCTCACGCCTTTGGGAGAGGCGTGTCCTTTTTTTTTTTTTTCCTCACGCCTTTGGGAGAGGCGTGTCCCTTTTTTTTTTTTTTTTTTTTATCTCGCCTTTGGGAGAGGCGTGTCCCCTTTTTTGTATGATTTAGTAATTATTGTTCAATGATTATGTGATGATTATTCAATGATATATTATAACTAAACCCAAATTGCTATTGAGATGGTGTAAAACCCTAATTGTTAGTGGAGATAAATATAATTGTGTATTGAAATTGGTTTATATTTATACTATCTTAAAAAAAAAATTATTTTATTGGTTCAAAAGAAACTATAAACTATTTCATAAAAGTTGAAAATTATTTCAAACACTAAATAATATTTTTAAGTAATAAATGTAAAATGTAAAAAAAATGACATTTATAATAATAGTACCAATACAATTAGCGATGGCCCAATCGACCACCCGTTCCACATTGCGGCGGACGTCTTTCACGATAATTACGACGAGGTTGTTGTTCATGTTGGCTTGGGCCGGGCTCCTCTCCGTATGTGTCCGCATATGGTATAGGCGTTGAACTGTAAACTGGGCGTTGTGCGAATTGAGGTCGATGTTGATAATAGGTACTCATATTAATACCCGTATTTAATATGTCAGTAAATTAACCAGGCCATGATGTAAGAAGATCTGTCACAGATTTAGTTAATTTAGATCAATAATATATATATATTAAAATATATATTATTTATAAGTTGATATTATATACCTGGTTCATTATAAGGTGTCTGAAAACTGGGTTGAGGTATCTCCTGTTGCAACGTCGATGTAGAAGCAGGCTGGGGTACCCCCTCAACGCTTGCCCAACCAACTATCAAGTTAACAATAACATATCATAAGTAAATAAACATAATCTTTAAAAAATATTATTAAGGGTTATGTGTAACTTTCATACCATTTCCAGCAGGATGTGCATAAGCTCCAAATCCAAATGAGGGCAACTCATAACTTGTGTGAGGCGTAGGCTGAGGTGGCCACTCATTTGATTGCCGAGCATCTATCAAATTAATAGAAATATACATAAACAAGTAAATATAAATTCTTGAATATTTTTAATTTATTATTGTAACTTTGATAATATTGAATTACACACCGTATGCAGTTGGTGTGTTGCCCAAAATTCGAGACGCTCCATACTGTTGGCCCATCGATGTAGAAGCATCTGTAACATGTTATACAAATATTTAATAATTAAATAAATATAAACCAAAGGAATATCATATTTACAAGTGTAATTCCGTAAATTGCATACCATTTCCAGCAGTATGTTGTGTGCGGGGCGCTGATTGAGGAACTCGGTATTGAGTACCTTGTCGGGGAAAAGGGGAATCTGATGGCACTGCCGAGGAATGTCTTCTTCGACTCGCAGACGTTGAAGGACCTTCATCGCCGTCACGCTCTACAGACCTCCTTCTTGTTTGTCCTCTACTTGTTTCCCCGACTTCTACGTTTTCAACTGAGGCTCGTGGATGTTCAAGATAAGTAGGAGATTCAATAATAGGCTCCACTTGAGTGATGAAATTCTCAGCTGTTTCTAAAAATTCCACCATTGATGGTCTATTATCAATGTGAGCCCGTCGTTTACTGATTTTAAATTTTCGAAACCAGCTTACCTGTAACAAAAAAATAATAGAATGTTATTCATATTTCAAACATCAAAAATCAATATATAATTAAATTTGTGATATATAATTTACCAAAACATCACTGGCAGATGTTCTTGGTGGTTGGAAGCCTCGGACCGGTGCTGCAGTATACTCCTCTGGTGAAATCAATCGTCGTGTAATGTCATAGTACCACTGCATATAGTCTTCCGTGACCGGATCACCCCCGTTGATAGGCGTGCAAGGCATGAATGGTTGCCTGCTTCTCCAATATCTAATCCATTTGTCATGCTTGGTCGTCCAATCAAAGCCGGTTCTCCCCTGGCGGTTATACTCATGCAAGCTCTGGTCCCTTTCCTCTACATGACTTGGAATGTTTTGGACCATTCCAAATTGTCTGAGCACCCTATTCGGATAGTGAAGCTCCACTATCCAAATATTGATCAATGGACATTGCGACCTCCAATTTAAGGTCCAACAACGAGGTTCGAGATTCCTGATCTCCTCAGCGTCCACATCATAGGGATCCCAAATAAACTGTAAAGACACACACAAAACATTAATATCAATATTCTCAAAAAATAATTTATATTAGTTTGAATCATTATAATAATAACTTACTTGACCATTAGACAAACGCTCAAATATGTCGCGATATACACGAATTGAAAACCTCGTGCTGTCAATATGACTGTGATAATGTATCCACCTATAGTAGGTAAAAAAATAAGTATGTATATCCAAACGAATTATAGATAAATGTGTCTATAGAAAAATACCTAGCTCCATACGGTGGAGGCCCCAAATTACGACCATCTACACTTATCTGCCCTTGTTGGAGCATCGGATGTGCGTTCGATGGTTGGATCGTTTTTATCCTTGACCATGCCCATATCTGTTGTTCAATGATAAATTTATTTCAATGTACAATTAATCAATGAAATATTTAAAAGTAATTTAAATTAACCAAGAATTACCTGCAACAAGCATAATGGTCCAGCGATGCTCTTGCATTTATAGTTGCAAGCCATACAGAGTTCGCGATATAAACTCGCTAACACAGCACTTCCCCAGCTGTATTCCCCGACTGTATTCACGTCCCGCAGAAAATACAGATAGACTAATGGGACAGCATTTCGAGAATGGTCGGTCATCATTAATGTTCCCAGGAGTAAAAGTGCACACCCCCGTGCATATTGATCAACGACCTCCTGTGGTGTATAGTCATCAATATCAACAGAATGTCTCACCAATTAGTTTAGGGAAGTCAATTTGATCGCACTATTGCCCCTCATATCATCTTGTTGTATGGTGATGCCCATCAACTCTTCACACAAGCTTTTCCACTGATCAAAGTTATTATATTCATCTCGCCGTATAATGGGCTCTCCTTCTATCGGTAAACCCCATAAAATGGCAACATCTTGCAATGTGACGGTCGCCTCTCCGACGGGGAAATGGAACGTATGCGTCTCTCGACGCCATCTCTCCACTAATGCAGTGATAAGATGACGATCGAGTCTGAATGTCCCACAACGAAGGGGACCGTAAAAACCCATCGTCTTGAGTCTGTCCACCACACGAGAATGGAGTGCGATCTTATAAGGATTTGGGTCTTCTAGTCTAAATGTCCAGAATGGCCCATCACCTCCATTGTATGTACTTAGCACTGTCTCGCTTGTTTTCCTATTAATATAATCTAGCCTCGACCGATGGGTTTGTTGCATGGTGAGTACAGATCTGTTCTTCGGTCCATATAACAGTGCCTCTCTATCAGAATTCATCTATAATTCAAACATTCACACAGATGTATTAGAATTAACACAAATCATACACATAAAACATAAAGCTCAAACACATAAAGGATAATGTATATGAAATTATTCAACATTATTGTCAACATTTTAATTCAATCCTACAAACTAATTTTATTCAACATTTTGATAACATTTTGACAATATTTTGATAGCATTTTGATAGCTCCTAGGGATTTACAACATCAATGTGAAGGACCAGCTCTATCTTGTGCTTGGTACTGTTGTCTAGCGCGGGTTTGGGCCCAATCCATTTCATTATGAATCCTGGACGTCACATCCCGACCACGACGCCTTATCCTGCGATCTGGATTATGTCTCAGCTGAAAATAGGGTTCATCCCACTCCTGAGGATCCGGCAATGGCTCAAAATACCTAGAGGTGTAAGTTGAGGAATACACTGTTGTACTGTAGCATTCGGGCACATATACACTTGGATCGATTTGGAACGCTCTGCACACCTCCAACGCATGTGAGCATGGGATACCATCCAACTTCCACTGTCCGCAATCGCACTCTCGTCTTGATAATGCAACTCTATATGTGCGACACTGTACTGAGCCCTTAATACGGGCAGTAACTCTGGCTGATCCCACCGAATGATTATAAAGTTCTACTTGATGTTTCATCCCCTCTCGCTGCGCTGAATCATATTTGTCACTAACATGATCAGGCCACATCCGATGTCTCTGCACTAAAATCCCTGCTTCTTTAGCACGTTCCATAAATACATTTTTGGATCGTGTGAAGGTTGCACAAACTATAGCTGTAATTGGGAGACGTCGTGCACCCTTAAGAACACCGTTGATGCATTCGGAGATGTTAGTTGTCATAACCCCATAACGTTGACCTCCATCATGACTAAATGTCCACTTGGCAGGATCGATATTTCGTAGATACTGATGACCCTCTTCACTTAAAACTCGGATTTCGTTCATCTTTGTCTCAAAATGTCTAACCGACAATGCTGTTCCCGCATTGTAACACAAGTCCTTCATCTTTTGACTCTTGAACTGAGTATTAAAATTTGAAGCGACATGTCTTAAACAATAACGGTGCACTCCTCTTGGTGGTGAAAATGCTGGGACTTCTTCCACTGCCTTCAAAATACCCTTATGCCTATCAGAAATAAGGCATATCCCCTCCATATCACCCACAACATGTGTAGCTAACATTCTAAGAAACCATTTCCAAGACCTATAACTTTCGTCATCAACAATGGCATATGCTACTGAAATGATTTTCTGATTAGCATCAAGGGTGTTAGCAATCAGCAATTTGTGTTTGTACTTAGTGTAAAGGTGAGTACCATCTACACAAAGTATTTTGCGACAATGCATGAATGCTTCAACGCATGGCTTGAATGCCCAGAAGACATATCCCAACGTGTGCACATTCCACTCAATCGTATCCCTGTGTTTCCACTCCACAATGGTCCCGGGATTGTATTTCTGCAAGGCTCCCATGTACTTGGGCAAATACTGACATGAACTCTCCCAAGTTCCAAACACATTCTCCCTAGCACGTTTCAACGCTTGCCATGCCTTTTGATATGAAATAATGTAATTATATTTCTTATCTGCATGCTCCACGACATATTTGACGTCGTATGCTGGATCAACTTGTATGAGACTCTCCATGTCAGCTGCAAGCAAGTTTTTACAGAGATTTGAATGATTGCGCGAGTCAATATTCATCAAACAGGTATGTGGCGGCCCCAACCTAGTGATTTCCCAATAATCGTATCTTTTACGGTACGATGCGCGTAAATGCCACTCACAACGTTGCGATGTCGAGCAATTATCATTTTCACTGGCATAGTTCTGCTTACACACCAACTTCATTGTCTTCGAGTTGCTCTCTTCGACTCTATACTCACGCCTTGCATGTCGGACCGAATAATCCTTCACGACATTGATCACAACATCTTTGTCTTTGAAAATCATCCCTAACCTCAAAACCCCATCATCCGCATCATAGCTTAGATCACCACTTCGAACGCCTACTGAATCGACAGGTACATCATCACATGACCTATCAAAAAATGGCACTCCAACCAAATTTGGATGAGGTCTCACTCTTGGCATTAGGGAATTTGGTACAGCAACAGTTGGCATCCAAGGATTGTCAGTGGTACCATCCTCATCAGACGACCCCTCGTCCTCAGAACCATTATCGCTTGGTTCAGAATTACAAGTAAAGTCTGGATATATATCACCAGCTATATCAACTATGGAGGTCCCAACAGGGGCCATCTCAGTGATACCAGAAGGTCCAATATTAGGATCTGAACCCCCGGCATGACTAGACCCTAAATGTTGGGCCTGATATTCAACGTCGGAAGGTCTATCCATATTGGCACCACCATGACCTGGCCATTCAGAAGGATAGTACTGGTTCCCCCACTGGCCATGGGATGTTGGGTACTGCACCTTCATTTCAACCTCCACTAATAGCTCAACGGAATTGAGCCCAGCTTGTGGATGGAAGAAGTATCGTAGGTCGTTGTTGTTCCTAATAGGACAACTAGACGAGGCATTCCCATTTTTTATTATGCAAGACACATTCAAAGAATACACTCGCAAATCTAATCCCGTAACCTCAGACAACTCACGTAATAGATCGTAGAAATCAAGCATACGATCAACTCTTCTTTTTCCAATAACAGCTCCGCAAGAGCGCACAATGATTCCAATGTCGCGAGAGGTTGACATATCTTCAACAACACAAAACACTTATAAAAATTTTATCTATAGGCACTAAATTAATTATTGGCCTCAATTATGTTTACATCTAGTATAGTAAATCAAACCCAACACCCTAATTTCCATACATTTTTAGTGTTTTTTTTTTTTTGCAGTATTGAAATTTTATTCCGAACACTTTTTGATGGGTGTATTAACAAAAGATAGGAATATATATAGTCTTATTGTTACATTTAATATTCTTAATTCCATTTCTTAATTTTTAACAAATAAAAAGTATTTAATATTCTTAATTCCATTTCTTAATTTTTCACAAATTAAAATTTTCTAAATAGAAAATTCTCAAATACATTGAGAATATAAAATTAATTCGTTTTATTTTATTTTATTTAATTTATTTTAGTTTATTTTATTTTATGTAATTTCGTTTATTTTACTTTATTTTATTTAATTCATTTTATTTTATTTTATTTTAATTTCGTTTTTTTATTTTAATTAGTTTTATTTTATTTTATTTCGTTTATTTTATTTTATGTAATTTCGTTTATTTTACTTTATTTTATTTAATTCATTTTATTTTATTTCATTTTAATTTCGTTTTTTTATTTTAATTAGTTTTATTTTATTTTATTTCGTTTAATTCATTTTATATTATTTTATTTTATTTTTTTAATTTATTTTATTTCGTTTATTTTATTTATTTTAATTTTGTTTTTTTTATTTTTTATTTCGTTTTTAATATTTTATTTAATTTCATTTATTTCATTTTATTTTATTTTATCTCTTAATCTCTTATTATAGTTAAATAAAATTATCTTATGATTGAAAAAATTAAATTTTAAAATGATGATCAATATTTTCATTAAGTAAGTAATCTAGAGTTTTTTAATACACTATATATATTAAATCTAGATTTTTTAAAACACTAAAAACACTAGAATTTTATAAAAATAAAACTTACATTGTATACATAATGGTTATTAACATCACGTTAAAAAAAAGTCAAATTTTACTTTAATAACTTTGATTGATAAAATGTCTAATTTACTCTTCGATTCTTCAAATGTATAAAAGTTATGCATCACCAAAACATTCAAAAAATTAAAAAAGTGTATCATTTTTTATTAAATAAAATTCTACATATATTTGATTAAATAAATTGAATCCCAATTAAATAAATAACACACTATGAGCTTATTAATGGAATTTTAAATCAAAATAAACCAAAAGAACAACACTACTACCAATTTTAAATCAAAATAACAACACTATGACCTTATTAATGTTATTTTAAATCGAAATAGCAACACTACTACCAATTTTAAATCAAAATAAATCAAAAGTAACATGCTAAAACATGTAATTTCTCTAACATATATATATATATCGACATTATATATATACTATATATACACTATTTCAAAAAATTGCATGCAAAATAATTCTAAAAATATACAAAAAAATTTGAAATATTTACCACTTAATTGTAGTGTCTGTACTCCTCAGGTAGATAGCAAAATATCAATTCCTCAAGTACGTGAGACTGCAAGTTTGTTATTTTGGAGGGCAAATTTTTTTTTTCTTATGGACAAGCCTTCATTTGAAGAAGAAGAAGAGAGGAAGGAAGGAGCACGAGGAGGAGTGAGGCAGGAAGGAGTAAGAAGTATCAGTGGGAGGAAGGAGTTATATAAGGGGAGGAGGGAATCTCAGCCAAATAGGTAACGACAGGGTTACGCCTCTGGTAGAGGCGAGTTCAGATAACGACAAAGCTGTTACGCCTCTGGTAGAGGCGAGTTCAGATAACGACAAAGAGTTACGCCTCTGGTAGAGGCGAGTTCCAAACAGATACGACAAAGCGTGTCGGGGGTGGGAAACAGCTGTATAGTTACGCCTCTGGTAGAGGCGAGTTACGACTCTACTTTCTTGATCGCCTCCCCCGATCGCGATCAACCCTATTTTCGAAACCATTTTTCAAGTTGGCCTATTCTTTCTAAATTTCTTCGAGTTTGGCCTATTTAAAAAAATTTGCCTACTTTCTTTATATCTTATTACTAGATAAGACCTCGCGAATTTCGCGAGCTGAAAAAAATTTTATGTATAAAAACTGATGATTCAAATAATTTTTTGTATTTTTAAAAAAAATTACGAAAAAATATATATAATACATTTAAATCAATATTATTAGGATTAACAATTATTACTCACCGTTAATTTTAGGTGCTTAATTTAAGTGATTATATGTATGAGAGTCAATTTTTTTAAATAGCTAATAAGTTATATATCAAATTAGGGTGAATTAATTTATACCCTATTTGCTAATGAGTACAAACATGATCAAGCAAATTAATACACACAGATCAAGTGTTAACAGTGAATCTAAATTTAGGAATATTCAATTAATATAATATTTTTTATTGTATTTTAAAATAATTATAATTATCTTTAATATTATGACATTATCTTTAAGTGACTATTATAATGTTCATATGATTTTTTAAACATTCTTGATTAGATATTAGTAAATTAAAGTAATTCGAATAAATGTACTATGACAATAGTTTTAAAAAAAACTTAGATACGTACATGAAACACTCATTTATACGGAAAAGTATGTGATAAGTTAGTCATTTAAATCCATAAAAGATTCATAACACAAACATAGTCTAGATAAAAATTGTGGGAAATTAAAATATATTTCAACCATGACATATAATACATTTACTGCATTTATGATATTTTCTTTAATGACACAAATTTTGCAACTAATTTAGGGATAACTTTTTGCATCTAAGACAATGTAAAATTCCATAAAAAAATTATTTCAAAGATAGTAATGAGATGTCATTTCTTTAAACTAAATTAGTAATTGCTTAAGATCATAAAAGAATAGTGTAAGGTAGATTAATTAGTAATAGAATATATTGAAACGTCTTCATATTAATTGAAATTTTATATTAAAGAATAATACATAACCGATTAAGATTAACACCATTAAATATAAAATTACACGATAGACAATATAACAATGAGATTACAATTTCATATCCGGAATTTGACTATTTTCCGACCATTAATATTATTGCAACCTAGAGTCAAAGTCACGGACCATACATGAGTGAGAAGATGATAACTTGAGGTCAACATGATTAAGGTACAATATTCGTAAAAAAATCATGGCAATCAAGAACGAAGTCTCTGAGATTTAAAAATCTTGACAATGGAGACCAAAAAACACTAAAAATATCCGCATCAGAAAAAGTATAAGCACAAGAAGAATATGAAGTCTATGAAATTTAGTACGCTTGATGATCTGCACGTAGAGTTGCACGATCCGGAGCCTACAATTTTATAAATCTAGTTAATCTGCATCAAAACATAAAGAATATATGAGAACAAAAGAGAAATTTTGAGAAAGATAAGGTAAAACTTTAGCAAACTTACACAGGGCAAAACAACAAAATGGACAACCAAGATGAATGGAGAGAGAATATTAAATCTGAGATATTCACAAAAATTTGAAAAAATGCACAATGACTTGCATGATCCGAAACATGAGAGATTCACACATCTTGTTAATCTGTAGTAGAGAAATTGAGAAAGATGATGAAAAATGTGTAGAAGGATAATGCAATTTATAGGGGACAAAAATAAAGTGGACGGCTAAGATTGATGAAGAGAATGTATGGTCAAGATGAAAAATAAAATTTTGAGGTAATTTATATACACAAATATGCATATAAACATGCACATGCATATAATACAAATGTGTTTATAGAATGTCATATTAAATTTAATGAAACATTATTGTAATGTCAACTTAAATTTAATGAAACATTATTGTAATGAAATAAAAAAGCACCTACCAAAAAATAAATTATAATTCCAAAATCTATAAACAAACATGGCAAGTGATTTTAATAATTGAATTTATAGGAATTTATTGAAAAAAAAAACGTTACAAAACCAAAGGATGAGATCAAAAGAAAAATAGATTAAAGGTTAGGATCAAAACTAAAACCATGGACAAAGGAGGATGGAGAAAATACAAAAGAGAGGCAAAACAAAGGTGCCACCTAGGCTAAAAATGTTTTCTCTATATAGTAGTATGGATTTGTCTCATTTTATGTATTCGTACAAACCAATTTTTTCATCATTTAAGGCATTAAAAGATATTCTTTTAACTTATATTAAACTTATATATATAAGATTACAATAAATATTATTTATTAGGGATATTTTGTTGAAAAAAATAAAATAAATTTGCATCCTTATTGATGTAGTGAAACTTTAAAAAAATATACCATTTTGAATTAAATGAAACACTACCAAAAACAAAAAAACAAAAAAAACGGAGGGAGTAATTCATTGGTTGTATTGAGATTGGTCCAAACGTGCTTTTTAAACACTTTGATCAAACGTGTTAGCATACATTCTCGGAATTTTTTAAAGTTGACTATGAGGATCATTTGAGCTCATTTTCATTGTAGTTTTCCGTATACCATTCATAATTGGTATACTAATCATATTGATATTCTTTGTATTTCGACCAAGCTTAAATAGGCATCTCTTCTTGTAAAGGTTCGGGTCTCTCATACTCCGATATTAATAAATTTTACCTTTAGAAAAAGAAAAAAAAAATAACACCTTCGTCAATTAGTTCTATGTTGTGTGACATTTCAGCATAATATTTTATTTTCTAAAACAATGAAACATAAATTAAATTTACAACACGGCTACAAACAATACCTCTCAACAATTATTACTAAAACATCTTTAAAAAGTTCTAATACATATCAAGTGACTAATGTGTATAACTGTAATATCTTAATGTAAGTTAGACATACACTAGATCAATAAAAAAAGAAATTAAAATACAATTGAAATGAAATTTCTGGGTATTGTTTCATTCATTAAGTAGCAACAAGAGAATCCTCATGGCTATTACCAAACACACGATTCAAAATCATGGCTAATCGAACTCCACCTTGAGCTATCCGTTTCATAACAATGGGCAATCTTGACTTAAAATAATCATCTGTTAACACAAGAAAACAAAAACTTTGATTAACCATAAGTCACGTGTCAAGAAAATGAGTTAAAAATGGAGGCATGATTCTCATTTTTTCATCGGTGTGTTGGATGTTTAAGAGGCCATTCATACCTGAAAGCGTGTCTCCCGATTCAACGCCTTTGTATCCCCATTTGCAAGCTAAGTTTATACTCTCGGAAGCGTACCTGGAAAAAGGCGAAAACTTCGTAGTATTAGCATCAATCATGTCTCATTTCTCTGTTCTGGGATTCAAGTTACTCACTTGTTGACACAAGAAAAGATGTCACCGCACTCTGTCCAGGAGGTAAGATCGCTCGACCAGATTCCCTGTTTACAACAACGGAACGTGGTATATAAGAATCATTATTAAGCATTTTGTAAGAAATTCTTTAGGAAAGGATGTTTACTTACACTAGTGGAGTTTCCTTCAATGTCTTCTTGCAGGAGGCTAATGTCCTTACCATAGTAATCTGCTGCAGCTGTGAGAATTATCTCTCGATCCCACACCTAAACGAAGATCGATAGCGATTAAACTTCCAGGGATTGTTGCTTAAAACTAACCAAGAGCAATCAGAAATATAAGAAACTTTTGCAACTCTTTTTAGGCATATTCTTGTCTATGATCTTATATAGGATACTCACATGGTGAAGATTTGACTTGTGTCTGAACCATCGTAACTCCACGGTGTTTCCTCCTTCGTCGCTTGTGAACCCCACATGCATTGGCTAACAAAACGAAGTCGATATCAGCAACCAAAAACCGACAAGAAAGAAACTAAGAATTAATTTATCATAGTATAAACACAAACATCTTTTGTTAATGTTTGTTCTGGTTACCTGATGGATGTCCCCCATGAAGTGAGATAAGAACAACAACGCCTCCGTCATGTTATCTGTGTGAATCATTGCAACAAATAATCTTTAACTTTTGCTAACTTGATCTCTTTAAATGAAGACATTTAAGAGAGAGAGAGAGAGAGAGAGAGGGATCTTACGGCGTCGATCAGAGGTTCCATGGCGGTAATGTGAAAGCTGATTGGTGAAGTTGCGAATGGCGCCTGCGACGCACATATCCTTAACTCCATATTGATCATGGCAGTCCCCTTTATTCAGCAACCCATATTGTATAATCAATCAGAAGAACAATCACTTGTTTAACTAGAAAAAGAAAAGGATGGATTGTTTAACTCACTCTGATAATTAAAGTTGCAGGCTTGATCGGGTGTATCGATGAAGTGAAGAGGGCTCGACCAACGGTATTTGTACCAGTGTCGTACTTGGTCAGGCCATACGCACAGTGCCGATAAATTGCCATTAACGTAGTCAGGTAACAGCATTTCGACAGCATGCTTCGCCTCGGGTTCCAGCAAGTCCTATCATAATTCATACCGAGAAGAAAAAAAATTAAATCGCCTTAAAATATGTAGAAATAGAATTTTTTTTAGTGATGAGTGAATACTGTTGTGTAGCATACCTGAGCAATTTTGCAAGTCATAACATGGCCCTCTTTGCTCCATGCTTGAGCACAAGGTTCATAAACAATACAAACACATACAAAAGCAAAAAGAAATGCAGAAATTGCTCTTAAATACAACATATTTTGGACTCGAAAAAGAGATAAAAGTGACCCAAATGATGATGGGCTTTTATATAAGCAGGGTATTTATTGGTAGTGTATAATGCGTACAAGTTAAAGATTTATGTACAGAAGCAAGGTAACGAGAATGTGGAGGTATAGATTAAGTTACATTACTTATGGGAACAGAAAATGTTGACTTTGAAGGTAATCAACTACTTAATAAGGCAATTCCTCCTGACGTGAAGGAATTGTGCACAAAGTGGTCCATCCTCAGAAGCAATGTAGTTATCATCTATATCCTCAGCTTATGTATCATTCTGCTGCGATTGATTTATGTTTGGAGAAGATAGTATTGAGAAGAGCAGCCAAACGGACCCCAGCTTGCGCCAGTCTCGTCTCGACAACTGGCCAACGGGAGTAGAAGTAATCATCTGCAAGAAGAAGGGAAATTTGCAATAAGAGTTGCATACAAGAAAATGTAACATTAAACAAGACACGAAATCATTGGAGATAAGAAGTGCTACATTAAATGGTTAAACATTTTTACCTCCTAAGGTGGTTCCGGGAGTAGCATTTCTGTAGGCATATTTACATGCTGCATTGATGCTTTCGGAAGCGTACCTGCAACAGGATCAACACGTACTCTCATCTCCCAGTCGAACAAATTCTAGATAACGCGAACCAAAATAAAATAAAAAGAGAAGAAGCCAGAGAGAAATTCGTGAAGTATACAAAAAGTCAAAAACTAGAACTTTATTAAAGCTTTCTTGCCCCACCAGCAATTTTAACAGCAGCTTAGCATGCTTTTGCATATTCTTAAAATTGGAATACAGGTACATGAACAAGCCATACACAGATACCGTAGACTAATCAATAATACAGCAAGCATAATCACGTTTCAATTATTATAGAGTTTATACTTACGGGTCTGGACAAACTGTATAATTGCAATTCTTCCAAGATGATGTGTCAATAAAGGAATCCTGCATCCAGCTAAATCGGAATAAGGAAAGAGCCAAGGGTAGTTACTGTACATAAACACTTGCAAGTATAATAGATATCCAAATCGGAAAGCAGCAATAACTGTGAAAATCAGTATAAGCAGAATAGTTATACAAGTCTAGGATATCAGCAAAAATATCTGAGGCATCTTTCTTGCTGCCAACATTCTCCATTCACCAGTGAAATTTTGTATACATACCGTAATATTGTTCTTAATAGCTTGGATCAATATAGTGAGATCTTTGTTGAAGAATGTCTTTACAGCAGAATCAATGATCATATTGTCCCACACCTGAAATAACAATAACAAAAAAGTCAGTGCTTCCAATTCCCTTCCAAACAAGTTGAAACTGGAATAATATTGATGTGATTTAAATGCCAAAATTACTATTTTCTCACATGGTGCAAATTAGTTTTCCTCCGATACCAACGTACAGTGATGGTGTTGCCACCTTCATCTCCAAGAAAGCCGCAATGCAATGGCTGCCACAAACTCAAAACTCAGTAACTCTGGACCGGATTAACTATTTTATGATTTATAGGAACTTAAAAGAGAAATTTGTGAACAAAATGAGTAACCTGATGAACATCGCCAATAAAATGTGATAGGAACATAAGCGCCTCTGTCAAGTTGTCTGTAAATGAAAGAAACCGGGCATCAATATCCAGAGTGTCGGAAACTATTTGAGATTTGTTCGATGCTTACACTTCATTTTAGATAAACCTAAATCGTCCCTTTCTGACATAAGCTGCATGGTGTAGTTATTTATTGCTCCAGTGACGCACCTGTCTTTACGTCCAACAGTATCATGGCAGTCTCCTGCATGTATTAGAAATAAACAAAGTGGCATTCTTGATTTAGATTCAGCTGAGAACTAAATACACAGTTACTGGCGAATTGAACGTCTATAGATCACTCGACTGACATTCGTTGAATGCCTTCTTTTGAGAGAAGCAATCGGAAGAAAACAAAGAAAAATGCTTACTGCAATAGTTGTAGTTACACCTGAAGTCAGGTGTATCTACAAAATGCAAAGGGGAACTCCAGCGATAGTGCCACCGAACCTGGTCCGCCCAGGCGCAAACAGCAGCAAGTTCGCCTTCAGCGTAATCTGGAAGCAATGATTTGACCGCAGTCGAGGAGTCTTCAGTAAGATAACTCTACCATCAAATAAAAAGCTTCCCTTCAGAATCCATTGAGAAAAGTTCTCTATAATGTTATCAAAAATTCTCAAAATCTTCTTTAGCAATCAACAACTTATCTTAGACCTTGCAAGTTATTAAAACTTAGCAATCAACCAAGGAGAACAAGGTACAGATAAAAATTGAAGTATTCATCCCTACACCAGACCCAAAGTATGACAACATCAAGATTTTTTTGATCGGGCAAACGAGGACTCAAACCCATGAACCACTTAAACTATACCACTTTGTCGTTAGCTCTTTATACTTGCTGTAATTTGCAACAAAAAAAGCTAGATGGCGTTAACTTTTCTCACACCAAACTGGCCGTATAAACTATTAAGGACATTTGAGAAAACATCAAGAACTCTGTCCAAGATCAGTTACAACCTCCAAAACATGAGCCATCAAGATTAGTAGTAAATATTAAGTCAAAGTTCCTTAAATCCAAGGAAATCGCAGATGGCAACAACAGTACAAAGGTCAACTCCATCTAAAAATATTCTATCGGGAAAGTAAATTTCAAAAATAGAAAATACCTCAGCAATCTTGCAAACAACATAATGCCCATCTTTTCCCCAACCATGAGTTGTTGGAATAACTTCCAAGAAAACGACCATCCCCATTATCCACCACAGCTGGAACGCACCCATTCCTGCGCCGTCAAATGATACAGAATTAACCATGAATAACTTTATTAAAGAACTTAAAAAAAACAGGCGCTTACCTGCAGTTGATATGGATTCTGGGGATGCGAGCCCACGAAAGAACCCTAAAATCAATCAATGATTAAGAGGCACGTTTTTAGTTGCAAACCTACTGCAATCTGCAATTCACCAAACGTGGAGTGACTTAATTGGAAGATTTTCTGACTTTATTTATCTTCTTCATTTTTATTTTAAAATAAAAATAATTTCTTGTCATGGAAAGAACATTTTCTTTAAAAAGTTGACCCATTTTAGTTTGCCCGTTATATATATAAAGTTCTGTCTCAGTAATAAATAGTTAATCAGGAAAGATCGATAGAACGACCCCAAAACCATTGCAAAACCCTAGACCCCAATTCAAGGAGAGGACAATTATGAAGGCGATCGTGATGACAGAGAAAGGTGGGCCGGAGGTTTTGAAGCTGCAAGAAGTGGAGGACCCCAAAATTGAAGACGATGAAGTTTTGATTAAAGTTGCGGCGACTGCACTCAACAGAGCTGATACCATTCAGAGGAAGGGTATGTACCCTCCCCCTAAGGGTGAGAGTGAGTATCTGGGTCTTGAATGCTCCGGCACAATTGAAGCCGTCGGCAAAAATGTTCGTCGCTGGAAGATTGGCGATCAGGTTTTAATTTAGCTTGTCAACTTTCATATTTATCATCCAAAATTGGACGTTTAAGAAATTGGGTTATTGGTGATTCTTTGTTGATAGGGTTGAGGACTAAGGAATGGGTTTATTGGTGATTCTTTGCTGATAAGAGTAGATTGGCGCTTTGATTGATAGGTTTGAGAACTAAGAAAAGGGTTTATTTGCTGATAAGAAATGGGGTTATTGGTGATTCTTTGCTGATAAGGGTAGATTGGCACTTCGGTTGATAGTGTTGAGGGCTAAGATATGGGTTTATTGGTGATTCTTTGCTGATAAAAGTAGATTGGCACTTCGGTTGATAGTGTTGAGGGCTAAGAAATGGGTTTATTGGTGATTCTCTGCTGATTAAAGTAGATTGGCACTTTGATTGATAGATTTGCGAACTAAGAAAAGGGTTTATTTGCTGATAAGGGTATATTGACACTTTGATTGATAGGTTTGAGAATTGACTTCACACACTATTAGTTGATTAAGCTTAATGGGGGTAATTCTATACTGTGGTTATGTGAAGTTCTGGTATATGATTGTGCTGAAAACCCAGGTATGTGCTCTTCTTGGTGGAGGGGGTTATGCGGAGAAAGTTGCTGTTCGTGCGGGGCAAGTTCTTCCAGTCCCGACTGGCGTTTCGTTGGAGGATGCAGCCAGTTTGCCGGAGGTAGCTTGCACGGTGTGGTCTACTGTGTTTATGATGAGCCACCTCTCTAAGGGTGAAACTATCCTGGTATGTTATGTTGCACGCACCCAATTTGTATTCCCAAGCAGCTTTCAAATTGTAGTAGGCTTATCTGATCAAGTGATAGTTAGCATAGTCTGTACTATTTTTATACCATGAAGAAAATCCCTGAATGAAAGAAAGAAATGATAAATGATAATGGCTGTCTGTCCAACAGAATCAATGAAGCTGTGTGATTTGCTGAAAACTCTTCACTGTCAGATACTTACATGCTTCTGATATATATATTGTTCAAAATGCAATTGATAATTTAACATCTTATGGAAGGCTTACTGAGTTTCTACTTAGCATAGCTGTTGCAATAATCTTGTATAGCTATGGATTGAAATTCACACGTATCCTCAGATACACGGGGGCTCCAGTGGGATAGGTACATTTGCTATTCAGCTGGCTAAATACCGTGGCGCCAGAGTTTTCATCACAGCAGGTTACTCTTGATATATCATTCAGTAATTCTTTATAACATTGATTGCTGCAAATCTTATTAAGAGTGCTTATCTTCTGTCATTTAGGAAGTGAAGAAAAACTAGCTGCTTGCAAGAACCTTGGAGCTGATGTTTGCATCAATTACAAGACAGAAGATTTCGCTTCGCGGGTGTGGCAAGAAACAGGAGGACAAGGTTGGAATGGTCAATTGTCTTAGTCTCATCATTTAGCTTTAGCAGGTCGTTTCCATGTTGTGACCTTTTGGTTTTTGTAATTGTTCGACGACAACAGGTGTTGATTTCATACTAGACAATATCGGTGCTTCTTACCTAGAAAAGAACCTGCAAAGCCTAAATTTCGACGGGAGGCTATTTTTTATAGGTTTTATGGGTGGATCGGTAGCTGAAATCACCCTCTCCTGTCTGCTAGCAAGACGCCTCACAGTGCAGGGTAACATCCTTGAGCCCTGCAACATGTTTTTGTATAATCTTTCCTCATTTCTTTTGGCTTCTAATAGTGCACATTCACCTACAGTCCTAAAAGGATAAATCTAGGAAACTTGGCAGTACAAGTTGATATAACGTAACTAAATGTGTGCATTGTTATAGGTGCGGGCCTGCGAGGTAGGGACCCAGAAGACAAAGCTCGGATTGTGAGTGAGGTGGAGAAAAACGTGTGGCCAGTAATTGCAGCAGGCAAGATAAAACCCGTTGTGTACAAACGTCTTCCATTAGCGGAAGCTTCAGAAGGTCATCGCCTCATGGAAAGCAGCAAGCATATTGGAAAGATCGTCCTCCTTGCTTAGTTTCGGTTTGTTTCATATGTGTGTATACAAAGCCCATTTTACAAGTGATATCCATGAGAAGTATATAGATCCTCTTCAGCCTGTACTAAACTGAAGGACCTCTTTCGAGTAACAATTTTACCGATAAAAAAAGAAGTGAAGGACCACTTTTCCTAATTTTTCTGGTTAGTCCTTGTCTTATCATTAGTAGCTGTCTAATGTTTGTATGGCCAGAGGAAATGCTTGATCAATGTCGTTTTATTATTCCCTACCCTAAAATTTTTAATTCCATTAGTAATGATATTTTGGTAGAAGAAGATGCTAATATTAAAAAAAATATATATATATATGGCAGAAGTATTTTCATCGGTGAGAAAGAAAGCAAGAATGGAAATGAAAGTAGAGTAAAAAAGTGATGTTAAAAGGGTAGAAGACAAGTGATTTTTAAGTCACCCAAGACTGTCAACCTCGACAAATAGCTTCAATTGCCAAGCTTTTGAGAGCATGTGGACAAGGATCTCCAAGTGTAGCCGTAGACACAGGAACTGAACATCCTTCCTTCCCCACACACACCTGATTAACACAGTCCACCCACACTTCAGTAATAAAAATAGAATACTGCAAGAAATGCAAATCTTAACAAAATTACCCTCTCAACAAAGGAAGCAATCTCCGCATGACAACTCCCCAGAACGAATGCTCCACAGTTTCCTTGAGGGTTCCCAAAGCTAGCAAAACGAACTGAAGCAATATGCCTTCCTGAGTCACAACTCAGTCGAAGTTGTGGTGTTCTCGATGCAAAACCCACGCCCGATTTCCAAGTATCAGCTGGTGGAAGATCAGCCTCTGAGACACGGCTGCATATCACTTCCCCCGTTCGAGTAACCAAAGAGATCATCCTAGGGTCGCCACCAAGCTCTTCATGGATGACGAGCAAGTTCTCACCGTGTTCTAACCAAGACCGTGGAACGTGATACCTGAAAAGATTCATTTTAGTATAAGATGAAATTAGTACACCACTTTCATTATGAAATAGTAGACTTGTACTTACAATGTTTGAGCAGGTTGACCACACTTCTTCAAACATTTTGATGCATCGTAAGTTCCTCTGTAGTCACAAGTCTCTGAGCATCCACTGGAATTGGATGGTGAGAGATAAGACGACCAATATCGCCCTACGCTCTGCCCATTCACCCACGCCTCACCTTTCCCCATGCCTGCAAGTTTCAACGATACGGGACCTGTCCCTTCTGGAGCGTGGAAAACAGTCTGATAATCAAAGTTGAGGGTAAATTAAGATTCAAGCGTGCTACTCCTTTACATCTGGGACATCGATATAAAAAAGGACTGGTATGTATATGTTATAATCGAATTCATCCCATATCAAACTATAGGAATTGTATTACCTTGTACCATGTCAAACTGTGATTGGATGGCATATTACTCCCCTGAGTCCATATTGAACTATTTGCAAGAGACAAATTCTGAAGCCCAAGGAATTCACCTTCAACTCCAATCTGATAATACATGCGTGTTGCAAATAATGTTAAAATATGGTTAGACGAACAAATATGGTTCTTTTTCCTCACAAAATTTACCATTAACAAGGATTTCACTTGTCAGAGCCCAGAGGTTGATATTAATTTTGAGACTGAGCAGCAATTTAATTTATTTAGGCATATAACAACTACCTGATAGGTCCAATTTACGGAAGAAAGGTCCTCTTTCGAACCCATCAAATCAGTAAGAACAACAGAATTAATTCCTGCCCCTTGGACATCAAACCATGGTCCATAATTCTGAAAAATATCACAAACAATAGAGAAATGTCAATTTGTTAATAATATAAAGCTAAATATCACCATTAAGGAGAGAATGAGCTAAGGATGGTTTTTGATCTTAAGTTAAAATTCCAATCTTTAGACTATACACTCTGCTACAATGCACTCACATTTCATTCTTTTGCACCATTATTATATACTTAAGAAGTAAGGGGTAGAAGCTATATTGTTTCATACTTTAATAATTTGTTTCCAGCTCCTGCAGTTACATGACCCAGTATAAAGATTTCAGATTATAATATTCAATGTGAAAAAACCCAATTTCTCTTCTCTGAGACAGATACCATCAGGGATGCATCTCTATTTCATTTTCGTTAAAATAGTAGCAGTTGGATCAGATTCTTCTTCTGATAGTTCACATTTGTAATTTCTTCAGTAACAGCTACATACACTTCAATCTTTATTTTCATTCTCCTCGAGTTAGGAAACATCCATACTAATATGCAAGTCACAGAAATAGAATATGCACTTCAGTCAGTCAATGGTTCTCCATCTACATTTACAGAATATAATCTAGAAGATCCCCTTCAAAAAAAATATATATAATCTAGAAGATCCATAAAGAAAACAACTGAAGTTAATGAACAAATCGGATGCGTGTATTGTGTCTGTGTGAGTGAGAGGGGGAGAGAGAGGTAGAGAGACGAAAATCTCATGCCTGTAAACCAATCATCATACTCAGCAAGTCTAATGTGTTGCTTCCTCTGTGAAGGTTAACCTCTGCACTAAGCATGAAGCTGGCATTATCATGATTACCATAGCCAAATCCTGAAGGATCAAAGACAACACAACTGTATTAGCAGCACAAACAATTCCTAATCCTGATTGAACAGACATAGGCTTCAGTCTGAACAAAGATCATGTCCCTCAATCACTTTCCGAACACTTGCACAAAATATAAGTACTGATTGCAAAACGCAGGATTGGCTTACCTACTACTCTTTTGTTGACGAAGATAAGAGCTGCGTGTCCCAAGCTCCCAATAAGCAAACCTGCTTTTCTTGTTTGATTTTTTTCCATCTTGGTATCAATATTTATGCTGCCATACAGAAAAAAAGAAAGAAACTAACAGTGAACTCAATCCTGGGAAATAAGCATATGGTATTAATAACATATATATCATAAAATAATCATCCTTGAAAGGATGGAAAGAACCAAGGAAAAGACCATATATTTCTTATCTTGAACCAATCTTATAGAAAAGAAACAAATGTAATGAAAACATACCAAACGTATAATTAGTTGAAAACTTAGAAACTTTTAAGATGTCTCAAATTGGTCAAAGATCATCTCAAGGTGTATTGTTGCCACTTCCCACAAGACAATCCGGTAATATGATAAGATATATAAAAAAAAAATGAGCCTATTCATAATCATTCATTTCACAGGTGCAAAACTCAATTTCATCTCCCTATATTTTCCACAGGCTTTATGATTTAAAATCTTGGGATTTGGGTAAAACACACATTACTAGTTCTTGATTCCACGAATATTTAATTTAGCAATAAGTAATTTAATTTCACAGGATGCAAAATCTCCCAACATACATTAGAAAAGAACAATTAAAAACTAAGCGAGTTAGGACAAGGAGAGTCACGGTTTGTTTCGTTGCTTTGCTATTGTATTTGTACGGGTTGAGTACCCCTTGTGCTCGATTTCATAATATATTTCTTTACCGTTCAAAAAAAAATTAAAAACTAAGAGAAAATAAAGGGAATCACCTTGTCGTGTACCAGAGAAAATCACTCGTATCTTTTGTTGTGTTTATCTGCTCCAGTAACCCTGATGCCTCAAGTGTGGTGTTACCCCAAACGCCCACCTTTTCTTTGTACCAACTCCAGGATGATTCTGACAGAGAAGACTCATGCATGGTGATGTCCCAAGTAGCATCATCATCATCAAGGGATGTTTGTGAAAGAACCTTTATTTTATGACAATTCCAAGAAATAATCTTCATAAGATGTTACAGCTGAAGGGTATTTCACGCAATGAACTTCTGACTACAGTTTGAATAAATAATTCCATGTTACATCATTCTTACATCATAAGAATATGCAAATGTCCTAAAAAATGACCAAACAAAGCTGGCATTTTAACAAAAACAAGTTATAGCATCAGTTGATTCAGTACAAGACTACTTCTCAAACTTCAAATGTAAGATAGATGCAGTATCAAGAAAACCCTTTATATGTAGAGGCATTTCAGAAACTCTCATAAACTTTACATCTTAGATCCACTTGCAACAAACTATATAATGTCAAAATGTAAGCATGAGGTCATAGGCATCACAGAGTACAAACTAGGGAATGATGACACTGAATACAAAACAAATTCCAATGTGCTTTCTTTAACTGGCTTCAGATATCAAATCAACTTCAAATAAGTTAAATATTTAATCTGCATGAAGCAGATATCATATGGCAGGAGAGCTTGCAACTTGGATTATAATAGCCGCATAAAATAATAACTTTAAATTATTATTTAGTTTGCAAAACCAAGTATGAATTGCAAAATTCTGGCAACACACTGGACTTTTTGTCACACCTGGGTTGGTACTTGGTATTACAACACAAGTCAGTAGATTTTTTTTTTTTTTTTTTTTTGTGCTTTGTCAATTGTCAATGTTGAATTATCTGGAAGTTTTCTGTACAAGGCTTAAACATTGAATTTTAGAGAGCTAATCTTTGGTGGAACTTTTTACAGATCCCCCAACAGTATAACTTTCCTGAGACTCAAAATCAAATCATGAAACAAAAGTGAACAAAATATAGAAATTTAAAATCTTCACTCTCATATTGGAAATTGAAAAAGGAAACGAGAGGGGGAAGGAGGGTACCTTAGCTGAGTTGAATATAACATTCACGCAGTCTGGAAGAATGCTCACAGACCATGCAGGAAGAAAGTAGGAATTCCCTCTGAAACTGACAGTTGCATCGGAAGAGCTACCATAATTAGCAAGAAAAGCTGCACAGTCCTCGGAGGAGTAGTATACATGCGCCTGATAAAAAAAATTGGCAGTCAAGTGTACAGTATATATGAAACTTGTCCAGCTTCAACATGAATATTTATAGTTTCCATATGATTAGAGAAACCAGTAAATACAGAAGATACCCCATAAACTGCATGTTGTCAAATATGACTCTTCAAAAAAAAAAAAATTGATAGGAAAAAAATGTTTTATTAAGATATGGAAGGTATATAAGGGATGAGAGATCCCTTATACAGCTTACAATTTGACAGCATGTTGTCAAATATGACTCCTCAGAATTAACGAGACAAGTTTATTCAATTACTGGATTTCCTAAAATATAACAGAAACATGAACTAGTTTCCACCTGAAGTTCAAAAATCTAAGCACACAAGAGGGTTCTTCATATTCAATTTCTGAGAGTATTCAACATATTTTCTATGCAAGGATAGACCCCAAATGATATATGGTGTTCAATGTACAGTAAAGTGCCTTAAAAGAGCATATGTGTTGTCTCCATCTTTACCTATATTTATGTTCTTCCCTTTCATGCAAGATGAATACAGAATTTGAAAAGAGAAAATGAGAGGGAAGTATATTGGCTCATAATTCTCACTAGGATGCTCTATATAGTAGTAGTAGTAGTAGAACAGACCTCCAACATTGAACATACCTCAAGATTCTCACCGAGTGACATTTGAGTTGCGTTGGCATTGACCAAATGTTCCTCACAATGTTTAATTGCAATGTGTAGGTTGCGCAGGTGGCCCCACTTTGGCTGATTAACCAAACCTGCATAACTGCTCTGGTTAAGTGACTGAGATGAGTATTGTTAGTGAAGTTGGTAGCAACCTAATCGCATTGATAGGTACTCTTCAGGTGTTACTGTTCCGAAATTACAGTAGCATATCCCATGCATCATCTTACTACAAAATAAAACAAACCTCCAAGATTGCAATCTTCAGAGTGAGTTATGAATAATCAAGCTCATATGGCATATTTTGATACTAGTAGGAATTTGAAAAGATGGAATATTTTTTTAGTTGTCTTATGTGATCAATTTTTAAAATCTAAAAATCTCTTTAAGTTGTATACGTTGCACATCTTTAGTATGCTGACCTTTATTAGCCTCTTCTTCAAATTCTTGTCATGTGCAAGAAATACCAAGCATGCATGGGTAAAAAATAAAAATTGCTGAGTTTATATAAATAGGTCCCACATTCCATCTTGGAAGAGAAAACGTGTGGAGGTGGAGTTGCCCTGATACCACATACATCAGCTAACGGTGATCATTTAGATTGATTACCATATTCATTGATTGGGGCATCATAATCGTAACTAGTAGCAACCAGAGGTCCTCCTGCTGTCCTACCAAAGTTGGTGCCACCAAAATACTGCAAGTAATGAAAAAAGTTCTAATAATCTGAGATAATAGTAATTAATTCAGTTCATAAGCTGCACCAAAATGATGACACCAATTAAGCTCACCATGTAATAGTTCTGGAAAGTACCACCTGTTTCAATAAAACGTGCAACAGCAAAAGCCAGGTCTTCAACAGGTCGATAAGGAACAGCGTACCCAAACGCTAGGAACCTATAAACTTATAGCTTATTCATTATTATTGGTCTCTCGAAGAAAATGAACACTGTAAATAATTAAATATTGCTCGATAAAATAATAGGCACAGACTTGTGTAGTTTTACCATCCAACATAATTCTCTGTCCACATTTTTGGTTTGAATGGTGAATTTGGAGAAAACTGATCACAGTAAAACCCATTGCAAGTGTTTATCTGCATCATTATGTCTTTAGTTTAACAAGTACTCGTATTCAAAAAAAAAAAGTTTAATAAGTACTCATGCATATTGATATCAGAAGCAATTCAATTCACATGAAAATGTCATTACCCTATAAGAATTTGTAGCAAACAAATTAACATATTATGTGCCTCCATCATATAAATAAAGGGCTAAGAAACATCATTTAATATACTTACAATTGGATCTGGGGCATCCTTTTGTGCGCACATAACCCAAGGAACAGTAGTATTAAGATCAACAGCTGTTTGTGCTGCCCATTTGACATATAGCTCTCCACCTGCTCCATAAGCCCATTCAACATTTCCATATTCATTTTCCACCTATAAAGATTTACCTCCCCAAATTAATAATTAAAAAAATAAAGACAGAAAGGTAAAAGGTAAACGATAAACCTAACATCAACTAAGAAAGATATTATGTAATCTTTACTGCAAAAATCAGTGAAAATGTGAAAGCCCCTGATATGACTTCTCTAGATAATATTTTCTGCTAAAAACCTAGTTTCGGCAAAGCTAGACTAGACATGTGGAAGAATTACAAGATCAGCAGCTAAACCTTTCTGGACTCTAGGGGTTGGTTTAACATAAGAAGAAACAATTTAATCAGAACATGACACCCACATGATTTATAACTCATGAGGAACATTATCCATAGAACAGCAAGCAAGCAAACAAAAAGCAACCTGTGCAAGAATAATTGGCCCTCCTTGTGATGCAAATAGATTCTCATCCTTCATCATGTTAACTATTTTGGCGAGAAAAAGTTCCATTTCGGTCTGCATTAATGAGAAAATCTTCAACTTTTAAATTGATACAATAAGGAACTAATAAAAATATTTAGCTCACACCTGGAAAAGGCTATTTGTTGTACGAAATTGTATTCCAGGAATAAAATGCAACCAAACTGGGAATCCCCTGTACAATAAAAATGGGATGAAAAGGGACATACATACAATTGGAACTTGGAACAGTATAACTTCAAATTTAGTGTGAGATAGGACCTTCAAGATTAGCAGAACTAATTTTCACCTTTAATTGGCAAATGAGCTCTAAATTATTATCCTAAGAAAGTGAAATCTATGAATACAGATCATGAAGGCTGAATGAAAGACTAACCCATAGTTCCACTCAGCACAAGCATAGGGTCCGATTCTCAAATGCACAAAGAGACCAGCTTTATGCACTTCCTTCACGAACCGCACGAGGTCAAATCTGCCTCCAAAGTAATACTACATTTTGATAGCGTCAGTATGAGATAACATGCATAATGCTAATAAGGAAACAGTAGTTTATCGTAATGCTCTTTAATCATCTTATACTGTGGGCAAAAAAATCATGAAATACGATAAACCAACTTCAACATGTAGTCCAGCAAATCATGAACCAACATTAAACTATTGAACAAAAGTATGTGATATATTTAAAAAAAAAAAAATAGTTCACATACTTGTACATCTCATCTCGTTCTACCAGGTACTTTCAGAATTCAACATTACACATTGGTAATTTAGTAACTTCCAAGATGTTTGAAACTGAAACACAGTTACAATTACATAATAAGATACATAACAGCAAAGGCAACTGAAGAAAGTAGGGTGGCAATCTCAACTTGGATTTACTTTACCAACCATAAACTTTTATCCCAATTGGTGTAGAACGTTAAAAGATTTTGACCTTCATCTAACATAAAATAAAAATATGTATCAACAGTCTGAAACAATGTAATGGAATTTCTTAAATTCGCTTTCAAAAGCAAACACATACGGAATACCTCTCCTCTCACGGGTTCGTGATAATTCCAGAAGACATACGTCTCTATCACGTCCAGTCCTCCATCTCTGGCCTTCCTAATTATTTCTGGCCATACCTTCATTACACCAGGGGAATGCAAATGAATCATATCATCAAAGCAAATAATAAATCTAACCAAAAACTAAAAAACTCCAACTTACTGCTGGTGTAGTGCGCGGATAATGCACAGACCCCGACTGCAAGATTCTCCGCTTTCCATCAATAACCAACGCCTTGCTATCATACGTAACACTCCTCGAAACTGCTATTTGACAAAAATTGCCTTCAAAAATTAAAATTGCGAGGAAAAATATACACAACATCTTTTGGATTACAAAGATTAAAGATGCATAAACACCAAAACAACGAATCATAAACGAACCTTATGTATGCCTGAAGTAAATACAATATTGAAATTTCCTGAAACCTGTTTTGGCGTTTTCCGTCGTAATCCATAATGACTGATAACGTTTGGACAAGAATTTGGACTGCAATTCGTGGATTTCTTGATCTGATAATTACAAGAATAAAGACGTTGTCGGTTTCTAGCCGTTTGCGACGAATTTTTTGGTAAATTTTTTTTTTTTGGTATAATTCTTTTTTGGCGGATAAAAAATAAAACCTAATTTTTAATCCTTCGCGCCTCGTGTATATATAGCCGAAGTGCCCAATGCGGCAGCGGCTAAACAAACCCCCGGTTCTACTCTACACACCCCAATTACTATACAAACCCTATTTAAAATATGATTTTTTTTCTAATTACTAAACATACCCCAATTTTAGACCATTATACCCTATGATAAAACAATAGAAACAAATCTATTATTATTTGCATCAGATTAACAATTAAGGTCTGTGAATCAAAGTACAACCCACGCATGTATTACAACTAAATATATGCAAAATGTGCTAAATTACTACTCACGTTAATAAGGACTGGACAGCAAAGTAGTAGTATGATATCCTATTTAAAGTTTCAGTGATGTGAAATAGGCTCAAATCCCACTTTGTCTGAAATAAGAAAAAAAATGCAAGCAAATGCATTGAAGTTTCAACGACATGGAATAGGTTTGAAAATTATTGATCTTGGATTCATTGATGGGGATATTTGGATGGTGGTGAATCTGAGTGGTGTCCTTGCAATGTTGTGAATTGTTTTGCCCCAAATCAAAAGTCGTGATTATGCAAATTGTGTGTGGTGTGCCCTAGGACTTGGCAAGATTATATTCAATTTCCGACACAATTTACCGATGAGCAATTTATAGATTCTTGTCAATTCATATTTTTTGCAAAACAAATTTGACAGACGGAAGCGGAAAGGAATAGTTAAAAAAAGTACATAACTCAAATAATTTTTGTATGGGTAATTTAGACATGTAACTTGAGTCTATTTTTGTACAAAATATTTTGGGGTATATATAGTAGAACCGGGGGTTTGTTTAACCGCGGCCGCCCAGTGCCCACTACTTAGGGCTTGCTTGTTTCGGGATTTAGGTAAAGTAGGATGTGTAAGAGAAAAGTAGGAAAGAGAGTGTAAGGGAGAGAAAAGTAGAAAAGAGAGTTTAAGTGAGAGAATATAGGTATTATAGATGTGGATGAAGAATGAGATGTAAAAACGGGATGTTACATCTCTAACTAATATCTGGCGGGGGCCGGAAAGTTCTAGTCCTGTCCGTGTGAATCCCAAAACAAACAAGCCCTTAGAGTTGAGATCTAATCATCTAAAAGCGTTGTGGAGTTTAGCGACATACCTATGCGCAGAATTACGCTTTATGTAAAAGGAAACCCTAACTACTTGATCTCTAAAAGCGTATCAGAATTGAGATCTAAAAGCGTTGCTGCGTAGAGCACGCTTTATGCAAAAGAAAACCCTATTTAATCCTTCGCGACACGTGTATATATAACCGAAGTGTCGACTTATAAATATTTGGCAAAAACTTGTATGAGACCGTCTCATGGCATGAGACCACATAAATTAACACCTACCCCTACTAAAGTGTTAATGAGTCAATGCCCTAGTTACACTTGTTGATAGGCGACCAGGCGAGCAACAGTGATTGGAGATTAAGAAGCTAATGAGCCGTAGTTAGAAGACAGGCGACCATCAGAGTTAAAGAGAGTCAACCCCTCTGGCGACCAGGAGTGCGATCAGGTACATTTTACGTGACCAGAAAAGCAAAGGACAAAAGAAATGAATAACCAAAGCAAAAGATAAAGACGAAAGACGGACAACCTGGCAACCACGCGAACAACCTTGCATCAAGCCCAAACGCGAGGCGAGCAAGAGGTCCATAACGTCCAACGAAGATATACTAGCGAGCAACTAGTCACCAAGGAAAGCAGCTAAGTGGTCATGAAGACTAAGTACAACATTGGGAACTCCAAGAGTCATTAGTTTAAATATGATACAAGTGTCTCAATACTTGGCACTCATCCAAGTGATAATAGTTTAGATGTTGTACAAGTATCTCAACACTTGGCAAAAATCCAATGGTCAAACCACTAGAAAGGTGACACGTAACCCCCTTGTATATCTATAAATACCCCTTCATTTGCATGAAGGAGAGGAGGATTTTTTCCATAATTGAAAAAGTAACAAAACTCTTGCAAATTCATTTATTGCATTTCATTCAACTAAATTCCATGATCTTAGTATTTGTTTGATGATCTTATTTAGTAAAAACAGCCACTAATCAACACCGATTAGGAAAAGATCATCAACAATTGGCGCTAGAAGGAGGGTGGTGTTCGAACCTCCGATTTATGAAATATTCGAAGGAAGCTTGAAGATATTCGCCGGAATCTGCAGAATTTAGCCGGAATCCGGGAGAATACCACCGGAAATCAAATGTGCACACCATTCGGAGCAAAATTATCCATAAATACGTCGTTTTAAGAGTTTGAATGCATGCATGTATGAACTAGGGTTTTCAAACCATCATATTCATATATACAAGGCTAGTGACTCTTAAAAAGTATTTTTTGGAAGCAAGATCACCTCAATCCATTGCTTATCTCATACACTTTAACAATCAAGATGATAAGATCACAAGAAGATCGTCCATCAAGTTCATCTCCAAGTCGCAGGTCAAGAACTAGGGTTTCGTCTACCGAAGGCCATGCAAGGACGGTTAGAACAACCTCCCGGAAGAACGTCCAAGTTACGATTGATACGATTCCACCAGAAGTGGAGGCCCTTGCTCAAAACCCTGAGGAGCTAGCAAAAACGATCGCTGTCCTCCAATCATTACAAAATCGACAAACAGCCGGACCGTCAAGAGCGCCGACAGCGACCAATCGAGCAGCAGGCGAGCAGGGGCGAACAGGCGAGCAGCGAAGTAAAATGAGAGAAGACGTACGCCGTGATGAGGCTGACAGCGCTGAAGTCTATAGAAATAAAAGAAAAACTCCCATAAGTGAGCGCTTGGGAAATCGAGAAGAATCATCGCCAAGTCAGACAAGTGAGTCGAGCAAAAGCACTTCTCGGACCAGTGCGTTGGAGAGGCTGGGAACAAGGTATACAACCACGAGAGAACAATCTAGGAGAAATGAGGCGCGACCACGCCCTGCTGCTCGCCCATCTGTACATGACCGAATCAGGAGATCAGCTTTCGGCCGGCTAGGGCCAAATGGGGCTAGTAACGTTGCTAGGAGGGCAACCCAGGAGAAACGTCCTGTCGGAGAGGGACTGCATCGTGAAAAGGTTGGACCCAATCACGATGAACAGCCTTCCGATGGGAGGACTCCCCCTAGCGAGTTGCAGGAGATGAAAAAAACAATCGAGGAATTGCAAAAGCAGTTAGAATCCCAGAAAGGCGTCGAATCAACTATTCTCCCGTCCTCACCGATGTCTCCGTCAATCCTCAATGCACCGATCCAGAAGAAGATACAATTCCCTGCCATCAGTTTGTATGAAGGAACGTCAGACCCACGGATTCACGTGACGAAATATTCAGACTTCATGATCTCAGTGGGGGCAACCGACGCCACTCAATGTCGAAATTTCCCGCTCACCCTTGGGGATGGCCCGCATAGATGGTTTTAAGCACTGGCCCCTGGTTCCGTCAACTCCTTTGCCCAACTGAGCAAGGAATTCCTGTCTCATTTCTCAACAGCTGGGTCTTACTTGACCCACAGGCACCGGTTGGCAGACATAAAGCAAGGAGACGAGGAGTCAGACAAACAATTTCTGGAGAGATTTGATAAAGTTCTGCTGGAAGGCGAAATGGTGAGTGAGGACACAAAGATAGTTGCAGTAATGGCGGGACTGAAAAAAGGAACCGAGGAACCGAGCTGTGGAAGGAAATGCATTTAACCTGTCCAAAAACGTACGCAGAATTTAGACACAAGGCAGGGATCCATGTATCGATGCAAGAGGCACTGCACAGAGAAATGGGAGATAAAGCCGACCCGAAAAAATTTGGCAAGAAGACTGGAGGAAGTGGCTACAAGGCACCAAAGAACATGAAATCATTTAACGAAGGAGCGGAGTTAAAAGAAAAGTTGAACCAAGTCCTCACGATGTCGGTGGACGTTGTGTACAACAATGTCAAGGAGATGTTTTCAGAACCACGAAAAATAAGGCAGGAGAAGGGGAAGTTGAACCCGAACAAGTACTGCGCATACCATCAGAGTATCGGCCATTTCACCAGTGAATGCCGAGATTTGTTGAAGCAATTGTGGAAATTTTACGAGGAAGGAAGGTTGTCTGAGTTCGTAAAAAGGGAACCGGGTAAGAGGCCGAGAGCAGCAGCGCCGTCCAGCTCAGACGATGATGATAGCGACGAGCAGCCGAGCAGGACGGGCAAAAAAGGAAGAAAGGTTCCTACGACCCCGACAAGACCAATCCCAGAAATTCTAATGTTGGAACCGTTTGGGCCGGTAGGCGGATGTTCTGATGGAGGACCACCCATGTCGAAAAGAAAGAAGAAAACGGAGTTGAGAGCAGTAGCGCAGGTGATGGAGGTCGGTGTAAATCCATCAACCAAACGAACTGGAAACCTTACTTTCTCAGAAAAGGACTTAGACGGGGTGCTCACCCCCCACAATGACTCGTCAGTCATTTGCGCTAACATCATGGGAACGAAAGTACACCGTCTGCTTGTCGACACTGGCTCTTACACAAACATCCTGTTCAAAAGCACGGTGGATCAGCTAGGAGAATGTGCCGAGTACATAAAAGGCTGTGATCATAGAATAGTGGGATTCGGAAATGTTGTAACCGTCCCACTAGGAATGATTATGCTAGCAGTCGAACTTGTATTGGTCAAGGACCCTGAAAGGAGGCTGAGTAGGATGATAGACTTCCTAGTTGTAGATCAACAGTCCACCTACAATGGGTTCCTCGGCCGTCCTTTTTTGCATGAATTTAAGGCTGCAGTTTCGACGTACTATTATTGTGTAAAATTTCCCACATCAAAAGGTGCATGCACAATTAAAGGCGACCAGAGGAAAGCTCGTGAGTGCCTCTTACAACTTCAACCCAGAGATCACAGAGTCAACATGCTGGATAAACAACTCAGTAGCTGTGGTGAAGAGAAGTCATCCACTCCCTACGAAACTATGGACTCTATCGATACGGAGATGATGGAGATAGACGAGCAGCGGTGCAGTGACGAGCAGCGGTGCAGTGACGAACAACGGTGTAGTGACGAGCAGCAGAGTGGTGGCGAGCAGATGAACAAGAACGAACTGCTGAGCCATATGGAAGACAAAGAAGCTACAACAACTGGCAACAGAGCAGAACATGCAACAACAGTTAACTTGGGGGCAGAGGACATTGAACCACGACTGGGTGCAGAACCAATGGAAGTTGAGGGCGAAATATGCATGGAAGGACCTGTCACTGACCCTCGTTGGAAAGGCCAGAAGCGAAGAGCTACTCCGGTCGAAGAGTTAGAGGCAATAAGGGTCGACCCGAACCAAGAGAGCTTAGAACTCTTCATAGGATCTGAGCTCCTGGAGCCGTACAGATCCGAAATAACGAAGTTCCTTAAAGCAAATCTCGATGTGTTCGCATGGTCACATGCAGACATGGTAGGTATCAGCCCTGACATGCATGCCACAAACTCAACATCGACCCAAAGAAAAAGTCGATCCAACAGAAGAGGAGAAAGTTTGGGCCCGACAAGTATGAAGCACTCGGTGTGGAAGTCAGGAAATTGTTGGATAACGACTTGATCAGACAGGCCTCATGCCCGCAATGGGTGGCGAACCCGGTGTTGGTCAAAAAAGCAAGCGGAGCATGGAGATTATGCATCAATTTCACCGACTTAAATGCCGCTTGTCCGAAGGATAACTTCCCATTACCATATATCGACCAGCTGGTTGATAGCACAGCGGGGCATGAGCTCCTCACATTCATGGACGCATTTGCGGGATATCACCAGATTGCAATGCACCCAGACGACCAGGAGCACACGGCGTTTTACACCAACAAAAATTTGTTATGCTGGAAAAGGATGCCATTTGGGTTGATCAACGTCGGGGCCACTTATCAGAGATTGGTTAACAAGATGTTCGATGACCACATCGGAAGGACAATGGAAGTCTATGTAGACGACATCGTCGTTAAAAGCTCAAGGAAAGAAGATCACTTGCAACATCTTGCCCAAACATTTGAAATACTCCGGACCTACAACATGAAACTGAACCCCAAAAAGAACAGCTTCGGAGTCCATTCCGGGAAATTCTTGGGACATCTGGTCAGTCAACGAGGGATTGAAGCAAATCCAGTAAAAGTAAAAGCAATCATGGAAATGTAACCGCCCCGATCAGTAAAAAAAGTTCAACAGTTGACCGGGTGTCTAACAGTGTTGAATAGGTTCATCTCGAGGTCCGGAGACAAATGTAGGCCATTCTTCGAAGCAATCAAAAAGGGGAAGTTTCAATGGACGGACGCCTGCCAACAAGCATTCGAGCAATTGAAAGATTACCTCGGCGACACAAAGATTCTTGCCAAACCGATTCCAGGAGAGAAGCTGTACTTGTACTTGGCAGCTTCAGAGGTGGCAATCAGCTCGGTACTTGTTCGAGCAGAAGGAAAGTTCCACCTGCCCATCTACTACGTGAGTCAAGCTTTACATGAAGCAGAACTCAAGTACTCACCAACAGAAAAGCTAGCATACGCGCTAGTGATGAGCGTCAGGAAACTTCGCCCATATTTCTTCGACCACCAAGTGGAAGTGCTAACAACATTCCCGCTCAAACAAATACTGCACAGACCTGACATAGCCGGTCGTCTCCTGAAGTGGTCCTTAGAAATCAGCCAGTTCGGGATTTCATATGCTCCTCGAACAGCGATCAAGGGGCAAGCATTAGCCGACTTTATAGTCGAGCTAACTTTCCCCCAAGATCCGACGAGAGGACATAGTCATCCCTGGCACATGTACGTTGACGGGTCATCCACAAGCACAGCCTCGGGTGCAGAAATAGTCCTGATAAGTCCTGACAGACAAGTCTTCACTTCGGCTGTTCGTTTCGAATTCTTGGCAACAAACAATGAAGCCGAATATGAGGCATTGATCACTGGATTGCGACTAGCATTGGCGGTGGGAGTAAGAAAGTTACAAATTTTCGGAGACTCTCAACTAATTGTCAACCAAGTTCGGGGAGAATACGAAGCGAAGGACGAGAACATGGCTTTGTATCAGAAAATTGTTGCTCACCTGGCTTCCATGTTCGAACAAATATATATTGAGCAAATACCAAGAGACAACAATGCGCAAGCAGATGCGCTCGCTCGACTAGCAACCAGTACTGGACTAGCGGAGTTGTCTGAAGTTACATTAACAAGGATATCCAACCCATCAACCGAGGATTACAAAATCTATCAAATTGACGCAGAAATGGGTGAAGATGATTGGAGAACACCGATCATCAAATATCTACGAGATGATGAAAAACCGGACAACCCATTGGAGGCTAGCAAGATGGTCAAACGGGCAGCAAGGTACACCATGATGGATGGACAATTATACAAAAGAGGATTCTCACTCCCACTCCTGAAATGTCTGACAAAAGAACAAGGACAAGAGGTTTTGCAAGAGATCCATCAAGGCGTTTGTGGAAACCACGCTGGGGGGCGCGCATTAGCTTACAAGACAGTAAGGCAAGGGTATTACTGGCCTACATTACTGCAAGACGCTATCAAAGTTGCAAGAACTTGTCACAAATGTCAAATATTCGCCCCCAGTATCCACAAGCCACCAACCGAGATGATAGCAGTAAATAGTCCATGGCCATTCGCGAAATGAGGGATCGACATTATCGGACCTTTCCCTATAGGGAAGGGAAACGTAAAGTTCGCAGTGGTGGCCGTGGATTACTACACAAAGTGGGCCGAAGCAGAAGCACTTGTGACAATTACTCAAGAGAAAATGATCAGTTTCATATGGAAGAGCATCGTATGTCGGTTTGGAGTGCCACAGGCAATTGTAACTGACAACGGACGACAGTTCGAAGGCAAGAAAATAAGGAGCTTCTGTGAGAAGTGGGGAATAAAGAAACATTTTTCAACTCCATATCATCCCCAGTCTAACGGCCAGGTCGAAGCGGTTAACAAGATAATCAAACACATACTGAAAATCCGTTTGATTGATAAGAAAGGAAAATGGTCGGAGGAGCTACCAGAAGTGTTGTGGGCATATCGAGTATCCCACAGAACGAGTACAGGCGAGACTCCATTCACAATGCCATTCGGCATCGAAGCAGTGATACCTATAGAATTGAAGGTCTCAACAGAACGAACAACAACGTTCGACGAGCAGACAAATGATCAAGCTCTAGCTGCGGAAATGGACTTGATTGAGGAAAAAAGAATCTCGGCAAAAATGAAAAATGCGATATACAAAAGAAGGATCGCAAAGTATTACAACTCACAAGTAAAAGTCAGAGAGTTCAAGATTGGAGATCTCGTACTTAAGAAAATTTTGGGATCACCACCAGGAGTATTCGGACCAACTTGGGAAGGCCCGTACAGAATAACTCAGAAATGGGACAACGGCACTTACGACTTAGAAGACATGGAAGGCAATTCGGCCCAATACTCCTGGAATGCAGCTTTGTTAAAAAAATATTATCAATAGACAAGTTTTGTTTGGCATATGTAAAAATTAATTTAGTTTTTGCGTCATATGTATAGAGTTGTAAATACGTTGAAACTTTCATAATTTTATGGGTGTATATATAGAACTTTTATTATTTGCTAAGTTGTTCGCTCCACAAAGCAAAGTTGCTCGCTTCAAAATCACCATGCAGGGGGCGAGCAACAGAGCTGAATGCAAACAAATGTCAGGCCAAGTCCACGAAGAGACCATAAGGCCCAATTATCTAAGGCTAAGTCTTTTTAAAAGGCACTAATAGCCCACCAAAGCCGATCAGGCGAGCATTAAGGCACAAAATGTATTCCAAAAAAGAAAAAGGCGCGAACAACAATAAAAAATGCGAACAAGCGAGAAACAAAAGAAATAGAAACAAAGAAAAGAAAGTCAATTCGTTCCATTCTTTTTCATTCATTAAGGAAGCAAGTTGTACACCAAAAGGAAAGTAAAGAATACAAGCTAGCCCTTATACAGATCTAAAAGAAACAAAAAATACAAGGTCTTCAGGCTGGAGGGGCTGGAGGCGCATCCGTGGTCGCCGGAGCTGGAGGTGCTTCTTCAATGGTGGCAGCCGCGGTCGTGGTCGCCACAGCGGAAGTGCTCGCCCCATCAATGGGAGTCAAAGGGAGGGAGTGAAGGCCATCAAAAATATCTGCCTCTCTGCTCGGCTGCTCGCCTGAGGACTGGGGAGGAACAATCTCAACACCTTCCCCAAAAATATCCAAGGGAACTCCCATCTCCCCAAGATCAGCCAATGGGAGAGAGAACCCATCACCAAGAGGATTGTCCTTAACATAATCAATGAAGTCCTTCTTTGCAGTGGCCAAAACGTCCAAGTTGTGGTCCAAAGCGAACTTCACTGATCTTAAGCTCTCAGCGTAAGCACAGACATATCCTAGGTTGGTGTTGTCGGCCACATCCTGAGCATAAAGGTCATAGGCGACCATCCCAACCTTCTCTTGCTTGAGGCGAGCAACCTCGGTTTGAAGCTCCTCTATTTGGGCGACCATGGCCGTCTTCTCAACTTCTAGCGCTTTTGCTCGCTCATCGGCTACCCCCAGTTCATGAGACAGCTTTTCTGATTGATTCAAGGCAAATTGCTCACTGGCCACAGAAGCATTGAACATTTGTTCCAAGTTTGCCATTGCCTTGGCATGTTCAGCCTTCTCCTGTGCGAGCTCTTCATCTTTTTTCTTCAAGGTGGCAGCTTTCTCCGCCTCAAAGCCCTCGATCTTGCGACCAAGGCTGCGATTCGTCCTCTCCAGGAGTACGATTTGATCCAAGAGCCTCTGGGCCATCACAGCCTGATGGCTAGCATTGTACGCGATCAAGCGAGCATTGTCGCTTGTGGTCTGCCCCTGGATAATATCTTCACAGGTCTTGGTCCAAGAACGAGGGACCATCTCGGTTGCTCGCCGGACGTGGGAATCTGCGATATCCAAGTAAGGAGGAGGAGTTTTCACACAACTGAGCTGATGGAGCACTTCTGCCCGCCCAGGGTGCTCCTCAGGCTTGTACCTGGAAAGGAAGAAAAATCATAAGTAAAATATATAACGAAGGAGCGATCATCAGAGTAAGAGTTTTAACTAGATGACTTACTCCCTCAACTTTACGGGGTCATACCCCAGATATGAGCGATCACTAGACGATCGCGATTTCTTGCTCATAATGACAGCAACGGTCTGCTGCTCACTCACAACCTCAACTGAGGCATGCTTGGAAGCGGGCGAGCGAGGAGCACGACTGCTCGCCTCCGTGACAGTTTTTTAGCGCTTCGATGCTCGCTCGGCGCCATCCCCTTCCTCGCGAGAATCATCCCGTGGAGATTTCTTCTTCGCCTTTTCCTTCTCCACAACTAGAGAAGTGGTAGCAGCCTTGGGGGCTCCCTTGGAGCGACCAGTGGCTCGCGGGCGAGCACGAGCACCTGGCTCTTCCCCAGCTCGGAGGCGCATGAGCGACAAGGGTGGATCCTGCCTCTTCCTAGTTGGCTCCTCGGCAGCCATTAGTTTGACTCTTGCAGCGAGCAGGTGGTAAGATTGTGGAATAGCTGGCACAGCAACAGTTACCCTTCGATCTGTTTAAAAAGGAAAAGTCGAACAAAAAAGTTAGCCAAGACGGGCGATAAAGCGAGCAATAATGTAAAGTCATTGATAATGGTTACCTTCAGGGATCTCTGCTTGAGCCTCTAAGTGATGAGGGCTCGTAAAGAGATGGGCGACCTTTCGACAATGGGCCTTCGAAAGATGCAAGATGTCGCGATCACTCGGGTTCCGAAGTACGATTACAGCCAATGTGTACAAAAACTCTTCACTAAGGCCTGAATCTCCCCACTTCAATACTCTTGGACTTGCAAAACAAAAAGAAAGAAGAAATTAAAATTAGTCCCCAACGCCGTCCCACGAAGGAAATGAGGAAGCATACGTTTAATTATGCCAAAATGCTCTGGAGTATTAATGCGCACTTGGCCGCCTGAGAAGTCCACTGATGCTCGCCAGTCGCCCCCAATGAAGAAGAATTGGTTATGCCAACTCCTAACTTTATTAGGGACTCCCTCAATAAGTTTTACCCCCGTCCTCGCCTTGATGTAGTACCAGCCCACACCTTCTTCATTGCAAGCTGAAATAACCATGGCATAATGAATCTCGGCCGTGTTAAGTTTATTCTTATATCCTTCGAGGCCAAAGAGTGTCATCAAGGCGAGCAGATTAGTCCACTCAACCGGAGTAATCTGAGTGATAGCCAGATTGATGTCCGCCAAAAAACGACCAATAATGGGGTGTAGAGGCAACGGGAACCCAGTGTTAAGTATATCAAGGTTGATCGCGGTACAACCTGGCGGAGGGCGATCAGCAGTCTCTCCTTCTTTGGGGGCGTACAAAAATATATCGTAAGGGATCTTGTATCGAGATCTAATACTATCTAAGTCCTCCTCCACGACTAAGCTCGAAATCTTGCTCGCGGTATAAGCATTCAACTCGGCGGACATAAACTCTCGTGCGCGAACAGGGAAGGACTCAAAAAAGCGAGCAGCATAGTCTTCCCACTCGTTTGGGCGAGCAATGCCTTCTGGGATCTGAGACTCGGGAGTCACCTTGGAAGTAGGAAACCCTATTTCTTCAAGGAACTCCCAAGTCACGGCCAACCGTGGCCGCTCAACTTCGGGGTGGTCGCTCTCAGCCTCGATTTCCGCGGCCACCTCTTCCGAATCCTCCCCCAAGTCAGATGAGGTAACACCCTCCGCGTCTGAGCGACCAGCAGGGTTTTGGACCTCCTCCTCGCCAGAATTATCCGAAGCATAGGCTTCAATGGAGCGAACAACCGAGGACGTCTCAGATCCCGTTTCTTCGTCCACCAGTAGAGTTCTTGGATTACGGACAAGAACTTGGCGAACAGACCGGCGAGGAGCAGGGGAAGAGACTTCTTCCACGGGATGCTTCCCGGGATTACGCTCGATGATTTCGATCGAAGGAGTATCACTCGAAGAAACCAATTGAAAGAAAATGACGGAAGATTTTGAAGAAAAACCTTAAATCCCAGAAACGACGGAGCACGACGGGGGTACGGCGGCGTTAGAAAGGATGCGGCGGCGGAAGAAAGTTTCAGAAGAAAATGGCAAGGAAAAACACGAAATAAAAAATAAGAACAAGATTGAAGACTATATTCAATGATTACCTGAAGAATATCGTATGAAGTCGTGCAAGAATCTCGCAAAAATCAGAGCAAAAAAGCTTGAGACGAAGCTTTAATGGCAAGCGTGGGAGGAAAGGATTCGAAAGAGTTAAATAAAAGAAGAAGACGAGTATTTATAATGCTCAAAAGTTGGGGCCAAAATGAATTTTTTAAAGAATTTCATAGGCCCCTATACGCAAAAAAGAAAATACGCGTGGGCGGCGATGACGTCATCGACCGCCCACGACGTTTCGATTTCCGAGAACATCGGGAACTCAACCGTCACCAACGCTCAGAATGCCCCGTTGATCGCCTTAATGACCTGATGATCGCCAGTTTTCCCGCTCAAAAGGAATTTAAAAATTTGTTGCTCGCTCTACGCATACACTTATCACTTTAAAATTATGCCTTGTTCTTCATTAGACAATAATATCCTAACGAAGAACAAGCCATGGGGGCATTGTTGATAGGCGACCAGGCGAGCAACAGTGATTGGAGATTAAGAAGCTAATGAGCCGTAGTTAGAGGACAGGCGACCATCAGAGTTAAAGAGAGCCAACCCCTCTGGCGACCAGGAGTGCGATCAGGTACATTTTACGCGACCAGAAAAGCAAAGGACAAAAGAAATGAATAACCAAAGCAAAAGATAAAGACGAAAGGCGGACAACCTGACAACCACGCGAGCAACCTTGCATCAAGCCCAAACGCGAGGCTAGCAAGAGGTCCATAACGTCCAACGAAGATATACTAGCGAGCAACTAGTCACCAAGGAAAGCAGCTAAGTGGTCATGAAGACTAAGTACAACATTGGGAACTCCAAGAGTCATTAGTTTAGATATGATACAAGTGTCTCAATACTTGGCACTCATCCAAGTGATAATAGTTTAGATGTTGTACAAGTGTCTCAACACTTGGCAAAAATCCAATGGTCAAACCACTAGAAAGGTGACACGTAACCCCCTTATATATCTATAAATACCCCTTCATTTGCATGAAGGAGAGGAGGATTTTTTCCATAATTGAAAAAGTAACAAAACTCTTGCAAATTCATTTATTGCATTTCATTCAACTAAATTCCATGATCTTAGTATTTGTTTGATGATCTTATTTAGTAAAAACAGCCACTAATCAACACCGATTAGGAAAAGATCATCAACAACACTCATCCTCATTGTTCATATCATGAGACGGTCTTATACAAGATCTACTCTAAATATTTTAGTTGGGCCGGGACTGTTTTTCTGTTTTTCAATTTATGGGCTGGGTCCAGTTTCATTTTTTTTCTCAGGGGTCTTTTCTTTTTCGAAGCGACTTTTGGATCTTTTTTTTATAGATACCTCTCCATATTTATTAGATATCCCCACCCATTTAATCTACCGACTATATTTTAAAATATTTATTGACACACCTCCATAATATATCTATATTACCCTTATTTTTAATATTACTTCTAAGTTTTAATACACCCACAAAACTTTTCCCCCTTCCCTCGCCTTTTACATTTTTTGACTTTTGAAGTCACACTTCTTTCAGACAATCAGACAGTGGTGTCACATAATTTAGGTGTTAACCATCACCATTCATCAAATTCTAAAAGAAAAATAAAAAAATAACACAACACTTCAATAACATTTATTCGAAAAATAACTCATATTTTGGCAAAAACTTATCAAAAAGAGACTAAAATTTTGACAAAAAAATCTTTTCGAAATCCTAACCATTTTTCAACAAACTAGGTTAAAAAATTAGTGTCGGATTTTTATAAATACAGGAATAACAATAACAAATTATCATCGAACTTATAGGCTAAAAAATACGAAAATCTTGGTACACAATACTCAAAACATAAATAAATAACAAATTTCAAAGAAAAAAAAAGTTGTACTTCATCAAACAAATATTCAAATAAAAGCACTTATACAAGTAGCGAAACAGTATTGCATGTACATCATTTCTATTACAAAATACACAAACTAATTAAGGTTGCATCATCATTGTAAGGATGGTAAAATGGTGGACAAATGATTATTTACAATGCACCAGACTCCTGCGTAGCGTATATTTTCTTGTTGCCTATGATGTGTCTTTTGTATTTTTAGTGAGTATATCATATTTTTATTTATTTAATATATATATATATATATATATATATATATATATATATCTCACAATAATCTAAAAAAATAGGTAAAAATATTTAATAAATATGGAGGAAATATATATATATATATATATATATATATATATATATATATATATATCTCACAATAATCTAAAAAAATAGGTAAAAATATTTAATAAATATGGAGGAAAATATAGTTGGCCATATGGTTGTTTTTTTATTCTTTTGGGAGTTTCTCTATTCTAGTCCTTTTTCCTTTTCCTCTTTGGATCATGTTTGTGTTTCATTATTTTCATCTCACCTTTATAATGTATCATGTACTATTCCATATTTTTTTGTGCCTTAAACTTTTTATTTTTTTTATTAAAGAGTATTAGTTGTTTATTAAAATTAAATTAAGACATTTCAGTTAAAGCAACTAATAAATTTTAATGAAAATAATTAATACTCTTAAACAAAAATAATTCATACATTTCAGTGATTCATGCATAATCCACCCAATATATTAGCTTTTCATACCTAAGATATACAAGATAAAAAGAATTATGGATTTAATGATTATGCTCATAAAATTACATTAACATATCAAAGCAATTTAATTCAATCATGTTTAAATGTGTGTTTCCAAAATCTATTAAAAATTTCAAAAGTTACCTTTTTTCATTAATTTTTTTTAGGAGTAACCTTTATTATTATATTTTTAAAAAGCTTTTAATAAAGTGCTAACAAATTTTTTAATACTCCCCTATTCCAGAATAAATTTTAATCTTTTCAAATTGGTATTCCACAATAAGTTTCTCATATCATTTTTTAAAATTCACCTACCCTATTTTTTATATCCTCACACTTCACTTTACCATCTCTATTCAACTATATCATTTACTTTATTATTTCCACGCAAACACATTACTTGTATAACATTCTATTCAACTATCCCGCGTACTACGCAGTTAAAAAAATTACCTTATTGATTTTATATTAAAAAAATTGTTATTTATTTGATTTGATTAATCCAAATCAAGTATAGATGTGTCCATTTTTTCATAAATTAATTCAACTCGATTAATTCAATACACTTCTTTCATATAATTATAATTCTCTTAATTAATTTAATTTTTTTCCTAATTAAATTTAAATTTGTGGTGCTTAATTAATTATTGTCTTAATTAAATTTATGATTAGAAATTTAAAAATTAAATTAATTAGAAAATACATTTAGAATATACAACCAAGATTGTTTTTAGGCCAAATAAATTAATAAATTTTAATTAAATTATTGTAATTTAATCTTAACGTACCTAAAATAAGACACAATTAATTAATCAATTATAGTAAAAAGAATTTAAAAAATTAATTTGTAAATTAAAAAAATACCATATATAACGCAAACTCATACAAATTGAAGAATTCAAAATAGAGACTTTATAGAGGTAGGGGGTGAATCAGATATTTCATAATCTCTATGGAAAACTTATTTTGAGGTGTGTTTGGACGATATGGTCAAAAGACTAAATATTAATACATTAATTATATTTCTTAGGCTTAATTGCAATTTAAATTACGACTGTTTTCAAAATTGCAGTTAAACTTTTGGATCTTGTTAAAAAAAAAGTTTCAACTTAAAATATTTTGCCAATTAAGACATACTAGCAGATTTGCCTCTGCCCATTGCTAATGTGGCGTCTACGTGGCAACCGCAAAAAAAAAAAAAATTATATTAGGTGGCAAAAAACTTTAAGGCTCAATTGCAATTTAAATCGCGACCTTTTCCAAAATTGCATTTTAAGCTAAACTTTTGAATCTTGTTAAAAAAATTATAATTTGATTTTTGTAGCAATTAAAACTTACGTGCACATTTGCAAAGGGTCGTCGTTGATGCAGATCTACGTAGCAACAAAAAAAAACTTAAATATTGTGGCAAAAAACTTTAAATACATGAATTTTTTTAAAATTAAATTATCAATTTTCAGATAATTTTTCAAAACCCTACGTCTCAGTTTCTTGGTAAAATGGATTTTTTTTTATGGTAAAATCATTGTGTTTATCCTATTTGCATTAATTTATGCTCTTATTATTAATTTATGCTCTTATTTATGCTCTCATTAATACAAACATTTGAAATTTGAAATTTTAATTTTAAGTTATGCCACGTATTTAAAAAAAAACTGGCCACGTAGATGTCATGTCAACGTAAATTTTAATTGCCAAAAACGTTAAATTTGAGCTTTGTTTAACATGATCCAAAAGTTTAGCTTAAAATGCAATTTCGAAAAAGGTCATGATTTATAATGCAATTAAATCTTAAAGTTATTTTCCATCTAATTAATTAATTTTTTTTTTTGCGGTTGCCACGTAGACGTTACGTCAGCAACGGACAGTGGCAAATCTGCCTGTAAGTTTTAATTGCCAAAAAATGTTAAGTTGAAGCTTTTTTTAACAAGATCTAAAAATTTAGTTTAAAATGCAATTTTGGAAAAGATTGTGATTTAAATTGCAATTAAGCATATTTCTTAGGTTAATTTTATATCTCTTTCTTCTAAGTATAATAACAACTTTTTCCATCTCATAAAACGCTTCGCAATTTTTAAAATTTCTCCCCATTAATTCAATTAAAAAAAGTATGAAGAGTTCTGTGGTACAAAGAATATTTGATTTGATTATTAAATATAAAGTTTTTAGTGTAAAAGGGTAAAAATGTCCACTCTAATAAAATAAAAAGTTTTTTGTCCATCACTCAAAAAATTAGAGTTTTTTGCCCATTGTTGTAAGAAAGATGTAATTTTTTTTTTTTTAAGTATGATAAAATTTTAAGTGTTTTGATTTCACTCTTTCTTTTTCTTTTTAAAACAAATACCATTTAATAAAGAAATTACAAAATTTTAAAAATAACTAAAACTATTACATTAATATATATTAAAAATTATAAGAACTAATTGGGGATTGGGGTAGAAATTATTTTTAATAAGGATGTGTATGTATTTATTTTTATTAAAATGGGTATAAAACTTTTTTAAAAAATTTGTGGGCAAAAAACTTTTAATATTATAAGAATGGGCATTTTACTTTTTATCCCTATTTCACCCATCGGAGAAAAAATAAAATAAAAAATCAACATCCAAAGAGGCAGGCATCTCAGTTATTGTGACGCCCAAACACTCCCTTGACTCTGTCTCTAGTTGAATCAACAACGGTTTTCAGCGCAAAATTCCGATTTCCCTTTGACTCAGTTCTTCAAAACGGTAATCTAGTTCATTTATTTCCCCTTTTTTTCTCGATTATAATCCGGTGAGTGATCTTGTTGACGATTGTTTTACAGGAGAAGCAAAATTGAGTTGCAGTAAACATGGATTTCGCGAATATGGATAGGAGGCAGTTGACGCTGGCAGGTGCAGGATTTTCAGTGATGGCAACTATGCACTTCACGTCTCAGCTGGTATCAAATCACTTGTTTTACTGGAAAAACCCCAAGGAGCAAAAAGCCATACTTATAATCATATTGATGGCTCCAGTTTATGCTGCTAGCGCCTTTGTTGGATTGATTGATATCGGAGGCAGCAAACCCTTTTTTATGCTGCTGGATTCCGTTAGAGAATGCTATGAAGCTCTGGTATGTATTGGTGGTTAATTGGTGTTGTGGATGTTCTATGTTTGTGAAATCTGCACCACAAAAACATACCTAATTTTCTGTGTGCTTATGAATAATTGGTACTACTTGAGTGTATTTAGCATCTAAAACCTGTGATTGAGTAAAAATGTATTTGTTGTTGTGAGGCAGGCTCTTGCGAAGTTTCTGGCTTTGATGTATAGCTACGCAAAGATTTCCATGAGCCAAAATGTTATTCCTGATGAGATAAAAGGGAGGGAGATTCACCATTCATTTCCCATGACTCTTTTCCAGGTGAGATTTTCCTCTCTTCTATGCTGTTGCTTTATGTTATTTGTTACTGGTTTCCAATAATTTCTTGTGATAATGGGAATCAAGAGTTCTAAATGTATCTCTCTTGAAATGAGCTGTAATGTGTGACATTGTTGTTGGCATTCCTCTCTGCATGTTGTCTTGAAGGAGAGCACGCTTAAAATGAGCCTAGGGCGTTTCTAATTCATTAATACGTTGAATCTGTGTCTAAGAAATGCCCCTTTGTTAAAATATGCAGCCTAAAACGACACATTTGAATCAGCGGACGTTGAAACTTCTCAAACACTGGACATGGCAGTTTGTTATCATTCGACCCATATGTGCAGTCTTGATGATAATATTGCAAATTACGGGGATGTATCCCACTTGGCTCAGCTGGACGTTCACCATAATACTCAATCTATCCTTTTCCTTGGCGATGTATTCCTTGGTTGTCTTCTACCATGTCTTCGCCAAAGAATTGGCACCACATACGCCACTCGCAAAGTTTATCTGCATCAAGGGGATTGTTTTCTTCTGCTTTTGGCAGGTAAAAGAACTTCCGTGTGCATTTTTGTTCTCCATTTATATATGTGGTTTTTGGTCCTCAGTTGCTGACTTTATATATTTAACCGGTAATTCACTTGTATTCTTTCAATTAAGTTTCTCATTTGAATTTTGCATCAGAAACACTGCTATAATCATAAATAAGCAGGACGTTTGTTCGTGCTTGGAGTACGAAGCATGATGCCTAATTAGATATGGTTACAGAGTTTTGACCAAACGACACTAGATTTTGTTAACATTCAATGTGATGCAAATGCAATTTCATGTTATTTTGGTCATCATTCTCTTGATTACTTGAATTCTTGTTGAAAGATTATTATGCATTTTGGTTAATTGGTGTAAAAACTGTACTATTGTTAGTTTACTAAATTGCCCGGTGAAATACAGGGAATAGTGCTCGACATCCTTGTTAAAATGGGCTATATTCGATCCCATCATTTCTGGTTAGACACGGAGCATGTTGAACAGGCAATTCAGAATGTTCTAGTCTGCGTAGAGATGCTCTTATTCTCCGTTCTCCAGCAGTATGCATACCACGTCGCACCTTACAGTGGGGACATCGAAGCAAAAATGAAGTTGCAGAAAAAGGATGACTGATTTTCGACCAGAGTATCTTCATAGGCAAATAGCAGAAGACTCAAGTTCGCACACATCTATGCTGTTTCATGAGTGGAGTGGCAATCAGCAAAACATCAAGACGTCATACTGTAATCTTTTTATTCAGCTATGTAGTGATGATATCTAACAATTCAGGTCCTGAAGTTCCATTCCTGTTTTCGATGAATCATATTTGTTTAGGGTGTTATATAGAACTCCAGTTCCTACCATATTATTATCAAGTTGGAGAGCTCTAAAAGCATTCATCTATGCAGAGTTAAGCTGAAGATAAATATTCACCCAAAATGAAGATTTATTATAATGCGATTGTTATGACATGAAAACAATACAGTCAACAAGGAAAAAAACACACTTATCCTATCAGTTCCACGACGTTTACTGAACTAATTTTGAACCCTCGTAAGAGAAGAGGCTGACGGCGTTCTTATAGCTCAGTTCAGCCAGTTCTTTCTCGTCCATTTCCAGTAAACGTGCCACATAAGCGAGCACGTGATGAATGTTGGCCGGATGATTAATGTTCTCAGGTAAAGCAGATGTGGAAGTACTTGTGTCATTTGAAGGCGAGTTATTTCCATCACCAGTTAGCTCTTCAGGAGGGAGAGCATCTGGTGCATCGGTCTCCAACAGAATCCTTTCACGAGGAACGGTCTTCAACATTTTCTTCACCTTGCTTTCTTTCATCGACATGAGGAACCCAGAAAACGAAAAGTAAGCACCAAGTTTCGACAATTCAGGAACCATCTCAGCAGAACCAAGAAAAGAATGCAACACCAAACCAGCAGGAAATGGCCCCATTGATTTAAGTATTTCAAGAAGATCGCCAAAAGCTCGTACACAGTGAATCGAAGCTGGTTTCTTCAGCTCTTTCGCAAGTTGAAGCTGTTGGCGGAAGACTTCAACTTGATCCGTGAAATCTATCTGCTTCCCCTTCGATCCTTTATCCAAACCAATCTCTCCGACTGCAGCAGAGGGAGTAGCTGCAAGGGAATCCTTCAAAGTCTTCAGCCAATCCGGAGTTCTATCTGATATAAACCAGGGATGAAGGCCGAAATTGGGAATAACAGAAGGATAGGTGTCACTCATCTCCTTCACCAAATGCCAGTCCTTCTCGGACACTCCATTTACGGCGAAATGAGCAACACCAGTACTAAGGGCCTCTTTGATGAGTCTAGGAGCCACATTTAGAACTCTTGAATCTTGTAAATGACAATGAGAATCAAATAGTCGAATCATTGATCAAATTCTGTCCAACTTCCTATATTCTCAAATTAGATTATATCTTCAAAAGCAATATCTGCAAATGTTCAATGGATGTGATGTGAATTGTTTATGTAAATACCTCAGAACCAGTAAAGAATGGATCAGATTTGCCTACTATTTAATCTGAACTTAGAAAAATCGAACAAAACCGATTATAAGTAAACCTCTATAATACGTTAATGAACGATTACATATAGGAACAAGCAACTACAATATGAGAATTAATTGCTTCTCAATAATCATTTAACTCGGACTATCTCTGTAGAAAATCTGAAGGTCCTTTTTAGGTGCATATGGGGAAATAATCGGAAAATTTTGAGTTAACTACCCGAACTCTTTCTTCAGAATTTTCTATTTCTAGCAAAAAATTATCTCTAACTACCAAATTAAGAAAAACTAATCCGATTGATCAAACAGTAAATACTTGAAGGATAAATTGACAAAACCAGAGAGAAGAGAGAGAGAGATAATAGAGAAACCTGGAGAGAGAGCGAGTTCAATCCGCGACGGTGATACAGCTAAAAGTCTCCGTTACATAAAAACTGAGAGCTTTATATACCATTTTGTCCTTATGCTTTCGGCTTCTCTCAATATTCACTCTTCTGAATTCTTAGGCCATGTTTGGTAGGGGAGATGAGAAAAGGGGTGAAGATAAGAATTGAGATATCATTTAAGAATGAAAATATATGTTGGTGTTTGGTAGTACTTAATAAAATTCATATGATAATAATTCGATTGTTTGGTGAACAAGATAATCCTTAAAGAAAATAGCAGAAATTTATGGAAATTTATATTTTGCCCTCTGCAAGATAATTCGAAATTGGAAGACAAACATACAATTTTATAACTTCAATTCAACCAAATTTGAAACCCACCATCATAATGCACATCAACAACCAAAAAATTAGAAAAGTGACGTTCTCATCTCCTAGCCACCATTGACGGAAATTTGCAGAAACTTGGGTCCATTTCTCCATAGAAATTGAACGAAGAAGAAGACCTCACCTTTATCGCTGCCTATAGTGTGTCACCCTTCAAATTCCACTGGACGGAAGAAACGATGTGAAGCTAAACAATTTCGACAACGGCGAGCGACGATAGCCAACCCGAGGATGTTGGAGACACAAGCACAACAAGAAAGACGGTGGTAGAAGGTGTTGGGCGGTTTGAGTTTGAGACAAAAAAAAAAAAAAATTGTTGGTGAGTATTGTGTGGAGAAGATGAGGGTATTGTTGACACCAAAATTATTTTCTTGATCACTGTTCTGTTCGATAAATGTATCCGGCTTGGAGGTTCGGATATGGTTTCGGATGAGGTAGTTCAAATTGTAGGAAAAACTCGGGCACCAAGAAAAGAATCGGGCACCCAAGGAAAGATTTCCAACCTACCAAATTTCGGGAGCTTTTCTGGCCTTTTCATTCCTACCAAACAGGGCCTTAGTAAAAAAATTACTCCCTTCGATCCAAAATGTTTGATGTTTTAGGATGTTTTTTTTGTTTTAAAATATTTGATGTTTTAGGGTATTTTGCACCATATTTTCCTATTATGCCTCTATTTAAATCCCCTAAAATATCACTCATATTTTATCCTTACCTTTTAATAATTTTACACCATAAATAAACAAGTTGAACTTACATCAATCTCTATTCAATCAATATATCATAAGGGTATAATAGTCACTATACACCACTTGTTAATTTTCACAACAAATCCTAAAACATCAAACTTTTTGAATTGGAGGGAGTAAGAATTATCGGGTGGGATTGTTATTTTTAGGGCCAAGGTTATATACACCCTATCTTTTGTTAATACAACCCCATCAAAAAATGTTCGGAAAAAAATTCAAAAATGCAAAAAAAAAAAAAAAATACTAAGCATATAAATTTTTGGAATTAATTTTCCAAATATTATTACGTTTTTCGGAAAAAAATTCCGAACATTTTTTTTGGTGGGGTTGTATTCACAAAATAGGGGACTGTATTTAACATGGGCCTATTTTTAGTTACGAACAACCTAAACCACAAATTGGGCTTAGCCAGAAAACTGCGTCCAGATCTGGTAAGGGTGCTAAGTGTATTTGTATGCAGTACAGCCCAATATAAATGGGCTAATAAGCAAATTTCATTTTATTTTGGGCTCTAGTAATTTCAAATTGATGATAAAATAAAGTCACGTTGAAATAATTGAAAAATCTTGTTAATATGGGGGATGCAAATGGATTGAGTTAATAACATTTTTCAATAATGTCATTAATTAAAAAATATTAATAAAGTAGATTGATTTTTATAAGAGTTATAATTGATGGCTTTATTATTAAATGAGTTAAGCTTTAATAAAGTATGGGCATAAGTGGAATACTAGATTTCATCTTATACATTGACCTTGAGTTAACTATGGGGTAGTAATACAAAGCTGTTAAAATTTTAGTTTCATACTTTTCTTTGTTAAATATTCCACAATAACTTTATCATTTCATAAAAAATAAAAATAACACTCTATATATTAAAAGATAATTTAAAAAAATATATATATACTTTTACATTTCACAACTCTCTATTACTTAAAAAAAAAAAAAAAAAATCAGTGCTTGATTCATTAATATATCATATATCAATAAACAAATACATTTTTTAAACAAATATAAATAAAAAAGTTATGGTAAACTTACTTAGAGTCATATGGAGTATTAAACTAATCATACTCCATAAATTACCAACACATTGAATAACTAAATATATTATTAAAAATTCAAAATGAAATAACGAAGTGATTTCCTATTTTATCTTCTATTCCACACTATATGAGTGATAGTTTTTAATTAAAGCTACTTATAAAAGAAGTATTAAAATGAAAAATAAAATAAACATGCGTGCATTATTCGATGAATCGGTTGAACAAACTACTCAGGCCAAGACGCATGAAACATTAATATCAAATTAGTTAATTAATTTATCTACTAACAAATCACCTCATCTCCATTGGATGATGATGATCTTCCCACGCTTAAAAAAAAGCTTTATTTAGGCAACAAAATCAAGGGATCCAAACATATAATTGGGATATGAATCTTACAAATAAAAACCCATCATTCTAATATTCATAACCTCTTTTAATTTTATGAAATAAGCTACGCAATATTCGTGATGACTATTCTTTCCAATCCTATCCAATCAAGCATCATCCATTTTGTCCTAAGCTCGCCAACAATTTCAAGCGATTAAGTGGATGAGGCGCGTTTGGATAGCAATGGCCTGGATTTTTCTTATCCCTCTTCCCAATTGAAGGTATGAATAAAATTAATTTTCGGTTATTGCGTTTGATTTTTCACCTTTGTTTGACTACTTATTCCAGGCCAAACATCTCCTTATTCCACGTCGGTCCAACCTCTAATTCGATAAGTATGAACATTTGGTTTTAATTGTAGAGACGAAGACAACTATAATTGTCAAGTGTTGGTAGCTCAAGTGGTTGAGGCCACCACCTAAGACCCAGAGGTCTTGGGTTTGAGACACGGAGAGGGAATTTATTTCCCTCTTGTGGTGGGGTGGTTGTTCCCCTATTGTGGTGGGGTGGTGTTCCCCTCTTGTGGTGGTTGCGGTTCCGGGTTCGGAGTTGCGGGTTCGGGTGGTCCCCCTCTTGTGGTGATTGCGGTTCCGGTCTACAGCGAGATGAAAAGATGTTGCCATGTACCCGGTGGTTGAAGGAACTATTGTAATTGATTATGTTAGGAAACTATTGTAATTGATTACCTTTCAAAAAAAAAAAAAAAAAAAAAGACAACTATAATTAATTGTCCCATGAAATATATTTGTAAAATAAGAGAAAAACATATATAATTCACATTAAAAAAAATTAAATGATATAACTAGGAGCGTATGATTATTTTCTCTATCCGTTATGAAAGAGCGTCACATACAATTTGCTGAATTAAAATAAGAAAAACACATGATAATGACACGAGATGATTTATCTAGTGATCGGAATCAAGTTCAGGTCTACAACTCTTGTGATTTCTTTTTCAAGAAAAGAAGCGTTAATTTAAAAAATAAATAAAAATTCACGTACGATCCAAAATTTCCCCTAATTATAATCTTTAGAAAAAAAAAGAGTGAAAAATAGTCATCAATTCATATCAAATCCCCGGGAAAATTCCTCTAAAACACATACGATTTTCATTCGTCTTTTTATAAAATTCAAAATGTTAGATTGGTAGAGATCAGTTAAGTAGTACTCTTTTCTGTGAATTGAAGCTTAATGTGGGACGAGTTAATTCTTGATGCTCTATATATTTCTTCTATCCATCATTTTCAATTGATGTGGGCTACAAGCATATAGGTATAGCTTATATGTCTTGCCATTTTCCCCAAAGAGAGAGATTGAGAGAGAGAGAGAAGCATTTGTTGGTCGGCGGCCCACAATAAGTCGTTGTTGAGCATGGATGTCGCATGCTAATCAACCTCCAATTACTTTTTGGCTACAAAAATAAATGTTGGAAAAGATGACGACACCATTTGCTTCACCCTTGCATTAATTTTTAGGGGATATAAATGTTTGGTTCTTAATCCATGTTTTAAGAGATATGGATAATTGTACTATACACGACAAAAATCACATTGATGCTACCGTTTTTATCGTGGATAAAGGGTAGAACCGATTAACGAGTAACAAACATATATAGTAATAGTATAAACAAAAAGAACACGAACGATGGAGGAAGATGACTTTTGGTGTTGTTAAAGAACCTCTAGCCTAGAGAACACGTATTATAAAGGGTCTCAATATGGACGAGGGAGAAGTCCTCCACAATGAGGGTGTGGTCCTCTATTTATAAAGAGTCAACCCTAATAACTACACAAATACTATAAAGTCATTATAACCCTTTATTTTAGTGTATTAATTACACCGTATATCTAATAATACGTACTAGATCTACTTTACAATATTTCATCAATACTTTGATGTCAACCCTTGATTTTATCGGGTTTGTGTATCTTGGACGATATGATATTTGTATAGTCGAGATCACTCGTCTGCCAATTTGTTCTTCGCTGAGAGCTGTAGGTCCTAGTTTAGTGGTGAGATTTAGGTCTATTATGAGACAATTTGTGCTACTAACACACATAGCATACACAATGTATCACATTACAAAGTTTACACTTTTTTGTCCAAACCTAATAAATAGCCATTATATCTATATTTTTTTTGAGATTTAGGTGGAGGAAAGTCATGATTTAAAAATATTGGATGTGAAATTTCTCATGAATAGCAAAAATATGTGTTTATTTTAGGATTTTGGTAGGGTGAGATTTTGTTTTATATTAAATCAATATTTAATAATGATTGATATTGTATTATTTTATTTTATTGGGTAACAAATGAGTGAGAAAAAAGAGATGAAATGAGTAATGATTATATAGAGAAGAATAATAATGTATTTATAAGTATTTTAGATGTGGAAGTATGCGATTTGAAAAGTAAATTTTTAAATTTGTAGCTCGAATTGAAGATGAATCAAAAAATTTCAAATCCATTCGAATGAATCTCAAAATAAACGTAGCCTAAGATACTGAGTAGTGAATTTCCAAAGTACTCAAAACCAGCAGGACAAAGTATACAGTGAAAATGGTTCATATATGAATCATTGAAGAAGTATTAGTTGTTTTCACTAAAGAGTATTAGTTGTTTTCATTGAAGGGTATTAGTTGTTTTCACTGAAGAGTATTAGTTGTTTACTGAAAATGAACTAAGGCTCTTCAGGGAATATAACTAATACTTTTCAATTAAACAACTAATACTCTTTAGTGAAAATGATTAATACCCTTCACTGATTCATATATAAACCAATTTCACTTTATACATTCTCAACCATTAGACCCCTAAAGTTAGTGTAGTTGTGTTTGAGTGTTTGCCAATTTGTGGCGTGCGAAGAAGCCGTGCCGAATTGTGCTTCATTGGGCGTTTTTGCTCTCTGTTTCTTTGTCACGCCCAATTCTTCTGGCCAAATTCTTGGTGGGCAACTTGCTGGAACTAAGAAAAACCAGCCAATTACTTGTTGACCAAAAATCACTTTTTAAAATACTATATATCTTAATCATATGAAAATATAATAATAATACTACTAAAATATGATATTGGGTACACGAGGCAGTATGTTATATACCTTTTTTTTTTTTTGAAAAAAAGAAAATCAGTGTAGGTTTCCTTTTTAAGGGGCCTCCTCTGTTAAACTATATCACATGCATTAAAAAATTTAAAATTTACATATATATTATAATAAAAAATCCAGTTAGTGAATAAGTAAATAGATAGTAAATAACATTTAATTTGGACCGACTCCTAATTCATCTAATTATTATATCCAAAATAAAAACGAGAAAAATATGTAAATTAGAGCATGTAAATAATATTTATTGTAGCAGTGGCTAGCTCAGTGTTTACCGTTCAACAATGTTTCACATGAATTAATAAAATCATCAAATAACAACAATAAATATCTACTAATGTAACCATTTTATATTCTTCTATTTATTAGTTCTTATATGATATAAATTTGCTTAGTGCATATTAATGAATAAACTGCGCGCTACATAAAACATTCACGAATGAGAAAATCGCTGTCATTGAATACCAGCCTAAAAATCTGTTTTCTAATCTCACTTCAATATTTCATGTTATTTTATTTAAGATATTTAGTACAATGTATATAATGAACTTGTTTATATACTTAGTCCAGCCCAATATATTAGTGGATTTATTGGCGGATCGCTCAAAACCATATGATTGTCTTTTGTACTTTATAATTTATGTTCATCATTTTTTTTTTTATCACATGGTCTACTTTTGTTATTTATTATGAATAACACTTATACTTCAAAAACAGTATTCTTTACAAAACCCTCATCAAAATATGGTATATTTTGAGTTTGATTTTGTTTATTTATTTTAGCGTACTTATATATTTTGCATATTAATGTTAAACAAAGGATATAGTGAAAATGGTTCATACATGAATAATTGAAGATTATTACTTATTTTTACTAAAGAGTATTAGTTGTTTCCATTGAAGGGTAATAGTTGTTTAGTGAAAACTTATTAAAAAATTTCAGTGAAAATAATTAATATTCTTCATTAAAAAACAACTAATACATTTCAATAAAAACAACTAATACCCTCTAATAATTCAAGTATATGAACCTAGCTATTCCACAATATAGGTACTTTTAATGTTAATAATGTTATCACTTATCAACTACGATACTACAAAATCGTACTTTTCCTTCAAGCCCAATGGTCACTATTTGATAGTACTACATGTTTGAGTTTGACTTATAAATAGGAAAGCATGCCGACCAAATCAGTAGATATATATATATATCAAAAAGGATATAGTGACTGCGAATTCATGCCAATACTAACAATATCAAAATAGAACATTCTTCCAAATAGAAGACTGTACGAGATTTATTGGTTAATTTGCTAAATCCAACACTTTAAAATCGCCATTTATAAATCTTATCTTTAAATTGCAATTACCTAATACAAAAACATCGCAAAAAGGAAAAAAAGCAGACCACCAGATTTTATCCAATTGTTGACCTTCCAAGTTCGACCACCGTCCAACAACCCTAACTAAACAGATTGTTACAACTATTTTTCCTTTTCAAATTGGATAACGCCACACCAAAACCGCTAATAGCACTCTACTTGCAGGCCATACTCTCACCCTCTCATTTGTTAACAAAAACGCATCCATGCAATCACGGAAGACAAAAAAATACGAAATTTGTTTACCCAATTCGTCTCACGACTACGTTTGGGAGCGATACCAAGCCATAATTTTCCACTATATATTGCAGATACAAGATACAAGGAGAAAACATCTATTTATATAAAAAGTAACGAGCTCTAATCCTAAATCCATTAGGATCAATTGAGCCGAAAAACATGGGCCAAAAAATCTGGCTCCACACTCCAACATCATTAATTCGAGTTCACATAAAATTCTTCGTTAAGTGTCAACTTTTAGCATACAATGTATTATTATTAAAATATGTATGATTTATGTGGTGTTCTTTTTAAATTCATTTAACAATAACAATTTATGATGATACTTTATATATTAAATAGTGATACTTTAATAAAGAGAGTTCCCCTCAAATCTACGTTTATTAAAAATTGTGAAATCGGAGATGTGATCGCACAATTCTTCATTCCAAAAGGATTTGCTGAATCACAGCCATTCGTTTTACTCATCTCATACTATACTGTAGATTTTTAATATTTTAATTTTCAAATATCAATTTAAATTTATTACGTCATGGATCATAAATCACCGGTTTGCTGTTTTCTACCGATACACCAAACTCCAAATTGGACCATTTTCCTTATCCAAATGTAGGTTACGCATTAAGTGCTAAGTGAGATCCGTAAGGTGTAGTCAATAAATTTATGAACTCAGAGTTTGTCTTCATTACGTTATGGGTTATGACTTCTCTAGCAACTTTATCTTACAATTATTTTTTTCTATTTCAGAAATAAGTAGGTATGGGTTGTTATTAATTCAACCGTTTACACACCTCCATCGTATTCTTTGACTCTAGATAGTTCCCCCTTTTTTTCTAAACCTCAAATTTGGACTACCTCAGCATAAATCATATATACTCAATCCATTTCATTATAATTTTTTTTTAAGAAAATGTATTGTTATTAATATATAATAGGCGACATATTAACTTATGGGTAAAATAATGAAGGCTAATAAAAAAATAAAGAGTAATTGTTTAAAAAAGTATTTGTTTAAGAAATGAATTATTTTTCATTTTCAAAAAGAAAAAAGACTGACTAATTCATTTTATGGGACCATTTGTTATTTAATTTATTAGAATTGTATATATAGATAAAATTTCGAATCAAATTATTTTTCACAAGCAGTATGAGGAGAAAACTTCATATACTCTTCTAGAGGTATTGTTCATCTACATCTATCCCAATGAGCCATCAATCGAATCGTTGCAATTGATGTCGGTCTTGAAGAGAAGGAAAATATCTTAGAAGAGTTGGCTTTTATGATCCAATGAAGAATCACACTTTTTTAAATGTTTCTTTTATTCTATATTTTTTTTGAAAGGGAGTGCACAATCCACGGAAACTGTTCAGAACCATTTAAAGAAAGTTGAAGGTTGATCTTATAACTATCCAATTTTTGCATTTCTTTTATTTAATTGTATGATTTTCAATGAAACTCGACTAAGCAACAACAAAGAATCTACTTTGCTTATTCCACTTAAATTGATGAAATACATTAGCATTAGGGACTAAAAAAAACCTCATATGAAGTACTATATGCTAAAACTCATTTTAATCCTCTGCTTTTGACATAGGGATGATTTTGTCAATTCATTGTTAAATTTTATCTATCACTTATTCCAAACAATGTGCTTAGGATAAATTATTATCATAATAAAATTCAATCCACTAATCCAAACATATAATTACTACAAAATTTATTTTTTTGAACAATATAATCTCACTTAATCGCATCCGATATTAATAACCTCATTTTGTTTTGGAGAGCTAGCCAACAATATCGCTTTCAAATGAAAATAAGCTAGTAAATATCCACTGCTATCTGGCCCAATAGTATTTCTCATAAAATTTTATATTCACTACCACTATGTGGCCCAACAGTATTTCTCTAGGTGTGAACTAATTAAAATGTCAACACAGAGAAAAAAGTGCAGAAAACTCCAATCTACAAGTTAGACTTGGTGTATATTTTTAAGTAAATTAAAAATTTAACTAGAAGTGAGCTAAAATACACCCTACATCTTGCTACATGTCCCAAATACCTCGAATAATTAATATTGAGACGCGTATTAAAATATTGAGGTTTGTTTAATCCTTACCATTAAAGAATTAATTAGAGGAATCGTTAGGTCAATACTTGTTCCACTATAATAAAAACAAGCTTAATTTAACTAAATTAGTTATTCCGTTACATGCAATTAAATATTTTATTAGTAAACTTAACTCCCTTAATTTGACCAAAGGAATTCTTAAACCATGAGATCTATAAAGTATCTAATTGCATAATCAGCTTGCACAAAGTTGCTGCTTTTCGGCCACGTTCTCATCATTATTTTGCTAAGCAGTATATATATTATTATAGTGGAGTAAATTTGAATACCGTTACGTATGCATTATACTAATTAATAGTATATAGCATTTCAAAAAATTTGTGGAACATTTCAGTAAATTAAAATAGGTAGCGTTTGGTGTAAGTATTTTCTTATCTGGAGACATGTAATGTAATAAACATGTTTGGTTAGTTAGAAAATGTTATCAATTGATTTCGTTGATAGTGAGTTCTTAACAATTGATCGACACATTCATATGTTGTTTAAATTATCCGTATTCTTGTCTACATATAATAATTCTAAAAATCATATCATTTGGAAAGGACGAGCAAATGGCCTAAACCAAAATAATTATTGAAGTCCTATTAAAATGCATTCTCGGAATTTCAAATTATTTAAGTCCCATTAAAACAAATTAGCATGCACATTCATTGAACGTACCTAAACGTTTATACACGGAAAATAACTTTATCAAATTAATAATAATAATATAGGTGACAAAAATACGCTTCAAATTATCACTTTCACTTTTCATATTTTATTTTAAGACAAATTATAGAGTGTAAATGATTTGTGCATTAATCATTGAAGGATATAAGTTGTATTTACTAAAGAGTATTAGTTGTTTTCTGTGAAGAATATTAATTGGTTTAACTAAAAAATATTAGTTATTTATTGAAAACAAACCAAGTTTCTTTAGTGAAACCGACGAATACTCTTCGGTTAAGCCCACTAACACCCTTATCCTTCAATAATGTCATATATAAACATACTCTCATTTTAATGGTCTATATGATATAAAATTGATCTTATTATCAAATATTCGCGGTTGAATAGTCCATAATCGAATCAAAATTGTCAATATATATATAACAGAAAATAAAATGTGCACGGCCGTTATAGGTAACCGGCGCTCATACGCTTCGGTGTAGTACGCTGTGCTTTTGTTGTGTCACACAAGAATTAAGCTTTTTTTTTTCTCTTTTTTTTTTTTTTAAATATAATTGAAAAAGGACAAGTGGGGTAAAAGGCTTAAAGCAATTAATTAGACTCTCTCTTTCGAAATGGAAACTTTATAATATGGATGTCCAGAAGAAAAGAGCACCTCTTTTTAGCTGCCGTATTAGGAAAAGGAGGGAGAGGGTTGGGCGGTGATGAGAGGAATCCACTAGGCTGTTCGGGCATGTGAGTGGATGGGTGTGACCCGCATCCGTAGGCCCGGGGTACCTGGATCTTCCTACAATAACACTTCTTCCGCAACTGCCAGTTGCGCTCTAAACCGCTAGCGGTCTTAATACGTCCCACCATTAATTATGATTACGAAACTCAATTTAATTTGGTATTGTATTCTTAAAACAGTATTTTATTTTCTTGTGACATTTTTATACTATTACGTCGTCTATGCAGTGAATTAGATTAACATTAAATTTGTTTGTACTTTTTAATAATATTAAATTTATTGGAAGATATTAATTTGATAGTAATCATTGTATAATGAAAACAAAAAGCTACTTACTTCGTAAGTACAATACTAGGAGGTTTTGTTGGTTGGATCGTTTAGGAGGCGGGCGAATGAAAATTAAAGTTACAGTATTTGGAATGATCCTAATATAATTTTGATTTCAAAAAGATAAAACAAATATACCATAATTTTACTTTTTTTTTTTTTTAAGATTAATGACCTTGATTCCATGCCTTTCTAGCTATATCTTTTTAATTTCTTGTCATAACAAGTCTACGTAATGATTACAATGAAAGAAAACATCATTGATTTTCTTAAAAGAAATACTTAACATATTTCAAGAAAAAAGAAGGCAAGTTCAAAAGAATTACTCACATAATTTCTAGGAAAGATTATTAAATCAGCAAGTCACAATCCCCCAAGTGCGTTAATTAATCAAGAAGATAACGTGTTTATCACTTGACCGACCAAAAGAAGGGTAAATCTATGACCAAAACACAGAAAAAAGAAAAAATCTAATAAGGTTACAGTTAACCCCATTGAAATCACTGTACTTGCTTCCATTTTCAGCAATTAAATTATGATTAAATTGAAAATCAACTAATTTAATTTAGTACTTAGACCCACACGTGGGCCAACCCCTGAACACCGCAGTACCCCATCTCCAGCCCCATGCACCTTCTTCCCTGTTTTTGTTCTCCTTATCCAACGGCCAAGATTCACCTTTTCCCAAACCGCGTCCCTATATTTCGTATAAATCATCATATTCTTATTTATTTTACCCACACCTCTCCATTTATCTTCACTTTCTCCTCCATTCCTTCACTTGTCGAATATTCTTAGCTCAAATTTTCCCCCTCTCTCGTACAGAAAGAAGGTGAAAAAAAGTAGTATATTCATTTACACGATGTCGATGAGCAATTGGATTTTATCGATGAAGGTGATTCTGATTTCCGCCGGAGTCGCGACCTTAGCCGCGGGGTTAATGTTGTCAATTCCGATCGCGGTGAACGAAATTCCGGCGATGTGGTCCGTCATTCTGTCGTGGATGAAGCCTCCTTATTTGTACATAATCATCAACGGCATCATCATCACCATCGCCGCCACCTCGCGATTAAATAAAAGCCACTCGGATCCGCCGCCGGCGACCCGATCGGAGCACCTGATCTCAGTTAAAACTCCTCCGCCGGCGGCGTTTGAATCGCTCGTCGCTCAGCCGGTTATTAGCAATGCTGTTGAGGAATCGCCGCCGCCACCGGCGGAGATCGATGATAGCGTTGTTGAATTGAAACCTGTGATGGTGAACGGTTCGCAGGTCGATATCAGTACAGAAGATGAAATTCTGGTTCGAACTGTAGATGAAGGCGAAGTTGCAGAGGACGTGTTTGTGGACTCGACGTTGACGTACAATATCCCGCAGCAGATCGCACGGTCGCCGGAGCTTCAATTGGAATCTCCTTTTCCGGTGAGGGAGAAACCGCCGGTTTCTTCTAGGTTCGTAAACCGGAAGCCAAGCAGAAGTAATCCAGAAGGTAATTTCAGAATTATATCTCATCTAAAATTTCAAATTTATATAAAATATTAAATTAGTTCATTTATATAACTAACTCACGCCTCACTCGTGACCAGACCCTCTAATTCTATTTTATTTTAGCTTATAATTTTATTAGCTTAATTTCTTTTACTGTGAGACTGAGATTGTAGCATCACGTATCTTCGCGATCTCTACGTTTCGTCTTTTCTTCAGATTACACAAAACGTAACGGCCTCTTATTCGAATCTTTTGCACTTTCGCCTGCTTTTTGCTTAAAAGCATGCAAATGTTACTTTATCTAGAAGATTCCTATTTCAAGTTGCGCGTGTTTCAAAAATTCAAAATTCATATACCGAATTTATTAATTTTATAATCTGATCAATTGTGTTAAATTCCATTTTTTTTAGGTGTGAAGGCGCTGCGGCGGGTGGCGAAGCCGAAGAAGCAGGAAACGCTGGAGAGCACATGGAAGATGATAACGGAAGGGCGGCACGTGCCGCTCACGAGGCACCTGAAGAAGTCCGACACGTGGGAGCACCACGTGACCCCGGTCGTCAATCACGTGCCGAAATCGGAGACCTTCAAGGACCGCAGCAGCTACGAGACTTCGCCGGCGAAGATCCGGAAAGAGCCGTCGTTGAGTCACGACGATTTGAATCGGCGAGTGGAGGCGTTCATCACCAAATTCAATGAGGACATGAGAATGCAGAGGCAAGAATCGCTCAATCAATACATGGAGATGATAAACCGTGGTGTGTAGCCATTAAGTACAAGACGAATACTTAATTTTTTGAATTAAATCATTCATCATATTATACTATTACAACTAGTACTCTTGTTTAATTAAAAGAAAATGTAACGGAAAAAAAATGAAAACATTTTTTTCTTTTCCAATTTTAAGTTAGTTAGAGGTTTCTGCAGAAATTATAGAAGCTAGGTATAGATTTTAAGTTGATTGTTTGGGCTGGGGAGATGCATGATACTAACAAAAAAGGAGAAGGTATACATGTAGGTATTGTCTGTAAATGGAGAAATATGTATTTCGTGTGCACATGCATATTAATGAGCTACGTATTTGTAATATTTTTGTAATTATATTTGTTTTTTGTTCTGTCATTTTAAAATGTATTCCCTCCGTCCCCCAATTAATTGCACATTAGTCTTATTTGTTCGTTTTAAAATTATCTGCACACTCTTAATAAGAAATATTAATTTATGTGTACATCTATCCACATATTTATTACTCCATATTTTATTATTATACTCAAAACTAGGTTATATTTTTTTAGAAAGTGTGTCGTTTCAAGTGTTCAAATAATTTTTTGATAGAGGGAGTAATTAATATTGGAGATCTCCATATCCTAAATTTCGCTTGCATTAAGAACGGATTAGTTACCCCTTCTAAGTTCTAAACAAACTTTCATGGTCAAATTATATCAAGGTTATTCTACTAGGAAATAAAAATGGAGAAAGACAAAACAATCACGTACGCTGTTTACTTGAGACTATTATTAGTTACAAATTCAAGATTTGATTTATGTCGCATTTAATTTTCATTTAATAATATCATAACATCAATTTAATAATATCAATAGCAAATGCAATTTGACATGTCTATGTATAAATTGTGTGTGATATTAATTTATAAAAAACAATTAGTGAATGAATATAATGACATTAATATAGGTTCGATTTTCATAACTTGAACAAATTTTAAAGGAGAATTCGTCAATTATTTCAAATTAATGACGATCTTTTGTCCTAAAATCAAAGAAAGTAGGCTGGTGATCTGGTTTCGGTATCTAAAGTTCGGCTTTTGATCTATCTAATTAATTAGGCTTGTTGTGGACCACGAATTTATAAGACTAATCAGAAAGAAATTAAATTCCATTAAACAAAAAATTCAAGATGATCATTATTGTTTCATTTAAAACATGTCACACAAGACAATGTTACTAATAATAAACTTGATACGTGTTATTTAAAAAATATATATATGATGAGAATTCTGAGACTAACTAAAGTCCCGTCATTTCAGAAACAAAAGTGGAGAGGCTTGTTAAATAGAAATTAGCCATTAGGCCCATTAGAAAGCAGACCAATCACCAGATAATAGGTGCATGTGGGTTGAACGGTGGTATATACTTTTCACATGTTCCCCAATATTTGCAAACAATATCTGATGATTAGAAACATTTAATCAATTTCCATTATTTATGTCACTTAATTTGGTGAATGACAATATCAATAACCTTCTCGCTAGAGCCTAGGCAGAATGGAATATAGTTGTCCCACCACTAATCAGTAATCACTCGCAATTTAATTAAGATATATCTTTAAATAATAAAATATCACCTACAGCAGACATAGCAGTTGTGAGTTTTGAGACTCTCTGAAAAAGAGAAAAAACTTCTGCTCTAAGTTTTTCTCAATTTATACGCATCTCAAGTCTTGGAATGTAAATTTATTTCCTTTTGAGTTTCTAAATTTTTTTCTCAATGTAATTTCTAGATTTCCAATTATTTTTATAATTTAAGGGCAACTACACTCTAGTCCATTTTAACCACACACATAAGTCCAAAATTTAAAATATGGTACAAACATGTCTAAAAGTACATTATACCGTAGAACAAAATGCTAACCTGAGATGATTGCTAAGGAATTTAAATCGAGTAGGTCTTGTATGAGACCGTCTCATGACATGAAACAATGAAAATGAGTTTAACTAGGATATTAATTCATTAATACTTGGGTGGGGATATGTGTTAATTTGTGTGTCTCATACCATGAGACGGTTTCATACAAATTTTTGTCATTTAAATCAGATATATGAAGGATTCCATAAAGGACAATCTTTTTACTTTCCAGAAACTATTAACAGAATTTCCAGAATCATACTACAAGAATTCCGATCATGATAATCATATCTGTTAATCACAATTATATGGCTAAGGAATGATTCTAATCAGGTCATTACAGTCGCGTCAAGATCACTCTCAACTTTGAGAACGGTATACACGAGCACCACGATGAGCGATATAGCTATTGCAATGGCGATATAAGATTGTCTCCTCGTATCCCTTTCGAAATCATGCGGCCCCTTTGTCCCGCTCTTATTCACCCCACCGAATGCACCCCCCATCCCCACCCCCACCGCCGCTGGCGGAAAATTCTCCACGGGGCTGGGTAGCCCTCCGCCCTTAATTCCTCCTTCCGGCGGTGCGACCGCCGCCGTCACCGGCGTCGCTATGCCTAAAAATATCTGGTGCAGAGCCATCAGATTCCGCCGAACCTCCTTCATCGTATCCCGCCGTTCCTGAATCTCCGCCACCGCCTCCATCACCGCTGCTCGGCCGAATTCCAGCATCGCCTGGTGGAGCGGACTCTCCGGCGACACTTCGCTTGAAATCAAATTGTCGATTGCTTCCGCCGTCGCCTTCTCCTTCGTGATCGCCAGAAACCTAAATTTCGAGTCAATTAAAAAAAAAAAAAAAACCCTAATTTGTATAATTGGGGGTTTTTAATTTTGACATAAAAACTTACTTTCCCTCTATTAATTGTCTATACTCTGTTTCCATTTGGGTCCTGAGTCCCTGGAATCTTCGCATTAGGAATTGGAGACTCTCCACCAGCTGGGAAATCAACGAGGCCCGAAACTGATCGTCTGACGAGCCCGGCCCGCTTCCAGCTACCTTACGCTGCGCGGCATTAGCCCGAACGAGGCCGTCGTACTTCTTATTAATTTGCTTAGCCAGCTTGAAAACATGCTCCAGATCCCTTATAATTCGGGCCCGGATCTCTTTCACGGCGGCGGAAGTTAGCGCGACTTTCATCCCCTCATTTGCTTCCTGCAATCTGGAGTAAAGCTTTTCCAGATTCATCAAATCCTCCTTCACAATATCAACTTCCGTCGAAAACATTTCGAGCGTACAGGGGTCGTCTCCGAGCACCTTTCGGCTCATATCGGAGGGCCGCGGGGCGGGGTTGTTGTGCTCCTGCTCCATGAAAATTTTGAAGGAACCATCAAATGTTTCGGAATTCAATTTTTCCATGGTCTTCTGGAAATGTGTTGTGGGCAACAGGAATATTTCCGGAAGATGTTGGGATGGAAAATGAATTCAGGGAATGATGAATTATGATCGTGATCAATTCTTCATCATTCTCCCTTCTCCGATTGAGAGAGATGGAAAATTGGTGAAATTGTTTTTGGTGCTTTGTTTTGGGAAATCTCATCAGAACCAAACAATGGTACATGTTGGTAACCTTGCATTGTTTCAAATGGGTGGATTTAAATAAACGTTGAATTACAGATTTAAGGGCTCTCAAATATATATACAATTCTCACGAAAAGATATTATTGTCCCAAATAAATTTTAATACTTTCATTAATTTGAAAAATGATATCGAGAATTCTCTATTCCATTATACATTTTGCGTAAATTTTACTCCTTTCGTTTCAGAAAATTTTGCACATTATATTTATTTGAACGTTGATTAGGCGTGAAATTGTTGTGTTTTGTAGCCCGATTTACTCGTGTTTTGAGTGAATTTGATGAGTATTTAGAATCAATTGAGTACTATTTTAATAAACTAATGAATTTGCCTCTATGATTCTCATAGATGGATAGAGGGCGAAAAATGGAGTTCGTAGGACTTTGAATCGACTCAGACGGACTCCCGGATGAGAAGATGTGAAAGAAATACGAATAGTATTAGTTCGTGCGAAGAAACGTGTTATTTGGCTCAGTGGAGAAGCGCTCGAGCAAGCGTAGGTCGAGCACCTAGAGGTCGAGTGCTATGGAGAGTCTGGAAAATTAGAGCGCACGACCATGACAAGGTCGAGCGCTAGGCGCTCGACCGCCGGATGCTTGCGGGAAACATGAAGCGCACGACCGTGCCGAGGTCGAGCGCTAGGCGCTCGACCAAACCCAGAGCTCGTGCGTTTACGGGAATTTTCGGTCCAATTCGTCCCAAAGCCTATAAATACCCCTTCCAAGCATATTTTGAGAGACTTTTGACCACCACTTGATACCATTAAATAGATTTGGAAGGAGAGAGCTTGGAGTAGGAGTTTAGCAACGTTTTTTTATCTTTTAATCGAGGTTTTAATTTACGAATTCCTAGTTTAGCTATTTCTTTTGAACCTTTTAGTTTAATTCTTTCTTTCTTGAATCTTTTAGACTTATAAACCCTAGCTTTTTTTCAGATTTATATTGAGATTTTGAGTTACTCTTTTGTTTATGCTTTTCAATTCCTTTGATAATTCAATTATGCATATGTTCATTGTTCTTATTATTGATTTCGTTCTTCATACAACCATGTTAGGCTAGAACCCTTGCATTCTTAGGATATGATGAACTCGTAGAAGTAGGATGTTGGTACGTGATTATGCGTGAAATTGTCATGATTCGTCGTTCGAAATATCCTAGTTTTGGTCAGTTTTATCGAGTATTTAGAGTCAATTGAGCATTATTTCTATACATTGATGAATTTGTCTCTTTGATGCTCATAAGTGAATCGAGGATGAAAAACGGAGTTCGTAGGACTTTGAATCGACTCAAACGGATGCCCGGATGAGAAGATATCGAAGAAATACGATTGGTATTAGTGTGGAAGAAGAAAAGTGTTACTTTGGGAAATTTTGGAGTCACTCGAGTGGCTCAGGTCGAGCACTAGCGCTCGAGCACGTTGCTCGAACGCTAAAAATATACAGAAGAATTCTCGCGCTCGAGCAGCTCTAGCGCCACCGCTCGAGCGTGTTGCTCGAGCGCCCCAAAATTCAAGCATTCGACCAGCTCGAGCGGAGGCGCTCGAGCGATTGCATCATTCGAGCTACACTGCTCGAGCACCACCGCTCGAGCAGGTGTGCTCGAGTGCTTCCAACTTTTATGCTTCCGGATGCATTTTTCGGCCCACGAGTTCCCGATTCGGCCCAAGGCTTATATATACTCGTCCCGAGCTCGTTTTTACAGATACTGGGAGAACACGAAGAGACCACCACTTACCACTTGATAGATTATTACTTTTAGAGTTCGTTTTTGGAGAGGAAGGAGAGGAGCAAGCTTTACTTTACGTTGTAATCGAGGTTTTAGCACGAATTCTTAGTTTATTTTCGTTTTAATGTTTCTTTTCATTAGTTCGATTACGTTAAACACTTCAAACTTCGTTTTCATTAATTAAATTTCAGTTCTTTGCAAGTATTTCTTTAAACCCTAGTTTATGTTTGATTTTTTATTCGTTCTAATCATCATGTTTATGTTCGTCACTTCTTCTATTGCTTTTATTATTGTCAAAACCATGTCTAGCTAAAACCCTTGCATGCTTAGGGTAGGATGAACTCGTAGAAGTAGGTTGTGGGTACGTAATTAGGATAATTTGTGACGTTAGGGTTTTAATTCTCTTAATTAATGAATTCTTAAAATTAGTCTTCACTTTATTCATGAATTTCGTTCGAAAAGTGTTAGAGAGAGGACGATTTTATCACACTTTAACAACGAGTAGACTTAATGAAAGGGTTTAGAAAGGGTTAATTAATCTACCGGTTTATCTAATCTTAAACCCTACAATAAAAACACACACTCAAATCAAAAACAAAGAAACAAAAAAAAATCCACCCACCCAAACACACTCAAATACACGCACGCAGAAGACACCCACGCACGCAGAAGACACCCACACACGCAGAAGGAAGACACTTACACAGTGCATTGGAAGAAGAAAAATTTGGTCAACAGTGGTCAAACATTATTCATAATGTTTGGCCAACTCTGGCCGAACATAATGATAAATGTTCGGCTCTGGTTTGCCAAACATGCGCGATTTTCAGAATTCCTGAACCTTAAATCCGCGAACATAACTCGACCAATACAATTTTTAAACCCTAAATATTCTTCTCTAAATAGATTTATATCATAACACATTCCATATAGAACAATAAACTCATAGAAAACTTACATTACATGCATTTTCCGAAGTATGTTCTTCCTCCATGACATCTTTCATGAGTACTGATTTAAGTGGTTGAGTGAATAATGAAGAAGAAAGAGTTTGGGTGTGTTATGTTGGTGATCGGATCCAATCGCGAGGATTAGTGGCTGTTTTAATTCGGTTTAGAAATCATCAAACAATTTCGTGTGATTGATTACCACCGTAAATTGTAAATCTGATGGTTCGGGTTATAGAATCGTAATTATGAGTATTGAATTAGTATTTATTTTGTGTGTGTGTGTACGTTTAGGTGTATGAGTGTGTGTATTTGGAGTGTTTTGTGAATTTGAACTTAACTTTCATTGATGGAGGGCAACTTATTTATACTAACCACCAAGTAGGAGGTGTACATGACTCTTGAACTACCAAGCTTGCATGCTTGACATGTGTCCTTTTGACCACATTTGACCTTATCTAAGCTGAAACTTAATTACAAAGTCTTATACTTGGTCTTATCACGAATCCAGTGTTGTTAGCGATTATTTGCTTGGTGGCTTGACACTTGCATGCCTTTTTAATTTGTTGTTCGCTCCTTGATTATATAGTTCATAAGTCGTTCGCCGATGTGTTCAATATTGATTGGCTTCTGGATCTTTAATTATTGTTCGTCAATAGTCTAGTTGACCTGATAGGCTAATAGGTGTCATACACTCCATAAGCTAGTAAGTGCACCTTCTTTTGGTAATGTTATTCGTCGTCCAGGTAAAGTTATTCGTCATCCATAATCTAGTGTAAATTCCATATCCGGCTTGGGGTCTTAGAATTTGTTCGCTAGAAAGCTGTTTGTCAAGGAGGTTGCTCGTCACATAATACACTTTCTGGATTGTTTTGTGCACTCCCTTTTTTATTATTTTTGTTAGTCATCTCAGGTTCAAATGTTTTGATCTATAATCCTCATTTATGCCCTAATTCTTGTTCGCCAGGTTATAATTGATGTTCGCCTATCAACATGGGGAAAGGAAAGAAGTCATGCACGGTGAAGAAGAAAAAAAATTAAGATTGGGTGTATTGAGAAAAAACTAAATTTTATATTTTAATAGATTTTAAGTGGTAGAGGATATAATAGTCTAATTATATTGAGTTATTTTTGTAGAAAAATATATTTAAGGTTTAAAGAGCAAAATTTCGGGTGTTATTAGCCGCATCCTACTTTTAAAGGACACAACGACTATTTTTTTAGATAAATCAGGACAATGACAATAAAAAGAATAGCAATTATATATATATAAAAAAAAAATCAAGCACTCTTGGACTCCGACCATGGAGATGACAACAAAACTCACAGTGAGGACGATAAATAGTGAGATAATTATTTTTCTATTAATTTAGAAAAATAGAAATTATATTTGTGGATAATATTATGGTGATAAAATCTAAATAAAACTATATATATACATATATATATATATATATATATGGTGATTAAGGAAATAAATAAATAACTATTATATGGGGGTATGGTGTCTTGGGAAAATAGGGGTGCCCGGAATCTATTCGGGATGAAATTTAAATACGAATTTAAATACAATTATTACTAGCAAGAATTAATCCTAATTAATTCAAATAATAATTCCAACAACCAATTTAACATCATGCATGTTGAATTAACTCACATATAATCTATGGCGGAATAAACAAGATAATATGTGATTAACGTACCTCTCGTAGAACTTGGCCTTTGAATAAAACGGGACTAACACGTACGCGCTTTATCAACCCAAACGCCTTCTCAAGTATTCCCTTTCACCTTATTCGATCACCGGTGGGAGATGCTATCGAACAATTTAAATAACTAAGGGAAAAAGAAAAATATATATGCTCTTGATTTTTCCAACACATGGAATTATGTATTTGGGGATGAAATAATCATCCCCTATTTATAACATAGAGGTGGCCGAAATTTAGGTGGTATATGGGCTTGGAAAAAATCTTTTCTACTCTAAGAAATCTTGAATATATCTCATATATTCTTTTCTCCAAAATAAAATATTCCACAAAAATCTCACCCTCCATATTATTGCTTGCAATTTTCGAATTTTAGTAGAAAAGAATCTAAGATTTGGATCTTCTTGAATATATGAGATAATCTTGTATTCCAAGAATACTTATCTTCCATAATATCTTTCCAAGAAAATCAACAAAATCTTTTCTCTCCTAACTATACAAATTTCGAAAATAAGAGGAAAAAAATCAGCATTTTATTTTCTTTTTATTTTAATCACCTTATCATTATTGGGCTACTTGAGGGGCCTTTAAGGAGAATTAAGATTGGACCTCCTAATGGACTTCTGAATTTCAATATTGAGCCCCACTATAATTCAATCCATTAATATTAATTATTACCACTAATAAATTAATATTGCACTATCCATCTTAATCCATATTACGATAATATGGGCTCCCGGTTATTATTTCCCGCGTTTAAGATTATCAAGTCCATTAATTAATTAAGCTTCTGAATAGCTCTAAATTAATTAATATATTTCACCTTGGAGTAAAGACAGCTCAACATTATTATCCGTACCGAAGAAACTGATTCTTCACTTGCAAGATTTGGTACGATAAAACTTATGAGCCCACCAAGGGGACTAATCACACGAGCCGTACTCGCACGCATTTCTCCGTATTAAATTTTAGCAACCATCGTATGATTAATATTACTGCCCAAAGCACAAGGTTCGAAGTCACAATGATTCTCACCCAACATGAATCAAAGCAGTAACCATCAAGCACACACGGTCCTATTTAAGTGACGGAGATTAAGAAATCAACAACCACTGAGGTCTAATTCTTCACATTTCAGAACATAAGAATTTATCCTCGCTGTAGGTCCTCTTCAACACATACTAAATGTGCTAGTGCAATCTCTTAGTCAAGACAGACCAATCTGAGCCTTACACATCGACGTTTCACGACGGATTGTTCAATTCCACCTAGGTCGTGAACATGTACGTTTAGTTACAAGGAAACCGTTAATGTTGTCTTCCGTGATCGGGTTGTTGGAGTTATACGTGAAAGTATTCTTTTACTTTGTATAACTCGTGTATCAAACACTCGTTTTATGAGAATAATTCTTTTATCACATTTGCTTTAGATATAATTGAATGTTGAATTTCTATTGCAAACCGTTCAATATATAGTACATGTTACATTGTAGTTAATGTGGTGATACCCGATCACGGAAGACAACATTAACAGTTTACTTGTAACTAAACGTACAATTCACGACCCAGGTGGAATTGAACAATCCACCGTGAAAGGTCGATGTGTAAGGCTCAGATTGGTCTGTCTTTACTAAGAGATTGCACTAGCACATTTAGTATGTGTTGAAGAGGTCCTACAGCGAGGATAAATTCTTCTGTTCTGAAAGGTGAAGAATTAGACCTCAGTGGTTGTTGATTTCTTAATCTCCGTCACTTAAATAGGACCGTGTGTGTTTAATAGTTACTGCTTTGATTCATGTTGGGTGAGAATCATTGTGACTTCGAACTTTGTGTCTTGGGCAGTAATATTAATCATACGACGGTTGCTAAGATTTAATACGGAGAAACGCGTGCGAGTACGGCTCGTGTGATTAGTCCCCTTGGTGGGCTCAGAAGTTTTATTGTACCAAATCTTGCAAGTGAAGAATTAGTTTCTTCGGTACGAATAATAATGTTGAGATGTCTTTACTCCAAGGTGAAATATATTAATTAATTTAGAGCTATTCAGAAGCTTAATTAATTAATGGACTTGATAATCTTAAACGCGGGAAATAATAACCGGGAGCCCATATTATCGTAATATGGATTAAGATGGATAGTGCAATATTAATTTATTAGTGGTAATAATTAATATTAATGGGCTGAATTATATTGGGGCTCAATATTGAAATTCAGAAGTCCATTAGGAGGTCCAATCTTAATTCTCCTTAAGGCCCCTCAAGTAGCCCATTAAGTAGCCCAATAATGATAAGGTGATTAAAATAAAAAGAAAATAATTATGCTGATTTTTCAAGTATTATTTTCGAAAATTGCATGATAAAGAGGAAAAAGATTTTGTTGATTTTCTTGGAAAGATATTATGCAAGATATGTATTCTAGGAATACAAGAATATCTCATATATTCAAGAAGATCCAAATCTTGGATTTCTTCTATGTAATTTTCGAGAGTTTCATATTTATTAGGAGAGTGAGATTTTTGTGGAATATTTTATTATGGAGAAAAGAATATATGAGATATATTCAAGATTTCTTAGAGATTAAGAAAAGATTTTCTCCATGCCCATAAAATCTCTACGAATTTCGGTCACTACTCTTATAAATAGGGGATGATTATTTAATCCCCAAATACATAATTCCATGTGTTGGAAAAATCAAGAGCATAGATATTTTTCTTTTTCCTTAGTTTATTAAATTACTTGAAAGCATCTCCCACCGGTGATCAAGTAAGGCGAAAGGGAAATACTTGAGAAGGTTTTTGGGTTGATAAAGCGAGATCGTGATTGTCCCGTTTATTCAAAGGTCAATTCTACGAGAGGTACGTTAATCGCATATTTAATTGTTTATTCCGCTTAATTAAATATGTGAAATTAATTCAACATGCATGATGATAATTAGTTGTTAGAATTATTATTTGAATTAATTAGGATTAATTCATGCTAGTAATAATTGTATTTAAATTCGTATTTAAAATTCATCCCGAATAGATTCCGGGCACCCCTATTTTCCTAACACGGGTATCACCACATTAACTATAATGTAACTAGTACCATATATTGAACGGTTTGCAATAGAAATTCAACATTCAATCATATCTAAAGCAAATGCGATAAAAGATTTATTCTCATAAACAAGTGTTTGATATACGAGTTATACAAAGTAAAAGCATACTTTCACGTATAACTCCAACAATCTCCCACTTATACTTAAAGTCTGCTTTTTTGTATACATCACACATGTCTTAGTGTAGTAGCTCTACGTGACATCTCATGTCAACCTACACTAACCTAATAATTCCTCCCACTTATACTTAAAGCAGATTGACAATAGTCTTGACTCTCATTCCATCCACATGTCTCTTGAATGTACTCTGAGGCAGACCCTTTGTGAATGGATGTACTAGGTTGTCCTCCGACATTTATCTTTGCCACCTCTTTATCTCCTCTCTTAACGATTTCTCGTATAAGATGGTGTTTTCTTTCAATGTGTTTACTGGCCTTGTGGGCTCTCGGTTCCCTTGAATTTGCAACTGCTCCGACATTATCACAATGGACAGTGATTATGATGGGCAAATTCGGAACAACGTCCAAGTTCACTAAGAAGTACTTGAGCCAAACCGCTTCTTTCGCTGCTTCATAAGCAGTTACTTATTCGTCTTTCATGGTCGAATCGGCGATGCATTTCTACAAATCGATTCTCCATGTCATGGCTCCTTCTCCCATGCAAAACACACTACCAGAGGTAGATATTCTGGATTCTATATCTGATTGGAAATTTGAGTCCATGTATCCCACGAGAATTAGACTGTCTGACTGTTAAATCAACATTCCATACCAAGTTCTTTTCAGAAACTAAAGAACGCATTTAATTGCAATCTAATGTGCTTTCCCGGGGTTACTTTGATATCTTGCCATCATGCCCACGACAAAGCAGATATCCGGTCTCGTACACAACATTACATACATAAGACTTCCTACGTTCGAAACGTACGGAACGTCTTTCATGTCATCTATCTCCACTTGCGTCTTAAAACATATTTCTTTAGATAGATGGATTTCGTGCCTAAAAGGTACAAAACCTTTCTTGGAATCTTGCATGCTGAAATGCTTCAAAACAGTGGCTTTGTATGAAACTTGCGATAAGCCCAACATCTTCCTCTTGCGATCTCGAGTGAACTTGATCCCAAGGATGTGACCGGCTTTTCCTAAGTCCTTCATATCAAACTGATTTGACAGCCATACCCTTACGTCTGACAATACCTTTACATTGTTTCCAATGAGCAGAATATCGTCTACGTATAATACTAAGAATACCACCGCAGTTCCGTCACACCTTTTATACACACAACTTTCGAACTTATTTTGATCACAAACCCATAAGACTTAATAACTTAATCAAAACACTGGCTCCAAGTACACGATGCTTACTTAAGTCCATAACTGGATCTCTTAAGCTTGCATACGAGGTGCTCTTGGCCTTTTTCAACGAAACCTTTGGGTTGTTGCATATAGATCCCATCAAGACTTCCGTTAAGGAAAGCTGTCTTGACATCCATTTGCTAGATCTCGTAATCTAAGCGCGCAGTGATCGACAAGAGAATACGGATGGACTTAAGCATAGCTACAAGCCACAGGCCACAAGCCTTGCTTTGAAGGTCTCTACCCTTCCGTCCGGTCCTCTTTTCCTCTTGTACACCCACTTGCATCCAATGGGCTCTACCCCACTAGGTGGATCAACCAACTCCCACACTTGATTATAATCCATCGAACCCATCTCGGTTTCCATTGCTGTTTGCCACGACTCCACGTCTTTATCTTGGATTGCCTCGTCGTATATCCATGGGTCTGATTCATCACCGGGAATTAAATCCGAAGATTCTCCTATTCCCATGAATCTCTCGGGTTGCCTAGCAATCCTCCCACTGCGACGGGGTTCCGGTTGTGAAGGTGTGACGTGTGGTATATCATCTTGTATACTTGGTATAGGAGTTTGCCCTCTTAACTCATCTAAGGTAATCTCACTTCTGGGCTTTCTTTTGTTCATAGTCTTCCTCCAAGAATTTAAAGTGCGAACTAATCGCGGTCTTTTGATCCTTGGGACTATAGAACATACACCTTTCGTTCCCGCAGGGTATCCTATAAACAGCCTTAATTCCAAACGTGGATCCAACTTACCGGCTTCCTTGTCTAGCACGTATGCCGGACAACCCCAAATCCGCAAGTGTCTTAGACTGGGCTGCGCCCAGTCCACAATTCCATTGGGGTTTTAGGAACCGATTTGGATGGCACCAAGTTTAGAATGTAAGCCGTCGTTTCCAAGGCATTACCCAAAACGATTTGGGTAAATCCGAATAACTCATCATGGATCTGACTATTTCTAAAAGAGCCTGTTTCCTTCATTCCGCCATACCGTTCTATTGAGGGGTTCCCGGTGCGGTCAATAGGGATACAATCCCTTCGTCCGATAGGTAGTTCAAGAATTCATTGCTAAGGTATTCGCCTCCACGATCAAATCGTAGAAACTTGATACTTCTTTCCCTATGCATCATAAGGTAGATGTATCCATATCTCGAGTAATAACAAATTACTCATACCCCTTCTTGCTATGATCATCATTGAACCACACATATCGGTTGGCTCCAAATGCCCTCTAGGTCATTTTACCCTCTAAACAGGATTCACAAGTTGGAAATGACTCAACTTGAAGTGACTCCAATGATTCATTTTTCACCAACCTTTGTATCCGCATTAGATTAATATGACCTAATCTAAGATGCCATAGAAGTGTTTCGTTCATGTCTGAAGAATGCTTCCTTTTATTACTCGAAATAATCGATGTGTTATCAGATTCAATTTTATGAGTGGTGTGCCCAAATAATAGTATAAAGATCATCCATTGAAGTTCCGGAACAGATAAACTCATCATTTCAAGAAATAATAACATCCTTATTAAAAGAAACTGAGTATCTATTCAAAACCAGTTTAGAAACTGAAGGTTGAGTTCTTTCTAAACTAGGAACATGAAGAACGTCTCTCAAGACCATAACTCTATCTTCAAAAGATAGGCGCACTTCTCCCACTGCTTCAGCTGCCACTCTCGTAGCATTGCCCGATGTGATGGGGATCTCACTTCCGTTAAGTCGTCGGGTTAGCTTGAACCCATGAAACAAATGTGATCAGTAGCTCTCGTATCCACTATCCACGAATAGACAGCATACGCCACTTCACAAGTTTCGACGACTAGGGTGTGTGAATTACCTAACTTTCCTAGCCTCTTAGGCTTGGAACAGGCAGACCTCCATTGTCCTCTCTCACCGCAACTAAAACACTTCCCCTTCGATGCTAGCCTTTGCATTTGTCTTTCGCAACAATTGGATTTGCTTGGATCCGGCCTTTGGTTCTCTTCCTCTTTTTCCCTCCATTGGGACCAAAAGAGGTAGACGGACCATTAGCCACCATAGCACTAGACTGGTGCTCCATTATCACCTCCACTGAAACTAAAGCTTGCAAGAGCTCGGGCAAATGACTTGTCCGTTCATTCATCTGACAGTTTAGATGAAACTGCTCAAAGCTTCTCGATAGAGAATGATATATGAAATCAACCTGAGAAGGTACATCAAATCCGCACCAAGTACTTCCAACTTGTTAAGGTATGCTATTATCTCGAGAACATGCTCCCTCATAGGCGTTCCTTCCACCATTTCCAACTTGACCGAGTCATGTTTGGTGAACTGATTAGTCATGGGATTCTGATGTGAAAACATCTCTTCAAGGCTTTCCATGATTTCAACAGCGGATACAATGTCTTCATGAACGCGCCTCAAATCCTCAGACAGAGATGTCAAGATGATTCACTTCATGTGTTCATTGTCACGATGTCAATCATCAACTGCCTTTTCCCATTGCTTGACTTATCATTAGGCTTGTCGGGTTTATTAACGTGAATAACCCAATTGTGTTTTCGTGCAGTAAGGACAAATTTAAAATTACATTTTCAATCGATATAATTCTCTCCAAAAAGTTTATTAACTTTAAGTATATTAAACAGTGGATTAAAAGGTTGCGACATGATGAAATGAGAATAAAACATACATTCATATCAAAATCTAGAAAAATATGAAATTATCACATAATTCAATCACATTAATTATATTGAAACCTTAAAACAATATAATCATGCATCAGCCAACATCTCGAAACAATCTAAATGCGCCACGAGGGGTGGTCTATACATTTAAATACATTCAAGCGGATTACAAACTTAAAAGTTACAAATCCTTAATTCAAAATTAATAGTTGGCTCCCACTTTGACCACATAGAAATTGGCAGGGACTCTGAGGGGAGTAAGTTAATATCAATTTCCTATGCCTAAGTAATAACCATAATTAAATACAGGATTATTATTTCGCTTTGAGCAAGCCACTCGTGGTGAGGGTCAATACCGCCACTAGTAATAATCCACAATCATCCTTTCGGAATTTATTCATGTGAAATCCGTTCTTTTGGCCGATCCGAGGGGGAAATGTATTCCAAAAGAACTTCACAAATAAATAAATTATGGAGGCCAAATTAATCCAATTTTAATATCCGGAATAAAATTGCGATTAAATAAACATACTTAGTAATTTTCGAAAGTAAGGTTTTTCTTGGACAATTAAATTCATGCAAACACATATTAACAAATAATAATAAGTTCACAAAATTAAACACTTTGGAGCACTCAAATCCAATTGTCACGGTTTAATTTCTTCACGTCTTGATGCGAAAAATCGTCCTTGTTGCTTTCCGCCGTTCGTCTCGACACGCTCCCACTCGAACAGCAACACTTCATCAAAAACAGCATCGTTTGGGGTTCAGGACGACGTTTAAAATCACACACAAAAAAATGCAGAACTGGAAAAATTTTAAAAAAAATTCCAAGGCCCGAGATACGGCGTGCGTCGGCCCACGGAGGGGGGCCGCGCGCCTCTCGCCCGTAGCGGCCGAGACTGTCGAGAAGCCCAGCGCCGAGCGCAAGGCTCGCGTGCGCCCGCGCGGCATTGCCCACCCGTCGTGCGCGGGTCTTGCGCCTCGCGCACCCCGTGCACCGGGTTTCGCCGTTCGTTCTCGTTTTTTTCACCCCATACATGATTTTACGTCCATGCATGCGCCGCGATGCATGCATCGTCCGGGTACGCCGTCTTTAATTCTTCGTTCTTCGTCACGATCCGGTTACAATTTATTTTTCAAAAAAAAATAAATACTAGATCTAGACTAGTCTATTATAATAATCGAATCAAAATAAAAACAACTAATCTACTCGTGGATTTTCTCACGAGAAAAACGAATTCGAACGAATCGAATTAAAAACAATTAATTCACACGCATGAAAAAAAACAACATTAAAACCATGACAATTGGATACCTGCAAAAAAGATCTAGCAATTCTACTATCCAATTTCAATTTAATGTTAAACAATTTAAATTCCAATTTAAAGATCAGAGCCCGAAACCGTGGCTCTGATACCAGTTGTTGGGAAAATAGGGGTGCCCGGAATCTATTCGGGATGAAATTTAAATACGAATTTAAATACAATTATTACTAGCATGAATTAATCTTAATTAATTCAAATAATAATTCCAACAACCAATTTAACATCATGCATGTTGAATTAACTCACATATAATCTATGGCGGAATAAACAAGATAATATGTGATTAACGTACCTCTCGTAGAACTTGGCCTTTGAATAAAACGAGACTAACACGTACGCGCTTTATCAACCCAAACGCCTTCTCAAGTATTCCCTTTCACCTTATTCGATCATCGGTGGGAGATGCTATCGAACAATTTAAATAACTAAGGGAAAAAGAAAAATATATATGCTCTTGATTTTTCTAACACATGGAATTATGTACTTGGGGATGGAATAATCATCCCCTATTTATAACATAGAGGTGGCCGGAATTTAGGTGGTATATGGGCTTGGAAAAAATCTTTTCTTAGACTCTAAGAAATCTTGAATATATCTCATATATTCTTTTCTCCAAAATAAAATATTCCACAAAAATCTCACCCTCCATATTATTGCTTGCAATTTTCGAATTTTAGTAGAAAAGAATCTAAGATTTGGATCTTCTTGAATATATGAGATAATCTTGTATTCAAAAGAATACTTATCTTCCATAATATCTTTCCAAGAAAATCAACAAAATCTTTTCTCTCCTAACTATACAAATTTCGAAAATAAGAGGAAAAGAATCAACATTTTATTTTCTTTTTATTTTAATCACCTTATCATTATTGGGCTACTTAATGGGCTACTTGAGGGGCCTTTAATTAAGATTGGACCTCCTAATGGACTTCTGAATTTCAATATTGAGCCCCAATATAATTCAATCCATTAATATTAATTATTACCACTAATAAATTAATATTGCACTATCCATCTTAATCCATATTACGATAATATGGGCTCCCGATTATTATTTCCCACGTTTAAGATTATCAAGTCCATTAATTAATTAAGCTTCTGAATAGCTCTAAATTAATTAATATATTTCACCTTGGAGTAAAGACAGCTCAACATTATTATCCGTATCGAAGAAACTAATTCTTCACTTGCAAGATTTGGTATGATAAAACTTCTGAGCCCACCAAGGGGACTAATCGTATTAAATCTAACCGTCGTATGATTAATATTACTGCCCAAAGCACAAGGTTCGAAGTCACAATGATTCTCACCCAACATGAATCAAAGCAGTAACCACCAAGCACACACGGTCCTATTTAAGTGACGGAGATTAAGAAATCAACAACCACTGAGGTCTAATTCTTCACATTTCAGAACAGAAGAATTGATCCTCGCTGTAGGTCCACTTCAACACATACTAAATGTGCTAGTGCAATCTCTTAGTCAAGACAGATCAATCTGAGCTGTTGACGATCAGTTCTAATGTTGAAGATTAATGGTTATTTTAGATGGTTAATTGATCATCAAACAATTACGTGTGATTGATCACTAACGTAATTAGTGAATACGGATTTTCGGGTTTAGATGGATTAGAATCGTATGAAAGATTACGTGTTTAAGTTCGATTGTAAGTTAATCGAGCTGCTTTGGATTCGTAATCGAAGTTTGGACGTGTATAATAATTTGTGCTTGTTTTATTAGCTGAAAAAATCTAAGTATTTATAGACAATTGCCTAGCAGGAGGTGTCGTGACTTTTGGCCTACCAGGCCTGCATGCACGATACCTGGCCTTTGACTAAGTTGACCTTATCTAGACTAAATTCTATCCTTATCTTGTTGGACTTGCTCGCAGTCAAGAGTTGCTCGCCATGTTGGACTTGTCCTGGAGGAGTCTTTAGTCTGATTTTGCTGGTCTCTTGTCTCACTTAGTTGTTGTTTTGGTTTTGTGGTCGGATCTGGTTGGCGGGATGCTAACTGAGTTCATCATGTGGCTCTTAATCTGATTTTGTTCGCTCATTTTCCTTGGTGTTGTATGCAGGTTCTGCTCGCCAGATATCTTAGGTGTATCTTGAGTCTTAATCTTTAAGCGCTTTGTGCTAACCCTGGTCGCCTATGTGACGATTCTGCTCGCCCATCAACAATTGCCTCCTTGCCGATCAATAAATTGTGAAGATGATGAATGAGCACTTTTTGGGTTGGCAACTTTGAAGTGTCATTGGTGCGAGCAAGAATGTCGCAGGGGCGAGCAACTTTTCACGGGCGGACAACATTGGTCTAGCAGACTTGGGCCGGTGACGGTTGGGATCCCAAAGTCTGGGTACGGCTCGAGGTGTGACGTGGGCGGAATGATTGCTGCTGCCCACGCGCACATGATCCCGAGGTGACGCGTCTTCCCGCTTTGTTGGGCAGGTGCTGCACGCGCCCAGAAATTGCACTTTAGTCCTTCGATTCCTTAACTTGCTCGCCCGGAACCCCATTTTTCCAGAGAGTATATAAAGAAAAAATTCGCGATTTTTTTTCATTTTCACGGTTTATTGAGCACGAATCTCTCCTCCTTCCCTTTTCAAACTTCCGGCGTACGTTTCCAGTTTCCGGCGACCTTCAAACGACTTCAAGGTAGTTTCTCCCTTGCTTTCTTATTTTCTTTCTTCTTTTCTTGCGTTGTGTGCGTTCTAAATCCACAAAAATCCCTACTCCGCCGTGGAAAGTTCTAAACCGCTGTGCTCTCCCTTGCCGGAATCTGTAAACATTCAAAACTTTTTTCACCTTAACTTATCGGATGTCGTCGCACTCTGAGACCGGATCTTTCCCTCCCCGGAATCCCGAAAAATGGCCCGTCGAAGAGAATCCTCCCATTGTAAACCTGGAGTCCGATCCCGAGGCGGCTTCGGTTGTACGCTCCGTTAATTCTGGAGCTCGTCCCTCAGGGGAAAGAGTGGAGCGAGCAAATCCTGTTCGCCAGCTCTTGGAGGAAACAAGCTCGGATCTCCACGAGGACGAGGACGAAGAGGTCGAGGTACTTCAGCCGGTGAACCTCGACGAATTAACCTGGGCCTATCTAAGAGATATCAACTTTCCTGCGCCCAGACTGATCGAGCATCGAGTTCCAGTTGCAGTTGCTCGCCGTGTAGACTGGGACGAGTACAAAAAGGAGCACTCAAATCGATTCGACATTCCTGCTCGCGGGGTACGGAAGCTTAAAGCGACCGAGTTCGCAGCAAGTTGTATCGTGTCCGCCGTTGCCGAGGAGGACCTGCCTGGGATTCGGAGGGATTACAAGATTCCTTTCGACATCCCGATGTATGCTCCTTTGGTGGACGACAGAGCTGATCGCCCACCACGTGGATTGACGGTGATCAACCTTGCTACCTTGAATGCTGGAGTTTCTCTACCGTTGCATCCTCTGGTCGGCCAATTCCTTCAAGACGTGAACTTGGCTATCACCCAAATTACTCCCGTTGGGTGGATAAATTTGATGGCTCTGATGGTTATGTTAGTCCAAGAGGGATACCCCAACAAGCTGTCCGCCGAGGAAGTTGGCTACCTGATGACGATCACTGGCTGCACTGGGGAAGAGGCGGGTTGGTACTATCTGAAGGCCCGACCAGGCCAGAAACTGGTTGAGGACATCCCTGGGAAAGTGCGAGACTGGAAGCACGACTGGTTCTGGGTCGGAGGCGACTGGCGTGCTTCTGCTCGCTCCCCAGGGGGTCCTGAACGAATTGAGACCCCGATGGAGTTTAGGGAATTAAAGTGTGAGTCTTACCTCTTCTATAACTTTAAAGTGGTTAGACTAATTTTATTTCTCTTTTTCCTTTGTTTCAGGTCCCAAAAACTTGGGGTGGCGAACTGTAAAGAATAGCATCAGCGATCAATTCTTGTTCGTTGCGTGTTTGATCGCCCTTCGTCGCCGAGAAGATCGCAGCATTGGCCATCTTTTCTCCGAGGATACACTGCGAGTTGTCCATCTTACTACTTATCCTCACCATCTTGAGGCTTTAGCTCCTATCCCAGAGGGTAAGTATCTTTTCTTGTCGGGCGAACAGATCAGTTCGGCACTATACTTGGTGTTAAATGACCTATTTTGCACTTCTTTCTCGCAGACCAGCTCGTCACCGTCGCTCTTCACCCTTCCTTCTTCAAGCTCGATAACCGCATCTGGGAGATGCCGACTAAAAGAGGACGCAAGAAGTCGGATCCCCTCTCGAAGATTATTACCCTAGCGGCCAAGGGTGGAAAAGGCGACCAGAGGCAAGCCGGAGGGTCGAGCTCGGCACAGCCACCTGCCCCAGTGGCGAGTCCACCCAAGACTCTGGTTCCGAGGACGAAGAGGCTTCTTCGTGGAGACGACACTCCCGTCTCCGATACTGAAAAAGCGGCCAAACGAGCAAAAACTGCTCAAGAAAAGGTGACTGTGGCTGTCCGGCCATCTGAAGGCGGCAGCGAGCAAACTCCCTCTATGGAGCATCCTGCCGAGCAAACTCTGGTCGCTACTGCTCGCGAAGGATCCGGCCCTTCAACTGACCCCACTTATCTCGGATGGGATAAGGGTCGTCTTGACAGGTACAACTCTCCTCGCCCAGGACACAGCATTTTCTTCTTCTATTTTTTTTTCTTACTAACTGAGGATTCCTCTCCAGCTACTTGCCCGAGCAGTACCCTGGGTGGTCTAACTTGGTGCACCGTTTCGCCTGCTCAAAGGTGCCGACCAACCTCCGCGAGATCCCGGATTCTTTTGTCCGCCGCGCTTTTGAGGTCGTTGCTCGCAGCTGGACTAAGGAGCTGAACGAGACCGTCAAGACACAGGCGCCTCGCGATAATAGCCGTCTGTATCTCGTTGAGACGGGCAACACCCTGGTGGTCGTGCAGCGTCTGGTCGACCAGGTTGAGGATCTCGAGAAGGATTCTCGTCAGCATGCGGCCACTGTCAGCCGTATTGCCAAAGAGCGTGATGATGCTAAGGCAGAGGTGAAGAAGATTGTCGCCGACCTCGAGAACAAAGCCAAAGCTCATCAAATTAGCGAGCAGCGTGCTCTGGACCTACACGTCAAAGTCTCCGAGGAGTTGAAGGTCAAGATGGCCGAGGTCGAGCAGATGCGAACAGAACTTGCCTGCGCTCAGCAGCAGAAGGAGGTCGCTGAGAAATTCGCGACCGAGGCGACGGCCAAAATTGCTGACCTCGAATCTCAGCTCGCCAACTCCATTACCCAAGAGGAACTTATTCCTAAGATGGAGGTGAGCTCAATTCTGGGTTACGTGACAGGCTATGCTGAGAGCATTCGGATTTCTCACGAATTTAAGGTTGCCGCTGTCGTTGAGGAGATCGGCAAGGAGCTCTGTAACTTCGTCGAATCAAACCCTCCAGCCCCAGGCACAACTCTCCAAATTGCTGACCTGCCTGACTATGGGGTCAAGCTTGACTTCATCGGCCCTGATATTATTATCACAAGTCCTCCCGAAGACGAGGAAGAGGAAGAGGGCGATGCTGCCAAAGGCGAGCAAATCCTGCCTGCCGATCAAAATGAGAGAGCTCTTCAAGAGCGAGCTGACACCGAGGGGCTTATTACCGAACTAACTCAAGTGGTCCCAGTTGACCCTGCTCTCGAAGGCTCTCCTCTAGAAGATCCTAAAGATGATAATATCTCTCCACCTGCCGGGCAAGGATCTTAGCGGACAGGATTAGCTAGGGACTTGTACTTTTTTTTTTTTGTTGTTGTTCGACTTCATTGTAATTTTCTTGGGCGATCAAGCCTTATCTTCAATGAAACTATTTTGCTCAACTACTCATCTTTTTTATCTTACATTAATTGTTCTTTGTATTTTTATCTATGCTTCAACAATCTTAATGTAGTTGGGCCTTGTTCCTTAAGAACTTTTTGGCCTTAGAATTTGATGGGCTTTTGGCCTTAGGCTATGTTCATTTAAAAACGAACAGCCTTTAAAGGGCTTGGTTGTATAATCAACTTGCGCCTTGAGCTTGCATTTCTGCTTAAACGAACAACTTAACATTGAACAAATATTAAAAATTACAAGTATCAAACGCGACCAAGAATGTAAATCTGTACTAACTAGGTTGGACCTGCTCGACAGAAATAATGTCAAACTTCCAACTATTAAAAAACATAATTTACACCAGGAGTTAAAGCTGCTCGACCACTATACAATTTATCAAGGCATCTTTAAAGAGGCAGAGGCTTTCGGAACAGAGGCAGTGATACCAATTGAATTAAAGACCAACACAGTCAGGACGACCAGCTTTGATGAACAAGCAAATCATTCTGCTTTGGCCACAGAAACAGATTTACTCGAAGAAATGAGATTACATACTGAGCTAAAGAATGCCACGTACAAGCAAAGAACAGAGCGTTATTATAATTCCCAAGTCAAGATAAGAAAGTTCGAAGTTGGTGATCTTGTTTTAAGGAAAAAGCTTGCCCCACCTCCAGGCATATTTGGCCCGACTTGGGAGGGCCCATACAGGGTAACAGACAGGTTACCTAATGGAGCATATGACATAGAGGACTTAGATGGCAACTCGGCCCAATATTCCTGGAATGCAGCTAACTTAAGGAAGTACTTTCAGTAGGCGAGCAGTTTTGCCTCATGAGAGGGTGAAGTTAAAATGGGTGAACTACTAAGTCCACTGGGCGAGCTAGAATGGCAGAAGTACAAGATGGATCCAAAAAACTTGCCTAATTTTTTGAAATTTTCACCAAGTATAAGTGGTCGAACAAAGTTGAATTGGGTTAAGTTTGGTCGCGGGCTAGAAGGCCAGTATCTTGTATGGTTTTATTTCCTCTTGAGAGTTTAAAGATGCCTTGACAAATTGTATAGTGGTCGAGCAGCTTTAACTCCTGGTGTAAATTATGTTTTTTAATGGTTGGAAGTTTGACTTGTTTCTGTCGAGCAGGTCCAACCTAGTTAGTACAGATTTACATTCTTGGTCGCGTTTGATACTTGTAATTTTTAATATTTGTTCAATGTTAAGTTGTTCGTTTAAGCAGAAATGCAAGCTCAAGGCGCAAGTTGATTATACAACCAAGCCCTTTAAAGGTTGTTCGTTTTTAAATGAACATAGCCTAAGGCCAAAAGCCCATCAATTTCTAAGGCCAAAAAGTTCTTAAGGAACAAGGCCCAACTACATTAAGATTGTTGAAGCATAGATAAAAATGCAAAGAACAATTAATGTAAGATAAAAAAGACGAGCAGTTGAGCAAAATAGTTTCATTGAAGATAAGGTTTGATTGCCCAAGAAAATTACAATGAAGACGAACAACAAAAAAAAAAAGTACAAGTCCCTAGCTAATCATGTTCGCTAAGATCCTTGCCCGGCAGGTGGAGAGATATTATCATCTTTAGGATCTTCTAGAGGAGAGCCTTCGAGAGCAGGGTCAACTGGGACCACTTGAGTTAGTTCGGCAATAAGCCCCTCGGCGTCAGCTCGCTCTTGAAGACCTCTCTCATTTTGATCGGCAGGCAGGATTTGCTCGCCTTCGGCAGCATCGCCCTCTTCCTCTTCCTCATCTTCGGGAGGACTTGTGATAATAATATCAGGGCCGATGAAGTCAAGCTTGACCCCATAGTCAGGCAGGTCGCCAATTTGGAGAGTTGTGCCCGGGGCTGGAGGGTTTGATTCGACGAAGTTACAGAGCTCCTTGCCGATCTCCTCAACGACAACGGCAGCCTTAAATTCGTGAGCAATTCGAATGCTCTCAGCATAGCCTGTCACGTAACCCAGAATTGAGTTCACCTCCATCTTAGGAATAAGTTCCTCTTGGGTAATGGAGTTGGCGAGCTGAGATTCGAGGTCAGCAATTTTGGTCGTCGCCTCGGTCGCGAATTTCTCGGCGACCTCCTTCTGCTGCTGAGCGCGGGCAAGTTCTGCTCGCATCTGCTCGACCTCGGCCATCTTGACCTTCAACTCCTCGGAGACTTTGACGTGCAGGTCCAGAGCACGTTGCTCGCTAATTTGATGAGCTTTGGCTTTGTTCTCGAGGTCGGCGACAATCTTCTTCGCCTCTGCCTTAGCATCATCACTCTCTTTGGAAATACGGCTGACAGTGGCCGCATGCTGACGAGAATCCTTCTCGAGATCCTCAACCTGGTCGACCAGACGCTGCACGGCCGCCAGGGTGTTGCCCGCCTCAACGAGACACAGACGACCATTATCGTGAGGCATCTGTGTCTTGACGGTCTCGTTCAGCTCCTTAGTCCAGCTGCGAGCAACGACCTCAGAAGCACGGCGGATAAAAGAATCCGGGATCTCGCGGAGGTTGGTCGGCACCTTTGAGCAGGCGAAACGGTGCACCAAGTTAGACCGCCCAGGGTACTGCTAGGGCAAGTAGCTGGAGAGGAATCCTCAGTTAGTAAGAAAAAAAAGAGAAGAAGAAAATGATGTGTCCTGGGCGAGGAGAGTTGTACCTGTCAAGACGACCCTTATCCCATCCGAGATAAGTGGGGTCGGTTGAAGGGCCGGATCCTTCGCGAGCAGTAGCGACCAGAGTTTGCTCGGCAGGACGCTCCATAGAGGGAGTTTGCTCGCTGCCACCTTCAGATGGCCGGACAGCCACGGTCACCTTTTCTTGAGCAGTTTTTGCTCGTTTGACCATTTTTTCAGTATCAGAGACGGGAGTGCCATCTCCACGAAGAAGCCTCTTCGTCCTCGGAACCAGAGTCTTGGGTGGACTCGCCACTGGGGCAGGTGGCTGTGCCGAGCTCGACCCTCCGGCTTGCCTCGGGTCGCCTTTTCCACCCTTGGCCGCTAGGGCAATAATCTTCGAGAGGGGATCCGACTTCTTGCGTCCTCTTTTAGTCGGCATCTCCCAGATGCGGTTATCGAGCTCGAAGAAGGAAGGGTGAAGAGCGACGTTGACGAGCTGGTCTGTGAGAAAGAAGTGCAAAACAGGTCATTTAACACCAAGTATAATGCCGAACAGATCTGTTCGCCCGACAAGAAAAGATACTTACCCTCTGGGATAGGAGCTAAAGCCTCAAGATAGTGAGGATAAGTAGTAAGATGGGCAACTCGCAGTGTATCCTCGGAGAAAAGATGGCCAATGTTGCGATCTTCTCGGCGACGAAGGGCGATCAAACACGCAACGAACAAGAATTGATCGCTGATGCTATTCTTTACAGTTCGCCACCCCAAGTTTTTGGGACCTGAAACAAAGGAAAAAGAGAATTAAAATTAGTCTAACCACTTCAAAGTTATAGAAGAGGTAAGACTCACGCTTTAATTCCCTAAACTCCGTCGGGGTCTCAATTTGTTCAGGACCCCCTGGGGAGCGAGCAGAAGCACGCCAGTCGCCTCCGACCCAGAACCATTCGTGCTTCCAGTCTCGCACTTTCCCAGGGATGTCCTCAACCAGTTTCTGGCCTGGTCGCGCCTTCAGATAGTACCAACCCGCCTCTTCCCCAGTGCAGCCAGTGATCGTCATCAGGTAGCCAACTTCCTCGGCGGACAGCTTGTTGGGGTATCCCTCTAGGGTGAACATAACCATCACAGCCATCAAATTTATCCACCCAACGGGAGTAAGTTGGGTGATTGCCAAGTTCACGTCTTGAAGGAATTGGCCAACCAGAGGATGCAACGGTAGAGAAACTCCAGCATTCAAGGTAGCAAGGTTGATCGCCGTCAATCCACGTGGTGGGCGATCAGCTCTGTCGTCCACCAAAGGAGCATACATCGAGATGTCGAAAGGAATCTTGTAATCCCTCCGAATCCCAGGCAGGTCCTCCTCGGTAACGGCGGACACGATACAGCTCGCTGCGAACTCGGTCGCTTTAAGCTTCCGTACCCCGCGAGCAGGAATGACGAATCGATTTGAGTGCTCCTTTTCGTACTCGTCCCAGTCTACACGGCGAGCAACCGCAACTGGAACTCGATGCTCGATCAGTCTGGGCGCAGGAAAGTTGATATCTCATAGGCCTAGGTTAATTCGTCGAGGTTCACCGGCTGAAGTACCTCGACCTCTTTGTCCTCGTCCTCGAGGAGATCCGAGCTCGTTTCCTCCAAGAGCTGGCGAGCAGGATTTGCTCGATCCACTCTTTCCCCGGAGGGACGAGCTCCAGAATTAACGGAGCGTGCAACCGAAGCCGCCTCGGGATCGGACTCCAGGTTTACAATGGGAGGATTCTCTTTGACGGGCCATTTTTCGGGATTCCGGGGAGGGAAAGATCCGGTCTCAGAGTGCGACGACATCCGATAAGTTAAGGTGAAAAAAGTTTTGAATGTTTACAGATTCCGGCAAGGGAGAGCACGGCGGTTTAGAACTTTCCACGGCGGAGTAGGGATTTTTGTGGATTTAGAACGCACACAACGCAAGAAAAGAAGAAAGAAAAGAAGAAAGCAAAGGAGAAACTACCTTGAAGTCGTTTGAAGGTCGCCGGAAACTGGAAACGTACGCCGGAAGTTTGAAAAGGGAAGGAGGAGAGATTCGCGCTCAATAAACCGTGAAAATGACAAAAAATCGCGAATTTTTTCTTTATATACTCTCTGGAAAAACGGGGTTCCGGGCGAGCAAGTTAAGGAATCGAAGGACTAAAGTGCAATTTCTGGGCGCGTGCAGCACCTGCCCGACAAAGCGGGAAGGCGCATCACCTCGGGATCATGTGCGCGTGGGCGGCAGCAATCATTCCTCCCACGTCACACCTCGAGCCGTACCCAGACTTTGGGATCCCAACCGTCACCGGCCCAAGTCTGCTCGACCAATGTTGTCCGCCCGTGAAAAGTTGCTCGCCCCGCGACATTCTTGCTCGCACCAGTGACACTTAAAATTTGCCAACCCAAAAAGTGCTCATTCATCATCTTCACAATTTATTGATCGGCAAGGGGGCAATTGTTGATGGGCGAGCAGAATCGTCACATAGGCGACCAGGGTTAGCACAAAGCGCTTAAAGATTAAGACTCAAGATACACCTCAGATATCTGGCGAGCAGAACCTGCATACAACACCAAGGAAAATGAGCGAACAAAATCAGATTAAGAGCCACATGATGAACTCAGTTAGCATCCCGCCAACCAGATCCGACCACAAAACCAAAACAACAACTAAGTGAGACAAGAGACCAGCAAAATCAGACTAAAGACTCCTCCAGGACAAGTCCAGCATGGCGAGCAACTCTTGACTGCGAGCAAGTCCAACAAGATAAGGATCGAATTTAGTCTAGATAAGGTCAACTTAGTCAAAGGTCAGGTGTCGTGCATGCAGGCCTGGTAGGCCAAAAGTCACGACACCTCCTGCTAGGCAATTGTCTATAAATACTTAGATTTTTTCAGCTAATAAAGCAAGCACAAATTATTATACACGTCCAAACTTCGATTACGAATCCAAAGCAGCTCGATTAACTTACAATCGAACTTAAACACGTAAGCTTTCATACGATTCTAATCCACCTAAACCCGAAAATCCGTATTCACTAATTACGTTAGTGATCAATCACACGTAATTGTTTGATGATCAATTAACCATCTAAAACAGTCATTAATCTCCAACATTAGAACTGATCGTCAACATTATTAGGGAACGGAGGGAGTATTTATCAAAATTAGAAAGGACTCTTGGCATCCTTAATTTTTAATTCTAAAACATTTTATTATTAGATTAGAATATATATATATATATATATATATATATATATATATATATAAGTCTATATACATATATAGATGTAATTACTTTTTTAAAAAATTGTAAATGTAATTATATTGCTTTTGTTGGAGGACTCTAATTATTTTACCAATACTAGAAATGGGAAGTCGGTTTTTTTTTTTTTTTTTTTTTTTTTGTGATAGTGGGAAAGTTTTTTGGTTTAGTGGTTAAAGATTGTAACCGTTTTCTTAAATTTTAATAATACAATTTTAGTAATTAATTTTTGGCAGGAGACAGTTTAATGTTCACACTACAGTTTTAGAATTAATCAAGTTTTCAGCCTTTAAAAAAAATTGTGTAAGTTATTTTTTTCTATTAGTATAGATTAAATTTTTCCCAGGTAGATTTTACATGAAAACGCTTCATAATAAACTTAACATGAAATAGTTTTAGTGTATCATTAATTTTATCAGGAATATCATTAAACCTGTCAGGAGTATCACTAATCTGGGTTAGTGGTATTATATTGAAGTTGTTTTAAATTTTCTTGAACTCAAACTAATGATACCCCTGATGAGATTAATGATACTCTCGATGAGATTAATGATACTTTAAAATTGTTTCATGATAAACTTATAATTGTGTAAGCATGTTTTTTGGGTAAAGAAATTGTAGGAAAAGATTTTTAATTCCTTATAGGCCTTATGCCTAATTTATTGTAAAATTGGGTACTTTTCATACCCGTTGATCAATAAAAAAAATTCTGATAAAAAAATATATAATACTTTGCCTTTTTTCCAACTCATGTAATAATGATCTTAAGCCTAGGTAAACAATTTAAGTACCTACGGAATGGAACTGCATATGTAATATGACAAAAAACGATCAACCTAGTTTAATAGGTCTATATATAGCTACATTAGGCATCGATTATTGGATCAATTTGGGCCCATAAATTAAATAAATAAACAATTATTACACCCTCCTGGCTCCATCCACAAAGCTAATAATTTATCCAAATTATATTCATTTCTTTATTTAATAAAAGTGTGTAAATTTTTAAAATGTTCGTATTTAATGTGTATTAAAATTAATCATGTGTTTATCATTTTAAATAATTTTTTTTTTTAAAATAACAATAGAAAAGGGCAGATTATGAAATCTAGAGGTTGTATTCAGATTTTCAAACAAATATGAGTAAGTTTTGTGTGGGACGGTGAAATAATATTTAAATTGAACATGACGCATTAACACTTGGACAGTGATGAGTATTAATCTATGTTGTCTTATGCTATGTGACGGTCTCACGCAAATTTTAGTTATATAAATGATTATATTATATTATGTAAAATATTAGGACCCAATCCACATCACCTATAAATTGTATTTGTGTGAAAAAATGGGTATGATATAATTAAATGTGTGTGAGAGTAGTACAATGATAACGAGTCCTAATACTTTTTTTATTTTTGAAAGTAAACGAGTCCTAATACTTATTACCAAAAAAAAAAAAGGTTATGCAATATTACTTCTTTCATGAAGTCGTACGACAGTGGCCCGCTTATACTAGGGTGTTGTTCCTTGTCAACAATATTAAGGTGTAAACATAACAGACTATCCGAAAGTAGCAATCGGTCAAAATGTTTAATTATGTCCATTTTTCCCACAAAACATATTTGCTAAATTTCGAACCGCAACTTATTTAGTGATATCTGAACAAATTAATGGTAGTGTTAATTAACTAATTCTCTTCCTCTCTGGTTTTCTTTCTTTTTCAATATCTTCCTCTATCCATAGTTGTCTTAATTCTTGATGACACATTCTATCCCCCCTTAAATAAGTGTTACTCCTCAAACTTCCCAGCATAATTTCCAAATCTCAAACAAAACTGAGAGGTGTTATCTCTAAATCTGGTAAATATCTTTCTAATCATATGAAAGTGTGAAGTTTGAAGATCCGTTCTTGAACCCTAACAGCTGGAAAAGCCAAGAGAGTTGACAGTTATTCGGTTACGAATGGTAGTTACGCAAAGCTGTTACAGTTACAAGTGTCATCTGGTGCCAACTTCAAGAGGTCATAACTTCCTAACTGCTTGGAGGTTATAACTGACTCGAGTTGCAAGATGAAGAGCACGTGGCAGGCTATCACTCTCAACTCATAACTGCTCAAGGGTGTCTCAGTTGCTGATATATAAACTAGCTCATTGTTAGGTGAAGAGCAGATTTCAACTTGTTAGCTAGAGTGATATTTTGAGTGCTAGATTCTAATTTCTTAGCTTATACTCTGGAGGATATCATTGTAGTTCTGTAATCTCTTCTTCAACATAGTGAAAAGCCTCACAAAGTGGATGTAGATCTATTGGATCGAACCACTATAAATTTCTGAGTCTTGTGCTTTTTGAACTCTACTGAAATTCTCATCAGTTGAGTTGCTTTCGGTTTTGAACTCCTCTGATAGCTCTTAAGGTCTACTGATCTTAAGGTCCGCTGATTCTAAAAGTCTACTGATTCCAAAGTCTACTGATCTTGTTTAATTCAACCCTATTCAAGAGTGTATTCTAGCTCTCGAAACCTGACAAATTGGCGCCGTCTGTGGGAAGAAGCTAAACAAGGCAAGAAGCAAGGATGAGTAGCTCCACAAAGTTTGACATTGAAAAGTTCTCTGGGAAATCTGACTTTGGGCTTTGGAGAATCAAGATGAAGGCCCTTCTGGTTCAGCAAGGATTGGCTGAAGCCATTGAAGAACCTGGAAAACCCGAGGAAGAAGAAACGAGTAAGAAAGTGGCAGAAAGGGCCAAGATCAGAGAAAAGGCACACAGTACTATCATTCTGTGCCTTGGTGACAAAGTTCTGAGGGAGGTTGCTAAGGAGAAAACTGCAAAGGAGGTCTGGGACAAGCTTTCAAGCTTGTATATGGTGAAGACCTTGGCTAACAGGTTGTACATGAAGCAGAAACTCTATGCATTCAAGATGGCAGATGACAAACCCATCCTGGAGCAGTTGGATGATTTCAATAAAATTCTGGATGACTTAGAGAATATTGAAATCATGCTGGAAGAGGAGGATAAGGCCCTTATCCTGTTAAGTGCTTTACCAAAGTCTTATGAAAACCTGAAGGACACTATACTATTTGGAAGGCAAGATACAATTAGCCTTGAAGATGTGCAGTTGGCCCTTAAGTCTAAGGAACTGCAGAAAACATCTGAAGCTAGTAGCAGTTCCAAGGTGAATGAGAGTCTGACAGTGAAGGAAAACCATTCAAAGAAGAACTTCAAGAAGTGGACTAAAGATAAAGGCAAGAAACCTGAGAAGAAATCATCAGAAACCTCTAATGATGGAGAAGGCAGGAAGTGTTATCATTGCCATGAGACAGGACATTTCAAGAGAAACTGCCCTAAGTGGAAGAAGTCATCAAAGTTTAAAGGAGTTGCTGAATCGGGGAAGGACAAGAAACAAGCAAATCAAGCAGTAGAAACTGAAGACTCCACAAGCTTTGAACTAGCTGAAGTACTTTCCATCACCACATCAGAGGAGAAGAATGAGTGGATTCTGGATTCAGGTTGTTCATTTCACATGTGCCCTGTGAAGGAATGGTTCACTGAGTTCAAACACCAGAATGGTGGATCAGTCTTGCTTGGAAATGACCACACCTGTAAAGTAAGAGGAACTGGCTCTGTAAACTTGAAGATGTTTGATGGAGCTGTCAGAACTCTGAGAAATGTGAGGTATGTACCTGATCTTAGAAGGAATCTCATATCTCTTGGCATGTTAGATAACATGGGGTACAAGTTTACTTCTGAAAAAGGGGAATTAGTAGTTACCAGAGATAATCATACTGTTATGAAAGGAACTAGAAGGAATGATCTCTATTTCTTACTGGGAAAGACTGTTACTGGTGGTACTAATTCTGTAAATGAAAAGGACAACACACTGTTGTGGCACAACAGGCTAGCTCATGTGAGTGAAAAGGGCTTGCAAGAGTTAGCCAAACAAGATCTCCTAGGTGGAGACAGAATCTCAAAGATAAATATATGTGAACACTGCATATATGGGAAGTCTAAGAGGATGAAATTCAGCACTGCTTCTCATACCACAAAAGGAATCCTTGACTATGTACACTCAGACTTGTGGGGACCATCAAAGAATCCCACAAGGAATGGAGGAAGATACTTCATTACCTTCATAGATGATTACTCGAGGAAGGTATGGATATCTGTATTGAAAACTAAATCTGAAGCATTCAGTAGTTTCAAGAATTGGTTAGCTGAGGTGGAGAACATCAGTGGAAAGAAGTTAAAAGTTCTAAGAACTGACAACGGGTTGGAATATCTATCTGAAGAATTCACAACTTTCTGCAAGGAGAGAGGCATTGTAAGGCACATAACTGTACCTGGAACTCCTCAACAAAATGGAGTTGCTGAGAGGATGAATCAAACCTTGCTAGAAAGAGTGAGGTGTATGTTGAGTAGCTCTGGATTACCCAAGTCTTTCTGGGAGAAGTGGTAACTACAGCAGCTTATCTCATAAATAGAAGTCCATCTACTCCACTGAAGTTCAAGACACCAGAGGAAACCTGGTCAGGACACAAACCTGACTTCTCCAACTTAAGAGTCTATGGATGCAAGGCCTTTGCTCATATAAGGCAAGACAAGCTGGAACCAAGAGCTCTCAAGTGTGTACTGATTGGATATCCAACAGGGGTAAAGGGATACAAACTGTGGTGCATTGAGAAGGGAAGTGAAAGGTGTATCATAAGCAGAGATGTAACCTTTGATGAAAACAGCTTACCTCTTAAGGTGACTGAAAATGCAGGCTCTGGAGAGACTCAAGATAGTACTACACATCTTGAGGTGGAGCCACAGGATATAAGAAACTATGCTCATGAGAATCAAGGTGATCATGAGAGTGATCAAGGCAGTGAGACTGAGTACCAGGATTATCAATTAGCAAGGGACAGGGTCAGGAGACAAACTCATCCACCACAGAGATTTGGGCATGCTGATGTAATCTCATATGCACTGTATGTTGCTCAAGATGTGGAGCAACAGGAACCTAAGACTTATACACAGGCTATTAGCTGCAGTGAAAAAGATAAATGGATTGTAGCTATGGAGCAGGAGTTACTTTCTCTTGAGAAGAACCAAACTTGGGAGATAGTGGATAAACCTGTGAATAAGAAACTAGTTGGGTGCAAATGGATATACAGAAAGAAAGTGGAAGCTATGAAAGGGGGATCCATAAGATACAAAGCAAGGCTTGTAGCAAAGGGCTTTACTCAGAGAGAAGGGGTGGATTTTAATGAGATATTCTCCCCAGTAGTGAAGCATTGCAGCATAAGGATTCTTTTGGCCTTAGTAGCTCAATACAATCTGGAGTTACACCAGATGGATGTCACCACAGCCTTTCTTCATGGAAAGATAGATAAACCCATCCATATGAAAATTCCTGAGGGAGTGAACATACCTGATTCTGCTAACAAGGTTTGTTTGATTAAGAAGTCACTATATGGACTTAAGCAAAGTCCAAGACAGTGGTATCTCAGGTTTGATGAGTTTATCACATCGGTAGGGTTCACAAGGAGCAAGTATGACAGCTGTGTTTATTTCAAGGATGGTCTCAGATTGAAGACTTACTTACTGCTCTATGTGGATGATATGCTTATAGCAAGTGAAGATGAAGAAGGAATTAACAAGGTAAAAGAACTGCTCAAATCAGAGTTTGAAATGAAAGACCTTGGGATAGCAAAGATGATTCTGGGAATGGAAATAAAGAGGGACATGAATACCATTCATCTCAGTCAAAGCTCATACTTGAAGAAGGTGCTTGACAGGTTCAGAATGAATCAAGCTAAACCAGTAACAACTCCCCTTGGACAGCATATAAAGCTGTCAATTCAGCAAATTCCAAAGGATATCAAAGAAAGATCTCATATGAGTAAGGTTCCTTATGCAAACTCAGTGGGAAGCCTAATGTATTCCATGGTATGCTGCAGACCTGATCTTACTCACTCCATGAGTGTAGTTAGTAGATACATGAGTGATCCTGGAATAGGACACTGGGAAGCTGTGAAGTGGATTATGAGGTACATTGTTAGCTCTGTTGACAAGGGATTGAAGTTTCAGAAGTGCACAGGAAATGAAGAAGCATTAGTTGGATATGTTGACTCAGATTATGCAGCTAATGTTGATACTAGGAAGTCCTTAACTGGATATGTGTTCACTTTGTTTGGAACAGCAGTGTCTTGGAGATCAACACACCAGTCAAATGTTGCTCTATCCACTACGGAAGCTGAGTTTGTAGCACTTACAGAGGCTGTTAAAGAAAGTCTCTGGTTAAAAGGGATTCTGAAGGAGTTGGGACTTTATCAGAGAAAGGTCACAGTGTATTGTGACAATCAGAGTGCCATACATTTGGCAAAACATCAAGGCTACCATGAAAGAACAAAACACATTGATGTAAAGTACTACTTTGTACGGGATATGGTAGAGAAAGAGATGGTGCATGTAGCTAAAATAGCTACTGAAGACAATCCTGCAGATGGATTCACAAAGGCATTGCCTAAGGCAAAGTTTGAACGTTGTCTCAGGCTTATTGGAATGCATTAAAGCATTGGTTGGTGCTGCTCTTGAGGGAGCAGTGGTGAGGGTCTTTTGTTAAAGGTGCTATTGTTGATTTAGAGCTAAAGGTGGAGATTTGAGAGGTGTTATCTCTAAATCTGGTAAATATCTTTCTAATCATATGAAAGTGTGAAGTTTGAAGATCCGTTCTTGAACCCTAACAGCTGGAAAAGCCAAGAGAGTTGACAGTTATTCGGTTACGAATGGTAGTTACGCAAAGCTGTTACAGTTACAAGTGTCATCTGGTGCCAACTTCAAGAGGTCATAACTTCCTAACTGCTTGGAGGTTATAACTGACTCGAGTTGCAAGATGAAGAGCACGTGGCAGGCTATCACTCTCAACTCATAACTGCTCAAGGGTGTCTCAGTTGCTGATATATAAACTAGCTCATTGTTAGGTGAAGAGCAGATTTCAACTTGTTAGCTAGAGTGATATTTTGAGTGCTAGATTCTAATTTCTTAGCTTATACTCTGGAGGATATCATTGTAGTTCTGTAATCTCTTCTTCAACATAGTGAAAAGCCTCACAAAGTGGATGTAGATCTATTGGATCGAACCACTATAAATTTCTGAGTCTTGTGCTTTTTGAACTCTACTGAAATTCTCATCAGTTGAGTTGCTTTCGGTTTTGAACTCCTCTGATAGCTCTTAAGGTCTACTGATCTTAAGGTCCGCTGATTCTAAAAGTCTACTGATTCCAAAGTCTACTGATCTTGTTTAATTCAACCCTATTCAAGAGTGTATTCTAGCTCTCGAAACCTGACAAAAACTTCCGACCATAATTTCCACTTAATTTCCAAATCTCAAACAAAAAACAATGCTCTGTTTCATAGCATTTGCAATGCTCGTATCCCAATTGCACACACTTGTTCTGTGCAACAAAGTGTGCACCAATCAGGGGACGTCAAACTCACACACACTCTGGCACAAGCTCCTCTCCTCCAAAAACGGGACATGGAAACGGGAACATTATCACGTGACGCCCACGGACGATTCCACGTGGCACACTTTGTTTCCGAGGAAGATGCTGGGGGAAGAAGATGAGCACGACTGGGCAATGATGTACAGGAAGATCAAGAACTCAAAAGCAATATTGAACGAAGTTTCATTGCACGATGTTAGGCTTGATCCAAAATCAGTCCATGGAGAAGCCCAGCACACGAATTTGGAGTATTTATTGATGTTGGATGTCGATAGTCTGGTGTGGAGTTTTTGCAAAAATGCCGGTTTGGACACTCCCGCCCAGCCTTACGGCGGTTGGGAGAGCCCCGACATGGAGCTTCGCGGTCATTTTGTCGGTTTGTTTCATCTCTCTCATTGATATGAAGATATATTTAGGGAAACGGATTTTTTTTCATCATCTAATTTGACCTCTTTTTTATTTTCGCTAACTTCCAAGTTTTGATTCTAGTCTTATAACTTACATACATTTTTTATTTTTGACTTGTTAACTTTCAAATTTTGATGTCCTGTAATTTTATTGCCTTTTGATTTTAGTCCTATGAGGTTTAGTAGGTTGTATGACCAAAAAAAAAAAGGGGGGTTATATATTTGTAAGTCTCGTAACTTTGCACTATTTTGAGTTTGGTCCACATGAATTACATGTTTTGATATTGGTCTTGTAAGTTTGAGATTATTTTGATTTTAGTCCTTTTACCTTGACTTTTTTAATATTGGTCCTATAAGTTTGAGTTTTTTTTTAAAAAAAAATTTGGATTACACTATTTGATTTTGGTCCTATAAGTTTTAAAAGGACTAAAATAAAAAAACTTCCAAATTTACGGGACCAATATCAAAACCTGTAATTTATGTGGACCAAAATCAAAACAGTGCATAGTTACGGGACTTACAAATATATAATTCCTAAAAAAAATATAAGTTACAAAACAAAAATCAAAATTTAAAAGTCAGCAGTATGAAAATAAAAAAGAGGCCAAATTATAGGGAAAAATAAACAATTTTCCCATATTTAAATTTTCAGAATGATGGATAGTACTATTTCCTTTTGTCTGTGACATTTATTGGACTATTAGTTGTACTAGCTTTTTTTTTTTTTTTTTTTAAGGTAATCAGTTACAATAGTTTCCTAACATAATCAATTACAATAGTTCCTTCGACCACCGGGTACATGGCAACATCTTTTCATCTCGCTGTAGACCGGAACCGCAATCACCACAAGAGGGGGACCACCCGAACCCGCAACTCCGAACCACAACCGCACTGCAGCCGGAACCGCAACCACCACAAGAGGGGAACACCACCCCACCACAAGAGGGAAATAAATTCCCTCTCCGTGTCTCGAACCCAAGACCTCTGGGTCTTAGGTGGTGGCCTCAACCACTTGAGCTACCAACACTTGACAGTTGTACTAGCTTTTATCTTAAATCAATAACTTGAATTTATTGATTGGTGTTGTTATATATTGTGTATGTATTAGGGCATTACTGGAGCGCCTCAGCTCAAATGTGGGCAAGCACTCACAACCAAAGTCTGAAAGTGAAAATGAGTGGTGTAGTTTCTGCTCTCTCATCATGTCAGGACAAAATTGGAACAGGATATCTTTCGGCTTTCCCGTCCGAGTTTTTCGACCGTTTTGAAGCTCTAACTCCGGTTTGGGCGCCCTACTATACGATCCACAAGGTATACTTTTAATGTCATTTTCTACAAAGTGTAACAAGGATCATAATTTTGAATTTTTTGTTAATAGATATTAGCAGGGCTGTTGGATCAGTATACTCTGGCTGGCGACGATCGCGCTTTGAAGATGACGAAGTGGATGGTCGACTACTTCTACGATCGCGTGCAGAATGTGATTGCAAAGTACACCATCGAAAGGCATTGGGCCTCGTTGAATGAAGAAACTGGAGGCATGAATGATGTCCTTTATAAGTTATACTCTATAACAGTAAGTTTCACCAACTTATGTTCTGTTTTAACCTTTCAATACGTCCTTATAATAATTCTATGATGAAAACGATGGTGTGCAGGGAGATAAGAAGCACTTGGAATTGGCACATTTATTTGATAAACCTTGTTTTCTTGGATTGCTAGCTATAAAGGTAAGAAAGAACAATTTTTTTTATTAATGTAACATTTTGATATTTTATTTATTTAGTGTAAATTAAAAATTAGTATGTACAATGCAGGCTGATGACATATCTGGCTTTCATGCCAATACTCACATTCCGATCGTTGTTGGATCTCAAAAGCGGTACGAAGTTACAGGCGATCCACTGTACAAAGTACTATTCATGTCCTGCCCTTTAAATAAAAGAAAGCATTTAAATTCTAGAAATTTGGTTTTTCTTATCTAGCTTGGATTTTCAGGAAATAGGAACAACCTTCATGGGCATGATCAACTCTTCTCACAGCTATGCCACAGGAGGAACTTCAGTTCATGAATTCTGGTAATTTAGTTTACTAGTGATGACATTTTCTTTTTATATAATGAAGAAGTTGTTTCTTTTAATTTTGATTATTATATATGTAGGACCGATCCAAAGCGTTTAGCAGATACACTAAGCACTGAGAATGAAGAATCTTGTACGACTTATAACATGCTCAAGGTATCTTCATTAGACCGTTAAATTTGACTAAAAATGTGAAATGAAACATGACACTGACTTTTAATTACATACAGGTTTCGAGGCACTTGTTTAGATGGACAAAGGAGTTAGCATATGCAGATTATTATGAGAGAGCTCTCACAAATGGAGTGCTCGGTATCCAGAGAGGAAAACAACCTGGAGTCATGATCTACATGCTACCCTTAGTCCCCGGTGGTTCCAAGGCTAAAAGCTACCACGGTTGGGGGACTCCGTTCGATTCTTTTTGGTGCTGCTATGGCACGGGTATGAACAACGATTGAATATTATTTTGTTAAAAAAAAAGTACTGGACTTGTGAAAGTTAACTCAACTCAGCCAATTTTTGAATTTTCGTTCCCTTTGTCCTTTGGAAATATATAGGAATTGAATCCTTCTCAAAACTGGGGGACTCCATTTATTTGGAGGAGGGAGGAAAGGATCATGTTCTGTATATTGTTCAGTACGTTAGTAGCTCTCTTACCTGGAGATCTGCAAATATTAAGCTAAACCAAAAAGTGGATCAAGTAGTGTCGTGGGATCCACGTCTTCGAGTGACCATTACATTTCCCCTTCCGGTCAGTTTTTTTTTTTTTTTTTTTTCTTTTTGAGCTCATCTTAAAATCAATTGTTGTTCTGTAGCAGACATCAGATGGAGCAGCTACTATAAATTTTAGAATTCCAGTGTGGACAAATTCCAATGGTGCAAAGGCAACACTAAATGGCCGTCAAACAGCCTTACCAATTCCGGGTACATTATGCATAGAATCAGAATTAATCAATTAATTTTTAAAATACCAAATCGAATACTACTAATTTATCACTTTTGTTAATGCAGGCAATTTTCTAAGAGTCTCCAAATCTTGGACCCCTGCTGATAAAATTACTCTTGATCTCCCTATAAGCTTAAGAACTGAGGCGATTAAAGGTAATTAAATATTGATTTTATTTCAATTAAAATACAATATCTTAGCTGACATTCTGTTTTGATTGAGGTCAGATGATCGGCCGGAATACGCCTCCATGAAAGCCATATTCTACGGGCCCTACCTCCTCGCCGGCCTTTCCGACGGCGACTGGGAGATCAACGCCACCTCATTTTCCGACTGGATAACCCCCGTCCCATCCGATTACAATTCCCACTTAATCTCCCTCACCCAACAATCAAAATACGCCCTCACACACTCCAACGACTCGGTCCGGGTGGACCCGCTCCCCCAGCTCGGAACCGACTCGGCCGCCACGTCGTCGTTTCGACTCGTCCCGAAAGACCCCGGAAACTTCTCGAAGCCCGAGGACGCAATCGGCAAATTAGTAACGATAGAACCCTTCAATTTACCAGGGATGGTCATTCGACATTACGAACAGGGGAAGAATCTCGGCGTAGCGGAATATTCCCCCGAGGGTAGTGGCGTCATTTTCCGCCTCGTCCCCGGATTGGACGGAAAAGATTCGACGGTTTCGTTGGAATCGGGGGATAAGAAGGGCTGCTTTGTTTACGGTGGTGGCGCCGCCGTGAAGCTTGGTTGCGGTTCAAAATCCGATGAGGGGTTTAAAGAATCTGCAAGCTTTAATTTGCACAAGGGTTTTGCTGAGTATCATCCTATTAGCTTTGTGGCAAAAGGGGTGCGCAGGAATTTCCTCCTTTGCCCTTTGCTCAGCCTCAGAGATGAATCTTACACGGTTTACTTTGATATACATTCATAATCATGTTCATGTATGCATGGAATTGATAATTTTAATTTGTGAAATAATATATGTAATTCAATTTTTTTTTATTATATTACTAATTTAATTAATTTCCTTTAACTTTTTGAGTTCAACTCATCCTGTTTGGCCCTAAAATTGTGTAAATGTTAATAGTGAATTGAAAATATAATTATTATTGGTTGGGCAGTTTCAATAGCAATTAAATGGTAATAACTCCGTGCCGGAGGAACTTGCACACCCCTGGGGCACGCTTTTGAAATAAAGTAGTGGCATATGGGTAAATATATATATATATATATATATATTTATATATATATATATTTATTTTATTTTTTTATGAGTGTGCATGCAAATCAATATTTTCTTTTAAAGGGTGTGCAAGTTCCTTTGGAACGGACTAAAAAGGAAAATGACAAGTTCCTCCGAGACGGAGGAGGTAGATGATTATTTGAGATGGAATTGGATGTAAAAATAAAATATTATTATTGGGCAGCCGAATATTTACGGCAAAACAACTTTAACAAATTGTAATTAATTCATTTTTGAGTGGTTAGAGATTGAATGGTTAATTTTAATTATAGTGGTTATAATTGAGGTCATATTGCAATTAATTAATGTGTGCGGAAAATTAATCAGGTTACCTACTTCAAAATTCACCCAATCCATTCTTTAGCGTTTAAAGTAGTTCTTGTTAAGTACACCTACTATAAAATTTCAATTACTCCATATCCTAAAATACTTACTCCAACTCCATAGGAATAAACACCAACAAAATTGAATAAACCTTGTGCATAATTTTTATTCACAGTGGCTTCTCCATCCCAATTGTTCAATTTTTTAAATTTTTTGCAAGGCTAATTTTTTTTAGTGGTCGGGATTGAATGGTTAGAACTAATTGGGATAGATAATGGTTAACGGTTATGATTGATTAAAGAGGAATTTTAGCTAACCAAACACGCAGTTAAGGACTTAACCAGATTAAGTAAAATGTATAGCGAGCAAAGTATTAAGATGTAATTTTTTTTATAAATTTTTTTAGAGTGTTCAGGTACTTTGAGTGTATGTGTGAGTTTCAAAAGTAATGTCATTTTATGTTAGTATATGAATATTGTTAAGGGAGTTTAAAGAGGAGTTTTTTTTTTTTTTTTTTTTTTTTTTTTTGGAGTACAGAGTATTAGTGGGACGTGATATGTAAAAAGTATACAAAATAGACCTAACCAATTTTACTATAAACTAGTTCACATTTTAGTGGGTGTATGTTTGTGCAAAAATTAGGATCAAACGTATATAGCAAAGTATACCTTTAAACCAATTTTACCATAAACTAGTTTACATTTTATATGCATTCTTTTACCGCTGCCTACAATACAAATACATGCCACCAATATGCAACCTGCAAAGAATGATGTAGCTGCATTATATTAACGTGAGCAAATAAATAGTTAGAATAATTTACATACCAGTTGCGTTATCCTCAACAATTTTTCAGTAACCCATTAATTAATCACTGTAGTCAAAAAATAAGACTGCCTGCCACAACTATCCGCTAAACTGATGGACTTCAAATTCCTACACCTTTGACTATATACCTTTTATCGATGCACCCAGGCAAAGCAGACGAGTTTTGCAAAATTCCGACTCTGCCACTGGACTTCATTCCATGATATGCTCATCTGTATAAGATTACTCACCTGTTCTAACTATCACAGCTCATGAAATTCACCCCTCCCTCTTGCTGCATTGGCTTCCCTAATATACTTCCTATCACGTCGGAGTTCAACAATCTCTGCTGCGAGCATTTCATGGGTCCAGAATCGGAGCGTGGAGACGAATCTTCAGGCTGGATATTAAGGTCTATTTGACCTTTCAATGGTGAAGATGACGAATTCCTCCCATTAGATTCCTCCAGATACCCCCACTTTCTGACCTCTTCCTCATTTAGATTACTGTCTCCAGTTGGATATGTGTCAACGTTCTGCTTCTTTTCATGGGATGAGGACTCAGCTTCTTTCTCCAACTGTTTCCTTCCTCGTCTCTCCATCAGAGTTCTGAACCGTCGCTTTAGTGAACAACAGACAACACATTCACATGATTCCTTGTGCTTAGTGCCTTTACCACTGGGAGGTTGAAGGCAGACAATGCACGTGCAGCCAGGTTTATGACGTGGGTGTTTTGTCCTGTTCTCCGGTGAAGCTACGAGCGCCTCTCCCTCCCCTTGGATAGCTAAATTTGCAAGTGCATCAAGTCCTTCCAGAGCTACAAACAAATCTGTGTCCCTTTCGACGCTCTCCTCTTTCTTATAGGAATCTGCCCCAACAGTAAGAAAATTTTAACATAATGAGCAATGATTCAGAATGTAAGAAAGACAAGTGTAGACCTTTGTTCATGGTGGGTAGCATTTGCTCAAGCTGTTCCTTAGTTAATTCCTCGGCAGACGAACACAGAGATCTGATGCAGAAAGGAAAAGTAATAAAAAGAGCTTAAGGTATCTGGTCAACCATTCAAGAGATATGGAATCACGTGTCTATAATACATATAATTTTTTGGACATTCACAACAGAGACTGCTACGAAGACCTAACTAAAGACTACATATATCATGGCTTCCACAGACAAAAAGTAGCAGTATTAACCTATATGGCGTTCAAAGACGATGAACCCAAAATAGAGTTCTTGTTACCCAAAGGAAAATGGCATTCCTGCTAAATAAAATCCAACAGGCTATGTTGCTAACGAAAGAAACAAGGGGCAAAGTACTTGTATCGGCTCAGTGAATCCCCATATCTGGGGAATTCTTCCGGGCATGATTCTGCAGCAAACTGCTCTGCTTCAAGTAAACAAGACACCTAGAAACCACTCCATGCGGACAGCAGTGCTGGAGCCCTAGCCAGACGTAAGCTAATAGGATGCTACATATATTGAAAGAGGATGGGAAAAAAAAGTTCACTTGCACTATGTTTGTGAATATAAATGCCAACAACCTAGAGGCTAGAGGGAACAGTAAATTAAGCATCACATACTGGAAAGAAGTAATAAAACTTGAGTTCAATAATTACTAATTATGAAAGCAGGTGCAACCTTTTTACCAAAGGAAACATGCAGTATAAAATGTATGTCGTCGTGGAATGATTTCACTGTCGAGAATAAAAAAAAGACCTTCCATACCTATGATGGTCCCATATATTATCGGAGCAGGTCCACCTTGAAGGAAAATCAGCATCCTCAGGCACTTTACGCCACTTAAAACAGTCCTCACATTGAACCCACTGGATCTTTTCACTTGCACATGCAAGAAGTTAATAGTTAAATTTCCCAGTGCTAAGTAATCATAATGTCCGGCTCATTGATAGAGGTGGGGGGGGAGGGATGCCACTCTAGTCACAAGCCGTAAAATCAAAGATACTTACCCAAAATTATCTACTCCCAGAATAGTAGGCCTTCCAATAACTGGCTCAGCTCCCTGCAAGAGAAATCAATCAAGACGATGAGGAAGCAATGGAAGAAATTTAACTTTTACATGTTGCATATCAGTAATGTAGAACAGAAACTAAATTAGTAATATTCAGCAGACTTTCTACTGTAAGAACTTGTGCAAATGAAGAAACCAGCAGCAGCAAAGTTATAAGGATCAGTTATCACATAATATAAAGTGCAACCAATGCTAAGCACAAATCAGGACAGAAGAGTCTGAAGTGTTCTATTTAAAAAGAATGGACAAGGGTGTGAACATCTAAAATCATAATTTTCCACCAATGACAAACAATGTTGGATTTAGAAGGGAACAAAACATGTAAGCAAATCCAAATTCCTTCATCAGATGAAAGTGAGAAATTGAACCACCCCTGGTTGTATGTCATCTTCTTTATCACACATCCATAACAAGTAATCCACCACTAACAGTCCAGTTGGGGTGCTTCCATATTGGCAATACGGCAATACCATAGGAGTCTCCTTAAAAATTAATTCATCATGACCTGCTCATAATATGACCCAAGAATAATAGGATAGGAAGGAGCAGGAGAGCAGACGAAGAACTTATCTTGCAAAAAAGCACTCTCACATCACATAACACTTGCACCACTTATTTATGCACTGGAATGATTGTTATTCTATGCAGATTTTGACAAATTAGAATCTTAGACTGAGACTCGAGGTGCAAAAACTTAGACAAAAAGGTGATAGAATTGTTTTAATGTATCTGAGCAGGCAGCTATGGAAGGTACAAAAAAAAGTACCCGATAGATATAAGCTAAGCAGCTATGAAATTTTTAAATATAGTTCCAGGTACCTCAAATTCTTCAAATTCACATCCTTCAATAACAAGAGATGTTGGAACAACATTTGCAGGTGCACGCATCAGTCCTTGAGCTTCCTTCCAGGTGAGTTTGAGCTCTATCATATCCTCATTTCCAATCTTAAGGCGCTTACTTTTCGCACCAAAGTTGCAGTTTTTCCTCTTACTATTAACAATGGGTTTGTCTTCAAGTATTTTCTCTGCAATTAACTCAGATTTATTAATTATAGACTGGTACTTCTTGTATCTACTTAGCTCCTGGCTGATAGGGCACATGCTAATTGAAGATTTACCTTTCATGTGACCATTTACAGAAATAGCATCTCCAGGTTTATTTTTAACACTACCATCTCCTGGAATTGAAGCTTCACTCCCTACCACAGTTATTTCATCTCCCTGCAACCAGGAATACTATATCAAAAAGTTGTAATTTAGAACTCAAAATTGGTCTCGGTTTCCAAAAACTGACGCCTCTGCGTCGTCTTTATCCATCAATAGCTGTGCAAAAAACACTATGTTGCATGTAATATTGGAGAACAAACCTGATAAGCCTTCCTGCCACCCATAACCAACTTCCCTTCTGGCTCCAGCCTACTAAATGTTACTGACAGAAAATATCTTCAAATTATTTTGTACTCCAAAGATAAAGAACTTGCAAGAACTCAAGTCAAATAGTGTGCCTGATTGCACCAGAGACATGCAAAGCAGAGCAATTGAACGGAAAACAACGATAGCATTTTGACAGAGAGCAAGAAATAAGTTTATCAAACTAAGCAGCTGCGGTGATGTCGGGACATGATAGACCATTATGTGCTCATAAAACAGAGGTCAAATGGCGAATAGAAAGCCTCTAGGCCCTAAAAAAGGTAAAGCAAGTAAAATATGATGTAGGATATTGACAATAAGAAGTGCATATGGTACTGATGGATTACCTACATCACCAGCTTGCAGTCTCATTGATTGTATACAAGGAGTAATTCCTTCTAGGACATACATTCTGCTGTTGTTATTTGGCCAAAATCGAAACTGAAACAACCATTCTTTCCCTTTAACATCCTGTACGTTTAGAGTTATACCTTCCGGATGATCAATTTGTGGAAAATAAGCCTGTCCAATCATCAATGAAGTAAACTGTGTTACAATGAATCTAATCAAGCATGGGCTACATAAGACATGCAGAGTGTTTACAGAAGGAAAATAGTCCTCTTTGTTAATTGCTTCTTAATTTGCAATGAAAAGCGGGCCTTCCCAAACCCAAGTTGGAGGACTAGGATATAATTATCAAATGAAACCATAAACTCATTACACATGAAAAGTTTTCCTTATTGTTCCTTCAACTTCTTTCCAGGCCAATGAAATTTAAAAAATATATATCACCGCCAAGACTAATCTAATAACACCAAATGGAGGGCAGAATTCACTTATAATCCAGGGATCTCCTTTTAAGTCTACACCATCTCTCTTTGGAGCTTTGATGAATTCAACTTCTTAGTGACATAATAAAGTACTGAATGTTTACACTAGCTTAGTTCTACAGTTGGCCAAGCATCAGCCATAAAAGCTGGCTTCCTACACCTTTGATCTTTATGATTTCCTAGGAGACTCAATATATAAAGACCCAACTGGAATAGGGTACCTCAAGTCTTCAACCGTAAACAGCTATAGTTTGCAAAAGCAGTATAAGCAATCCAGTGAAAAAACTCAGTCACCACCTCAAAATAATGAGGAATTGAAACATATAATAAATAATAATGGAATGTTACTTACGTCCAAAAGCCAAATTGAAAAGGGGATTGTCCACTCGTGTGATTTTAGTAATAACACTTTCACAAACCGTTTCAACACTATCACACTACCGGAACCAGATGCCAATTTATATTTCAAGTCTTTTTACTTTGACATGTGGGTAGATAGAAGATTCCAGGACGGCTGAGATGTCAAAACATAGCAGAACTCAAATTCTAAACTACAGTACTATCCATGTAACTGCTGATAAACTACATGTGGCACAAGATTAATCTAGTGCTTACAAGATGCATATACAGCACAAAATATTTTGCAGTCTGAAGCAAAAGCATCTCAACATAAAAGTTGAACAGTTGAAGTTGGTTACAGCACATAATGCATGAATGCTCACCTCTGCACACTTTTTTGGCAGGACTAAGCGTCCAATCCGTCCAGCATCACTAGCACTTAACATTTTCTCGAACAGCGGAGTAATAACTGATTTCGAGCTAAAAGAAGCTAAGGTAAAATCAAAGAAAAAGAACTGCTGAAACAAACAAAATTTAAGTGCAGTTGCATGCCAGCCTAACATATAATGAAGCTCAAAATGATCATTCATGCCATGCTTACAAGTCATTATTGACAAGTTATGAGCACCCGGGAAAAACGAATAATTTAGCATGATCATTGAGCTTGAGAAACAAACAAAAAAATCACGAAAACTCCTATAGCAATCGGATACTTGCTAGAAATCTGTTGAAGCTCCTTATCAGTTATTTGGGGGCGATATCGAGGAAGCAAGTGATTACGGCTTCTCCCATCTCCTCGCGACTTTCCACTGCGTATTTGAGCCTCAACAGATGATTCTACTCCACTCTGACTGCAGCCCTGTTTGCCCATAGGAATGGAGAAGGCTGGTGATTGTGAAATAATGGCTGAAACCGGCACATCATCTGTTTCAATTCTAGACGAAGAACATGAGCCCAAATTATAGTTTGAAGAAGAATCATTTTTAGGGAATACTGGCTTGAAATTGTTAGAGAACGGGTAATGCAGTTCCTTCACATTGAGTCCTGTAACAAAAGATGTTATCTTTTTTAGCATGCCAATTTAAATGCAGAGATAAAATTGTTATGGCTAAGCCCCGCTTTATCCAAGAAGTATGTGAAGTTACCCATATTTCCATTCTGAAGTGTTTCAGATGGGCCAAGTCCCCACTTTCCATTAACCGATCTTTCATAAGAGCGCTCTTGCATGCTTTCAGCTGAAGCTGTAGATAATCTCTCACAAACGCCATACCTATCCATGCTACCCGATTCATCAAAGGGCATTCTAAGCTGTAAATTAGCTTGGATTTCAGAACCATTGAACAAGGTGGCCGCTTGACGCCATGGTACTGGGCCTGAACCAGCAATAGCACTCCAAGATTTCACAGAAAGGTCCTTCATTCTTTCATGCTGTGAAGGAAGAAAATGCAAAGGCGGTGGCCATGCTGGATTTGGTGTCTGAAACATGGAAAGGTAGAGTATCAGTGACTATGCAATGCATGCAAAATTTGGTATGAAAAAAAAATATATGTTTGGTGAAAGTGTAAGCGCTGTAGCTGCAACATGTATGACTTTTTCGGGGGAAAGAAAGCACAATGGACAGTGAGAGAGAAATTCAGGTAGTTTTTAGAATATCTTACCAAAATGTAACTTTTTTTTGCACAAGTTAGGCATTCTATTCCTCCTGCATCCAACAGTACGAACATATGGAATGAAACTATACACCCGCAGTGTATTTGCTGCACGAAAAAAATCTGTTGCTCAATATTTTTAAACAAGGACATCAAATTATTGAGTCTAATCGTTCCAGAAAGTGGCCTATGTTAAAGCAAAATCATGAAACTTAAAAAGCGACATTACCTTTCCACATGACTCACAGCATCTCCACCCAGAAGCATTCATGTGGAATGTCTCACAAAATTTTCCATCCTCATAAGCCGAACTGGATTCGCATTAAGTTACATCAATTGAAATAAAGTAGCAAAGTGTCTTCAAACAATATAAGCAATTTGAGGCGATCTTCCAAATAAATGGTCAGACAGCTGGACGCATGATGCAACTCCTCACCAAGTTTCAACTTTAGTAAACTACCCGATTTTGGAATATCATCAGCTCCATCAACACACCAAAATCCATCTCACTTATAAAACATTTTCCATGGCTCAATTTCGCATCAAATACCCTCAAAACCATTACTGCTAAAAGATTGAACTGATAATACCAAGTACTGAGAATATTGATACTCAGGTTGCAGTTTTCAATGCGCAATTTATATTTCTAAAAAATGACATCAGAAACTGCAAGCTAAATAAACCATTCAATCAAGAGAGATGTCCATTCTGAGCCCAAGATCACTCCTTTGCAACTTGCTATTTTTCCAAGCCTAACATACTCTAATTACTCTGTTAAGGCTAACATACTATTAAGATTATATACGAACACATTACCAAATTGTGAACTTCACTGTCAGCTATACAGTAACATTCATGTACTCACTGGTACACGATCAAGTAAAAGTTAGTTTTTCAAAAATTCCTAACAACTCGGAGCTTACGTCAGACCCCAGACTATAGTAAAGCATACTAGCACCAAATTTAATCTTCTTATTTTTTTTAACACACGAGAGAGAGTAAAAAATTCAAAAAAAAAAATTCAAAAAAAAAAAATCCAGGTCTAAGCAAGTCTTGAGAATTATAAGTCAACTCAACCCAACACATAAAAACAAAAACAAAAACTAAGTCCCTTACGCGCAGCGATCACAGAGGTGTGCGTACTCGCCGGTGCGGCGACGCCAGCCTCTCCGCCACTTGTCCGACGCCTCCTTGCAGTTGGAATTAAAACACACCTTAGTCGTGGAAGACGACGACATCTCATAAGCGAAAAACCCTAAGGAGAAAGTAGGAATGTATAGAGTAGGGAAGAAATGTTAGCTTGGAAAATAAATTGAGCAGTAAATTGGCATGGTATGGTCAGGTGAGGTATGAACAATAAAAGCGTAAAACCCTAGAAGGAGAGAGAAAGTGCAAAAGATGACAAGAAGGCATAGTCGTGAAGTAATTTGAAAATGATTATAGGGGGGAGGAGGAGGGGCCAGGCAGGGTCGATGGATGGATGAGGGGGTTTTAAGGCAGAGAGGGGTGTGTGTGTGTGAGACGCAGTAGTGGAGAGAAAGTGAAGAGAAGAGTATAATAATACGTACACATATGTATACGTGTGTATATTTATATTGTGTGTGAGAGGGTTTGGGAGAGTAGTATTAGTGTGTGCGCGCATGCGTGTGTAATTGTATAAACACTCTCTCACTCTCTAGAGTTGCGAGGCGATGGGTTTTAATTTTAAAAGGAAAGGGTGGGGTGGGGTGGGGTGCTGCTTTATGATATTCGACGTCGTCGTTCCGTCGACTCTATGATGACTAGTCTTCCCTTGTTTCTCAGTTTTCTCTATCGTAACAAGTTCAGTGAAAACGATGTTGGAATTTTTTTCACAGTATAGGTGAAATAATATGTGAGTGATACACTAATTATTATCGCCAACAACAATTTATAAATATTTTACGTTGAAATAATTAATATCTTTAATGAAATTAATTAGTATCTTTAGTGAAAAATAATTAAAACCCTTTGAAGTTGATATCCTAGGTACAATTCACTAATACCCTTCAACAAATGTTATCGTGAATATAATTCACATAATAAATTATTTTACTTCTTTCGTTCTTGAGTAAACTTCCACTTTTCTTTTTGGGTCGCCCCCCATTAAGTTTCGCATTCCATAAATGGCAAAAACAACACTCTATTTAATATAAAGTTTAACTTTCAAATTCATACAATATTACCAAAGTGTCAGTCATTCAATTCACTTTTCAACACTATTCATTATTTTATCTCAAAAGTCTACATGTGACTCATCATATATTAATAAATAAATACATTTTTTTTTAAATCATTCAACAAAAAGAAGTGAGAAGTTTACTTGAGGACGGAGAGAGTATTAAATAGTTGAAATTATTTGCATCAAACAGTTACAGTTCAACATTTAGCAAATAGTTACAAATACATTTGAGTTACACGGTACAACTGATGCATATAATACACTTCCTTCATTTTTTTTTATCAGTCTCATTCTATCCAAAATGATGATCGTTTTTAATTGTCACTCTACTAATACCAATACCAATACCAATGCATTTGTTTACCTTTTCTTCCAACAATGGTATTAATAAATTGTACAAGTAATCATCATCTTATAATAGATAGGAGTAATAAATAAGGATAATACATAAGAAAATTGATTTTTATGAATAAATAAAATTGAATAGATAATAACTAATAAGTGATGGATAGAGTATTTTCCTATATTATTGAATTAATAAGTGGAGAGGTGTAAATTTAAATAATAAAAAAACGAATGACATGATACGACTTATAAAAAAAATGTACTTTCATTGATAAAAATGGAAAAATTGTCTTGTGGAAAAACAAGATTCCTTTTTAGACAGAGACTCCGGTGCTTTTCGACAAAAAAACTTTATACGTTATGTGCATTGTGCATAGTACAATTAAAATAAATGTATTTTAAAAAATATTAATTATTTTTACTTAAAATGTATTAGTATATACAAATGTTTTGATACTCCTACTTATTTACCACGTTATGTCCATCAGTCCATGTTATAAATGCTAAAATGCATAGTTAGCTTTTCATCACCCGCACATTTATGTTAATTGTACTAAGATAAAATATCATTTAAAGATCTGAACTATTACAATTGCCTATTTGTTAATTTAGGTGAGTAGTTTTATTATGAAGTTTCTTGACTTCCTCCCTAAAGTCCTGTTATTATCATCACATCCTGAGGTAATTTAACAAATAGACAAGTGCCTGTAGTTATTTATTTTCTAATTGTCCATAGTTTAGACAACCGTTATTGCAATCAATTATACAAGAAAAAAAAAAATATATACAATCATAAGAATATGTACCAATAAAAAAATTACAATATTTATGTAGAATCAAATTTTACCTATAAAGTAATTGTTAATTATTCATAAATTGTTATAAATTTACAATGGTGATAAACCTTGGTCCCACAGCCAAATCCAAGCAGGTTTAAGTATATTTCGCTTCATTGTTGGCAATTTAATTTTTTTTTTATTTATGGACGTTAAATTCCATTCAACTATTCATAAGATGTTTGAAAAGAATTATAAGAGACATGTAATTTTATTGTTATTTAAATGGTTAGTGGAAGGGTCCCCGAATTAGTCGGTTAAGGAGTCGGATATCGACTACCCAAAAAAAAAAAATACTTAGTGAAATATTTATAATTAATTTTTATTTAGAATTTTATGTATATTAATCTCAAGCCAAATATTTGTATGAATGGTTAAGTTGTCATAATATGCAAATAATATTCGATTATTTCTTCTTTAGAAATGGAGCTTTATCGAATTCGTTCCCGCAAATGCAAATCTTTGTCTCATTTTTTTTGGAAGATTATTGTTCGATGAATCGTGAATGGATGGTAGAGGATGGTAATGAATCGTATATTTATGGAGTTTGGAATGTTTATATTTTGTGCTCAAGAAAGTCTTTACTACAAGTAAAGGTATGTACCATGTCTTTTTAGTTTTTATATTGTCCAGTAGGGTCCAAAATGGCAAATAATATATATTCTGTTTCGTAAGATCTAACCTCTTTTTTCTTTCATCAGTTGTAATGATATTTGAATTTTACAATCACAATTGCATTTTACTACAAGATATATGACAAAAGTAGGTAAGACCTAGAATATCACTCTCCCCAAAATAAGTTAAATATGGCAATCAGAGTACTAAAGAACTGCTCTAAGATTTAACAATGTAAATAAATAACAATCATATGCACTGACGTGTCATAATTTTAAATTTTGGAGTACAATAAATAATTAATAAAATACTATTTAATATTTAAACTCATAGAATTTCGATGCTTTTAAAAGCATAATATACTGAACATTCGTATATATATTCATAACATTCAAATAAAATTTGGTTTTGCAATTATATTGAAAAAGGAATACAATTTTTAACCATGTATTATAGTGATTTTTCTGGGGGTTCCACTGTATCCCAAATGATCATATAAGACCTAGCATAGTAATTTTCGAGAAAATAATGTAATTGATGTAAAAAGTAATGAGTACTTGGATGGTAAAAAACATCTGAAAAAAAATGGGTAAAATAACTAATTTGATTAAAAAAAAAAAAAGAATAATACACAACATAGAATATGTAACTAATAGAACACAATACTTTTTTGAAGGGAAAAATTAATACTTTTGAAGTAAAAAGTGTTCTCTTTAACCAGAAATATCACTTTACAATTTAATAGTAATACTTTTAAGGAAAAAATATTTTCAAATAAAATCCTCAGTTAATTGCATTGGATACAACATTTTTTTCCCCTCTAATTGCATTCATTATACTATGATGCCAAATACTTTTTGGAAGTAGCACGTTATGCCAAAATGTTGGTTGCTAGTTTGTAAGCACATATCGCTATCATTAATTTGATATACTTCACTATAAATAGAAGCCTCATCTTCGAAGCCAACTACGTAACTTCATTCGATAAAAACATTACGGACACGATGTTTCTTATTAAATGCCATTACCTAATGCAAGATTGTCACAGTGAAAAAGACAAATAGGCATATGATTGCAGTACCCTTCATCATTCCATCAATTTTACCCAGTGAGTGTCATATTTAGGATAAATTACAAATGTCATACTGAAATTCTGAAGTCTGAAGTTTATTTCATTCAACCCAAAGTAGAAATCTGGCACTCAAAAGTTTATTACAGAAACTAATTTTTGTGAAAATAATATAATATACACATGTTATTGAAACTTGAACAGACATGATAATGCTTGGCTGCAAACACTAAAACCCCAAGAGATGAATTTAACTTTGTATTTGCAGTCCCTTTTAAGCAAGGAAAGAAAAGTGATCACTAATTTGTTTATTTCATGGATGTGGAATTTGGAGCGAATATAGTAGCCAAACCTTGATGAACTTGAATGAGTAGTTTGTCATAACTCATCAGTGTCTTCTCTTCACATTTGTATACCCCTTTCCCTCTAGCCAGAACCTCACCATCTACATCAATTATCCCACCCTTGGTAGGGTCATTGGCTTGAGACCCCGGCTGCAGAATGAATCCCTTAACCTGCAACAGTTTCAAGAGCTAACTAAATCACATTTCAAAAATATGAGTTGCTATAGAGATAATTTTCATTCACATCATCCAACAAAACATTGCCATCGAAATTATGAACGCACCTTGAGGTAAGATGTATGTGAGGATTTAACATGCCCTCCATTGTTCAATTCTGTCATTGACTTTAGCAAGGATAATTTGCGGCAATCCTTTATCATGATCAGATCCAAACAACCATCTGAAAACTGCAAAGCAATTAGGGAAAGCGGAGGTAATTCAGTAAACAAAAAAACTAAGTGACACAGGAAACCCCCAAAACAGGAGTGTGAGTTGATGAATGCAATAGACCTCAGCATCAGGGGCTGCCATAGTATCTTCAGCTCCCCATGGTACATTATGTAGCCAGATGGAAACAAAAGGCCCATCAATCTTCCGCCAATTTAAACTCTTCATATCAACTTTAGGACCCGAATAACCATGCACTGGGACCGTTACAGATTTTGTTTCACTTTCACCATCAATAATGATTTGCTTTTCTAGATCTAATGGTTCTCCATACGATTCATATCCAGGTGCTGGCACAAACATTATACTGCCATTATACCTCCTAAGAAAAAGTATTCGCTGAAGAGCCTGAAATAATAGGAAGAGATCCTAATTGTTTAGGCAAACAAAGAGATTTGTTGGATAAGGCAGTAGTCAATTAAGTTAATAAAGTATTCTTGGAGAACAAGAATCGCATAGAACTATAGAAGCAATATAAGCAGAAAAAATAAACTACAATTTGGAGATACCCTGATTAAGTTTCCTAACTGAGACACTTTTACAATATAACAGTAAACAATATGAAGCCACTCAGATACATACACCAAGAAACACAGCTAAAAGACTGCATATTTCTACCAGCTTATCACACAATAAGGACGCTTCTTAGAAAAGAAATCAAAGCCACTCCCTATATGGAGTATGTACATGAAACTGGTTGGAAAATGGATCATGGAACACAGTAATACAAGAGACTGTTTACAGCCTATCAGTTCTTTAATTACAAAATTTCTTATAAAAAGAAATCAATGCCACTTATTTTAAGGAGTATGCAACACCTGGGTGCATAAAATAGAGTATCATGAGAAGCGTCAATACTAGTATAGTAATCTCGGAAACCTTTTGTTGCATGGTGTACAGTAATGATCTCGAGTTTGCAAAATTAAAATTACAGATGCACTGATTGCTGAGGATGAGTCAGGATACACAGAAATTTCTTTGAAAGAGAACAACACACAACACAGATTTAGGGTGGTGGGCGAAAACAAAAACTAACAAAATTCGAAACATGGAGAAGGGCATGAACACGAACATGCATATTTAGTTTTTTTTATAGAATTTAATGCAGTCGTCTTGTAAAATATGATAGAGCACAATGCTCTCCAGCAAAAATGCAGATCATGCAACCCAAATATCACAAAACAATATCATATTCGATCAAATCGAAAATTTAAAAAAGGGACAAATTAAAAGTAACTAAAAAATAGTTAGAAATGTTTTGGCCATGAATGTATAGAGGTAGTTGGGTCAACAGTCAACTGTTGCACTGGTTAACGTTCAGGGATTGTATAGATTAATAATTATAGTTGAACGATATGATTACAACACAAACTCACATAGAAATCCAATCGAGCACTTCCCATCCACCTGTATTTCTCAGACTCAATATCAATATCAGCCACCAGACCTGCAGTGGTACCTCAACTGTAAGTATGCCTCGCCATATATCACCAACATAGTCTACTACCATGAGCAAAAACTCAGGTTGCTGTGTTAAAATATATATCCAAATGGCTTTGTAATAAGAAAATGTAAATGGATGGTCATATACCCCATGCCAGCATTAACAGGCTAAAAAATCTGGTCTCCCCTTGTGATATAGTTGCCACATCCAGTGAGCGCTTATGGCCTATCATGTGCAAGAGAAATCAATATTTGCTTACCCTCTAACTAAACCTAGAAAGAAGTAATGAAGGAACTCCACATACCTCGAATAATTTTAAGAGTAGCATTAGATGCAGCACAAGGTTCACCACACGAATCTAGAATCGACTTTGCCATGCCATTACCAGTTCCTAGGTTCAGAACCATATCGTGTTAGACATTTTGAACTTTTAACACTGAATATTTTCCCTTGCTCTAGTCATAATAGAAATAAAAAGCAAAAGAAACAAACCTGCAGGTACCACTCCAAGAGGTATCTTGATTGCGTGAACCCAATCCTCCCTAATAAGCAGTCCATTTAATACCTACTAAGAGGCATAGTATAAATTTAATTAAAAAAAAAGTGAGACATTAGGATAAATCTAGACCTTTCAAACATTACATAGAATTTTCAGTTACTCCTGCTTTGGGGAGGATTAAGAGCTCATGTATCTATCATATCCTGACAAACAATATCCAAAATAACATATCTAGGGAGCTACAAGCCTACAACAGCCCTAACATAGCAGCTAAACAACATATAACATCAATTGCTGATATTCTCTTAATGCAAGTTGGAGATTGATTCCCTAAAAGTTCACAGTAAACTATTTGGAACCTAGTAATTACAAGCCTTAATTTCATAAATGAAAAGCCATATGTTACTATACATGACCAATCTACCTCAACTAAAACTCCATCTCCGCTGCAACAGACAATTCCATCATATTTTGCGAGATCTAGCGACTGAACAACTTCCTTAGCGTGAAGCTGATATTTGGTTTCTGCAAACGTCCGAGCAAATTCAAACACAACAAGTAGAAAACATTTCTAAATACTAATTTGGAGTTTGCAAATGCCAAAGAAAGAAGAAGAACATTGCCGCACCGAGTGCACACCTTGCAAAGTATACTCTACATTTGCATCATCAAGTAAGGGCTTCACATCATCTAAAAAAATCTTTGATGCTGATTTCTTCCCTCCATACGGATTCACGAAAATATATAGCCTCTTTGGCCTGCCTGAACCCGCCAACATAAAAATTGAAATATAAATAACAAACAGATTCTGATGACTAACGATCAAAATCAGAGTTCCGAAGCAAAAATAACATGAAATAGGGGTTGCAATCAATCACAACACACGAATAAACTCATACACATTAAATACCCAAACAAAAAATTACCTAGAGACTCTAAGTATTCCTGAAGCTTCTGAGTCCAAATTCGAAGAGAATCATTCGACAATAGCTCCAGGGTAAACGTCTGTCTAATCAGAGTGAAATTTCCGCCAGAGCAGCAAAATCCAGCCTCAGCTTGCACTACAGTTCTAATTTTGATCTTGTATCCCTCAACACAGAAACCTAAGACCTGTTCCTCAATGTCCAGCCGCCGGTCTCCCCACCGCAATTGGCCGCCGGCAGAAAGAGTCGCCGCCGTAGTATGGCCGTTGATGCGTACTTGGTCCGACAATATGCATTCTTCCTTCTCCATCTAATCAATACAGGAATATTTACTAAAAAAATTCCCAATTCAAAAATTTGTATTCCTCACCTTCGGAATTTTGGCTTCAGAAATCTGATTGGCTTCCCTTTTTTGGATTGTTATTGGTGTTGTTAACTAGATGATAATAACAAGGATTTCCGGGTGGAATTACAATTTCTGTGCATAACGTCTCAACTATTGCAATATGTTTGGAGTAAGTAAGCAATCTAATTTTTTATTTGACCAACCTCTTCTTTAAAAAATAAAAACAAAAATGAAAGTAAAAATCCTTTTTCCAAATAATGTTTTCCTTAAAAAAAAATTAGGTATCAAATATTTTGTTGTGGAGTAGTACTACTTATTTGTTGAGGATGTACAAGGGAATTGGTCTGTATATAAATTATTTTGCAATATTTTTTTTTTAGTGCAATTAACTAATACTTCTTTTGTTCCAATTTTGATTACTCATTTTAAAGTGACATAATTTTTAAGAAATTAATTGTTTATTAATATTTTTTTAGTATAAAGTACTCCCTCCGTCCATAAGTAAACTTCCCACTTTCCTTTTCGGGCCGTCCACGAGTAAGTTTCCCATTCCATAAATGGAAATAACAACACTCTATTATATATAAACTTTAACCTTCAAACTCACACAATATTACAGAAATGTCACCCATTCACTTTATTTTTCAACACTATTCATTACTTTATCTCAAAAGTCAACATGTGGCCCACCATATATTAATAAACAAATACACTTTCTTAAATCATTCAACAAAAAGAAGTGGGAAACTTACTCGTGGACGGAGGGAGTAGTTTTTTATAAATTGTTTATTAATATTTTTTAGTATAAAGTACTCCCTCCGTCCCACAAGTGTTTGCACACCATAGTTTAGGCACAGTTTTCAAGACAAAGGTGTAATAAGTAGTGTTTTGTGGGGTATAAGGTGAAGAAATTAGTTTAATTGGGTTTATTGTGTGCCCAAAAGGTAAAAAATAATGATAATTTATGTAAATATTTGAATATTGTGAGGGTGAAGTTTATAAAAATATTTCCTTTTATTGGTGTGCAAACAACTGTGGGTTGTACGAATAAGGAAAATGTGCAAACAATTATGGGACGGAGGGAGTAGTTTTTTTAAGGGTTGGGTTTGAAAAAGTGATATTGTTTTTTGTCATTTTAGAAAATGAGTAAACAAAAAAAAAACTTTCTTTTTTGAGCTTTTGAGCAAACAAAATTGGAACGGAGAGAGTATTCTTTAATGTAACCAATTAATACTCATTAGTTAAACAACTAATATTATTCGTATTCTTCAATTAAAAAAATAATAATACACTTCAGCATTAATAACCTCCAGTTCATACATACATCATTTTGACTTTATACTTTCCTTATGTGTTATTATAGAATCACAGAAACTTCATTTTCTATTAATGATAAGTGTATAATATACAAATAATCAAATATTTGTAATTAATACAAATATATGTGTGTGTGTCAAGAAATTCAATTAATAAAGGTTTAATTACATATCAAAATAATATTTACATTTTTTTTGGTAAATTGTGATCCAATTTAATCTATCTTAAATTTAAAAAAATGGAAAAACGTACAATTATGACCCTAAACTTTTGCTCTATATACAACCAGGATCCTAAATTAATTTTTTATACAATTAAGACCCTAAACTATATTTTGGCTCAAATATGCCCTTAAACTATATTTTTTTGGGACAAATACACCCTTCTATTAAAAATTATTTTAAATTAGAATTCAATTGCTTTATAAGTTTTAAAAATAGTTCCTTCAAAAAAAAAAGGTTTTAAAAATAGTTTATATGATTTAATATAAACATATTATATATGTATACTGATATTATGTTTATTTGCTTCATTGGAGTAAAATTTTAGGTCTTATTTACTAATAAAATTTAAATAATTTTTAAATAAATTGAAAAATATGTGCAAAAATTTCAACATTATTGATTTTAATATATTACTCTACTAGTTTTTTGTATTCTTTGTATTTGGATGAGAGTTATTACAAACGAATGTGTAAGAATTTTTAAATATACAGTTGTAGTCCATTATGTATTATAACAAGTGCAATGCAATATCTTTTAATAAAAATACAATAAATATTGAATTAACACGATAAATGAATGGAGGGTACATTATATTTAAAAATATGTATCAATAATAAAATTAAAAATTATTTTTAAAATTTTAATTTAAAATTAATATACAACTTATATTTTTTGTAAAGGATAAATATACAAATTATTTTTAACTCCACATTATACGCAAGTTTTCCCTAGTTAATTATAATTAAGGTTGGAATAACATTTTTGTTTGAATTAATCAGCTTTAGGAAATATAAGTTAATATGTATAAATTAAAATCAAATCTTTCTAATTTTATTACTCTTTTTAATAGAAGAGTATGTTTGTCCCAAAATATATAGTTTAAGAGCTTATTTGAGTCAAAATAATAGTATAATTTAAAGTCCTATTTGAAATAGAAAATAGTGTAGATCGAAGACAATTAGTTATATTTTGTCATAATTACAAATCTGAACATACTAGTAGGTGTCGTATTATTTTTGGGAAGGAGCAACTATATGCGTTCGTTACCTTAATTGCAATTCAACCACCAAGTTTGACCTTTTTTTTTTTCACTATCCAAATTATATAGTAGTATTAAATTGTAATTAAGCGTGGTAATTTTATTTGTAATTATAAGTCAAACTAAATTGAAATTTTGTTTATCAAAATTTAAAATTATATTATAATTTACAAAAAGTATTATCGGCAGTTAAGCCACTTATGAAATACCATGTTAGATATATATTAAAAGTGGAAAATGATGATCTAGTCTAGTAAAATTATCAGTCGTTTCGCAAAAGTAACCACATAATTTTTTATCAAAGTGAATGAATTTTGTCATAATAAAAGAAAACCGTAACTATATAATTTCTTTATCCGCACGTCTTAGATATCATTTCAAAACGAAAGTGTATTCTCCCTTAAACCAAGTAATGGATTATTTAGTTTACATGAGTTTTACGTGAAACTATCTTATAAATGAGAGGAGTTTTCATTTTAGCATTAAAGATTTAAAGTCACATTGTTATTCAAAAAGTAAAAATATGTGTTTAATACGGATTTAATATGATTTTAAATGACTAACAATAATAAATAATATGAGAGGAAAACACTTGGTTTAGCCAGTGAATTGATTACCCACTTATTAGATAATCAATTTTATTTGAAAAACTTAATTAATGCACTAAATTTCATTAGCAATAAAGGATATACTTAAATAGACAATCATTTAATAATTCACCTGAACTGCACATTGACAATCCTGCCTTTACGGATTCTCTACTTAAGTATTTCACTTAAGAAGAAAATATATGTACAGTATTCATTAACATTCTATATATAAAATAATTTGTATGTACATATTATTAATTTAAAATCAGTACAAGATTATTTTGGTGAATTACTTAAATTAGTTAATCTAAGATATTATTAAATAAAAATCGAATTTTTTATTCATTTACATTAATCATTTAAATTTCTTCAAATTAATATGGTCATTTCCTTGTTTTTATTTAAATTATATTTATCCATCATTATAATGCATATCTAGATTTTATGGAGTACATCATAATGAAATATACGAAAAATTATAAGAATTTTTAGCATTACAAACTTGTGAGTCTCGATTCACTAATCGGACCATCGAACTCTAAATCATAAAATATTATGTTTACTTAAATTACTATGTTTATCTATCATATCACTCAATATTAAATTTTATTCAAGTTAATATGTTTATATATATAATTAGTTTTATTTATATTATGATTAGATATACAACAAAAATAAAAGTAGTCTCACTATCTCATGGATCTTGATTCGTTGATTGAACCATAGAATCTTTAAATCGTAAACTACAAACTTTATTTACCAGTCAATATTAAAATTTCTCTGAAGTAACGCGATTATCTAGTTTTTATTTATATTACATATATGCAAAAAAAAAAATACTAGTGTCATTATTTTGTGAGTTTCAGTTCAGTAGTCGGACCAGTGAACCCCAAATTATAAACCACGAGACCTAACTCACCTCTCTAAATTAAAATTTCTCAAAATTAATATGTTTAACTAAGTTTTATATATTATAATGAAATGCACGGAAAAAAAAATTGTAGTGTCGCTATCTTGTGAGTTTTGATTCACATATTAGACCATCGAAATTTACATCATAAACTATTATTTTATTAATACTATGTTAACTATTATGTCACTTTGAATTAAAATTTATTCAAATTACTATGTTTATTTACCGTGTCAATCTAAAATAAAATTTATTCAAAATACTATGCTTATTTGAATTCTATTTATATTATGATTAGATACACAATAAAAATAAAAGTAGTCTCACTATCTTGCGAGTCTCAATTCAATAGTCGGACCATCGAACCGTAAGTTGTAAACCACGAGCTTTATCACACTACTCTAAATTAAAAAGTCCAGTTTACTATGTTTATCTAAGTTTTATAAATATGCAAAATAAAATAAAAATAAAAAGTAATACTGTCACTATCATGTGAGTCTCGATTCACCAGTTAACCATCGAACTTTTAATAGAATTAGTAGACTCACTTACTTCTCGGTCTCAATTTCCTATTCACATTATTGAATCCTAAATTGTAAATCACAAACACTATAACATCATTTTAAATTAAATTTTCTTCAATTACAATGATTTTATAAGTTTTATTCATAATATAATTAAATATGAAAATTAATAAACGCACTCTCTTGCGAGTCTCAGTTCTCTAATCGGATATCGAACTCTAAATAGTAAACCACAAACACTAGGATATCATTCAAAAAACAATCTTCAAAACACCATGTTTGTCTAACTTTTATTTATATTAAAAATAAAATTAATAAATTAATAAATTCACTTCCCTGTGAGTGTCGATAAATAGAATCTCATTTATGTATGTGATTGTTTTATACGTATTTATAATTATTTCATACTGCCAAATATTTATTTATATACTTAGATAACATGTCAAGGTAATTCAAATGATTATTCATACATTGTTATTAATTTTATATAATTTTTCCTCCATATATTTTGTTAAGGAACGACGTGGATAATAATATTTGAGAATTTTATTGTTATTTAATTTTAAAATTGAGAGTTAGTAAAGACGGAGTGAGAATAAATAGTTTATTCTTGTTTTGAAAAGTTTATAAAGTTAGTATTTAATAAGGTGAGAGAAAAAATGAATTAATTAGGGGAAATGAAATAATTAATGGGATTGGTTGCACACTTTTCGGTGTTAGTTTTTTCTATATTTAATTATATTTTATATATTTTATTTTATGGTGGGTAGATTACTTGCTAGGTAAACGTAGCATTCTCCAATCCGAGAATGAGACATTAATTGCTATGAAGATTGAAGTAATAAATGAAGAATAAGAAGAAATAAATGTACAGAGATTTGTCAAGTTGTAGGCTTGAGCTTTAAGGTCAGTAATTTGTTGGGTTTGATACCTTCCTTCTAGCGTCAATTGTTACTGTATTTATCGTGTGTATAAGAGTAGAACATTTATACTAGTTAAACATATATATGAGTACGAACATGAGCATTGCGGGAGGAACTGGTGAGTGTCTCTCTTGAATATGGTTTTGGGTGTTCATGAAGATGAACTCCCTAGCCTTAAGTGTTGTATATATGTGGGAGTGTTTGTGGGGAGGAAGATAATGATCCCTCTTTACAATGGGTTGGGTATCTAACCCAAGTTTTTCACTAAGAAAGTAATTATGACCCTTTATTTTAGGGTATTATTTACAACTTTAGATTTAATAAACAGTGGTAAATTTACTTTACAATATCTTATCAGTACTTCGATATCTTCACTGATGACGAGGTCAAGGTGCGATCTTCGGACAGTCGCGGTAGCTCGTCTACCGGGTTGTTCAGTGCCGAGATCCTGTTGTCAAGGCCTAAACCCCGATTCCGGTATACCTTGGTTCTGAGATAGTATTTAGGTCAAATACGAAATTATTTGTGCCACAACCAGTAATATTTTAATTTAAAATATAACTAGATTAGAGCACCACAAATCGTAATATATACTTAAATGTGATATGTATTTATCATGTATGAAGCTGTTGCAATTTTTTTATCATATATATATATATATATATATATGAGTATGTATAGAGTGAAATTGATTTATATATAAATCACTGAAGGGTATCAGTTATTTTCACTGAACAGTATTAGTTGTTTTTACTGAAGAGTATTACTGGTTTACATTGAAGAGTCTTAGTTCATTTTCACCGAACAACTAAAACTTTTTAGTGTAAATCAGTAATACTTTTCAGCGAAAATAACTAATACTATTCAATGAAAACAACTAATACCCTTTACGGATTTATGTATAAACCAGTTTCACTCTATACTTGTTCAAATTCTTGGTAACCTCTTACTTTCATCTAAAAAAAAGCTTCGAATTTGAAAAAAATATAAACAAAATTAAAATCGTGGTAGTTAGTTTAATCAAACAACATCCTAATGTTTTACTACTATATTTCTGGGTAAGAGAAGAAGATTGGACTCAACGCGCTTTCACACAAAAAATTTAGTTGACTCCCAAGTCAAGAAAGAGTGACACGTTCGCAGATTGCAGGTCACTTTGACCCAAAGTTATATTCCTACACATGTTTCATTTTTTATCGGAAAGGGATCTTAAATCTTAATTTGTCTCTCTTTCCATCGATTTTTTTTTTCTTCATAAATCGGCTTAGTTTTTACTTGTTATCTTGATAAAAAAAAAATTGCAATTAACTACTAAATTTTCATAATAATTAATTCGTAATATAATTCATTTATTTTTAAATTGATGTTGCTTTAAGTTTAGCTTTCACAGTATACATGTTATTTCTTTTATTAAGCTAATGTGACATGCAATTTCAAATTATCTTTATGTTCATATAGTATGAGATATCTATAATATTATCTTTATATAATAACCGATATTTCTATATTAAGAAAAGAAAAATAGAGAACTCAAATGAGAAGTATTTGAAATTTGGTTTATTATCTTATTTTGTGTTTTTTCCTCAAAAAATAAAAATAAAAAATCGTTTACTACTATATAGCACGGTTGTGTTGTGTATTTTATTCCTAGTCAAGTTACTAATTAGACGTACACGAGTTTTTTTTATACTAACATATAACTTTGCAAATAACTATCAAGGTAAATGTATGCTTGCACACTCTATTTTTAAAAGTAGATTATGTGTGAAATTATCTCATGATATGAGACAATAAAATTAAGTATAAATTTGACATAGTGCATTAATATTTGTATGAAGGCTGTTGGTGAACGAATCTAATCGTGAGGATTAGTGGCTGTTTTAATCCGTTTTTACGTCACCAATCAATAACGTGTGATTGATTACCACCGTAAATGGTAAATCGGGGTTTAGGTTATCGAATTCGGATATATGAAAATCGAAATTGAAATAATTTCGTATGCGTGCGCGTTAAGGTGTACTTGTGTGTGTTTTGGAGTGTTTATGAATTTTTTCTTGTATTTCATAAGCTGGAGAGCAACTATTTATAGAGACGAGCAAGCAGGAGGTGTCTCTGACTCTTGGTCTCCCTAGCCTGCATGCTTGACATGTGTCCTTTGACTCTAGTTTGACCTTATCTAAGCTAAATCTTAGTTACAAAGTCTTCTTTGGTCTTATCTCGGACTCATTGTTGTTCGCCTAGGTCGGCTTGATGGATCTTGTTGATTCTCCAACCGAAAGTTGTTCGCCTCTTGAGGTTGTACTTGGGAAGTTGTTCGCCTTATGCCTTTGTTTAGCTTGGCTTTGGGATCTTTGTCCTTTGTTCACTTGTACACCTCCTTGGCTATTTGTTGTATCATACTCTGACCAAATTGTTCGTCATGGATGACTTCACAGTTGGCTCATTCTTGGTCCCGGGCCTTAATACCTGTTCGCCCATTAGTTGTTCGTCGGGAGAGTTGTTCGTCACTTCGTACACCTCCCAGGTTGGTTAATGCGCCCAATTAGTGATTTTCTTTGTTTTAGACTTCAATAATTGTTCGCTCCATATCTAGATGATGTTCGCCTATCAACAATTGCCCCCTATCCTGACTAGATGTTGCATCAGACGAGTAATTTTGCGGCGAGCAACTGTAGTTAGGATATCGTCTTGACCAAGATTTGGACGAACAGCATCTCTGTGACGAGCAATGTTGGAATAACCGTTTCGTCTTCCCACGATCTGGGGAGATCACGAAGATGACGCCAGCGCAATGATTGCGCGCCGCTCACGCGCGAGCAGCCCCAAGGCGACGCGCCCCTATAATTATTTATAGGTCCTTCATCTTCTAGTTCAGCTCGGAATTTACCCCGTTTTCTCTCAATTGAGCCCCAGAACTTTCGGAAAATTACGCCTGGGACCCCGTTTTTTCCTGGGGTATAAATAGTGGGAAAACTGAAAATTTTCCCACTTCTCTCCCACTTGCTACAGTGCTCCGGCGATTTCCTTCCTCCTCCGGCGATTCCAAGCTTCTCCGGCGTCTATTCTTCCAGTGTTTGGCCTCCAATCTTTGAAACAAGGTAGTTATCCTCTTATTTCTTTTCTTTTCTTTACTTTTTCTCTCGAAATCGCCATTGCCGCCGTGTGGGTTAGAGCGCCATCGTCTTCTCCGGGACAACGCCACCGTCTGCAACTCTTTCTACCGCCGCCTGGAATTTTCTTTCTCTTCTATGTCTTCGCACTCGAGCAATAAGACTGAGGAGACCTTAGACCCACTCTTTCCAGTTGCGATCCCCGTCGATCAACCTCCCTTCGAGATTTCCTCGGCGTCGGATCTTCACGTGGATTCTGTGGTTCGCTCTGTGGAGGACACCGGTGTGGGCCCATCTGGGAGAGAACTAACGGTTGTGGCGAACAAAAATCGGGACGAAAATTCTTCGTCTTCTGCCGAATCTGAAGATCCAGATCTCAACGAGCTCACTCGTGAATTTTTGGAGGGTATCAATTTTCCATCCCCAAGGATGCGGGAAAGTGAGATCCCGGCTGGGGTTGCTCGCCTATTCGAATGGCGAGCATATGCTGAAAGGTATGCGAACAGCTTTCCTCGTCCACAAAGACAAATAATGGACAAGGTGAAGACTGATTACCAGGCGAGCAAGATCAAGAGCGTTGTTCGCGAAGATGAACTGGACTCCATCCGGAAAGACTATAAGATCCCATATGATATCTACATGTGGGCACCTCAGAGGAAGGAAAGAGCTGATCGCCCACCTCCAGGGTGCACGGCGATCAACATCCACACCTTGATTGCCGGGCTGAAGTTACCTCTTCCACCTGTCGTTGGTCGATTCCTGGAGGCGACCAACTTGGCCATCACCCAAATTACTCCAATTGGGTGGATGAACCTTTTGGGCTCCATGTGCCTGTTCGCTTTGGAGGGGTACGTCGATCGGATCACTGCGGAAGAGATCAACTACCTGATGACAATCACAAGTTGCCCCCGAGGAGAAGATGGCTATCACTACCTCAAGGCCAGGACTGGGTTGAAAATGGTGGAAGAGGTGCCGAACAAGATTCGTGATTGGAAACAGCACTTCTTCTGGATTGGGGGTGATTGGCGAGCATCTTCTGGTCCACACGGCGGCCCTGGACGAATAAATTCTCCAGCAGCCTATGGAAAACTGAAACGTAAGTTCAATTCTTGCTCGCCTTTGGAGAGTTGTTCTAATTTAACTTTTTTTGTTTGTTCGCAGGCCCTCGTCTACCCAAGTGGAATTCGGAAGAAGAGTTGAGCTCCGAGTTCCTGTTTACATCGTGCTTGGTCGGCCTCCGCAATAAAGCAGATAGGACTATAGACTATCTCTGCCGATCAAGGTGTCAAAAAGCTGCTCGCCTTTTGACTTACCCACATCATTTGGAGGCTCAAGCTGAGGTGCCCCCTGGTATGGAAATTCCTAACTCCCTGCTCAAGTTTTGTTCGTCGCTAACATGTTTAACTTGCTCATCTAATTTTAACTTCTTTTTTTTTTTTTTTTTTTTTTTTAGCCGAGCAAGTAACAGTCGCCGTTCCCCCAAGCTACGCTCTTCTTGAACAGAGGGTCCTTGAAATGGGGCCACCAAGAGGGAAGAAAAGGAGAGGGGACCCTCCACAAGCCGTGCTCGCCATGTCGAACAGGCCTGAGGGGGCCAAAGTTCCAAGACCGGCTGCCCCCCCAGTTCAGATTCGGTCTCCTCCCGTCTCCCCACCTCGTGGTGGCAAGCGCCTTAAGAAGGCTGATGGGACCCCACTGGCCGGAGACGTCCCCGGCAAGGGGAAAGAAAAGGTGGGCGAAAGCCATGCTCGCCACGAAGAGGATGCTATAAGGCGTTCTGGGGAGCCCACGGAAAGGTCGGGGAAGGCGAGCAAGGATGTAGGCTCGCTCCGTGGCCCAGAAGATCTTACGTTCCTTGGATGGGACGATCGGAAGTTTGCCGAGTAAGTATCTATCCTCTCTTGCCGAACAACTTTCATCCATTTTTTTATTTTTCTAAGTATCAATTGCTTTTTTGTTTGCAGATACCGTGCCGATGATTATCCCGGCCGAGCAAGTGTTGTACATCAGTACGCTTGCTCGAAGACTCCCGTAAACATAAGGGAGATTCCCGGCGAACATGTTCGCAAGGCGACGGAGTTGGTCGCCCGGGCCTGGACGCGTCCTCTGGACAAGGCCATCCTTCAGCAGGGGCAGATGGACAATCTCCATCTCTCAATGATGCTCGTCGCCAACGGCCTCGTCACTGCCCAAAGGGCAATCGCCCAAGTTGCCGAGCAGGAAGAGTCTGCTCGCCACTATGCTAGTACAGCTCGGCAACTCTCTGAAGAAAAAGATGGCCTGGTGAGCCAATATGAGGCCAAGATTGCTCGCCTTAACAACCAGATCAATGTTTACATTGATGCTGAACACAAGCGCCTTGAAGAGATTCAGGCCATGTCCAAAGAGCTGAAGGATAAGGAGAATTTGCTCGGCGAGGGAGAGAAAAGATTGACTTCGGCCGAACAAAGAATTGCTGAGCTCGAGGTGGAGAATGCTCGTCTCCGGGAAGCAGAGGCCAACCTCTTCACCCGCGAGCAACTTGAAGAGGAGGTTCAAACTCGCACCGGCCCCATCTCCAATCTTGGATATATTTGTGCCTACGCGGACAGCATCCGTACGGCTGATGCCTATGACTACAAGGAGATGGTGGAGGAGATGGCTAAGGATTTGAATGAGTTCCTCGAGAACTATCCTCCGCCGAACAACGTCAAAATCCAATTGGCGGATTTGGCTGTGCTGGGGGTTAAACTGGATAAACTCGACCCCAGCATCACCATCACTCATCCTCCACCAATTGTTGATGATGGCGAGCAAGAAGATGAACCGGCTGCCGCGGACGAGCAAAGTGCTAAAGAAGCGGAGGATAAGGCGGCTGAAGACCTTGCTCGGGACATGATTGTCGACCCCTCCGCCGAGCAACCTCAAGATCCTCCTCCCGCCGAACAGCAGTAGTTTTTAGGACTTAGCTTTTTCTTCATCTCTTTTGTAATAGTTGCTCGTTCCTTTTTTGTGGTACTTGTAATGGCTGCTTCCAGCTTGTACTATTTTTGGGGCTTAATGCCTTTCTTTAATGGAAAATGTCTTTCTCATGTTCGCTCATTTTCTTATATATGTCAATTGCCTTTACATTTCTGTCAATGCTTTTACAATTATGACATATAGTATTGGGCTTTTGTTCGAATTGAACTTTGCCTTTAGTGGAATCAGGGTTTAGCCTTAGGTTCTGTTCGTTTTAAAAAACAAACAACCTTTAAGTGGCTTTGGTCCTTAGGTTCTGTTCATTTTAAAAAACGAACAACCTTTGAATGGACTTGTACCTCGAGCTTTTGGACTTTTCCTCTTTTGACGAACAACTATTATATTTACATTGCAAAATAATTACAAGTGTTATAAGACTGTCCATCACTATCATATACAATCTGACGAACAGCTTTAAACACAAACTAAAACTTGCTCGCTTATAATATTTTTTGCCGAGCAACTCTATCTATAAAATCAAAAGCACTAGCACCAGACTATACAACGTGCCGAGCAACTTTTGAATCTATACTTAAGAAAATTTTAAAAAATTAGGCAAGTTTTTAGCCTTCCTTCAACTCATACGCATCCCTTGCCCCCCAAGACATTTGTTCGCCCAACTTTATTGATAGTACTTCTTTAGATGTACAGCATTCCAGGAGTATTGGGCCGGCTTGCCTTCCATGTCCTCAATATCGTATACGCCATTGACGTATTTTTCTGCTATTCGATACGGGCCCTCCCAAGTTGGTCCCAATACGCCTGGAGGTTGGGCGAGCAACTTTCTTAGAACCAAATCTCCAACTCTGAATTCCCTAACTTTTACATGGGAATTATAGTAACGCTCTGCTCGCTGCTTGTATGTGGCATTCTTTAGCTCGGCATTCAATCTTTTTTCTTCGAGCAAATCCAATTCAGCATTTAGAGCAGAGTTGTTCGCCTGTTCATCAAAGTTGGTCGTCCTGAATGTAGTGGCCTCTAACTCAATTGGTATCACAGCCTCTGTTCCGAAAGCCATTGCAAAGGGTGTTTCTCCGGTGCTCGACCTGGGAGAAACTCTGTATGCCCATAAGACTTCTGGAAGTTCTATAGACCAACTGCTTTTACTCTCCGCCAGTCGCACTTTTAACGTATGCTTTATGATTTTATTTACGGCTTCAACTTGTCCATTCGACTGGGGGTGATAAGGTGTGGAGTAATGTTTCTTGATCCCCCACTTCGTACAGAATTCTCTCAACTCTTGTCCATCAAACTGTGGACCATTGTCTGTCACAATTGCCTGTGGAACTCCGAAACGACAGACAATGTTCTTCCAAATAAAGTTGATCATCTTCTGCTGTGTTATATTCACCATAGCCTCTGCTTCCGCCCACTTTGTGTAATAATCGACTGCCACGACGGCGAATCGAACGTTTCCAACTCCAGCCGGGAAAGGACCAATGATGTCCATCCCCCATCTTGCAAAAGGCCATGGGCTGTACACTGACACAAGTTCCTGAGCCGGGGTATGGATGCCTGGGGCAAAAATCTGACATTGATGGCAAGTTTTGGCTTTTTTGACTGCGTCTTGACGTAAGGTCGGCCAATAATAGCCTTGTCTGATTGTCTTGTATGCCAAAGCTTGCCCCCCAGTATGATTTCCACATACTCCAGCATGTATCTCTTCAAGTACTGCTTGCCCTTGCCCCCTAGGCAAACACTTGAGAAGTGGGATTGATATTCCCCTTTTGTAAAGTTGCTCACCCACCAGAGTATATCTGGCGGCTCGCTTTATTAGCTTGGCAGCTTCAAAAGGGTTGTTTGGTTTTTCCCCATTTCTCAAGTATTTGACTATACTTGTTCTCCAGTCTTCTTCTTCGCTGGTTTGATCGTCGAGTTGATTGACATTATAACTTACTGTTGATGGATCTTTCATCTTTGTAACTATAATATCTGCCAACTCTATGGGGCCTTCACTCGTTGCTAGTCGGGCAAGCGCGTCTGCTTGAGTGTTGCTCGTCCTTGGAATTTGCTGTATGAAAACTTGCTGCAACATGGACATCAGGTGAGCAACAATCCGTTGATACTCGATCATGTGATCATCTTTTGCTTCGTATTCACCTCGGACTTGGTTCACAATCAATTGTGAATCGCCAAATATTTGCAAGCGTCTGACACCAACTGCGAGGGATAGGTGGAGACCAGCGATAAGAGCTTCATACTCAGCTTCGTTGTTGGTTGCCATGAAGCCAAATCTGATTGCCGAGGTAAATACTTGTCTGTTTGGACTTATTAATACTACTCCTGCCCCCGAGGCTATGTTGGTTGATGATCCGTCCACATAGAGATGCCAAGGATGATCAAGTCCTCTCGTCGGATCTGGTGGGAAAGTTAGTTCGACTATAAAGTCGGCTAATGCTTGCCCTTTGATCGCCGTTCGAGGAGCATAGGTCACCCCGAATTGGCTAATTTCCAGTGACCATTTTAAAAGACGACCTGCAGTGTCGGGGCGATGGAGAATTTGCCTGAGCGGGAAAGTTGTTAGAACTTCGACTTGATGGTCAAAGAAGTATGGTCGTAACTTTCTCACGCTCATAACCAAAGCATACGCCAGCTTTTCGGTTGGGGCATATTTGATCTCTGCTTCATGCAAAGCCTGGCTGACGTAATATATAGGTTGGTGGAATTTGCCGTCTTCGCGCACCAAGACAGAGCTGATGGCAACTTCTGATGCGGCTAAGTATAAAAAGAGCTTTTCTCCTGGGACTGGTTTTGATAAGATTTTGACATCTCCCAGGTAGTCTTTAAGTTGATCGAAGGCCGCCTGGCAGTTGTTAGTCCATGCAAACTTTCCTTTTTTGACGGCCTCGAAGAATGGACGGCACTTGTCCCCCGACCTGGATATGAATCGGTTCAACGCTGCTAGGCACCCGGTGAGTCTTTGCACCTCTCTCACTGAACGTGGTGGCTGCATATCCAGGATGGCTTTAACTTTTGAAGGGTTGGCCTCAATTCCCCGCTGGCTAACAAGATGACCCAAGAATTTCCCTGAATGGACTCCAAAGCTACTTTTCTTTGGATTCAACTTCATGTTATAGTGTCGAAGAATTTCGAACACTTGAGTCAGATGTTGAAGATGGTCTTCCTTCTTGGGACTTTTGACCACGATATCGTCTACATAGACTTCAACCGTGTCTCCAATTTGTTGATCAAACATCTTGTTCACCAGTCTTTGATATGTTGCTCCAGCATTTATGAGGCCAAATGGCATTCTCTTCCAGCACAGCAAGTTTTTGTTAGTATAAAAAGCTGTGCTTTCTTGATCGTCAGGATGCATTGGGATTTGATGATACCCTGCAAAAGCATCCATGAATGTTAGCATTTCGTGACCCGCAGTGCTGTCCACCAATTGATCGATGTGCGGGAGAGGAAAGTTGTCCTTCGGGCATGCTGCATTCAAATCTGTAAAGTCTATGCATAGCCTCCAGGTTCCGTTCGATTTTCTCACCAGCACAGGGTTTGCTACCCATTGTGGACAAAGTGCTTGACGGATCAGATCGTTGTCTAGCAGCTTTTTAACTTCTTCATTCAACGCTTGATATTTGTCTGGGCCGTACTTCCTTCGCTTTTGATGGACGGGCTTTTTTGCTTGATTTATGTTCAGCTTATGACAAGCATGTTTCGGGTCTATCCCCACCATATCTGCATGAGACCAAGCGAAGACATCTAGATTCTTGGTGAGGAACTCTTTCATTCGGGATCTGTAAGGCTCTGGGAGCTCAGATCCTATGAATAATTCAAGATCCTCGTTGTTGGGATTAACTTTGAACGCCTCCAGCTCTTCGACTGGGGTTGCTCGTCGTTTTTGTCCCTTCCAACGGGGATCAAGTATGGGTTCCTCAGGGTTGGAATCATTTTCGATGTCCATTGGCTCTGCCCCCAGGCGGGGTTCAAGATCATCAGTTGGCTCCGTCCCATTGTTGTTCGTTTGTACTTGGCCCTCCAAGTCCTCCACTGAAGGTTGTTCGTCATCACCCCTTTGTTGTTCGTCAGATGGAGGTTCCTCGCGGGTGGTAACGAGTTGTTCGTCCAACACTTGCTCGTTCAAGTGCTGTTCGTCAGCATCCATGTGGTCGTCTATGTCCATCATATTGTTCAGTATTGATGGTTCGTCGATGGGATAACTTGCTGCTTCCATCATGGATATTTGTACAAATTTTGCTCGTAGCTGTTGAACGCATTCTCGTGCTCTCCGTTGGTCTCCCTTAATTGTGCCTGTTCCACTAGCTGTTGGAAATTTCAAACAATAGTGGTAAGTGGAACACGCGGCTTTAAATTCATTAAGAAAAGGTCGGCCAAGAAACCCGTTATAGGTCGACTCCTGGTCTACAACCAAGAAATCTACCATTCTTGTTATATTTCTTTCGGGTTCATTGGCCGTTACAAGTTGTACAGCTAATGTTACAATTCCCAACGGCGTTGTCACAGCATTTCCGAAGCCTACAATTCTATGTGTTGTACTCCGAACATAACCCGAATAATCTCCCAGATTATCGAGGGTCTTCTTGAATAAGATGTTCGTGTAGGCTCCGGTGTCCACCAACAGTCTGTGGACTCTGGTCCCCATAATCTTGGCACAGATTACGAGCGAATCGTTGTGCGGAGTTAAGACGCCTTCAGGGTCTTTTTCGGTGAAAGTTAATTCTGCCGTTTGCATGATAGACGGCTTAACTCCCATCTCTTGTACTTGGCCAATCGCTCGTAGCTCCGCTTTCCTCTTCCGGTTAGAGTCAGGTGGTTGTCCATCAAAACACCCTCCTGCGGGACCTGCGGGTTCCATCATGAACAGGTCTTCTAAAGGTTGAGCTGGCATACTGGGAACTGGTCGCCCGGGTTTGTTGTTTCTCTGAGGTTGACCATCCTCTTCGTCTTCTGAGTTGTTTTCCCGAGCTCTTTTCCCAGGTTGCCTTTTAACGAAATCGGAGAGCTTTCCCTCCTCATAAAATCGCCAGAGTTGCTTAAGCAAATCTCTACACTCACTCGTAAAATGCCCCACACTTTGATGGTAGGCACAATACTTGTTCGGGTTGAGTTTGCCAGTATCCTGACGGATTTTACGTGGTGGGGAAAGCAACTCTTTCTCCTTTACGCTCTCATACACAGTATCAACTGATGCTGTCAATACTTGGTTCAATTTTTCTTTCAAATCCGATCCTTCGGTGAATGCTTTCATATTTTTTGGGACCCTGTAGCTTGTCCCGACGGGCTTTTTGTTATTCTCCTTAGGATCAACTTTGTTCTCCCCTAAATTTGTTTGTAGGGCCTCGTGCATGGAAACGAAAATGCCAGCTTGATTTCTGAACTCGGCATAAGTCTTTGGGCACTTCAGACGTACCTCCTTCCATAACTTCGACCCTTTTTTCAATCCGGCCATCACAGCGACGATCTTTGTATCTTCGCTCACCGGTTCTCCTTCTAGCAAAACTTTATCGAATCTTTCCATAAACGCCCGGTCAGTTTCATCATCATTTTGTCTTAAATCTGATAGCCGGTGTTTTTGGGAAAGATACGACCCCGCCGTTGAAAAGTGAGAGAGAAATTCTCGACTTAGCTGAATGAACGAGTGGATTGATGCCGGCGGCATTGATGAAAACCACTTGTGAACCCGATCGCCTAACGTTAATGGAAAATTCCGGCATTGGGTGGCGTCGCTGGCCCCTACGGAGACCATGTAGTCTGTATACTTTGATAAGTGGACCCGGGGGTCAGTGATGCCCTCATATTGAATGCTTGCTGGGAATTGAACCTTTTTCTGGATCGGGGCCTTCAAAATGTGAGCTGCCAAAGGTGAGGACGGCATGCTGGTCGCTCCCATCCCCCTCTGTTGGTCTAGTTGCCCTTGCATGTTCTCCACAGCCCTCCTTAGGCTTGATAATTCATCAAGAGGTGCCCCCTGACTTGGAGGCTGTTCGGCGAGCAAAGGCATTAACCTTTCTGCTCGTCGCAGTCCCTCGCTTGGAGTGGGCACTTCTCGGACTTGCCACCTAATGTTGTTCGCCGCATTTGGCCCAAGGCGCCTAAAGGCTGACTGGGAGAGTCTTTCATGGACTGATGGGCGAGGCTGATCAAAAGTTGCTCGCCCATCTTCTGCTCCCCGGCGAGCAGCTTCTCGTTGATGGGGTTGGCTAAGTCTGTCTTGGGCACTGGAACGTGTTGTTCCATGGCTAGACATAGTTGTTCGTCCGCGACCAGACTCAGCCTGTACTTCTCTTTGGTCGACCACCTTGGCCTTTCCCTTATTTCGTCTGACTTGAGCACTATCAACTTCTCGTTGCTCGCCCCTGGTAGTCTTGGGCCTAACAACCTCTAGGGACTTGTCCCTTGGCCTTGCTTGTGTTGGCCTAACCTGCTCTTGTTGCCTCTGGAGGGCCTGGAGAGCAGCTATGGTTTTGGCCAACTCGTTGGGGTTGTTCGCCAAAGCCTCCATCTCAGGGGGGAGGTTATGTGTTATGGCTGTATGCTGTGACCTGTTCGCATGTTTTGGGTCACGGTCCTGGTGGTCGGCCGACGTGGCTCGGGTCTGAGATGCTCTCTTCGACAAACGTGATCCTTGAGTCTCTTTAGATTGAGGCATTTCAATTTAAATTATTTCTTAATTTTTAAATTGAAGAACACCAAGAACACCAAGAACACCCTTGTTTGTATCTCCAAATATTTCTTGAGATTTCCTTTGAATCTTCAAGTCTTCAACTTGAAGTTCTTGAGTAATCACACTAAACCGGAGGTTCGACACCCTCCTTCTAGCGCCAAATTGTTGGTGAACGAATCTAATCGTGAGGATTAGTGGCTGTTTTAATCCGTTTTTACGTCACCAATCAATAACGTGTGATTGATTACCACCGTAAATGGTAAATCGGGGTTTAGGTTATCGAATTCGGATATATGAAAATCGAAATTGAAATAATTTCGTATGCGTGCGCGTTAAGGTGTACTTGTGTGTGTTTTGGAGTGTTTATGAATTTTTTCTTGTATTTCATAAGCTGGAGAGCAACTATTTATAGAGACGAGCAAGCAGGAGGTGTCTCTGACTCTTGGTCTCCCTAGCCTGCATGCTTGACATGTGTCCTTTGACTCTAGTTTGACCTTATCTAAGCTAAATCTTAGTTACAAAGTCTTCTTTGGTCTTATCTCGGACTCATTGTTGTTCGCCTAGGTCGGCTTGATGGATCTTGTTGATTCTCCAACCGAAAGTTGTTCGCCTCTTGAGGTTGTACTTGGGAAGTTGTTCGCCTTATGCCTTTGTTTAGCTTGGCTTTGGGATCTTTGTCCTTTGTTCACTTGTACACCTCCTTGGCTATTTGTTGTATCATACTCTGACCAAATTGTTCGTCATGGATGACTTCACAGTTGGCTCATTCTTGGTCCCGGGCCTTAATACCTGTTCGCCCATTAGTTGTTCGTCGGGAGAGTTGTTCGTCACTTCGTACACCTCCCAGGTTGGTTAATGCGCCCAATTAGTGATTTTCTTTGTTTTAGACTTCAATAATTGTTCGCTCCATATCTAGATGATGTTCGCCTATCAACAAAGGCGAATGTTAGTTTATATTGTCTCATATTATACAGTCTCACACAAGTTTTTGCCATTGAATTTTGAAAAAAAATAATTTAACATGTCATGTAGAATTTACACTAAAGATAATGGTGGCAATTACATAAGTATTCTTACAGAATTAAAAGGCAATCTTTTCTATTGGTTTAACATTTACTTTCCAGCTATATATACATATTTTTTTTTAATAAAAGTTGGTTTAATTTTTCTTTTCATTTTTTATAAAGTTAACCTAAAAAAGTTTATATAGTAATTAATAAATAATAATACATCATGGGCCCCCTTGAGAAAAAAAAAAAACATCATGGGTACTTAGCTGCCTTAATATTAAAGTAATATTTTTTTATAGAAAGAGTAACGTATATAATATCCACACTTGTGACACTTGTTTAAATAATAGTGTCTATTTGACTCTTTTATATTTTGCAGTTAGTGAAGGTGCTCTTAATCAGGCGTGTGTAGCCGGCAACAACAATATTTTAGTGCAAGTAAACAAATAAACACCTCCCAGTTCTTGTAGAAAATCACGTTGGCCAAAACTTAAATCAGCGGCTGTTAATCATCTCAACTCTCAACTTGCAAATAAACGGCTATGATCTATCGGCATCGCCCTCCGAATTTGCCTGATTTAGATTCCCTATTTATTACTATTGACTCCCTGCTTAGGTTTCAGTCTCCATGCTTGAATCTCGTGGGGAAATAAAATGCAAATGCATATATGTCTAATTCGTGGAAGAGATAACAAATTGATGGAAATTATTTGTTGAAATAAGAAAAAGGACCCTAACTCACACCCCAAAAAATTCCACACACTCAATATTTGATTTTTTTTTTTTTTCTGTCTCCTTGTTTGTTAGGCTTGATAAGATAGATATTAATGTTCAATCCCACACTATCTCATGTTTGTTACCGTGTTGGAATAATACCTTTAACCCGTTATAATTTTTTGACCCGGTATTGCAATACATTTTTAAAGGTATTACCCATCCCACCCTCCCCATGGTATTACTTAATACCTCTCCTACTTTTTACTTTATTAGTGTAAATGAGGGGTATATTTGTCATTTACTATGTTATCCCATTAAATAATGCATAATAACAAACACGAAATAAGAGTTATCACTTATAGCTTATCACTTGTAACAAATACTTGAATAAATCTACCACGTGTTAATTAATCAACTGTATAGTATCTCACCTTATTACAAACATGGTAACAAACGAGTAACGGTACAAAGTTTTTCAAATTTTTTTTTTCTAAGTTGTGTTCGCAGATAGAACTATAAACATATGCATGATAATCTGGCTAAGCGACAATCAAATTGCACTTTATTTATATTTTGATCGAACATTATCAGAGGACACAGGAATTTTTTTTTAGTAATTTATTGTTTCATCCAAATCTTTTGTCATCTCATATTGTTCGTATGGACTAATAATACTAAATGTTTTTTTTTAAGTTAACACTAAATATCATATTATAATGTAACAATAATATAAGTATGTTACTATAAACCTTATACCTATAAATTAAAAAAAAAATCACTCATCTACTAAGAATTAAAATATAGAAGTTTATTTCCTTTGAATAGTCAAATTTCAATCATGGTGTTTATCCATATGAAGTCACCTATAATCTTGTTCAACAAAGAATCAAAGTGCACAATATATCAAAGATCGGTTCTATAAGGGAAATACGTGGAAAATCTAATTTGTATTTTGAGGGAGTAATATATATAATTGTAATGAAATGGAGTAAAAGAGACGTGCATGTATAGAGGTTTTGTAGTGTGTCTAACGACACTAGTAAAAAAATATTTAAATATACATTATATATTTCAAATTATAGTTATGTATTTATTTAAAGTTCGTAAAATGTTAAAAATACCCCTGTTTAGTTTGTCGATATTATTTTTCACTCAATAAGTAAGGGTATATCAGAAATATGTAGTTAAAATCCAAAATTCCAAGCACTAATAAATAATGTTTTGGTTTAAATAAAATATTAAACATGATTATTTTTATAGAACGAATGAAATACATATCAATAATGTTAACTAAATTACATTAGGTACTGTTGATTGGGTGGTGGCTTTGATGAGAAAAATAAGACTGAATTAACAAAGTTATTGAAATCATTAATTCCTTTAAAATATAAATTTCTTAAATTAACAAAATACTTTCATTGTTCATTAAAAATATGTATACACATTCTTTTGTTGGAAATCATTGTTTTACCATCACCTTCACCATCAATTATTTTATATATAAATGTACCTATAATATTCTTAGAATGTGGTTGGTACAAAAGAAGACATGAGAAAGAAAATAGGAATGAAAGTGGTGGGAAATAAAAGTCATTCCTCACAGAACTTGAGGATTCTTTGATATTTAAGGAATCAAATCATCATTCATCAAATGAAAGTAATATATCAAACATCTACTTAGTTTTCATTTCCATTTCTCTATCTTCATATACTGCAACCAAACATCCCCTTAATTTATTTATTTTATTTAAATTTGTATCAACTCAACGAATGTAGTTTTAATGATGAACGGAGGGAGTCGGAAAGATAAACATTACTTTATTATTACTTCACAATCAATTATTTTATTTATATAATTTTAAAAAAAAATCTGTAACCGGCTCAAATGAACATAATTTAAACAATGGATAGGAGGAGTCAGGGAGATTAAAATTACTCTAGTCAATTCACGTTGGTAGTTTTATACACCGGGGCGGGCCCCATCAGTTTACAGTCCACAATCCACAACGAAGTAGGAGTGTCAATAGCAATATAGCATAACGGACATGTGTATATTAGCGTAGCCATCATAATAGAAAGAAAGAAAAGTTGAATTAAGAATATCTCTCACATTTTAAAGCGCCACGATATTTCCAGGACCCTTCCTTGAAACCCCATAGAAACATCTCTCCTATTTCCCGGCTCTTTCAATTTTTCCCGCTTTCCATTTCCTCTTAAATCGATCAGTTTATTCCCCCCTTTTCACTGCCGGAATCTTTCCACGTTCGCCAAATTTTTACTCACAACAGATTACAGTTGACGATTATTTTTTGGAATCAGATCTGATCTGAATTACGAAATACTATATTATATAATTCATGCTGAATTAATTACTATTTCCGGAATTTACAAAGAAAGAGGGAGCAAGATGCACAGTCAGTATATGGAATCCCCCAGCAGTATGGCGGCGAGAGAAAAACGGAGCTTGGATCCGAGCAGTAGCCAGGAGGGTCAACCCGATAGGAAACGCCCAGCTCTCGCGAAGTAATTATACTATATTTTGTGTGTGCATTATTTCTGGATAATATTATTGGATGCTCATGCATACGTATAGTGGCGCTTAAATTGTTAAAACTGTGGTTGGATATAACTGAAGATTCGTGGAAGTTGACTTTTCAAGTGTTGCTTAGTTGTGTGTTTATTGTGTTTGAAATATATTTTGTATCTGTGGTTAGTGTTCTTCAGTGAAACAATCTGTGTCTCATTTTTGGCTTCTGAGGTACGGACTGATGATTTGGAGTTAACTTGTGTGTGTGTAATTGACGTTGGTAGAATGCTTATTTTAGTAAATTTAAGGGCTTCATGTGTGTGGTTTTGTGAAAACATTGAGAAGGTTTCATGATAGTGGTTTCCGGAGTCCCCACCGGATGCCTGTGTAAGTGGAGTGCTTCAACATCCTGTCATATTTGTATACTCGATGTGCATGATTATGCTCTATTCACTGGTATCTTTATATTTATAAAGTAAGTTGTGATAGTTCAAGATTTTAGTTAATCTTGCATTGCGTGTAGTACATTCAGTTCAATATGCACTGTATGCGATACCCCTATTATGCATCTATTTTGTGGAGTGTAAAGATTTTCTATCCCTTTGGAGACGTCTAATAATGTTACTGCATTTTCAAGGATTGTCTAGACTTTTTCTAATGTAAGTTCATGGTTGATGCAGTGTTATTGTGGAGGCTCTAAAAGTAGACAGTCTACAGAAGCTTTGTTCATCGTTGGAACCAATTCTTCGGAGAGTTGTAAGATTCTTCTTATATGGCAACCCTGTTCTTATTATCATAATATGTCATTCACTGTCTCAACCGATGCACCCAATTGTCTTCACATTTTAGTCCAATCTATTCTGCAATTTGATTTGACTTTTACAATTTATTCTTAGTAGTTAGATACAGGGCTAGTCAACAGTTCCACACGTCCACTATGGACTGTAATAATGTACTGTATTGTGCACATACAGTGAATTGTCTTCATTGGAATTTGGATCATTCTTCCTTAATGCTTGATATCAGTTTTAAGTTTTCCTAATATCCGTTCATGTTTGGCGTGGACATAATTGGCATCTCTGCTCTTGTTTCATATCTTTTTGTGTTGGATTGTTTGGACAATGGAAAAGATTATGTTATGCCCATAATAATTGGTCGTTGATATTACATTTTTTGCTGTACTCATGCACAGATGTTCACTAACTAGCTGTACATATTTGCTACATTCTTGTTTTTTGAATATGAAATTATGACGCGTTTCTGTCCTGTAGTTATAACCCAAATGGCCTTTTGACTACCAGGTTAGTGAGGAAGTGGAACGTGCCTTGGCGAAACTGGGCCCTGCCAAACTAGCCGGAAGGTATGACTTAACCGCCCTTAACTATTTTCCAAAGTTCATTCTTTTACTGATACCATTCCTAGTAATGTTTGGAGTTGTTCCATCTGTATTATTACTTCTGCCACACAAGGCACAACTCTTTGCCATTGTAAGCTGCATCCCCAATGTTGCTTCCATCTCTGTTTATCTGAAAAAAGTTCTATCATCGACAGTATTTTCAAGATATTCCCAGTTCTCTCTTTGTTGGTAGAATTCTAGTATTCATGTTTGGTGGACTAAATATACCAGCACTACAACTATTTTTTTTTTCTGTGTATTGCTACATAGCCTACATTATCCTTTTACTTGTGGAACAGAAAATCTCTCACCATCTGACATGACCTTGTCCGGATGATTACTTTTGCTTGATAGTTAATTTGTAATGCTTGTACAATTCAAGGGAATGGGAAAGGTTTCATCCCATTCTTCACTCCATACCAAACATGAATTCAATTCCATACCCTTTCCTTATACCTTTTAATGCTCAATCATGCTGGCTGCCTCCACACAGTATATTGATCTCCACTATAAACATGCAGGGTTTCTCCAAAAAGGATAGAGGGCCCTGATGGAAGAAATTTGCAGCTTCAGTTCAGGTCCAAGCTGTCGCTACCTCTATATACGGGTGGAAAAGTAGAAGGAGAGCAGGGTACTGCAATCCATATTGTGTTGGTCGATGCAAACACAGGCCATCTAGTAACATCAGGTCCAGAGTCTTCAGTTAAATTAGATGTTGTTGTGCTTGAAGGTGATTTCAACACCGAGGATGATGATAACTGGACTCAGGAAACTTTTGAGTCTCATATAGTAAGAGAGCGTCAGGGGAAGAGACCACTGCTTAATGGGGAGTTGCAAGTGTCCTTAAAGGAAGGTGTTGGTACCCTGGGGGAGCTGACATTTACCGACAACTCCAGTTGGATTAGGAGCAGAAAATTTAGACTTGGTCTCAAAGTTACCTCAGTTTTCTGCGAAGGCATTCGAATCAGGGAAGCTAAAACAGATGCCTTCACAGTCAAGGATCACAGAGGGGAATGTAAGCTTGTGCCAAACTCAGAAATCAATGATTTTTCTCTTATGGTGTTCACTCATTAGGTGGTAAATTTGCAATTTTTTTCTCTCTTTTGTAGTGTACAAGAAACATTACCCGCCTGCACTTAATGATGAAGTTTGGAGATTGGAGAAGATTGGTAAAGATGGACCGTTTCATAAGAGACTTAACAAATCTGGAATACAAACAGTGGAAGACTTTTTGCGATTTGCAGTGAGAGACCCACAAAAACTTCGAAATGTAAGTTAATCACTTCAAACTTCTTCCCTATCTATTTCCTCATCTACTTTATTCCTGCATGCTCATAATGGCTTCTTTGCAAAAAAAAAAAAATCAGATACTAGGAAGTGGAATGTCGAATAAGATGTGGGATGTCCTCGTAGAGCATTCAAAGACCTGTGTCCTGAGTGAAAAAGTGTATGTATACTATCCCGACGAGCCAAGAAATACAGGTGTTGTATTCAACCATATCTATGGATTCAGCGGTTTGATTGTTGACGGACAATATTATTCAATTGATTCCCTTTCCGACGGTCAGAAGGTCAGTGATTCCAATAGTAATGGCAGTGGCTTCTCATTAGATCATTTTATACTATTTGCAGTACTTATATTGAGATATTGTTACTTTGCAATCCTAAGGATTCATAACCAAAGTTGTAATATATTTCTTGTGCTAAAGGGTGGGCATAGTTATAAATAGCTATACAGGGTAAAGAGCATAATGCTTTTGAGTTTGCTTCTCTCCCTATTTTACCATTATTTAACCGTTCCCCTCACTCTTAATTTTGCATGACAGGTCTATGTAGACACGTTGGTGAAGAAGGCATATGACAACTGGACGAATGTCATAGAATATGATGGCAAATCTCTTCTAGGCTTTGATCAGAATAAAAGCTTGGATGCTCCTCATAATGAGCCCACAATTGTCCAACAAGATCAACCCATCTCTTTTGATCCCCTAACTCTACCTAGTGTCTCACCCTCAGTTCCTGCTGAACATCCTCTTGTGAACCCAGGATTAACCATAGGAGGTAAATGATGACACAGCTGGATTGGAAAAGCAATTTTCACTAATTGAACTTCATAGATTATTATGTTTCCCATACTATGTTTCACTAATTGACTCAAGAGGGCATCTGCTAAAAAATGAATTCTTTTGTTCTTTCACCAGGTCATAATGACAATATTGGAGGTCGATACACCATACAACCACAAAATATGAATCTAAATGTTCCTATACAGTTAGATGGTCTTTCATTTTCTCCTCATAACCAGCTGATTAGTCCAGTGCACCAAGCTCAGTCATCGGGAAGTGAGAACATGCTGGCCCTTGGTCCACCGCTCCCAATGACCCCTACCTTTCACACCGGGGCTACCTCAAATCTAACTTCTTATAGGAATTTGGATGATATACACGAGGATGAAATACGTGTGAGAAGTCACGAGATGCTTGAAAATGATGATATGCAGCATCTGCTTCGCATGTTCAGTATGGGTGGGAACGGTGGTCATGCTTCTTTTAATGCCAACGAGCCTAACTTCCCTTACTCACCTTACACCCCTTTCACCCCTTCAAACTTTGTTTTTGGTGAGGATCGTACGCGTTCATCTGGAAAAGCTGTTGTTGGGTGGCTCAAACTTAAAGCAGCACTAAGATGGGGCATTTTCGTAAGGAAGAAAGCTGCTGAGAGGAGAGCACGAATCGTGGAGCTAGATGACTTCTAGATGTTCATCCCCCATCATTTGTTTCCATATCTCGAAGCTCTTATGCTGGTTCTAGAAGATTCGTGTGCTGTTTGAGCTCAAGTTCATACGCACATGGAAATCTTCGTAGCTGCAAAGTGATCACTTTGGTGGTGACTTGCCTATCATCGGTCGAAAGAAAGAATGGTATCCTCGCAAGGATTGCGTAATGGCAAAACTATAGTGCCATTATGAAGATTTAATGGCAAATTCTAATGTTGAGGTAGCTGGTGTGCTTTACTACTTCGCTATTTCTTGTTGTAAGTTGTGGTGTGATGTCTAACTTCTTAAGAGCTCTGTATTTGTATCCTAATAAAAGCCCTTGCAACTCTTATTTTTTTTCTAATAAAGGCATTGTAACATAGGATGGATATATGTATCAATTCTAGATGGCCTGTAATAGAACTTGTGTTGTTTTGTTAATGCACATGACTTTTTTTTTTTTTTGCCTATTTAAAATTTTAATTTCATCCTATTAATTCGATAAACCTTTGGTGTGGAGCTTGTTGATTACATTTGACTTACTATTGAACCTAAACAACTACTCCCTCCATCCATGATCTCAGTAAAAATGAATTTTATTCCCCCTTGTTATCGGATACAAAATTTGATGAAAAATTGTAGTATTTTATTAATAAAATTGATAAAATAAGTGTATTATAAAAATATTGTGGAATCCATTTATGAATGTTGTTTAATTAAAAAAAAATGAAAATAAGTTTAGTCCCAAAGAAAAAAGTGAGAGTTTGGTAAACGAAGTAGTTTTCTCTAATCTTTGGCAAAGTCAGTAGGTTTTTGTAATCTTAATTTGGACAATATAATTGTATGCCTGCACATTTAGTCAATACGAATTGTTTCATTAAAACATATTAAAATTTATCAAAATTTATTGTTTCATTTAAAAGTATAAGTTATTATACTATAGAATAATAGTTATAAATAAATTATGCAATAAAAATATTTTACATAAGACCAACACCTTTAGCTTATACTGCAGAAGCTTGATAATATCGAATGCCCAATGTCAAATCCACACCCTCCCCAGAGGTATGCCATTGTATGTGGACTATAGCTAAAATAATTACACACTTTTCCTGTACTCAAATCTAAAATAAATTAACACCGGTACCAAAAGAATAGGACCCAAAAGGAAAAACAACAAAATTCCGATGAGTGATCACAATCACAAAAATAAAATCTGAACAATGTAAATCTCCTTGTTCCACAAAAAAAGAAAAATAAATATTACAGTTGCATTAGAGGATACAAAAACAGGCCGCAGAATTCTCTTCACATTCATTCGACTCTTTGAGTATTTAGAATGGTATAACACATATGACATACCTACATGTATCACATGAAGTCATCATCATCATCATCATCATAACCCAATGTGTCAACCACCACATCATCATCCACCTTACCAATATGCAGCTGTTTCTTCTTTCCAGCTGCAAAGAACGGAAACATTTGTCAAAAGATCTAGCTACGTGCAACGGAAGTCACCATAACGTATTATTACACAACGGAGAAATGATAAACCTGTCTTCTTTTTGGTAGTAGCTTCTTTTTCCATCTTTATTTTTTCATTTGCAATTGCAGTAATGGAAGAAGCAACGTCTTTGGCATCTGCTCCTTTTAGAGAAGTTAAAGACAATCTCATTACGGATTTCAATAGTCCGATATAGTGATAGCTTTTCTGCGATAAGAGGAAATAATGGGTTCACAATAATGTGATAATGGATACCAAATAAGATATGCTGAAAATGAGGCGAATACCACAAACCTCATGTGGACGAAGTTTTTGAGAAATAAGTTCCGCATATTCTACAAAGTCACTTTCAGATTTCGGAATAAAATTATCCAGAGTTTTCTCATCGCCGTTCTTGCCAAACAATTCTGCAGTAGCCTTAAAATCAGCTTCCTCAACAAGCCTGTAAAATGATGCATATCAGTCCAACCCAAGATTGAAGTATCAACCCAATAAACACAATAAAGTGAAATAGTATCATAAAATAACGGTGTGACTGCACTAATGGACATCTTATGAGTGAATTGAATTCTTATTCATGCTGACAGAAAAGAAACCTCTGTATTTAAATTTAAAGAAACCTCTGTATTTAAATTCATGTTGACAGAAAAGAAACCTCTGTATTTAAATTTAAAGATGTATAACAGCAGTATCCCTAAATGACAGGACTAAAAAGAGAGCGCTGAAAATTGAGTTGTGTGTGCGAATCAAATGGTCAACATGCTTCAGTTCAGCATTAATTTTGCATAGCCCCATAAATCAAGATAACTCGGACAATATAACAAGCTTTAGAATCAACTATGGTAAGGAAAATGTAAAATGCAGGGATGTGGAAAACATTAGTCCACCTCTGCTGGCGAAGTTTTTCTGCTATAGGATCTACAGGTGCCTCCTTCACGACTTCAACATCTTTCCCTTTCTTTTCACTAGGTTTAACCGCAGTCTTCTTAGGAGCCTTTTCAGTAGGAGGTGGCTCAACTTTAGGTTCCTGATCACAAAATTTGGAGTAAGAAAGTCCAATTTAAAAGTGAAAAACATACACGAACTCTGACCAGAACCCAACAAAATAGAATTCCACAAACTAAACTCTTCTGAGCAACCCAACAATATAATTAAATTTAAAACTTAACGGCATCCACGGTTGAGTTACATACCTTGGGCGGTTCCTCTTCATCTTCCCAAGAATCCTTCACATCGTTTTCGTCCAAATCTTCATCCTCCCAATTAGCTTTTAGCAGCTCCTTTTTAGTAAGAAGATCTGGAATAGGCTCATCTTCTGAAACACCAAAAAGATGTTACCATCTAACAGTAAAGAAATAGTAATAAGGAAAATAAACCTCGCCATTCATTTCACGAATTAAGATGGGAGAGAGACGTCAAGGGGGTTCTAAGATATTATCTAGATATGGAATTCAACATTTATCACCATGCAATTACACTCCAAACTAGTCATACAAACTAAAAATATATAACTATTAATCTCCTTTATAACTAAATACCCCTGCAATCATTGGGTCACCAGCTAGTCAATGCCAAATAGAATCAAGCAACACACTTATTAGCAATCACTAAAGATTTGTTATGTGTGTGTGTGTGTGTGTGTGTGTGTGTGTGTGTGGGGGGGGGGGGGGGGGGGGGGGGTTTACTAATGAAATGAAATACCAATAACAATCATATGTATAATTGAGTTTGATAAGCATATCGTAAGGAAACAAATAAAATAAGGGGCCCAGATCAATCTCAGAGCCAATCTGACAGTGGTTTTGCTAGATTAAACTTAGGGCCCAGATCAATCACAAATTCACATAACTTATTCTTCCTCAACCCAAATCCAGAGCTTAGTTATATGCAAACAAACAACACTAACTAATGCAACAGGAAGTGATATGAACAAGAAATGAATTGTAAAAAAACAAATAAAATACATCAACAAATGAAGTCTAAGCACAATTACAAACAATTAGGGTTAAAATAATTGTGGAGATGAAAAAGTACCCCAATCCTCCATCGCTTCGGTTTTCTGAACTCACGAAAACTTCAAATTTCGGCAACTCCCTGAATTGGTGAAAATAGTTACAAAAAAAAAACCCCCACTACTTCACAATTGGAAATCAAGGAACTGCAAAAACATTCCCTAGAAAAATAGCTGATCCAATAAACTGAAACAGGAAAAGTAATTGCAAATTCAGCATCGAAAGTTCAGAAATCGACAATTAAGTGACTGTCCATGAACTACGGGTTCTTGAAATAAAGACCAAACCTTTCAGGATGAAGGGCGAAAACCTAATCCAAATCCAAATACTGAGAGAAAAAAAAAGTCCAACTTGAAGCTTAAGAAACTAGTGTTTGGACGGGGGACAGTGAATAGCGAGAGAGAGAAAAAATAGAGAAATCGCGCCGAGAGAGAATCTGTCCCACTGTATTAGGGTTCTTATGACAGGTGGCTTGGGCTTAAATGACACATACCACATTCCCTTATTTAGACGTCCTCCCTCATTAAAAGTGTTCTAATCATTTTTACAATAATTTTGTTTTATTTAATTATGTGCATTTAATTATCTTAAATATGTTATTAAATTTACACTTACAACATGATCTATTTTATTTAAATTTCCTTAAACTTCTAAAAAAATTAAATGATTACACTTTTGGTGGACATAACGAACAACAATTTGACCCCATGTATTCATTTTATCAATACATTTTTATTTTGTAGTCTAGGGATATAAAAGAGCCGAGCCGAGTCGAGCCGAATACCATCAAGCTCGAGTTCGGCTCGTTTGAGTTTTTATGGGCTCGAGCTTTATTAGTTGAGCTCGAGCTCGGCTCGTTTGCAAATTTTTAGGCTCGCGAATAGCTCGAGCTGGGCTCGTGAAATATTCGTTAACCAAGTAAACGAGCTCGGCTCGAAAAAAGCTCATTTTCAAATTAATCAAGCATAATTCGAGCTTGAGTTCGAATAATTCGGCTCGAAAGGCTCGGCTCGAAAAACTAATTAAATTTTTAAAAAAATATAAAAAGTAACACATCTAAACTATGTCTACTTAAAAACATAATAGTCCATACTCCATAATAATAAATTTGTCCCTAATAACACATAATAATATTAATATCATAATAAATTTGTCTCTACATTACATTCTTATGGGTATATTTTTAAAAATATTTATATAAAAAGAAAAAATTAATTAAATGAGCCTGCTCACGAGCCTATTCGCGAGCTCAGTAAACGAGCCTGTTCGCGAGCTCAGTAAATGAGCCTATTCGCGAGCTTTCGAGCCGAATACCGTCAGACTCGAGCTCGGCTCGATAAAATAATCGAGCTCGAAATCGGGCTCGAGTTCGGCTCGTGAAACTTAACAAACGAACTCGAACGAATATTTTTCGAGTCGAGTCCCGAATAGCTTGCGAACGGCTTGGTTTGATTACATCCCTATTTTGTACTACCTTCGTCCCAAAAAACAATTAAACAATCATAAAAAATTATACTATATATTTACCCGTATATCCAGTGATGGAGCGAGAAATTTTACTTGGTTCCTCAAGAGAGATACTCAATTGAGCATCTACACCGCTGAGACAAACTCTAAATAGCAAAAACAATTAGAAAAAAACAATATATTTAGAATTTTTTAAAATTCCAAGGGGGCCTAGTGACCCCCTTGGCCCCATTGTTGCTCCGTCTCTGTGTATACCACATTACCACTACTTTATTTAAAAAGCGTGTCTATTCAAGTATGCAAGTTGATTCGAGATGCAGAGAGTATCAAATAAATATATTTAAGAGGGTGCTTGGTTTGTAACAAGGAATATCAATGGAAATGATAATGATAGTAGTGAGAAATGCAATGATTATGAGCTATAAAATAGTTGTATTTGGTTGATGATGGAGAATACTATCATTGGTACTAATATATTTTTTTTTATATAAAAATGTGAGATGAAAAATAAATTTAATATTTTTACTAAGTAATCAAAGTATCATGACACTATTCCAGGAATGAAAATCATCGACCAAACATCTACCTTTGATTTCATTTTCCTCTTTTATAACCCTCAACCAAGTATGTCCTAAATGTTTTAAATATATATAATAACTAGTCACAGACCCACAAAATTTCGCGGACTTAAAAAAACTACTTTGATTTAATTCTACACCAATCATTTCTTCAATGTATATGTAATTAATAAACTACAAATGCATCTTGTACAAACGATAAAAAACCTTTCTTTTTATACCATCAACTTTATTAAACAAACGCTACATTCACCACTTTATTTCGCAAGATGCATTTCACAACACATTTAATAATAATATTTCTGAAAACATTGTATACTATCAACTATAGAAATTCGAACACACCAGAGTAAATCAACCAAATACGCACACACCTAAACAGCAAACAACACCAAGCTATGTAATATAAAATAATATTTCATAAATTTCTAAAAACCTCTCTGTAAACCACATTGGTTGTGTACTTTGAAGCTTCCCTTCGGAATCAAGATATAAAATCTTCAAGCCATACCTCCTCTTAACCCTCAAAACTGCGACGTGTAGATGGCCATGCACAAACACTGGTTTGGGTAGTTACAATCCAACATTGAAAAGAGATTGACCCTGTCTTTTGTTAATAGTCATTGCAAAGCAAAACAAAACAAGAAACTATCTTATAGTAAAATTTACATGCATGGTTATATCTGAATTAATCAAAGTCATCCTTGGAATGCAAAACCTTGTTCCCAACATTTCGACCAGATATAATTCAGCTTCGATCACATGATTTTCAAGTCTCACGACAATCAACCTTATACCGTTATACAATCCAGATTTCTGGTCGATATTCCGTAGAAGAACAATTGAACATCATCCTTAAGAACCAAACGATGACACGACATTCCAGGACACCTTAGGGAGTTTAAAAAATTAACTGAAATCAATTCTCCTTGACCACTTGGACGAAATTCTGTCTTACACACGCTGTAAGAATTCAAATAAATTTTTGTATCTCCGGGAATCATGGAAATGATCTTATCATTGATACAATCCACATCCCTGTGTGTAGGTGCAAGAATAACCATATCTTCAAAGTATTTATGTGATAACCAAAATAGGACCAACTTCATCACAAATCTACTATTAATGATAGCCAAAACAGGATCAACTTCATCATAAATCAAATTATTCAAAGGAATCTCGATTTCAGAAAATCCATCCCTACCTTCTCCAAGTTTGTCATCGCCTATTTTGAGAATCTAATCAGAAAAATCAACAATCTCCAAGCCTCTATCCACACTGTGTACACCACATTCCAACCGCATATTTCTGGTTACCGTGAGTACCTGAAAAGCAATCTAATAAAGAATATATCAAAGGAATAGTATGTACTATTAATTTTTGCCCAAAATATTGTAATAAACTAATTCACCTTGCAATATTGCCAAAGGTAAGATAAATTAATCGTAGAATGAACAACATCCTCTCTACTCCCTTTTGGTATAACTGGTAGAATCTGCCTAAAATTCCCACTGAGAACAACTGTCTTTCCTCCAAATGATAAATTGTTCATTGAACCGTTAGCCCTCATATCAATATCTCGCAAAGTACGATCCAATGCTTCAAAATAAAACTTGTTAACAAACGGGACCTCGTCCCATATAATTAGCTTTGCCTTTATCAATAGCTAAGATATTCAGACCCAGAATTAACATTACAAGTAGATGTCTCTTCAGTATTTATTGGAATAGCAAATATAGAGTGTGCAGTGCGACCACCGGGTAGAAGAAGCACTGCAATTCCACTGCCATAACAACATGGCCCTCTGACCGTATAGAAGCGGACAGTGTTCTCTAGATGAATATTTTTCCAGTGCCACCATAGCCATACAAGAAGTAAATTTCACCCCTGCTATGCAAAACTGCATCAAGTATTTCATGAAATACATCTCTTTGCTCAGGCATAAACATTACACTCAACCCATAAAATTCACCCCTCAACACCGCACGATCATAACGCAGTTCCTCACACATTAATTTATTGATACCACTTGTCACCAAATGCTGAATTAGCTAAGGCATAGAAGGGAACATAGCCAGGGTACTGCCATTCACCTGCAGTAACTTTTCAATCTCAACCAAAGTATGGTTTCTCGACCCTTCATTAGCTAATACCATATTTTAGAAAAATACACCATATCAAATGTAATTTAACATACATAGAAAACAAATTTAGATGTTTGAACTCAGTACGAATACTTGACTGATTTAGTAGTTGTCGCTGCCTAAACTGAATATCGTCGGATGAACAATCAATATTCTTTCAAACACGTTTTCAGGAGAGGTCATAGGCGATGGCAACAAAATTGAAAACAAATTTTGGATATAATAGGTCAGTGCCCAGTAACTTGCCTCAACTATCCCATCGATATATTCCCGATCATCTTCCAATAATCCGAGAGAATAACATGCATCCTTGAAAGTAGGGTACACAACAACACTGATGGTTCGGGTCTCTTCATGCGACTCAGGCCCATTGTTGTGCGGTAGCAGGATACATAAATAAAAAAAAATCGCCAGCACTTGGTGGAACATTATACAATCTCCACAATGCAAATCTATTGTCACTCCTTTTCACCAAAGTGTATTTCTTATTGTCCCAAATGTACTTCAAATGAAACTCCACATACGTTAGACTATTTGCATAATGATCACCTCTATTACGCTACCTAATGGGATGAAAGAGAGAGCTTATGAAAGCTATTCTATATTCTATAACTATCGTGAAATGCGCATTGCCAGTTGATGGGAATAATGCCTCACTCCTTACTTTAGAGTAAGAGGTGCCTACCGCTCTTTACAATAACCGCAGTTGATGGGGAATAAGCCCTAAAGGCTATGTTCAGACAGAGTCAACTCAATATTATGCCTTGAAGAGGACTCGAACCTCCGCGTTCTTTAGCACGAGATTTTGAGTCTCATCCACGCCAAAAACTTTGATAGTTTGTGTAGTAATGATAATTTAAAATTATATAATTGAACATGGTACAATAAACATAATGAGTGCATTGTGATTTACTCATTGTACATTTATAATATATGGCTTAGTTTCACCATGCTTCTATTTTTGTGTCTTTAGGCATACATTACTAATTTAAAATTATATAATTGGGCATCATCCTAAAAATTTCAATTTGTTCATATGGTACATAAAATCTAATAAGTGTAGTTTGGTGTAGTTATTCAACATTGGTGTAGTTTGGTACATAAAATCTTATAAGTATAGTTTGGTTTGTACATTGATATTTCATCCTTACATAAATATAACAATTTAGAATTTTTTATTTTGACAAATATCAGTTAATTAATTAGTATAACTCTAATATTTTTTTTAAATAAAATGATTAACCCAAATTGCAATATTATTTTCTATTGGTAGTAGAACATAATTTCTGATTATATTTTAATAACAATTGTATTTACACACGAAATACTATTCAAACCAAGTACATCATTTATATTTCAACCTTTTATATTCACCATAGAAGAACACACGTACAAAAGAACAGAATAATTATTCAACTCCAACCTTGCAACTCAAAAAATGTATAGCACACCAGTAGCGAAGAAAAACAGAGAAATTTATTATCAACTGCACAAAATGATGCATCACAAAAGTATACAAAAAATGCAACGGTTGAGAAATAAATATCCACAAGTGCGCCACCGAGAGTATTTTATTAAAAAAAGAAAAAGAAAAAAGGGGTATTAATTCAGGACTTCAAGACACAGTGTCAATCTTCAGAAAATAAAAGTTATTGCTCACATAAATTAAAAGTTATTGGCCTAAATTCAAATTATTACATTGTTAAATAAATTTTGGACTAATTATGGTTTATGTAACACAATATTTTTTAAAAACTAATAGTATTCCGCTTAAAAAACTCGGCCCCTTAACCTGACTTATAATATATGGCTTAGTTTCACCATGCTTCTATTTTTGTGTCTTTAGGCATACATTACTAATTTAAAATTATATAATTGGGCATCATCCTAAAAAATTCAATTTGTTCATATGGTACATAAAATCTAATAAGTGTAGTTTGGTGTAGTTATTCAACATTGGTGTAGTTTGGTACATAAAATCTTATAAGTATAGTTTGGTTTGTACATTGATATTTCATCCTTACATAAATATAACAATTTAGAATTTTTTATTTTGACAAATATCAGTTAATTAATAAGTATAACTCTAACATTTTTTTAAAATAAAATGATTAACCCAAAATGCAATATTATTTTCTACTGGTAGTAGAACATAATTTCTGATTATATTTTAATAACAATTGTATTTACACACGAAATACTATTCAAACCAAGTACATCATTTATATTTCAACCTTTTATATTCACCATAGAAGAACACACGTACAAAAGAACAGAATAATTATTCAACTCCAACCTTGCAACTCAAAAAATGTATAGCACACCAGTAGCGAAGAAAAACAGAGAAATTTATTATCAACTGCACAAAATGATGCATCACAAAAGTATACAAAAAATGCAACGGTTGAGAAATAAATATCCACAAGTGCGCCACCGAGAGTATTTTATTAAAAAAAGAAAAAGAAAAAAGGGGTATTAATTCAGGACTTCAAGACACAGTGTCAATCTTCAGAAAATAAAAGTTATTGCTCACATAAATTAAAAGTTATTGGCCTAAATTCAAATTATTACATTGTTAAATAAATTTTGGACTAATTATGGTTTATGTAACACAATATTTTTTAAAAACTAATAGTATTCCGCTTAAAAAACTCGGCCCCTTAACCTGACTTATAATATATGGCTTAGTTTCACCATGCTTCTATTTTTGTGTCTTTTGGCATACATTACTAATTTAAAATTATATAATTGGGCATCATCCTAAAAAATTCAATTTGTTCATATGGTACATAAAATCTAATAAGTGTAGTTTGATGTAGTTACTCAACATTGGTGTAGTTTGGTACATAAAATCTTATAAGTATAGTTTGGTTTGTACATTGATATTTCATCCTTACATAAATATAACAATTTAGAATTTTTTATTTTGACAAATATCAGTTAATTAATTAGTATAACTCTAACATTTTTTTAAAATAAAATGATTAACCCAAAATGCAATATTATTTTCTACTGGTAGTAGAACATAATTTCTGATTATATTTTAATAACAATTGTATTTACACACGAAATACTATTCAAACCAAGTACATCATTTATATTTCAACCTTTTATATTCACCATAGAAGAACACACGTACAAAAGAACATAATAATTATTCAACTCCAACCTTGCAACTCAAAAAACGTATAGCACACCAGTAGCGAAGAAAAACAGAGAAATTTATTATCAACTGCACAAAATGATGCATCACAAAAGTATACAAAAAATGCAACGGTTGAGAAATAAATATCCACAAGTGCGCCACCGAGAGTATTTTATTAAAAAAAGAAAAAGAAAAAAGGGGTATTAATTCAGGACTTCAAGACACAGTGTCAATCTTCAGAAAATAAAAGTTATTGCTCACATAAATTAAAAGTTATTGGCCTAAATTCAAATTATTAAATTGTTAAATAAATTTTGGACTAATTATGGTTTATGTAACACAATGTTTTTTAAAAACTAATAGTATTCCGCTTAAAAAACCCGGCCCCTTAACCTGACATAATAGTGAAGAGAATCTATTATCTAATCACAAATCCATAACCAAATCGTTCTATATTGGTCCTTCAATTGTTTTATCAATTGAAAAAGTTAGAGGACCAATATAAAAACATGTATAGTATCTTTACTATGGGCGCTAAAATCGACAGTAAAATGCTATCTAAATAGATGCAAATAAATTTATGTTGAATTTGCCTACTCACAAATAACAGCTATTTTCTATAAATTGAAAGTTAAGAATTTTTTTAAAAGGAACAACATTAATCTTGGCGAATATTTAATTGCAACATATATGATGAATACCTGCAACTACTTCCCTACTTGCAACTCAACGCGACTTGTCAAGAAAAATAAAAAATGGTCCAATATCTTGAACTAAAATATATAAATATAAATTGAACTAAAATATGCACCGATTATTTAGTTGTTGTTTAACCAACACATACATTAGATCATATTATTTAGCGCACAATTTTAAAGGCCAAATTTGATCAAATAAATTGAGTACATTGTAATGAGAATTAATTATTTTTCTATTATTTTCAAATATAAAAAAATTCTAGTTTATTTATGTAATAGTAGTATTGGTTTAATGTGAATACATATGCAGTATTAGTTCAATTAAAATATATAATAGTAGTACATCAGGTCCTTAATTATAGTAGCTAATAATTATTTGTTAACAAAAATATATTCAGGATGATCTAAAACACTTCCTTCACATTCTTAAAAACCAGTTGACCAAATCCAATATTGCAAGAAGTTACACTTTGATACTTAATTATAATATTAGTTTAATATGTAATAGTAGTGTTAATTTAATTCGAATATATATATACATAGATTAGTTCAATTAAAATATATAATAGTAGTATATTAGGTCCTAAATTATAATACCTGTTAATTATTTAGAGCACATTTTTAAAAACCAGTTAACCAAATAAATATAGAATACAATATAAAGGTTTGACCCAATTTTTAAATTATATATTTGGTATATTATTATTGCCTAATTACCTAATTTAAATAGATTTGACCCCTTATTCATATTAAAAACGTGAGCACTAACTTGTATGAATATGGAAATTTGCAATGACAGTTAAATATGGATATTAACATGCAATTACTATTTCAACATATGGGAATTTATCAAACTAAAACTAATATGGGGAAATATGGGTAAATTATCCAATTATAAAAATTATCGGACTAAATCTAATAAGAAATTGTTAACATATATGATGAATGAACGCATTCTCTTGCCTTCTTGCAACTTAAACCCACTTGTCAGGAAAAATAAAAAATAGATGATAATATTTAGGGCACATTCTTAAAAACCAGTTGACCAAAGAAATATAGAATATAATATAAAGGTGAATATAATTTGACTCAATTTTTAAATTATATATTTGGTATATTATTATTGCCTAATTACCTAATTTAAATAGATTTGACCCCTTATTCATATTAAAAACGTGTGCACTAACTTGTATGAATATGGAAATTTGCAATGACAGTTAAATATGGATATTAACATGCAATTACTATTTCAACATATGGGAATTTATCAAACTAAAACTAATATGGGAAAATATGGGTAAATTATCCAATTATAAAAATTATCGGACTAAATCTAATAAGAAATTGTCAACATATATGATGAATGAATGCATTTTCTTGCCTTCTTGCAACTTAAACCCACTTGTCAGGAAAAATAAAAAATAGATGATAATATTTAAGGCACATTCTTAAAAACCAGTTGACCAAAGAAATATAGAATATAATATAAAGGTGAATATAATTTGACTCAATTTTTAAACTATATATTTGGCATATTATTATTGCCTAGTTACCTAATTTAAATAAATTTGACCCCTTATTCATATTAAAAACGTGTACACTAACTTGTATAAATATGGAAAAATGCAATGACAACTAATATGAATATTAACATGCAAGGAGACACTACATATGAGAATTTATTGGACTAAAACTAATATGGCAAAATTATCCAATTATAAAAATTATAGGACTAAAAATAATAAAAAATGGCAACATATATGATGAATGCATGCATCTACTTGCCTTATTGCAACTTAAACATACTTGCCAGAAAAAAAAATGGCCCGCTAACTTATCCGAGTTAAAGTATGGTCCTGTAACTTTATATTATTACCTAAATATGTGCACCGATTTTTTAGCTAATGTTTAAAATTAAAATATTAAACTATCAAAGACATTAGCTCCTTAGACGTGTGATAGATAATTATCTGTTACCATAAATATATTATTGATGATCTAAAATATCCGCTTTTATTTAGCACACACCTGTAAAAAATGGTCCACTATCTTGGATTAAAATTATAAATACAGGTTTAATTAAAATATGAACCGATATTTTAGCTTATGTTTAAAATTGAAGCATTTAACCAACACATACATCATATCATATTATTTAGCGCACAATTTTAAAGATTAACCTTGATCAAATATAAAAATTATCATAATCCAAAAAAACACAAACACCAATAATGCATTAAATTACTATTTCAAAAAATATGAATGTCCAATAATTTTCCAAGCCTAATAATATGCACACTAAAATTTAAAAGCCTAATATCATGCACTCTGAACTTGTAAATTAAAAGGCCTAACGTATGCTTTGTGTTCAATTGTTGGACTTCCAAGGGTTAAAAATTGGTCGTGGAGTTAAAATATTTAACTATCAGAGTATATTTTTTAATTATCACATAAATTAATGAATTTAAAACTTATTTTATTTTATCAATTTTTTAGTGTGGTGCGATAATTTAATCTAAATTACAAAGTGTGTAGTTTCAATTTTCTTTTAGTATTACGCAACCTTCTGGAACTAAATTATTTGTGAACTTGTTATTTTATCATAATCCAAAAGAACACAAACACCAATAATGCATCAAATTACCATTTCAAAAAATAAGAATGCCCAATAATTATGAGAATTTAACCATAATTCATTTGAATTAAATACAATTTATGTTGCCTTCAAATTAAATCTAAATAAGGGGAATTAATACAATTTATTTAGCCTTCAACATAATTAATTTGGAATAAATACAATTTATGATGCCTTCAAATAAATTCAAGGATGAAAAGGTGTCTATACGATTGTGAAGGGATCGTACAAGATTATATTCATTCAAATTATCTTCAAGTGACACTTAATAATTAAAGGGCATTAAGTTATAATACAATCCATGTAGGACCATTGTCGATTATTTTTTAATTTGGAAAAAAGGGAAAAAACTATATCTTTAAAAGAGCAATTACACAAATTAGTTGGTCATATACTATTTTAAGACCTAACCTACACAAAGGGGATTTTAATATCAAGGGGCACTAAATTATCAAGAGATATTAAATTATAATTACACCTTTAGAATAACAACTATCTTTAAGGAGAATTTAATATCAATAAACATTAGATTATCAATATTGAAAGACCAAAATAAAAAAAAACTGAAAAGTTAATTGCCCAAATAAATTTTACTACTCCATTATAAAATTAAACAACAACCACGATACGGAGCCTAACAATGAATCGAAATTAACATTCCAAAAAATAAGAATGCCCAATAACTATAAGATTTAATCACATTCAATTCGAAGTAAATACAATTTATATAGCCCTCAAATTAAATCCAAATAATAGGGGACTATTTTATATAGGCATCATACATATAAATTAATCAAATGAACCAAGTACAAGATGGTCTACAACAAAATTCAATGTTAGTAGACACCAACATATAATAATCATCTTGCTATAGCAAAAGAAAAAAATAAATATTAAAAGTAAAAAATAGAGGACCTAAAAAAAACTGGATAAATTACACATAAATTTCGTCCAAAACAATATTTTTTAATAAAGAGACTTAAAATCAATTATTTTCTAATAAATTCAATCATTAAATAGTATTAAAAAAATAAATTGAATTTAACTTTCAGAATTTAGTAACTATGAGCCCCTAAAACAATTCATTGAACTAAATATAATTTATGGAGTATTCTAATCAAATTATTAGAATAAAAAAGAACACAAATCGTTCATATATATTGCGCAGAATCAAACACCACTTCTGCTAACATGTCGAAAAAAAGAGAGGAATAAATATTTAAAAGATACGGGGCTCTTTTCTTAGGCAAATATATCTGATATACTTTCTAAATCCGAAATTAAATACAAAATTACGCTTATTAAAAATTCTATAGTCAAATTATAAAATCAAAAGCCGATTTATTTAAGCAAAAAAGGAAAAAATCTTCAAAAGATATGGGATCACTATCTTGGTCAAATATATAAAAGGTATCACGTATTTCCGATATTATAGTGCAACAAAATCTCGGTGTTTTATATAGTAAATATTATATATCAAATATATGGTATAATCACGATTTTAATTAGAGTCTATCATGAATTAAAAAATAGTAAATATTGACTATAGAGAGAATTGGTCTTAGGCAAATATATCCAAATAAGCACGTAACTTTCGAATCCAAAATATTTCCAAACAAATCACATTCGAATCCAACCAAATTAGGATATTAAGGTACAATACTATTGTTTTAGATACATTTAAATACATAGTCCAATTAAGAGATACAAGATCCTTTTATTGGTCAAACATGGTCCAATTAAAAATTCAAAAACCAAGTCATTGAAGTAATCAAATTAGCATACCTAGCTAATGGAAGAATTTACGAATCAAAAAAAAAAAAAAATCAGGGCAAAACTATCTCAGTCAAGTTAGGTTAATTTATTGGAAAAGGATTAATCACATGCGAAAACCATAAATTGGAAACAAATATTTAGGACGAACTGAGGCAACATTAATAGAATCAATTTATGATGTTTAGTCAATGGAAGAAATTCCTAAATTGGCGAAATATTAATTAAACAAGTTTACGATATCTAATTGGATGTTTCAGCTATAAATTATTAGAGGTACTGTAATATTAATTTAGCTACATTTATCACAATGACAAAATTCAAATAAGGCAAGTGGTTTACCATTATAACTGAAATCTAAACCTAAACTGGCGCTGTATGTGCATCTACTTTCCAATATAGCCGAAATCTAATAATAATCCGGTGCAAAATACGCGGCAAAATATTAATAATCCAACACTAAGTAGGTGCCAATTAAGCTACATTAATATTATTTTAAATTTATGTGTTTTAGGTACATCCAAGAATCAAATACATTAACATTATTAGATATTTACATAATAACCAATATGAATTCCTAATTGGACTAATATCCAAATCAGGGCAAAATTATCTCAGTCAAATTAGGATAATTAAATAGCAAAGGAATAATAACATGTGACAACCAGAAATTGAAAAAAAAAAATTCGGACCAATTGAGGCAACATTAATAGAATCAATTTAGGATGTTTAGTCAAATGGAAGAAATGCCTAAATTGGCGCAATATTAATTAAATCAATTTAGGATATCTAATTGGATATTTCCATGATATGCGTTATAGGTATTCTAAGGACCAATTTACGACAGATATTCTAAGTAACTGATAAACCAATTTATGACGCGTTCTATTGGTACTCTAATATAAATTTAGCCACATTTATCATAAGGACCAATTTCAAATAAGGCAAATGTTACACCATTATAACTAAAATCTAAACCTAGATTGGCGGTATATGTGCATCTAATTTCCAATATAGCAAAAATCTAATAATAAACCGGTGCCAAATATGCGGCAAAATATTAATAATCCAACACTAAATATGATATCCAATAAATACCCTACGAAATATTCAATTCAATTGAATAAGGCATTCAACAATAATTAAGAAATTCCATTCATATGAATTTAATCAGTTAAGGCGACGTCATATCTTAAAAAAAATTAAAAAATAAATGTTAAGGGACCAATTTAAAATAAAAGAATCTTCCGATATGTAAACATCGCCATGTGTTAACCCTTCTTCATGGGACATTAACTAATACTCTAAAAATTCCATTCATAAGAATTTATTCATACATTAATCGAATTAAATTGGGCGATATTCGAACACACACACGCGCAAACATAATGCAATCTAGCTAAGGATCAATACGGTTTGCTCTATAAGCCGGATACTTTTCGCGGAAAACGAAATATAGAATGGAAACGACGTATATCACGATCAATGGAAAAATGATTAATTGCAACTTTAAAATAAACGAATCTTCAGATTTGTAAACATCGCCATGTGTTAACCATTATTCACGGAACATTCATTAATACTTTAAAAATTACATTCACAAGAATTTATCCATACATTAATCAAATTAAATTGGGCGATATCCGAACACACAAACGCAAAAATAATGCAATCTACCTAAGGATACCGTATGTCTGTTCTATAATTCGGATACTTTTTGCGGAAACGGACTCTCGTGCATGGAAACGACGTATAAATCGATCAATGGAAAAAGGATTAATTGCAACAAAATATGAGAAATCAACAAACAAACAAATTCGAATGGGAGGAAAAACAATCGCAAAGAAACGTCAAAAAACGTAATTAAAAGAGGAGAATAGAGACGTGGATACATTAATGAATTATTTCACTACATTTCAAGGAGAAATACAACACGCTACATCCGATTTTGCCGGCAATAGATCCTAGCCAAAAAAAAAAAAAAAAAAATAACATAACCATCCAGCAACATATCACTACAAACCGCCTACACGGAATACCAATCGCAAGGCACCGACGACGGACATTTTAAAAAAATTAAAATGTACGATATCGCGCGAGAGGAATACAAAACCGCCATGAGGCAATTAGGCCAACACATAAAGAAAATCAATAAGCTGATAAGCTGATTAACTGAAACGATACAATCAAGACACGGAAGAAGCAACATTTCCCGGACGACGACTAATGGGGTATCATCGACCTCACTGCAAGAGCCGAATTTCAACCTTCCAAACTGAAAAATGAAGACGAAAAAGGAGGATACACTTGACGATGAGAAAAAATTAATGACATAGGAACAAATTTATAGAAAAAATATAAAAAGATCAAGGGCCGAGATCAATCATAAAATTAATCAATGGTCAAAAAATTTGGACACCTAAAATGCACATGAATCAAAAGAAGTGAGAATGGATGGATTTGGAGGATGCCACGTAGGCAAAAAATGCTTTACAAATATAAAGGATTTGATTCTTCTTATGTATTTTTTTATTGAACTTTTTTTCAATGTCATTCATCTAACTTTTTTGACGTTTCCAAATATGCAAACTGTTCACCAAAAGAATAATTCGACGTTTCCAAATATGCAAACTGTTCACCATTATTTATTGTCTATTTTTGGCCTTTAAGACCTTGATTTAGAAATATGTGAGATTTGAAATCTCACATATATAGCAACATATGAATTATGAAAGTAATAAACGGTAAAAGTAAATATTTTGATTTTTTTTTTTTAAAAGGGTATTTATAAGATTTCATCTGATGTAATACAACATGATTTTGAATAACAGCTAATAAGGGAGAGGATGAAAAATGATGAAACATAGAATTTGATTTTGATTTTGATTTTATTTAAAAAAAATCAAAGGAACTCAATAACTAGAGGAGACTCGACCTAATATTTAAACTAGAATAACTCCCAACACTTCGTTTATGCATTCTAGCCAACTTCTGGACCAGCTTGCAGAACTAAGTGTGTGAATGAATAATGAATATGCAAAACGCCCATATCATTAATCCAAGGCTGATAAAATAGAGATTAATGATTAAATGATGATGTTACGCAACTGATTGCATATAAGAATTTGCATTTAGATACATATATAATAAGTGCTATATCCTATAGGTAGAATTCTAAAAAGATTTGAAATCCTAAACGAAAATCAACTTTGACAAACAAAGATTTTGATTTGAAAATTTTCAAATCTCAAAGCAAAACATGTGAAAAAAAAAAATCGACGGCATCAATGACATTATTATAGATTAAAAAAAAAATGTTTGAGTACATTCATCTGAAAGTTCACCCACATTAACTAAAAAATATACATACAACAACATTTGGAGTATAGATTAAGTATTTCCTGATTGCCAGCGTTGAGTAATTATCTCACACGCCCTGGCATGCACCACACGCTGTTCCTCAGACATCTGTGAAGTGTCCTTCCAAAGAAACTCACATTCCTTTAGGAAAAGCTCGCGGATCTTGGCTTCTACCATCGCTTTCTTAGCTTCGATTTTGGCCTTCTTTAGCTCGAGTTTTAATTTCGAGCAGCTGCAGCTTTGCTCCGCATTCTCGTTTCCTTCCTGTCCAACAATCTGAGTGTTCGCAGTGGTGCACCCCCCAGCCCCGGAAGTGCTCGCCTCTTTAGAACCAGCAGGCGCATTGCTGGCCTCTTCAATTAACTCCGGGTGATCCTTAACGATCTCCCACACGTGTTCGTGTCTAAACATGCAGTCATATACCTCCTTATGTTCCACGTGTGCGAGTGACACTATCTCCCGGTCAGTATGGGTGTCGTCGGCATGTTCACTGCGTAAGCGTCGATAGATTGTGTTGAAGTTCAGGATCTTTGTCTTTATGCTGTGCCAGTGAGGTCTCATAATATCGGAGGTTCTTGTGGAGACCCACGCTGGTTTATTCTTGTTAAAGAACTTGGCAGCACGAACCCAGCGTGTAGGCCTCTTTTTATCGGGCACAGCAGTAGCAGCCATAAATGACTGTGCTAAGAGTCTGTCTTCATCAATCTGCCAAAACCTCCTCTTCCTCCCACCGTCGGCGCTAGTACCCGCTATCTCCTCAAGTTCGTGGCCAATTGGCGGTGGAATTGAAGCTAACTGAGTTTCCGGAATAGGTGACGCTTCGTTAAAAAAATTCAAAAAGTCTCCAACTCGAAAATTTCGCCCAACTTGCTCCTGAGCCCCCAGAAACTCCTGCATCAGATAATAAGGATTTAAAATTTTGAGTAGGATTTAAAAGTTTGAGCATTTAATTTAGGCACATACGGCGTATTCACTGGCATTCATTTGCTTGATCGTGATAGGAGCGGTGGGTTTGAGCCTCATAGCAAAAACCTGTTCATGAAGGGATGAAAAGACACAATTGTTGAGTGAAATTAAGACATTATGCAAAGAAATATCTTCATTTAAGAAAGACCCGTCAAATCATTTTGGTAAAAGAACTAACAACAAACAAATATATATCATATTGTGATATAATAATCGCTAGTCGTAAAGAATATGACAAAGGAAATTGAAGCATGTACCAAAATTTTGTCATCAACTTATGAGAAATCACAGACATCGGTCAAGTTTTACCCAACACTAAGCATTCGAGTTAGAAATTTTCAGAAAGATTTTCAAGATATCTATATGTTAAAAGCTTGCATTAATATACCATTAAACTGCATACCTTGTGTCCCCCTAGTTAATTTACCAGCCTCACAAAAGGCAACTACTTGTAGAAGATTTGTTTAACAAAAGGCATATATGCCTAAATGTTAAGCATATTCCAAATTCAATTATGATAATTTCTTATGTGAAGCCATGCAGGTATACTTGCAGAACTGGTATGAAGTATACCTTATTATAGAATGTCCCGTTGAAGCCACCGAATGTGATCAAAAAATTCTCACCACCTAGCGTTATAGACGAAACGCTGAGTCCCTGTGTTGCAGTTTCATGTTAAAATCTCACGCAGAAATAGATATATTGGATATGGCTAATGAATACTGGAGGCGATACAAATCAAAATGCACAGGACAACTTACATCATTAGCAATCATATTCATCACCACTATTGGCAAGAATTCTCTTAGACGAAGAAAAAAAAGAACATGATATGAAAATTATGTATTTATGGGTGCAAATCGACATTTTAATACTCATTCCTAAATTTTCAACACATACCATACCCTTCTAATTATCATTCTCCAGGTCAAATTCTTTATACAATAGGAGGAAAGTGAAGCTAGTACAGTACCTCGCTTGCTAATGGATCGTTTACGTTTACTGTAGTCAGCATGGATACAACAAGCGTAGACATATTTATGACAAGTGTCTCGCACAAACTTTTACTACAGACACCTGCGAGGAAAATGGTTTTCCATCTCATACACCAAAATCTAATTCGAGAAAGAGGTAAAAGTGTTGCAGCAAACTGGACTCACTTACCACTTTTACCACCAACTATATACCACTTTCCATCTACTACAACACCAGCATGGCCAGCTCTGGGATTCATGACCAGATCAGACCACAACGGTCGTCGGGACCATTCCATCTGCATAATGGTGATAAAATGATAATCAAGCTTTCATGAGTAAAATTTAACAAAATGGTGATCCATCATGAACTTGTACAGACCCAAAAAAAAAATTGTAAAACAGAACACTTGTGCCAAGAAATCGAGAAGTTATTTAAAAAAAAAAAAAGTTATATCAACTGTCATCAGGGAAAATGCGTGCAGTGAAATCTAAACATGACAAAAAGAAAAACTCCGAACGTGCATGGCGAGCAATAATTTGCCATTATGACTAAGCCATATTTTATTACCACGTTTTAATTATCATGGCTCGCATTTTAATTTAACCTTTTCTTTCTAGCTTACATTTATCATCATGGCAAAGCCGGTACAAAAAATGGAAATACTCCAAAGAAATATAGTTAAAGCACCAATTTAATGCCCTATCATGGTCCCACAATAAAGATTAGCTCTTACTTCTCATTATCTAAAGTCGAGTTTATGAATAAGTCGTAGTTTCTCACCAAATTAAACAATCATTCCCAGCAAACAAAAGGTATGGACATGAAACTGCAATTAAGTGCATATATGCATCTTTTCAGTTGCATATTACTAACCTAATCTGTTGTTTGGTGATTCAGCAGGAATCTGTACCCAGTAAATAAAACTTCAAAACAAACCTCTTGTGCCAAGATATTGAGAAATTATTATGTAAATTGTAAACACATCAACTGTCAACAGGAAAAATGAACATGCAGTGAAACTAAACATGACAAAAACATACTCGACACGTGGATAGATAGGAGCAATACTTTGCCGTTATGGGTAAGCCATATTTATTGTCATGGATAAGCCGAATACTAAATATCATTCGTCACATTTTACTAATTTAACCTTCACATTTTAACTCAATTTTTTTATTATCATGGCTAAGCTAAAACCAAGAAAGATATACTGCAAAAAATATGGTTAAAGCAATAAATGTAATGATAAAAATGAGAAGCTTACTCTTTCCAAATCCAAGACATGGAGGTCATTGAAAAAGGTGGAGTGGGAACATCCACCAAAAATATAAAGATAGCGTTCAGCATGTGAAGCAACCACGTGGTAAAATCTAGGGGTTGGACGTTCTCGCCTATTGAAGTACAAGAAAACAATAAGAACTCTTTCATGAATCTATATATAAATTATAGGAGTTTTTATATATCTAGGACTTGAAAGATAGGTCAACTATCAATTTGGGGTCTGAAAGATGTTTCTTATCAATACGGGATTCAAACCATTTCAAACTATCATTATAAGAATTATAGTTTAACGTCGTCAAAATGCCCTATAACTGAAACACCGTCAAGTTGAAAGTGCATGTAACTTTCATCTTCTTCTCAATGATTCCTTCACGACAATGCTCTATGCCTCCAACATTCTCATCTTAATACCAATCGCCACATGGTTCACCATTTTCAATGCCTCCTTAATCATCAAGTATTACATTGTATTCATTCATAAAGATTGGATTTATTTGTGTAAAGTGTTCTCTGAACCAAATGAAGGAAACCTATCATCCACAAATTTCACCACACCTATATGATGTCTTCAAGGACTCCATTTTGAAAATTTCAAGTTTGGACATGACTACCGTCATAACATCGTATTGTGGTTGGGATTAAATGCATCAAAGAAAATGAAAGGGAGATTGATATTAATCATATTTATATGTTTTCAAACATAGAATTTCGGCAACTTATGTATCTTCAAACTGTGGAAACAATTTAAAGCAGTGAGGTTGGAGCAATTAGATGTTATGATGTGTATATTGGGGATGAATAAACTGAAAGTAAGACTATGGAAGATGTAAATCTATGGGGGGAAGATTACAGTGATTTGAGGGTCAAGATGAGGAAGAGGACCAACATTGTTATAAAAGATTACAATGGTTTGAGGTTTAGATAAGAAAAAGCTTTCAGGTCTAAGTTGATCGTTGACCTATCTCTCAAACACTGGATTGATAAATTTTGCTAAAAATAGTAATATGAGTATATAACATACGTCTCAACAGCACTCCATGCCATCGTTTGTAAATCAAGGACGTGGAGATCATTTAATGGTCGTCCGGACAAATCCTTACCCCCAAACATAATAATTTTAGAACCAAAACGGGTAATAGACTGTCCTCTGCGAGGTACCTGATGAAGTACACAAGAATACCTAATAATTAGGACATCAAGGAACAAAGTTAAAACTGCATTGTAAAAATTTAAGAATCATCAAACTAAGATATAGCTAAAAATAATAAGGCAGGACTTGTAGGAAAGAAAAGTAAACATAAATATAAATCAGCTTTTACCGGAATATCCCCGAAAGTCTCAACAACGCCACAGCTGTATGCTTCAAGATCAATGTACCGTACTACGGAGGAGACAACAAATAAAACATAAAAGTCATATTGAAGAATGGTAATTAATGATCCCTTTATATTGGATAAGATGGATTGAATTTTGTTAAGAACTTAATTACGTACCTGTCAACTCGTAAGTAGTACTCCGCTTAACGCCAGCAAGGAGAAGAAGTCCACTTTTCCACTTAATCTGGAAAAAAGAATCTAAATTTAAATAAATCAACAAAGATATAACATAGTCAGACTTACTTTAACGCCTAATGAGTACGTGACAAATACGACAAATTATGCAGGAATAAAATCCAAAAAGCATAAAAAGTAAATAATCAGCAATGTTATACCATGCTAGGCCCCGAGGTTTCTGGGATAACTTCAAGTTGGGAACCATCTTTGTCAGTAGCTTCCATATTCAGGTTGATGGTTGACCATCTCAAAGTTTTCAGATCCAAAACCTATAGGCATTACAAGAAAATATATAAATTCTGATGGTCTAAAAGGGAACTCTCACGAGTAAGAGAAAACATGGAATATAATAACAATACCTCTAAATCAGACAAGTATATTCTGCCGAAAGATCCACCGAAAATGTACAACTTATCATCAGCTATGGTTGCAGCATGCTACAAATGACCAATTCAAATAAAGTTTACAACGAGACAATGCTTTTACTATAATAAAGAAATGAATATGAAAATTGCATGCACATGCTGATCAATGAAAGGAGAGGAAAGCAATTCAAACCTTGTACCGCTCTATAGGGGACTGGCCAGTCGGTGAGAGTGCCACCCATTCGTTATAGCTTAAATTCGAATACCAGCTTTGGCTTCCTGCTTCCATTGAGTCCATGAATCCTGCCATACACTATAATTTATCAGTCCATAGGAAACATATGTATCCCAACAATTAAAATCCATAAAGACCTCAAAATAATAGAACGAGAGTAAGACTCTTCTAAAAGGTATCAGTTGTTTTCATTATACAGTATTACTATCAAACTAACGTTTTTTAATGAAATGACTAATATTGTTCAAAAATAGACACAAAATGCAAGCAGGTTTATGGTGAAACTAGTTCACAGTATACTTTAGCATAAAAATACGCCTATCTTAATACCCTAATTATTTCTTTTTTGGGAAACAAGTAAACAAATAGAAATTATATTCTTATTACGATCTACAATTTTATACACTTATTCATTGAGCTTGAAATTCGTCCTCTATCGATTCCAAGTAACAAAATTGGCCGTAAGAAATGTTTGCATTACTCAAAAAGAAGAAACGAGAAGGATCAATTTCATGAATTGAGAACCGCCAACCTCACTTCATAACAACATTGATACCAAAAAACAAAAAAACAAAAAACAAATTCATCAATTTACATGTTTTAAACCAAATGCATTTAAACCAGTTATGAGGCCTTCAAGCACTAAAACACTCCAGAAATGCGATTCACTGGATTCACCAACATAAATATTTAGCTTCAATTTTGCTAAGCAAACTGAAGAATTGAGAGTTCAAAAGGCGCACAAACCTTGCATGATGAAGAAATTGAACTGAGAGATAGATGATCGCCGGAGCAGAGACGTTCGCCGAAGGGAGAAAGATGGCGAAATTCACGAAGCCAAGTGCTCTCTGGTATGAAAGATGATGGAAGTATGGAATGGGGGGGTTTAACACTATAGTTATAGCTGAAATTGATTCCATGACGGGGGCAGGACGGTAATTTACCCTACCAACTTCTTTTCCTCTTTTTTTATTTTGGCAAATTACATTTAATGTGGCCAGCTGTAAGGGATTTTTCAACAAATTTTCAGAATCTTTTCAATAAGAGAAACGTCCAGGTTATATACAGTCCCATGTGTTTGTTAGTACACTCCATTTATAAAAAAAAAAAATCGAAAATTGTTAAAATTTTCAAAATGCAAAACATAAACATATGATTTTTTTAATTTTTTTGGGTGGAGTGTATTAACAAAACATGGGATTGTATTTAACCTGGACCCAAGAGAAAAGGTCGGAGAACAACGGCCCTTTAGAATTGGAAGAGCAATGAGGCGGGCTAATAGAAAAATCATGTTCTATATTAACCCATTTTGTCAAACTTAATGGGCCTCAGGTTTTTATATTTGTAGGGCTTGTTAATTTAGAATGTATCTTGAAAGTGGGCCAACTTAAAAACATCACGTTCTACACTCAATTTTTTCATTTGACAATAAAAAGATATTCTCTAATTTCAATTAATAAAAATATAACCTGGCCATATTTACAGTATTCCCTCCGTTTCACATTAGTCTTCACACTTAATGTGGACACACTTTTTAAGAAAATTTATTGAAAAATAAATTTTTTAAATTTTAATTCGAATATAAAATAGTATTGCGAGAGTGTTATAATTGAGTGTTATTTCAATTTTAGGAGTGTGGAGAAATGTGCACCGTAAAGAAAAAAAAAGTGTGAAGTTTTTTTATGAAATTGAGTAGTAAAGTTATTCAAATTTTAATTTGAATATAAAATAGTATTGCAAGAGTGTTATAATTGAGTGTTATTTCAATTTTAAGAGTCTATGTGCAGCGTAAAGAAAAAAAAAAAGTGTGAAGTTTTTTTATGAAATTGAGTAGTAAAGTTATTAAGGTCTTTAAAAAAGCCGAACTAAAATTTACAATAAAGATGTGTCGTAAAGAACAACACAATAAATATACAACACCATGGGACACATAAAATTAAATTAGGGGAAAGAAAGGGGAAAACATGTTTCCGTTCCGAGGAACAACACCATTGTGGAGAAAAATGCACTATACAATATTTGTAGTATACGTGTTACAACACAACAATAACTAATTAAGTAGGTGGTGGAAAAATAGGCAAAAAGTTGGGTGAGAAGGTTTTATGGTGCAATGGTTTATAAATTAGTATAAATTAATTTTTTTGATCAGTCAAGAAAAAAATTTCATTCCAATAACCCCACCAAACATAAGATATACCCGGGGAGAAAATAGCAGCTTTAAAATTACACTTTGAGGATCTCTCTAGGATTAACTAACTAAGATGCTAGAGAAGCATTACAACACATCACCTTCTTAGCTAAAAACCAACTTCATAATCTTCCTTTGATTTCGTCAACTACCATGTCCGAATTAATCACCTTATTTTCGAAGATCAACTTATTTCTAGACTTCCATAATACCCAAACTGCACAATCCCAAATAGTCGTTGCAATTGTTTTTCCTTTTTTCTTCCGGAGAAGACCGAAAAAAGGAGAAAATGATCAGTGACTTTATTGGGATGTGCAATCGACACTTGGAGCCATTGCAAGATGTTATTTCAAACACTTTCTGCGAACGAACAAGTCAAAAAGAAATGATCAGCTGACTCCTCTTCCACTCCACAACTTGGACACCTCGTATCATCGCCTCTCGCAAGTAGACCTCCACTTGCTAGGTTCCGTCTAGTGGGTAAACGGTCGTGAATTAATCTCCATGCCATTGCATTGACTTTAGCAGGAGCTATTTTACTCCAAATATCCACGAACTTTTCTCTGCTATCATGCTCCCTGTCTATCTCCGTCTGTTGGGAACTCAAGAAATTGTAGGCTGACTTTGTTGAATACACTCCCCCCGATGTAAGTGACCATGATCAAGAATCCTCCTCGTTTTCTTTCAACTTGCAAGAATAAAGGTCGATAAAAAATTATTAACAGGATCCATCTCCCTCTCCAACAAATTCCTACGCCAAGTACATTTCCACACCCAACACCCCCCCCCCCCCCCCCCAGACCCCCATATTTTTAATGGAGCAGTTTTTGTTACTACTCAACTGAAACAATCTTGGGTACTGAAGTCTAAGAGAAGAATCACCCAACCAAATGTCATGCCAAAAACTAGTATTACCTCCATCCCCCACCCTCTTAGTCAAGTGATCTAAAAACCACCTACCATCTCCTCCCTCGCCTAATTGAACCACTCCCTTCCACCATTTTGATCTAATAATCGCCCCTGAAACTAGCCCATCATCCCTCACCTCCAATCTACCATGAATTGAAGAAATAACCCTTGCCCAAAGACCCCCCCCCCCCCCCCCCCCCGCTAAATATCTCAAAACCCACTTCCCCTTCAGCTCTCTATTAAAACAGCCCAAATCCCTAATCCCAAGCCCCCAAAGATTTAGCACAACAAATTTTTTCCCAATTGAGCCAAACAATCTTCCTCTCTCCAACACTCTCCCCCCCCCCCCCTAATAGAAAAGTACGAAATAAAGCATTTAAAGCACACATGGTTGATTTTGGAAGGTAAAAGAAAGAAATGTGGTAGATAGGCATCGCCAAGAGAACCGCCTTTAGAAGCGTAATTCTTCTGCCAAAAGAAATCTTCTTATGTTCCCAGGATTTCAATTTCATCTTCACTCTGTGTATTAAGGGATCCCATTCCCGAAACTAATTTGTGATTCATCCCGACTTTTATCCCCAAGTACTTGAAAGGAAACGAACCGATGGAACAACCCAAAGTACCTGCCATTTCAGTCATCACCTCATTCTGAACGTTCAGGCCAAAAAGAGAACTCTTGCTGTAATTCACCTTTAAACCAGACAGAGCTTCAAAATTCTTTAAGATGCACTTCCACGCCCACACGTTCTCGGGACGAGCTGAGGCCATCAGAATTGTGTCATCTGCGTACTGAAGATGTGATATTTGGATCTTATCCTTGCCAATTAGAGAAGGAAATAGAAGCCCTTCCTGGACAGCTCTATTCACCAAAAGACTTAGTCCTTCCGCCACTATAAGGAAGAGAAAATGTGACAGAGGATCACCTTGTCTCAATCCTCTTTCCAACTTGAACTCTCCGCTAGGACTGCCATTCACCAAGACATTTGCTGAAGTTGTAGACACACATTCCATAATCCAACTTCTCCACTTTCAACAGAAATTCAGTTGTTCCATCATACAATCCAGAAAGCTCCAATCCACAGTGTCATAAGCTTTAGCAAAATCGATTTTGAAAAAAATTCTACCTATTTTCCTTCTTTTTGCCTCCTCGATCGATTCATTGAGGATCACAACACCATCATGTATCAATATATTACCCACAAAGGCGCTCTGATTTTCTGAAATTATCCCCTCCAAAACTTTACTCAATCTGCCAGCCATGACTTTCGCAAGAATTTTTTACACACTACCTATGAGAAAAATAAACCTAAAATCGCCCAGAGAAAGTGCTTCATCCTTTTTGGGAATCAAGACAATGTACGAAGAATTCAGACCTTTATTCAGCTTTGCATTGTGATGAAATTCCTCAAAAAACCGCATAATATCGCCCCTAATACAATCACAACATTCTTTTATGAAATGAAAGTTGAAGCCATTCGGGCCCAAGCTCTTCGAACTTTCGCAATTACGAATAGCATCTCTTATTTTAGTTTCAGTAAAAGAAGCTGTCAGGAACTTATTTTCAGATGCGGACAGCTTATTTCGGGTAAAATTATGCTCGAGAACCGACCTTCTACCTTGTTGAGACGAAAACTGATTTTTGAAAAAATCCCTGATCCCTTCCTTTACCTCTTTCACGTTTTCCAACCGTCTGTTGCCAACTTGAATCCCCATGATCTCATTCATTTTTCGCCTTTGGTTGATAGCTCTGTGAGAAAAACTAAAATTTACATCTCCCTCTTTGTAAATTAATATTTATTCTTTTTAAAGTATTAATGTATCATGCTCAATTTATATCCCATCTTATTACCAGATGATTTTTTAAACAAGACCCACTTTAGAAGATCAACAAGATTTAACCTTGTCTAGCCTTCTAGTTGCGGAAAGATAATTTCTATGTTAAGGTGATCTTGTGTGAAACCCTTTTACGACCTTATTTCACGTGACATGTCTATATTTAATCCACATAAGATATAATTCATCTCAACTCATTACTTTCTTCAATAAAACTAGGGAAATGGAGCTGACGCTGGGGGATGTAGAGAATTTGTCCAGCTAAGATACACATTAGAATAAATAAAAGAAGAGTATGTATAGTGTGAAACTAGTTTGCAACTAAAACTCTTTAGTAGAACGATTTTTACTCTTTTGTGATACAATTAATATCCTTCAAAAGTAATACTACCTCCATCCCAATTTAGATTACCCATTTCTAAATGACACGGTTTTTAAAAAAAAAGTTGTTTATTAATACTTTTGAGTATAAAGTAGCTTTTTAGGAATTGTTTATTAATATTTTTAATTTAAAATAACTTTTTGAAGGTTGAGTTTGAAAAAATGGTGTTGCTTTTTGCCATTTTAGGAAATGGGTAAACAAAAAAAAAAACCCTTCATTTTTAGGGCTTTTGGGTAAACAAAATTGAGACGGGGGGAGTACTACATTTTAGTGAAAACAAATAATACTCTATAATAAACCAACTATTACCCTTCTAACAAGTTTCACGGTGAAAGTTGTTCATACAATACTTTGTCATAAAGTAAATATATGTATAACTTATAATTATTTAAACATATGTATAATTGACTATGTCGGTTCTTTATACTTTGAAATTTATGATTGATTTTATTATATACACAATTGGATACTTTTTTTCAATATATATTACTCCCTCCGTCTCAAACTCGTTTGCTACATTGTCAAAAAGGTTCGCCCCATACTCGTTTGCTACATCTACTTTTTGGCAAAAAAGTAACAATACTTTTTTATATTATATTCTCCATACACTAATAATCAAAAACATTTACTTTATCACTTTAGGGGCCTTTTGGTGTCTAAGATTAGCCCTCTATAGTTTAGTTATCGAATCTTCAAACTGTTTGGTAGGATTTTGTTGGTTCAAGATAAAGCTCATTTTTCCATTTATAATCTTTGTTTCCTAGATAAATAATCTCATTAATTTTGAGAGATAAGCAATCTTGAAAAACAAGATAATTAACTAATGTAACCAAATGAGTCCTTATCACTTTAAATACTATAAACAACACTTTTCTTAAAACCCGTGCAAACAGTAAATGAGAAAATGAGTTTGGGACGGAGAGAGTATTAAACTATCATTCTTACATTCATTGCTCATTTGGAAAACAAAGTCGATTTTTCAAAATTTTCATAGCAAAATATGTTATTTTTACTACTTTCATAGCAGAATATGTTATTTTTATTACAGCAGTTGCAAACAGTAAAACCAAGTCTAGTAACTTATATGCTTGTAAACTAATTAGTAACTTATATGCTTGTAAACTAATTGGTATGTTCCATCTCATTTAGTTTCAACCGTTATTTAAACTACCTTGTTAAGCTTCTTATGGTTGAGTAATTTTGAGATTTTAATTTTTTTATAAGAAATATATATGGTATTCTCATAAAAAAAAATAAAAAAAATCATGAGGTGAGGTACTTGTCCTGCTTGGACTGTTTGAATGTCCACCCATGAGCTCACGACTTATTCTCTCAAACAAATTTGTCTTTATTTTTGATATTTAATCTTTTTTAGGACACATAAATATTCAGGTGTAGGGTCTATTATGGATCTATCGTTATGACATAATAGTCATTTGTGTAGTAACTTTAATTAATTTTTACATTGATAAAGTTACCATTTTAATTAAATTTTCGATGTACTATTGTTATAGAGTTAGTACGTACTCTCTCCGTCCCCATCAGTGATGTAAATGGCGGCCGCCTAAGCGCTTGACAACCCCTACCGCCAACGATTAGGATAAATCGGTCTTATTTGGTGGAAACCTCATTTGGCGACGCCTATGCAGCTTCGGCGGTCTTGGCGGTAGGCGGCGCCTAGGGCTTTTTTTTATTTTTTTTTATTTTTAATAACTTTAAAAATTTATATAATTAAAAAAAAAGGAAAATAAAATTATATAAGCGGGCTGAAGGATTGTTGATTGTGGTAGATTATGGATTGTGGATTTTTAATACTATCCATTTTGTTACTTATGGATTGTGGTAGTTTATTAAGTTGGACATTTTGTTATTTGTGGATTGTGGTAGTTTATTAATTTGAACATTTTGTTGGAGATGTGTTTAATATTTTATTAATATTATTTAATTACTCTAATTATTAAGTTGAATATGAAACAAATCTAGGCGGTCGAAGTTGGATAATAAACAAATTAAGTTGGAAATGTGAAACTTTATTATTTTGATAAACATTAAACAGGTAAAAAAAAAAACTAGGCGGCCTCCGCACTTGGCGGTCATATACAGTCTGCCGAGCGTCAAACGCCATCTGCACCCTTGGTCCCGATATTATCTGCACACTTAAAATGACACACATTTTAAGAAAAAAAAAAATTATTTTTTAAGTAAAGTAATGACATATAGGTGTAAATATGTGTAAATTATTGTGAATGTGGACGTAAATTAATATTTTTTTTTTTAGAGTGTACAGATAAAAAAGCAAAGTGTATAAATAATTATGGAACGGAGGGAGTACTTTGTTGAGCGTGTTCTTAATCAATAGCAACTTCAAAATTCTAATGTTCGAAACTCTTCAGTTACGTACCCCCCAAATATAATATATTAGACTGAACTAAACATAGATTGATGAGTATTTATAGGGTAGGTTGTTCACGAAGTTTGAAAATTATCGAAGTCGTACCGAAATTTTTACCGAAAAATATCGAATCGAAAAATTGTGGACTTTTTTTTATTTTAACCGTACCAAAATTAAACAGAATATTATTTTGGTACAGATTTGGATATTTCCAAATTAACTGTACCGAAAAACCGAATATAAATGTATCGTACCGAACCGAACCGATTAACCGAATTAAAGATGTATTAAATTTTAATTATTATTTATTTTCAAATATTATTATTATAATATTATTGAATTCAAGTACAACTATATAATAACATACTTTATCCTCTTTTTCAGTATACAAACACTATATTATTTATCTTATTAAGTTCTTAAAACGTTAACTTATATTTAAGTGTATATTAAAATAATTTAAATTTAATCTTTTATTATTTTAATTTCATTGTTCATGTGTATTCATTTCTTACAAAAACTTGGATGTGGTGTATCATATGTCAGGAATTACGATCAACGTGATTTTAATGTTGCACTTTCTATTCACAAGATATTAATATATATATATATATATATATATATTTTATATATTGTATTTAAATACTCTATTGGTGGTGATTTACATTAATTTTTTAACCATCCATTATCATATAATGTGTTTTATTCGAGCTTGTAATAATATATGTTTGATTGTGGTTAAAGTTGTGTAGTATTCGTGTAAATGTGCATGCATCAATATGTTTATTTAAAAAAAATTGATTAAAAAAGGAGAGAATGATAAAAAAAAAAGTGTAAAAAATTCGTTTTTCCGCTCCGTTCCATCACTGGTCCGTGTAACCGAAAATAAGCTTCGATCCGTACCGAAAAATAAAATATCCGTACCTACCGTACCGAAATTTCGGTAGGACACTCAAATTTTAAAATAACCGAACTTTGGTATGGACACATATATTTTCAAATATCTGTTTTGGTTCGTACTGTGAACAACCCTAGTACAAAGTACATGAATTATTGAAAGATAATAATTATTTTTATTAAATAATATTAATTAATTTCATTTAAGAGTATAACTTATTTATATCATACAATATTAGTTTGTGGGATCAGTTTATATCGAAACAATCATAGATATATTGCTATAAAAAGAGATATATCCATCTTAGTACATATCACACCTTTTTTTAAAACAAAAACAAACAAACACAAAACACATTTTTTTATTACACACATAGAACACAAAATTATCTTGTTCGCATTTTGTGTGACAATCAAGACACAACCAAGAATTAAATATATTTTACTTTGCATTATGTGTGTGAAACATTAACATTATATATATATTGATAAAATTGTATAATATAGTAATGCATAGTATATTTTAAATTTTATGAAAGTATAAATTTTTATTTTGAAAATATTTTTAAAATGTTTGTGTAGAAAAAAAAAAAACGCCCAGATTTTTAATACTTTGGAGATTTGTAATCCAAATAAAATTACTTTATAATTTTCTTGAAGAGATGTTAAAATGTTTTTTGTGAATTGAATATCATGATTATCAAATTAATAATAGTAATACTTGCATTAGTACATATACTTCAATTTTACTTTGGTGAAGAAGGTGGCGGCCCCTTTGCACATGGATAAAGCGTAATTTGTTAAGCCCAATGAATTTGATACCCACGTGACGGGCCTCATGAATCATTTCATCTCACAGTTTTGGAACCAATGCAGGGAACACCTTTCCTTGATCCTCTTAAACATCACTCCTTTTTTTTTTTTAATTAGAACTAATTGCTCTGTATCCATTGGATTATAGATAATTTTGAATCCTTTCAATTTTTTAATTAGAACTAAATGCACTGTATCCATTTAATTATAGATAATTTTGTATCTAAACTATTTCTGTGTATTGATATACACAAACTAATCAAATTTTAACATATAAATTACTAAATTTAATTTCTAATTTTTTTCCAGATTTTAACATAAAAGGTGTACTTTTGTAAAAAAAAAAAAAAAATTCAATTGATGACAAACAATACAAGAAAGTTGATGTAGGGGTGGTTTGGTAACATATACTGAAGTATATCGTATATCGTACCGAAATTTTCGGTATGAAAAAAATCCATACCTATATTCATACTGAATTTTTGGTATATACCGAAATTTATCAAAATACCGTACACTGTTTCATACCGAAATATCGGTATATCGTTCCATACAGTCCATACCAAAAATATTTATAAATAAAAATAATAAGTTATTTTGTTATAGATTTCGGTATTGGTATATACCGGTATACCGAATATTGATTTTTTTTTTTGCTATTTCAGTGTATACCGAAATACCGCGGTATGTAAGTTTTCATATTTTTACCGTACCAAAAAAATTATAAATTTGATATTCTACGGTACGGTAAGCTTGGTATACCAAAAATTTTGGTATTTTTCCCACCCCTAGGTGAATGCCCAAGATAGAGATCAACGTTAAAGGGTGGTGGATGCATGGCGCAAAGATGGAAAGAGGTAGAAGACGGAAAAGATGAAGAGTTTTGTGCAGTATCTCTCATTCCAATTTAAATGAAATTAGAAAGAGTTTTGATAGAAATATCTTTCTCTATGACATGTGCTCGACAATATACTTAAAAAAAATTAAAAAAATAAACAAATTTAGTGATTTATGTATAAAAACTTAATAATTTTATATATTGCTGCATCAAAACCATTAAGATGCATATATTGTTTCAACAAAATATAATTTAATGATCTAGGTGAAAGATAAAATTTGTTGCAATTTAGTGCATTTTGATCATTCTATATAAAAAAAGGAGGTATAAATTGATTTTATATCAACCGCTCTACCTAATTTATTAAAATCAAACTTTTATTTGAAATGGGATGCCATTAATTTTGTTTGGCAAAGTAGGGTCATCATTACCATCACTTCCTCTTCCAATATATTATCATGATTATGAGTACGTATGTATCAATGTACCACAGATCCCCATAATTATAGCAACTAAAGATCATTCACATTATTAATACTCATTAACTCTAATCTCTAATCTTCTTTTCAAGTGGCTGTTACAGAGCCTGAGAATCTTAAAAATTATCAGATAAAGCAAAAGTAGCACATGCAGAATTTAAATCCTCCCAAAATTAGATTTCCCCAAACTCAAGTAAGCCAAAAATTAAATGACCATTCTTGGAAAAGCCCGAATCTGAATTCCAGACAGGAATGACCTGCAGATGTTTTTCAAGGTTTAGATTCTGTCAATTTATGACAGAATTAATTCTGATATAGTAAATTTTTGTCAATTTTAAAATGGTGGTTACGAATTCAATGGCAACTCGGAGCTCACTGGAGGTTATGCTGGATAAGTTACAGCAGGTGGAGGATCTGCCCGAGGATAGAATCTGCCCGCCAGCGTTGCCCGTTAGGCCCGTTTCCAGGGCCCGATTGCCTCGGGCTAGAAGGCCCGTGCAGCTTGATTCTCAGAGGAAAACTTGTGAACAAAATTGTTCGAATAAAATGAAGGAAGAAGATTCTCGGGTAAGAATTGTCAATTTTGATCCATACGTGGTTTTATAGAACAGAGAATTTGATTGTTTTTAAGAGGTAAAATGATTTCAGATTATAGAACTCGTTGTTAATGTTAATTGTACTAAAACAGGCCCAAACAGAATTATGTGAAAACATGAAAGAAATAGCAGAAAGAGGAATAGCCAAGATTCAGAAATGCTACCGCGGCCACCAAATTCGTTGCTACTACAAGGATCTTAGAAGAGGAACAATTGTCTTGCAATCACGTAAGTAATTAATTTACCCCAATTATATGTGTATTTTTAAAGGGTATTAATAACAATTTTCGGGACAATATATATTAATCGTTGACATTGAACGATTTAGTATTAGTTTTTCTCATAGAAAAATATTAGTAGTTGTTTTCTATTGAACAATATTACGTGATATTAGTTGTTTTTATTAAACAGTTCGCGAGATAACATATATTAGTCGTTGACATTGAACGATATTAGGATTAGTTTTTTTCATTGAAAAATATTAGTAGTTGTTTTCTATTGAACAATACTTAGTTGTACCAGTGTGACTCGGTTATCTGCATATAACTAATCACAAATTCTTGGTATATTGTAAGAGAAGATGTAAATTAAATGTGCAGATGCCCACTATTCAATTTTTCTCGATGAATTTTGATGGTTGTTTTTGCTTTCCATAGTTATCCGTGGTGAAAATGCAAGAAGGGGTTATGGGAACAGCAGAAATGCAACTCTTTGGGCTATCATCATAATACAAAAACAAACCAGAAACTACTTTAAACACAGACTGATCCAAGACCATCAATCTGCAGCAGGTGTTGGGGCTTGTTTGGATCGAAGGCGCCTCATTGACACCACACACGACCCGAAATCTGTAAGCTTGCTCGCAAATCTCAATAACATTGTCGATAATTAGACTTGACAAAAGACGGTTATACAACTGTTTTTCCAGGATCAAACTCGGGTTCCTTACAATGTTCTTGTTGATCTCCAAAAGCAAGTCCTGAGATCAGAGGCCAAAGTCAGGGGAAAGAACGAGGAAAATCTTGCGTTGAGACGACGGATTGAGGAAATCGGGAAGAAATGGAAATCGTACGAAGAAAGGATGAGATCAATGGAGAAGGAATGGCAAGATCAGTTCACATACATACAAGTGAGCTTTTGATTATCTAACTATCTTGGCCTTAAATACAATCATGAATCTGGAAAAATATCATCCAATTAATTATCATGCAGGAGCGCCTAGCTGCAACGAAGATCAATCTGAACCAAAATCGGGATGCTATTACTATTCAAATCAATTCTGTTTATCAGCAACAAGTTGAACAAGGAGAAATGATGAACGGTGAGGATAGTCATGTTACCAACGTTCGGAACGGGCAGAGTCGGGTCGAACTCCATCCTCGGGACGAGCTTCGTAAGCTGAAGCATAGGTTTAAAGCATGGAAGAAAGAGTATAGATGTAAGTTGAGGGATGCACAATCAACCTTGAAGAAGCTTGGGAATTCAGAAAGTGAAAAAAGGAGGCATTGGTGGGGAAGATGATAACATTTTTTTGGTTGGGGCAAAGCCTGCCTAGTTGGAGTAAATCAGGAATATACTGTGACATTCATTCAAATATATGATTCAATTCTAACCTGCGTTTCAGTTTCTTGAAATTTGAATATATTATAATTCATCTTTAATTAATCTAATAGTATTGCAACTACAGGTTTTGAAATTTAATTGCATCTTGAAGTCATGAAGAATCTTATTGATATTTTGTCAATTGCCCCACTGAGTGGTATCATAATCATTTCTCTCATTGTATAAAAATTATAAGAAGAGTTGAAATGGGTTTTCACGAGGATGACATGAACAGCTGGAGAGCAAAGAAATGACTAGGGTTTGAAATAAATGGTATGCTTTTTGTAATTTGTTAAAGTTAATAAAGACAATGTAGTCATTTTAAGTTCAAATTGAAGGGTAATATGGTAATCTTACACATTGGGACTAACCAGTCCCACCAACTCCATGGACTCAATAGTCCCAATACAGTTGTACTAACTTGGATTTGAGACCCGGATTGAATTTGGGTCTGGACCCAAGTCCTGTGAACCAAACACAATATTAATTGAGACTAATCTATTAATCCTGACCAATACTGCAAACCAAACACCTCCTTAGTGGATGGATTTAAGGGCAGTGGCTAGAGCCGGCAATTTGGGCCCGGCCCGGCCCGGCCGACATATGGGCCGTGCTGGGCAAAAAAATAGAGTCCCGAAAATTACAAATATATGGAAATACTTGACTTGATACTGCCATAATAAGGAATTTAGTGTTGTATATTTAGTTTTTAAATGATATTTAGTGTTGTATATTTAGTGTTTTTTTAAACATACTTGACTTGATAGTTGATGCCATAATAAGGAATTTTGTAAATGAAGCCCCTCAATTTTCAGTACTGTGGAATAAAAAAACTCTACCAAACATTATTTTGAGATTAGAAAAAAAAAGTTGAAACGGGCAGGGCCGGCCAGTTAGCCTGCGGGCTAGGGTTGGACTGGGCTGAGATTTTACAGGTCCGACGTGCAAACGGCCCAGCTCGGCTCGGCCCGCGAATAGTGATTGGCTCGACGGGCCGGGCCAGCCCAGCCCGGCCCGCCCGTTTTACCAGCTCTAGGAGTGGCGTATCCATTGTGGTGCATGGGTAGAGCTATTAAACGAAACGAGCTGCTCGTGAGCTCGGTTCGTTAAGGCTCGACTCGTAGGGTTAAACGAGCCGAGCTCGAGCTTGAAAATTGCTTGATTGTTTCGGCTCGGCTCGCGAGCTACCCGGGTTAGGCTCGAAAAATAGGGGTAAATATGTAAATTCATTAATTAGATTAGTCTGTATTTTCATTTTCCCTTTTCACTTTGCCTCATTCCATCACTCAAGCGCCGTCAATCCAAAATTTCAATTCCTTCCGAATCCCGACCTCAACTGCTCACAGCCTATCGCTCGACGGCTGACGATCGTCGCCCGTCGTCGTTTGCCGCCCTACGCGCTACACCGTTCACTCCCGTCCGACGCCCTAGCCCTACACGCTACACTGTTCGCACGACTCCCACCGTTCACTCCTGTTGCCTGATGTCGTCCGATTTCTACGCCGCCTTACGATGCCAATCGTCACCTCCACGTCCAGACCGTCTATTTTCCTACTTCAATAGCTTGAAGTTTAAGGATATTATCACTCAAGATTTTAAATCTGGTATGATTTTGGTTTGCTCTTCAATAAAATTTATGTATTTTGCATCTAATGTTTGATTTTAGACCAAGAAGAATGAAAGTTTTATGTATTTCGATAGATAGCACATCAATTTTTTTAGGCCAAGAAGAATGAAAGTTTTTTGTATTTAGAAATATTTCTAGTTGTTTTAGATAAGGATTAAAAGAATTATTAGAGTTGATCATCCTTTTTGTTGAACAAACATCTATACTAGTTGAGTTTTACTGTTGGAAGCGAATTCAAGAATGAATTAGAGTTGGGAGACAAATTAGAAAAAAAAAATTCAAGCTCGAGCTCGAATTCGAGCTCAATTGGTTAAACGAGTTGAGCTCGAGCTCGATCCTAACAACATAATTTTTTAGCCGAGCCGAGCTAAATTTTGAGCTCGATACAGGTTCGAGCCGAGCTCGAGTATCCATTACTCGGGCTCGCTCGGCTCGTATAACAGCCCTATGCATGGGGTACAAGTGTACCCCAAATTTATTGTTTAAAAAAAATCATAAAAACATAAAAATGTATCTCCTAATTAATATGTTTCTATAAATATTTCTCAAATTATATATTGTCCCCAAATTTAAATTTTGAATCCGTCATTGTTTAAAGGTGGCGAGGATGTAATTGACCTCTTGAATTTTACCCCTCTTTTGGAATATAAACATCGATAATTTAAGTTGTTAATATTAATTTTCTTAATCAGTGTTACGGCAGGAAATATCCTCGCCTGACAGAAGGTCAGATTCCTAAAGATACACTGACCCGACAAGATCGAGAGTCTACATCAGAAAAGAGTATTTAATGTATTATAGGTCTACGGTTGATTGTTAGATTAATGTTGTAATAAATCCCTAAAATAAAGGGTTGAGACGAATTTAAGGTCACTTTTGGGCCTTTGGGGTTGAACCTCTATAAATAGGGGGTCACCCCCTCATTGTAAAAGGTTCACATTTCCTCTCATTTCTCATATATGCAAAAAGCTCTCATTCGAGGGAAGAACGAAAGTTCTTCCCCCATCGTTCGTGTTCGTTTTACATTTATTGTTTGCCGGGCATAATCCAAATAGCCACATATATCAACCTGTATGAAAATGCATGTCAACAATTTGACGCTAGAAGGAGGGTAAATTCGTATTCATCTCAATGGACGAGCACGAAGATCTTCTCCTAAAAAACAAAAGCAAATCCTACAAGCAAAAAATCCAAACCTATTCTAAATGGAATCATGAAAAACAAACCAAAAAATCCAAACTTGTTCATCATCATTTCATCAAACCAAAAGCATTCACAACATCCTGTTCAACCAAAATCATCCAAGGAGAGTTCAACAAACCCGTTTCTTTTGTTAAGAAGAAAGGCACGCATCTGGCCTAGGAGAAAATTTTATTTTTGAAGAAACCAATTTCCTTACAACAGCAAAGGTGCTCACGTGTTTAAACAAAAGAAAGAGAAGAAGAATTGTTGCTGTGTTTTCCGGCGACCGAGCTTAAAGAGTCTTCCACCGCCACAGAGCTCAGCCGCCGAAGCTGTCCCTGCCATACCCGTTACCTCGAAGCACCCCGTTGCCCGCTGCCTCCTAACGGGCATTACGTCGCTCCCCCCTCCGAAGTCATTTCATCGGAATATCGTTTCCTCCGTTTTTGCCAGAAAACGTGTTGGTGATCAATTTTTATCAGATGGATTAGTGACTGTTTAAGTTCGGTTTAAAGATCATCAATCAATTGCGTGTGATTGGTTACCACCGTAAATGATAAATCGAGGGTTCGGGTTATGAACTAGTAATTGTGAAAGTCGAAATCGAAATAATTTCGTATGTGTGTACGTTTAGGTGTTTTTGTGTGTGTGTTTTTGGAGCATTTGTGAATTTGAACTTGTATTTCTTAAGCTGGAGAACAACTATTTATAGAGACTAGCAAGCATGAGGTGTCTATGACTCTTGGTCTCCCTAGCTTGCATGCTTGACAAGTGTCCTTTGACCTTAGTTTGACCTTATCTAAGCTGAATCTTAGTTACAAAGTCTTCTTTGGTCTTATCTCGGACTTCATTGTTGTTCGCCTAGATCGGCTTAGTTGATCCAGAAGGATTAATGTTAAAAGTTGTTCGCCTTTTGTGTGTATGGCTCAGAAGTTGTTCGCCTTTGTGTTTTACACAGATTGACTTTGGGATCTTGATCCTTTGTTCGTCGACATACACCTCTTAGGTTGGTAGATGCACCACCTTTTGACAATGTTGCTCGTCATCAATGACTTGGCAGAATGTTCGTATCTGGTCTCGGGTCTTAAAGCCTGTTCGCCAGTATGTTGTTCGTCGGTAGAGTTGTTCGTCAGTTTGTACACTCCCTGGATTGATTTATGCACCCTCATCTTGATTTTCTTTGTTAATAATCTTTGATTTGAGGTTGGTTCTTCATAATCCTTTTCAAGGCTTTAATCTTTGTTCGCCCATCATTGATTTATGTTCGCCTATCAACAATTGCCCCATATCCTGGCTATACGTTGTCTCAGACGAGCAACTTTGTGGCGAGCAACTATAGTTAGGATATTATACTGGTGTGGATATGGACGAACATCTTTGACCTGGGCGAGCAATTTCGGATCTGCCTCTTCACCTTCCCACGATCTGGGGGATGTACGAGGATGACGTGGGCAGTATGATTGCGCGCCGCCCACGCGCGAGCATTCCCGAGGTCACGCGCCCCTATAATTGCATATAGGTCCCTTGATTTTCAACCTTGCTCGAAAGTAACCCCGTTTTCCTTCAACTGGGTCCATATTTTGGGGTAAATTACACTTTGAACCCCGTTTTTTCTTGGGGTATAAATTGAAGAGGGAAACGAAATTTTCCCACTTCTTCATCTCTTGCTACAGTACCTCCGGCGATTTCCTCCATTATCGGCGATTCCCAGCTTTTCGGCGTCCGTTTCTCTTGCAATCGGCTTCTAATTTCAAGACAAGGTAGTTACTTTTCTTTCTTCATCTCATTTCTTTGGTTTTTTCTTCAAAAACCTCCATCGCCACCGTGTGGGGCTTTGCGCCGCCGTCTCCTCCGAAGGATCACCGTCGTCTGCAACTTCATCCGCCGCCATCTGGATTTTTTCCTTTTCTCTTCCCTTCTCCTCCTATGTCTTCGCATTCGAGCAACAAATCTGAGGAAGCTCTTGAACCCCCTTTCCCTATTGTGGCACACGAGAATCGACCCCCTTTCGAAGTTTCTTCGGCCTCGAATCCCCACCTGAACTCCAACGTCCGATCTGTAGAGGATACGGGTGCTCGTCCATCGGGGAGGGAAGTAGTGGTTGTTGCGAGCAGAGATTCTGGGGAAGGCTCCTCGTCCAGCACTGAATCGGAAGATCCCCAATTCGACGAATTGACCCGCGAATTTCTGGAAGGAATAGGGTTTCCATCACCAAGAATGTTGGAAAATGAAATTCCAGTTGGAGTTGCTCGGCCCTTTGAATGGCGAGCATATGCTGAGGAACACGCGAACAACTTTGCTCGCCCACAAAGAGAAGTGTTGGATTTGGTGAAGTCTGAATTCCAGGCGAGCAAAATTAAAAGTGTTGTTCGCGAATATGAGTTGGACTCGATCCGGGAGACCTACAAGATTCCCTATGATATCCACATGTGGGCCCCCAAGAGAAAAGAGAGAGCTGATCGCCCACCCCCAGGATGCACGGCGATCAACATCCATACTTTGATCGCTGGATTGAGACTGCCTCTTCCACCCATTGTTGGTCGCTTCCTAGAGGCGACCAACCTTGCAATCACTCAAATTACTCCGATTGGGTGGATGAACCTGCTGGGGACAATGTGTTTGTTCGCATTGGAGGGGTATGTTGATCGTATAACTACAGAAGAGATCAACTACCTTATGACGATCACAAGATGTCCCCCTGGAGAGGAAGGTTACTACTACCTCAAAGCCAGGACAAGATTGAAGATGGTAGAGGGGGTGCCGAACAAAATCCGCGATTGGAAACAACATTTTTTCTTCATCGGGGGTGATTGGCGAGCATCTTCTGGTCCACACGGTGGTGATGGACGAATAAATTCCCCAGCCTCCTATGGGAAATTTAAACGTAAGATTATTTTCTTGCTCGTCCTCGAACTGTACTGTTCTAATTTAACTTTTCTTGTTTGTTCGCAGGCCCTCGTTTGCCCAAGTGGAATTTGGAGGAAGAAGAGATCGGCTCAGAGTTCTTATTCACCTCCTGCTTGGTCGGCCTTCGCAATAAAGCGGAAAGGACCACTGAGTATTTGCGTGAGGGAAAGTGCCTGAGAACTGCTCGCTTGTTTCCCTATCCTCATCACTTGGAAGCACAAGCTGAGGTGCCCCCAGGTATGAAAAATTTCTAACTCCTTATACCAACTTTGCTCGTCATTTGACTTCCAAAACTTGCTCGTCTAACTCTTTTTTTTTTTTAGCTGAGCAAGTCACCGTTGCCATTCCACCCCGCTTCGCCCTTTTGGAACAAAGAGTTTTCGAGATGGCACCTCCGAAGGGACGGAAGAGGAGAGGTGACCCGCCTACCAAGGTACTGGGGATGACGAACAAGGCTGAAGGAGCCAGAGTTCCGCGACCAGCTGCTCCCCCTGGTCCTGCTCAGCCATCTTCTCCAATTTCTCCTCCTCGCGGGGGGAAACGTTTGAAAAAGGCCGATGGGACTCCGTTGGCCCAAGATATCCCCGGTGGTGGCAAGGGGAAAGAGAAGGTGGGCCATAGTCATGCTCGCCCTGAGGGGGATGCTGTTCGGCACTCCTCCATCGAGCCCACAGAGAAATCCGGCAAAGCGGGCAGGGATTCCACCCCTGTCCGTGGCCCTGAAGACCTTACCCATCTGGGTTGGGATGATCGGAAATTCAAAGAGTAAGTCTACCCCTGCCTTTGCCGAGCAAGATTCACTTTTTTTATTTTTCTAAGTATCCTTTACTTTCTTGTTCGCAGATATCGTGCTGACGATCATCCCGGTCGAGCAAATGTTGTACATCAATATGCTTGCTCGAAGACTCCCGTCAACATAAGGGAGATTCCTGGCGAGCAGGTCCGTAGGGCGACGGAGTTGATCGCCCGAGCCTGGACACGTCCCTTGGACAAAGCCATCCTCCAACAAGGGCTGGCGGACAATCTCCATCTCTCTATGATGCTCCACGCTAATGGCCTCGTCACGGCCCAAAGGGCAATGGCCCAAATTGCCGAGCAAGAAGAATCTGCTCGTCGCTATGCCAGCACTGCTCGGCAACTCACTGAGGAGAAGGACGGCCTCATCAGCAAATATGAGGCCAAACTTGCCCGCCTCAATAACCAGATCAATGTTTACATTGATACTGAGAAGAAGCACCTTGAAGAAATTCAGGGTCAATCTGGTGAACTGAGAGGCAAAGAGGCCATGCTCGGCGAGGGAGAGAAAAAATTGTCCGCGGCCGAACAAGAGATTCCCGAGCTCAAAGCTGAAAATGCTCGTCTTCGGGAGGCGAAAGCCAACCTCTTCACGAGCGAGCAACTCGAAGCCGAAGTTCAAGCTCGAACTGCCCCCATTTCAAACCTTGGGTACATTTGCGCCTATGCGGACAGCATCCGCACGGCCGATGCTTACGATTACAAGGATATGGTGGAAGAAATGAGCAAGGATTTGAATGAATTCATGGAGAACTATCCACCGCCGAGCAATATTGAAATTCAGCTGGCGGATTTGGCTGTACTAGGGGTTAAACTTGACAAACTTGACCCCAGTATTGTCATCACTCATCCTCCTCCTCCAGTTGATGAAGGCGAACAAGAGGAAGAGGTGGCTGTGGCTGACGAGCAAAATGCTAAAGAGGCGGAGGATAAGGCAGCTGAAGACCTGGCCCGAGACATGATCGTCGATCCTCCTGCCGAACAAACTCAAGATCCTCCTCCAGCCGAGCAGCAATAGTTCTTAGGACTTAGCTTTTTTCTTTCCTTCGTTGTAGTTGTTCGTTCTTTTTGTAATACTTTTGTAGTAGCTTTCCAAAGATGTACTATTTTTTAGGCTTAATGTCTTTTAATTAATGGAATGTCTTTCTTTGTTCGCTCATTTTCTTTATATGTTAATTGCCTTTACATTTTTATCAATGCCTTTGCAATTATAACATATAGTGTTGGGCTTTTGTTCGAATTGAAGTTTGCCTTTAGTGGAATCAGGGTTCAGCCTTAGGTTCTGTTCATTTTAAAAAACGAACAACCTTTAAGTGGCTTTAGTCCTCAAAATGGACTTGTACCTCGAGCTTTTGGACTTTTTCTCTTGACGAACAACTACTATATTTACATAATGAAAAATTTACAAGTGTTATAAGACTGCTCATCACTAACAAATATATTCTGACGAACAACTTTGAACATTAACTAAAAAATGCTCACTTATAATATTTTTCCCGAGCAACTCTGTCTATAAATAGAAGATGAAACAGCACTTAAACTATACAATGTGTCGAACAACTTTAAATTCTATACTTAGCAAAAATTTCAAAAAATTAGGCAAGTTTTTTGTTCATCTTACTTGATTCACTGGCCCCCCAAGACATTTGTTCGCCCAATTAAGAACTTATTCGTCTCATTGATAGTACTTCTTCAGATGTATAGCATTCCAGGAGTATTGGGCCGGCTTGCCTTCCATATCTTCGATATCGTATACACCATTAACGAATTTTTCCGTTATACGATACAGGCCCTCCCAAGTTGGTCCCAATACACCTGGAGGTTGGGCGAGCAACTTTCTTAGAACCATATCTCCAACTCTGAATTCCCTGATTTTAACATGGGAATTATAATAGCGTTTTGCTCACTGCTTATAGGTAGCATTTTTAAGCTCGACATTCAGTCTTTTTTCTTCAAGCAAATCCATTTCAGTAGCTAGAGCAGAGTTGTTCGTCTGCTCATCAAAGTTGGTCGTCCGGTATGTGTTGGTCTTTAACTCGATTGGTATTACAGCCTCTGTTCCGAAAGCCATTGCAAAAGGTGTTTCTCCGGTGCTTGACCTGGGAGAAACTCTGTATGCCCATAGGACTTCCGGAAGCTCTGTAGACCAACTGCTTTTGCTCTCCGCTAGCCGTACTTTCAACGTATGCTTGATGATTTTGTTTACGGCTTCGACTTGTCCATTCGACTGGGGATGATAGGGCGTAGAATAGTGTTTCTTGATCCCCCACTTTGTACAGAAATCTCTCAACTCCTTTCCATCAAATTGTGGACCATTGTCTGTCACGATGGTTTGTGGAACTCCAAAACGACAGACAATGTTCTTCCAAATGAAGTTGATCATTTTCTGTTGCGTGATTTTCAACATGGCCTCTGCTTCTACCCATTTTGTATAATAGTCGACTGCCACAACGGCAAATCGAACTCCTCCAACTCCCGCTGGGAAGGGACCAATAATGTCCATCCCCCATCTTGCAAATGGCCACGGGCTATAAACTGATACGAGCTGTTGGGCCGGGGTATGAATGTTCGGGGCAAAAATTTGACATTGATGGCAAGTCTTTGCTTTCTTGATTGCATCCTGGCGTAAAGTTGGCCAATAATAGCCTTGTCTGATAGTCTTGTATGCCAAGGCTTGCCCCCCAGTATGATTTCCGCATACTCCAGCATGTATTTCTTCGAGTATTGCTCGTCCTTGCCCCCTAGGCAAACATTTTAGAAGTGGGATTGATATTCCCCTTTTGTAAAGCTGCTCGCCTACCAGAGTATATCTGGCGGCTTGCTTTGTCAGCTTGGCGGCTTCAAAAGGATTGTTTGGTTTTCCCCACTTTTCAAATATTTGACTATGTTTGTTCTTCAGTCTTCCTCTTCAGTTGCTTGTTCATCGAGTTGATTGACATTATAACTTCTCATTGATGGATCATTCATCTTTGTAATTATAATGTCTGCCAACTCTGCTGGTCCTTCACTTGTTGCTAGTCGGGCCAACGCATCTGCTTGCGTGTTGCTTGTCCTTGGAATTTGTTCAATGAAGACTTGTTCTAACAAGGACATCAGGTAAGCAACAATTCGCTGATACTCGATCATGTGATCGTCTTTCGCCTCGTATTCACCTCGAACTTGGTTCACAATCAATTGCGAGTCGCCGAATATTTGTAACCGTCTAACACCTACTGCAAGGGATATGTGGAGACCAGCAATGAGAGCTTCATATTCGGCTTCGTTGTTGGTGGCCATGAAACCAAATTTGATTGCCGAGGTGAATACTTGTCTGTCTGGACTAATTAGAACTACTCCTGCCCCCGAGGCTATGTTGGTTGAAGATCCGTCAACATAAAGATGCCAGGGGTGGTCAAGTCCTCTCGTCGGATCTAGTGTGAAGGTTAGTTCGACAATAAAGTCGGCTAACGCTTGCCCTTTGATCACAGTTCGAGGAGCATAGGTTACCCCAAATTGGCTAATCTCCAGTGACCACTTTAATAGGCGACCAGCTGTGTCGGGGCGATGGAGAATTTGTCGGAGTGGGAAAGTTGTTAGCACTTCGACTTGATGATAAAAAAAGTATGGTCGTAACTTCCTCACACTCATAACAAGTGCATACGCCAGTTTCTCAGTTGGAGAATATTTGATCTCCGCGTCGTGTAAAGCTTGACTGACGTAGTAGATTGGTTGATGAAATTTGTCGTCCTCTCGCACCAAAACAGAGCTGATGGCCACTTCTGACGCTGCTAGGTATAAATATAGCTTCTCTCCTGGGATAGGTTTTGATAGGATTTTTACATCTCCCAGGTAATCTTTGAGTTGGTCGAACGCCTTTTGACAGTTGTTAGTCCATGCGAACTGTCCTTTCTTGATAGCTTCAAAGAATGGATGGCACTTGTCCCCCGATCTGGATATAAACCGATTCAATGCTGCTAGGCATCCCGTAAGCCTTTGCACTTCTTTTATTGAGCGTGGAGGTTGCATATACACGATTGCTTTAACTTTTGTTGGATTGGCTTCAATCCCTCGTTGACTAACAAGATGGCCCAGGAATTTTCTTGAATGAACTCCGAAACTGCTCTTTTTTGGATTCAGCTTCATGTTGTAGTGTCGAAGGATTTCGAACACCTGGGTCAAATGTTGAAGATGGTCTTCCCTTCGGGGGCTTTTGACTACGATATCATCCACATAGACTTCTACCGTATCACCGATTTGTTCGTCGAACATCTTGTTCACCAACCTCTGGTATGTTGCTCCGGCGTTGATGAGGCCGAAGGGCATTCTTTTCCAACACAACAAATTTTTGTTTGTATAAAATGCTGTGTTTTCTTGATCTTCTGGATGCATTGGAATTTGATGGTACCCGGCAAAGGCATCCATGAATGTTAGCATTTCATGACCTGCAGTACTGTCCACCAACTGGTCAATGTGAGGGAGTGGAAAGTTGTCCTTCGGGCATGCTGCATTCAGATCTGTAAAGTCTATGCATAGCCTCCAGGTCCCGTTTTGGTTTCCTCACAAGGACTGGGTTTGCTACCCATTGTGGACAGAGTGCTTGTCGGATTAGGTCGTTGTCTAACAACTTCTTTACTTCTTCGTTTAAAGCTTGATACTTGTCTGGGCCATATTTTCTTCGTTTTTGATGGATTGGCCTTTTTGCTTGATTGATATTGAGCTTGTGACAAGCATGTTTTGGATCTATCCCCACCATGTCTGCATGAGACCAAGCAAAAACATCTAGATTTTTGCTGAGGAACTCTTTCATTCGGGATCTGTAAGGCTCAGGGAGCTCAGATCCTATGTATAATTCGAGATCCGGGTTTTCAGGATTAACTTTGAACGCCTCCAGCTCTTCAACTGGAGTTGCTCGTCGTTTTTGTCTTTTCCATCGAGGATCAAGTATTGGTCCCTCAGGGTTAAAATCATTTTCGAAGTTCATCGGCTCTGCCCCCAGGCGGGGATCTAGATCATCTGTTGGCCCTGATTCGTTGTTGTTAGTCAACACCTGGCCCTCCAGGCCGTCATATGAATGTTGCTTGTCACCACCCCCTTGTTGTTCGCCAGGATGATGTTCCTTATGGGTGGTGAGGAGTTGTTCGTCCAACACCTGCTCGTCATGATGTTGTTCGTCAGTATCCATATGGTCTTCCTCTATGTCCATCATGGTCGCCAGTACTGATGGTTCATCAGCGGGATAGCTAGTTGTGGCTTCCATCATGGATACTGATACATGTTTTGCCTGCAACTGTAAGAGACATTCCCTGGCCTTTCTTTGATCTCCTTTGATAGTTCCTGCTCCACTTGCTGTTGGGAATTTCAAACAATAGTGATAAGTGGAACATGCAGCTTTGAATTCATTTAAAAAGGGTCGACCAAGAAACCCGTTATGAGTTGAATCTTGGTCTACAACCAGGAAGTCAACCATTCTCGTAATATTTTTCTCGGGTACGTTGGCCGTTACAAGTTGTACGGCTAAAGTAACTATTCCCAAAGGGTCCGTTACAGTATTTCCGAAGCCTATTATTCTGTGAGTCGTATCCCGAATATAGCCCGAATAATCTCCAAGATGATCGAGCGTCTTTTTGAATAGGATGTTGGTGTAGGCTCCGGTGTCCACCAACAATCTGTGGACTCGTGTTCCCATAATTTTTGCGCAAATTACAAGCGAATCGTTATGTGGAGTCAATATTCCTTCCAAGTCATTTTTGGTAAAGGTCAATTCTGCCGTCTGCATGATAGATGGCTTGGCCCCCATTTCTTGGACTTGATCGATCGCTCGTAGCTCAGCTTTTCTTTTCCGATTGGAGATTGGTGGTCGTCCATCAGAACATCCTCCTGCGGGACCTGCAGGTTCCATCATATACAAATCTTCCAATGGACGAGTAGGAATGGCAGGAACTGGTCGCACCGGTTTATTGTTCTTCTGAGGTTGATCATCTTCGTCCTCAGAGTTGTTCTCCCGGACTCTCTTCCCGGGTTGTCTTTTGACAAAGTCGGAGAGCTTTCCGTCCTCGTAGAAATGCCAGAGTTGTTTGAGCAAATCTCTACATTCACTCGTAAAGTGCCCCACGCTTTGATGGTAGGCACAATACTTGTTAGGGTTGAGTTTGCCAGTATCTTGACGAATTTTCCGGGGAGTGGAGAGCAGCTCTTTATCCTTCACATTTTCATAAACAGTATCGACTGACACTGTTAGCACCTGATTCAACTTTTCTTTGAGTTCTGTCCCTTCAGTGAACGCCTTCATATTTTTAGGGACTCGATAACTTGTTGCACCAGGTTTCTTGTTGTTCTTCTTGGGATCAGTTTTGTTCTCCCCCAAGTTTGATTGCAAAGCTTCATGCATGGAAACGAATATGCCAGCTTGATTCCTGAATTCGGCATAACTTCTTGGGCACTTCAGACGTACCTCTTTCCATAGCTTTGATCCTTTCTTCAACCCAGCCATAACGGCAACGATTTTCGTGTCTTCACTGACGGGTTCACCTTCTAACAACACCTTGTCGAACCTTTCCATGAATGCCCGATCTGACTCGTCGTCATTTTGTTTTAGGTTCGACAACCGATGTTTCTGGGACAAGTATGATCCCGCCGTGGAGAAATGAGAAAGGAATTCTCGACTCAGTTGAGTAAATGAATGGATAAATGCTGGTGGCATCGCCGAAAACCATTTGTGCACCCAATCCCCCAAAGTTAAGGGGAAATTTCGGCATTGAGTGGCGTCGCTGGCTCCCACTGAGACCATATAATCTGAATACTTTGTAAGATGAACTCTGGGATCAGCAACACCGTCATACTGTATGCTTGCCGGGAACTGGACCTTCTTCTGAATCGGGGCTTTCAGAATGACAGGTGATAAAGGTGAGGATGGCAAACTGGTCATCCCCACACCTCTTTGTTGGTCCAACTGTCCCTGCATGTTCTCCACTGCCCTTCTTAAACTTGATAGCTCATCCAAAGATGCCCCCTGACTTGGAGGCTGTTCGGCGAGCAAAGGTACCAACCTTTCTGCTCGTCGCAGTCCCTCACTTGGAGTGGGCAACTCCTGGAGCTGTTTTCTAGGGTTGCTCGCTGCATTTGGCCCTAGACGTCTGAAGGCAGATTGAGAGAGTCTCTCATGAATTGATGGGCGTGGTTGCTCAAATGTTGCTCGCCCGCGCTCAGCTTCCTGGCGAGCAACTTTCTCCTGTTGCTGGGGTTGGCCAAGTCTGTCCTGGGCACTGGAGCGGGTTGTTCTGTAGCTCGACATTGTTGTTCACCCGCGAGCAGATTCAGCTTGGCCCTCTCTTGGTTCGACCATCTTTGCTTTGCCCTTATCCCGCCTGACCTGGGCACTGTTCACCTCGTGTTGTTCGCCCTTGGTCGATCTAGCCCTAACAACTTCTACGGCTCTATCTTTAGGCCTCACTTGTGAAGGCCTATTTCGATCTTGCTGTCTCTGTAGAGCCTGGAGAGCAGCAATGGTTTTGGCCAGTTCATTAGGGTTGTTCGCCAGGGCCTCCATTTCAGGTGGGAGATTATGAGTTATGGCAGTATGTTGTGACCTGTTCACATGTCTAGGATTACGATCCTGGTGGTCGGCCGATGATGCTCGGGTGGGAGACGCTCTCCTTGACAAACGTGATGCTTGGGTTTCCTTGGATTGAGGCATTCCGAATTAATTTGTCCTAATTCTTATGATGAAGAACACCAAGAACACTTTTGTTTGAATCTTCAAGTTTTCAGCTTGAAGTTCTTGAGTAATCACACTAATCGAAGGTTCGAACCCTCCTTCTAGCGCCAAAATTATTGGTGATCAATTTTTATCGGATGGATTAGTGACTGTTTAAGTTCGGTTTAAAGATCATCAATCAATTACGTGTGATTGGTTACCACCGTAAATGATAAATCGAGGGTTCGGGTTATGAACTAGTAATTGTGAAAGTCGAAATCGTAATAATTTCGTATGTGTGTACGTTTAGGTGTTTGTGTGTGTGTTTTTGGAGCATTTGTGAATTTGAACTTGTATTTCTTAAGCTGGAGAACAACTATTTATAGAGACTTGCAAGCATGAGGTGTCTATGACTCTTGGTCTCCCTAGCTTGCATGCTTGACAAGTGTCCTTTGACCTTAGTTTGACCTTATCTAAGCTGAATCTTAGTTACAAAGTCTTCTTTGGTCTTATCTCGGACTTCATTATTGTTCGCCTAGATCGGCTTAGTTGATCCAAAAGGATTAATGTTAAAAGTTGTTCGTCTTTTGTGTGTATGACTCAGAAGTTGTTCGCCTTTGTGTTTTACACAGATTGACTTTGGGATCTTGATCCTTTGTTCGTCGACATACACCTCTTAGGTTGGTAGATGCACCACCTTTTGACAATGTTGCTCGTCATCAATGACTTGGCAGAATGTTCATATCTGGTCTCGGGTCTTAAAGCCTGTTCGCCAGTATGTTGTTCATCGGTAGAGTTGTTCGTCAGTTTGTACACTCCCTGGATTGATTTATGCACCCTCATCTTGATTTCTTTGTTAATAATCTTTGATTTGAGGTTGGTTCTTCATAATCCTTTTCAAGGCTTTAATCTTTGTTCGCCCATCATTGATTTATGTTCGCCTATCAACAAAACGTTGTTGAGAATTCAAGCAAAATAGGATAAATGGGCGTACTGTTTTTATTTTCAGATCCCCCAACCACCGCCTCGATTGATGTGCCAACTTTTCTGTGGTCAGTCTTTTGTTGTCACGCTTCTCAACGTACGTTGAAAAGTCAAAAGATTCCGGCCTTAATTTGCGCGCCGCCGAGGTTGATACCCGTCTACCCGCGGAGGCTCAGTGGCCTCCGACCGCCATCGCTGCCCGTGGGCACACGCCGTCAACCTCCACGGCCTTCCCGTGCCGCAGCTCGTCAGCCCGCCTGGCCGCCCCGCATCGTCGCCTAACCCGTCCGGCGGGCAGAGTCGCTGCTCGCGGCTCCCTCCCCGCGTCGCCGACCATCGCGGGTCTCCTCCCGCATCACCGCCTGGCCTCCAGCCTCGTCGTCCGGCGGGCAGGGCCACTGTTCGAGCCTTCCTCTCCCGATGCGGGCTCCTGCCTTCGCCGCTCACCGCACGACCGCCCAGCACGGGCTCCTCCCTAGGTCGCCCTCTCGCAGCCGTTGCCCGCCGCAGCCTCCCCGCGGCCTGCAACCTCACCTTAGTCGTCGACTATCGGCCTCCGGGCAAAGGACTTTTCTTGCCGTCTGGCTGTCTCCCAGCCACCGAGAGGCGGCCTCATTCTCCCAGTGTGCGCCGCCTCCCCGCTGCACGTCGCCGAGAGGTCTCCCCGCATCGCCGCGGCAAGCGGGCTCAACCGCCTCCACACGCATACCCCGGCCTCGCGTCCGCCTCCCCGCCTAGATCCACCCATCGCGCCGCCGCCTGGGCCATCCCGCGCCATCCGCAACCTCGTCGCACCGTGGTCCTCGCGATCTCCCCGCCTGATTAGGCGTGAAATTGTCATGATTCGTGGCTAGAAACGCCCTAGTTTTGGTCGAGTTTATAGAGTATTTAGAGTCAAATGAGCATTATTTCTATACATTGATAAATTTGTCTCTTTGATGCTCATAGGTGAATAGAGGATGAAAAACGGAGTTCGTAGGACTTTGAATCGACTCAAACGGATGCCCAGATGAGAAGATATTGAAGAAATACGATTGGTATTAGTGCGGACGAGGAAAAATATCATTTGGAAGGATTAGAGATCACTCGAGCGCATTGCTCGAGCGCCACCGCTCGAGCGCCTTACTCGAGCGCGCAAACGTACAGAACAATTCTTGCGCTCGAGCAGCTCGAGCGCCACCGCTCGAGCGAATTGCTCGAGCGCCCGAAACATACAGAGGAGATTTAGCGCTCGAGCAGCTCGAGCGCGACCGCTCGAGCGAATGCATCATTCGAGCTACACAGCTCGAGCGGGACCGCTCGAGCGTTTTGCTCGAGCGCCCATATACTTTTTCCTCCGGATGCGTATTTTCGGCCCATTAACTCTCGTTTCGACCCGTGCCTATATATACCTCGTCCAAACACGTTTTGAAGGATCCCCAACTTTTAGAAATCACTTTAGACTTAATTTTTAGAGAGAGGAAGAGGAGAAGAACGAGCAAGCTTTACTTTTACGTTGTTGAGGTTTTTCATACGAATTCTTAGTTTTCTTTTTGTTTCTTAGTTTCTTTTCATTAGCTTGATTACTTTAAACGCTTTGAACTTCGTTTTAGTTAATTAAATTTCAGTTCTTAGAATTATTTTCTTTTAAAACCCTAGTTCATGTTTCTTATTTTCTTCGTTCAATTCATTATGTTTTTGTTCGTTGTTTCTTCTATTGCTTTTATTTTTGTTATAACCATGTCCGGCTAAAACCCTTGCATGCTTGGGTTAGGATGAACTCGTAGAAGTAGGATGTGGATACGTAATTAAGGTAATTGGTGACGTTAGTTTTAATTCTCTTAATTAATGAATTCATATAATTAATCTTAACTCTACCTTTGAATTTCGTACGAAAGTGTTAGAGAGAGGACGACCGCATCACTCAATAACAATTAGTAGTCTTAACGAGAGGGTTTAGGAAAGGTTAATTCATCTACCGGTTTAGCGAAGGAGGACGACCGCATCACCTTAGTTAAATTAGGGTCTCATTAATTAAGCACAGTTCATTAACTTGTTAGTGGATTAGTGAAGTCGATTGCTAGGATAAAGTATTAGGGTGAGAAATCTTGAGCTTTCATTCTACGATCTTTTACTTAGGTTAATTCTTGGTTGTCACAATTACTTTGATTATGTACCTGCTCCGTTAGTATACGTAGGGATTCCTATCCTGAGCATCACCATCTCTCATTAGAAAACAACCCGTAGTTAATTCGTTCTTTTTCATTCTTTAGTTAATTAGTCTATTTTAGTCTTTTAATTAATTTTTCAAAAACCCAAAAACATCACACTCATATTAACTACGACGCGTAGATCTTCAGGGATCTATTCGCATACATACCATCCCTTGGGTTCGATAATACTTGGTCCCTATACTTGCTCATACTACAGTGAACCCGTACTCTTGCGGGGAAGCTACTAGTAGAAGCTAGTGTAGTCGCTTCAAGTCAATGGCGCCGTTGCCGGGGATGGCGTTATATGCTCTTTGAATAGGACTTGTCGATAGCTTAGTAGTTAGTAGTGAGTGCCTATTTTCTGTTTTTATTTCTTTTTGTCATTTTTATTTATTCGGCAGTTGCGTTTTGATCCATCTGCTAGTGTGTCAGGTTTATGAGAACACGCTCACAAGGCAACACGAGCGAAGAGAGAATACCGTTGGATCCTGAGACAATAGCTAGAAGGAACAGAGCTTTCTTGAGAAGAATGAACGCAGCCGACTTAGGGAAGGGACCAATGGACCTCAATAATGAGTTGGACGATGCTGCCAACGATTTCAATCAGGCAGTAGACCGGGTTGATGGCTCTGGAGGGAGTGGTGGTCAGAATCAAGACCAGTTCGTAGATAGTAGTAGCCAGAACCCGGGTGCACAAAATGTAAACAATCCAGCTCAGAACCTTGTCCATAATCCTCATAACCAAAACCCTGCTTACCCACAAAACCCAAATAACCCTTTCAACAACCCAGTATACCAACATTACCCATACCCACCTTATCCTTACCCACCATACCTGTATCCTCCACCCCCAGTCTATAATCAACCACCTGTTTACCCACCACCACCCCAACAAGTACCAGTACCTGCTGCTAATCCTCAACACGTTCCTATGAACGTAGATCACAATATTGCTATTCGAGGGAGGTTTGCAGCGCAGCCACAGCGGTATTATGATGGAGTGGCTTTACCACCTGTTGAGGTGAACAACTTCTCGATATCACCGGGGATTTTAAAGCTGCTGACCGAGAATCAGTTCAAAGGAGTGATCGGGAAGGAGAATCCTCATACACACTTGAGGAGTTTTCTCATGATAGCCTCCACATTTAATTACAATGGCATGTCTGAAGATGCCAAGAGGCTTAGGCTGTTCCCATTCTCATTGACGGGAAGAGCCAAGGAGTGGTACGATAATACGCTCCCGCGGGGAGGTATTACCACTTGGGCCGAGCTCGAGCGTCTGTTCCTCGAGCGATTCTACCCTCCATCTAGGACGATCAAGGCTAGAATTGAGATCTCGTCCTTTCGCCAGAAGTCTGGAGAGGATTTACGCCAAGCGTGGGAGAGATACTCAAACATGCTGATAGAGTGCCCGCAGCACGGGTACAATGAGGGGGATATTATGGCATTCTTCTACAGTGGTGCCAACAAGACGGGGCAAGACCATTTAGATGCTTGTGCGGGCGGAGCATTCCTGAACCAAGGCATAGAGAGGTGTAGAGAGATCGTTGACAACATTGTCACGAATGCCGGTGCTTGGGGTGTGGATGCAGATTTGCAAAGAGTGCATCAGGTTGAGGAGGGAGAAGGGACGAGAAGGCTGCTGATGGCCATGATGGAAAAGATCAACAACCTCGAGTTGGGGAAGAGTTTGGTTGGAGAGCATGCAGTAGAGAATGAGAGAGTAGACCAACCAAGTGGACATCAAGAGGTAGCCAATTACATGGGAGGTCCGTATTACAATCAGAATGGCTACCAAGGTGGAAATCAGTATGGAAGGCCTTCTTATGGCCAACCATTTGTGCCTCCAGGCCCTCAGCCACTTCAAAATCAATGGAGGAACACACAAGGAGTTCAAGGAGGCCAGCAGCTTCCTCAAAACACATGGAGGAAGAATGATAATTTTTCTTATGCTAACCCAAAAGCTGGTGTTACTGTTCCTGCAGGTGTTGATCCGGGGTCTAAACCTCCTGGTGGAGAAGGCGGTGCATCAACCGAGGAGATGTTGAGAGCGATCCTTCAGAAGGTGGTGGAAGGGAGCAAGCGGTTGTCATCCTTGGAGTACGATGTGAAGGAGTTGCACAAGAAGGGTGATCAACGTGATTAAGAGCTCCAGAAGATGAACGTTGAGTGGACTAGAACTCAACAAGAGAACAATCGAAGGTTCACCTCTTTAGAGCTCCAGATAAGCCAGATTGCAAAATCAGTGAATAGAATGCCGGAGGGGAACCCGAAAGAGCAGTGCAAGGCGATCCAGCTTAGAAGTGGAACCAATTATGAAGGTCCTCAGATGCCTGCTGATTCTGAGACGCCCCAAGTTGAGAAGGGGATTGAAAGTAAAGGGATTGAGAAGCATGAAGATATGGATGAGTCCCAGAAGGGGAAAGACTTTGAGGAGATTGAGAGAGTTCCTAAGTGGAAGAAGGCAAAGGAAGCAAGGGAGAAAGTGAAAGAAACAGAAAGAGATGAATGAGGGGTACCCAAATCTGTGATACCCGTCCCATATCCACAGCGCTTCATGAAAAAGAAGCTTGATGAAAAATTTGCAAAATTTCTTGATGTTTTTAAACAATTGCATATTAATATTCCTTTTTATGATGCTTTGGAACAGATGCCGCACTATGCTAAGTTTTTGAAGGACTTGATTGCGAAAAGGCGGCGAGTGGATGAGCCGAAGTTGGTGCAGCTGAACCACGAGGTGAGTGCATTAGTGCACAAGGCGCTTCCACCAAAGCTGAAGGATCCCGGTAGTTTCACGATCCTATGTGATATCGGAAACGGGATCAAGAAGGGAGCGTTGTGCGACCTCGGGGCGAGCATTAATTTGATGCCACTGTCGCTTTTCAAGAAGTTGGAAGGTGGTGAACTTCAACCCACAATGATGACGCTTCAACTTGCCGATCGGTCTATTACTTGACCTCAAGGTGTTGTTGAAGACGTCCTCGTGAGAGTTGGAGATCACATCTTTCCAGCCGACTTTGTAGTGCTAGAGATGGAGGAAGATGAGCACGTACCCCTGATCTTGGGAAGACCGTTCTTAGCTACGGCGGGGATGGTGCTAGACGTGGCGAATGGGAAGATTACATTGAAGGTTGATGATCAAGAAGTGAAGATCTCCCTATATGAAGCCATGAAACACCCGAGGGAGGATGAGAGCTTGTATTGCATAGATGCAATTGATCCTCGTGTTGAAGACACGCATTCTCTCCCTAATCCTTCTCATATTCATGATTTTGCTAGTCCTTCAATTGATAATTTAACCCATGAGCGTTACGTTCTTGATTATTTTGATAGGGATAAAGTGAAGAAGTTGAAGGATGAAGAGGTGAAGAAAGTGGACGTGGTCCAGTTAGAAGGGAAAGGAGGAGTTAAGAAGAAAAAGTCCAAACTCAAGAAATTGTTTAGTAAGACTCCTCCAGATAGAGGCAAGAAGGAGTTGAGACCCATAACACTTGGGAATGAGAAAAGAGGAAAGGAACTCATGATGGAGGGACATCAAGGCAAGGAGTTCAAACACCACTCTTATGAGAGTAAGGGAGGTAAATTTGAGTATGATGTCCCATAAGCTCCTTTGAGCTTGGTCCGGCATGAGGACCTTAAAAATAGCGCTGAATGGGAGGCAACCCATTTTTATTTGCTTTTGAGTGTTTTTAGTTATTTTCCTTTTATGTTACTAGGATGTTGTTGAGTCGTATGTTTAACCTCGTATTTGAGTAAGTTGCTTGTAGGCTTGTCTCTAAAGGAGTAAAGGTATCATGGAGTTATTCAGATTGGAGGGACCAATTCAAGCAAGGGAGTGTGCAAAGCTATTGAGAGAAACTGAATTGTTCGGTTGAGGTAACCCACAACCCCAAACTTAGACCTCTAGCAAGGTCGAAGTTTGGGGGGGTGGAGTTTTTTTTATATGTTTTCTTGTTACATTGCACATGCATGCACGCCCTTATCTTTGAGTTGAGTTTGATTGATTATTGGATTGTTGAGATGCTCCTTGGGCTATTATTAATTTGTTTTGTTACTCAATATTTTATGCCTATCAATCATCTTATGCTTATTGATTGCTATCTTTGAGTATGATTTGATGAGTAGAGTGAGTTGTAAGAGTGAGTTAGAAATTCTTTTGTGTGAGTGTTTGAGTTTGAGTTGATTAGGGAGAGAACTCGTATGCTTATGAGTTTTTCTTTTGAGTACTTGTGTGATGAGAGTGAGAATGCACTAGGACTAGCATGGATGTGAAAGCCGTGAGCTTTTGAGCCTTATGAGATTTTGATGCATTAATTAATCTCTTCGTTTGTGAGTGGATTGTCACCTTAGAGGATGCTAGAACTTGCATGTGCTCTTGCTTCTTGATTGTGTCTAGTTTGATATGCCGAATGTGATCTTAGGCCATCTTTGTTTTTATTGAGTCACTCAGCCAAAATTTTCCTTACCAATGACATTGATCCCTTGTTAGCCCCTTTGAGCCTAAAGCCTATTTTATTTGCTAGCACATATGAACACTATTCCAATTCCTAAGCCTTTTTGTCCCAATTTGAGTGGAGAATAGGAAAGTGTGAATATGAAGGGAGTGAATTGAGTTGAAAAAGGAAAAGGTTGTTTGTTGAGTGAATATGAGAAGAAGGTGTGATGAAGTTTTGAGATGTGGGAAAAAAGAGAAAGAAAATTGAGAATGAGCAAAAAGAAAAAAATGAGCTCATGTGTTTGTGCGAAAAAAAAAAAAGAGAAAAATGAAGTGATTGAAAAAAAGTGAAAAAAGAGTTAGAAAAAAAAAATGAAGTGTTGAGAGAAGTGGAGTTGAAAGTGTATTGATTGCAAATGTTGAAGTGATTCTGTTCCTAATCTCAAAGTGCCAAAGTTTGAATTTCTATTCTCCATTCACTTGAGTCACTTTACCATATTGTTATCCCACCTGTCCAAAGAGCCTACATTACAACCTTTTGAAAGTCCTTTTTGATTCGGCATTGATTTCTAGAGTATGGTCGAAGTTGAGAGCATTTACAAGCCTATGGCTGCCAATTTGTGTGATTGATTGATTGAGTGAGTCCCTTTATCATTGTTATACACTTGTGAGGGAGTTAAACACATCGTTGAGTGCACATCCATGTTTGATCTTGGTGTTTCTTGTTATTGTTGCATGAGTATGATGAAGGAAAGTGAGTGAGTATACGGGTGATTGACTTTTGAAGCTTGAGTTCATTAGCTTGCATGATTGAGTTTTCCTACTCATTCCTAACAATTTCACTTGACTTATTATTTCATTGCTTGGGGACAAGCAATATGGTAAGTTTGGGGGGGGGTTGATTAGGCGTGAAATTATCATGATTCGTGGCTAGAAACGCCCTAGTTTTGGTCGAGTTTATAGAGTATCTAGAGTCAAATGAGCATTATTTCTATACATTGATAAATTTGTCTCTTTGATGCTCATAGGTGAATAGAGGACGAAAAACGGAGTTCGTAGGACTTTGAATCGACTCAAACGGATGCCCGGATGAGAAGATATTGAAGAAATACGATTGGTATTAGTGCGGACGAGGAAAAGTATCATTTGGAAGGATTAGAGATCACTCGAGCGCATTGCTCGAGCGCCACCGCTCGAGCGCCTTACTCGAGCGCGCAAACGTACAGAACAATTCTTGCGCTCGAGCAGCTCGAGCGCCACCGCTCGAGCGAATTGCTCGAGCGCCCGAAACATACAGAGGAGATTCAGCGCTCGAGCAGCTCGAGCGCGACCGCTCGAGCGAATGCATCATTCGAGCTACACAGCTCGAGCGGGACCGCTCGAGCGTTTTGCTCGAGCGCCCATATACTTTTGCCTCCGGATGCGTATTTTCGGCCCATTAACTCCCGTTTCGACCCGTGCCTATATATACCTCGTCCAAACACGTTTTGAAGGATCCCCAACTTTTAGAAATCACTTTAGACTTAATTTTAGAGAGAGGAAGAGGAGAAGAACGAGCAAGCTTTACTTTTACGTTGTTGAGGTTTTTCATACGAATTCTTAGTTTTCTTTTTGTTTCTTAGTTTCTTTTCATTAGCTTGATTACTTTAAACGCTTTGAACTTCGTTTTAGTTAATTAAATTTCAGTTCTTAGAATTATTTTCTTTTAAAACCCTAGTTCATGTTTCTTATTTTCTTCGTTCAATTCATTATGTTTTTGTTCGTTGTTTCTTCTATTGCTTTTATTTTTGTTATAACCATGTCCGGCTAAAACCCTTGCATGCTTGGGTTAGGATGAACTCGTAGAAGTAGGATGTGGGTACGTAATTAAGGTAATTGGTGACGTTAGTTTTAATTCTCTTAATTAATGAATTCATATAATTAATCTTAACTCTACCTTTGAATTTCGTACGAAAGTGTTAGAGAGAGGACGACCGCATCACTCAATAACAATTAGTAGTCTTAACGAGAGGGTTTAGGAAAGGTTAATTCATCTACCGGTTTAGCGAAGGAGGACGACCGCATCACCTTAGTTAAATTAGGGTCTCATTAATTAAGCACAGTTCATTAACTTGTTAGTGGATTAGTGAAGTCGATTGCTAGGATAAAGTATTAGGGTGAGAAATCTTGAGCTTTCATTCTACGATCTTTTACTTAGGTTAATTCTTAGTTGTCACAATTACTTTGATTATGTACCTGCTCCGTTAGTATACGTAGGGATTCCTATCCTGAGCATCACCATCTCTCATTAGAAAACAACCCGTAGTTAATTCGTTCTTTTTCATTCTTTAGTTAATTAGTCTATTTTAGTCTTTTAATTAATTTTTCAAAAACCCAAAAACATCACACTCATATTAACTACGACGCGTAGATCTTCAGGGATCTATTCGCATACATACCATCCCTTGGGTTCGATAATACTTGGTCCCTATACTTGCCCATACTACAGTGAACCCGTACTCTTGCGGGGAAGCTACTAGTAGAAGCTAGTGTAGTCGCTTCAAGTCACCGCCCCGCCTTTCGGGGAGCGGCCTTCGACCTCTGCGAGCCTTCGTGAATTCTGGTACTATGAGATACGCTAATTTGCCCTGGGCTCAGACTTGTTATTCTATTGGGCCCAATTATTGATATAGCTTTTGGGCCCAGACTTGTTATTATCTTGGGTCAAGATTTAATTAGGTATCAGACCTTAGTATATATTATGGGGCCTTGTTGGATATCCTGGTGGCCTTTTTTATTTATTCTTTGGGCCAATCTTTAGGGTATAGTGTTGGGCCTTTTTTATTTAATCGGTGTGACCAACTTTATTTACATGTTGGCCCTTATTCGAGCAAAAAAAAAAAGGGGGGGGGGGGCAGTAGCTTGATGACGAGCATCCGGAGCCTCTTCATCAACGGAAAATCTACGGGCAGTCCTTTGCCCATTCGAATCAGGTTTATTCCAATAATTTGCTTTTAACATATACTACAACTCGCAATTTTCACATAAATTAAAAGCGGGAGCATATATTCATATTTCAAAAATTCAAGGCGGAGACAATTTTTTGAAATGCAATTTCCATTTGATATTTCCTTTTAATGTATATTTGTAACTCGTTAGTTTTCATATATATTAAAAGCGGGGGCATATACTCGTATTTCGAAAATTCAAATCGGGACAATTTTTTGAAATGCAATTTCCATTTGATATTTCCTTTTAATATATATCGCAACTCGTAGGTTTTCATATATATTAAAAGCGGGGGCATGGATATACATATCCTAAGATCATTTTGTGATATAAAAAATAAATTATCTGACACTGAGTATTATTAAATACAGTCAATTATTTAAAACTTCAAGTATAATTTCTTAAAATTATCGAGGTCGATCACCGAACACATAACTCAATATTTTATCGGTCGTACCTTTCGACTACAAACATTTGTCCGCCTTCATAGGCGTTGACCGGTCCGCCTTTCAGGCGTTGACGTATTGATTAGTTCGCCTTCACCGGCGTCAACTAATCTGCTTCTCGAGTTAATCCGCTTTCTCGGCGTTGATTAATCCGCCTTTTAGGCGTCGACATCCCGCCTAGATTGGCGAAGTAATCCGTCTTCTCGACGTTGATTAGTCCGCCGTTTCAGGCATTGACGTATTGATTAGTTCGCCTTCACCGGCGTTAACTAATCTTCTTCTCGAGCTAATCCACCGTCTCGACGTTGACATTCCGCCTGGATTGGCGAAGTAATCCGCCGGCTCGACGTTGATTAATCCACCTTTTTAGTGTCGACATCCCGCCTAGAGTGGCGAAGTAATCCGTCTTCTCGACGTTGATTAGTCCGCCCTTTCAGGCGTTGACGTATTAATTAGTTCGCCTTCACCGGCGTTAACTAATCTTCTTCTCGAGCTAATCCGCCGTCTCGACGTCGACATTCCGCCTGGATTGGCGAAGTAATCCGCCGGCTCGGCGTTGATTAATCCGTCTTCTAGGCATCGACATTCCGCCTCGATTGGCGAAGTAATCCGTCTTCTCGACGTCGATTAGTCCGCCCTTTCAGGCGTTGACGTATCGATTAGTTCGCCTTCACCGGCGTCAACTAATCTACTTCTCGAGTTAATCCGTCTTCTCGACGTTGATTAGTCCGCCTTCTAGGCGTCGACATCCCGCCTAGAGTGGCGAAGTAATCTGTCTTCTCGATGTTGATTAGTCCGTCTTTCATTTGTTGACGTATTGATTAGTTCGCCTTCATCGGCGTCAACTAATCCGCTTCTCGAGTTAATCCGCCTTCTTGGCATTGATTAATCAGCCTTCTAGGCGTCGACATTCCGCCTCGATTGGAAAAGTAATCCGTCTTCTCGACGTCGATTAGTCCGCCCTTTCAGGCGTTGACGTATCGATTAGTAAGCCTTCACCGGCGTCAACTAATCTACTTCTCGAGTTAATCCACCTTCTCGGCGTTGATTAGTCCATCTTCTAGGCGTCGACATCCCGCCTAGAGTGGTGAAGTAATCCGTCTTCTTGACGTCGATTAGTCCGCCCTTTCAGGCGTTGACGTATCGATTAGTTCGCCTTCACCGGTGTCAACTAATCTACTTATCGAGTTAATCCGCCTTCTCGGCGTTGATTAGTCCGCCTTCTAAGCGTCGACATCCCGCCTAGAGTGGCGAAGTAATCCGTCTTCTCGATGTTGATTAGTCCGCCGTTTCAGACATTGACGTATTGATTAGTTCGCCTTCACCGGCGTCAACGAATCTTCTTCTCGAGCTAATCCGTCGTCTCGGCGTCGACATTCCGCCTGGATGGGCGAAGTAATCCGCCGGCTCGGCGTTGATTAATCCACCTTTTAGGCGTCGACATCCCGTCTAGATTGGCGAAGTAATCCATCTTCTCGACGTTGAATAGTCCGCCGTTTCAGGCGTTGACGTATTGATTAGTTCGCCTTCACCGGCGTCAACTAATCTTCTTCTCGAGCTAATCCGCCGTCTCGGCGTCGACATTTTACCTGGATTGGCGAAGTAATCCGCCGGCTCGGTGTTGATTAATCCGCCTTTTAGGCGTCAACATCCCGCCTAGGTTGGCGAAGTAATCCGTCTTCTCGACGTTGATTAGTCCGCCGTTTCAGGCGTTGACGTATTGATTAGTTCGCCTTCACCGGCGTCAACTAATCTTCTTCTCGAGCTAATCCACCGTCTCGGCGTCGACATTCCGCCTGGATTGGTGAAGTAATCCGCAGGCTCGGCGTTAATTAATCCGCCTTTTAGGCGTCGACATCCCGCCTAGAGTGGCGAAGTAATCCGTCTTCTCGACGTTGATCAGTCCGCTGTTTCAGGCGTTGACGTATTGATTATTTCGCCTTCACCGGCGTCAACTAATCTACTTCTCGAGTTAATCCGCCTAGGTTGACGAAGTAATTCGTCTTCTCGACGTCGATTAGTCCGCCTTTTATGCGTTGACATATGGATTAGTTCGTCTTCGCCGACATCAACTAATCTATCTCTCAAGTCGATCCGTCACTCGGCCTTGATTAGTTCGTCTTCACCGGCGTCAACTAATCTGCCTCTCGGCGTGGATCCGGTCCGCATTTTAAGCGTTGACCTTCCGCCTTAATGGGCGAGGTGTTGTTTAGTTCGCCTTCACCGGCGTTAACTAATGTGTTTTTGACATTGATTTGTCCATCTTAACAGCATCAACCAGCCCGCCTTCACCGGCGTCGACTAACCCGCATCACTTTTGCCCACTTGCGGCCAAAATATATCGCGTCCTGAACGCTTTGATTCATTGATTGTTAGTTCAATCACGTATTCGTGAAGTCACTACTCGTTAATCGACTAAAGCACTTCACTATTTTTATCATTGATTAATCAATTCATCGATTGTTAGTTCAATCACGTATTCGTGAAGTCGCTGCTCGTTAATCGACTAAGGCACTTCGCTATTTTTATCATTGATTAATCAATTCATCGATTGTTAATTCAATCTCGTATTCGTGAAGTCGCTGCCCGTTAATCGGCTAAAGCACTTCACTATTTTTATCATCATCGCGACTTTTATCGCTAAGTTATTAAAATCAATGTCAGCCAGTGCGAGAACTCTTTATTAATTGAACATCATTATTCTCGACTCGAGGGCACGACTGAAGATCGTACCCCACCTAACCTATCCAGTTTCAAAAGTATGACAATACGAAGATGACTTGAAAGATTCGCCCATCAAGGACCCTGTCGTCGAAGATTCCTCCGGGGCATCCGAGCTATCTTGTTTTCAGGCTCGGGGGCAAAACCTATTTGAAGCACAAATCAAGATCGAACTCTGGCCGCAATCAGAGCCCAATCTTGGGGGCAATTGTTACGGAAGGAAATATCCTCGCCTGACAGAAGGTCAGATTCCTGAAGATACACTGACCCGACAAGATCGAGAGTCTACATCAGAAAAGAGTATTTAATGTATTATAGGTCTACGGTTGATTATTAGATTAACGTTGTAATAAATTCCTAAAATAAAGGGTTGAGACGAATTTAGAGCCACTTTTGGACCTTTGGGGGTGAACCTCTATAAATAGGGGGTCACCCCTTCATTGTAAAAGGTTCACATTTCCTCTCATTTCTCATATATGCAAAAAACTCTCATTCGAAGTTCTTCCCCTATCGTTCGTGTTCGTTTTACATTTATTGTTTGTCGGGCATAACCCAAATAACCACATATATCAACCCGTACGAAAATGCCTGTCAACAATCAGCATCAACAATTGAGTCACAGACTCACAGTATTGATTAACTTAAAAAAATAACACTTTTTTATAAGTAAATATTGTATTACATATCATTACAAAATAATATATAAAATTGTATTTGTAGGCGTATATGAATTTACTCAAGGGATGAGTCATCTCATACTTCATTTCCTCAGTTTCTCCAAATTTATTAATTATCAATTATGTACACCACAATTCTATAAAAAATTGTATTTTTATGGCTTGAAGATCGAAGCTCTTGTGGTCCCAATCAATAACAAGTAATCGGAATTAAAAAAATATGTTTATGGAGTTGAAATAACAAATGGCTAATAAATTTACAAAAAATATTGAAGACAGCCATTTAATTAAAAACATATATCTAAAATTGTCGATTAATATAAAATTAACAACATTACGCCCAAAATCCATATATAAAGTCCTCCGGCTACTTCTTTTTGGCGGCAACAAATTTATTCAGCAATGGGTGACGAAGCGGCGGAGCAGGCGGGCCCTACATCGGACTCCGTCGCCGAAGTAGAGGGAACTGCCTCCGACGGCGTTAGCTATTGGTCGGCAGTTCTGTACGACGTCGCCCCGTATAGAACCTACAATTTCTTCAAGCAGTTCAGAACTACAGAATCAAACCCTAATAATTTCCTCAAGGGCGTCAAATGGTAATTTTGCTTCCAAATATCTCTGTTGAATTACAAAAAGATCATCACCTTTGTTGCAGTAATGATTTCGTTTTCCATGTATCTTACCGTGGCTTACCTTTTGTTTTGTATTAATAGGTCGCCCGATGGTTCTTGCTTCCTAGCTTGTTCGGACGATAATTCCCTCCGAATTTTCAGTTTGTAAGGCTCTCCTCATTTTCTAAGACTATTGCCATTGCCACATTTATACTTATTCTCTCTCTGTCTCTCTATCCTTCTCTCCCACCTTGAAATCAGGCCTTATGATGACTCTGGCAGTCTTGCAAATGCCCCTACTCCCATGGAGGATTCTGGTAGATTACTTTCCTTACTCTAGAAAATGGCGACTCTGATTATTGCTTTTCTTAACTTCTGCCAAATTCTGTATATGGAGTCGCCAGTTCTTAAATTAGAGTTGATGTTAGCACTGCATATGCTGTTTTGTTCGTTAAGTTTAACCTTACCGTTATGCAATTTCAGATGATTATGGCTTCACCTTTATGCAATTATAAGATTGTCCACTAGTTAATGATGTAATGCCTTTCGTCTTATCATAATGCAGTATCCCTCAACTATTTGGCAAATATTGAATAAATTGTTCTTTCACTTGAGTGCAGTGATTGGCTGACCTTCTTGTGAAAGGTGTTTTGTTGATCTTGACCTTCGTTTTTCCTTCTCTCTCCCCTGCTACATATATGAGCTGCTTAAATAATTCCTTTCAGTCTTATTTCTTGTTTAATATTTAAGGAAGGGATTGTATTGTCTGCTTTTCCATGGTTCTACAATTACTGAAAAAACAGTAGCACATTCAAAGTAAACCACTTCTCCTCCAGCATGAACATGCACTGTTCTGATTTAAATATCCAAATAATGTACTGTAATTGAACTCTTGTAAGTGCTTTTTTTTATCAATCTGGTGAAAACATCATTTTCCACTTTTACATGTGGATAATATGTCATAGATGATGAAGCTCATTCTGTTTCTTGCCTGTTCTTATGCCGCTTTTCATGTAAGAATTTTGTTCAGTCTGTGCTTGACCTAATGTCATCTTCTTTGCAGATCCATACGAGGCAAACATTGTGGTGAGAGAAGGAGAATCTGTATATGACTATAGCTGGTACCCGTACATGTCTGCTTCAAGTACATCTTCATGACATGATTTTACTATTCCAATGTATATTATAATTGTGGAAAGATTGATTACGATATTGGTGTGTTTTGATATTTTAGATCCTGATCTATGTGTATTTGCGACATCAACACGGGACCATCCCATTCATCTTTGGGATGCTAATACTGGACAGGTACTGTCATCTAGTGGTTATATACTTCGACATGTTTGTTTTAATTCTTGATCAAAACTTGTCTGCTTGATATGTGCATATGCTCTTGTCGTACTGCGTGCTATAATAACAATTATGCTTGAAATGGAAATTTCAGCTGCGCTGCACATATCGTGCCTATGATGCCATGGATGAGATTGCTGCTGCCTTTTCAATTGGCTTCAATCCTAATGGAGACAAGTAAGCATCAAATTCAAAGGATGGTAGTGGTAGCGATTCTTTGACTTCTAAGTTCATTCATCTCGATTGATCCATGTATCATGTAAGATATTTATAATCATGTCATAGTTATGTGGGATGCACATTTTTGGGTACTCAGGGCCAAGCTCGTTGTTATATTTTTAAACATAAGCAGATGTGTTTTATTTCTATTCATGTAAACTTGGAATCCCATCTCAAATTTTAGCTCTTCGCCTCATGATTGTTCTGTGTTCACTTTTGTAAATTGTTCTATACATCAAATTATGTTGTACTGCTCGAGTGACTATTATTTACCTGAATCAGGATATTTGCTGGATACAACAAAACTATTAGAGTATTCGAGGTTCATCGCCCAGGGAGAGATTTCGAACAATATTCAACTACTATAGGAAACAAAGAAGGGCAACCAGGTTATTATATCGGACTCTAACTAGTGAAACTTTAAAAAGCATCATACCAACTTTACAATAGGCCTACATTCCCGAAATTTATGAAGTCTTGACTCTGATATTTTATTTGCTATAAATGTTTTTTGTTTCATGAAGTGGTTAACTATCCAACTTCATGTATTCAACCTTTTACATGTTAGAAAAAGGTTCAATAAGCTTGTTCTTTGTTGTGATCAGGTATTATATCTTCTATTGCTTTTTCTCCGACTCATTCTGGGATGCTAGCAGCTGGTTCCTACAGCCAAACTAGTGCTATATACAGGGAAGACAATATGGAACTATTGTATGTGTTGCATGGCCAAGAAGGCGGGGTTACACAAGTAGGTTACTGGAATCCCTTTTCTGTAGGTAAAATGTTCAGAGTACTTTAGAAGTGGTAATTGATCAAAGCTTGTATTTCACAGGTTCAGTTTTCTAAGGATGGAAACTATTTGTACTCTGGGGGGCGTAAGGTAGAATTACCTTTCCTGTTATGACATGCACGTGAAAGCGAAATTTTGTTAGAGGCATTGATGGATATTTTGTCAAATATTTTGCAGGATCCTTATGTGCTATGTTGGGATGTTCGTAAAACTGTTGATATTGTCTACAAGTAGGTTTCCTACTCCTCCGACAAGCCTAATATGAGAATTTAACATTCAGCAAATCTTTTAATAGAGACAAAAAGGCTTTTAAAGTTTTATCAGTCAAAAGAACCCAAAGTATGAAGAAACATGCACATCAATGATATTGTTAAGTTCAGTTGTTAGACTACATGGCTTTGAATTCCTAATTTGTTGTTTAGTGAAATTTTTCATATGTTGCATGAAATATCAAAAGGGTGAGCTATATGTTGAAGAATATGATTTGATGGTTACTCATGTTTCTTCCTTATCTGGCTAGACTCTATCGATCATCCGAAGGCACAAATCAGAGAATACAATTTGATATTGAACCACTTGGTCGATATCTTGGAACTGGTGGTCAGGTAATGTTCAGCTTTTGTCTAATTTATTCAGGTTGTTGATTTGAGTCATTTAACTACATTAGTTAAGTTGTTGATTTTGTTAAATTCTTATGTCAATTAGGATGGTCTGGTGCATATTTATGATCTTCAGACAGGGGAGTGGGTATCAAGCTTTCAAGCCGCGCTAGGTTTTATCACATCCCCCTTCCCCTCTACTTTCTTGTTAATACATTTATATTACATTTCATATCAATTTTATCTTCAATCTCTCTTTCATTTTTCAGACACTATCAATGGATTTAGTTTCCACCCCTTTCTACCAATGGCAGCTACTTCATCAGGACACCGACGCTTTGGAGGTCTGGATGACTCTGAAGATATCACCAGTTTGAGTGGTGAGCAAATTGATCCCATCATCCAAGTCTTTTAAAACGTTATCATCATCATTCCTGACTCATCCTATCATATTATGAAGCTAATACTATAGCAATATCATCTATTTATTAAATTTTACGTTTCTTTACTTAGTTCGATGCATTTGATAATTGATAATCTTTTCTATGTCTAGGTGACGAAAATTGTGTGTCCATATGGAGCTTTTATTCTTCAACTGGGGACAACACAGCTGATGGTGATTCCAGAAGTTGATTTATTTGGACTAATCTAGGATGCACTATTAAGGGACTTTTGATTGCTCAACAGTGGACGTAAGGAGTTGCTCTGTAGTTCTGTAGGAACATATGTGCAACCCCTGCAAATTAATTTGATCAAGAAGTAGTCATTGAATTCATTTGAATTGTGAAATCAAGTTTTATGGTGTGTCATGCTTCATTATCATAATGTGACTGATGAAGTGACGATTATGCCGGAGCTAGCCATGTAATGTGTCCATCATAACCCAAAGTGTCGCCTGATTATACATGTTTTATTTTGTACAATCTTGAACGCTGTCTGTTTTCTAGATTGGATAAATGAATTTTTCTGGCCAATGTCCAAACATTGGTTTTGGGCTGAAGACAGGTTGTGCGTGTCTTTCTGTCTGTTAATCGGGCTGTAATTTTGTTGCTACGCGTTTCTTTCCACTACTAATACTGTTGTAATCCAGCTGGTCCATTCCCAGGTTACCAAAAGCCAGGTCGTGTACACCTTTTTCTTTTCTGCATTTGCGGGATCTCTGCTGTTGGGCTTTCATTTTTTGTTTCTAAAAATTATAAACAAAAAATAACAGCATGTGTTGTACTTAGAAATTTTAAAGTTTCCACTTTATATGTAATAATTGTTTTATTCAAAAATCAATTTATTAGAATTTGTTCTAATTTGTAATTTTATAAAATGTTGTAATATGAATTTCCTTTTTCTCTTAGGTTATAATAAATATTTTAGTAATAATAATGACAACTTTCTAAATATACTTTTTGAGTTGCACGGTGCATGTGGTGCATACAAGACTGTGTTTTTAAAGATTTATCATACTACCTCCATTCCAAATTTGTTTCCAGAGTTGACTTTTTAAGACTTTATTATGAGGATTGATTTGTAGTGTTTAAATGGATAAAATAATTATTTTTTGATGAAATATTGTTCAATTTAAGTGAATGAAACAAAACAAAAGTGTTTTTATGCATAATTTTTAGTGGAATGAGATGTAATTTAGAGGTCTTTGTAAGGGATGAATAGTGCAATGTGAAAATTAAGCTGGGACGGAGGGAGTATTTGGTATAATAGTGTAACTCTTTGTGCACTTGGTGTATGGTGCACTCATTCAACAGTTGAGATTGTTTACAATGAAAAGTATGATGTAGTTACACTGAAAAGTGTACACTGCAAATTGATTTACAGTGTAAATTTTTCAGTGTAATATAATCACACTTTTCTGTATAATCAACTTACACTTTTTAGTGTAAACAACTCTAACGGTTGAGTGAGTGCACCGTGCACCATGTATATATGAGAGTGTGCCGGTATAATAAATATCATACATTATATATATATTTTTCTCTATAAAATCTTGAATAAACGGTCCTCGTTGCTCCAATTATGGATGGACACAATATATTACTAATCAATTTCACTGTAAAATTTGTTTGCAAATTATTTGTATTTTTTAATAATATTGGTTGTTTTATTAAAAGACATGTGTAAAGTAGTAATACTCTATAACAAAAACAATTAATATTGTTTTGAATTGTACGATGAAATTGGTTTATGGAAGTCTATAAATATTGTAGATTATTTTTTAGATTCTACACACTTTCTCAATATATGAAAAATATATTTTTTTTTTCACGAGTTGGAAGAAAAAATAGATAAAGAGCATTGTTGGTTGGGTATTGTAGGTCTATTTATAAATAAATAATTATTTATGAGTGTGGTACCATGACAATGTTAGTAATTAAATGATGATTGTTGGGTGAAAATAAAATCTGTGATTTTTTAATGGGAATGAACATATCTTAAATGAATGTATTAGACTGTTTCAAATGTTTTTCTGATTCAATGTTTTCAAAATCTTAGATAAATTTAGTTAGAAATAATGGTGGATGAGAGGGGCATAGAGATGAAAAAAGATTTGATGGGGCAATCTAAGTAAATAGTGAGTATACATTTAGTTAGAGATGAAGAAGTATAAATGAATTAAGCTTTATGTCAAAAGAAAAGTGATGTTATCATTATTTTACTATTGTTAGTTAATAAATTTAACTAAAATAGGAGAGTGAATGAGTAGTCGAAGAAAAGTCAGAAAGATGGTGAGTAAATGGAAGAAAAGTAAGATAGATCAAGAGAAAGAAAAGGAAAATAAGTTGTGATGTAATTTATGGGATTGTGTAAAATGAGTCGTATATGTATATTATATGAATTAATGAGTATTTGGATAGGTATAAGTAATAAGTCATTCCAGATGGGGATGACTCATTTCTCATCCTATCCAAATTTTGGATGGATACATTGATTTCCCATCTAAATATGTCTATACATCACTTTCCTATTTGAACTATATCTCTCATACTTTTCTATCTCACAATTATTATTACTAGTGATCGTCCTACCCGTGCTTCGCACGGAAGGCTTTTGTTACAATTTTTTTACTATAATAATTAGTTAAATTAAATTTTAATGCTAAATAAATTTCAGTTTGTTTTTTTAAACATATAAATAAACTGATAAAATTATTCATAATGAAATCATTAAAATTAAAACAATTTTTTTTCATTATATATATGTGTGAAAAAAAAAGGTAATTGTATCATCAAAACAAATTGTCCTAAATCTTTTACATAATAAACAAATATTTGAACAACTTACATTTTTTTCTTCCAAATAAAGAAAGTTGCAACCTCTGCTTGTGTATAGCTGAAATAAGGACTTGATAGTCAAACTCTACCACCACTGTTTGGAGTCCTAGTCGTCGTGCATGTAGCAGCACTGTCGTGCCTTCCACAACTTCAACATCCAGTGACGTCAAGAACCTCTATGCAAAACTCCACCACACGGTTCCCTCCGAATCTCAAACCACCTCTCCAATTGACGCTCTAACCCTTCTACGTACAATCAAATCACAATTTAACTTAGCTCAAACCTTTATCGACACCTCCCAACATACAACACAAACCATCTATCGCTGATGTCGGCATCCCAAGGCCGTCACAGCCAGAAAACCTCGGTGATGCACCTCCACCATAGGCCACACCTCCTTATAGATAAACTGTTTTTTAGCAAAGAGTAAATGATTCCTCACAAACCACATTGTATTAACAAACACACACCTCTTTTCTCCATCAACATTATACAGAATATGTTCAACCCATTCTTCTAAATCCATAGCAATAAGTGGCACATGAACATAAAGATAGCCATAAATTATAAAATTTAGAGACCATCAACTCATTAAGATACTTCCCCTGTCCCGATATTAACTTCCGGTTATTTTTTTGGCATAATATTTAAGAAGGGTAATTTAATATATATATATAGTACATGTGATGTGATGGAGAGAGAATAGAATAAAGTGTAATGTGTTTAAATGAATGAATATGAATAAAGTGTATTGCTAATTGATGCCCAAAAAATGTATGAGAAGTTAATAGTGAGACGGACGAAAATGATAAAATAAAAAGTTAATAGCGGGATGAGGGAGTAAAGATTAAAACCAATTTATTAAGGATTGACATCATTACAAAATAGAATATAAATAACTATGGTAGTATGTTATTTTGGAGTAATTAGTGGTATTAAATAACTAAAATTAATATTTTCAATTCTATAATGTTTAAAATAATAATTATGTGTTACAATAAAATTTTTTTTTGAACATGCTCAATTCCCCAATTGGTGTACACAATAAATATAATAAAAAATAAAAAATTTAGATTGGACCAACAATGACATAAAATTATAAAATATAATGGAATTAATAGAACACTTATTAAAACCTAAAAAATAGTTACTATTATTTAATTGTTTTCAATGATATATCATGTGGTGGGTATAAAATTTAATTAATATTTTTATTTAATACATAATATTAAAAGTTAATTCTTAAGTAACAATTATTTTTTTATGTAATTGTGCAATTAACACATATGATAATAGCATAGTGCTTATTCTACATCATCTTATCTGCAAAACCTGGCGCATGTTTGAGAGATGGGAGAAAAAATTTGTGAAAGTGTAACTAAGGAATATACATAATAGCAAGATATAATATTCAATTAGAGTTAGTTTTGTCTAAGACCGTCTCACATATCTCATTTCTAACTCGTTACATACCCAATTGCTTAAATAACCCATGTTTATAGGCCACATCCTGTGCTCACATACCACGTCTCAGACCCACCTCAACATTTATGTTTCAATACACGTTACATTCATGTTGTTATCTAAAAACAAACAAACCACATTAACTAAAACTTATATTTTGTTTGTATTAAACTAAATATATTAACTGAAATAAAAAGTATATTGAAAATATATATGCCATTCTATTTTTTTTAAACACTCACTTAGAAAGATAAAAAGCTTTAAATTAATACAAAATAAAAACGATATACTATTTACATATCAAGTAAAATTATGCAAATTAGAAACGATATCGATCAATTAAGTTATCACTCTGACTTATATATTCAATATAAGTATTACTTTTAATTTGAATACTATATATCACTTTTAATTTAAAAATTATCACATTTTACATAGAAGTATGTAATTGTATGTATAAGTTATGATATTTAATTGAAATTAATCATTCTATATTTCAAAAAAAAAAAATCACTTTTTAAAGTGATAAAATTAAATGAAAAAGTGATCATTTTCTTTTAATTGAAAAATGACATTTTTCTTGTTAAATAATGGTGGGAATTAATTTCTTACTATATCCAAAATCAGTCATGTATGATAACTTTGGCAATTGGCAGGTTTTACAACTTTTCGTCATTATTTGAGAATTGACAATATTTAAATATTTGAGAGTTTTGTGTAAAATAGTTTTAGAGATATCATACTGCAAGAGAAACCTATATTTAATCAATTTCACATTAATATAAAATCCATCCAATTGATAAGATTATGATCTATTAATAATGATTCTCGTCCATTAATCGAAAAAGGTGTAACATTGTCTTCAATAAATTAAATTGTTATAACTTTTTAAGAAGTGTTTTTTTTTATAAAAAGTGACATTGTTTTAAATAAAAAGTAGTATATTAAACAATTTTTTTGCACTATAATATTATTTTATTTTATTTTCTAGATCAAATAATAAAAAGTATAGAGTAAAAATGATTCATACATGAACCATTTGAAGGGTATTAGTTGTTTTCAATAAATAATATTAGTTATTTTCACTAAGAATATTACTTATTTTTACTGAATGATATTAGTTGTAGGGTACGAAGAGCATTCGTTGTTTAACTAAAGGGTGTTAGTTGTTGTACTAAAAAGTACTCCGCCCGTCCATTTTGTAGATTGCTCAAAACTATAAAAAAAATTGTTTTACCATCTAAAATATCGCTTACAAACGTTCCTTATTACACCTCATATCACTCCATTTTTACAATATACTGTTAAATAATAAACTAAACTCACCTAAATAAAGTAGAATATATCCTCAAATTTACTCCTTTTAATACTATATATAATTTTTTAATTAAAATCTGCACTATTCCATATGTACAGTCTAAAAAGAAACAAATGGAGCATTAATTAGTGATTTATGTATAAACCAATTTCACTCTATACATATTCATTAATTTAGGAATTTGATAAGATTCCACATTGAAAACTGGGATTCAATGTCTATTATTCTGATCACATTGTTGAAATTGAAATCTGAATCTCTGGTCATGTAAAGTTTTCAAAAAATAGCATTCAAGTTATTTTGAGTAGTTCTAGTGTGCACTTGAGTATATGGTATGCACTTGGATTTTGAAAAAAAAACTCCAAGCAGAAATTAGTAATGCCCCAAGAAATAATCAGTAATATCCTAACAAATAATTAGCAATATCCCAAGAAGAAATAAATAATACCACAATTACAAAAAAAAAAAAAAAAAACACACACACACACACACAATTTGGCGTATTAGTGTGTGTTTTGAAAAAATCAAAAGTGAACTTAAAATCCAAGTGCATGTCATGCACTTGAATTCATGCTATAATTTGTGAGTTATTTGACATCACAAACATTACGTCACAGTCATCGATAAATTCAAACGTGCAAATATAACAACTTCAGAGTTTGAGAGAAATTATAAAAATCAATGGTTCCACAACTGGGGAAAAGTATTACACTCGTCAATTAATTGTAAAATTGTAACTTCGTATATAAGATATGAAGCATCCAAAAACTATCACATCGTATTTTGAATATAATTTAATTATAAATTAATATTCTAACATTATTAATTTAATTTAATTGAACAAATTGTACTTCCTATATAGTTTAAACAAATTGTTCAAATTTTGATATTAACATGAATTCAAGTATTAAAAAAATAATGATATATATATAAGTACAAAAATCGGATAGTCTAATGTAATGGTATATATACAAAATAAAATCAATTTACAAATATTCTCTATTTTTGTAGTAATTAATATTGATGTACCAAAGTAATTGACAATCTCACAAATTAACAACAATCATCCAATAATTAGCGCATCGTATCATAATGCATAAATTTTTTGCATTACGATTTAAAAGTCAAGATAAAAAAGTTTTTTTTAATGAAAAAGCAATCATTAGCCAAATAATACAAACACAATTTAAAGAACTGCAAATAATAGATAAATTTTATTAAATGAAAGGCAACTCGATATATAAAGAACTGCAATTAATAGGTGGAGTAAATTTTATTAAATGAAAAACAAACCCTATAAATTTATAAATATTTTTATTCAAAGGTAATCAATTACAATAGTTTCCTAGCATAATCAATTACAATAGTCTTTTGACCATCGGATACATGACAAAATCTTTTCATCTCGATGTAGACTGAAACCGCAAGAGGGGAATTCCACCCCACCACGAGGGGGAAATAAATTCCCTCTCCATGTCTCGAACCCAAACCTTTGGGGTCTTAGGTGGTAGACTCAACCAGCTGAACTACCAATATTGTCATATTTAAAAGTGGCGAGATAAGATGTGGACACACCTTAAGGAAAAACAATTGGTCGTTTTGATCGTGTTTCTTAATTTTTAACTTTAATTTATCGTTCTTTATTTTTCTGAAAAATATCTTTCTAAAGAAAAATGAAAAATCCAAAAAAAAAAGGCGTAAGTTGCTGAAATTTAAGAAGTTTGCCGTGGGCAATTACATTTTAAAATAAGTTTAGGTTATATTTATGTATATGAAAGTGAATCTAAAAATATTTTAAAACTTTGATTGAAAATTCAAAAAACTTAAAAACAAATATAAACTGAATTTTTCAAAATTAAAGTTGAGGATGATTTTTTTTTCCTTGCGTATATTCAATTTCTCTTCTCCAAAGGCGTTGTAATTTCCATGTCGTACTATGACCAAGTGTTGAAATAAATAGTCTTAAATTTATCTCATATAATCTCATCTAACAAACACACACGCACACATAAATTTAAAATAATTCTCTTTCAATTAAATTTAGACAATGAAAAAAGTATTATTTATTTAAAAATAAATTATAAATATAGCGCGAATACCTGATGGTTATCGTAGTTAGAAAATGTATTGTGATTGTTATATCATTAGATTTATTGTGGAGAATTTTCCAAATTGTGTATTCATTTGAGACTTATTCAAACATCCAAAATGAAAACATGAAAATTTAAATGTGCAGAATCCTTAGTTTGAATCGTTACATAAAATTAGGAGGTGGGTGGTGCATAATTTTTATTAGTCACTATTAATACTCCCTCTGTTACAAAATAAATGTCGTTCTAGAGATTTTGTATCAAATTATAAATTATAAATTTTGACATATATACCCCACCTGAATCTCTAAAAGATCTATTATATTTTTATAATATCTAACTGCAATTTACACTGATAAAATATTGGGTCGTTACAATGTCATCCACCAAGATTCAATAATACCATTTTTTTGGAACTATCAATAATATTTTGAAAGTTATGCTGAATAAAATATATGAGACTCATTCAAATGTGCAGAATAAAAAAATATATATTATACATAAATAAAATCAATATTCTATTATGATAAAATATCATAAAAAAATTTAGTAATTCTAGTGTGCACTTCAATGCATGGTATGCACTTGGATTTTGAAAAAAAAAAATGCCCCAAGCAGAAATCAGAAATACCCCTAGAAGTAATCAGTAATACCCCATGAAGAAATCAGTAATGGCCCAAGAAGACATCAGTAATACCCCAATTGCAAAAAAAAAAAAAAAAAAAAAAAACACATGTGTTTGTGTGTGTTTTGAAAAAATCAAAATTAAAGTCAAAATAAAGTTTAAAACCCAAGTGCATGCTATGCACTTGAGTGGTGAGTGCATGCTAGAATTTGTGTAAAATTTTTAATACAATAATACTGATATAATACACTTCAAATTTTGAATGAATTATCTTTAGTAATCTTCAAGTCTCCAATCAATGTCATTAAATCTTCAAGGAAGCCTTCAAAGTTTGGAAGAATAAATAATATAAAAAAAACTATTTAACACCTACAAACCTTTCATTACGATCTCTAATGGTCAAATTATCAAATTTTTCCTCGTGTGTGCGTGATTGAAGAGTGTTAGTAGCAGTGGTTACCAAGTTTTTGAGTCATGTGCAATGGAGGGGCGGTACAACGGCATGAAGAATGAGACTAAACAATGTAAAAAGTTGTAAAGTACAAACCTTCGATAAATACTTCCAATTAATTTACAATAAATACAAATATCAATGAAATTTACACATTCTTATCTACAAATAAATTCTTGCAAAAAAAAAAAAAAAAAAAAAAACGATTATACATACTATGACATTTTTTTATCTAATATTTAACCTCTGAAAGAACGACTCTAAATATATAAATCTATAATCTATAAATTGACCTCTATAAAGTGGTTAAGAATTGGAGGTTCCAAGAATATAAATAGGGTAATATTGTAGTTGACCCTAATTATTAGCAAATTAAAGATTAATTATAATATAATCTATTATAATTACTAAATTTAAAAAAATGAAAGGTAATGATAAAGTGATGAATTGTTGATTAATGGCCAAAAAAAACTTTCCAATCCTCCATATGCAAAAACACACTTATGTCTTGGGCCTACTAAATAATTGTATTTATGAACATATATAGCCTTCTAGAAAATTCAAATTTTCTGAAAATTCAAATAATTAAGTTAGTTATAACAACAAATTAACTACTCTCAAGCAAATTATACTATAAATTATATGATCAACCCAACTATTAATTTCAAATACTTCAATTCGATCAACACTCTTTTTTTTTTTTTTTTGCAAATTATAGGATCAATCCTAACTATTAGTTTCAGATACTTCAATTCGATCAACACTATATTTTTTTTGCACGTTAATGACGATTGGTTAGGAAGTTTGTTTTAAATTTGCAGAAAAAAATAGAGATATATTGGCTGTGGTTTGTTTTATAGATTTGGTAAATATTTCTTAATTTATAGCATTAATTATATAAATAAAGAGATTAAAAGTGATTACGTGAATGACCAACTAAGTAAGTGGTCTTATAAGAAAAACTAATCATCTAGTATTATAGGAGCGTGATTAATGGGGATTGAGAAACTAATCTGGCAAGTTGAAAACTATAGAATAAAAAAAAACAATTTAATTGGAAAAATATATGCACTCATCAAAATCTTCTTCACAATCACATCATATTCAAATGGAAATATATACATCATCTTAATATCTACATAATGAAGTAGTTCACAAGATTTTCATTTTTTTTTCATATTTTATAGAAAAGGTTGGGCAAGAAAGACTTCATATCATATCAAGTAAAATCAAGCCCAGTCATTAATACAAATTTTTTAGTTGTGAAATTAAGTATCGTCAGGGTTCTGAATTTGCATCTTGATGAGAAGAATGAGAGGGTGTTAACTCCGGGGAGCGCCATAATCGTGGTAAAAAGTTCACTTTCGGTGTAAATACACAACACTCCCAACTCCTCATAATAGACACTCATTGATGAAATGGAGCGCCCACGGCCGTCCACCACGATGTGGGAAGTCCCAAGCCCAATACCAACGTTGTTGCATCGGTAATCATCAAAAGCTCTCTGACCACTTTTACCGACCCAAAATATGATAGTCATATAATCAATAATAAAATCAAAACTTGCAGATGATGATGAAGAAAATACATGGAACGTATAATATAAATATGATAAAAAAATAACTGCTCCAAAATTTTAGCAATCAATAACAAATTAAATTAAACTCTGAGTTAGACAGATTTACTTTAATTATTAAATAAAAAAAATGAATGGTGATGATCAACTCACAAAAACTAATCAACGGTCTAAATGATTTCCCGCTCAAACTATAAAAGGAAAACTAAGGTGAAAAATTTATTAAAATATTTTTAAAAATAGTCATTACTTGAGATGAAACTAAGGTTTATTGTAAACAAATTATGTTACTGCATACATGCATATATTCATATTTTAATTAATAGTTTGAGACTTTTTCAACATTGAAAATCACTCGTACTACAATATGGAGAAGAATAAGTGTGATTCATATGAAAAAATATGCAAGTTCAATTTTCTTTCATTTCATTAAGAGGTCTGGACCCATTATTTTCTTTCATTTCATTTTGGATTAATTGCATATAAATACACCACCTTTTTTCCAACTTTCAATTTAATCCTGAACTTCACGATTAAATTATAAAAACCCAACCTTTTAACGAATTTAAATCTGATACATGTTTTTGTGTCTCCGCTCATTTTCGACCGGTATCTGGTGACGTGTCTCGCCGAGACACGTTACCAGCTATTGGTCAGAGACGGGCGGAGACACAAAAAGGTGAGACACATCACCAGATATCGGTCGAAAACGGGCGGAGACACAAAAACATGTATCGGATTTAAATTCGTTAAAAGGTTGGGTTTTTATTATCTAATCGTGAAGTTCAGGATTAAATTGAAAGTTGGAAAAAAGTTGGTGTATTTATATGCAATTAACCCTTTCATTTTTGGATCATGTGAAGCAGTTTGACTGTGCACCTATTTTGCAGTTAATATTAAAAAAAAAACTAATACTTTTTAATAACCAACTAATACCATTACATGAATAAATTTTAATGAAACAATTTATACATTATAACATACACACAAATGCAAATCAATTTCACAATAAAAGTGGTTCACACAAGACTTTTCCACAAATCATATAGTAAATTAAAAATTATTAATATTATGATTAATAACATTGAACACTAATATAATGAGATAATATTTTGTTAGAAACTTTTTATAATATTCTAGTTTTCTTTAATCTACTCAATAATTGTAGTTATTACCAAAACTATTTTTATTCACATTTTTTTATATAGTGGAAATATACTATCACATTACGCAATAGAACCATCAATTGCTTAATTGGTAATCAAAATATATAATATATAGTTGGTAAATGGGAAAAGGGTCAATTTAGCCATTAATTTTATTCATCAAGGTCAGATAGACAACTATACTTTTTTTTTTTTGTACACATGAACCCTTTGTCTTGTTAATTTATATCGAATAAGCCCCTACTCATTTGAAAATGAAATACACATACCCTTTCTGTTAGATTAGCATAGACATTGATAATTTTGAGCAAGACCAACTGCATTTTCTTACATGCGCATCTCCAATCATTTGATTGGTTTGTACATTTCTTGGTATTTTGTTGGTGATATGTTGGAATTTAATTCACTCCTCAAATATATGGATGGAAGATTTAAAATATTTTGATAGAGGCAAAATCAAAGAATGACTATTGAAATGTTGGTAAATGGATTTTTTATTTGCAGAATTTTAATTGACGATTAAGTATGGGAGATTTTAGTTCTTACCATTTCAATCGTTTTTCGACAGATTTAGTTATTATTGCCGGTGCTATTCAATTCCATCAGTGGTTGCAGCTACAGGATGAGGGCTTTCTTGGTTAATTATCTTTCCATTTAAATCCTGGATTTTCACACAAATTCATCCGGTTTTAATTTTGTTTGTGATCTTAATTTCCATATTTGGCGGCTCAATTTTCGGTTCGTATGATTTTATTTTATATTGACGTGTTTTAGTGAGGATTCTTGTAGCTTTGGTGGGTTCTTTAGTTCTGTGAAGCATCAACCATGAGAACATTAAGCAAGATACAAACATTGTTCTCATTACAGTACTTGGGTCTTGACTTGATGAAGATCAAGCAAGATTTTCAAAAAAGGGAAATGAAGAATGTTCGGATGATTTTCTGGCAATATTGAGACAGAAATAGAATTGAGGTCAAACTCGAAAAAAATGATACAAACTTATGTTAGGCTTGAAAAAAGATTTGCAACATATAATTTCATACTTGATAAAGAAAACGATACAAACTTATAAATATATTTTAATCCTCAAATAATACAATTTTTCATATGGTCTACATGATTGAAAGAAGAAAAAATAAATTCAGACATATATACAATGACCAATAAGACATACTACTCAAACAAAATAAAATGCAGAACATCTTCAATATCGTCCAAGTTAGATGAGAAAATACATGCTCTAGGAACTAATGATTTTGCCTGCAATAGAAATAAAAAAATAATACAAAAGGTCAACCAAACCAATGATGAATGGATGAGTAATGTAGACACATATATATAGGTAAAAAAAATTGTAACGGTTGCACATTAAAATGTATAATACAAAAGAAATAAGCAATATCATCAATCATATTAAATATAATGTTAATGTAGCCATTAAAACAATTCCATAGAGAGTAGACAAAATGATCCAACGGCTAATACGAAAAGTACAAAAAAGATCAACGGTCAAGACAAAATGGAGCCAAAACTATATAAGGAAAACATGTTGCTATTATATATTTATGGTTACTGAATAACAATAATAAATCAAATATTTCCTAATCAAATTTTCACACTTTTTTGTTGTTGTTGTCTTGTGCTGAATTTTCACACCAAAAATAGAAAATTTGTCTATTAACCCCTACCCTCACAATATACCTATTTATCTTATACTAGATGAGTGCCCGCGTACTACACGGGATTCTTGTAAAAATAAATTATATATTATAAAATATTACATTTAAATAAACAAAAAATTAGCATTTCAAAATAAAAAATAAAAATAAAAATCTTCATTATTAGATCCAATAATAATATAAGTCGACCCTCTATTTAAAACAAATAAAAAAGTTATGTTAAATATAATATACTTATATTCAAAGTACGTAAAGATTTATAGATGTGTGCAAAACTCAAATATATGTTATTGCATTTTTAATTGGAGAAAATATTAAACATAATCTCGCATATTAAACATAAGTCAGAAGAAAAATGAGATACTAAAAACGATTTGAGAAAAATAAAAATTCAAATATTTAGAATTTTACTTAATTTTTTTAAACAATAAGAATTCATCAATGAGATGTTATAATTTCAAATAATCAGAATTTTTAAATTATAAGTAATTATTTAATCAATAGAATAAATTAAAATTATAGTGACACAACAAAAATAAATCAATTAAATATTAAAATTTCAGATAATTATAATTTTTTTTAAATTTAATCATTCAATTTAGCAATAGTTTACTTGTTTAAATTATTGAAACAATTAAGAATTTTCTGAATATAGGATATGCTCAAACCTCAAATATAGTAAAATTAAATGTAAATTGATACATTCATAATAAAATTTCTAATATACTTTTATGCACTCATATTATATACAATAGATCAAATTTTATAAAACTCGTGGTTGGTGTAATTGGTAAACATTATAATCTTTGTCTAAGAGGTGCAAGGTTCAAGTTCACTTAGATGCATTTTTTTAGTTAAACTCATAATTATAGTGTCACATAGATGACACATAAGATCATAAATTGACATATATAGATGACACATAAGATCATAAATTGACATACATAGATGACACATAAGATCATAAATTGACATGTATGATTACACATGTATTCAAATTTTTTACAAAATGACACATAGGCCAAATGAACGTAAGATCGACACATCATCAGGAAGAACTCCCTATTAGTATAATAGGGGATGTCATTACTTTTTCTAACACTACACAATTAACTCATAATCACACAATTAAAATTGATTTGATCGAAATACCCCCACTATATCAGTTTAATAAAGTGAAAGAAGTTGTTTTTCTTATTTTATGTGTCCACATCGGTGTGAAATTTCATCAAACTCTATTTCTATATCTTAACCAAATAAAAATTTAACATTCACTAATTGGCCTCAATTTGTTTTTCATCGTTATCTTCATTCTATCCACCACTATCCTTAGCCAAACACTGTTAAAATTTATAAAATAAATGGTCTTATTAATTTGTGAAGATTTTTTTTTTTTTTTTTATAAAATTCTACGAATGGTCAAAATTGTTCCAAAACATGTTATAACTTAAATAAAATATTTGGTGAAGAAACTGTTAAAAAATTTATACTCTCATCAATATATTTTTCATTTTATTATATAAACTACTGATATTTATTGCTCACTATATTCCACAATAAATATTAGGAATGATAAATTGCTCTGTCCCGACCTGAATTTGTGTTGTAATAATCACTCGCAGTGGGGCAAATTTGGGTATCACTTTCACCCTACCCCAACCCAACCTGCCCAATTCTGATCCAAGTTCTTTATTAATATAAAAGATATTTATAATATAATATATTACTCCCTACATTAAACTTCACACTTTCCCTTTTAATTCCTCCAACAATAATCTTTAGACCCTCGAAATGAAAACAAACTCCCTCACAACATCTTTTTATATTAAAATAAAACCCTTAAGAGTCACTTTTCAGTAACTTTTCTTAAAAATATGTCCATATTAAAATAAAACCCTTAAGAGTCACTTTTCAGTAACTTTTCTTAAAAATATGTCCAGCCACATGTGAAGTTTAACCGGGGATGAAGGGAGTACTGTTTATAAGTATGTATAACATAAATAAAAATAATTCAATTTCTTACTTATGTTTTAGATCAATATATATTGATAAAATATAATACTCCCTCCGTCCCTGAGTAAATTTTTCACTTTCCTTTTCAGGTCGTCCCCCAGTAAGTTTCCCATTCCATAAATGGAAAAAACAACATTCTACTATATATAAACTTTAACCTTCAAATTCACACAATATTACAAAAAATGACACGCATTCAATTTACTTTTCAATACTATTCATTACTTTATCCCAAAAGTTAACATGTGGCCCACCATATATTAATAAACAAATACACTTTCTTAAACCATTCAACACAAATAAATGAGAAACTTACTCGTGAACGGAGGGAGTATAAAATAGAATATGGTACTTTAACTAAAATTTCTATTGATATCAAAGTATTTAAAAGGTGAAAATAAATTCATTATTGCTAATATTATATATTTATTTTTTCAATTGAAATCTTATTTTTTATTTTAAATAAGTAAAAAATATATTATATATTATTATTGCAATAATAAAAATATAATTTAGAATGGGTCAGACCGCCCCGACCCGTTATCTGAAACGGGACAAGCCCACCTAATTCGTACATAAAATGGGTCAGTTTTGGGGTCTGATAGTACGCGCATTGACCACCACTTTCATCCCTAATAAATACTCTCTTTGTCCCACTATAAATTTCATCTTTTTTTGTTGTTTTGTTTATTAAAGTGCAATCAATGTTTATCAACGGAAATGATCACATGCCCACCGATGGACACAAATTAATATACCCAACGCGAATGTGATAATAACACATAAATAGATAAAATCTATCAATTAAAATTATGGAGGACTGCTTATGTGTCATTATTACATTCGCGGTGGATATATTAGTTTGTGCCCACCGGTAAGCATATGATCATTTTCGTGTTTATTAATATATGTTGGATCACATGTTAACTTTTGTTTAAGAAAATATTTATTTATTAATATATGAAATGTTGATTTTACATTTTAAGAAATGAGAAATTTTTATTGGAACATCCAGAAAAAGAATGTGAGAACATATTATTTTCACCTCATTTATTTTCAATTTACCTCATCCAAAGATCTTAAGAATTTATTAAGGGAATTTTTATTTTAAAAGTAGAGAAATGCTTTATATCAAGTAGTATTAATTTAAAAATAAAAGCGAAGACACAAGACTGAAGAGATAAATAACTAGACTGGAGAGATAAAGATTGATTAATGGTAAAATTCTCCAATTTTTTAATTTTTTAACTTTTTTTTGTAAATGGGTAAAATCAAATTTATTATAAGAATATTCCCTCCCTTTTATTAAATGTATTTTTGAAATAAATAATAAATTGTCATAAAAATTAATAGAGGTAAAATTGGAGTATATGGTGGATAAATTCTCAAAATAAAAATGGGAGTAAGTATAGATACTCAATAAATTTATTTAACATAATTTTAGTTAAAACGAAAACCACATATCATGCAACTAAGCAGTTTTTTTAGAATTTCCTAAATAAAAAAATAAAATAAATCTAGCATGCCGATTCAACTGATTTTTTTTAAACGATCAATATGACTTATTTGAAACTTGAGTTGGCGCCATAGTCCATAGTCAAAGAGAAGTGCTGGGCCTTGGAAGATTTATCACTTTTACATATTTAAAAAGCAGTGGTATAACTATTTGAAATGTATTACGGTCTATTTAAAAAACAGTAATATAAATATTTGAAAATAGTTGTATTACTTTATTATTTATTATTATTATTATATTATGTTGATAAATTCTACTTATGTTATTCTTTTAATAAGTTAATAATTGGTTATTTATCAATTAAATAACCAAATTTGTAATGGGCCACAAGTACAACGGTTTAGGCCCACCAAGCACTCAATTAGGTTGTCCGTGTTGACTGTTTTTGACTCAACCTGAACCATGACCCTTGTTGCAATGCTTAACTGTTAAGACGTTCAACTTCAAATTAAATAAAAATCACAAAAGAAATTGTGTTTTAAAGTTAGTGCAAAAGGATCTAGTTAATTGACCGAATGTTTTACTCGGTAAAGAAATCCGGTAAACTAGAAGTCTAGAAGGTGTATATACTTAAATATAGTTGAATATTTAAGGATTTGGTCAAATATTTTAGATTAGATTTATATAAAAATAATTTATCAAGAACTCATCGTAAAATTGTTTTAGCATTAAATATTAATTGATAGTATAAAAATTAGGGTCAAAATATTAATAATAGTTACAATACCCTTAGTATTAAATATTTAATTAATAGTATTAAAATTGGGGCCAAAATATGAGATTTTGATACTCCTAATTTAATATATAATAATTTAAAAAAGTTTAATTATAAATAATTTTTTCATATAAAATTCTCCAATATTTTAATGATAGGAATTCGAATTAAATTTATAATTATCGAGTTGGAATTTTCTTAATTTCTAAGTAGAATAACTTCAATGGGATACCCTTATATTTATCGAGTTGGAATTTTCTTAATTTTTAAGTAGAATAACTTCAATGAGGATGGGTATCCCTATTAAGATATGAAAAACGAGTTAATTATAATATTTAATTTTATTAATAGCTATTCAATTAATCTAGCCAGAAAAGCATATGAACAAGGTTTTCTCATTAAATAACAAAACCAGCGTGTGAAAACTGTACCACAGCCGTCATACAGCTCTGCCGCCTCTTTAGAATCCTCCTTCCCACACTCTCATTCACTCACCGACTCAAAATCATAACCATCGAACCTTCCACGTGTCATCATCGTACTACGTTGTGCGGTCACAGCGCTCAGGTCCCGGTTACTTTAGCACTCACTGCGTACAAACCACGTCTCGAAATCAATCGTAAAGCCGATTAGACCGACCATCTTTTGCCACATCACCACACGCAGTCCCGCACGTGTTCCACCCCAACGGCTAGTTTTCTTGCTCCCTATATACGTGTGGTGTGGTGTGGTTTTGCTAGAATCCTTTTTCATAAGAAATTTCGAGGGCTTTCCAGCAAAAAACTCCAAATATTAGGCTATTTTTAGGGTAATTTTATCTCCTGGGAATAGGAAATTGCTTTATTAAAAGAAAACCGGAAAAGAGGAAGAAGGAAGGTAGATTTTTTTGCAATCGGTAATTAAATTCAGGAAAAGGAAAACTCTACTTTTATTTAATAGAGAGTCATTCACGCTGTGGGCGAGTGCTTGTTGGTATACTATTTATAGGAGATAGTTGGAGGGCGGTTTTTGTTTCCTTCTTGGGTTCTTCGGTTACATCAATCTCCATTAACTTATATACTAGGGTTTGTGCGCCGATTTAATTTCGCAGGGCAATAAATATAGGATTTGTTGCTAGTTTTGTAATTAGATTTTTCGGGAGATTTTCTGAGTTGAATAAATTGTTTTGGCTGTTGAAAATCCGATTTTGGATTTTGTTTTTTGTGGAAATGGAAAGTGAGGGATATGGAATGGGGCTTGTTAGAAGCACATCATTTGGGAGAAAAAGAGTCGGTCTGCAAAATCTAGGGATGGAATTTGGTAATCATCCCACACCTTTGAAGAGGCAGCGTTCTCAGGATTCGTTCTCTTTTGGTGAGAAATCTGCGCTCGAGAATTTGCCTTCGGAGATTCTGGTTAGTTTTTATCAGATTTCCTCGGTTGTATCGTTTTGAAATTAATGATTTGATGACAATTAGTAAATGCTTTTTTGTTTGTGCTAATCTAATTGAGCTGTGATTGTTTCTAATTCAGATTAGGATACTCTGTGGTGTGGAACATGATGATCTGAAAAAGCTGCTTGTAGTTTCGAATACAATCAAAGAAGCGGTAAGCTTTAAATTCAATCAATTTCATATAAATTCTGCTGAATTAGACTTATTAATTTGGTGTTGTTCGATTGAAACAGGCTTTGGCTGCCAAGGAATCCCATTTTGCTTTCAGCACACCCAAGAAGACTGTGGGGTTCCAGAATGTGGATTTTTTCAGCGAATCCATGGAGATTGAAGCCCCAAATGCCCCAAAACAATCAAGGGTTCCTCGGAGGAGATTGAGTCCGAAGAAATTAACCAGCATTTCGGTTAATTTGTTTGCTTCTGGTGATGATGAGGAAGAAAAGGAAAAGAAAAATGAAGGGTCTTCTAGGAATTGAACAGGTCTTGTATAGCATTTAATGCTGTAAGTTAGTAGGCTTTTGAATGACCCGATATGCTTATCGGGTCGTAGATTTGTGTAAATGGGGGAAAGAAAGAATAACGCCTGCGTTTCTTCTTCAAACCTTTCGATTGAAGATGTATTGAGTCTTGTTTGTATCTGGGCTGGAAATGTGGATCAGATGATCGTGTACATTGTGTTGTAATTTATATAATGTATTCTTCATTGATCCAATTTTTTGATGTTTGGTATTTTGTTAATCTCTGTTGATTGAAGGTTCTGTCTTTTGGTTGATAAAGGAATCCTAAGCTCTGCCGTCCAGTGAAAAATTCTATATTCTACCGGCCTTGGGCTATGTGCCTACAAAATCTAACTTCTTACAACATGTCTTATTATCTAATTAATTAATTATATTAAGTGTCAATTATAACTAGGTTTCACGGTTAGTCACCTACATATCTAACTATGCACAAAATGTATATTGTTTAATAAATCATACTACATGCCACAAATTCAATGATCACGGCCTAGCCGTCTATAAAATTTGCAACTCTAATAATTTTGTATCTAATCTATTACTTTTACTACTTGTTACTTGTCGCTAGTTTCATCGTCTTGGTACAAAATCTAATTTCATGCATCATGTCTTATTTATTTAATAAATTATATTAGACATCACTTATCAATAGTTCTATTAATTTTGGAATAAGGTTTACAAATTTGACTTCGTACATTTTTTCGTATTTAATTTAATTTTTGGATTGCCGATTTACAAATTTGACTTCGTGCATTTTGTCGTGTTTTATTTAATTTTTGGATTGACAGTTTACAAATTTGACTTCGTACATTTTGTCGTATTTTGGTTGACTATTTACAAATTTGATTTCGTACATTTTGTCGTATTCTATTTAATGAATTATATTATTTGTCATTTATCGGTTATAAATTTTGTATTGATGGCGTACAAATCTGATTTCGTACATTTTGTCGTATCTTGTTTATTTAACTATAGCACGTGCCATTTATCGTTAGTTCCTAACGGTAATTTCTCGTTTACAAAATCTATAACTCTTTAATAATTCCGTATCCAACATTATCAAACTGTACTATGTTTTACTTGTCGGTAGTTCTTCATATACGGCTAACTGTCAACAAAATCTACTTCTGTACTTCATGTCGTATCTTATTTTATAAACTGTACTACATGCCACTTATCGTTAGTCTTACTACTTTTGAATTGGGCCTTACAAATCTGATTATGTACACTTTGTCGTATTTTATTTAATAGTAATTATACTCTGTCACTCATTGCTAGTTCCAACGGTAATGAGCTAGCCGCCTACACAATCTATAACCTTTTTACATTATTTTCATATTCAAATAGTAAATTGTAACGTGTCTGTTATTGATAGTTTTATTGTTTTGGGGTTAGCCACCTACAAAATCTAATTCAATACACCATGTCGTATCTTATTTAATAAATTATAGTACTATGTATCACTTATCGATATTCCTGTTAATTTTGAATTGCCTGTCTATAAATTTGTTTTCATACATAATGGCATACCTTATTTAATAAAAAAAAAAACAATGCAAATCCCCACCATGCTCTTATAAATTAAACAAAGTAAAATTTACATGTTGGAATCAAGTAGTTTTAGATCTCGATTTAGTTCTACTTGCTGTGGCTTGAAACTAGTTCATTTATTAAGTTATTTTGATAAATGAGTCATGCTTGTAAAATACTTGATTTGCTAGTGAGTCCGCTCAAGCTTGATCATTAGGTTCAATATATGAGAATTTAATGGCAATTTAATGGAGGATTTGGAAGGGTAGGAATGACTTAGTTTTCAATGGAGTGGCGTTTTCTGTTAGCAGAATTGTGGAGGATATTAAATCTAGACTTTGGAGTTGGTTTTACGTAAATAAGATAGGATGTTCTAATTTCTCTTTTAGCGATTGGCTTGTAAAACCGAGATTTGTGTTAAATTGCTAGCTGTTGTACTCTTGTAGTTGTTGGGTATTTCTTATACCCATACATTAATTGAAATTTGTTTACCGATAAAAAAATATATTTGAGAATCCATTAGGCTCACACTCAACTCACTAGGCTCGTTAATCTCGTTTGCAAATTGAGTTGAACTCTAATTTTAACTCGTTAATTAATTTTATTGAGTGAGCTCGAACTCAATTGACAATGACTCAAATCGAAATTGAACTTTAAATACTCGACTCGATTCAAATAATAACACTGCATTTGAGTCTATTCATTTAAAAATGAAACCAAGGATACTAACTACATTTAAGTCTATTCATTTACAAATGAAACCAAGGATACTAACTACATTTGAGTCTATTCATTTAAAAATGAAACCAAGGATATTATTCTTGCATTGGGGGGTATGGTGTTAAGGTGGCAGATCATGTTGGTGTTGGGTGTGTTGGGGAAATTGTTTGTTCGAACACTATTCGTGTTTGTTAATCTCGGTAATCTGTTTTGGTAAGTGTTGCTTTAGAGGGATTATTCTTTACCTTCAGTGGATAAGAGAATTTTCAATTGTGATTTGACTAATAAATTCAAAATTAATCATTCAACATATGAATACTTATATAATGTCGCATCTACTTGTGTAAGACCATTGTGATTTGACTAATAAATTCAAAATTAATCATCCAATATATGAATACTTATATAATGTCGCATAAGACCGTTTGAAATGGAGTGCAAATTAAATATGACGTATTAACATTTTAATAGAAGTAAATGTTAATTTGTGTTGTCTTGTATTATAAGAGGATTTTACAATTTTTTTTGCCATAAATTAAACTAGGTACATTTTGTATGTCATGCTTGGTGAGAGGGAAAATAGCAAAAAATAATTGATATAGATATATTGTATAACAAAATTGAAAATATCAATTTGCAAGTACGATATAATATTGTACTTTTTTTTAGTACTGCAACAATAAGAAAATTCATATTAATTAGTATTTCGGTATATATATAATTCCCAAAAAAAATATTTTGGTAAAAAAAAAAAAAATTATACCACTTCATATACATGTCAATTATATACATAAATACTATAAGAAAATAAATAATCACCTGCTAAATTAGAATTTTCCAAGAAGATTTTCATTAAAAAAATTCATAGTGGGCCTATAATTTGTCTACAAAATTCTCTAATTATATAGTCATTCGTTCCTCAACCTGAAAATAATTTACCTACAATGATAATTACCTACAAAAATTTACGTACAAAGAATTTCCGTAGACAAATTGTCTGTAGGTGGGGATTGAGGATGTCTATAAAATAAAATAAAAAAAATTGTAGATAATCCCCACTACGGAACTTTTTGTTAGAAATTTCGTAGTCACATCGACAAATTTCGTTTATAATTCTTTATTTTTTTAAGTAAATTTCGATATATTAAATTTTTGGTATGAAACAGTAATGTTAAAATTTCGATATGAGAGTCAAGTGTTGGTAGCTCAAGTGGTTGAGGCCACCACCTAAGACCCAGAGGTCTTGGGTTCGAGACACGGAGAGGGAATTTATTTCCCTCTTGTGGTGGGGTGGTTGTTCCCCTATTGTGGTGGGGTGGTGTTCCCCTCTTGTGGTGGTTGCGGTTCCGGCTGCAGTGCGGTTGTGGTTCGGAGATGAAAAGATGTTGTCATGTACCCGGTGGTCAAAGAAACTATTGTAATTGATTATGTTAGGAAACTATTGTAATTGATTACCTTTCAAAAAAAAAAATCGAGATGGATAAACTAATAGTCTGATTAATTTGGTATATTGAAATTTTGTTACGATATATTATCGGTAAGTATATTCGCATATAAAATTTTTGGTGCGTAAATTTAGTATATACCTAAATTTTGTATGTGAAACACCTCAATTATCGAACCATATCTAGCCATATGCTTAATCGAGGTAGAGGTGAAGTAATTTTTGGCGGAGTTAACTAATTGAGTATGTAAAATGTATAGACTGAAATTATAGATTATACATAATATTAGTTGTTTCTATTAAAAAAAATATTAGTTGTTTTAATTGAAGAGTATTGGTAATTTATATTGACTAAATTAATTTATTTTTACTAAATAATTAAATACTCTTTAGCGAAATCAATTAATACTCTTTGATGAAAACAAGTAATACTCTTCAGTGAAAATCACTAATACCCTAAATTATTTACTAACCATTTTTAATCTATACTTTATCTAACTAATTTGTTAACGGATGAGATGAGATGTGGTGAGAAAGGAAATGGGTCTCGACTCTCGACATGACAGTGTTGTTGGGTGTGCCGGGGAAATGGGTCTAGACATGGCCATTGCCAGAGCTTTTTTTAACAGCTTTTGAGATAATATTTTCCTTCCTAAATTGAAAAAAGAAAAAAAAGTAGTAACAAACACTAAAAATGGAAAATTTGATTTAATATTTCTAACCGTATGTATTTAATGTATTACTTTTCAAAATTTTGTTATGATATAGTTTATAGTATATACTTTTTTAAAAGGTTCTTTAATTGTATATAGGTCAGTTTTCACGTTGATTTGGGCACGAAAAACAAGTAAAACAAAATTTTAACTTTATTAAAGTGATAAAATAGGTCTTTTTTTAAAAATAAAAATAAAGAATAAATTAGGGACATTTCGATTAGAGAAAATTAATTTTATTTATTTTTTTGACCGGAATTAATCGGATCAATTTTAATTGCGTGGTTGTGAATTAATTATGTTAGAAACAATAATTACTTAAATGATAAATAAATGTACAATGGATGGATAAGGGTTGTGGACAAATTTTCTATTTTTGGATGTGAAAACTAACGCGGACAAAAAAAAAAAAAAAAGGAAAATGTGAAAATTGATTTTGAATAGAGAGAGTACAATTTATTTAACGTAAAATGCTCCACTTTTCAAAATTTTACTTTTAAATGATGCACTCTACATATTTTGAAAAGCAATACTCTTTCTGTCTTATACTTGTGTGCTACTTTACTGTTTGTACAGATTTAAGAAAAAATTATTTATTAGTATTTAAAGTGGTAAAGTAATAAAGTAGATATTTTTTGTTAAGAGTGTATGAAGAATTTAATATTATAAAATATTGTTGCTTTTTGCAAAAAATGAATGTAGTAAACAAATATGAGACGGTTTTTTTTTTGGCAATGTAACAAACAAGTATGAGATGGAGAGAGTACAATTTACCTTGAAAATGATATTAGAAAGTGATTTATATCAGGCTCAAACAAGACTTACTCATATAAAGAAAAAAACTTGTGTGAAATTGTACAATCATTATCACTTTTCAATATAAAATGTTATTAATTTTTAATATAAATGTATCTTTTTTTTTTTAAAGCCTTAAATTGATATTCCACCGTCCCAATTTTGTTTACCCAAAAGCCTAAAAAATGAAGTGTTTTTTTTTTTTTGTTTACCCATTTTCTAAAATGACAAAAAGCAATATACTCAAAAGTATTAATAAACAGTTCTTTTTTTAAAAATTGTTTCATTTAGAAATGAGTAATCTAAATTGGGACGGAGGGAGTACATTTTATATTTAATTTTGAAAAATGATACAAATTAAGTAAATTGTATCATTTTAAAAAATTGCATTTTATATACACTTTTTGAAGATTGATACCTTAAAAATTATACTTCATCTGCCTCATATTAATTTTTATATATGAGGTGATACACTCAATATTTTTTTTTGACTTTATGGACCAATAAATAAAGATTATTTGGAATAAAGTGAGTAGTTTGAGTATTTTATTTCTACTTTTGGAATGTGAAATTATCGTGAAACTTCTAAAAAAAGGAAAGTGTGAAATTTATTAGGGGAAGAAGGGAGTACTAATATTTTTATTGAAAGTGATATTAATCTCATAATAAGACAATCTCACACAATATCTACCATCGTGTAAATTTACATATTCCGCACCATTTTATTCTATATAAAAGAATGAATGAGTTAAAATAAAAAGTGAAGTGCACATATTTTTTCTTGAAGTGTCCTTCCTCCTCTCTTTAAATTAACAAAAAAATTACCTAGCATAAATGAATAAGATGACATCTCAGGTATAATAAAAAAAAATGTTGCTTATTTAAGACAGTTCTAATAATAGACATTAAACAAAATCTTCACTACTGTAGTATTTTTTTATAGTTATGGTTTGAAATATTTATAGTGTAAAATTATTTAATGATGAAAATTAAAAGAGAAATAAAAAATTAGAGAGTAGAATTTTATAATTATATCATTCGACATAAAAAGGTGGTAAATACTTTTATCTTTGAGAATGGATATGGAAGATGGAAACGGTATCAAGTCTAGTTGTTAACGAGCATATATTTGTCATAAAATCACCATTAAAATTTGGTGGTGCTGTCTCAGGAAAACCATTAAATTAAGTTTCTCTCCACCAGAAACCTTAATTATCGGGACAAAACATTTCTTTAATTTATTATTCCCGCTTTCTGCGGACCAAAAGGTATATTTTTAAATTTTTTATTCAGTTAAGAATCTTATCTCCTCGGATACTCTCTATTTGAACATACTTGGGCTCCTCCAGTCCAATTTGGGCCTGATATCATATTTGAGCCCAATTAAGTCCCATGGTCTAACTGTAAGGTTTCATTTGGTTTGATGGAACAGGCCTGATAGGTTGTTTTATGGGAGAAATTCTTTTTTAGTCATGGTGTATATGTTGTATATAAAAAATGCTCTAACCATTTACAAAAATTCTTTTTTTAGCCATTTTAAGGGTATAATGACATTTTTACCCCCAAACAAATATTTTATTTCCCATTCACTCCCCTGCCCTGAGCTGCCCGCTTGGCTATTGTTGTTTACCAAATATATTTTGCTGGGATTGAATGGCTATTCATAAAAGCTTTGGTAAAAACATCAAATGATTGGGTTCTTAAATGCTAGAATGAAAGTTTGAATGAAGAAAAGCAATAAATGCATAAGAACACTAAGAACACCAAGAATTGCCAGGGGTTGTGAGTCCTTGGACTTGAATGAGTTTGTGTATTGACTATACTGAGAGAGATTGAACCCCTTTTTTTTTTATTACAAAAGTGGGGGTATTTATAGTTTTCTCACTATAGGGGTATCTTGGTCATTTCCGGCCTCTCGGGGGACAGGTGCATTAAATGTCTCCTGCCTTTGAGGACGCGCGGACTCTGGTATGTCAGGGCTTGCAGGTGGCCGGCCACTAGGGAGTTGACGCGTGTCCAAAAAGGACGATTCTCTGGCGAATTTCCTCATTTGGATGGAATATTCTCTGAGTCTCTGGGTACGGAGACGGCCTTTTTCCCTCTTGGGAGAGGATCTTGCCTGATTCTATCACGTGCTCCAGATCTCTCTTGCCGGCCGGGGGCCTTGAGTGATCGGAGGCCGGCCTCCTGGCGGACAGCGAGGTCGGAGATTGCTCCAGCCGGTCGGTCGTGTCCGAGCGATCTCTGCTGGACTTCACTGATCTTGGTCGGGCCGGTCCGGCCACGGCAGGACTTGAACGTGGCTGGGACGGACGTGGACGAGGGTCTCAAGCGGGTTTCCGGCCTCGCTTTCGAGGCCGGAAACTCGTGGTCGGAGCCCGCTGAGGTCGGATTCAGGCCGGCCGGGTCGGTCCCGGCCTCTGGGTTCCTTGTTGCCTTTTCCGACTTTCTTCCGGTCGGATCCAACACGTGGTCTGAAATGGTCACAACAATTGCCCCCCAGCTCGTCGCTCAAAGTTAGTGTGGGGCGAGTTGGTCGTTTGCCGTTTTGTGTTGGTGCCGACCTTGATTTGCTCGGGGTGGTCGGAGACCGGCTTACGGCTTTGCGAAGACTGGAAAGACGTGCGTTGTACTTACTTCACCTAAAAAGGTGCGCATGACGTCAGGCGACGCCTCGGATTACGCGCATTGAAAGCTGTCGTGCGTGACATGATTTGGTCTCCTCGAATCTCGCGCATTTAATGCGTGCAATGTACGAGGCGTATGACGTCGAAACCGTCTCTTCAAATTCTTGCACCTAGGTCCCTATACCTAGGATTTTATTTCGATATAGGCCCTCACCCATTTCCTATAAATAGGGGTTTCACTTCATTTCCAAAGGTTTTCACTCTTTAGCGATTTGCAGCTGCTCTTAGGCGATTTCCGGCGAGTTCTTCACGGCGGCGACGAGCTTCGAACGGCGTTGTGGTGGTTTTTCAGAAGGTAATTTTTTAAATTTTTGCTATTCCACACTCTATCTTTCGCAATGGTGCGGCGGTGGGCTGGTCCTCCGCCTGGGCAAAGGGGCGGCGCTTCCTCAAGTGGCGGCGGTGGTGGCGGAGCTAATCGCCGTTTGTTTGAAGAGGGAGGAAGTTCCCGCGGGGGGAGTGGAGCCTCTCCTTCTCGTCTAGCGGGCTCGATCTGGGCCCACGACGACGACGGTTTGGATGCCCTATTCCCGCGCCCGGGACGGTCACTGTTGGGTAAAGGTGCCCGGGAGGGGGTTCCTTTGGCTACGGAGAGATCCCAGGACGAGGAAGTGGCCCGACCAGTGGAGGAGAGGGATCCACTGGACGACCTCTTGGAAGAAGACGAAGAGGAAAGTGGCCGCGGCGAAGGTGACGATCTGGGGACCAACCTGTTGCTCCAGAATCTCGCGGCTGAACAAATCAAACAAAGGCTCGGGATGGCAAATGAGGCCTCGAGATCGGAGACCGAAGAGGCCGATAGGCCGGCTGCAGCTGGCCAGAGCGTTAGCCAGGATCGGAAAGAATAGGTCCGGAAGGCCTTTCGCCTGTGGTCGGAGTACGTGGAAATGAAAGATGAGGTCGATTCCCTTTCTTTCGACTTCGAGGAGTATTCGGAACATTTCCCGCGGGGGCCGACCGTTCGTGATCGGGCCACCATCCGGATAGCCGACCTGGAGGAGTCTCGCAGGTGGACCATTGGACAGATTCAGAGCAAGATGACCCAGCATTTTCTTGATGATGCCCGGTCCGACTGGGAAATCCCCTACGACGTCCACCTCTACGCCCCCGAACTAAATGAACGGGCGGATCAGCCTCCTCGAGGGATGGTGGCCGTGACCCAAGATATGATGGAGGTTGGACTTCGTTTTCCGCTCCATCTGGCCGTATCGTATCTGTTGAATTACTGGAATCAGGCGCCCATCCAGCTGCTCCCGAATACATGGATGATCCTTGTGAGCGTCATGACTTTATTTGGCAAGAATCGGCTCTACCGGATGCCGACCCCTGGGGAAATGACATACCTCTACCGGATCCAGAGTGAAAAGAGTGGGACCGGTGAGGTCTACATTCAAACTAAAGGACAGAAGTTGGTGACCGGACTGCCGAGCAAGGGTCGGAACGATCGGAGGAAGTGGTTCTTCGTCGGTGAGGCGTGGAAGACCGGGTACCCGGATGGGACGGAGATCGACGTTCCGACTGACATCCGTCTCAAGAATCCCAGTAAGGAATTTTTAGCTTAAATTTGGATTAAAAGTACTGATCTAATTTCTTACTTCTCTTTGCAGGTTATCCTTGCCCTTCCGACCGGGAGCTGAATTTCGACTTTGCAGTTGTCCGGGAGCGGATTCTGTCGTTACCGGCCACGGAAAGGAATCAGGCCGTCCTTCGGACTCGACAATCCCGAATTTCTGGCCGCTTCTTCCAGTTTCCGCGTCATCTAAAATTGACGGGTAAGTACCAGGGCGGGATCGGGCTCCGGCCTTTAGTCTATTTGTGTTTTTTTTTTTAACACTTCATGTCCTGTCATTGCAGTGCCCGACTTCCCGATCGTGAGGCAGTGCCCGCCAGAACTCCTTGAAAGCTGCCCGGAAATGTTTTCTATGATTGGAGCCTGCGCAGTGAAGAAGACGGCCAAGGGGGCAAGGAAGAAGAAAGGAAACGGCGCCCGGACCGGGGTCGTGATCGAAGAGCCCATTCCCCTTCAGTCGGTTCTGGCCGTCGGGACCGCTGCTACTGAGGTCCCTGCATCCCCCCGCCTCTCCGGCCGGAAGAGGGGTCGGGAGGAAACTGAGAGCGAGGAGACCGGCCTTCGTGGGTCGAGTCCGGCCCCTACGTCCTCTCTGATGATACCCCGCCGGGGCCGGTCGGGGCGGAGAATGCGGCCCATGCGGCGCCAACTTCTGGCCCGGAAGGCGACAGGACCTATTTTAGTCGTGATTCCGCTCATTTCCAAGCGTGAGTCTTCTAATTTCGAGATTCTTTAAGTCAAATTTTAATTGTACCTGATCGTCGTTTCCTTTCCATGCAGACTGACGCGCAACAACTCGGGTCTCCCTCCGTTGGTGTTGGATTTCCTTTCCTCCCGGGCTCCGGGCTCCATCGTGGATATGCCGGAGTATATGAGCTGGTCGGTGAACTCTTTGCCCCAAGCTTGGACGCGGGAGTTAGCCGATATCGCCGAGCGCCGACCTCGATACGCCGGTCGGGCCTGTGTTGCACTCGTCAGCCAGGCGACCATCATGGCTAATCTTGTGGAGAGCGAGCTCACCGGTGCCCTCAGCACCGTGCAGCGGCTGGAGGCCGACCTGACCCGGGCTCAGGAGGAGAAGGCCGGATTCGAGAGCGAGAACGCCGCGCTCAAAAGGGAGAGGGATTATGCGGTCGGCCAGATGGAGGCCGTACTAAAGGAAAAAGATGACGCTCTTGGTCGGGCTGAGATGGCGTATAAAGCGCTGGAGGATGCCCGGAATCGGGTGGCCGAGATGGAGGACGTCAGTGCCGATCTGCGGCTGGAGGCGCATCGAGCCCGGGGGGATGCCGATCAGGCCCTTGCCCGGCAGGCTGAGTTGGAGAGGGAGCTCCAAAAGAAGGCTGAAGAACTGGCTGCCTCCCTTAGCCGGCCGGCATACGATCCGGAGGATCCGACCGCCAACCCGGCGCTCTTCTCCGAGTTCTGCTTCTACATGGCCGCTGCCAGCATGATCCGGGTTGCGCGCCAGGCCGGCCTTGAGACCAAGTCCTTGGAGGAATATTTCCGGGAGTACGCCGCCAAGAATTCGGTCAATGAGGGCTACTGGTTCCCCATCCTCGACCTTGAGACCGTCCATGGGGTGGACCTCTCATGGTTCCCCCATCGGGACAGGCTGCTCCTGCCGGGTCAGAATCCCCCGGTCGGTGATGAAGAGGAGGAGGCAGAGGATGGAGAGGACGTTCCTCCGGCCGACTCTCAAGTGCCTAGTGGAGGTGATGTCGAGGTTGCTTTGGCGGCCGGGAATGGGGGGCAGGCGAACGCTGCGGCCGGCGAGGGCGAATCTTGAATTTTTTGTTTCTGCCTTAGCTCCTTTTTACTGCTTTCGAATGTAACTGGCTCCTGACCGGACTTATCCTTGTTTTAAACCGTTGTACTTCCCGGCTTTCAGACCGGTTTTTGATTTTATATAATTCAGTCTTTCCTTGAACTTTATTGTTTTGTTATCGCTTTCTTGCTTTCTTATACTTATCGAAGTAAATTTTCACAAGTATGAAATGAGATTCTGACCCGGGCTTGAGTGTGGTATGCCGACCTCGATACGGTCGGCATATGTTTTGAACTGAGCCCGGTTTCTAGGATTGCCTTGGTTGCCTTGCCGAGTTCAAGTGTGATATGCCGACCTCGATACGGTCGGCATATGCTTTTGAACTGAGCTCGGCTTTTAAAGTGGCTAGGGTGGCCTTTCCGAGCTCAAGTGTGATACGCCGACCTCGATACGGTCGGCGTACGCTTTTGAACTGGGCTCGGTTTTTGGATGGCCTTGAGTGGCTTTTCCGGGTTCAAGTGTGATATGCCGTCCTCGATACGGCCGGCATATGCCTTTGAACTGAGCCCGGTGCTTGGGAAAAGATTGAGCTGTGTTAAAAGCCTTGTATTGATAAGAACTTTGAATACATAGTACGAGATCATTGGTAGTATTTCTTCAAGTGGATTGCATTCCAGGGGTATTGGTCCGGAGTTCCATCCATGAGTTCCAGCTCGTAAGCTCCCTTGGAGAGCAATTTGGATATCCTGAACGGACCCTCCCAGTTCGGGCCGAATACCCCTTTTGGAACCTGAACCTTTTTGAGGACGAGGTCCCCGACCTGGAATTGTCTGGCCTTCACTTTGGAGTTGAAATTTTTTTCGGATTTCTTCTTGTAGGCCGCATTTCGGAGGTCAGAATTGAGTCTTCTCTCCTCCAACATGTCCAAATCGATCATCCGGGTGGTGTCATTGTCTCCGGTGATCGTCTGGGCCGTCCAATAACTTGGTAGGGAGACCTCTGAAGGAATGACGGCCTCGGTCCCGAAAGCTAAAGCGAAAGGTGTTTCGCCCGTTGAGTTCCTTGTGGTCGTTCGATATGACCAAAGTACGTCGGGTAGCTCGGCCGCCCACTTTCCCTTCTTGTCCTCAAGCTTAGCCTTGATAGTGTGCTTGAGGATCTTGTTTACGGCTTCTACCTGGCCGTTCGTTTGCGGGTGGTAGGGGGTAGAGAAAACCTTCTTGATATTCCATTTTTCACAAAACTGGATCATCTGGAGACCGTCAAACTGTTTCCCATTGTCGGAGATGATCACTTGAGGTAGGCCGAAACGGCAGATGATGTTTTTCCAAATGAACTTGATGATTTGGGTCTGGCTGATTTTGTTGAGTGGCTCGGCCTCGGCCCACTTTGTGAAATAGTCAACGGCTACGACGGCGAATTTGTGGCCCCCGGGCGCAGTGGGCATTGGTCCGATCAGGTCGATGCCCCACTGGGCAAAAGGCCAAGGGCTATACATAGAGGAGAGCTGCTCGGGGGACAGTTTGATGTTGGGTCCCAAGACTTGGCATTTGTGGCATGACCTTGCGAAGCTGACGGCGTCCTTGTTCAAGGTCGGCCAGAAATATCCTTGTCTGATCACTTTATGGGCTAGGGCCCGGCCTCCGGCATGATTTCCGCAAACCCCCTCATGGATCTCGGCCAGAATGGTCTGGCCTTGCTCCGGGGTTATACATTTTAGGAGTGGGAGGGTAAAGCTCCTCTTATATAAAAGATCGTCAATGAGGGTGTACCTTGACGACCGGAGTTGCAGTTGCCGGGCCCGAGTCCTATCTTCAGGGAGCGCGCCGGTCTTGAGATATTTCACGATTGGTGTCATCCAATTCTCATCCGTGCTTAGAACGGTCGCCACCTGTGCTCGGATGACCGTGGGCGTTCCGAGCGTGGAGAGTTGAATGTTGGCAAGGTCGGCTGCTCCCTCCGCTGTTGCAAGCTTGGAAAGCGCATCGGCCTGGGTGTTGTGTTCCCTCGGGATTTGCTCAATGAAAACCTGATGAAATTTCTCGCATAAGGTTGTGACCAGGTCGAGATACTTCATCATTTGCTCCCCCCGGGCCTCGTACTCTCCTTTGATCTGGTTGACCACGAGCAGGGAGTCCATGAAAACATGCAGCCGGCAGACTCCGATTGCGATTGCGAGCTCAAGGCCCCCGACCAGAGCCTCATACTCGGCCTCGTTGTTGGTGGCCGGGAAGCTGAAGCGGACTGCATGGGTGAAATTTTGGCCCTCCGGACCGATCAGGACGATACCGGCCCCGGCACAAGTATTAGTTGACGATCCGTCCACATAGAGCTTCCAAGGTGGGTGGTTGATTCTTGTGAACTTGGGTGGGAAAGTTAGTTCTACTATAAAGTCGGCCAGGGCCTGACCCTTGATGGCCGTTCTTGGGGCGTATGAGACCCCGTACTGAGCTATCTCCAACGACCACCTCAATAACCGGCCGCTGGTGTCTGGCCGGTGTAGGACTTGCCTCAGGGGTAGAGTGGTGAGGACCTCTACTTGGTGGTCGAAGAAATAAGGCCTTAGTTTCCTTACACTCATGACCAGAGCGTAAGCTAACTTTTCGAGCGGGGTGTATCTGAGCTCGGCATCGTGGAGGGCTTGGCTTACGAAGTAGATCGGAAGGTGGTTCTGACCGTCTGCCCGTACGAGTACCGCGCTGAGTGCGACCTCGGAGGCCGCGAGATACAAGTAAAGCTTCTCTCCTGGGACCGGCTTGACTAAGATTTGTGGGTTTGCCAAGTACTCTTTCAGGTTTGCAAAGGCTACTTGGCTTTCCCTATTCCAAGAAAATTTGCCATTTTTAATAGTTGAGAAGAAGGGCTTACTTTTATCTCCGAGCCGGGCTATGAATCTGTTGAGAGATGCGAGGCATCCGGTCAGGCGCTGTACTTGTTTGATCGTCCTTGGTTCTTGCATGTCAAGGACGGCCTTGATCTTGGCCGGATTGGCCTCGATCCCGCGCTGACTGACGATGTGGCCCAAGAATTTGCCGGCCTCCACCCCAAAGTTGCATTTCTTTGGGTTTAACTTCATATTGTAGGCCTTGAGGATCTTGAAAGTCTCTTCTAGATCCCTGAGATGGTCTTCTTTCTTCAAGCTTTTCACCACAATGTCGTCGATGTAGACCTCCATGGTCTTTCCGATCTGATCTGCAAACATCTTGTTGACTAGGCGTTGGTAGGTCGCGCCGGCGTTGATCAGACCGAAAGGCATCCGGAGCCAAGATAATATGTTCTTCTCCGTATGGAATGAGGTGTGCTTGATGTCTTCGACGGCCATGGGGATTTGATGGTAGCCGGCAAAAGCGTCCATGAAGGACATCATCTCGTGACCGGCCGTGCTGTCCACCAGGTGGTCGATGTGTGGCATCGGAAAATGATCCTTTGGGCATGCTGCATTGAGGTCGGTGAAGTCTATACATAGTCTCCAGGTATTGTTTGTCTTTTTGACCAGAACGGCGTTTGCGACCCATTGGGGCTCGTCCCGGGCTTGCTCGATCAGCTTGTTGTCTAGCAACTTCTTGACCTCTTCAGCCAAAGCTTCGTATTTTTCCGGGCCGAACTTCCTTCTTTTCTGATGGACCGGCCTCCTGTTGGGGTCGATCTTTAGACGATGGCATGCATGCTTTGGGTCTATCTCGACCATGTCTTGGTGAGACCAGGCAAAGACTCCAACGTTGGCTTTGAGGAATTCGATCACTTCCCCCCGCATTTCGGTCGGTATGCGAGAGCCGATCATAACTTCCAATTCCGGCCTCGAGGGGTCGACCGGAATGTGCTCCAAATCCTCCAAAGCCGTAGCTTGTTCATAGCTCCGCCGGTCAGAAGAATTGAATCTGGGATCGAGGTCGAGCTCGGATGGTTCGAAACCAATCCTTGGCTCAGGATCGTCGATCTGTATAGGCTGGGGGTCGGCCGATGTGGATCCGACCTCCGCAACGGGTTCAGCGGCCGGAAAGGCCGTTTCAGAGTCGGGGTGTGGCCCGTCCGGTGTTTGGTTGTTGCTAATTGAAAATAAATGAGAGTTGGAATAGTTCAAAGACCTTCTAGCCATTACCTGGTCACCCTTAATGGTGCCGACCACCCCCTCGGGGGTGGGAAATTTGATACAGTAATAGTAGGAAGAAGCAACAACTTCAAAAACTTCTAAAAAGGGCCTACCCAGAAAGCCATTATACGAGCTTGGCTGATCTACAATTATAAAATCTAACGGCCTAGTTATCCTGACCTCCTTGCTGTATCAGCAGATGAGTTCCACGGAGAGCTTTATCCTCCCGTACGCGGCGACCGTTGCATCCCCAAATCCCTTCAGTTGAAGGTCGATTGGCCTGATGAAGTTGACGAGGTCTCCGAGTTGGTCTAGGGCTATTTTGAAGATGATATTGCAAAAACACCCATTGTCGACCAAAATGTGTTGCACCTCTTTGCCCAGGATCTGGGCGGCAATCACCAACGCATCGCCCTTCGGGAACAGCACCCCGGTCCTGTCCTGGTTGGAGAAAGTTATCTCCAAGCTCTTGTGAATCTTTGGTTCTGGGGGCGTGACCAAGTTGACGTTGGTCGCCGCCCGGACCTCTGCTTTCCGCTTCCGGTTGGACTGCGTCGAGATAGGGGTGAGGCCGCCTAGGTTCCCTCCACCGGCCTGGATCATGTTGACCCGACCGCCGGGATTCATGGGTGGGAGGAGGTCATCCTCGTCATCGTCCTCCTCCAAAGCTGCGACCGGCCTAAGAGGCCGGCCGCCTTCCTCGTTCCTTCGAGGGTGGCGCTGGGGCTGCTGCTGGTCCTGCCGGCCGGCTGGCCTCTGAAGGAGGTCGTTCAGACGCCCTTCCTCAAACAGCTTCCAAAGCTGCTTTAGGAGATCACGACACTGACTCGTATTGTGGCCAATAGAGTCGTGATAAGCGCATAACTTTTTAGGGTCCAGCCGGGACCGGTCTCCAGAATAGGGCCTTGGCCTGGGAAGCATGTCCCGATGCTGGATCGCATTGAAGATATGTACGGGGGACTGCCTCGTGGCCTGAGTTAGGTGAACTTCAACGTCCTCGAAGGACTTGAAGTTACCGGGCGGTTTGGCCACTCTTCTGGCCTTAGGGCCACTCTTGGGGGAGGTTTGGGCTACGGCCTCCGTCTCCTTTGGGGCTGGCTCGGATTCCCCCAGTCTTAGTGCCAGAAGTTTCCTCCGAGCCAGGTAGTCACCGGCTCGGGCGCGGAATTCGGCGTAGGTTTTAGGGAAATCCTTGGTGAGGTGTTTGAACATAGGAGACCGGCAGTGAAAACCCCCAAGAGTTGCGTGCAAAGCCAGTTGGTCGCTTACCGCTTCGCCGGTCAGCATGACTTCGTCCACTCTGGCCACGTAGTCCTCGTCGGACTCCTCTTTCTCCTGGCGGATTCGCATCAGGCGATGCCAGCTTTCCGGCCGGGCAATTTTGGCCGCAAAGTATGATGAGAATTGGGCGCTTAAAGTGGCGAAAGAGTCAATGGACCGTGCCGGGAGAGACACGTACCATCTGTGGGTGGGATCGCCCAGGGTGAGGGGAAAAAGCCTGCACTTCGTGGCGTCTGTCGCGCCACGCCCGGTCATATAGATCCAAAATTTGCTCAGATGAGTCTCAGGATCTGTTTTCCCCTCGTAGAGAGGAGTTGGCGGAGGGACGATCTTGAGCTGGACCGGCGCGAGCTCAATATCGACCGCCAAAGGCTCGCTGGCAATTGGCCGGGCCTTAGTTTGGCCTTGCGCTTCGAGGAGCGTGATTAGGCGTGAAATTGTCATGATTCGTAGCTAGAAACGCCCTAGTTTTGGTCGAGTTTATAGAGTATTTAGAGTCAATTGAGCGTCATTTCTATACATTGATAAATTTGTCTCTTTGATGCTCATAGGTGAATAGAGGACGAAAAACGGAGTTCGTAGGACTTTGAATCGACTCAAACGGATGCCCGGATGAGAAGATATTGAAGAAATACGATCGGTATTAGTGCGGACGAGGAAAAATATCATTTGGAAGGATTAGAGACCACTCGAGCGCATTGCTCGAGCGCCACCGCTCGAGCGCCTTACTCGAGCGCGCAAACGTACAGAACAATTCTTGCGCTCGAGCAGCTCGAGCGCCACCGCTCGAGCGAATCGCTCGAGCGTCCAAAACATACAGAGTCATTTCAGCGCTCGAGCAGCTCGAGCGCGACCGCTCGAGCGAATGCATCATTCGAGCTACACAGCTCGAGCGGGACCGCTCGAGCGTTTTGCTCGAGCGCCCATATACTTTTGCCTCCGGATTCGTATTTTCGGCCCATTAACTCCCGTTTCGACCCGTGCCTATATATACCTCGTCCAAACATGTTTTGAAGGATCACGAACTTTAGAAATCAATTTTAGACTTAGTTTTTGAAGAGGAAGAAGAAGAGCAAGCTTTAGTTTACGTTTTGTTGAGGTTTTGCATACGAATTCTTAGTTTCTTTTCATTAGTTCGTTACTTTAAACGCTTTTAATTTCGTTTTAGTTAATTCAATTTAAGTTCTTCGTATTTATTTTCTTTTTAAACCCTAGTTCATGTTTCTTATTTTCTTCATTCAATTCATCATGTTTATGTTCGTTGTTTCTTCTGTTGCTTTTATTTACGTTAAAACCATGTCCGGCTAAAACCCTTGTATGCTTGGGTTAGGATGAACTCGTAGAAGTAGGATGTGGGTACGTAATTAGAGTAATTCATGACGTTAGTTTTAATTCTCTTAATTAATGAATTCTTATAATTAATCTGAACTTTACCTTTGAATTTAGTACGAAAGTGTTAGAGAGAGGACGACCGCATCACTCAATAACAATTAGTAGTCTTAACGAGAAGGTTTAGGAAAGGTTAATTCATTTACCGGTTTAGCGAAGGAGGACGACCGCATCACCTTAGTTAAATTAGGGTCTCATTAATTGAGCACAATCCATTAACTTGTTAGTGGATTAGTGAAGTCGAGTGTTAGGGTAAAGTATTAGGGTTTAGAATCTTGAGCTTTCACCTTGCATTCTTAGACTTAGGTTAATTCTTGAGTGTCACAGTTATTTTGATTATGTACCTGCTCCGTTAGTATACGTAGGGATTCCTATCCTGAGCATCACCATCTCATATCTGAAAAACACCTTAGATACTTAGTTTAATTTTCCTTTTGCATTCGTAGAGTAATTTAGTTTAGATTATTTTCTCTTTTCAAAAACCAAAAACATTTCACTCATATTAACTACGACGCGTAGATCTTCAGGGATCTATTCGCATATACACCATCCCTTGGGTTCGATAATACTTGGTCCCTATACTTGCCCATACTACAGTGAACCCGTTCTCTTGCGGGGTAGCTACTAGTAGAAGCTAGTGTAGTCGCTTCAAGTCAATGGCGCCGTTGCCGGGGATGGCGTTTTATGCTTTTTGAATAGGACTTGTCGATAGCTTAGTAGTTAGTAGTGGGTGCTTATTTTCTGTTTTTATTTTTATTTTTATTTATTCGGCAGTTGCGTTTTGATCCATCTGCTAGTGTGTCAGGTTTATGAAAACACGCTCACAAGGCAATACGAGCGAAGAGAGATTACCTGCAGATCCTGAGACAATAGCCAGAAGGAACCGAGCCTTCTTGAGAAGGATGAACGCTGCCGACTTAGGGAAGGAACCGATGGACCTCAGTAATGAGTTGGACGATGCTGCCAACGATTTCAATCAGGCAGTAGACCGAGTTGAAGGCACTGGAGTTAGTGGTAGCCAGAATCAAATTCCATTAGGGGATAGCCAGAGCCTAAACCCGGATACACAGAACGTAGGGAACCCAGCTCAGAACCTTGTCCATAATCCTCATAACCAAAACCCTGCTTACCCACAAAACCCGAATAACCCTTTCCACAACCCAGCATACCAACATTACCCATACCCACCATACCCTTATCCACCATACCCGTATCCTCCACCTCCTGTCTATAACCAACCACCTGTATACCAACAACCTCCAGTTCAAAACATACCAGCACCACCTGTCGCTCTTCAGCCTGCGCCCCAGAACGCAGATCAGAATATGGCAATTCGGGGCAGGTTCGCGGCACAACCGCAGAGGTACTACGATGGAGTGGCCTTACCTCCAGTTGAGGCCAATAACTTTTCAATTTCTCCAGGAATTCTCAAGCTGCTGACCGAGAATCAGTTCAAAGGGGTGATCGGGAAGGAGAATCCTCATACACACTTGAGGAGCTTTCTCATGATAGCCTCCACATTTAATTATAATGGCATGTCTGAAGATGCCAAGAGGCTTAGGCTGTTCCCATTCTCATTGACGGGAATAGCCAAGGAGTGGTACGATAATACGCTCCCGCGGGGAGGTATTACCACTTGGGCCGAGCTCGAGCGTCTGTTCCTCGAGCGATTCTACCCTCCATCTAGGACGATCAAGGCTAGAATTGAGATCTCGTCCTTTCGCCAGAAGTCTGGAGAGGATTTACGCCAAGCGTGGGAGAGATACTCAAACATGCTGATTGAGTGCCCGCAGCACGGGTACAATGAGGGGGATATTATGGCATTCTTCTACAGTGGTGCCAACAAGGCGGGGCAAGACCATTTAGATGCTTGTGCGGGTGGAGCATTCCTGAATCAAGGCATAGAGAGGTGTAGAGAGATCGTTGACAACATTGTCACGAATGCCGGTGCTTGGGGAGTGGATGCAGATTTGCAAAGAGTGCATCAGGTGGAAGAGGGAGAAGGAACGAGAAGGCTACTGATGGCCATGATGGAAAAGATCAACAACCTCGAGTTGGGGAAGAGTTTGGGTGGAGAGCATGCAGTGGAGAATGAGAGAGTAGACCAGCCCAGTGGACAGCAAGAGGTAGCCAATTACATGGGAGGTCCGTATTACAATCAGAATGGCTACCAAGGTGGAAATCAGTATGGAAGGCCTTCTTATGGCCAACCATTTATGCCTCCAGGCCCTCAGCCACTTCAAAATTAATGGAGGAACACACAAGGAGCTCAAGGAGGCCAGCAGCTTCCTCAAAACACATGGAGGAAGAATGATAATTTTTCTTATGCTAACCCAAAAGCTGGTGTTACTGTTCCTGCAGGTGTGGATCCGGGGTCTAAACCTCCTGGTGGAGAAGGCGGTGCATCAACCGAGGAGATGTTGAGAGCGATCCTTCAGAAGGTAGAGGAAGGGAGCAAGCGGTTGTCATCCTTGGAGTACGATGTGAAGGAGTTGCACAAGAAGGGTGATCAACGTGATCAAGAGCTCCAGAAGATGAACGTTGAGTGGACTAGAACTCAACAAGAGAACAATCGAAGGTTCACCTCTTTAGAGCTCCAGATGAGCCAAATTGCAAAGTCCGTGAATAGAATGTCGGAGGGGAACTCGAAAGAGCAGTGCAAGGCGATCCAGCTGAGAAGTGGAACCAATTATGAAGGTCCTCAGATGCCTGCTGATTCTGAGACGCCCGGAGAAGAGATTGAGCCTAAAGGAGATGAAGTTGAGAAGGGGATTGAAAGTAAAGGGATTGAGAAGCATGAAGACATGGATGAGTCCCAGAAGGGCAAGGAAAGTAAGGAGAGTGAGAGAGTTCCTAAGTGGAAGAAGGCAAAGGAAGCAAGGGAGAAAGTGAAAGAAACAGAAAGAGATGAATGGGGGGTACCCAAATCTGTGATACCCGTCCCGTATCCACAACGCTTCATGAAAAAGAAGCTTGATGAAAAATTTGCTAAATTTCTTGATGTTTTTAAACAACTGCATATTAATATTCCCTTTTATGATGCTTTGGAACAGATGCCGCACTATGCGAAGTTTTTGAAGGACTTGATTGCAAAAAGACGGCGAGTGGATGAGCCGAAGTTGGTGCAGCTGAACCACGAGGTGAGTGCATTAGTGCACAAGGCACTTCCACCGAAGTTGAAGGATCCAGGGAGCTTCACGATCCTATGTGATATTGGGAACGGGATCAAGAAGGGAGCGTTGTGCGACCTTGGAGCAAGCATCAATCTCATGCCCTTGTCGCTTTTCAAGAAGTTGGAAGGTGGTGAACTTCAACCCACAATGATGACGCTTCAACTTGCCGATCGGTCTATTACTCGACCTCAAGGTGTTGTTGAAGACGTTCTAGTGAGAGTTGGAGATCACATCTTTCCAGCCGACTTTGTAGTGCTAGAGATGGAGGAAGATGAGCACGTGCCCCTAATCTTGGGAAGGCCGTTCTTAGCTACGGTGGGGATGGTGCTAGACGTGGCGAATGTGAAGATCACGGTGAAGGTTGATGATCAAGAAGTGAAAATCTCCCTATATGAAGCCATGAAGCACCCGAAGGAGGATGAGAGCTTGTATTGCATGGATGCAATTGATCCTCGTGTTGAAGACACGCATTCTCTCCCTAATCCTTCTCATATTCATGATTTTGCTAGTCCTTCAATTGATAATTTAACCCATGAGCGTTATGATCTTGATTATTTTGATAGGGATGAAGTGAAGAAGTTGAAGGATGAAGAGGTAAAGAAAGTGGACGTGGTCCAGTTAGAAGGGAAAGGAGGAGTTAAGAAGAAAAAATCCAAATTCAAGAAATTGTTTAGTAAGACTCCTCCAGATAGAGGCAAGAAGGAGTTGAGACCCATAACACTTGGGGATGAGAAGAGAGCAAAGGAACTCATGATGGTGGGGCATCAAGGAAAGAAGTTCAAACACCACTCTTATGAGAGTAAGGGAGGTAAATTTGAGTATGATGTCCCATAAGCTCCTTTGAGCTTGGTCCGGCATGAGGACCTTAAAAATAGCGCTGAATGGGAGGCAACCCATTTTTATTTGCTTTCATTTATTTTTAGTGTCTTTTTATATTACTAGGATGTTGTTGAGTCGTATGTTTAACCTCGTACTTGAGAGTTTTATTTTGTAGGCTTGTCTCTAAAGGAGTAAAGGTATCATGGAGTTATTTAGATTGAAGGAACCAACTTGAGACAAGGGAGTGTGCAAAGCTATTGAGAGAAACTGAATTGTTCGGTTGAGGTAACCCACAACCCCAAACTTAGACCTCTAGCAAGGTCGAAGTTTGGGGGGGTGGAGTTTTTTTTTTTTTATATGTTTTCTTGTTACATTGCACCGGAGCACCCCTTATCTTTGAGTTGAGTTAGTTATTTGGTGCCTTGAGATGCTCCTTGGGCTATTAGTAATTTGTTTTGTTACTCAATATTTTATGCCTATCAATCACCTTATGCTTGTTGATTGTTATCTTTGAGTATGATTTGATGAGTAGGGTGAATTGTGAGACTGAGTTAGGAGTTTTCTTGTGTGAGTATTTGAGTTTGAGCTGATTAGGGAGAGAATCTGTATGCTTGTGAATTTTTCTTTTGAGTACTTGTGTGATGAGAGTGAGAATGCACTAGGACTAGCATGGATGTGAAAGCTGTGAGCTTTTGAGCCTTACGAGATTTAAATGCATGAATTAATCTCTTCGTTTGTGAGTGGATCATCACCTTAGAGGATGCTAGAACTTGCATGTGCTCTTGCTTCTAGATTGTGTCTAGTTTGATATGCCGAATAGGATCTTAGGCCATTTTTTATTTGAATAAGTCACTTAGCCAAAAATTGTCCTTACCAATGACATTGATCCCTTGTTAGCCCCGTTGAGCCTAAAGCCTATTTTATTTGCTAGCACATATGAACACTATTCCAATTCCTAAGCCTTTTTGTCCCAATTTGAGTGGAGAATAGGAAAGTGTGAATATGAAGGGAGTGAATTGAGTTGAAAAAGGAAAAGGTTGTTTGTTGAGTGAATATGAGAAGAAGGTGTGATGAAGTTTTGAGATGTGAAAAAAAGAACAAAAAATTTGAGAATGAGCAAAAGAAAAAAAAAATGAGCTCATGTGTTTGTGCGAAAAAGAAAAAAAATGATGAAGTGATTGAAAAAGTGAAGGAGTGAGAAAGATAAAAAATTGAAGTGTTGAGAGAATTGAAAGCGAAAGTGTAGTGATTGAATATGTTTGAAGTAGTTCGTTCTTAATCTCGAAGTACCGAAGTTTTGAATTTCTATTCTCCATTCACTTGAGTCACTTTACCATATTGTTATCCCACCTGTCCAAAAAGCCTACATTACAACCTTTTGAAAGTCCTTTTTGATTCGGCATTGATTTCTAGAGTATGGTCGAAGTTGAGAGCATTTACAAGCCTATAGCTGCCAATTTGTGTGATTGATTGATTGAGTGAGTCCCTTTATCATTGTTATACACTTGTGAGGGAGTTAAACACATCGTTGAGTGCACATCCATGCTTGATCTTGGTGTTTCTCATTATTGTTGCATGAATACGATAAAAGGAATTGAGTGAGTATACGGGTGATTGACTTTTGAAGCTTGAATTCATTAGCTTGCATGATTGATTTTTCCTACTCATTCCTAACAATTTCACTTGACTTATTATTTCATTGCTTGGGGACAAGCAATATGGTAAGTTTGGGGGGGTTGATTAGGCGTGAAATTGTCATGATTCGTAGCTAGAAACGCCCTAGTTTTGGTCGAGTTTATAGAGTATTTAGAGTCAATTGAGCGTCATTTCTATACATTGATAAATTTGTCTCTTTGATGCTCATAGGTGAATAGAGGACGAAAAACGGAGTTCGTAGGACTTTGAATCGACTCAAACGGATGCCCGGATGAGAAGATATTGAAGAAATACGATCGGTATTAGTGCGGACGAGGAAAAGTATCATTTGGAAGGATTAGAGACCACTCGAGCGCATTGCTCGAGCGCCACCGCTCGAGCGCCTTACTCGAGCGCGCAAACGTACAGAACAATTCTTGCGCTCGAGCAGCTCGAGCGCCACCGCTCGAGCGAATCGCTCGAGCGTCCAAAACATACAGAGTCATTTCAGCGCTCGAGCAGCTCGAGCGCGACCGCTCGAGCGAATGCATCATTCGAGCTACACAGCTCGAGCGGGACCGCTCGAGCGTTTTGCTCGAGCGCCCATATACTTTTGCCTCCGGATTCGTATTTTCGGCCCATTAACTCCCGTTTCGACCCGTGCCTATATATACCTCGTCCAAACATGTTTTGAAGGATCACGAACTTTAGAAATCAATTTTAGACTTAGTTTTTGAAGAGGAAGAAGAAGAGCAAGCTTTAGTTTACGTTTTGTTGAGGTTTTGCATACGAATTCTTAGTTTCTTTTCATTAGTTCGTTACTTTAAACGCTTTTAATTTCGTTTTAGTTAATTCAATTTAAGTTCTTCGTATTTATTTTCTTTTTAAACCCTAGTTCATGTTTCTTATTTTCTTCATTCAATTCATCATGTTTATGTTCGTTGTTTCTTCTGTTGCTTTTATTTACGTTAAAACCATGTCCGGCTAAAACCCTTATATGCTTGGGTTAGGATGAACTCGTAGAAGTAGGATGTGGGTACGTAATTAGAGTAATTCGTGACGTTAGTTTTAATTCTCTTAATTAATGAATTCTTATAATTAATCTGAACTTTACCTTTGAATTTAGTACGAAAGTGTTAGAGAGAGGACGACCGCATCACTCAATAACAATTAGTAGTCTTAACGAGAAGGTTTAGGAAAGGTTAATTCATTTACCGGTTTAGCGAAGGAGGACGACCGCATCACCTTAGTTAAATTAGGGTCTCATTAATTGAGCACAATCCATTAACTTGTTAGTGGATTAGTGAAGTCGAGTGTTAGGGTAAAGTATTAGGGTTTAGAATCTTGAGCTTTCACCTTGCATTCTTAGACTTAGGTTAATTCTTGAGTGTCACAGTTATTTTGATTATGTACCTGCTCCGTTAGTATACGTAGGGATTCCTATCCTGAGCATCACCATCTCATATCTGAAAAACACCTTAGATACTTAGTTTAATTTTCCTTTTGCATTCGTAGAGTAATTTAGTTTAGATTATTTTCTCTTTTCAAAAACCAAAAACATTTCACTCATATTAACTACGACGCGTAGATCTTCAGGGATCTATTCGCATATACACCATCTCTTGGGTTCGATAATACTTGGTCCCTATACTTGCCCATACTACAGTGAACCCGTTCTCTTGCGGGGTAGCTACTAGTAGAAGCTAGTGTAATCGCTTCAAGTCAGAGCGCCTTCATTTCGTCAAGTTGCCTTTGCATCTTGACGAGTTCTGGACTGGGGGTTTCGGCCAGCTGGTCACCCACGTCGGCTAGGGGGCCGATTCGGTTGAAAACGGCCGCACGGGGGACTCTGCGTCCCAAAAGGCCGCTTTGAGCGAAGCTTAGCTTGCGCCTGGCGGAGTTTGCCGGGGTCAGGCTGACCTCGGCCACCCTCTTGTGGGGCATTTGGGCCGTGCTCCCAGAGTTGGAGACGGACTCGGTGTCACCGTACCCAGTGTCGTAACTGGGTACGCGGCTCGGATACCACGACGGGTCCGTCGTGCCCAAACGGTCGAAAACCGGATGGGCGGAGCCTCGTGAACGGGTGGAGACGGGGTTTGCCCGACATTGGCTTTCGCCTTGGTGCTCTCTGGCTTTCGCCTTACCCTTGAGAGCGCGAGCCTGGGCCTTCTTTTTGGAGGCAGAGGTGGTGCTCCGGCACCCCCTCGCCTCTTCCGCCTGGCGGCGTCTTCCTGATCCGGCCTGGTCAGGGGTAAAGAAACCTCGACCCCCGGATGGGAGGGGTTCCTCCGGAAAACGAATCGAGGAGGCCACACGCGTGGCCTTTCCGTGGGCGTGGGATGACCTCTGGGGATCCATTGCTTTCAGGAGGAGGAGTTTGAGGTTTGAAGGTTTGAAGCTTTGAAGAACAGTGAGTGTTCTTCAAAGAGAGGTGAAGTAAATATGCGTTTGATGGGTTAGAAACCCTCCTTCTAGCGCCAAATGTTGTTTACCAAATATATTTTGCTGGGATTGAATGACTATTCATAAAAGCTTTGGTAAAAAATCAAATGATTGGGTTCTTAAATGCTAGAATGAAAGCTTGAATGAAGAAAAGCAATAAATGCATAAGAACACTAAGAACACCAAGAATTGCCAGGGGTTGTGAGTCCCTGGACTTGAATGAGTTTGTGTATTGACTATACTAAGAGAGATTGAACCCTTTTTTTTTTAATTACAAAAGTGGGGGTATTTATAGTTTTCTCACTATAGGGGTATCTTGGTCATTTCCGGCCTCTCGGGGGACAGGTGCATTAAATGTCTCCTGCCTCTGAGGACGCGCGGGCTCTGGTATGTCAGGGCTTGCAGGTGGCCGGCCACTAGGGAGTTGATGCGTGTCCAAAAAGGACGATTCTCTGGCGAATTTCCTCATTTGGATGGAATATTCTCTGAGTCTCTGGGTACGGAGGCGGCCTTTTTCCCTCTTGGGAGAGGATCTTGCCTGATTCTATCACGTGCTCCAGGTCTCTCTTGCCGGCCGGGGGCCTTGAGTGATCGGAAGCCGGCCTCCTGGCGGACAGCGAGGTCGGAGATTGCTCCAGCCGGTCGGTCGTGTCCGGGCGATCTCTGCTGGACTTCACTGATCTTGGTCGGGCCGGTCCGGCCACGGCAGGACTTGAACGTGGTTGGGACGGACGTGGACGAGGGTCTCAAGCGGGTTTCCGGCCTCGCTTTCGAGGCCGAAAACTCGTGGTCGGAGCCCGCTGAGGTCGGATTCAGGCCGGCCGGGTCGGTCCCGGCCTTTGGGTTCCTTGTTGCCTTTTCCGACTTTCTTCCGGTCGGATCCAACACGTGGTCTGAAACGGTCACAACAGCTATAAAAGAATTTCTGCACACCAATTCTTTTTTTTATTTCACCCCCTCAAATTTCCCCCAAATTCATTCCAATCCTTTTGGTTTTGTTTGCAATTCAAATGTGTACTGCCCATTATGACTTTCCAAAATTTCTAATTAGTTACCATGGGTTTCATTTGCAATTTAAATGTCACGGCGTAGCGGCAGCGGTTAATCATCGATTTTCCGGTGGCCCATCACCTCCGCAGCGCCTCGTTCGACCTTGAATCAGACTCCGGCAACATGTACTCTTTCACGGCGCAACCTCCCTCTGACGTCAGTGGTTGCCTCAAGTGCAGGTGCATATTTTTTCATTTGCCCTAATTTTCTCCAATCGCTCAAGCAACATATTTCCATCAAATTTGATTGGCCTAGCTACTAGTACTAGAATTCTTAGAATTTGATTGGCGTAGATGCAAACTGATATTGCTATTGTTATCATTTTTTTTATACGAGAAATAGCGGTAAACTTGGCTTGAAGTTTTATTATTAGATTAGCTTTTATGGGAATCTGATTGGCATATAATTTAGTATCTCAGGAATTAAGATTTTTGTGAATGATATTATTAGATTAGCTTTTAGAGTGCTCTTTGTGTAACTCATTTCTTCTTCAAAGAGGCATCGTTAGAGTCCGGCGCGGCTAGCCCGACTCTCATTCTCTCATTTTTTTTGTCATTGCTTTGCTATTGAACATTTCTGAAATGTTGTGCACGCCAGGTATTCGATATATTGCCTAAAAGAGTTATTGGTTGTTGATGATCATATGGTTTATTGTTATTTTGTATTGGCATTAGGAATTGAGAAATTAGAGTTTCTACTTCAATATCTGCTTTGTAACATAGGAACTGCTACTTTTCCATCTCCTTGCTCATTGAATTTGTGTAATCTTGAATTGATATTCGAAAATTGGAAGTGTTGGTTTGATTTGTTAAAAATTGGGACCGTTAGGAGGTGCTTGGTTTTATTTCTTATAGTATTATCTTTTTTTTTTTTTGCAGAGAATGCATATACTGGGAGCATTAGAAGATCTCAATGTCATGGGAGAGGCACAACACAATTGGTTCCTTCCTTTGTTTTATATATATGTATGTCTATTTATTTGCATACATGATGCAATTTGTCCATTCCTTTGTTTCTGTCTGATTAGTCTTATTCTGAGAAAGATTCATATTGTAGGTCTGACTCCAAACTATTACGTTGGGAAGTTTTGTCTATACAATCGAGAAGGTTTGCGATGATTCTGGGGAAGACCCAACTTGTAGCAGGCAAGTATTTTCCATTATACTCTATAACCATTTTTTAGGAAATTGACTCCCAGCCAGCTTTCGACACACTTGACTTGATGCACAAAGACATTTCCAATTTATGTTTTATTCTTTGCTTATAAAAAAATGGTTGACATCAAACTCTCCAGCTAATATTATATACTCACACACGCACAAATGTATGGTGATATAATTTTTTTATACATACACACACTTGTATATGATCCTTCTAAACGTGAATCACATGTTCGTCATTATTGGGGCATATAGTGCATATATTCTGGAGTTGGTCTTATGTAAAATAGTTTTACAGTGTAATTTGTTTGCAAATCAATTTACTAATGAAACAACTAATACCTTCTAATGAAACGATTAATATTATGTAAAAGTACTGGTTTACATAAGATTCTATGCCTATATGTCAATAACTTTCTCAAAACCTTTTGCATGTCAGTCAGTGGAAACATCTCTGATCACTTGGCACACTTTGGTGTTCAAATGGGATGTGATAAATTGATCTCGTGCAGAATTGTGATGGATCAACGTGTTGCTGCCAATAGCAGAACTGATACAGAATTTTTGGGTGACTTCACGAATTTTTCTGTACTGATTGGGAATGAATTAGGATGCATGTCATACATCACTGGAAATCCCTAGAAGTCTATTTTCCAACAAAAAAAAACGGTGGTAAAAAATGATAAATCTACAAGAAGTTATGACCATTTGACTGAAGGCCTGTCAGGATGCATGCACTCTCGGAAATTCAATAGGTTCACCCAACCTTTGATATTTTTTTTTATGGTTCTTTCCATCTAACAACCTTGGACAATGTTTTTAATTAAGTATATATCTTTTCTAAGTCTTTATATTTATTTTCAAGATAATTATTATTTAATTTCACATTTATTACTTTTGACTCATCTTGGAGGGATGTTCCAAGTTTGCCTATAAAAAGCTCATCATTGTAATGTTTTGGGGCAGAGAATATATTGGAGACTATTAATCATATTTGAGCTTTTAAGCTTGTAAGAATATTGTATCTTCTTTTATCCTGCTCTAACTCTTGGTGGATTCCATTGAGTGACGAGTTCCTTCCTTCAACCTCTTTGGTGGATTCCTTAGAGTGGGAAGCTTCTTTTGAGTGTTCCTTGTGTTACCTCCAATTTCTCCTATATTTTTCGGTGTCAAGAACAGATGTTGATGGGAATCTAATATTTTCTAGGAATCCATCGTATATTAATTGACATCTAATGAATTTAAGTAAACATGTACATGTTGTATTTCATCTCGTTCCACCTTATTCCACATGTACTCCAGCTCTAACGCGTTCATTCCACACGAGTTTTAGTTTAGTGACCATTCAATGTTCCACTAGTTCAAATGTGTAACATAACAAGGATATTATAGTTAGAGGTTGTTTTGCTAGGTCTCACTTACTAAATTGTTTAATTCCACCCCGTTCCACGTGTACACCACCTCTAATGCGTCTATTCCACATATTTTTGTACTCAAAACACGTCACATCCCGATTTTTGTAAGGCTTTTAAAAACTACTCTAATTTGACAATTTATTTTATTTTATGAAATTTAGCAACATAAATATATAAATAATCATGTACTCAAAAGTCAATAACTAAATCTGTAGTTAAAAATTAAACTCCCAACCGTGAAATCAAATTGGAAAATTAGTGGTGGACTCAAGGTGGAACATAGTGGAAGGTATTATTTTAGTGAAAGTGTGTACTTTATTTCACATCAAAATGAATTTCGTGTTGAAATAGATACATGATTCAAAATAAGAAACAACTAATATGAATTTTACATATTAGTGGGTGAATTAAGGTGGAATATAGTGGAAAATATTATTCATATGAAACTGTGTACTTTATCTCACACCAACATTTATTCATTGTTGAAATGGATGCATGATTTAGATTAAGAAATAACTAAGATTACATGGAATAAAGATTTTGAAGGAGAATGTGCTAATTAAGGTAGGAATGTGCTAATAAATGATAGAAGATTCAATTTATCAAACATATATAATCTTAGACACACGGTGGAAATTATCCCAATTTTTTTTAATATAGTGGTGCAACGGGGGTTTTAGACGTGGAGTATGTGTGGAATAAGGTGGAACTTGCGATTACACTTGAGGATAAGTGAAAAAGGGGTTCTTAAAATTAAATGATAAGTGGTACTTATTTTGAGTACATGATTATTTATATATTTCTGTTGCTAAATTTCATAAAATAAAATAAATTGCCAAATTAGAGTAGTTTTTAAAAACCTTACAAAAATCGGGATGTGACGTGTTTTGAGTACAAAAATATGTGGAATAGACGCATTAGAGGTGGTGTACACGTGGAACGAGGTAGAATTAAACAATTTAGTAAGTGAGACCTAGCAAAACAACCTATAACTATAATCTTCTTGTTATGTTACACATTTGAACTAGTGGAACATTGAATGATCACTAAACTAAAACACGTGTGGAATGAAAGCGATAGAGCTGGAGGACATGTGGAATAAGGTGGAACGAGGTAGAAGTAAACAATTTAGTAAGTGAGACCTAGCAAAACAACCTCTAACTATAATCTTCTTGTTTTGTTACGCATTTGAACTAGTGAAACATTGAACGACCACTAAACTAAATCACGTGTGGAATGAACGCGTTAGAGCTGGAGTATATGTGGAGTGAGGTGGAACGAGATGGAATTTAATATTTTAGCAAGTTAAACTTAGCAAAACAACCTCTAACTATTTAATACCCAATTTCAACATAATTCGAATGAGGTGGAACATTGAATGGTTTAGAGTATTAAAACATCATGTGGAATAGATGCATTTGAGATGGAGTACATGTGGAATTAAACAACACCAAATATTTCTTCCCCCCACACTCACCCTTGATAGCTCTCACACTCCTCTCCCTCTCTAAAAAAATATGCAACGCAATGAGTAATTTGGTGTGTAGTGGAAAGAAGGAATAAAAAAATCAGGTATAAATAAATAGCAAACAAGAATGAGACTGAAGGGATAATTATTATCTAGACCATACGTAAATAATAATTCATATCAATGTGATAAAAAGATAAATAACACATATTAATTTCTACCTGCAAATTCTCTCAATGTGAGGAGTAAAACTTGTGGATTGTATGTAAGATTTTGTGGCCCACGTGCCACATAATGAATTAATTAGATATTTAATTATTAACTTAAATATCTAATATTGAGGTTTAAAATAATATTTGATTTGGTCAATTAGGAAAAAGATCAGAATGAATCTCTTACGTTGATAGACCGTGTGATTAAATTACCATATGGGCAGTTTCTTGGAGAATAAGTTTCTTGATAGATAAGAAACTAATTCTTGGAGAATAAGAAACTACTCCTCTCTCCGCCTATAAAAGATACATATTATTCCTACAATTAAAGATTTTATTCTATCACTTAAGTTTTGTCATGTCCTGTGTCAAAATCCATTATCCCGATTTTTTTTAATATAGTGGTGGAACAAATATTTTAGACATGGAGTGCGTGTTGAATAAGATGGAACATGCGATTAAAATTGGAGATAGGTGAACAAAGGTTCTAAAGAATACATTACAATTATCATTGATGCGGGCCAAAGCCTACAAATAAAAAGGGGGAGTAAGTGAATAACTAGATTCACCCAACCGGCGGTAGCGGACTCGCTCGACGCTATTAATTGCAGAATCACTCGACGCAACCAAACCTATTGCTTGTTTAGGAGGAATCACTCAACTCCAAACTCACAAAACTTGTGAAAGATTATAATTTTCGTTCATAAAGTCATGAATATCATTTCACTTGAATGAGTTTAAATACAAGTGTTGGAACATCCCTCCAAACATAGGTACATGCATCCAGACCAAACTCTTCATTAACTTAGCATTGAAAATGGTTAATTTTGACTCAATAAAAATAACTTTGGCTACCTATTCTGATGATAATGACTTAATGATGAACTTTGACCAATAAAAATAGATATAAACACAAGAGAAGTTTGAAAGACGAACTCTTGACAGATTTCCGAGTAGTCTGTCACACTTTAGTAATTTGATCATAACTCTTCACTCAAAATTCCAAATTATCTCATTCAAAATTCTTAAGAAAGTAGACTCTCATGTCTTTCCAACGATGTATTCCACGCATCCTAATTATTCTCCAATCAAAACAGTTAATTTCGTGAACTTGACCCATGTACACTGTCTTTCTAAACTGCATCAATCATTTTCCCCGGGTTTGGATTTGTGGCACAAGGCAACATGCTATACATTCTTTCTGGCCGATGTACTTTTAGTTCTTATATTTTTCATCCATCTGACATTTCTCACACCTAGAGTAGTTCAGCAAGTTATTCACACTAGTTCTAGCTTGCAAGGTAGGAGGGAGGAGTAATGTCAAGGATTTTACACTCGTAGCAGAGGCTTCCTTGCCCATAATTTGTACCATGTTGGCTGAAATCAAGAAGAAAACTTATCATCAGAACTTTTTTCAAAATGTAGATATTCCAACAGATGTGGTGAATAATAAGGTAATTTTTTTTTATTGCACTAGCAGCATCACCTTTATTGACATCAAGGTTGTGACTCTGATTTACTATAGAGTTTAGATTCATAAAATAGTGAACAACTTGTGTTTCTTGACAAATATTATGCTCATATATAAATATTATTTGATGAATGATGTTGCTATTTCTATGTAATAATATTCCGCTGCTCAAATTTCTTCTTACTCTGTCTTCCAAACTGAGTAGAAATTAATGAGTATAGTTTGAACAGGGATATCGACGCACCAGTCAGAGCAAGAGTATTGTGAAAATGGGCTGGGCACAAGTAACTTCTGACGCCCAAGGAGGTAAAATACTGTCAACAATGACTACGGAGACAAATTCTTCTTCAAATTCTAAAACTTAGTCTCTGGATGCAAAATATGAACACTTTCAGTTAATTTCCACATCATAGTAGTAAGAATATCTTGCTTCATAGGTACAAGAACAATAGGTCAAGTTAATTTCATATTATGCTTTCTAGGCAAAAAGAACTATCTAGCGATATCTATAGAAAAAGAAGTCACTGTGTAGTCTGCATGAAACTTGTTTGGTTCCCTTAGAAATCAACAAATCATGAGAGTGAAAAGGCTAAAAAAAGAGAAATTCTAACTGCTCTTCCCCTAAAAGACTTTATATTATGTTCTATCACCAGATTCGTATAAACTGAAAGCATGAAAAAATTAAACAGGTATCAGTATTGCACAACAAGATTATTGAACATATAATAGTTCCCTCCAGGTAGCTGTGTTTTGTCAAATCAAACCTGAAGTCAAGCTATCAGGCACCTCCTAACTTTAGTCTCCTAAAGGCCTCAACCAAGCACTCAAACCAAACACCCCCCCATCTTTTCCCAATTCCTAACAATCAAATCAACAATTTCAAATATGTTGAATATCAGTACAAGGTTGCACAAATGACAAATCAAATGAGCAAGGAGATGGAAAAGTAACAGTTCCTATGTTACAGAGCAATATTGAAGCAGAAACTCTAATTTTCAATTCATAATGCCAATACAGAATAACAATAAACCATATGGTCATATGTCTATCCAAAAAAAAAAAAACCATATGATTATCAACAACCAATAACTCGTTCAGGCAATATGTCAAATACTTGGCGTGCACAACATGTTCAGAAATGTCCAATAGCAAAACAATGACAAAAAATGAAATTATTAACTCGACTATTAAATAGGATTCAAATAGACTAGAAACTTCGGATGTGTGGATTATCGGATGAGAACGATTTACCGGCCAGAATAGGGTGAGTGCATCGGAGGAGGAGAACGAATATTTGGCCATAATTGGATGTGTGATTTATCGAAGATAACAAATTTCTTGAAAAATACCATGAACACACAGAAAGAGTTGTGGAATACTTTCAGTGTATTGATTTTACAAGAGGAGAATTTGTTTACCAAGTCTACGGATCCTCTATCAATCTATGCTAAAAATAAGCTAATACAATCAATTACACCAAATCAAGAATAAAAATATGGGGAGTATTGTGTATCAGCCGAGGAATATGAAAACAATATCAAATCATGGACTTAATTGTGGATAAATGCAATAGAAATTACTTGAAACACAAATATAAAATCTCAAAATTGTGTAACCTAATTTCAGAGAGTTCCGGCAAAAATTCACAAGTAACCCATAGTTGAACAACAAACTAATGTGTATTCAAAGACAAATAATATCCATGAAGATATCAATTTCACAATACAAAACACATTTAAAAAACGCATAGAGACAAGACGAAGAGATGTGCCTTGATATCAACTTGAGCAAAGAAGCAACTGATAATTATCCCACAGCTGTCGGAAGCTTTTGAGAGACTTCAATCAACTCGCCAAAGCCCACGCAGTAGTCGGAGATGGATTACCCAGAAAGAGCGGCGAGCAAAGAGAAGAGCGAATTTTTTTTTCCAGAATTTGAAAATTTCGGTCAACTTTGATTCTGTTTCGGGCAGGGACGAATTTGATCTAAGTTTATTAGTTTAAGGGCAATTCGGTTTTTTTATGTGTAAAATGGCTATAAAAGAGTTTCCCCAAATGGTTAGGGCATATTCGATAGTTTACATATACACTCAGGCCATTTTTGATAATTTCTCGTTGTTTTATATTAGGAAGGGTCCGGCTATATACCCTCCAACTAATAGATACACCCCCATTAACATGAATTACCAATTATACCCTCTTCTAGCCTTATTTTTCTCTCTTTTCTCTATTTTTTTCTTTGTCTTTTTCCCCGCAGATTCGACAGCCGGTGGCGGCGCGTAGGACGGTGCAGCACATTACTCCCACCGCAAGCAAAAAACGATGTCGGCCCCTCCTTCTTTCATGATAGCGCCTCCTTTTGCAGCAATGTGCGATTTTTTTCTCCCTTGAAGAATTACGCCCTGCTGATATTTCTGTTGTGGTTATTTTTGATTTGGCTCAGATACTTTCCTAATGATGCTTCTTTCACCCATTTATTCCAGATCCATTTTATTTTACTATTATTGTCGTCAATGGTTAGGCTATTGGTTTTGCACCTCCATAGCTTTTTTCAAAGAGAATTCCTAATTAGCCCAAATTACAAGAAATTGGAAGGCCATTCATTGTCGTATTTATGCAGACTTAGGAGATTTTATTACATATTGATATTGAGAGAAGAAAAAAATGATATCATTATATATACATGTGTGGCGGTGGCGAAAGGCAGCGGGAGGCGGAGGTATGGTGGCTGTGACCGGTTGCTGGTGATTCAAATTAGGATTAGGAATTGGCTTATTTAATTTGAGAATACTAAGGGTAATTTTGAACTTTTATAAATATAATAAAAAATTAGAGGTGTATTTATTATAGTTGGAGGGGTATATAGTGAGAACCTATTAGGAACAGGTTATTTACATTAGCCTCTTTGGTAAGTGCATTGTCTGGATGAAAACACTAGCAAATGAATAAATACACTACCCTCTAAATTTCAAAAATTACCCTACTTTTCCTCTCTTTGGTGATTATAGTGTTGTTTTCCACATATCTGAAATATAATCATTTCTTTTATATTTTCAAACATTTTTTGCGAATTCTTTTTTATTTTCAATTTTTTTTTCCAGAATAGGATCGAAACATAAATCAAATCATTTGAATTTTCTTTTCAAAATACACTTGTTTTTTTCATACTCTTTTTTCAAACATCATTTCTTTTTTCAAAATTCTTGTATTTTTTCAAAAAATTTGGTAAGTCCACCCAAAGTCCAATTGCCAAGAACCAAGTCCAAGGCCACGGGCGCGGGCGCGGCGCGACTCGGCTCGGCGCGCGCGTGTGACAACTTTGATTGACTAGCAATCAACTATAATTTATTATACTTCATTATTCCCATACTAATATCATGTATATTAAATGACTCATGTAATTCCCAAAAATTAGGCGTTATACCTTTCGACTTCCGATTCAATTTCTCACTCACCGAAATTCGGTTTTGCGAGTATGAATACACCATTCTTATCTACTCCGAGAGTAGAACGCTCATGTAACAATTAATTTCCGAGAAATTAATTTCAACACCCAAAATTAATTGGTCAACCATTAAAGTCTCAAATAAACTTTAATACCAATTAATTATAAAATAATACCACCAACTAATTTTCTCTAACAATCCCCCACATGAGTGGAAATTGAACCTATAGACATGCAGACTCACAGTCCAGTTCAAACACAAAATATTATTGCATTTGGATAGGTAGTTTGTGGCTTTGAACCTTCCATAGTCAAGCATTACCGAGTACACCGGCAGCCTGGTGGACACATTGCCTTGAACCATTCCGCCTTGGTGTGTACTTATACAGTAGTACTGGCACAATAATATCTCTACGCTCATTTCTTGTTCTCACGTTTTTGTCCGTTTTGGCCATGGACACCCTTTGGATTCATAAATGTTTAATATCCACTGATATTTGAGGCGGCCTCTCACCTCACACTTACATAGGTGAACTCCTCTTGAGTATCCCGCAATACTCCGTCCCCCACATGGACTTAGGATTCATTAAAAGTCGTATAGACTTAGCCTGTACCACACACGGGTTCTCACTTGGTGTACTGTCCTATAAGGATTGGTCGGGTTACCAAGTGCATTCTCTAACTTCCACAACTTAGTTTTCCCGTTGAACCAAGATCTTGGGATCTTCAGTCAACTTGGTTGGGTTACCACTGCTTCAGTTTACTTTGTGAATTTTAGACCCATTCCTTCTAATAGTTTAGACAATTGATCTCGATTTATACTCTTAGTTAACGGATCCGCAAGATTGTCCTTAGACCTCACATAGTCTATTGACATCACACCACTTGAGATCAATTGTCTCACGGAATTATGTCTACGACGAATGTGTCTAGACTTTCCGTTATACATGTCACTTAAAGCCCTACCAATTGCGGCTTGACAGTCGCAATGTACCATTATAGTAGGTACGGGTTTATCCCAACATGGAATATCCTCGAGGAAATTTCGAAGCCACTCTGCTTCTTCACCAGCTATATCCAACGCAATGAATTCTGATTCCATGGTGGATCGGGCTATGCATGTTTGCTTAGTCGATCTCCAGGACACAGCCGCTCCTCCTATAGTGAATACAAATCCACTAGTGGAGAATGACTCTTTAGTGTCTGAGATCCAATTAGCATCGCAATACCCTTCAAGTACAACAGGATACCTAGTGTACTGTAACCCAAAATCGAGAGTATACTTTAAGTACCTCAAGACTCTCCTGAGTGCATTCCAATGCCCATTGCTTGGATTGCTTGTGAATCTACTAAGTTTATTCACTGCACATGCTATATCGGGATGTGTACAATTCGAAATGTACATTATGCTACCGATAACTCTAGCATATTCTTGTTGAGCTACATGACTACCTCTGTTTTTGCTCAAATGCACACTCATGTCCAATGGGGACTTTGCAGGTGGATTATCAAATGCATTGAACTTCTTTAGCACTTTCTCTACATAGTGAGATTGTGTTAAAGATATGCCATTTGATGTCCTGCTGATCTTGATTCCTAGAATCACATCAGCAACACCCAAATCTTTCATGTCGAAGTTTCGACTCAACATGCGTTTCGTACTAATGAGTAAATCATGATCATTACTCATAATGAGCATGTCATCAACGTATAGACACAAAATGACAAATCCTTTTGGTGTACTTTTCACGTACACACATTTGTCACACTCATTAATACGAAAGCCATTTGATAACATGGTGCTATAAAATTTCAAATGTCATTGTTTTGGAGCTTGCTTAAGTCCATACAACGACCTCACTAGTTTGCACACCTTTTTCTCATTTCCAGGTGCTACAAACCCCTCTGGTTGATCCATATATATATTTGTATCCATTTCACCATTGAGAAACGCAATTTTAACATCCATTTGGTGAATTTCGAGATTGTGCAAAGCAGCAATCGCGATTAGCACCCTAATGGAAGTAATCCTCGTTTTAGGTGAATAAGTATCAAAGAAATCGTACCCTTCGATTTATTTGAACCCTTTGGCCACTAAGCGGGCTTTGTATTTTTCAACCGACCCATCCGCTTTATACTTTCTTTTAAGGATCCATTTACATCCTAAGGGCTTGCAACCTTGTGGGAGATCAACCAACTCCCACGTGTGGTTTTGCATGATAGAGTCGATTTCACTGTTAATCGCCTCTTGCCAGAGCGGAGCGTCTGGCCTAGATAGAGCATCTTTGATAGTCCTCGGTTCCTCTTCCAACACGTAAGTGATGAAATCGGGACCAAAGGTTTTAACTATCTTAGCTCTCTTGCTGCGTCGTAACTCGCCACTATCTTGAGTGGACGGACCACATCCTCATCAACCTCCTCATTTCGAGGTCTTTTGGTTGATACTTCATCTTCCTTGGTCTTGCAAGGAAAGATGTTTTCGAAAAACACAGCGTTTCTCGATTCTATGTAAGTGCCTTCTGTCATATCGGGAACTTCTGATTTGTGAATCAGAAACCGATAGACACTACTATTCAGTGCATACCCAACAAATATGCAATCAACCGTTTTAGGGCCGATTTTAACTTGTTTATGTAGAGGCACTTCAACCTTTGCTAAACACCCCCACACTTTGAGGTATTTATACGATGGTTTCCGCCCCTTCCACAATTCATAAGGAGTCGAATCTTTACTCTTGTGTGGAATTTTGTTCAAAATGTGGTTGGCCGACAGAATGGCTTCCCCGACAAGTTTTGCGGTAAACCGGAGCTAATAAGTATAGCATTCATCATCTCTTCGAGTGTTCGGTTCTTTCTTTCCGCAACACCATTAGATTGAGGTGAGTAAGGAGCAGTAGTTTGATGTATGATTCCGGATTCGGAGCATATCTTCTCAAACGGTGCTACATACTCTCCTCCTCTATCACTATGAACCATTTTGATTTGTCTATTCAACTGGTTTTCCTCTTCACTTTTGTACAGTTTAAAAGCGTCTAACACTTCATCCTTACTGTGCAAAAGGTAAACATGGCAAAACCTCGTACTATCATCTATGAAAGTGATGAAGTACTTCTTCCCACCTCTAGTTTGTACGAATTTTAAGTCACACACATCAGTGTGAATTAATTCTAGAGATTCTGAGTTCCTTTCAACTGAAGGGAAAGGCAACTTTGTCATCTTAGTTTCTACACAAATTTCGCATTTGTTATTTAAATCGACATTCTTTATATCTAGTAAATTTAAACTTACTAGTCATTTTATCGATTTATCATTTACATGTCCCAATCTGCAGTGCCATAAATCTGAAAACTCAGCGATATAAGAAGAAGTAGAAGCTTCTTTATTCATAACAGATTTCCCCTTAGGGTGTACAACAATGACACTCATCTTAAACATACCATCGTGGACATATCCACGACCTGGATACACTGAGAACTTGCTAAGAACAACCCTATTAGACTCAAATACAAGTTTAAAATTATTCTTCACTAGTACAGAGCCGGAGATGAGGTTCTTGCGAATGTCCGGGACATGCATGACATCTCTCAGTGTGATGTTCTTCTCACTGGTCAGCTTCAGAACAACGTTGACAACCCCAGCCACCTCAGACGTGGTTTGATTCCCCATGTGCAGCTTTCTCCCATTGGCTGGCTCATAGGTCGAGAAAGCATTCCTGTCAGAACAGACATGACAGGTAGCCCCTGTATCAATGAACCACTCCTTTGGGTTGCCCACGAGGTTCACTTCAGTGGTCACCGCAGCAAGGTCCTCTTCAGTGAACTCCCCTTCAACCACGTTCGTATTGGACTGCTTGCCCTTGCCTTTGTCATCTTTCTTCGGGGCCTTGCAGAATCTTGCAATGTGGTTTGACTTTCTACAGTTGTAACAATCACCCGTAAATTTGGGTCGAGTTACAATTGGCTGTTTGCCTTTGTCGGAATTTGGCCTCTTGCGCTTCTTTGATTCCATCAAATTCGCTTTGGCCTCTTCCTGACCCTTGTTCCTTTCCAGCCCACCCTCGCGAATCTGAAGTTTGCCTATGACCTCTTGCAAGGTCATACTCTTCTTCTTCAGCTTCAAGTGGCTTTGAAACTCCTTCCAGCTTGGAGGCAGTTTCTCAATTACTGCAGCGGCTTGGAAAACGTCTGGCAGTATCATTCCTTCTGCAGCAATGTAATGCAGAATCAACTGGAATTCTTGAACTTGTTTGACGACAGACTTCGAGTCCACCATCTTGAAGTTCAAGAACTTCCCAACCAAGTACTTCTTAGTACCGGCATCCTCGGCCACATATTTGGCCTCCAAGGAATTCCACATTTCCTTGGCCATTTTGCACTTCTGGTAGACACTGTACAAAGCATCTGCCAGACCACTCAGAATGTAATTCTGAGCATAGAAGTCGTGTTCCCACCAGCGGGCACGAACTTCCTCATTCTGCACATCGTTCTCAACGACCGCAGACGGGTCCTCAGTAAGGAACCTCACCAACCTCAAGGTGGTTAGAAAGAACAGCATACGCTGTTGCCACCTCTTGAAGTTTTTACCCGAAAACTTTTCGGGTCTCTCACTTTGGACCACAAAAGGTCTCGAATTGTCAAAGGGAAAATGGCTCACCACAGAGGGATTAGAAGTTTGCCCAAAATGGACAGTTACAGGGGGAACGGGGGTAGTGGTGCCTGTTGATGACCTTTTCTAATCAAGATGATTAGTGGCTGTTTTCTTAAGTTAAGATCACCAAACAAAATTATTGGTCTAATAAGATTAAGAAATCATCAAAAGCAATAATATGGAAGAGGACGAGCAACAGGGACTGTATGACATAGGAGGCGAGCAACAGGGACTAAAGTCCTAATGAAGGAGGCGAGCAACAGAGACAAATACCCATATGAAGGCGAGCAACCGGTCATAAAGGACATTACGAGGTAGCGAACAACAAGAACAAGAAGACTTAAAGTCTCAACAAGAGGCGAGCAAGCGAGCAACTTGGGTTATAAAGGTTTCCAACACCCAACGAAGACATACAGACGAGTAGCTAGTCACCAAGGAGAGCAGCTGAGTGGTTCCAAAGACCAAGTACAACATTGGGAACTCCAAGAGTCACCAACTTTAGAAATAGTCAATGTGTCTTAACACTTGGCATCCATCCATTGGACAATAGTTTAGATGTTGTACAAATGTCATAACACTTGTCGGAGGATATCGCCACCCTTGGTTTCTTTCCCGGCTGTCGCTTCACAAATTCTGACAACTTTCATTCTTCGTAAAATCTCCATAACTGTTTCAAGAGATCTCGGCATTCGCTTGTGAAGTGGCCTATGGTCTGATGGTATGCACAGTATTTGTTGGGGTTCATCTTTCCTCGTTCTTGCCGTATCTTACGGGGTTCAGACAACATATCTTTATTCTTCACGTTGTTGTATACATCTTCAATCGATGTGGATAGGACATGGTTCAACTTCTCCTTCAGTTCGGACCCTTCACTGAAAGCTTTCATGTTCTTAGGGGCCTTGTATTCCCCTCCTGACTTCTTTCCATATTTCTTGGTATCCGCTTTGTCTCCCAGCTCTCTCTGTAGAGTTTCTTGCATCGAGATGTATACACCAGCCTTGTGCCTAAATTCAGAATAAGTTTTAGGGAAAGCTAGGTGCATTTCCTTCCACAGATCTGTCCCCTTCTTAAGCCCTGCCATAACCGCCACTATCTTAGTGTCTTCACTTACTGGTTCTCCTTCTAGTAGGACTTTGTCGAATCTTTCAAGGAAGGCTCTATCAGACTCCTCGTCTCCTTGCCTCAGATCTGCCAACCTATTTCTCTGCGTAAGGTAAGATCCGACCGTGGAAAAGTGCGAGAGGAATTCCTTGCTGAGTTGCATGAACGAACTGATGGAGCCCGGAGCTAGGGCGGAGAACCATCTGTGAGGACCGTCACCAAGAGTTAACGGAAAATTCCGACATTGAGTTGCGTCAGACGCCTTTACCGATATCATGTAATCGGTATACTTGGACAGGTGTACTTTCGGGTCTGAATTTCCTTCGTACAAATTAATGGCCGGGAATTGCACTTTCTTTTGTACTGGCGCATTAAGGATATCCGGGGACAAGGGTGATGATGGCAACATCGTCGATCCGTCGCCTTTCTTTTCCTCCAACTGTTTTTGCATCTCTTCCACCGCTTTCTTCAAAGCTTGCCACTCATCTGGAGACGTTTTTCCACTAGAAGGCTGTTCGTCATGATTGGGTTCAATGACCTCTTCATGACGCAGTCCCTTGCTAACGGGACATTTCTCTTGAGTGGTGTGCCTAGCGATGTTACTGGCTCCATTGGGACCTAATCGCCCAAAGGCTGATCTTCTCAGCCTTTCGTGTACTGAGCGGCGAGCAACATGGTGTGTTTGCCCCGGTGCTCGCTCCTCGCCTCTCAGTTGATACTCCCTACGCGTTCCGTGATAACTTGCCCTTCTTGTGTGATAGTGGCTTATACTTCTTGTGTCCCCGCTGCTCGACTCCTCACCTGTCCCCGGAGTGGACTCTCCTCGACTTCCAAGTCGTTCACTTAAAGGAGCTTTCCCTTTATTCCTACGGACTTCTTTGCTGTCAACCTCGTCATTTCGTACGTCTTTTCTTTCTCCACTTTGCTGCTCGCCCGCCCTGTTGGTCGCCGCCTGCGTCCCTGATGGCCCGACCGTTTGTCGCCTTTGCAATGCTTGTAAAACAGCAATCGTTTTTGCTAGCTCTTCGGGATTTTGAGCAAGAGCTTCCACTTCCGGCGGGATTGTATCAATGGTAACTTGGACGTTTCTTTGCGAAGTTGCTTTTACTGTACGTGCATGTCCTTCAGTAGACGAAACCCTAGTTTTTGACCTACGACTTGGAGACGTGCTCAAATGTCGTTCTTCTTGTGATCGAACCATTTTGGTTACCGAAGTACAAGTGGTAAACAAATGAATGGGGTGATTCTGTCTCCAACAAACACCTTTCTTAAGAGTTACTAGCTTTGTTTGTATGAATATGGTGGTTTGAAAACCCTAGTTCATACACACATGCATTCAAACTCTCAAAGAGATGTATGTATGGATGATTTTGCTTCGAATAGTGTGTATCTTTGATTTCCGATGGCTTCCTCCCGGATTCCGGCCAAATTTTGCAGATTCCAGCGAAGATCTTCAACCTTTCTTCGAATTTTTTATGAAACAAAGGTTCGAACCCTTCTTCTAGCGCCAATTGTTGATGACCTTTTCTAATCAAGATGATTAGTGGCTGTTTTCTTAAGTTACGATCACCAAACAAAACTGAGAAATCATGAAATTTGATCAAGTAATATGTAAGGAATAAATTGGCAAGAGTTTGGGCTACTTTTTTATTATGGGAAAAAATCCTCCCCCTTCATGCAAATGAAGGGGTATTTATAGGCATACAAAGAGGTTAGGTGTCAACATCTTGATGGCTTAGCCATTAGGATTTTGCCAAGTGTTATGACATTTGTACAACATCTAAACTATTGTCCAATGGATGGATGCCAAGTGTTAAGACACATTGACTATTTATAAAGTTGGTGACTCTTGGAGTTCCCAATGTTGTACTTGGTCTTTGGAACCACTCAGCTGCTCTCCTTGGTGACTAGCTACTCGTCTGTATGTCTTCGTTGGGTGTTGGAAACCTTTATAACCCAAGTTGCTCGCCTGCTCGCCTCTTGTTGAGACTTTAAGTCTTCTTGTTCTTGTTGTTCGCTACCTCGTAATGTCCTTTATGACCGGTTGCTCGCCTTCATATGGGTATTTGTCCCTGTTGCTCGCCTCCTTCATTAGGACTTTAGTCCCTGTTGCTCGCCTCCTATGTCATACAGTCCCTGTTGCTCGTCCTCTTCCATATTATTGCTTTTGATGATTTCTTAATCTTATTAGACCAATAATTTTGTTCCCAATATTGTTGGCCGGTTGTTCGCCTATCAACAGTGCCCTGGGGAGTGGGGTTACCAGGAGGAACAACAGTGTTTCCCTGGTTAGCAGACTCCGAATTGTTATTTCCGTCAGTCATTTTGAAAACGGAACCTATTGTCTTGCGATTGTTGTTCAAAATGGTTTTGATGCGGAAATAATAATTCAAAAAAGAAAAATTACAATTCAAATAACTTGTTACAAAGAGAGATTAAAGAAAAAACTGCAGCAGTGACGAGTCGAGGAAGCCCTCTTCCCGCAAGACAATATTTCCCCGGTAGTGCTCTTCGGTCTTGGAAATTTGCCCCCAAAGGTAAGACGTCACTAACGTCTCCAAGAGTGTAGCACCACAGGTCTTGGAGCTCCGGCGAACAGGATGAGCGCTTCGAACTGGACTGGCCTTAAGACTCTATATGCAGAGACAGGAGGGAGGAGAGAAATTTCTGAATGTGTGGCCAGACAAATGCATGAGGACGCTATTTATAGGCGAACCTCCACTCAATGCAGAAGGAAAAACCGTGTGGGCATTAAATGCGGGCACGGGCTCGGCTCGGCACGCGCGCGTGTGACAACTTTGATTGACTAGAAATCAACTATAATTTATTATACTTCATTATTCCCATACTAATATCATGTATATTAGTATTCTAAAATTCCAATGTGGGATGAATTAAATGACTCATTTAATTCCCAAAAATTAGGCGTTATACCTTTCGACTTCCGATTCAATTTCTCACTCACCGAAATTCGGTTTTGCGAGTATGAATACACCATTCTTATCTACTCCGAGAGTAGAACGCTCATGTAACAATTAATTTCCGAAAAATTAATTTCAACACCCAAAATTAATTGGTCAACTATTAAAGTCTCAAATAAACTTTAATACCAATTAATTATAAAATAATACCACCAACTAATTTTCTCTAACATTTTCTTAGTCGGCGGTCTGCGGGCATGTACACGGGCATATATATATATATATATATACATATACATACTCTATCCATTTTTTAATAACTTCACACTTTTCTTTTTAGAATATCTCTCAGTAACTTTCACACCCGTAAAAATAAAACTATTTCATAATACATATTTTATGACAGCTAAAGAGCGGACAGAGGGAGTATATTTTAATTTTAAGGAAGTGTTTTCACAGAAGAGGCTACTGTAATTAAATAACCCGGACCTTGCTTAGTCCAGTCTCCAGTGTTTGGTTCGCTGGTTATTACAGAAATTTAGGGACTTTTTTTTCCGAAAGGCGAGTGACTTCGAAATTAGGCGCGTTTGTAAATTAGGGCTCTGTAAACATCAAATTACCAGGCCCAGCAATAGAAATTAGGGGCTTTTGGAAATTTGGTCTCTAACAGTTCACAGATGGCGAAAGCAAACCGTGCTTGAATGTAAGAACTATCACCCTGAATTTTTCTTCCTTTAGATTCTTTCCGGCGATAATTTTGTATCTATTAGTTAAATAAATGGTTCGTCTGCACGAGTTTGTTCTAGATTTTTTGCTATTCAATGCCATGGATTTGGCACTATCAACAATTTGTAGGTTACGAATTTTCTGGTAATTTTATGTTGGTAACAGAAATCACTTAAATTTATGTTAGTTGTTTAATTTATACGCTGGGAACGGGAATCACTTGAATTTGACAGTAATTTCTATGCTGGGAACAGGAATCATTTGTAGTTTTTGTGTCTTCTGGTAATTTGTATGCTGATAATTCTTACAAGGTTGCTCAATCTCCTAGATGGATTGAATGGTATTCATTGCTATTATAAAGTTTCACAAGTAAATTGAGAGAGTGAGAGACCTTTCCTACTTTCCGCTTCCGCATATTTTTCTGTTAGATGTGATTGAATTGTAAAGAAATTTAAATTGTAAAAATTGCCGCACAATGTTGGATATGTGGTGAATTGAGGCCAATGAATTTTGAAGAGCAGAATAAGAACTCAAAATTGCCTTGCTCGCTCTTTTGCCGCAACGATTTCCCTTCTCGTTGATTTTTATGTTAATTTCTCTAAAAGAATGATATGCAGTGACTGATATGACTTGGGATTGTCATTGAACCGTGTCATTTTACGTCCTTGCAATAGGGGTGGGGGGAGAACAAATGTTTATTTTTAATTTAAAATATTTAGGGGTTCCAAGCTATTTTCCTGCTGGTAGTAATTTTGCATTATAATTTTCAATGGAATATTGTATTTAATATTTTAATTGCATTTGAGGTATATTACTTGATCTTATTTTAAGGATGTAACAATTCTATGTGGTAATTTTACATTTTCCTAAATGTGCTTGTATTACTCTTTCGTATTACCTGTAGTTTCATACCTGTCCAAATTTACACGGTGAAGGATGCACTTGTAGTGTATGCTTTAAAATAGATATCAGCATAGGCTTCCTTAGAAGCAATAGATATCTATTTCATAAAATTTGCATGGCTTTCTGATCTGCTAATCAGACTAATTCTACTTTCTAATTTAGTATTTTGTTTCTTACAGCCGTAGTTGAAGCCTATCTTGAGTAGAGCTCTTGGATACATAAAGATGTGGTGTCCTTCTCTAAAGGAAATTGTTCAGCAACTGTAGTGTCGGTGTCAAATCCCTGGGTAGATAGAGCCATTTGTGACTGAGGTTGCTACTAATAGGCCCACTATTTATCAGCTGTTGTTGCAATCCGAATGCTCGTATTTCGAAAAATTTCAGCCCCCATCACCGGTTTCAGGATCTTCACATTTGTGAAAAGTCTAACAACTGGAAACAATTTATTGCATGACGTTGGTGGTGGTAGCAATGGCAGAAGCTTACCCAACGATGATTACTTTGCCACGATTCACCACATATCCAACATTGTGCGGCGAGATATATACTTGGAGCGGACTCTCAACAAGATGCGCATATCAAGCATCGTCAATTCGGAGCTAGTTTATCGTGTCCTGCGCAGTTGCTGCAATTGCGGGGTTGAATCATTCCGCTTCTTCAACTGGGCAAGAACGCATCATCCTAATTATGAGCCTACGACCGTTGAATTTGAAGAGCTTCTCAAAATCCTAGCTCAAAACCGTAATTGGGAAACCATGTGGAAGATAGTTGAAAACATGAAAGCCCAGAAGTTTGCTATCTCTCCATCTGTTGTCTCGTTCATAATTGAACAATACGGTAAGAATGGTCTCATTGATCAAGCTGTTGACCTATTCAATAGGCTCAAAAACTTGGATTGCCCCCAGACAACTGAAGTATACAATTCATTGCTTTTTTCTCTTTGTGAGGTTAAGAACTTCCAGGGAGCATATGCTTTGGTAAGAAGAATGATTAGAAAAGGGACTGTTCCTGATAAGAAGACATATTCCGTTCTTGTTAATGCTTGGTGCTCAGCGGGGAAGATGAGAGAAGCCCAAGATTTCCTAGAGGAAATGAGTAAAAAGGGATTTAATCCACCTGTGCGGGGCCGCGATTTACTGGTTGACGGCCTGTTGAATGCAGGGTATCTTGAGTCAGCTCTAGGGATGGTTAGGAAAATGACCAAGGAAGGGTTTGTGCCAGATGTGGGCACTTTTAATTGTTTGGCTGAAGCTCTATGCAACTCTGGGGATGTTGACTTCTGCATCGATCTTTTTCGTGATGTTTGTGGATTGGGTTTTGTTCCTGATACAGGCACGTATAAGATTATGATAACTGCAACATCAAAAGTTGGGAGAATTGACGAGGCTTTTAGGATACTTCATAGGTCCATTGAGGATGGACACCGTCCATTTCCCAGTTTATATGCTCCGATTTTGAAAGCTCTATTTAAGAGGGGACAGTTTGACGATGCATTCAGTTTTTTTGCTGATATGAAGGTAAAGGGGCATCCGCCAAACCGACCCGTTTATACGATGCTGATAAAGATGTGTGCACGCGGAGGCAGATTTGTTGATGCTGCTAATTATTTGATGGAGATGACCGAGTCAAATTTGTCACCCATGTCACAAAGCTTTGATATGGTTACCGATGGCTTAAAGCACTGCGGGAAGCATGATTTAGCTAAAAGAATAGAGCAGTTTGAGATATCTCTGCGGGGTACTTGATTCATCAACCTTTTGTTAAACTTTGTTTATATTCTTTGTGCCAGGAAGATGATTTTCAATATATTCAACATTTTGCTGCATACATATCTGTGTTCTTCATAATATTTTTTTAAACCCATAACTTGAGATTTGGGAATGACGTTTACTGCATCATATTAATAAATTTTATTAGCTCTGCTCTGGTAAAAATTTGCATTTTTTGTGTGGTTTGGCATTTTTCTCATTCATAAAGCCTGTTTATTATAAAGAATGCTCTGTAAGCTGTGGTTAGTTTGCTGGTCAACTTTCCAAGTAATTATATCAAGTTGAGTAAGAGTAATATCTATAAATGGTGTCTGAAATTAGTAAGCATGAATTTTTCTGTTAATTTAATCTGTATTGAGCACCATATACAAATAAATATTGATGTATAAATTGGTGTTTTTGAAGTAGCCGAAACGAGTCTGAATTGATGTTTGATGGAAAATGGACCTTCACTAGTAAAACCAGACTGTCTGTTATTTTATGTGTGAGGGGTTTCCCAGACAAAATGATTGGTGCAGTACTCAGTTCCTCCATGAATTTTTCATCAATCTAATCTGAATGTTTTTTACTTTTATCAATCATATCTTAGGCAATCACAACTACTGCTAAAATATTTTTGTATAATCAGGAATTAATTACTAATTAGCATTCAGATGATTAAGCAAGGCCCCTGGATTTTGAATAATTTTTGTAATTAGTCCAAGTCCTGGGCAGTGGGAACTTGGTGTAATGTTGTCTCCAGTGGGAGAGTCTTGAATTTGTTGAGTGGATTCTGTGCTCAGTTGAGCCGATAAATTATATTTCTTCGGTTTCTCTGATCTTTTCGTTGCTCTAGTAAAATATTTTTTTGGACACTATGCTTGGACGAATTATGCTCGAAGATATGATTGAATTATGGTAGAGTGGGGACCCTATACCAGGGCACCCTCACCCCACAACACTTACAATGGTGTGTCTGGTGGCATATCATGTGATCTCTTACTCAACTGCTGTGCTATTAGTCTGCTTATGCTACACCATTTCCATATGGGGTGCTGCATCCCAGTTTTCTCTCTCTTTAACTAACATTTAAGTCCCTTATACCTGTAGTTGATTCCCTGTGAATAATCATACTTCCAACCTGAATAAATGCTGATGGTTTTAATGGTTTTACTATTCATTATTTTATCTTCATTTAAATCATTGTTTATTTCTGCTATTTTTCTCTATACAACTAGTTCTCCTCTCATTATTGAGGATTCCTAAAGATGATAAAAGTATCTGGCACCTTCTCCATGGCCTCCCTCCCAGATTAAGTTTTCGTTTAGACGTGGAGTGTCTTGGACTTTAATCCCTTCTACAGAAAAGCCAACTTTTATGGATTAGGATAAATCATGATTATGATGTGATTGTGGTGAGTACAAAAACCGGGCCCTTGGGTCAAGACGATAGTACATTATGCAAGACAAACATGGGTTTGGATAGGATGATATACAGTCCTTGAATCCCACCCCTATCTGATTTTACTATTGAACTCGGGTAGTAATACTTTCGTCGAACTCAAAACTGGGTTGTTTTGTTTGGGACAAGCAGAAATTAGTGTAAGATCTAACGCGGAGGTTGGTGTAGCTTCGTTCGTTTGTTGCTTCCGCAGGTATAAAGCGTTCCTTTAAACCGCGATTTCGACTTGGAAAAAGACTGGAACAAGTCCTGGGATCACAGGTTTGTCGTGGGATCTGACCCACAACCACGTGAAGTGTGGTTACTTAGATCACAAATTTGCTTTTGATTTCTGGGTCGTCCCAACCACATTGTAATTCAGGCAGCGGTAGATTTGACGGCTGAGATTCGTTGTCTGCCACACCCATCAAGGGACCATACCCACGCTTTAAAGACCCTCCCTGTTTATCGCCTTTGCGTGGAACTTGAATTTTCCATTCTGGATATTTATTTAACACCAACTGGGAGGGACTGTGATGCTGCTGTAAGATTTGACAAAATACAATTGCCAGCTTTAATACCTTTGAACATTTGTTTCTTCAATAATACTATGATCTGGCTACTCTCATGCCCCACTTCTAGCTTTGTTACGTCGTTATTCAATGCGTGCTCTATTTGACTTAAACTCGATAATATTTTATTCAAGCTTGTCCAATTTATTGGTGTCTAACTAGGGTTCTTGAATTTTGTATTAAAATTCATGTAAATGTGGTACACAAATGAGACCAGAAAGTAGGAAAGATTACTTGGAATTTTTGTTTTTGTTTAATGGGATTTTTCTGAATTTGGCGTCTGACAAAATGGTTCTTTCGTAAGGGACACCTTGCCTCTTTTGGTAGAGAACCTGCATTTGTACTAAAATAATACATGTGGTATGTCACAGCACCATAATATCATACTCTCTCTCATGAAAGATAAAATAAAATCAATAGTTGGCAAATATTTATCATTACGTAACCGATTTTCATATTTCATGTTTTTTATTTTCATTTTCTAAGAACAGAGATTGCCATACTTTTCCTTTGTGGTAGGCTCACCACCTGTACAAGTCAGTTGAGGGTGGTTATCTAAGTCATTTGTAAGCCAGATACTAATACTAATAATATGATCGTAGACCTAATATTGAAGCTACTTATATTTTTTATAAATATTTATTTTATTTAATAAATATACTTTATAATGTTCCATAATATTTTTCAATATACCGCATAAAAAAATACTATTGCTCAATAATATTGGACTGAGGAAATAGTAAAAATCCAGTCATAAACTAGTGACGAATAATGGCAGACGCTATCATCATCAAAGTTAGACTACTTAAAAAAAAAAAAAAAAAAACCCTCAAATTTTGTCTTCTTTGGTTATGTCATTAAAGTTTAACAAGATTTTTTTTTCTATAGAAATAAATAAATAGTTCTATTTCTGAAGATGCAAAAATAGAAACAAGTTGTATTAAAATATTTTTACATATTCCTCTATTTTAAAGCCATGTGTTATTAACAATTTTGGAAGCTTGCTTCCTTGTTAATTCTTCCCTTCCCTTCCCTTCCCTTCCCTTCCCTCCACTCCACTCCACACGCATATAAATATTCGTGCATGGGATTTAGTAGTACAGTAGGCTGCTAAACCTGTACATATTCAGTGTCCTACAATCATACATCTGAATCCACAAAACCTAATCCATCCCTCTTTTATATAAATGCAATTAATACTGATGAATCCATTCCTTCTCTAAAACATCCCATTCATCATGACCGAATCCTCTCTCCTCTCAACAATTCTCTCTCTCTACATTCTACTACTCCTCTACTCCCCTTCTCTCTTCCTCCAATTCATTTTCACTCCCGTCATTTTCTCCACCTTGATTCTCTTACTTTACCTTCTCAGATTAGGCGCATCACAAAACTGCACCATCGAATCCGATTCCGTACAATCGATACCAGAGCAAATTGAGGATTTTCTCGATGGCGATCGCAAATCGGATTTGGGCATTTCTAGCTTCGAATCCGACCAGAAACAAAAATCGCGCCAGATTTACGCGGATTCGTTTGTGGAATGGGACGTCAGAGCGCCGCTGGAGGTTATATACGAAGGATACGAAGGAGAAGATGCGGAAGAAATTAACGATTCGGAGGTGAAGAGAGAATCGCAGATGAATATTATCCAGAGGTACGCGTCTTTGTCGTTGTTTTACCCGGAATCGGACAGCGATTCTTCTTCGGAGGGGGATTACCTGATGAACGGGGGTTGGGACTCGCCGGAGGATATGTGTTTCCGGTGGGAGGAAGACGATAGGGAGGGTTTGATAGAGATCGCATTGGACGGGAAGAGGAGTAATAGCGAGGTGGATGAAGATAATTTAATTGAGATTGACCTTTCTCCGATGAGGTGACGTGAGATTTCCGGCCGGCGAGTTATGGGAAAGGGGTTTTAGGTACAGTTACAGAGAAGATTGTGTAAATTGTAATTAATTAAAGAGGGAAGACGTTTTTTGGGGTTCTGGGTTTTAGTACATAGAGGTTTTACCGTTGTACCAAATCAAGGATTAAAGCGCGTTTAATCGCTAAATCCAAAGATTGCTAATCTGAGGTGTTGTAATGACTGATATGCCCTTGCAGTGCCACTGTATCTCTTTCCTCTCATTCTTATATTAAACAAATACTTTTTGTTTCTATTTTTTCCTTTCCCCAATTTATTGTTTTCAGTTGTCCTAAAATTTCACTTGTGATAAAGTGAAATGACTTTTATGTATTCTCTTCCCTTTAATTTCATTGGTTTTAAAGAGGACAACTATAGCTTAAAAGTAAAACGAACAATCATTCAATGTTAAATTATATTATAATATATATGATGTGACATAAAATAATACTCCCTCCGTCCCACTATAAATTTCTTGTTTCTTTTTGTTGTTTTGTTTAAAAAAGTATATTGTTTATTAATATATGGTAGATCATATGTTAACTTTTTATGTAAAGTAGTGGGGAGTTGTGAAAAAGTATAGAAGAATTGTTTAAAAAAATATTTGTTTATTAATATATGGAGTGTTGCTTTTTGCTTTTTATGGAATAGAAAACTTATAGTGGGACATCCAAAAAAGAAAAGTAGGAAACTTATAGTGGAACGGAGGGAGTACATGACAACTTAGATATTTGTTCTCGAACCGTAACATCATCCCTCTAGGAGTGACATGAAAATTGGGGCTCTACGCCTAAATACATATTGATAATAATACCCCATGGGTATACTTGAAAAGCAAGAATTATCCCTCAATAAAGAATCGAGAAATCGTCGAGGATTTCCCACCCAGGAAATAACAAACAACATGAAGGGTTGTGTTTTCTATTTTTAGAAACATGGATACAAAATGGTGGTTGTTCTTATGATGGTTGGATATGAGTTCACGTACACAAATTTAACCTAAGAGTTATTTCTTCCATCTATATAAAGGTAAGTGCATTTTACCACAAATACATGAACGAACACATATATACAATGATAATTTTAATTTGAGTGTCAGAATGTCTTTATTGGACACCCCTGATCTGCTGTGTCTTTTTTGCAAATTTACCTTTAACCGTGATTGAAATTCCGAAAATCTTGTGAATATTTCACCTTGCACCCAATCTGGTCAAGATTTCAACACAATGATAATTATGTGTATCCAAGGAACCAAATTATAAGATGACAATATATTACATTGTTCAAATCTCATAGTCACACCAATTTTGAAAAATAATCTCTAATTAAACAAGTCAAAACATGAAAAATTTGAAAATGTATAAATAATGTAAATAGGTATGGGTTTGATAGTAGTGTGAAATGAAAGTAATTCCACACATATTTGGGAGGTATGATGATTCCTCAAAAGTGAGGAATAAAAAATATGCAGCACTATCATTCCTTTGTTCCAAACAAGTTTTTTCATTCCATTCTCATTTCACTTTTCTCAAACCTTCTAACCAAGCACCCCCTAAAATTTAAGGATAAAATAATCACAAATTTCAACCCTCAAGATATTAATAAAAAGTAGGTCCAAACATCTCTTCTATCTTTTATGTCCAAAGCTTAAAATCATTATATCTCCTTTTCGGAGGGAAAGAAAAGGCCTTTTAGGGAGTACACCCTTTATTACTTTTTATTTTTGCATTATGGGCACCCTCTTTTTTGTGGGTTGAGATCTGGGGTTGTGTCTCCATGGATTTGGTGAAGGGGAGTTGGGCATGTGGAAATCAACTATATTTGTGCAGAGTGCATGAATGCTACGAGTGAAAGGGAAATGACAAAGAAAGAGCACACAAACCCACTATAACTTGCTCATTTACGCAATGATTGACTTTGCTAAAATGCTTGGTTTTTCTACTTTATCATCCCCAACCTTTTAGCTCCCATCTCTTTATTTCATCGTATTTTTTAATCATCATATTGGTTCAATTAGAATATATATAAGAATTTAACGAAATCCAAGAAACGAAGCTAAGTGTACCACCTATGTCAAATAATTTAAAATTTTATAGTCAGAAAATTAATATAAAGCATCCAAATTTAGTAATCTAGAACGACATGCATATATGATATATAGAGTCGAAATATTAATTTCTCCTATCTACACTTGATTTGAGCATTAGGGAGATAGCTGGTAATAGCTAGTAATAACTATACATTACTAACTCTTATACGTACTGGATTTAGTTAGACATTATTTGTGGCTAATAAACATTTAGAATAGAAACTAGCCTATCAAAGTTGACTCGAACACTATATATGCTTGTTTTGAGATTAATATTATGATATACGTCAAACTAATTAGTTTAATTTTTGAAATTCTACGACTTAAAAAATTATGATGAATAGTAAAAATATATGTTTATTTTGAAATTTAATTAAAAAAGATGGAATTTTGACGTTTTATATTAAATTAATGTGTAAAATTGACTAATATTGTATTTATTATTATTATTATTATTATTATATACAAAATGCTTTTTATAACTTAGAAGAGTAATAATAAAGTTTATATAATTTTTAGATTTGAATTGTAGTGGACTTTTAAAATCTAAATTTTAATTAAACACATAATTTGACGTTAACTGGTCGCAACGTTAAGGGAAAAAAAAAATCTAGTAATCGTGGTTAGATATGTCTCGCGTTTTGATAACCATTAGAAGAACTAAATAAGGGAAAACAACTGTTGTCAAAAAAACAAAAAAAAATAAGGGAAAACAAACAAGAAAAGTGAAACGGTCGACTTGAATTGATAAAACGAATAACGCAATATTTGGCTTTATTACTCATCATATTTCTAATCAGTCCACGTAAGAGACAATTGATAATGGTCATATTCAATTTAGCTATTAATACAATGGCAATAAGAAATATTAATTATTTTATTAAATGCTATATAAACACACCTATTTACACATAATTAGTGCAGAAAATAATACAGTTAATGTATTTCACATTTGTGGGCCACATGACATCTATAGCTGGGAAAGAATTTTTTGTGCATATATAAAATAGGACATTGAAGCTCTACTTTTGTATATGAATCACATACTCATGTTTTTCTTTAAAATATTAGTACTGTATTTGACTGCAAATTTATGAATTATATATAATATTGTGAATATTATTAGGGCTTGATATATATCCCCCCAAATTTATTATATACCTCACTTAATTTATGTATTATTATAATGTATTATCAAATGATTTTCATATCCTTATCATTTACAAAAACTCAACATCTAGATACACCCCATACTCATTCATGTTTGTGTAAAAAATTAAGAAAATAGTTTTGACTGCGGAAATAATAATTCAACAATAAAAGAAATTAGAACTCGACTAACAGATTACAGAGTGAGAGAAAAAAAAAATAAAGAAAAGAAGCAGCAAAGGTGACGAGTCGAGGAAGCCATCTTCCCGCAAGACAAAATTTCCCCGGTAGTGCTTTTCGGTCTCGGAAATTTGTCCCCAAAGGTAAAACGTCACAACGTCTCCAAGAGTGTAGCACCACAGGTCTTGGAGCTCCGGCGAACAAAACGAGCGCTTCAAACTGGACTGACTCTTAAGACTCTATATGCAGAGAGACAGAGAGAGAGAAGAAGATTTCTGATTGCTTGGCCAGGCAAATGCATGAGGACGCTATTTATAGGCGAACCTCCACTCAATGCAGAAGGAAAAACCGCGTGGGCATTAAATGCGGACGCGTTTTCGTTGGTGGCAAGAGTTGACCCAGAACGCGTTTCCGTAAATCACGCTGGTAACGTCCCACGAATTTAGCACACGTGTTTTATGTGCATGAAGTATGGTCCGGTTTGACTTTTCTAACCGGGTGGGTCTCTGATCCGAATCGACCCAAACTTTGTGGACCTGATATCCTAATTTTTGTTCTCCAAAAAATTAGATACCCACGGGCGCGGGCGCGGCTCGGCGCGCGCGCGTGTGGCAATTTTGATTGACTAGCAATCAACTACAATTTATTATACTTCATTATTCCCATACTAATTAATATCATGTATATTAGTATTCCAAAAATCCAATGTGGGATGAATTAAATGACTCATTTAATTCCCAAATTAGGTGTTGAACCTTTCGACTTTCCGATTTAATTTCTCACTCACCGAAAATCGGTTTTGCGAGTATGAATACACAATTCTCATCTACTCCAAGAGTAGAACGCACTTGTAACAATTAATTTCCGAGAAATTAATTTCAACACCAAGAATTAATTGGTCAACTATTAAAGTCTCAAATAAACTTTAATACCAATTAATTATAAAATAATACCACCAACCAATTTTCTCTAACAGTTTGATCGATCAAGCATCTGCAAGAAGATACGAAACTTAGTTTAGGATGTCATTGGAGTTGTGTTGAGATGTACTTTTAGCCTATAAATATGATGATAACTATATTATTATTCCTGTAATTAAAAAAAAAAAAAATCTCGATCAACAGTGATATTATCGACATTGGTTTGCCGAAAATTTGTGGAACTATACTCAACACTTTGAGAAAAAAATAGTGGACATTTTGACAAACCAATATCAATAATATTACTATCGAGAGAAAATTCAAATCCCAAAATCATAAGCACAATCGGACAAAATCAAATAAAAACATAGAAGCTGGGTGGGTCGTGGTCTCCAGCCATATCAATGTCTTCTATTGTTGGTCGTGGTCTCCGATGGGTCGTCACCTTATGCCGCAACTGATTGTAATGAAGAATTTTTGAAGGATGGGTGTATTCATTTTTAAACGGAATGAGAATTGGAGCACGAGGAAAATAAGGGGTAAGAGTAATTGAAATAGACTAGAAAGAATGTATTTTGATATCTAATAAGTTTGGAGGGTACCTAGTAAGCTCATAATATTAACATCGTCTTCTATAAATTTTCGACTAAAACCGAATGAATTCAGCCTATCATCTTCCCGATTATCTGGCATTTGTAGTGGCCATGCCCATTTAAGATTGGGCTAAGTCCAAGCAAGGGCGGACGCAGAAATTAGGAGCAGGTAGGACACAAAGTTATATTACCTTCACCTCGTAATAACTTGCATACTTGTTTTTTTTGGTGTTACACACTCCAAAAAAACATGAATTTATACACCCACAAAAATATACACATATTTATCCACCACATACCAAAATTTTACTAAAAAAAATATCTTAATCTGTGGGCAAGTTTCTCCAAGACAGAGGGGGTGTGTGTTGGTGATCAATTTATATCAGACGGGTTAGTGACTGTTTTAGTTCGGTTTAAGATCACCAATCAATAACGTGTGATTGATTATCACCGTAAATGATAAATCGAAGGTTCGGGTTGTGGAATCGTAAACACGAGAGTCGAAATTGAATTAATTTCGTATGTGTGTACGTTTAGGTATGTTAGTGTGTGTTTTTGGGAGTATTTGTGAATTTTTAACTTGTATTTCTTAAGCTGGAGAACAACTATTTATAGAGACTAGCAAGCATGAGGTGTTCTTGACTCTTGGTCTCCCTAGCCTGCATGCTTGACATGTGTCCTTTGACTCTAGTTTGACCTTATCTAAGCTAAATCTTAGTTACAAAGTCTTCTTTGGTCTTATCTCGGACTTCATTGTTGTTCGTCCATGTCGGTTTAAATCGATTCAGGATGGTTCTTTCATAAAAGTTGTTCGTCGTTTGGGTGTATGGCTCAGAAGTTGTTCGCCTTTGTGTCTTGCACAGATTGACTTTGGGATCTTGGTCTTTTGTTCGTCAGCATACACCTCTTAGGCTGATAACTGTAACACTTTTACCAATGTTGTTCATCATTAGTGACTTGGTGGTGGGTCCATATTTGGTATTTGGTCTTTAAACCTATTCGCCAATATCTTGTTCGTCGGTATAGTTGTTCGTCAGTTTATACACTACCTGGATTGATTTAGGCACCCCGACTTGATTTTCTTTATTGATCATCTTTGATTTGAGGTTGGCTCTTCAAAATCCTTGATAAGACTTTAATTCTTGTTCGCCATTCATTAATTTATGTTCGCCTATCAACAGTGTGAAATAAAATAAAATTAAAAATTAAAATACAAAAATAATTTACAATTAATCTCAAATTTAATAGTAAGAATCAATCATTATAATGTAAAATAGGTCTTTGTGAGAAAGTTAGACTAATTAGTAATTTAATATAAGTATATAAAATATTATGTAAAGCAAAATATACTAAAAATATTAAATAATTATAATAAGATAGGTATTGAACCCACAACCTACCCACAAAATGCACCACTATCCTACCATTGCACCAACATCACACATTATAATTAATATGACACGAAGTATATATACTTGATGTAGAAAATTGAGGCAGGGCACTTGCCCCCTAGCCCCAGTCCGTCCGTCCGCCCATGAGTTCAATGACTCATGTTTATATGTAGAGTTAAGTCTCTTGTGCATTTGGTGTATGATGCATTTGCTCAACAGTTGATACCGTATACACTGAAAAGTTAGTCTCAATCACAGTGAAAAGTTAGTCTCAATTACACTGAAAAGTTAACACTAGAAATCAATCTTCAATGTAAATTTTTCAGTGTAATTGAGACCAACTTTTCAGTGTAATTGAGACTAACTTTTCAGTGTAATTGTAATTAACTTTTTAGTGTATACAGTATGAACTGTTGAGTGAGTGCACCGTGCACTTGGTGCATATGAGACTTTGCCTTATATGTAAGATTAATTTTGGCAATCCAAACCAACAATTCCCTTTTTAATAAAGTCCACGATATTCCCAGCTTTCGGGGTCGACGTCTTTCAGATGAATATGGATTAAATTAAAAAGATAAAAAAAAAAAAACACATTTTAATGGTCGTTAAAAATCATATCTCAAATTTCACTTTACATGTTCCAAATTTGTCAAACCTGTGAAAGAAGCCCTCGAATGACTTTTCATCTTAAAATATTTCCCTACATTTTATATAAGTTGTATCTTATTTCATTTTAAGCCGTTTATTATTTTTCATATTTTTCTGTCAAAATAAATAAATTATTATTCATATTTTCGATCGTGAAAAAAACATCAAAGGCGGCTATGTTTGTTTGTTTAATTTCTAAGATAAAAAATTTAGAGGAAAAACGTACTCCATCCGTCCCAAAATTATTTACGTGCACATTCACAATAATATATACATATTTATTCATATGTCATTACTTTACTAAAATGTGATTTTTTATTTTTTTTTAAATGTGTACCGTTTTAAATGTGCAGATAATATCGAGGGTATTAAATAATTTCGATCATCCAATTCTTCCGAGGTTTCTTCACCTATCATCTTCTCAAAGAAAGCAGCAAGTCACGGCATTCCTCCAACTGGCAACATGTTAACGGGTATTTTTTTTTTTTTTCAATATATTTGACTAAATTGAAATGCCATAGTTCTGTCCATTTTAAAAGTCATTGAAACTATATGTTTAAAAGTTTTATATACAATAAAAGTTACTCCCTCTATGCCCGTATTCATTGTCCTCTCCCTTTAAAGGCTCATGTCATATTGATTGCCCTCTTGTTAAATAAACAAGTTTTATTTATCAACATATTAACGATAGTACCTTTATTCTCTTTTATATAAAATATAACGCCACTAAAAATCAACTGGATTACTATAAATATTAATAAACAAAAACTACATTAAAACTCGCACCTAAAGCAAAAGAACAATCGAGATGAGAATGGAGGAAGTAACACATAAATGTGTTTAGAATAGTATAGATTAGAGTTAATTTCTTGTGCACCATTTGAAGAGTAAAATATGCAAATTAGTTTAGTTAAAATGTGATGAATGTAAGAACTTTACTAGGTGTATATTTTAATGTAAAAATAATATTTTGTGACAAAAAACTTATGTCATGAGTTCAGTGAATTTGGTTTATTCAAATATTACTATTATGCATATACACCATCTATAGTATACTTAAATACCATTACTATTATACATATTCATTATTATTGTCTAATTACTTAAACATTTATTAAATAAAGATAGTAAATCTGCATTACAGTGATAGTATATATACATATGGAAAGAAAGTTCAAGTACACTACAATTCTTTTTTTTTTTATCAGGAAAAAAAAAACTCTATTGAGCAAGATGGGTAAGAGAATTACCCACAAGGTTTTACATCCAAATAACTTGGCGAAATTACAAACTATGAGATACCAGAATAAAGCCTCCTAGCTCCTTACTAAACTATTTCCTCTCACAGCATAGTCCTCGGGGATATACTCCATTAAAGAAAGTTCGAGTCTCTTGTCCCATAATTTCTTCCCACGATCCAGCTCCAGGTACGTCTTTTAAGATCCTCGAAGATTTTATCCTTTTCCGGTAGCTCATTCCGGAATACCGCTGCATTTCTAGCATTCCACAAAAGCCAAATAATGCATTCTCAAATACAAACAACTATCATTCTACCTCTCTTCCCCTTTAGAAGCCTACTAAAATAAAGTAAGTTCGTCGAGGAATTTGAGGATAAAACAACTCTTGTACCCAACCAATTGGCACTCTTCATCCACACATCATAAGCAAAAGAGCACTCAAACAACACGTGTCTTAAAGACTCCGTTTCCGATCGACAAAAAACACAAAATGAGTTGATATTCAAGGGAATACCATGTTCTTGCAACTTCGAAATGGTAGGAAGTCTCTCCCAAAGAACTCTCCAAGCAAGCACCCGAACCTTTGAAGATGATAGTTTGTTCCAAACCAATGAATACTCCTCCTTCGCCTCCCCGAATGATCCAATTTTTCTTTTCCATAGCTCCCCGTACACTTCACTGTTCTTGTACAGTTTCTCTTTTCCGGGCCTCCATTTCCATTTATCTTTCTTTCCTTGGACTAACCTGACATTTGACAACAAAGAAATCATATTGTCAAGTAAAGCCTTTTCTCTCTCCAATAGACCCCTACGCCACCTCCAATTCCATACCCAATCCCCTTCCCTCCATTCCCCCATCTCTCCTACCTTACTAACTTTATCTAAACTCAAATTAAACAACCTAGAGAACAATGATTTCAAGGATTCCCCTCCCAACCACCTCTCCTCCCAGAAAAAAGTACCACACCCATCACCTACCTCATTCTCTAGACACTTAAAAAACCACCCATCCTCCCCCACCCCACAAGCTGTTAAAACCTCTCCCCACCACCCTTCAGGCTTTCTCCCCCTCTCCACTCTCCCAGCTCCTAATCCCGGACCCCAATCTGTCCCCCATCTCGACTCAATCACCCTAGCCTATAGACTATTTCTCTCAGAGTAAAATCTCCAAACCCATTTACCCAGAAGAGCCTTATTGAAACTCTCCAGTTCCCTAATCCCCAAGTCCCTAAAATGTTTGGGTTTACACAAATACTCCCATTTGATCCAGGGAGTTTTCCTCATACTCTCGCTCTCGCCACCCCCCCCAAAAGAAATTCCTTTGTAATTTTATTAAAACACTCAGACATTTCTTAGGAGCTCGATAAATAAATAGCAGGTAAACAGGGAGTGAGGATAGTACCGAATTCACCAAGACTAATCTTCCCCCGAAGGAAATCTTATCATTTTCCCATTTTTCAGCCTGTGTTTTACCTTCTCTTCCATGTAGTGCCAATCTGATTTCTTTCGATGCGCGCACCCCACTTTCACCCCTAAATATTTGAAAGGAATCTGATCCATGCTACAACCTAAAATGCCCGCAAAACTGCTCAAATTTTCTGCTTCCACATTCAGCCCAGATAGTTTACATTTAGCGGAATTAATCCTCAAACCTGACACAAGCTGTAAGTTCAGCAACAACCTCTTTAAGAACCAAACATTAGAATGACGAGCCTTCCCAATGAAAATCGTGTCATCTGCAAACTGGAGGTGTGAAATGTCAATTTTATTTCTCCCCACTTGGATGGGCCGAAATAGATCTTTCTCCACCCCTTTCGACATCATTGAACTCAACCCTTCAACAATAATAAGGAATAAGAACGGGGACAAGGGGTCCCCTTGTCTTAAACCTCGTTGAAGCTTGAAATCTCCGGAGGGACTTCCATTCACTAGCACCGAGGCATGGCTGATGATACGCATTCCATAATCCAAGCTACCCACTTCGGATCAAAATTCAAATTCACCATCATTGCTTCCAAGAAACTCCATTCCACGGAATCGTAAGCTTTCTCGAAGTCAATCTTGTAACAAAAACAACTTTCTTTAGTCTTCTTCACATCCTCAACAACCTGGTTTAAATTAACCACGCTGTCCAAGATTTGCCTTCCTCCCACAAAAGCTGATTGTTGATCAGAAATAATCGACCCCTGTTGGGAAAATAGGGGTGCCCGGAATCTATTCGGGATGAAATTTAAATACGAATTTAAATACAATTATTACTAGCATGAATTAATCCTAATTAATTCAAATAATAATTCCAACAACCAATTTAACATCATGCATGTTGAATTAATTCACATATAATCTATGGCGGAATAAACAAGATAATATGTGATTAACGTACCTCTCGTAGAACTTGGCCTTTGAATAAAACGGGATAAACACGTACGCGCTTTATCAACCCAAAAGCCTTCTCAAGTATTCCCTTTCGCCTTATTCGATCACCGGTGGGAGATGCTTTCGAATAATTTAAATAACTAAGGAAAAAGAAAAATATCTATGCTCTTGATTTTTTCAACACATGGAATTATGTACTTGGGGATGAAAAAATCATCCCCTATTTATAACATAGAGTGGCCGAATTTTTTGAGGAAATATGGGCTTGGAAAAAATCTTTTCTTAGACTCTAAAAATCTTGAATATATCTCATATATTCTTTTCTCCACAATAAAATATTCCACAAAAATCTCACTCACCTTGTTATAGGGGAATTTTCGAAAATTCACAAGTAGAGAATCCAAGATTTGGATCTTCTTGAATATATGAGATAATCTTGTATTCCAAGAATACTTATCTTCCATAATATCTTTTCAAGAAAATCAACAAAATCTTTTCTCTTCTTATTTCCTAATTTTCGAAAATTATGAGAAAAAATCAACATATTATTTTCTTTTTATTTTAATCACCTTATCATTATTGGACTACTTAATGGGCTACTTGAGGGGCCTTTAAGGAGAATTAAGATTTGACCTCCTAATGGACTTCTGAATTTCAATATTGTGCCCCAATATAATTCAATCCATTAATATTAATTATTACCACTAATAAATTAATATTGCACTATCCATCTTAATCCATATTACGATAATATGGGCTCCCGGTTATTATTTTCCTCGTTTAAGATTATCAAGTCCATTAATTAATTAAGCTTCTGAATAACTCTAAATTAATTAATATATTTCACCTTGGAGTAAAGACATCTCAACATTATTATCCGTACCGAAGAAACTGATTCTTCACTTGCAAGATTTGGTACGATAAAACTTCTGAGCCCACCAAGGGGACTAATCACACGAGCCGTACTCGCACGCGTTTCTCCATATTAAATCTTAGCAACCGTCGTATGATTAATATTACTGCCCAAGACACAAAGTTCGAAGTCACAATGATTCTCACCCAACATGAATCAAAGCAGTAACCATTAAGCAAACACGGTCCTATTTAAGTGACGGAGATTAAAAAATCAACAACCACTGAGGTCTAATTCTTCACATTTCAGAACAGAAGAATTTATCCTCGCTGTAGGTTCTCTTCAACACATACTGAATGTCTGCTAGTGCAATCTCTTAGTCAAGACAGACCAATCTGAGACTTACACATCGACCTTTCACGGTGGATTGCTCAATTCCACCTAGGTCGTGAACATGTACGTTTAGTTACAAGGAAACTGTTAATGTTGTCTTCCGTGATCGGGTATCACCACATTAACTACAATGTAACTAGTACCATATATTGAACGGTTTGCAATAGATATTCAACATTCAATCATAACTAAAGCAAATGTGATAAAAGAATTATTCTCATAAACAAGTGTTTGATACACGAGTTATACAAAGTAAAAACATACTTTCACGTATAACTCCAACAATCTCCCACTTATACTTAAAGTCTGCTTTTAGTATACATCACACATGTCTTAGTGTAGTAGCTCTACGTGACATCTTATGTCAACCTACACTAACCTAATAATTCCTCCCACTTATACTTAAAGCAGATTGACAATAGTCTTGACTCTCATTCCATCCACATGTCTCTCGAATGTACACTGAGGCAGACCCTTTGTGAATGGATATACTAGGTTGTCCTCCGACATTTATCTTTGCCACCTCTTTATCTCATCTCTTAACGATTTCTCGTATAAGATGGTATTTTCTTTCTATGTGTTTGTTGGTCTTGTGGGCTCTCGGTTCCCTTGAATTTGCAACTGCTCCGCCACAATGATTGTGATGGGCAAATTCGGAACAACGTCCAAGTCCACTAAGAAGTACTTGAGCCAAACCGCTTCTTTCGCTGCTTCAAAAGCAGTTACTTATTCGATATTCATGGTCGAATCGGCGATGCATTTCTGCTAATCGCTTCTCCATATCATGGCTCCTTCTCCCATGCAAAACACACTACCCGAGGTAGTTATTCTGGAGTCTATGTCTGATTGGAAATTTGAGTCCGTGTATCCCATGGGAATTAGATTGTCTGACTGTTAAATCAGCATTCCATCACAAGTTCTTTTCAGAAACTACAGAATGCATTTAATTGCAATCTAATGTGCTTTCTCGGGGTTATTTTGATATCTTGCCATCATGCCCACGGCAAAGCAGATATCCGGTCTCGTACACAACATTGCATACATAAGACTTCCTACGTCTGAAACGTATGGAACGTCTTTCATGTCATCTATCTCCACTTGCGTCTTAGGGCATACTTCTTTAGATAGATGGATTCCGTGCCTAAAAGGTACAAAACCTTTCTTGGAATCTTGCATGCTGAAATGCTTCAAAACAGTGGCTTTGTATGAAACTTGCGATAAGCCCAACATCCTCCTCTTGCGATCTCGAGTGAACTTGATCCCAAGGATGTGACCGGCTTTCCCTAAGTCCTTCATATCAAACTAATTTGACAGCCATACCCTTACGCCTGACAATACCTTTACATTGTTTCCAATGAGCCGAATATCGTCTACGTATAATACTAAGAATACCACCGCAGTTCCGTCACACCTTTTATACACACAACTTTCGAACTTGTTTTGATCACAAACCCATAAGACTTAATTACTTGATCAAAACACTGGTTCCAAGTACGCGATGCTTGCTTAAGTCCATAAATGGACCTCTTAAGCTTGCATACGAGATTCTCTTGGCCTTTTTCAATGAAACTTTTGGGCTGTTGCATATAGATAACTATCCCGTCAAGACTTCCGTTAAGAAAAGCTGTCTTGACATCCATTTGCCAGATCTCGTAATTTCGGTGCGCAGCGATCGACAAGAGAATACGGATGGACTTAAGCATAGCTACAGGCTAAAAGGTCTCCTCATAATCGAACCCTTCTTTCTGAGTATACCCTTTGGCCACAAGCCTTGCTTTGAAGGTCTCTACCCTTCCGTCCGGTCCTCTTTTCCTCTTGTACACCCACTTGCATCCAATGGGCTCTACCCCACTGGGTGGTTCGACCAACTCCCACACTTAATTATGATCCATCGAACCCATCTCGATTTCCATTGTCGTTTCCCACGACTCCGCGTCTTTATCTTGGATTGCCTCGTCGTATGGGTCTGATTCATCGCCGGGAACTAAATCCGAAGATTCTCCTATCCCCATGAATCTCTCGGGTTGCCTAGCAATCCTCCCACTGCAACGGGGTTCCGGTTGTGAAGGTGTGACATGTGGTGCATCATCTTGTATACTTGGTATAGGGGTTTGCCCTCTTAACTCGTCTAAGGTAATCTCACTTCTGGGCTTTCTTTTGTTCATATAGTCTTTCCTCCAAGAATTTAAAGTGCGAACTAATCACGGTCTTTTGATCTTTGGGACTATAGAACATACACCCTTTCGTTCCCACAGGGTATCCTATAAACAGCCTTAATTCCGAACGTGAATCCAACTTACCGGCTTTCTTGTCTAGCACGTATGCCGGACAACCCCAAATCCGCAAGTGTCTTAGACAGGGCTCGCGCCCGGTCCACAATTCCATTAGGGTTTTAGGAACCGATTTGGATGGCACAAAGTTTAGAATGTAAGCCGTCATTTCCAAGGCGTTACCAAAACGATTTGGGTTAAATCTGAATAACTCATCATGGATCTGACTATTTCTAAAAAAGTCTGCTTCCTACGTTCCGCCATACCGTTCTATTTTGAGGGGTTCCCGGTGCGGTCTACAGGGACACAATCCCTTCGTCCGATAGGTAGTTCAAGAATTCATTGCTAAGGTATTCGCCTCCACGATCAAATCATAGAGACTTGATACTTCTTTCCCTATGCATCATAAGGTAGATGTATCCATATCTCGAGTAATAACAAATTACTCATACCCCTTCTTGCTATGATCATCATTGAACCACACATATCGGTATGAACGAGTTCTAACACTTTGGTGGCTCTATTCCCCTTGGCTCCAAATGCCCTCTAGGTCATTTTACCCTCTAAACAAGATTCACAAGTTGGAAATGACTCAACTTGAAGTGACTCCAAGGATTTATTTTTCACCAACCTTTGTATCCGCATTAGATTAATATGACCCAATCTAAGATGCCATAGAAGTGTTTCGTTCATGTCCGAAGAATGTTACCTTTTATTACTCGAAATAATCGATGTGTTATTAGATTTAATTTTATGAGTGGTGTGCCCAAATAATAGTATAAAGATCATCCATTGAAGTTCCGAAACAGATAAACTCATCGTTTCAAGAAATAATAACATCCTTATTAAAAGAAACTGAGTATCTATTCAAAACCAGTTCAGAAACTGAAGGTTGAGTTCTTTCTAAACTAGGAACAGGAAGAACGTCTCTCAAGACCATAACTCTATCTTCAAAAGATAGGCACACTTCTCCCACTGCTTCAGCTGCCACTCTCGTAGCATTGCCCGATGTGATGGGGATCTCACTTCCGTTAAGTCGTCGGGTTAGCTTGAACCCATGAAACAAATGTGATCAGTAGCTCTCGTATCCACTATCCACGAATAGACAGCATACGCCACTTCACAAGTTTCGACGACTAGGGTGTGTGAATTACCTAACTTTCCTAGCCTCTTAGGCTTGGAACAGGCAGACCTCCATTGTCCTTTCTCACCGCAACTAAAACACTTCCCCTTCGATGCTAGCCTTTGCATTTGCCTTTCGCAACAATTGGATTTGCTTGGATCCGACCTTTGGTTCTCTTCCTCTTTTTCCCTCCTTTGTGACCAAAAGAGGTAGACGGACCATTAGCCACCATAGCACTAGACTGGTGCTCTATTATCACCTCCACCGAAACTAAAGCTTGCAAGAGCTCGGGCAAACGACTTGTCCGTTCATTCATCTGAACTGCTCAAAGCTTCTCGGTAGAGAATGGTATATGAAATCAACCTGAGAAGGTACATCAAAATCCGCACCAAGTACTTCCAACTTGTTAAGGTATGTCATTATCTCGAGAACGTGCTCCCTCACGGGCGTTCCTTCCACCATTTCCAACTTGACCGAGTCATGTTTGATGAATTGATTAGTCATGGGATTCTGATGTGAAAACATCTCTTCAAGGCTTTCCATGATTTCAACAGCGGATACAATGTTTTCATGAACGCACCTCAAATCATGTGTTCATTGTCACACTGTCAATCATCAACTGCCTTTTCCCATTGCTTGACTTATCATTAGGCTTGCCGGGTTTATTAACGTGAATAACCCAATTGTGTTTTCGTGCAGGAAGGACAAATTTAAAAATACATTTCCAATCGATATAATTCTCTACAAAAAGTTTATTAACTTTAAGTATATTAAACAGTGGATTAAAAGGTTGCAACATGATGAAATGAGAATAAAACATACATTCATATCAATATCTAGAAAAATATGAAATTATCACATAATTCGATCACATCAATTATATTGAAACCTTAAAACAATATAATCATGCATCAGCCAACATCTCGAAACAATTTAAATGCGCCACGAGGGGTGGTCTATACATTTAAATACATTCAAGTGGATCTCAAACTTAAAAGTTACAAATCCTTAATACAAAATTAATAGTTGGCTCTCACTTTGACCACATAGAAATTGACAGGGACTCCGAGGGGAGTAAGTTAATATCAATTTCCTATGCCTAAGTAATAACCATAATTAAATACAGGATTATTATTTCGCTTTGAGCAAGCCACTCGTGGTGAGGGTCAATACCGCCACTAGTAATAATCCACAATCATCATTTCGGAATTTATTCATGTGAAATCCGTTCTTTTGGCCGATCCGAGGGGGAAATGTATTCCAAAAGAACTTCACAAATAAATAAATTATGGAGGCCAAATTAATCCAATTTTAATATCCGGAATAAAATTGCGATTAAGTAAACATACTTAGTAATTTTCGAAAGTAAGGTTTTTCTTAGACAATTAAATTCATGCAAACACATATTAATAAATAATAATAAGTGCACGAAATAAAACATCCATCAAAACAAAATTAAACACTTTGGAGCACTCAAATCCAATTGTCACGGTTTAATTTCTTCACGTCTTGATGCGAAAAATCGTCCTTGTTGCTTTCCGTCGTTCGTCTCGACACGCTCCCACTCGAACAGCAACATTTCATCAAAAACAACATCGTTTGGGGTTCGAGACGACGTTTAAAATCACACCAAAAAAAACGCAGAACTGGAATTTTTTTTAAAAAAAATTCCAAGGCCCGAGATACGGCGCGCGTCGGCCCACGGAGGTGGGCCGCGCGCCTCTCGCCCGTAGCGGCCGAGGCTGCCGAGAAGCCCAGCACCGATCGCAAGGCTCGCGCGCGCGCCCGTGCGGCATCGCCCACCCGTCGTGCGCGGGTCGTGCGCCTCACGCACCCCGTGCACCGGGTTTCGCCGTTCGTTCTCTTTTTTCACCCCATGCACAATTTTACGTCCATGCATGCGTCGCGCATGCATGCGTCGTCCGGGTACGCCGTCTTTAATTCTTCGTTCTTCGTCACAATCCGGTTACAATTTATTTTTCAAAAAAAATAAATACTAGATCTAGACTAGTCTATTACAATGATCGAATCAAAATAAAAACAACTAATCTACTCGTGGATTTTCTCACGAGAAAAACGAATTCGAACTAATCGAATTAAAAACAATTAATTCACACGCATGAAAAACAACAACATTAAAACCATGACAATTGGGTACCTGCAAAAAAGATCTAGCAATTCTACTATCCAATTTCAATTTAATGTTTAACAATTTAAATTCCAATTTAAAGATCAGAGCCCGAAACCGTGGCTCTGATACCAGTTGTTGGGAAAATAGGGGTGCCCGGAATCTATTCGGGATGAAATTTAAATACGAATTTAAATACAATTATTACTAGCATGAATTAATCCTAATTAATTCAAATAATAATTCCAACAACCAATTTAACATCATGCATGTTGAATTAATTCACATATAATCTATGGCGGAATAAACAAGATAATATGTGATTAACGTACCTCTCGTAGAACTTGGCCTTTGAATAAAACGGGATAAACACGTACGCGCTTTATCAACCCAAAAGCCTTCTCAAGTATTCCCTTTCGCCTTATTCGATCACCGGTGGGAGATGCTTTCGAATAATTTAAATAACTAAGGACAAAGAAAAATATCTATGCTCTTGATTTTTTCAACACATGGAATTATGTACTTGGGGATGAAAAAATCATCCCCTATTTATAACATAGAGTGGCCGAATTTTTTGAGGAAATATGGGCTTGGAAAAAATATTTTCTTAGACTCTAAGAAATCTTGAATATATCTCATATATTCTTTTCTCCACAATAAAATATTCCACAAAAATCTCACTCACCTTGTTATAGGGGAATTTTCGAAAATTCACAAGTAGAGAATCCAAGATTTGGATCTTCTTGAATATATGAGATAATCTTGTATTCCAAGAATACTTATCTTCCATAATATCTTTTCAAGAAAATCAACAAAATCTTTTCTCTTCTTATTTCCTAATTTTCGAAAATCATGAGAAAAAATTAACATATTATTTTCTTTTTATTTTAATCACCTTATCATTATTGGACTACTTAATGGGCTACTTGAGGGGCCTTTAAGAAGAATTAAGATTTGACCTCCTAATGGACTTCTGAATTTCAATATTGTGCCCCAATATAATTCAATCCATTAATATTAATTATTACCACTAATAAATTAATATTGCACTATCCATCTTAATCCATATTACGATAATATGGGCTCCCGGTTATTATTTCCCGCGTTTAAGATTATCAAGTCCATTAATTAATTAAGCTTCTGAATAGCTCTAAATTAATTAATATATTTCACCTTGGAGTAAAGACATCTCAACATTATTATCCGTACCGAAGAAACTGATTCTTCATTTGCAAGATTTGGTACGATAAAACTTCTGAGCCCACCAAGGGGACTAATCACACGAGCCGTACTCGCACGCGTTTCTCCATATTAAATCTTAGCAACCGTCGTATGATTAATATTACTGCCTAAGACACAAAGTTCGAAGTCACAATGTTTCTCACCCAACATGAATCAAAGCAGTAACCATTAAGCACACACGGTCCTATTTAAGTGACGGAGATTAAGAAATCAACAACCACTGAGGTCTAATTCTTCACATTTCAGAACAGAAGAATTTATCCTCGATGTAGGTCCTCTTCAACACATACTGAATGTGCTAGTGCAACCTCTTAGTCAAGACAGACCAATCTGAGACTTACACATCGACCTTTCACGGTGGATTGTTCAATTCCACCTAGGTCGTGAACATGTACGTTTAGTTACAAGGAAACTGTTAATGTTGTCTTCCGTGATCGGGTATCACCACATTAACTACAATGTAACTAGTACCATATATTGAACGGTTTGCAATAGATATTCAACATTCAATCATAACTAAAACAAATGTGATAAAAGAATTATTCTCATAAACAAGTGTTTGATACACGAGTTATACAAAGTAAAAGCATACTTTCACGTATAACTCCAACAACTCCATCACCTTGCTCAGTCTCTTTGCTAGTATTTTAGCTACGATCTTATATACACCCCCAATAAGCGAAATGGGTCTAAAATCAGCGAGATTCAACGCTTCTTCTTTCTTTGGAATCAAGACAATAAAGGACTGATTTAATCATTTCACGAGTTTACCATTTTAATGAAATTCCGCCAAGAGCCTCATGAAATCCTCTCTATAAAGATGCCAATAGGACTTCAAAAACCTGAAATTAAACCCATCTGGACCCGGGCTTTTAGTATCACCACAATCAGTCAGTACCTCTACCACTTCTTTTTCACAAAACGATTCGATTAGCATTCGATTGTCCTCTTTTGAAACCTTTCTACTTGTAAAATCAGGTAGAAGGTTCAGTTTGACTTTTTTGCCAGCACTAAAATGATCCTTAAAAAGCTGATGGATACCCTCTTTAACTTCATTCACCTCTTCCAACCAAACTCCATTAATCTCTACCCCTGAAATCTCATTAGCCTTCCTCCTCTTGTTAATGCATCTATGAAATAAGCTCGTATTACCGTCTCCATCCTTTATCCATTTGGATTTTGCCTTCTGAGACGAAAGGCTATCTCTCCACTTTAGATCCAGCAAAAGAAGAGCAACTTCTTTATTTCTTTCCACCACTTCCGCCTCATCGAGCCCCAGAGCATCATCAATTACATCCCACTTATAGATTTCTGCTAGTCTAGTTTCAATTCTTCTTTCCAACGAACCAAAGGAGACCTTGTTCCAAATTTTGAGATCCTCTTTAAGTTTCTTGAATTTTTCTTTCAAAACAAAGCCTCCCCAACCATCCACTGCGTAGCGTTCCCATTTTGAAGTCACGAATTCCTTGAACTTAGGGTGCTCCATCCAAGCGTTTATGAATCTAAAAGGTTTGGGGCCCCAATCTTTTATATTCTCCTCTAGAATTAGCGGACAATGGTCGGACGTTGCTCGCTTAAGCCCTTTTTGAAGAACCCCAGGCCATCTTTGGAGCCATTCATTATTAACCAAAAAATGATCAAGCCTACTCTTACAAGAGTCATCCGGACGATACCACGTGAATGACCTCTCATGTAGAGGGTGATCAATTAATCCCGAGCATCTAATAAAATCATCGAAAGCATCAACATCTTTTTTGCAGGATTCTGCTCTTCTTCCTGCTCTCTCCGAAGGTCTTCTGATGGAATTGAAGTCCCCCGCTACACATATACACGAAGTTGAATTCTGGGCCATTACTTGGTTGACTCTGTCCCATAGATTAATTCTATCCTGTAATTCACACGATGCATAAATATTGATCACACAACATTCTACTCTGTCTGGACCCCAGAAACCATTTGTGATTACTGCACTATCCATATGCCACCAGCTCGAAACCGCAAAAATATCCGCATTCCACATCGATAAAATACCCCCCGATCTCCCCACCGAATTCCTCACCGCCCATCCAACATTACCCCGGCCCCATACATAATTTACCAAAAAATCATCAATCGATTCTTTTTTTGTTCCCTGAATGAGACACATAGTCACTCTATTTTTTCTAATCAACTCCCCGGCCTCCTTTTGTTTTAATTGACTTCCTAGGCCTCTTATGTTATAGCTAATAATCTTCATTAATAATCACCACTATTGTTCTCCTCGACCCTTTTAACATTATCATCACCATTATCATTAATGAGAACTAACCTTTTAACAATTTGGCCTTCATCTCCCTCGTACGTTAGTCCCAGATTTTTCCCCAACCTCCATGCTTCCTCCGCTTCTTTCATGTTTGAGAGCCCCGAATCCAATTTCTTCTCGAATAGCGCCGAAGAACCGCTACCCTCCGTCATCTTTGATTTCTTCTTCGACATCTTCTTTCTTTCTTCCGTCGACATCATGTCTGCAAAAAAATCTCCCAATCTCTCCCGTTCCTATTTTTTCAATTCTCTTTTCGAAGTTTTCCTCTTCCATTGTTTTCCCACCAATCTACATCCAGCTTGAGATAAAATTCCAAAATTATTTTCGTGAGGGTTTCTTTTTGTACCAGCGCTTTTCTGCTGCAATTCTCGCCCCTTATCCTTATTCCTAACATTCTTACTGGGTGAAAAACTGGGCTCCTCCAATATTTGTTGTGTGGCTTGGGCCTTAGAATGCGGCGCATCTTGGATAACAAAACTTACATTAGAAATGCCCTAGTCTGAATTTATTTCAAGCCCATCAGGCCCATGTCTAATGGGCCTCACATCACCTATCTCTGCATCAGCATTCTCACATGAAACTTGGGGATTTACACTATTTTTTAGGGTCCCACCTTGTATATTCTCCTCCAAAGGCGGCTGCCCCTTTATTATTTCACCCGACACGTCGCCATTTACAATGGGACTTTCAGAATTCCTAGGTGAATGAGACCAGTTATGGATTAAATTTGTTCCCCTATCATCCTCGAAATGCACGCTAGGGTATTTCCTTCTTGCTGATTCATATTCCTCGCCAGAATCTTTCTCTTCCATATCCAGCTCTTGAATAGCCGCCATCGCCGGACCCGATAACAGAGAGCCGACCTCTTCGCTGAAATAAGAAATTGATCCTGCTGTGTTTCATTGCACTCTAAATGCTGATGGGATAAATTATTGGCAAACGACACCTCCTCCTCAACGCATATATTAAAAGGGTAATTATCCACTCGAACCACCATGGAGTTTTTAATCGATCTCCAAATAGGTACCGATAAAAGTACTTTGGCTTCATCGAAACGCTCCTTATGCTCAGTTGAATAATCCATTCTGATATACCTCCCCAAGTTTGCACTTGCCATCTTAAAAAATCTCTCATTCCAAATGTGCAATGGAATCCCACGCCATTTTGTCCAAACTCTTCTCCTATGACACACGTCCGAAGCTTTCCACGGTTTTGCCCAGATATACCAGTATTGAAACCATTCATCCAATTCCACTTCCAGTTCTTCCATTTTGAGGCCACTAAAATTCCTTATAAGTACCACATTATCCCCCATATGACTTAATTTGAGCTTGTTACAACATTCACTTTGGATCTCGACTCTGTTTTTCTCCCATGAGAACCTTAAGAGCAGCCACCCGACAGTTCTCTAGCCAAACCGTTTCATCTCTTTTAGGTTCAAACGTGAAACTCAGTACCTTTTCATTTCTCACAGAATTGTCCACGCCAATAAGTGCAGAAAGATAAGATTTTTCCGCTTGTCTCAGGCCCTTGTTTACCGGAAACACTTTAGGTGTTTCATCTTTAGCCACATGTTCCAATAAGAAAGGTTTCATACCCCTTTGTCTCTCAAATCTTGGGTAGTACACCCTAATCTTATAGGTCCCAATCCATATATTGTTCAATAACTCCATAAACTGCTCCATATTTGGAATCTGCCTCTTCCAGAACCTCACGAACCCGAACCTTCTCCCGGTCTTATCTTTTTTCTTAGGACAGAATAAGTCCACCACCTTACCTAGCATATTGAATTTTGCTTTCAGCTCCGACTCATCACATTTCTCTGGAAAATTCCTGAAGAAAAAGGAGACTATGCCTTCATTCCCGACTCTGTTTGAACCTCGGATTCCTTCGATATTTCTCCCGCGACCCGAAAACCTGCTATCTAAACCATCGAGCTCACTAGAAGGGTTCTTTTTATGCCTCACCGGAAAACTCTCGGAATGGGTTAACCTATTATCTATCCTGTTGGTGAACGAATCTAATCGTAAGGATTAGTGGCTGTTTTAATCCATTTTTACGTCACCAATCAATAACGTGTGATTGATTACCACCGTAAATGGTAAATCGGGGTATGAATTTATCGAATTTGTAAATTCGGTAGTCGAAATTGGACTTATTTCGTGTGTGTGTGAGTTTGGGTGTGTTTGTGTGTATTTTTGTCTGAAATTCGAAAATTATATCTAAATGAGGTGGAGAACAACTATTTATAGAGGCTAGCAAGCATGAGGTGCTACTGACTCTTGGTCTCCCTAACTTGCATGCCTGACATATGTCCTTTGACCTTAGTTTGACCTTATCTAAGCTGAATCTTAGTTACAAAGTCTTCTTTTGGGCCTTATCTCGGACTCATTGTTGTTCGCCTAGGTCGGCTTGACTGATCTTGATGTCCCTTCAAATGAAGGTTGTTCGCCTCTTGAGGGTGTACTTTGGAAGTTGTTCGCCTTATGGCTTTGTTCAGCTTGGCTTTGGAATCTTTGTCCTTTGTTCACTTGTACACTTCTTTGGCTGTTTGTTATATCATAGTTTGACCAAGTTGTTCGTCATTGATGACTTCACAGTTGGCTCATTCTTGGTCTCGGGTCTAAATACCTGTTCGCCCATTAGTTGTTCGTCGGGGAGTTGTTAGTCACTTTATACACCTCTAAAATTGGTAGATGCACCCCAACTTGATTTTCTTTGTTGATCACCCTTGATTTGAGGTTGGCTCTTCATAATCCTTGATGTAGCTTTAATCCCTGTTCGCCATTTATTGACTTATGTTCGCCTATCAACAATTGCCCCCTATCCTGGCTATATGTTGCCCCAGACGAGCAACTTTGTGGCGAGCAACTATAGTTAGGATATCAAAATGATGAGGGTTGGGGCGAACATCATTGGCTTGGGCGAGCAACATATGGTCTATCGTTTCGTCTTCCCAAGGTCTGGGAGTTGTACGAAGATGACGTGGGCGGCATGGCTGTGCGCCGCCCACGCGCCCCTATAATTACATATAGGTCCCTAAATTTTTGAACTTGTTTGGAAATTACCCCGTTTTCTCTCAATTTGGCCCCGGGGCTTTTGGGAAATTACGTCTGGGACCCCGTTTTTATTTGGGGTATAAGTAGTGGGAAAACTGAAATTTTTCCCACTTCTTCTTCTCCTACTACAGTGCTCCGGCGACTTCCTCCTCCCTCCGGCGATACCAAGCTTTCCGACGTCCGCATTTCCGCTTTTGGTTTCAAACTTCAATTCCCAGGTAGTTACTCTTTTTTCTCTCTATCTTTTTCTCTCAAAAATCCTTTCTGCCGCCGTGTGGACCCGAGCGCCACCGTCTTCTCCGGGATAGCGCCGCCGTCTGCAACTCTTTCTACCGCCGCTTGGATTTTTCTTCCTCTTCCATGTCTTCGCACTCGAGCAATAAAACTGAGGAGACCCTAGATCCCCATTTTCCCATTGTTGCTCGCGACCTAGAGCCAGTTGAAGTTTATTCTGCGTCGAACGCTCACGTGGACTCAGTTGTTCACTCTGTGGAGGACACCGGTGCGGGCCCATCTGGGAGAGAATTAACAGTTGTGGCGAACAACAATTTGGACGATAGCTCTTCATCTTCTGCTGAATCTGGAGATCCAGATCTTAACGATCTCACTCGCGAGTTCCTGGAGAGTATTAACTTTCCATCCCCAAAGATGCGGGAAAATGAGATCCCAGTTGGGGTTGCTCGACTATTCGAATGGCGAGCATATGCTGAAAGGTATGCGAACAACTTTCCCCGTCCCCAGAGACAAATAATGGATAAGGTGAAAACTGAGTACCAGGCGAGCAAGATAAAAAGTGTTGTTCGCGAAGATGAACTGGACTCTATCCGGAAGGACTACAAAATCCCATACGATATTCACCTGTGGGCCCCTCGGAGAAAGGAAAGAGCTGATCGCCCACCCCCAGGATGCACGGCGATCAACCTTCACACCTTGATTGCCGGACTAAAGCTGCCTCTTCCACCCGTTGTTGGTCGATTCCTGGAGGCGACCAACTTGGCCATCACCCAAATTACTCCAATTGGGTGGATGAACCTTCTAGGCTCTATGTGCTTGTTCGCCTTGGAGGGGTATGTTGATCGGATCACTGCGGAAGAGATCAACTACTTGATGACAATTACAAGCTGCCCCTTAGGAGAAGAAGGCTATCATTATCTCAAGGCAAGAACTGGGTTGAAAATGGTGGAAGAGGTGCCGAACAAGATTCGTGACTGGAAGCAACACTTCTTCTGGATTGGGGGTGATTGGCGAGCATCTTCTGGTCCACACGGTGGCCCTGGACGAATAAATTCTCCAGCAGCCTATGGAAAACTGAAACGTAAGTTTGTTTCTTGCTCGCCTTTGGGCTAAGTAGTTCTAATTTAACTTTTCTTATTTGTTCGCAGGCCCTCGTCTACCCAAGTGGAATTCGAAAGAGGAGGAGTTGAGCTCCGAGTTTCTGTTCACCTCGTGCTTGGTTGGCCTCCGAAATAGGGCAGATAGGACTATTGACTATCTTTGCCGAGCAAGGTGTCAAAGAGCTGCTCGCCTCTTGACTTACCCTCACCACCTGGAGGCTCAAGCTGAGGTGCCCCCAGGTATGAATTTATAACTTTTGATTCCAGTCTTGTTCGTCATTGATTTGTTTAACTTACTCGCCTAAATAAAAAAAAAATTCTTTTTTTTTAGCCGAGCAAGTAACAGTTGCCGTTCCCCCCAGTTACGCCCTCCTCAAGCGTAGGGTATCTGAAATGGGGCCCCCAAGAGGGAAGAAGAGGAAAGGTGATCCCCCTTCCCATGTGCTTGCACTGACGAACAAACCTGAGGGGGCTAGAGTTCCCAGACAGGCGGCCCCCCCCGTTCAAATCCGTTCCCCTCTTGTTTCCCCACCTCGTGGTGGGAAACGCCTTAAGAAGGCAGACGGGACCCCACTGGCCGAAGATGTCCTCGGCAAGGGGAAGGAAAAAAATGGGCCAAAGTCATGCTCGCCACGAAGGGGATGTCCTTAGGCGTTCTTCCGCGGAGCCTACGGAAAGGTCGGGAAAGGCGAGCAAAGATGTGGGTTCACCCCGTGGCCCAGAAGACCTCACGTTCCTTGGATGGGATGAACGAAAGTTTGCCGAGTAAGTATCTACCCCCTTCTGCCGAACAACTTTCATTTTTAATTTTTCTAAGTATCAATTTCTTTTCTTGTTCGCAGATATCGGGCTGATGATTATCCCGGTCGAGCAAGTGTTGTACATCAGTACGCTTGCTCGAAAACTCCCGTTAACATAAGGGAGATTCCTGGCGAACATGTTCGCAAGGCGACGGAGTTGGTCGCTCGAGCCTGGACGCGTCCCTTGGACAAAACCATCCTCCAACAGGGGCAAATGGACAATCTCCACCTCTCGATGATGCTCGTCGCCAACGGCCTCGTCACTGCCCAAAGGGCAATCGCCCAAGTTGCCGAGCAAGAAGAGTCTGCTCGCCATTATGCGAGTACTGCTCGGCAACTCTCCGAGGAAAAAGACAAACTAGCGAACAACTTGCATGGCCAGATTGCTCGGCTCAATGACCAGCTTTCCCTCTATATCGACGGCGAGAAAAAGCACCTTGAAGACATTCAAGGCTTATCTGCCGAGCTGAAGAGTAAAGAGACCTTGCTTGGTGAGGAGAAGAACAAACTGTCAGCGGCCGAGCAGAAAATTGCCGATCTCGAGGCGGAGGTTGCTCGTCTCCGGGAGTCCGAAGCCAACCTCTTCACACGCGAACAACTTGAAGCGGAGGTTCAGGCTCGGTCTGCTCCCATTTCCAACCTTGGGTATATCTGTGCCTACGCGGACAGCATCCGCTCGGCCGATGCTTATGACTACAAGGACTTGGTTGAGGAGATGAGTAAAGACTTGAATGAATTCATCGAGCATTATCCGCCGCCGAACAACATTGAAATACAGCTGGCGGACCTGATTGAATTAGGGGTCAAGACTGATAAGCTTGACTCTAGCATCACTGTTACCCACCCTCCTCACCATGCTATTGAAGAGGAGCAAGAGGGAGAGCCGGCTGCTGCTGACGAGCAAACTGCTAAAGAAGCGGAAGATAAGGCAGCTGAAGATCTTGCTCGAGACATGATTGTCGACCCTTCCGCCGAGCAGACTCAAGATCCTCCCCCAGCCGAGCAGCAATAGGCCTTAGACTTAGCTTTTTTCTTTTCTTCTTCTTTGTAATAGTTGTTCGCTCCTTTTGTAGTACTTGACTTCTTGAATCATTGTACTATTTTTGAGGCTCAATGCCTTTGATTAATGGATGTCTTTCTTTTGTTCGCTCATTTTCTTATATATGTTAATTGCCTTTACATTTCTGTCAATGCCTTTACAATTATAACATATAGTGTTGGGCTTTTGTTCGAATTGAACTTTGCCTTTAGTGGAATCAAGGTTCAGCCTTAGGTTTTGTTCATTTTAAAAAACGAACAACCTTTAAGTGGCTTTGGTCCTTAGGTTCTGTTCATTTGTAAAACGAACAACCTTTGAATGGACTTGTACCTCGAGCTTTTGGACTTTTTCCTTTGCTGACGAACAACTACTGTATTTACATTTTGAACAAATTACAAGTGTTATAAGACTGTTCATCACTTACATATACAATATGACGAACAACTTTGAACATAAACTAAAAACTTGCTCGCTTATAGATTTTTGCCGAGCAACTCTATTCAAAATTAAAAGACGCAGCACCAGACTATACAAATGTGGCGAGCAACTTTTTAATCTATACTTAACCAAATTTTCAAAAAATTATGCAAGTTTTTGATCCTTGATCCATTCCATTTGCTTGATTTACTTCATTCGCCATACTTGCCCCCAAGATAATTGTTCGCCCATTTATTGATAGTACTTCTTGAGATGTACGGCATTCCAGGAGTATGAGGCCGGCTTGCCTTCCATATCTTCGAGATCGTATACGCCATTTACGAATTTTTCCGTTATACGATATGGGCCCTCCCAAGCTGGTCCCAGTACTCCTGAAGATTGGGCGAGCAGTTTTCTTAGAACTAAATCTCCAACTCTGAATTCTCGGACTTTTACACGGGAATTATAATAACGTTCCGCTCTTTGCTTGTATGTTGCATTTTTTAACTCAGCATTGAGTCTTTTTTCTTCGAGTAAATCCATTTCAGCACTTAGAGCAGAATTATTTGCTTGTTCATCAAAGTTGGTCGTCCTAATCGTACTGGTCCTTAACTCAATAGGTATTACTGCTTCTGTTCCGAAAGCCATAGCAAAGGGTGTTTCTCCGGTGCTAGACCTGGGAGAAACTCTGTATGCCCACAAGACTTCCGGGAGTTCGATAGACCAACCACTTTTGCTCTCCGCCAGTCTTATTTTTAATGTATGCTTGATTATCTTGTTCACAGCTTCAACTTGTCCGTTTGACTGGGGATGATAAGGTGTGGAGTAATGTTTTTTGATCCCCCACTTCGCACAGAATTCTCTCAACTCTTGTCCATCAAACTGTGGACCATTGTCTGTCACAATTGCCTGTGGAACTCCGAAACGACAGACAATGTTCTTCCAAATAAAGTTGATCATCTTCTGCTGCGTGATGTTCACCATGGCCTCTGCTTCTGCCCATTTAGTGTAATAATCGACTGCCACAACGGCAAATCGAACATTTCCTACTCCAGCCGGGAAAGGACCAATGATGTCCATCCCCCATTTTGCAAAAGGCCATGGGCTGTATACTGACACGAGCTCCTGGGCCGGGGTATGAATATTCGGGGCAAAAATCTGACACTGATGGCAAGTTTTTGCTTTCTTGATCGCATCCTGACGTAATGTCGGCCAATAATACCCTTGCCTGATGGTTTTGTACGCCAAGGCTTGCCCCCCAGTGTGATTTCCACATACTCCGGCGTGAATTTCTTCGAGTACTGCTTGCCCTTGCCCCCTTGGCAAACACTTGAGAAGTGGGACTGATATTCCCCTTTTGAAGAGTTGCTCGCCCACCAGAGTATATCTGGCGGCCTGCTTTACTAGTTTGGCAGCTTCAAAAGGATTGTTTGGTTTTTCCCCACTTTTCAAGTATTTGACTATACTTGTTCTCCAGTCTTCTTCACTGGTTTGATCGTCGAGTTGGTTGACATTATAGCTTACTGTTGATGGATCTTTCATCTTCGTAACTATAATATCTGCCAACTCTACGGGGCCTTCACTTGTTGCTAGTCGAGCAAGCGCATCTGCTTGGGTGTTGCTCGTCCTTGGAATTTGCTGTATGAAAACTTGCTGCAACATGGACATTAGGTGAGCAACAATCCGTTGATACTCGATCATGTGATCATCCTTTGCCTCGTATTCACCTCGGACTTGGTTCACGATCAATTGTGAATCGCCAAATATTTGCAAGCGTTTGACACCAACTGCGAGAGATAGGTGGAGACCAGCAATAAGAGCTTCATACTCAGCTTCGTTGTTGGTTGCCATGAAACCAAATCTGATTGCCGAGGTGAATACTTGTCTATCTGGGCTGATTAAAACTACTCCTGCCCCCGAGGCTATATTGGTTGATGATCCGTCCACATAGAGATGCCAAGGATGATCAAGTCCTCTCGTCGGATCTGGTGGGAAAGTTAGTTCGACTATAAAGTCGGCTAATGCTTGCCCTTTGATCGCTGTTCGAGGAGCATAGGTCACCCCGAATTGGCTAATCTCCAGTGACCATCTTAAAAGACGACCTGCAGTATCGGGGCGATGGAGAATCTGCCTGAGCGGGAAAGTTGTTAGAACTTCGACTTGATGGTCAAAGAAGTATGGTCGTAACTTTCTCACGCTCATAACCAAAGCATACGCCAGCTTTTTGGTTGGAGCATATTTGATCTCTGCCTCGTGTAAAGCCTGGCTGACGTAATATATAGGTTGGTGAAATTTGCCGTCTTCGCGCACCAAAACAGAGCTGATGGCAACTTCTGATGCGGCTAAGTATAGAAAGAGCTTTTCTTCCGGGATTGGTTTTGATAGGATTTTGACATCTCCCAGGTATTCTTTAAGTTGATCGAAGGCCGCTTGGCAGTTGTTAGTCCATGCAAACTTTCCTTTTTTGACGGCCTCGAAGAATGGACGGCATTTGTCCCCTGACCTGGATATGAACCGGTTCAATGTTGCTAGGCACCCGGTGAGTCTTTGCACCTCTTTCACCGAACGTGGTGGTTGCATATCCATGATGGCTTTAACCTTTGAAGGGTTGGCCTCAATTCCCCGCTGGCTAACAAGATGGCCCAAGAATTTCCCTGAGTGAACTCCAAAGCTGCTCTTCTTTGGATTCAACTTCATGTTATAGTGTCGAAGAATTTCGAACACTTGAGTCAGATGTTGAAGATGGTCTTCCTTCTTGGGACTTTTGACTACAATATCGTCTACATAGACTTCCACCGTGTCTCCGATTTGTTGGTCAAACATCTTGTTCACCAGCCTTTGATAAGTTGCCCCGGCATTGATGAGGCCGAAGGGCATTCTCTTCCAGCACAACAAGTTTTTGTTAGTGTAAAAAGCTGTGCTTTCTTGATCGTCAGGATGCATTGGGATTTGATGATACCCTGCAAAAGCATCCATGAATGTTAGCATTTCGTGACCCGCAGTGCTGTCCACCAATTGATCGATGTGCGGGAGAGGAAAGTTGTCCTTCGGGCATGCTGCATTCAGATCTGTAAAATCTATGCATAGCCTCCAGGTCCCATTTGGTTTTCTTACGAGTACTGGATTTGCTACCCATTGTGGACAGAGTGCCTGTCGAATGAGATCGTTGTCTAGCAACTTCTTAACTTCTTCATTCAAGGCTTGGTATTTGTCTGGGCCGTACTTCCTTCGTTTTTGATGGACGGGCTTTCTTGCTTGATTTATGTTCAGCTTGTGGCAAGCATGTTTTGGGTCTATCCCCACCATATCTGCATGAGACCAAGCAAAGACATCTAGATTCTTGGTGAGGAACTCCTTCATTCGGGATCTATAAGGCTCTGGGAGCTCAGATCCTATGAATAATTCAAGATCTTCGTTATCGGGATTAACTTTGAACGCCTCCAGCTCTTCGACTGGAGTCGCTCGTCATTTTTGTCCCTTCCAACGGGGATCAAGTATGGGTTCCTCAGGGTTGGAATCATTTTCGATGTTCATGGGCTCTGCCCCCAGGCGGGGTTCTAGATCATCAGTTGGCTCCGTCCCATTATTGTTCGTTTGTACTTGGCCCTCCAAGTCCCCCACTGAGGGTTGTTCGTCATCACCCCTTTGTTGTTCGTCAGATGGAGGTTCCTCGCGGGTGGTAACGAGTTGTTCGTCCAACACTTGCTCGTTCAAGTGTTGTTCGTCCGTATCCCCGTGGCCGTCTATGTCCATCATATTGTTCAGTATTGATGGTTCGCCGACGGGATAACTTGTTGTTTCCATCATGGATATTTGTACAAATTTTGCTCGTAGTTGTTGAATGCATTCTCGTGCTCTCCGTTGGTCTCCTTTAATTGTGCCTGCTCCACTGGCTGTTGGAAATTTCAAACAATAGTGGTAAGTGGAACACGCAGCTTTAAATTCATTGAGAAAAGGTCGGCCAAGAAACCCGTTATAGGTCGACTCCTGGTCTACAACCAAGAAATCTACCATTCTTGTTATATTTCTTTCGGGTTCATTAGCCGTTACAAGTTGTACTGCTAATGTTACAATTCCCAACGGTGTTGTCACAGCATTCCCGAAGCCTATGATTCTATGTGTTGTATTTCGAACATAACCCGAATAATCTCCCAGATTATCGAGGGTCTTCTTGAATAAGATGTTGGTGTAGGCTCCGGTGTCCACCAACAGTCTGTGGACTCTGGTCCCCATAATCTTGGCGCAGATTACGAGTGAATCATTGTGCGGAGTTAAGACGCCTTCAAAGTCTTTTTCGGTGAAAGTTAATTCTGCCGTTTGTATGATAGACGGCTTAACTCCCATTTCTTGTACTTGGCCAATCGCTCGTAGCTCCGCTTTCCTCTTTCGATTAGAGTCGGGTGGTTGTCCATCAAAACACCCTCCCGCGGGACCTGCGGGTTCCATCATGAAAAGATCTTCTAAAGGTTGAGCTGGTATACTGGGAACTGGTCGCCCGGGTCTATTGTGTTGGAGTTATACGTGAAAGTATGCTTTTACTTTGTATAACTCGTGTATCAAACACTCGTTTATGAGAATAATTCTTTTATCGCATTTGCTTTAGTTATGATTGAATGTTGAATTTCTATTGCAAACCGTTCAATATATAGTACGTGTTACATAGTAGTTAATGTGGTGATACCCGATCACGGAAGACGACATTAACAGTTTACTTGTAACTAAACGTACATTTTCACGGCCTAGGTGGAATTGAACAATCCACCGTGAAAGGTCGATGTGTAAGGCTCAGATTGGTCTGTCTTGACCAAGAGATTGCACTAGCACATTTAGTATGTGTTGAAGAGGTCCTACAGCGAGGATAAATTCTTCTGTTCTGAAAGGTGAAGAATTAGACCTCAGTGGTTGTTGATTTCTTAATCTCCGTCACTTAAATAGGACTGTGTGTGCTTAGTAGTTACTGCTTTGATTCATGTTGGGTGAGAATCATTGTGACTTCGAACTTTGTGTCTTGGGCAGTAATATTAATCATACGACGGTTGCTAAGATTTAATACGGAGAAACGCGTGCGAGTACGGCTCGTGTGATTAGTCCCCTTGGTGGGCTCAGAAGTTTTATTGTACCAAATCTTGCAAGTGAAGAATTAGTTTCTTCGGTACGAATAATAATGTTGAGCTGTCTTTACTCCAAGGTGAAAGATGTTAATTAATTTAGAGCTATTCAGAAGCTTAATTAATTAATGGACTTGTTAATCTTAAACGCGGGAAATAATAACCGGGAGCCCATATTATCGTAATATGGATTAAGATGGATAGTGCAATATTAATTTATTAGTGGTAATAATTAATATTAATGGGCTGAATTATATTGGGGCTCAATATTGAAATTCAGAAGTCCATTAGGAGGTCCAATCTTAATTCTCCTTAAGGCCCCTCAAGTAGCCCATTAAGTAGCCCAATAATGATAAGGTGATTAAAATAAAAAGAATATATTATGCTGATTTTTCTAAGTAAAAATCGAAAATTGCAAGATAAGAAGAAAAAAAGATTTTGTTGATTTTCTTGAAAAGATATTATGGAAGATATGTATTCTAGAAGTACAAGAATATCTCATATATTCAAGAAAATCCAAATCTTGGTTTTTCATCCTATTATTTTCGAAAATTACACCTAATTAGGAGGGTGGGATTTTTGTGGAATATTTTATTTTGGAGAAAAGAATATATGAGATATATTCAAGATTTCTTAGAAGCTAAGAAAAGATTTTTTTCCAAAGCCCATATTTCATTGAAAAAATCGGCCACCCTAGTCCTATAAATAGGGGATGATTATTTCATCCCCAAGAACATAATTCCATGTGTTGGAAAAATCAAGAGCATAGATATTTTTTCTTTTTCCATAGTTTATTAAATTACTTGAAAGCATCTCCCACCGGTGATCAAGTAAGGCGAAAGGGAAATACTTGAGAAGGTTTTTGGGTTGATAAAGCGAGATCGTGATTGTCCCGTTTATTCAAAGGCCAATTCTACAAGAGGTACGTTAATCGCATATTTAATTGTTTATTCCGCTTAATTAAATATGTGAAATTAATTCAACATGCATGATGATAATTAGTTGTTGGAATTATTATTTGAATTAATTAGGATTAATTCATGCTAGTAATAATTGTATTTAAATTCGTATTTAAAATTCATCCCGAATAGATTCCGGGCACCCCTATTTTACCAACATGTTGTTTTTCTGAGGTTGACCATTCTCTTCGTCTTCTGAGTTGTTCTCCCGGGTTCTTTTCCCAGGTTGCCTTTTAACGAAATCGGAGAGCTTTCCCTCCTCATAAAATCGCCAGAGTTGCTTAAGCAAATCTCGACACTCACTCGTAAAATGCCCCACACTTTGATGGTAGGCACAATACTTGTTTGGGTTGAGTTTGCCAGTATCCTGACGGATTTTACGTGGTGGGGAAAGTAACTCTTTCTCCTTTACGTTCTCATACACAGTATCAACTGATACTGTCAATACTTGGTTCAATTTTTCTTTCAAATCCGATCCTTCGGTGAATGCTTTCATATTTTTTGGGACCCTGTAGCTTGTCCCGACGGGCTTTTTGTTATTCTCCTTAGGATCAGCTTTATTCTCCCCCAAATTTGTTTGTAGGGCCTCGTGCATGGAAACGAAAATGCCAGCTTGGTTTCTGAACTCGGCATAAGTCTTTGGGCTCTTTAGACGTACCTCCTTCCATAACTTCGACCCTTTTTTCAATCCGGCCATCACAGCGACGATCTTTGTATCTTCGCTCACCGGTTCTCCTTCTAGCAAAACTTTATCGAATCTTTCCATAAACGCCCGGTCAGTTTCATCATCATTTTGCCTCAAATCTGACAGCCGGTGTTTTTGGGAAAGATACGACCCCGCCGTTGAAAAGTGAGAAAGAAATTCTCGACTTAGTTGGACGAACGAGTGGATTGATGCCGGCGGCATTGATGAAAACCACTTGTGAACCCGATCGCCCAATGTTAAAGGAAAATTCCGGCATTGGGTGGCATCGCTGGCCCCCACGGAGACCATGTAGTCCGTATACTTCGTTAAGTGGACCCGGGGGTCGGCGATGCCTTCATATTGAATGCTAGCCGGAAATTGAATATTTTTCTGTATCGGGGCCTTCAAAATGTGAGCTGCTAAAGGTGAGGATGGCATGCTGGTCGTTCCCATCCCCCTCTGTTGGTCTAGTTGCCCCTGCATGTTCTCCACAGCCCTCCTTAGGCTTGATAATTCATCAAGAGGTGCCCCCTGACTTGGAGGCTGTTCGGCGAGCAAAGGCATTAACCTTTCTACTCGTCGCAGTCCCTCGCTTGGAGTGGGCACTTCCTGGGCTTGCCTCCTAATGTTGTTCGCCGCATTTGGCCCTAGGCGCCTAAAGGCTGACTGGGAGAGTCTTTCATGGACTGATGGGCGAGGCTGTTCAAAAGTTGCTCGCCCATCTTCTGCTCCCCGGCGAGCAGCTTCCCGTTGGGGTTGGCTAAGCCTATCTTGGGCACTGGAACGTGTTGTTCCATGGCTAGACATAGTTGTTCGTCCGCGACCAGACTCAGCCTGTACTTCTCTTTGGTCGACCACCTTGGCCTTTCCCTTATTCCGTCTGACTTGGGCACTATCAACCTCTCGCTGTTCGCCCCTAGTAGTTCTAGGTCTAACAACTTCTAGGGACTTGTCCCTTGGCCTTGCTTGTGTTGGCCTAACCTGCTCTTGTTGCCTCTGGAGGGCCTGGAGAGCAGCTATGGTTTTGGCCAACTCGTTGGGGTTGTTCGCCAAAGCCTCCATCTCAGGGGGGAGGTTATGTGTTATGGCTGTATGTTGCGACCTGTTCGCATGTCTCGGGTTACGGTCCTGGTGGTCGGCCGACGTGGCCCGGGTCTGAGATGCTCTTTTTGACAAACGTGATCCTTGGGTCTCTTTAGATTGAGGCATTTCAATTTAAATTACTTCTTAATTTATAAACTGAAGAACACCAAGAACACTTTTGTTTGTATCTTCAAATATTTCTTGAGATTTTTTATGAATCTTCAAGTTTTCAACTTGAAGTTCTTGAGTAATCACACCTAACCAGAGGTTCGTCCCTCCTTCTAGCGCCAAATTGTTGGTGAACGAATCTAATCGTAAGGATTAGTGGCTGTTTTAATCCGTTTTTACGTCACCAATCAATAACGTGTGATTGATTACCACCGTAAATGGTAAATCGGGGTATGAATTTATCGAATTTGTAAATTCGGTAGTCGAAATTGGACTTATTTCGTGTGTGTGTGAGTTTGGGTGTGTTTGTGTGTATTTTTGTCTGAAATTCGAAAATTATATCTAAATGAGCTGGAGAACAACTATTTATAGAGGCTAGCAAGCATGAGGTGCTACTGACTCTTGGTCTCCCTAACTTGCATGCCTGACATATGTCCTTTGACCTTAGTTTGACCTTATCTAAGCTGAATCTTAGTTACAAAGTCTTCTTTTGGGCCTTATCTCGGACTCATTGTTGTTCGCCTAGGTCGGCTTGACTGATCTTGATGTCCCTTCAACTGAAGGTTGTTCGCCTCTTGAGGGTGTACTTTGGAAGTTGTTCGCCTTATGGCTTTGTTCAGCTTGGCTTTGGAATCTTTGTCCTTTGTTCACTTGTACACTTCTTTGACTGTTTGTTATATCATAGTTTGACCAAGTTGTTCGTCATTGATGACTTCACAGTTGGCTCATTCTTGGTCTCGGGTCTAAATACCTGTTCGCCCATTAGTTGTTCGTCGGGGAGTTGTTCGTCACTTTATACACCTCTAAAATTGGTAGATGCACCCCAACTTGATTTTCTTTGTTGATCACCCTTGATTTGAGGTTGGCTCTTCATAATCCTTGATGTAGCTTTAATCCTTGTTCGCCATTTATTGACTTATGTTCGCCTATCAACATATCCAAAACCTCACCCTCTCACCCCTCTTTCTCTCTCTAGCCATTTTTTCCTTTTCAGTACACTACAATTCTTAAGAGACCTATTCATCAATATTTGTCGAGTACAGTAATGAAGGTTGAGTACCACGATTCCTCCATATCTATACTTCATTAAAAAGAGACATGCTTATGGGAAACATTTTCGGACGTTTGTACCCTTGTCTTTTTTTTTCCTTAGGCAGTTTAGCCCTTGCAAAACATGTTTCTTTATGCAGTTTAGCCCGTCACTACTCAACATGTCTTTTATTCTTCTCTCCCACTTTTGCATCTGCTATGTTTTGGCATTAATCAAGTCGTTTTCTGACTTCTCCCCTTCTCTATGATATGTTCGATTCTTCACACATTGACTTTTCATTTCCATTGTGATATTCATCTTAATTCAATCAAATTCGTGTCAATGGATACCATTGAATCTTGATGGATGCTGAAGATGCAGTGAGTCGGTCGATCCGGTTAACGGTTTTTATGTTTCCTCCGGCTTCAAGTATTTCTTCGTCAAATTGGTGTTTGTTTCTGCAATTCATCGCTGCCTTTAGGTGAATTTCGATTCCGCCAAAATTTTGTGTATGCTTCTGCAATTGATTGCTGCAACGGGTTCTATTTTGTTAATTCTATTCCATCAAAATTTTGTGTATGTTTCTGCAATTGATTGCTGCAACGGGTTCTATTTTGTTTAGATTCATGAGTTTGCATTTTGAATTTAGTTACCCAAAAATTATAGATAAGAATTCATGTGTGTGATAAATTTCTACGGTGAAGCATTCTAGATGAGTCTTTTTTCTATCTGATAAATTTCTAGCCTTCTAGGCCTTTCCTCTCCAAACCTCCCAAAATTTTCCCAAAAATGAATTAGGGTCAACTTTCCCTCTCACTATCAAAACGATAGTAAGATCTCCAAACCCCGTTTTCCGTGGCAGCCCCCTCGGAAGTAGCAGACACCTGGAAACGGATCCTAGGGCTATGGAACATGGATTTGATCAATTTCGTAAAGGATAAAATTTATTGAACAGCGGAGAGAGGGATGAAACAGGATAGTGAGAAAGTCAGCTCTTAATTTACTTATCATGATGCTGCAGCACAACCCTTTTGGACCTCAACTTAGAGCAGCTTCTTTTGAGGCAACTCTTGAGCAGTACAAAAAAAAAAGTTGAATGAACTCTAACCAAATTGTCCTCCGAAAAATTCAGATAGCCAGCTGTCAAATAATGAGGTATCAGGTAAAGTTAGTAATGCAAATTTGACCGCATTATATTGGAATGAATTAATACAAAGATGAATCGGCCATCGCAAAATTTGCTTCTAGATTCTTATATTTGCTTTGAGATTCCATCTTCGTTACTATATTTGCTTCTAGATTTCACCGCAATTTTTTTCCAACTTTTTTGAAGTCATGGATTCCGATCTGTGGACGATGCGGCTGGTGGGGGCAAAGAGGCAATTTAATTTGCAGAACCACCACCTCATCAACTGCAACCAAGCAGCCACCTCTCGATTCGGTTAGTTTCTTGCGTTTCATGCTATTATTGATATTAATTTAATTGATGGTAATGACTTTTTTTTGTTGAAAATGGTGTATTTAAAAAGATCGGTTTCATGTGGAGGATTTTGAGGTGGAGGAAGAGGTCCGGCCCAATTTGGCTTGCCCCTATTGTGGCGAGGACTATGATATTGCTTCCCTTTGCCTACACCTAGAGGCTGATCACCCCTATGAATCCAAATCCACCAGTTCATTTCTCTTCTCATCCATTTAATTTCTTTATTTACAATGATATGATTAATTTTATTTGGTACCATTTGTATGATGCTTTGTTATGTTCTACTTTTCTTGGTGGTGAAAAGAAAATTTGTTAGTATTCCCAAATTGGTTAATTTGCTTATTCTATACCATATTATTTACAAAAATATAATTTTACATTCATAGTAAGCAAAAGGTACAAATTATTATGAAATGCCAAATGGATATAAAATGGAATGAGATATTACTAATGATGCAAATTATTCGGAGTTATATAAGTTGTGACCCAAAATTTGTTAATTGCTGGAGGTTTGTCATGTTGCCTCAGCTAAAGTAGTGAATGACATGCTAAGTCATATTTATGGTGCAGCACGGGCATTTGTTCAAGATATCATTTTCGTTTTCTCTTATTATTTCCATACAAGATGCTTTTGAAGTCTTTAACTTATAGAATTACGTGCAGCACAGACTAATACTTGACTGCTCTGTGCGGCATACACGATGCTTAAGGGGAAGTCAGCATGGTTAATTTGATTTCAGGGAAGCAAAAAAAATTGCATTTTGTAAGATGGAGAGGTGGAAGAGGCATCCAAGAATCAGGATAATTTGATTGATAGTTGTTTGCCACAGGATAACGAGACACATCAGGTGGATAATACTATACCAGATGTTGGGAATGTAGAGCAAACCCGAACCTTGGTTGCTTCACTGGAATCGGACTTTAGATTCTCAAAGTGAAAATATCGGTATCAATAGCTTAAATTTGCGAACATATCAATGTCGAATATTGATATCGGTAAATTTTAAAAAAACTAAAAACTTAATAACAAACTTTTAATGCATAAATTTAACAATAGAATTTGAATAAAATTTACATTTATGATATTTATCAAAATTGTTGGCTCAATCAGTTGAATTGCATTATCTGATGGGTGGTCCATGTTGGTTTTTCATAGTCAGGTCTTTATAAGTGATCTTAAACATTTTCATTTATCTTCTATTTTCAATCATTTCTATACTCTTACTGTTCAATTTGATTTGCCTAGAATGCTCCTTTGTGATTACAGCTTCTTATATGGGTAGTTAAAGTTTTTTACATATTACAAATTCAATAGGCAAGAGCACTGCTATTAGAATCAAACAATCGGGTAGAGCTTGATTCTTTGCATGTTGCAAATAATCATATTAAAAAAATGTGCAAGGATAATTTATTTCATTCTAGCATTTGGTGTCTTGCATTAAGATTGATTTTGTATTTCTTAAGATTGGTATGTTCTATATTACTTAGTTACAAGCAGGTGGATAATAGGAAATAAGAGATCAAAAGCTTAGAGTCGTGTGCTCTTTTATCATTTTGTTCTTCGACCAACACCCTAAAACTTGAGGAGATTATGGTAAATCTCTTGGTAGGATAGATGGAAGATGCGTAGTAGGATGGTTATACTATTGCATTAGAAACAAGGAATGCAATATATATAGAAGTTTTTGTGGAAGAAGCTTACATGTTATCTCCAATTTTGTTTGCTTTTTCATTTGTGCTTTATAATATGGTATTCTCAAGACACCATATATATATATATATATATATATATACTGACTTGACTATATAAATCTGCATTTAATATTTTATTGTGTTACTTTACATATATGATTAATTTGAGATTTTGGACCGCCAAACCTATTGATTTTCTTTGTTGAGCTCACTAAAATATCTGACAGAGTATAACACTTATATACACACCATTACCAAATAGAACCAAAAAGAAGTTTATTAAATTGAGCAGATTTTGAGCTTACTAATCTTATCTTCTAATACGTCTAATCTCAACTTGTAAAGAAGAAAAAAATATTCAAAGCAATTTTACCTTATAATTTGAATAAGGCATTATTCATTGTCCTATTAGTTCATATACTTATGATGTTTCTTTTCTTTCTACTATTTTTTGGAATTAAATTTAGATTTGATGCTAGCAAGAATATAACCCTTATGTATTGATTTTAACAATGTAATCTAATTGGTTAATTATAGGTAGTGGACAACAGGATACAAATGTATTGCTAGATGTCAAACCATTTCCTCCTCTTGTGCTACTCTGCATTTTCATTTTTAGTTGGTAAAATGTATTAGCAATATTAAATGTCTTTATACAAAGGTTTTGGTTTAGTGAGACATGGAAAGTTCCATGTATCTTTTCCAATTTTTCAATAACGATTTTTTGAACTGTTATTTTAAATTATTTTCTTTGTTCATGTTAATTTTATAATTTTGTTTAATAGAAATTGTGCACAAGGGTTTAAAAGGTTTAAGATATGAGTATTGGAGAGAATTTTCGTATTGCTATATATGAGAATAACATTGGTAGCAATGGACAAAAGATGAAAATAGTCTTGAACACTTATTGAAAACTTAAAATGCACATTTCATTGTTATCACTTTTTACACTGATGCATGAATTTCTTATTTTGTTTATTTATGTTTATTAAGATGTTGGGTTCAAAAATAATTCTTCTTCAACTATTATAGATCTCGAGCACCATTAGATTTATTTAATTTATGAATCAAGTCATGTTCAAGTTACATATACAGATTGTTTCCATAAGTACAAATTTGTCAAGTATAAAATTGTGATAGAAATAGTTTGTAATATAATTTTTTTACGCCAAAGTTTAATGTAACAAAATTCAATCGCTTCTTGCATACTACTTACGTACAACGTGCAACGCACGTGCTAAGAAGCTAGTTCAATAAGTAATATTAGTTGACGGTTATTAATATTTAGTTCTGTTAATATATATAAGCCACACTTAGTTCATTTTATTATTTTTAATTAAAATATATGATTGCAAATAAACTCCTTTTTCTCTCTTTCGCATTCATTCATTGAAGAATGATTCTTATTCATGAATGATCAGTATTGAGTCACCAAGTCGTTACCATCTCAGCCAAGGCGTTTATAGCACAAAGTCATTTTTCCATTTGGTAAGTCCTTTTGGCTCGCACAAATGGGCCCGGAAATGGAGAAATGAGATAACAAACAAGTTGTTACTTGCAAGGATGAAAAAATCGCGAAATTTCGCCGATATTTCGCCGATATTTCGGTTTTTTGGAGGTCTCGATATGGATATCCACCGGAACGAGATTTTTTCCAAAATATCGGTAAAATATCGGGAAATATCGGTAAATATCGGGAAATATCGGTATCGATATCGATATCGGTGAGCTGTAGTTCAAAATTTGCAAAATATCTGGAAATTTCGAGGAAATATCGGCGAAATATCGGTAAAAATCGGGAAAATATCGGTAAATATCGAAAAAAATCTCACTTTTTTGTTTATTGTCCATGAATATTATTTTAAATCTTGAGAGACTTTAGTCACTAAAAATCACTATTTATTAAAAAAAATTGCAAGAAAAAAGTTTCAACATGCTTAGTTGCATTGTTTGTATTGTATTAAATTATTATGAACAACTATTATATCATTTAAGACTGTTAAGTAATTTATTTTTTTATATATTTGTCATAAACAATTCATTTTATTTGAGTTTAAATTAAATTTATATGTATTAAAGTTATATATAATATACCCTAAAGTTTCATGTTAAATTTCCATCATTTTAATAAAATTTCCATCAATTTTCTATTTTTTTTACCGATATCGATATTCGATATCGATATTTCCATCGATATATCCGTAAATTTAAGGTACCGATATTTCCACCGATACCGATATTTTCATCCTTGGTTACTTGTGACTTGTGAGTATACTCTTCGTCCACGAGGTTCGTTTACAAATTTTTTTGACCATAACTTATTCACTCAAGTGGCAGAGTTGAAAGTAATTTCACCACAAATATATACTCCCTCTGTTCATAAAAAATAGGTTTGTTGTTTTCTGTACGGTTATTAAAAAAATTGATATAATATATAAAAAACAAAAATATTGTGTCATATCAAGTACTGAATAAATTATTTTAAAAATAATATGTATGTATGTTGAAAAATGTTGATAAAGTTTGTTATTTTTATTTTAGGCAACATAACTATTTTTCATGGACAACCGAATAAGACAACCAAACTTATATTTTGTGGACGGAGGGAGTAGTATTTTCCTTCTCTAATAGATACTCCCAGCGTTTTTATTTAATTGTCTCATTCTATTCAATTTTTTTTTTATCACTGTATCAATATTTATGTAAATTTAACTAATTTTTTTCAATAAAATATCCTTAATAAGTAATATTCACTGTAGTCTGTATATATTTAATATAAGTATAATAATTTTTTGATACACCAATCAATGAAAATTTTGGTATTTGTGAATAATCAAAGGGTGTAATAGTGTTAAATTATGTGGATGACTAAAGTATTGACCTTCACTTTTCAACATTTGACCGTCATTACCCAGATTTAACTATAAAACCACCACTTAATTTTAATTAATTAATTAAAATGCGAAAATAATTGAAGCCTTGTTCCTTTTCTGTGTGTTGAGGTTGGAAACAGACACCATTTCATCCAATTCAAGTATTCAATAATCAGATATCCCCGCTACTTATGTATCTTGTACGAAGAAACCGTGGTGTGGGTAGCCAACAGAGATAAACCCCTCAACCTCAACCATTATATCTGACGACGGAAACCTGGTGCCATCAATGGAAGAACTAATCAAACCGTGTGATCTACCAATATTGCCCCTACTGGCTACTACTCCAATTGAAGAGTTGCCATTATTCACTTTCGAGACTCTTAGATTTCATGAAAGCAATCTTCTCTGGAGGGGTGGTTTTGGTCCTGTTTGTTTACAAGGTACTATCTTTATTACCTGCCTCCATCCCTCCTTGCTTTCGTGGTACAACAAAAGCTGACAATAATGGTTTTCTTAAAGGGAAACTGGCAAATGGGAAAGAAATCGCAACGAAGAGACTTTCAGAAGCTTCTGGACAAGGAGTTGAAGAATTTACAAATGAAGTGATTGTGATATCCAAACTCCAACATCGAAATCTCGTCAGATTGCTGGGATGCTGTGTGGAAAAGGAAAAGGAAAAGGAAGAGAAGATGTTGATAAATGAATACATGCCTAATAAAAGCATGGATGTTCGCTTATATGGTGACTTCAAAATCAATTTCTGTCAGGTGGCATTTATTTCTCACACCCCTTAAGTCAAATGCCTTTGAATCTCAATTCTGAACTCTAGAATACTGTGGATCATACAAAATGAGGACTTCTGCTGATTTTGAGTACACCAATGGAAAATGGGGCTGTAAAAACATAAACGGGCTAATTGGGCTAGTAAATCATGTGTTCCCTCACCTCAATTCAATTTTATTAGTCCTGTTTTTCGTTTCATATATTTTTGTCATATATTGGATTTTATAAACAATCAATTTATTTATAAAGAGTATATATAAAATGAAATTGGTTCATGCATGAATCATTAAAAAGTAATATTACTTATTTTCACTAAAAAATATTATATATTTCAACTAAAGTGTATTAGTTGTTATTACTGAAAAATCTTAGTCTATTTTCAGTAAACAAGTAATACTTCTCAGTGAAAATAATTAATATTCTTATATGAAAACAACGAATACTCTTTAGTTGAAACCACTAATATCCTTCGAAGGTATATAAGAACTATTTTCACTTTATACTTTTTCTATCATAAATAAACTTTACACTACCTCTAACATATGATAAAAAGTAAAAGGAAAAAAAAAACTAATAAATCACATTAGAAATGCCACTATACATATATATTTTATATAAATCTATTATTTTTATAATATAAATAAATTTGAAATGTCCAAAGATCGGTCGTTTTCTCAGACTTCTTCAGGTCCTCTATATTCCAACAGGGAATGCTGCGGAACAGAAATAGTCATATGTCCATGTTGGACACAAACTGATATGCGCACCCGCAAATGTAATAATAACACATAAATAAATTTAAATAATATATATATATATATAATATATACATATATATATATATATAAAAGTAGAAGTGGGGAGAGAGAAAAAGTTGTTATTATTGGAGCAAGTGAAGTCCACTTGCTTTGTGGTGCAATGGTGAGTCTCACTCTCCATTAAAGAAAGTTAATTAAATTTACCATTTTTTTTCTTTTTTATTTTGCACATAATTCCAAAATTATTTAAGCTATTAATTTTAAATTTATTTTCGAATACACTATATATCAAAAAGAAAAACCATATTTAAATTATTTATTTTATTATTTTTAAATTGTTTTTTTATTGAATTTAAATAATTTTAAATATGATGGATTGAATTTAAATAATTTTTATTTAAACTATATAAGTTTTGTTAAATATTAAAATTATTTTATGAATTTTAGTATTTGTTGTGAATTTAATACATAATTAAACAATTGTAATACTCACATAATATACAATATAATTTTTATATATTAATTGATTTATGGATTAAATAAATTAATTAAATTTTTATATAATCCATAATGCTATTACACATTTAAACTTTATAATATTCAATCCGTACATCGCACGGTAGAAACACTAATTAATTAAAATAATTCCTGCTTACCCCAACCTTTTTTTTCTTTCTGAATTTAATTTTATATGGCCCAGAAAGATACTGGGCCAAACCTCCTTTCTCTAACAATTAAGCCCAAGCCCATTGGTTTTTTCCGAAAGACGAAAGGGCGAAATACCACTAAATATTCATCTCGATCAATCCTTTCCTTATCCTATCTTCTCCTTTCTCCTCACTGTGCGTTCAATCGCTCCATTTCTGCAATTCGCAATGGCTTCGACGCTATCCTACGCCGCCCTTCGCTCCCCTACACCCTCCGCCGCTTATCCTACGCTCCCCTCAGCTACCTTCCCTAAACAATCCCTCGACTTCCCCTCCAAATCCTCCCCCAAACTCCTCCGCCGCCGCGCCCAATTTCTCCGTCCCCTCGCCGCCGTCGAGGCTCCCGTAAAGGTCGTCGAACTCGGCGATGAGATCTCAAACCTAACCCTCGCCGACGCACAGAAGCTCGTGGAGTACCTCCAAGACAAGCTCGGCGTATCCGCCGCGTCGTTCGCCCCCGTCGCCGCCGTAGCTGCTCCGGCGGCAGCGGAAGCCGCGGCCGTGGTGGAGGAGAAGACAGAGTTCGATGTTGTTATCGAGGATGTGCCGAGCAGCTCGAGAATCGCCACCATTAAGGTAGTTAGGGCGTTGACGAGCTTGGCGTTGAAGGAGGCGAAAGAATTGATTGAAGGATTACCCAAGAAATTCAAGGAAGCAATATCCAAGGAGGAGGCTGAGGAAGCTAAGAAACAGCTGGAAGCGGCAGGCGCTAAGGTCGCCATTGTCTAAATCTGCAGTTTTCTGTTAAAAAAATTGGATGTTTAATTGCTTGATTTGATTTTTGTTTCATCTGGTAGCTGTAGATGCAGACATATTTGGGATTGTGAATTATCAAAACAAAATTAAGTTCAATTTTATCTAAATTCAGTGCTAACACCCCTTTGTGGTCATTTTGAGCTAAAAAGTGCACCATTCGGCAATTTAGATGATATTTGGTGAAATCCTGAACATGATCATGTTTTGTTGGAATTTATGATAAGGTGAAATCCTGAACTAGGTAAATTTCATGTATTCCAAAAAACTTCGTATCTTCAGAAACATATTGTGTTCAACATGTTGATCTCTCACATTCAAATTGATGTCTTTATTTGAGGCATAACTAAGAGAAACAAATAGTAAAAAAAAAATTGATTTTTGTGTACACTCAAGTGTTCGTGGATGTTATGCACTTGAATTTTTTGAGTTCAATTTTAAATAAATTTTGATTTTTTAAAATTTAATTCACTTAATGAGCTTTGAAAAATTAAAATTGATTTGAAAGCTCAAAATCTAGGTGCATGTATATATCTGGATGCATACAAAAGTTTGTAGAAAAAAAGAAAAAATTGAACCTGTATCCACGGAGAAAGTAGGATTATCTATTAAATTCTAATAGGTATCCAAAATCTCATTTCTAGCTAGCTAGTAAATTCATCGACACTATTTTGTTGGGTAACTCTATCCCCATACACAAAGGAAAAACAAAACATAAGAGAAATAATCTTAGAATAAAAACAATAGTCACAACACAAAAATTTAACCGGAAAATTTTAAAATCATAGAAAAACAAGGGAACACGAAAAAATACCATTATATGATTTTTTTTTTTTTTACAATCACATGGACTCTCTCTCTCTCTCTCTTAAAGGGCATTCTTAGACATTTCCTTGTCCATGAGACAAGTGATCTCCCACGGAGGCTGAAGTCAAGCCCTGCAAGTGCGACGAAATGAAAACTTTGTAACTGTCCTAGGCGGATTATACTAGAAATAACATATGAAAACATGCATCTAGAAAGCATGGTAAATAGAAAATAGACATCTAAAAGTCCAGTGGACCTTTGCATGATTTTCAGAGAGGTTGTTTGAACCATAGTGGACCTGATAGGCGATAGCTTGCCGTTTCCATGTCTTGAGTTTGACCATTGGCTCTATGAGGGGGAGCAATACCCAGGTTTAGATCTAGATCATGGTGCTCACCAACTAAAGATATCAAAGGCAGAAGAAAATTGAGTAAACCAATTACCAAGATAACGAAATACCACAAGAAAAGGACCTTCATGGAGAAAACAGTATGCTGCCTCGGAAGCTTAATTCCTCAGTGTTATTGCCCCAGACAAATTACCATAACTAAAGATTGGAGGATTTCATCAATTTTGACGTTGCAGCTTCTGTCTCAGTGTCAAACAATCCAAGATATATATACCTGCAAGCAAACATTGCCAATGATGACGAACATTCTTGCTCAAATTCTAAAGCTACACTATATTGAACAATCAATGGCATCTTACTTCTTGGCAAGAAACTGCCCCATCCAGCTTAGAGAAATTATCAACTCAGATACATAGTATGCACGCCAAACCATCATAATCGCTGATGTAGAAATTGATGTCGGCATCAACTCCACGGAATTTAATTGCTGCTCTGTCGTATGCCCTGCGATAGAACCAAAGTATTCAAAGAAAATTAAACAACCAACACTACTACCTCATAATAACTGCCAATCAACAACAGATAAGACTAGCTTACCTCGCTGCAGCATTTGCGGTAGAATTTCAAGTCCATTTCACAGTTAAATTCCAAAATACCAGTGCACCTAAAGTAATAAAGAAAAGTATACTTATGATTTAGATCGAGCTGCTTACCCAAATAAACTTGTTTACCACATAGGAAACCTACATTACTCTATGCAAAATATTCCAAGTAAGAAATCGACAACGAGCTACGAGAACTTCCAGCATCCAGTATTTACAAATCCTTAGTAGCAACACTCATCACAATAATGAACTTAATAATTGACTCACACATAATAGATATGCAAATGTAGAGCAAATTAATAGATACACAATCTGGGGGGATATATTTGACGATTAATTTGTATATGTAATATCATGTATCTATCTATATTTATTAAATATATAATAACGTTAACCGGCTTACATTTCAAAGTTATTAAATTTTTCTACAAAAATTATTGCTAAATTGAATCATTCAATTTTTCTACTAAAATTACTGCTAAATTGAATATTAATATTGGACAAGTTCAGTATATTTTATTGATTTTACTCATGCAAAATTCCATCCTTAACGAGATTGACTTATGGGCTTTCAACAAGAATTGGGGAGGACCACGGTTCTAACCTCTATGTTAAATATACTACCTGGATAAAAACACTTTTTTTTTTTCGAAAATTTGCAACATTTTCAGAAAAAAGTTCCAAAAATAAACAAAAAGTTCGAATTTTTTTCCGAAATATTGTTCATTTCATTATGTTCGAAAAAAATGTTCGAAAAAATGAAAAAAAATCGAAAAAAAAATAGTGTATTCATCCGATTAGTGTCTTTAACATAGAGGCTAGTGCAAATAACCTGGGCCATTGGGGAGACAAGAGAGGCCCATACTAGAGATTGGATTCGAGTACGAGGTAATGAAATTTAATTTGGAAGGTCAAGGTTAAATACAGTCCTATGTTTGGTGAATACAATCCCACCCAAAAAAATATTCGAATTTTTTTTCCAAAAATTGTCAAAATTTTCGGATTTTTTTTTTCCGAACACTTTTTGGTGGGGTTGTATTAGCAAAAGATAGGACTGTATATAACCATGGCCAATTTGGAAATAGCCTCTCAAAATTAAATCGGGCCGCACTTTTATTTTTTATGGTCAGGTTATTGACACTTGCTTATGTAGTAAATATACTATTCGTACCCTGTTATTCCTAATTTCTCCTCCTTTCCCTTACCTTCAATTAATTTTTTTAGTTGGAAAAGCACTACCTCTGTTCGGACTTTTTCTTTTTTTCCCAAAATTTGAGCACAAATTTTTCTAGGTAGATTGTGTTCATGTTCTAATTTATTTTTTCGAAACTTGTGGTCATACTCATGTAATTTTATACATTTATTAAAAACAATAATATGCATTAGAAACATTATAACACCAATAAAATATTACCCTACTCAACATTTAAAAAAATCTAATCTAGTTATTCAAAAATACTAAAAAACACTTATATATGTATTGAGGCATGGATGATAGTTCATCATTATCACATGAAACTTCACAACACATCCACATTCGTGAAATTTCAAGTTTTCATGTGTTTTTTTCCAAACCGTGCAACTTTGCTTGACTTTCTTCTTCAAATGGGTGGGTAACGTATTTACTAAGAAATACTTGGAGTAAAAACTGAAAAGGGCTCTAAAAAAAATAAAAATTTGGGTAGAATATTCACGACATTGAATGACATAATTTAATCATAACACTATATAATTTAACGGACTCAATTTAATCGGGGTGGAATCAATGTGCACCATAGTCCTTTGTGGAAAATCGAGTCAGGAAATTAGGAGCTCATAGGGGCTGGGAAATAACAAAAATTTAAAGCATTCTCTAACATTAAAAATATGGATGCCAGCAACCCACATTCGATAATAACATTAGGCAATTGCAATTTCAATTTCAACATGTAAAAAATAACTAGAATGGATACTTTTTTTTTCTTCAACACATGAAAATGTAATATTCCATCGTGATTTTTTCACCAAATATAGAATAGCAACGTTGTTCAAAAATAGCATGCTCTTACTTCATATTCCAACAGTAACACTAAAATTGCAGGTATATCAATATAATTTTAAATTTGAACAAGTCACAATATCTTTCATGCTTTAGTAAGAGTTGGGTGAAAAGAAAACACAGCTATTGAATATATGGTAGATGCATTTGTCGATCACACAAAAAGTAAATATTGTCTAATACAAAATTTTCCAAACTAACATCGCTTGAGAACCCATCCATGTCTTTCAAGTTTAAAGCAAAACAACAATTAAAACAAGTTAAAATAAAGTGTTCTAAAAGCTTTCAATATAAAAATCACTGGGAAACACCCAACCATTTTGTGAAGTTGTCAAACTCGGTGTAGTCGCTGTCTGAAATCATAGTCTTGTACCAAGATTTGCTGGCAGATTTAATTGCTGTTGCCTCTTCCTGCAAGAAAAAAAGACAAACATGTACACATTAAAAACACAAGTCCTTGCAAATGCGTGTAACAAGAATGATGCTCAATGAAATATAGAATAAAAAAACCAAGGAATAAATCACAAAACACACTACGCAAAAAATTCCAAAACGCATTCAACCTAGAGTTGAAATAATGCATCACAAACTAGACATTAGAGCAAATTATTAGCCACAATTGAAGTCAGCTCAGATATAAACTTCAACAGACAAAACAGAACTGCAATGATATCGACTAATGTGTTGAAATGAAACAAAGAGCTCTTCTTGAAAGATAGAGTATCAATTGACAGCAAGCCAGAACAAACCACAATTTATAAGATGGGATACATGGATAGCAAAACAGAGAAAACCACCATTTCTCATAAGGCCTATTGAGACATAATGGTACCCTAGCAACTAAATTAATGGAGGAACAATCAAACATCAATCATGAACTCTTCCGCAACTAATTAGAACATATACTGCAGTGTTGAAATTGCTGGATAAAACTAAAGCACCCATAACCCCATTTGCACCAGTAACCAAACTATGACAGAGTCTACTTGGAATTGCTTAATACTAACAAACAGGGCAAACATTACAATCCTTGCTAACTCCATATGCAAATGTACTTTCAAAACAAAACTTAAAAAACAATAATAAACTAATGGTGGATAACAAATAAATTTATCATTTACATCAAAATAACAAGGCAGCCAACAAACAAACAAATTTGACAAACAAAAATGAAACAAAATAAAAACAAGTTAACAACAAATTGAGGCGAGAAACCATACTGTATAAATAGGTAAAGATTGCAAAAACAGAAGAATCTCACAGCAGAATTATCAATATATATAAAGGCACAACCATTAAAGTTAATTAACAACAATACAAGGAAAATAAATAGAAGAAAGGGCAGTAATACCTTGGAGATGGGCTTCCTCTTCTTGTCGAGCTTCTCCTGCTTGGCCTTCACCCTCTGTGCCTCAGCCAAAAGTGCCATCCTCTTAGCAGCCTTAGCATATGGGTTCAGCTTCAACATCACATTGAGATTCTTCAATGGATTCTTCTTCAGTGGTGCTCTCTTGGTTTCCTTCTTGATCGGCTTCACAACAGACTGAACCTCATCAGAGTTGATGATTCTAGCAAGGTCAGCATTCACCATCTTGCTCCTGGGCAAGACATACCCACTCTTCTTCTCCGAAGGCTTGTCAAAAGTTCCATAAATCTCATCCAACTTTTCGAAGGCCGATTTGGTCCAGATAATAAACCTTCCGAGATGACCACCGGGAGCCAACTTCAGAAGATTGAGGCGAGAAACGTGAGCAACCTCAACTCCAGGAATGTTCCTGAAAGCCTTGGTAAGCTTCGCTCCCTCAGATCCGTACACAACGAGAGGCCCCTTCCTGGCAATATACCTACGGTTACGCATTTTCCCCTTTCCAGCACGGATCGCGTGACTATCCTTGGCCTTCTGCGCATCGGGGAATGCTCCGACTTGCTTCAGAATCTTAATAGCAGCGTTGGTCTTCTCAACAGCTTCGACCGAATCGGAAACCACCAGGGGCAATTCAGGAACTTCCTCAATCTTATGCCCACGGGCAAGGACCAAAGAAGGAACCGCTGAAGCAGCGATGGCGGAAACGACGGCGTGTCGCTTCTGAGTCACATTAACAGCCCTGTGCCAACGGCGCCAGATCTTCGTCGGGGCAAACATGCGTCCACCACGACACATGTTTCCGAAGGCTCCCTGACCGGCACGGTGGGTACCACCACCGGGAACACGGGGGATACGGGAAACGGCACGACCGGTACCCCAGGACTCGGCGGAGGTCTGGTGACCGGCGCGCTTTGAGACGGCGTAGGGTTGGCGGGAGTTGTTGGAGATTTGGCCATGGACGAATGTGACGATGTCGGGGCGGATCGCCGCCTTCATCACATCGGGAAGGTGTACCGAATTGGAAGCGGCGCCTCCGTCGGTGGCCATGTCATTCTCCAGGGATTGAACGGTGACGAGGGGGCGTGCGGCGGCTGCGGCCATTTCGGGAGGAGGGTGGATTGCAGCGCTGAGCTAGGGTTTTGGGGTGGGAATGAAATCCTAGGGTTTGAGTGAAGTGAATAATATATAGTCAGAAGCCTAAGTAATTAGGGCTACGGCCTTTTTCTATAGCGGCCCATTAGTTCGGGCCTACTCTCAGATAAGTAGGCCGAAAGTTAAACCCACATAAAATTGATTCCAAATATTTTAAAAAATATTTTCCCATGCTTAAATGATGAATCAGAAGCAGAATGCCTAATATTAATATATATCTAGTTAATATTGATTTATGGAGAAGTATAGAGTGAAAGTACCTCATGCATAAACCATTCGAAGAGTATTAATTATTTTTATTAAGAGTTATAGTTTTTATCACCGAAGGCTATTAGTTCTGGAGTATATAAATTGTTTTCACTTAATGGTGTTAGTTGTTTAATTAAAATATATTAGTTGGTTACACTAAAGAATATTAATTGTTATACTAAAAATTATTGCAGAGTGGTTCATGTATAAACCAATTTTACTCTATGGATACTCTTGATTTATTAGTGAAAGGATACCATTGTAAATTCAATTTAGTAAGTTAATTAATAACAATAAAGATATTAAAAAAATAAAAGAGAGGATAAAATAGAGAAAGAAACATCACTCTTTAATCCTAAAATTGTTCAAAATAATAATCACCACTTTTTAAATCGTTAATTTTCGAATAAAAAGGGGTAAAATCCAAAAAATTATTTTCCAAGTTACATATTTTCATTTTATTCTATGTTTACGTAAATTGTTTGATAATTTTCTTTATTGCAATTTGATGAGATTGAGCAGAAAATTAATAAATGTCATTAGGCAAAGGCAATTATTTATTCATATAATGCATTCGAGCTATTCAAATGTGCGAAGAAGGATTAAACAATAGTGAAAATATGCTAAATTTTACATAAGATGCACGAATTTCACGTTGTGGCATTAATGCCTCAAATTGCAGCTTTAGCTACTGGTAAATAATTCCCTCTCACCATATTTTGTAAAAAAAAAAAAAAAAATTGAGTGGTACAAGGGTGCAGTTTCTTTAGTTAAACAAACCATCAAGCAAAAACTTGACCTAATATAAAATGCCTACAATCAATCTTCACTATCAGAGCTGGCACCATCACTGCTATAATCACTACTGTCATCTTCAATATCAAGCTGCACGTGCCGGACCTGTATAGGCTCCGGTGCTTTGGGCAGTCCAGGCGGCGGGCCGGGCCTCGACTGCTGTTCCTCCGCTCTTGGTGGAAGAGCAAGAGAATCCAATGGCGGCAATGTGACCGGGTCTCCGGGCTTCCACCCAGGTGGGGGTAGGATAGGTAGATCACTAGGCAATTCCACAGGCATACCTGGTTTCCATCCTGGTGGAATGACAAAATTTGGAGGAATCAATCCCTGAATACCTGGTAAGTTGGCCAATGGATTGCTTTCTGCAGCAGGGGCTTCCATCAATGGCTCGATTATCTTCTCTTTGCCTTCGTCAGTTTTGGGTAAACCAATGTCCAGGTCAGCAAAAGTGTATAACTGCGATGCACGCATCTGCTCCTCTTGTGGGGCAGGAGGGAGGGCCCCGCGGAGAGGAGCCGTTCCAGCGCCGAATTCTGGGGGCGCGAAAGTTGTGTAGCTTATCTTGTGGGCATAGGACAAAATATCTGATAATTTTAGCTGAGTCTCAACAGTAGTTGTGGAAGAAGAATCATCTTTGTCATCCACTGATTTGGTTCTTTTGCGGCTTCTGTAGTTGGAATAATCGTCAACAAGAATGTCGAGGACGTGCTCGGTTTCTTTGAGTTTGTTGGCGAAAGCGAGGAGAGCAGAATCTTTTGACCGGATTTCCCGATTGAGCTTCTGTTTCGCATCTTGAAGGTCGAGGATTTCTTGAAGTTCTGCAACAGCTTCAAAGAGTTGGGTCTGAAGAGCTGTGAATTGGGCTATGACTTCTTTGGCAGAAGAAGGAGACGAGTCTGGGACAGCTGGCGCCTGGGAAGACAAGAAGGAAGGGAGGGAGCCTCGAAAGGCACTGATCCAATGGGAACGATTGGGTGAGACATCGAAGAGTTTTGAGGTGAGAGATGCCATTTGGAGGAGTATAGATTGAGCTCTAGGGAGGGGTGGTAGGAGAGGAAGGAGTGTTGAGGAAACACCAGGAGTTGTGAATTGATTCGATGTTTGTTGGGGCTGTTGCGTTTGTGAGTTTTGAGATGAAAACTTAGGCGGATTTGTGTTCTGAAGAGACGGTGAGTTGGGGTTTGGCAGGCCTAACCTGGCCGGGGATTGCACAATTTGGTGGGGAATTTGCATCATTTCAAAGTTTCTCAGGAGTAATCAATACTAACACACTGGACACATTATGTAAAGAGAACCTGTACCAACATCAAACCAAATAGTCTTAGAAATTTGAATAATCTAACTTCATCAACATTCAACGATGTAAGCAACATATTATGGCACACAGGACGCTTAATACAACACTCATGTTGGCATATCTATAAGAATTTGATGCACTTTGCCATTTGTAAAAAAAATTAATGATCTTCATTTGATACTTCCATTATGCAAGAAGATAATAATTTCTATTCTGATATAAACCATGACAGTTATCAGCAACTATATCTAAAAATCAAAGAATTTTAGGTTAAAGGCTTAGAAACAAAAAATAACTTTAAGCTGCTAAATATATTCCATTAATTCACTTAAGATTATATTATTCCACATCTTAGCACATGATAATGGAAATGCTATAATAAATTTCCTTGCAGCAATGCTTTTCAAGGTGATGACACAACATCTTACACTTACACATAAAATTTGGGCATCGGATCGGTTAGTTCGGATCCGAAATTTCAGGTACTATATTGGCCTTCCCAAACCAGTTTCAATATAGTTCGGTTAACCAAATATTGGGTACCCAAATTCGGGTATGCATTTTTTTAACAGATGAGCAGAAAAACACAATGTATGATCCCATCCTAATCCTATTCAAAAACTGTCAATTCATAAACTGTTTGTAGATGGGTACATCTACAAGTACAACCTGTCATAATCATTTCATATACTAATGAGTAATGCAATAATTCCAATTGTCCATAGTCAATACCATAAAATCCATAACAATTAAACTACAGTAGTCTCAAATCTTAATACAAAATGTTAATACATAACAAAATAGAGTTGAAGAAATAGAATCCAAGACAAAAGTAATACATAAACTAAAAACAATTCCACTTCAAGTGCAATGGTAGTCGGAGAGAATGGGCTGGCAGCAGTCAAGTATCAACAATAGTTGAGTCAATCCCTAAATTTGCAATCTTTACTCAACACTTTGAAGACTCATATTAGGCTTGGCTCGGGTACTAGTTTGAATTTTTATAGGCTCGAGCCCAGATCGTGTGTAAATTATAAAGTTCGCAAATAGCTCGAACTCAGCTCGAGATACATTCTTTAACTAAGTAAACGAGAGCTCAGCTCCAAAAAAACTCGTTTGCAAATTAACCAAACATAATTCGAGCTTAATTTCGAAAAGTTTAAGGCCTTTTAACAAACACTTTGATTGCATCACAATGCAATCAGAACCAGGAAGCACCGAAGCAAAATACAGAAAACATCAAATGGTCAGAAAAGCTGCTATTTCATATCATATACAGGGCTAAATAAAGAACTCAATTGAAATAACCGGTCAATACAACAAAATTATTTTACCTTAAGCCAAAAGAACCATAATCCTAATTTGAGGTGGGCTGTCGGAGACTGGAGCCGCGTCGGCAGGCGGCAGATTGCGGAAGGCTGTGGGCGACTGTCGGAGTGCGGCGGACGTGAAAGTAGGGTTTGGAGTTGGGAGGGAATAGGGATTTGAGAGATGCACGATCTATGTAACAATCAGCCAATTGATTGAAGAAAACATGAAGAAGTCTAGAATAAGAGAGGAGAATTTGGGAAGAAGGGGATTTAGAGAGAAAGGGTCGGGAAGAAAGTTTCAGAATTTCATTATTCTCATCTCCACCAAAACTGATGATACAAAGATGGATTTTGGGCATGGCCCAGGTTAAATACAGTCTTCTCTATTCTGTGAATACAACTCCACCCAAAAAATTGTTTGAATTTTTTTTCGAAAAACGTAACAAGTTTTTAAAAATTCATATGTTTAGTATTTTTTTTTTTTTTTTGGAATATTTTTAAAAAAATTGTCAAAATTTTCAAATTTTTTTCCAAACAACTTTTGGTGGGGTTGTATTAACAAAGGATAGGACTGTATATAAGCTTTGGCCTTTGGGTATACATATTACCCAGCACAATAATTTACAATAGGCCAAGGTTATATACAGTCCTATATTTTATGAATACAACCCCACCATAAAGTGTTCGGAAAAAAATCCGAAAATTGAATTTTTTTCCAAAAATGTAAAAAAAAACACTGAAAATATGAAATTTCGATTTTTTTTTCCGAAAATTGTTACATTTTCCGGAAAAATTTCCGAACACTTTTTTTGGTGGGATTGTATTCATAAATCATGGGACTGTATTTAACCTTAGCCTTTACAATATTTGCCCAAAACTAGTGGGCCAAGTACAATGAAAAGACCAAAATAACAATAAGAAAAGGCCCATGTTATTTGCACACGCCTTTAAGTTAAATACCCTATCCACATGAATACACTACTTAATGTTTGAATACAATACCCTCTTCATTTCTAATATGTCATTTTTATATTTGTTGTTTCCCAAAATATGGATTTAATGTGGCTTTGGTTGGCTAACAGATTTTATTTATGAGATGATTGGACATTAATTGCTTAAGGTTTGATATTAATAAATTAAGAACACAAAACAATAAATGCAAAGAGATTTGTCAAGTCCTTATGTAGATTTGAGCTTGAAAGTTGGTCATCCTTTATTAAATGCTAGAAATTTTGTATTTATAGCCCAAGGGTATTGCCATTGGGCTGCCCTAAAACTATCCGAGCAACCCTGCATTAAATGCTTGGGCTGACCCTAATTTCGAGTTTGGGCTGAGGTCCCTTGTGTAGCTGAGCTCAGCCCAACGCGAGGATGACGCATGGAAAGTGAATCAATTTTTTGTTTGGGACTGAGAGATTTACTGTCATAAGTATGGTCTATCCCTCAAGATTAGGTGGAGATTCACTATTGAAAGCCTTTTTTAAGGAATGATTGCCTCTGATGGCGTCTGACACCGCCTTCATCGTGTAAGATCAGATACGTGGCGCTGCCTCGACCTCGATTTTGTCGAGGTGCGTAGCCTTCTCATCATCCGCGGTTGATCTCCTTCGGTCGTCTTGCTCGTCGTCTTCATACCGATCTCTTGGGCCTACCCCGTAAGCCGAGATCCTGCCTTTTGACCTGGGGTGGGCCTGGGGTCATCTCTTCTGGGGTCGAGATAAGATCTTGGGTGTTGTCTCGGCCTTCACTAGGACGCCATGCCTGCTCCTCTTGACCTCGACCTGGTTTGCCTTCGACCTTGTCATGATAGCGAATTATTATGGACACAACAATATTCACATACACTACCCAAATATCTCACATATAACAATTCCTGTAGAAAGAAAAAAAAAGTCGAAAGAGAAGAAGTCGTGCCTCCTCTTCTCGCCGCCGCGGATGTCCGTCGCCACCGCCCCAATCTTCGTCGCCACTGCCCAAAAATTAAGAATTCCTATGTTTTTTAAAATAATACATGAAAATTTGGAAAAACTTCGGCAAAAATTTCGAATACATGCGTTTGGAAAAAAAAATCGAAAGCGGAACAAATTTTCGAATTTTTTTCCGAAAAAGTCTAGAATTTCGAAAAAAAATCCAAATTTTGTGTTCAAGATCGGCGAACTAAAATCAAACACACATTTTGGAATTTTTTTCGAAAACTACCTAAAATTTCGAATTATTTTTCCGAAATGTGTTCAAAATCACTAACCAGTGTTGACGTGAATGTCGTGATTTTTCGAAATTTTAACACTCAAAATGATCAACCAACAACAACATTAGCACGTCCATTTTATTTAATACTCTCAAACAACAAAGAAATGCATAAAAACATCCCAAATACTACAAACATAATCATATTCAAAATTTAAAAACCCTAACTCTTCAAAAAAAAAAAAAAGAACATTTACAATACGTGATTAGGGCTTAGAGTTTTCACCATCTCGAGTACATAGGAGTTCAATAAATGATACAACACGCAAATTTTCGTCTGTTATTTTTCAAATTCTTAGTATTCAAAGTTTCCTTCATTTTTGTCGAACATATACATGAGTTCCGATAAAAAAAAAGGTTAAAATTTGAAGGAGTGTATTTATTACATATATTTTGGAGGAAAATCAGTTAAGGATATTTTTTACATTTCTTATGTATAGTATATAATTAAAGGGTAATGCTATATAGGCAGAATCAGCCCAGGGCAGAAGGGGATATTATTGGTAATATATATGTAAATAGGGGTATTAACGGAAATGCATATGATAGTTTGAAATTAATTTAGCCTTGGAAAAATCAAAACTCAATTTCTGTCTTCTCTCTCTATTTTCAAATTTGAAATTTGAAAATGTCTTCTATCTTCTCTCTCCACTTAATTATTCGTAACTTCCAAGATAGTGGAGATCCCAAATTTTTTCAATTATCCTTAAAAAAAATATCAAATTCAAATTCATTATAATATTATTTAGATTCAAAATTTAAAAAAATCGTATTTTAGATTCAATATTTTTTATTTCATATTTTTGGCTTTTCAAATTCAAAAACTTTCGTATTTTAAGATTTTCATATTCAATATTATTTTTCTTGTTTTAGACTTTCCATATTCAATTTTTTTTCTTATTTCTTCGTCTCATTCTCAAAATATTATTTTCACTTTCTTCCATCTCATCCTCTAAAAAAAATGGTGAAAACCAGACCATATATTAAATTTGAATAAAATTTCACTCATCCGATATTTATCTATATATATTAAATTTGAATAAAATTTTAGTTTTACTTGAATATATATTATACACACTTGGATTTTGAAAAGAAATATTAAATTTGATTATATATTAAATTTGAATATATATTATACACACTTGAATATATATTATACACACTTTATAATATCATTATTGAACTATACTAAGGTACCAATAAGCAAAAGTTGATTAAAATTTATTTATTAATATTTCAATAAAAGTTGATTACTTATATTTTAATAAATTCCTATATTTTGTAATATAAAAGATATTACATAAATCTATTACTTAATATCTAATACGTCAAATACTTAATATCTGCAATTAAAATCTAAAAAAATATACATAATATCTATTAATTAATATATATTACTTAATACATATTTATATAGTATATATTACTTAATATGTGATATGTACGTAATATACATATTATCTAAACAAAATATCTATACATAATTGATAGTTTTATTATATAGTATATATTATATTTATACGTAATTGATAGTATAATCAATTGATTATGTATAAACCCTACCTGCATTATAAATAGAATTGGTTTACATGAGAATTTTAATTCTAAGGGCTGAACACCGAAAAAATTCCCCATCCTCATGTTTATAAGTATTACTAAGAGTTTTTCAATCTACTACTAATATTTTTTCAATGTATTACTAATAGTGTTAGGGTTTAGGGTTTATAAGAGTTTTTCAATGTATTACTAATATTTTTTCAATGTATTATTAATAGTGTTTATAAGTATTACTAAGAGTTTTTCAATGTATTACTAATAGTTTTTCAATGTATTACTAATATTTTTTCAATGTATTACTAATATTTTTTCAATGTATTACTAAGAGTTTTTCAATGTATTTCTAATAGTGTTTCAATGTATTACTAATAGTGTTAGTGTTTAGGGTGTAGGGTTAGGGGTTTAGTGTTAAAGTTTAGGGTTTAGGGTTAGGGGTTTAGTGTTAGGGTTTAGGGTTAGGGTTTAGGGTTTATAAGAGTTTTACAATGTATTACTAATAGTTTTTCAATGTATTACTAGTAGTGTTTATAAGTATTACTAAGAGTTTTTCAATGTATTATTAATAATTTTTCAATGTATTACTAAATGTTTTTCAATGTATTACTAATAGTGTTTATAAGTATTACTAAGAGTTTTTCAATGTATTTCTAATAGTGTTTTAATGTATTACTAATAGTGTTAGTGTTTAGGGTTAGAGGTTTAGTGTTAGAGTTTAGGGTTTAGGGTTAAGGGTTTAGTGTTAGGGTTTAGGGTTAGGGTTTAGGGTTTATAATAGTTTTTTAATGTATTACTAATAGTTTTTCAACGTATTATTAAGAGTTTTATAATGTATTACTAATAGTTTTTCAATGTATTATTAATAGTGTTTATAAGTATTACTAAGAGTTTTTCAATGTATTACTAATAGTTTTTCAATGTATTTCTAATAGTGTTTAAATGTATTACTAATAGTTTTTCAATGTATTACTAATAGTTTTTCAACGTATTATTAAGAGTTTTATAGTGTATTACTAATATTTTTTCAATGTATTATTAATAGTGTTTATAAGTATTACTAAGAGTTTTTCAATCTACTACTAATATTTTTTAATGTATTACTAATAGTGCTTATAAATATTACTAAGAGTTTTTCAATGTATTGCTATTAGTTTTTCAATGTATTTCTAATAGTGTTTCAATGTATTACTAATAGTTTTTCAATGTATTACTAATAGTATTTCAATGTATTACTAAGAGTTTTTCAATGTATTACTAATATTTTTTCAATGTATTACTAACAGTTTTTCAATGTACTACTAATAGTGTTTATAAGTATTACTAAGAGTTTTTCAATCTACTACTAATATTTTTTCAATGTATTACTAATAGTGTTTATAAGTATTACTAAGAGTTTTTCAATGTATTACTAATATTTTTTCAATGTATTACTAAGAGTTTTTCAATGTACTATTAATAGTGTTTATAAGTATTACTAAGAGATTTTCAATCTACTACTAATATTTTTTCAATGTATTACTAATAGTGTTTATAAGTATTACTAAGAGTTTTTCAATGTATTACTAATAGTTTTTCAATGTATTTCTAACAGTGTTTCAGTGTATTACTAATAGTTTTTCAATGTATTACTAATAGTTTTTCAATGTATTACTATTAGTTTTTCAATGTATTAGTAATAGTGTTTATTAGTATTACTAAGAGTTTTTCAATGTATTACTAATAGTTTTTCAATGTATTTTTAATAGTATTTTAATGTATTACTAATAATGTTTATAAGTATAACTAAGAGTTTTTCAATGTATTACTAATATTTTTTCAATGTATTACTAATAGTTTTTCAATGTACTACTAATAGTGTTTATAAGTATTACTAAGAGTTTTAGGGTTAGGGGTTTAGTGTTAGAGTTTAAGGTTTAAGGTTAGGGGTTTAGTGTTAGGGTTTAGGGTTAGGGTTTAGGGTTTATAAGAGTTTTTCAATGTATTACTAATAGTTTTTCAACGTATTATTAAGAGTTTTATAATGTATTACTAATATTTTTTCAATGTATTATTAATAATATTTATAAGTATTACTTAGAGTTTTTCAATGTATTACTAAGAGTTATTCAATTTATCACTAATAGTTTTTATTTCCGAAAAATTTAAATTCATTCCTTACAAACTCTTAAAAATTATTAATATTTTTTTTCCGAAAAATTTAAATTCAATCCTTAAAAAAATATCAAATTCAAATTCATTATAATATTATTTAGAATCAAAATTCAAAATAATTCGCATTTTAGATTCAATATTTTTTATTTCGTATTTTTGGCTTTTCAAATTCAAAAAATTTCGTATATATATTAAATTTGAATAAAATTTTAGTTTTACTTGAATATATATTATTATACACACTTGGATTTTGAAAAGAAATATTTAATTTGATTATATATTAAATTTGAATATATATTATACACACTTAATAATATCATTATTGTACTATACTAATGTACCAATAAGCAAAAGTTGATTAAAATTTATTTATTAATATTTCAATAAAATTTATATACTAACCGTACTAATATACTATATTTGATCTTAAATATAAAGAATTTTCAAATTGTAATTATATTTTTGTATTCGTTATAATACACGACACAATATACTTTAAAATTGATCTTAAAGTTGTAGTACGTGAATTTTTAAAATTGATTTAAAATTATTGTACACGACGCAATATACATAAGTTTTAATGTTTTGGTTAATAATTTAATTATGTATAATACAAGAAAATTAATTCTCCTTTAATAATTCAAACTTACCGCTGAAATTTTTAATAGAATTTGTATCTTTTAATTGGAATAGTTCAAACTAACCGTACCAATAAAGCAGGAAAAGATAATATAATTTATTAATATAATTGAATTTTATTTAAAATAAAATTTGAAATAGAATAGCAATAAAAAATAGTCCGAAATACTATATAATATAATTTGAAATTTCTTTATATAATTACTATTAAAAAAATTGTTCGAAATTTTAGTTTCGTTTTAAATCTGATTAAGAAAAAATTATTGACTAAGTCTTACATAATAATGGAAGAGTAATTCTATCATTAATTATATTCTGTCACTAATGCGCATGCATATGGAGTGGAGGGAAAATAGGGAGGGAAGTTAGTGGAGGGAAATTAGTGGAGGGAAGTTAGTGATGGAGGGAAACTAAACGCCTAAAACTAATAGTATTTATCTAATTTAATTATTATTTTTTGGGTTCTGCCCTGGGCTGATTCTGCCCATTTAGCATCACCCATAATTAAAATCATAGAGTAGTGTATTTAACCAAGAGACTAATGCAAATAACCGTGACCATAAAAAAAAAGATACGATTGAATAGCCCAATACAAAAAAAAAAAAAAAAAGCCCAAAATAAAATAACACGATTGAATAATAATTCTTAATTCAACTCTTATTCTCTGTTACGCAGCCATCCTTCTGATGATAGTAACAATCTAATCCAGTAATCCTCTATTCAATACCTCTCTTGCTGTACACATATTTTTTTTTTATAATTTATAAATTATAGTTTTTATTTGTAATAGTATTAGTTAGTGTGAGCTCAAGAATTGTGATGTTTTACCCTAACTTTTAGTACTTTATTTTTATTATTAATGATACTAATACAATACATTACAATGTCACACACAGGACTGCTCCTTTATAGAGAAACGAATCGGTCGACTCGGGCCCACAAATTTCGTGAATTTTTAGATGCCCAAAAACATTTTTACAGTAAATCATAGTTGAATTAAATAATACTTCATTCCCCTCCTCTTAATTTTCTGAGGTAAGATGATACAAATTTTAAGAATAATTGTTTTATTTAATTTTTTTAATCAATGAATGAAGAGTATTTTAAAATAAAGTAGATATTGTAAGATTGTTTTATTTACATATTTGAAATGTAAAAATTATTGTGGGACGCCAAAAAAAATGTAAAAATTATTAGGAAACGAAAGGAATATTCCCTTCATCCGAAGGAAATTTTACTTTACAATATCCCACACATATTTGAGGAAAAAGCCGATATAAAATGTGAGTCAAATTATCAGAACAATATTTTCACCAGTAGGCCAATAGCATAAGAATTGAAGAATTGAAATTATTTTACTATTTCAATGTATGATACTGTATTCATATTAATACCATTATACATATTCAATAATACCATGTTTTATAAATTACTACTATACACAATTTACACATAAACACGTTAAATTGTGTGTGATATTGGAGTAACTTATACACATAATTGTATTAATGTATTATTGAAGGAATATTATGATGTTAGAAAAAAATTAAATTAATTAATTTCACATCTCTCTGCAATACAAGTTCAAACTTTTTTTTAGTTAGACGAATTCTTTCCTAAAACAAAAATTTGTGTAAAATTTTCAACTACACTCATTATCATTAGTCCTTTCCAGTTGTCAGCCAATCAAACTCATATGATATAAATTTAGGGGGGAAAACACTCTATTTTTTCTACGAATCATAATTGATTGAAAGATAAGTTCCACGCTAGAAACACCAAAGTCGTCAAACCGCACTTCAATAAGACAATACGTCCAGGGCAACAGCGAGTCGTCGACTGAAAATGGAGAAGAGAATTAGATAAGAAAACAAAAAAGAATAGAGTGAATTAACCTCACTTTAGTGGCCGACATCGTATTCATAAGAATTTAAAAAAAACAAATGGTGCAAGGTCAATAAGTTGACGAAATAAAATAATCTTGAGTAGACCTTCATTTCCCAAAGGTTGACTTCACTATCAACATCCAATTATAAAACCACCACTCTTAATTAACCAATACATATATCAACCAATCCACCAAGCCTGATCATCTAGACAGTATTAGTATACATTACAATGAGTTGGTTTTATCAACTCCTTTTCCTTTTCTTCTCCCTTCCATTTCTTCTTCCTGCTTCCACCTTAGAAACAGACACCATCTCAACTAATTCCGTCATCAAAGATCCCGACACCATAGTATCCCGCGGCAACGTCTTCAAACTCGGCTTCTTCACCCTCCAAAACACCGCCAACCGCTACTTGGGCATCTTCCACACCTACTCCGAAACAACGCCCATCTGGATAGCCAACAGAAACGCACCCCTCCTCGATTCTTCCAGCAGTTTTTCCATAGCCAACGACGGCAATCTCATACTCATCAATTCAAGAAACCAAACAGTCTGGTCCACCAATGCAATACCAACCGCTTCTCCAATTAACACCACTCTTCAAATCCTGGACTCTGGAAACCTTGTCCTGTTCAACCAGGCAACAGGGGACACGCTCTGGCAGTCCTTTTCGCATCCTTCCGAATGTTTCCTCCCGACTATGAAGATATTCGACTACACGAACACACGCCAGAAGAGGCTGACCGTTTCGTCCTGGAAAAACAAAACGGATCCCCAAGTAGGAAGATACACTTCAGGTCTCCAGGCCCTAAATCTCCCACAAATCTTCATCTGGGACAACGGAAAGCCTTTCTGGCGGAGCGGCCAGTGGAATGGTCAAATATTCATCGGGATACAATCCATGTACGACTCGTACCTGGATCCCTACACCGTGGTGGATTTCCACAACGGCACATTCTACTTCTCGCAGCCAGCTGGCAAGTCCTACATCAAACACTGCCTCAATACCTCGGGTTCGGTGGCCCAATCCGTGTGGGATGATCAGAGCAGGAGCTGGTTTAATGTGTGGTACGCGCCTGGAGACGAGTGTAGTCTCTACGCGAGGTGTGGGCCCTTCGGGAGCTGTCATCTTACGGATTCGCCTATCTGTTCTTGTTTGAAGGGGTTCGAGCCCGTGGAGAAGGATGAGTGGGGGAGGGGGAACTGGAGCAGTGGTTGCCGGAGGAAAAATCAATTGCATTGTGATGGGGATGGATTTGTTAAGGTGCCATTTATGAAGGTTCCGGACTTTGCTGAGGCGTTTCGGGGAGTGGGAGAAGATGAATGCCGGAGTAGATGTTATGGGAACTGTTCCTGCGTAGCTTATGCTCATGAAGCTGGCATTGGGTGTATGATTTGGAGAGATACTTTGATTGACATAAAAAAGTTCACTCGTAATGTTGGTGTTGATCTTTATATTCGTCTGTCGCCTTCCGAATTAGGTACATTTACTCTGTTTGCCGCGTTTTGTTTTACAAGTTTTCATTGATATTCTGAATAATAGATTTAAGTCTCTTTTTTTTTTAAGATAACCACAAAGACAGAAAGTTGTGCATCTTAATTCCAGCAGTTGGTTTTGCTTTTGTATCCATCTTGGCGTTCATTGCTTGGTGCTGGGTCGTAAAGAGAAGAGGTGAGATTGATGAGTTGGTCATTATTAATATATTCAGCTCACTCTAGTATTTGAAATATTCTTTGTCAAATCAGGTAACAAGATAGAGGAAAAGGGGATCTTAAAAGCAGAGCAAACGGATTCAACTGTAATTGTACTCAAAGACGAATCGGGAAATGTTAACTTTGAACAGTTGCCGTTTGTCTCTTTTGAGACACTGGCGAATGCAACGGATAACTTTCATAACAAAAATCTTCTTGGGAGGGGTGGTTTTGGTTCAGTTTACAAGGTATTATCATATTACTATGCAATCTTGCTTTCATGGAATAACTCAGAAATGACAATGTGCTTCTTTTGTTTTTCTTTTAGGGAAATTTGGGAGATAGAAAAGAAATAGCTGTGAAGAGACTTTCAGAAGCTTCTAGACAAGGGACACAAGAATTCAAGAATGAAGTGATTTTGATTTCTAAACTGCAACACAGGAATCTTGTCAGACTACTGGGATATTGTGTAGAAAATGGAGAGAAGATGCTAATATATGAATACATGCCAAATAAAAGTTTGGATATTTGTCTCTTTGGTAAGTTCAAAATCAAAGCATAAGCTCATTATGAATTACTGTTTCCTTAGATTTGCAATTTTTAATGTGTTATTTTTTGTAGATCCTAGTCATCCGTCACAAAAGGTATTGAACTGGACAAAACGTTTCAGTATCATTGAGGGTATTGGGCGAGGCCTTTTATATCTTCACAGGGACTCTAGACTCAGGATAATTCACCGTGACCTCAAGCCGAGCAATGTATTGCTGGATGGCGATTGGAACCCAAAAATATCAGATTTTGGCATGGCAAGAATGTTTGGAGGCGGCCAAGATCATGCCAATACTGCCAGAGTTGTAGGAACATAGTGAGTGAATCTTGAATTAGTGACATCTTGAATTATATATATACTAAATGATCATTTTGCAGTGGGTATATGGCACCTGAATATGCAACGGAAGGCAGATTTTCCGAAAAATCTGATGTGTATAGCTTTGGTGTGATGATGCTAGAGATTGTAAAGGGAAAGAAGAATACACATTATTACAATGACGAATGGTCTCTAAGCCTGTTAGGCAGTGTAAGCTCTTTCTCTCAATTTTTTTTGTTTTTTTACCAAATTATCTAACTATATATAAATTTAAATTTATTGCTTCATCGATTAAATGTCAGGCCTGGAAACAGTGGAGTGAAGGTAATGGTTTGAATTTTGCGGATGAAAGCATAGCAAGCACAAGCTTGGAGGCAGCGATCGTAAGATGCATTCAGATTGCACTGTTGTGTGTTCAAGAATATCCCGAAGATAGGCCGGCCATTCAAACTGTTCTCTCAATGCTCAGTCATGAAATTGTCGACCTCTCAGTGCCTAGGCAACCTGTTTTTGCTGAGAATTGGAATGACTTGAACACTGGGTCGATTATGCCTACCGACCAAGTTGGATACTCCGTTAATGGACTCACTGTCACTGCGCTCGATGGTCGATAGAGAGAGAAATTAAAGACCGATGGATAACATTCGTGGGCAGAGACATACTTAGATTTTTTTTTTATTTTTTATTATATCTTAAATTCAAAAAATTTTATTATTTGCTTCTCCTGGATTCGACCCTGTCCGTGGGATCTAACAGATCAAAGAAACTAAATGTAGGACTTGGATCGGTCAATAATATGTTTAATTGTTTATCATGTAAACCAATAGAAAGCTTATCATGTTATACCACCAAATATAGTGTGATGGGTAGCTTACTTAGATTACAGAGGGAGACAAGCAAAAGTGCCCAAAATTTAAAGGGAACTTGTTCAAAAGATGTATATTGTCCTTTTTGGAGCTAAAATGTTCATACTACCCTTACTCAATGATTTTGCATTTCATTTTTTATCTTCTTCCAATATTAGTATTGTCATGCATCCAAACACTAAGCAATCCAAAATTAAAAGCTAAAAACCGGAAAAAATTCGCACGGGAGTAGGAGGAAATCTGCCCTGTTCTTCCATTTTTTCGGCCAATTTCGCACGGGAGTAGGAAGAACCAGTCGAAAAACCAAAATTGAGGAACAAGTCGACGGGAGTAGGAGGCCATTTTCATCGAGGAGGGAGGAAGCTGAACCACCATGGATGAAGAAGAAAACATGCGTGGAAATCAATTTCGAAGCTCGCCACCACTTTATCGGAGGAAGAAGCCACCGCGCCGGAAAGAATGGAGCCACGCCTGGAAGCTCCTTGCCGCCGGAAATCCCGTCGCGCCGGAGTAGCAGCGCCGTGAAACCACGTTGCCGGAAAGAAAAGCGCCGTCGCAAGCCACCATTGTACGCCGGAAAGCAGCCTCCATTTTCGGTTTTTCTTTCTTTCAATTTTTTTTCGGTTTCTTTGTTCGAATTCCCAGATTTCTTGTATAATCATTTGGGTTGTTTGGATGCAAGACTGTTAGTTGTGAAACAAGAATTAATTTGTAAAATTGTAAAATAAATAAGTAAAGGTGGTGTGGACATTTTAGCGCCAGAAAGGGTAATATACATCTTTTGTTAAAAGGGAAAAAAAAAACAAGTGCCCTTAAATTTGGACACTTTTGTGTATTTTGACTTATTATAAAGCCTAGGTACATTCACCGTTCAATTCAAGGTAGTTTCTTTGGTAATTTGCGGCGCTGACAGAAGGCGAAGGTTCTTGGTCTTGATCTTGTTCTTTCTTCTTGTATGATGTATCCAAACACATAAAAAAAAATCATAATGTACTCCCTCAATTTTTTCATGGAGTAAAAGTGTTCATACCTCAGAATTCTCTCAATACACCAATATGTTAAACATATCTCAGTAAAATTTTAAAAATGAACCTATATTATTAAACATACTCTAGTTTATTTTTTATGATTTAAATGTTTTTACAAGTTTTCCCAATTTACCTTTATTTTTATTTAAAAAAAACATAATTTTAAATTTACCTTTATTAATAAAAGGATGTGGTGGAAGAGAAAATAATTATGTGTATATATATATATTCAAAAATTGTAATTTGTATTCCCGAAACAAGTGAATACTGTTGTAAATAAGCGCGTAAATTAAAGAGACAGCGTTTGTTGACCCAGTTCGTCGGAAACGACTACGTCTGGGGGCGAACCAAGCCAGGAGTTTCACTAATGATCTTGTGTATATGAGTGATTACAATAATGAATACAATTATCTATTTATAAGAATAAAACCCTAGTCTAAAATATAAAGCCCGTTGGGTTTCTTGGTCCATAAATAATGTCCACATCAAATCTTCTAGATTTACAACACTCCCCCTTGGACATTACGACATAACATAAATGTCTTGTCATAAAAACTCCACATGCTAGGTATCGGCCAAATAATAAGTTAGAGAGGAATGTTATTGATCTTCTAGATCTAAATCTTCTAGATTTAATTCGGGGTTACCACTCCCTCTGAAGACAACATCACTTTAAGTCTTTGCATCCATATACCACGAACGTACTTTTCAAAAGTAGACGTAGGTAAGGATTTAGTAAACAGATCTGCTAGATTGTTACTAGATTGCACCTTTTGAATGGTAATTATGTTGCTCTTCTGGAGTTCGCATGGGTAGAAAAACTTAGGTGAAATATGTTTAATCAGGTTTCCCTTTACGTACCCATTACTCATTTGTGCGATGCAAGCAGCATTGTCTTCAAATATAATGGTGGGAGGTGTATCGCCTTTGGCGATACCATATGAGTCACCAATGTGTTTTACCAAGGACCTTAACCAAATACATTCTCGTGCGGCTTCAAATAAAGTTATGATCTCTGAGTGGTTTGAAGACGTGGTAACCATGGATTGTTTAACCGACCTCCATGAGATTGCGGTTCCACCACAGAGAAAAACGTAACCAGTTTGGGATATGGCGTTGTGAGGATCAGACAAATAGCCATCATCTGCATAACCTACTAAGGTTTTGTTTTTGGTTCTTATGATAAAACAGTCCAAGGTCTTGAGACCCTTGGAGGTACCGTAGAACATGCTTAACACTATTCCAATGTCTCCTTGTAGGAGAAGCGCTATATCTCGCAAGCAAATTGACAGTAAATGCAATGTCCGGCCGAGTGCAATTTGCGAGATAGAGCAATGCTCCAACAACACTAAGATAAGGAACTTCTGGTCCCAGAATTTCTTCTGAATCTTCTCTTGGTCTAAATGAATCCTTATCCAATTCGAGGGATCGAAAAACCATAGGGGTGCTAAGTGGATGAGATTTATCCATGTGAAATCTCTCCAATACCTTCTTTACGTAGGTCGACTGATGAATAAGGACTCCTTTTGGGAGGTGCTCGATCTGCAAGCCGAGGCAGTACTTGGTTTTACCCAAGGACTTCATTTCGAATTCAGCTTTAGAGATTGAACTGACTTCTTCAATCTCTTTGCATGTTCCGATTATGTTTAGGTCATCAACATAAACGGATATGATGCAAAAACCATCTTGTGATTTCTTCGTGAATACGCATGGGAAAGCTTTATCGAATGTGTATCCCTTCTTATGAAGGAATTCACTAAGTCGGTTGTACCACATGAGGCCTGATTGCTTCAGGCCATACAACGACTTTTGCAGTTGTATGCTATACATACTGCGGTTTTCACCATCCCTCATTTGAGGAATGTTAAATCCATCGGGGATTTTCATGTAAATGTAGGCATCTAGTGATCCGTATAAGTACATGGTTACTACGTCCATTAATCTCATTTGGAGATTTATTTTAACTGTCAAAGATATCAAGTAGCGGAACGTTATTGAGTCCATGACGGGAGAATAGGTTTGATCGAAATCAATCCGGAGTTTCTGCAAAAAACACTTGTGCTACAAGCCTCGCTTTATACCTCTCCACAGTATTGTTCTCATTTCATTTTCATAAAAATACTCATTTATATCCTACGGGGATAGTGCGCGAGGGAGTACGAACGATAGAGCCAAATACTTGTTTTTTATTAAGCGATGCGAGCTCTGCATCAATTGCCTCTTTCCATTTAACCCAATTGGAGCGCTTCCGGCACTCGGCGATTGTTTTGGATTCTGGATCTAGATCATTTATAATGGAAAGGGCGATTGACGCTGCAAATGTGTCGTCGACGACAGTAATATTTCTATTGTGTATTTCTCCCATATCTGTGAAGTTCACAGAGACTTCGACGTTTATGTCAACCAGACCTTCCTCATTTCCCATTGTATCAGGGTCTGGTCGTTCCACGGTCCTAGTGCATGGAATATTTTGTGCACGTGCTTCATCACTAGGACTCTCGTCTCCTAGAGACTTGGGGTTATCTAGACGGATCTCTTCTAGAGATTTTACATTCGACTGACCAGTTTTACTAGTCTTTCATTTAGGTGTGTTACTATCTCTTGAGGGTCCCTTACGTTTTTGGCGTGTGGGGGCATGAGTACTCGTTTTGCTTGGGACCTCAACCCTTTGGGGAGCATTTACTGCAGATATATGTGATTTAGTTACACCTCTATGGTCAGTGAACGCGTCTGGCAGATTATTTGCTAAGTTTTGCAAGTTAATAATCTTCTGAACTTCTAGTTCATATTGATTAGTGCGCGAATCTAGATACTGAAGATTACTTACGTTCCACGTAAGCTCCCGACATTCATTCAATTTTGAATTCGGATCTCCCCCTAATGCCGGGAAGTAATCTTCATCGAACGTGCAATCAGCGAACCGGGCCGTTAATTGATCCCCGGATAAAGGCTCGAGGTATTTCACGATGGATGGAGAGTCGTATTCGACGTAAATACCGAGTTTCCTTTGTGGGCCCATAGAGGTCCGTTTTGGTATCGTTATTGGAACGTATACCGCACATCAAAAAATACGCAGATGAAAAATGCTAGGTTCTTTCCCACGCACTAACTGTAGGGGGGAATGATCATTATATACAGTTGGACGGATTTGGATTAAGTGCGATGCATGTAGGACTGTGCCCCCAGCATGAAGTGGGTAGTTTGGTGTTCATAAGCAATGGTCTCGCGATAAGTTTGGTACGTTTTATTAGCGCCTCAGCAAGACCATTTTGGGTATAGACGTAGGGGACCGAATGCTCCACTTTAATTCCCAGGGCTATACAGTAATCTGTAAAGGCCTTCGAGCTGAACTCACCTGCATTATCCATGCGAATCGATTTGATTGGATAATCCGGGAATTAAGCTCTAAGCTCGATAGTCTTCGCAATGAGCTTCACAAAAGCTTGATTGCGGGTGGACATCAAACATGCAAATGTCCACCTAGTGGAGGCATCAATAAGGACCATGAAATAACGAAACAGTCCTGATGCTGGGTGAATCGGTCTACAAATATCTCCTTGAATTTGCTCAAGAAAAACCGGAGACTCTAGTCCAACCTTGGTGCGCGACGGGCGCACTATTAACTTATCCCTAGAACATGCATCACAAAAATATTCATCAACAGGAGGGATTCTATTATTCGTAATATTATGACCAGTTGAATTAGAAAGAATCCTACGTATCATTGTTTGTCCCGGATGACCTAACCGCTGATACCATAATTTAAAGGAATTTGGGTCATGGAATTTCATACTCATCGCTAGATGGGAACTAGACGGCCGGATGTAGGAATAGTACAATCCGGAGGAGAAGAAAGGAAGTTTTTCTATAACTTGTTTACGGCTACCTCGAGTAATAGTCATCAAAAGGTATTCGTTATCGTTCTCAATTTTAGTTTCAATATGATACTTGTTTATCCTAATGTCCCTAAAACTGAGTAGGGTACGCTTAGATTGTGGAAATAATAAAGCATTATCAATTATGAGTTCGGTACCCATGGGGAGGACAATGGAAGCTCTCCCGGAGCCCACTATCAACGTACTATCATTGGCTATTGTAGTTATACTCCCCTTACGTTCTATCAAGTTATGAAAATACTTCCTATCTTTTAGGATCGTATGTGTGGTGGCGCTATCTGCCAAACATAAATCACTATGGGCGTCCATCATGCAAGAGGAAATAGTCCAAACCTAGTAGCTGATTTGTTTACAAGCCATAAATGAAACAACAATATCCAAATAAATACATGTACAGCTATTAAGGTAAACACATCAAAGCTAAAAATAATAAATTCATTCATAAAATAAAATATCCGAAAGAGAGGATCCCAAAACATAACATGAAATTGTTTTATTCAAAAAACAAAATAAAATACTAGAAATAACTAAATATACGAATCACTCGTCATCTAAAAAATTCTTAAGTTCAATGCCCATAGGATCTGCGTTGTCTTGGTCAGGATCTGCTTCGGGCAGACTGGCATGGCGAGATTCAACTCTAGGAGCCTTCCCCTTATCATCCTTCTACTGCTTTTGGTAAGCCTTAACCAAATGTTTGGGAGTGCGACACGTGCGAGACCAATGGCCCTTGCATCCGCATCTGTAGCAGGACTGCTCAACCTTATCTTGATTATCAGATTTTTGGGTAGCGAAGTTCGTGTTAGGTGCAGCCTTCCCACGAAACTGAGCTTGATTGTCATTCAAGGTACCCGGACCACCGAATTTATTACCACATCGGTCTTGGCTACGAGTTCGTTTACTTTCTCTCCCCCTTCCACGCTTGCGACCTCTTGTACTACTTTGAGCTACAACATGTGCTTCGGGTACAGGTTTTGAGCCAACCGGTCTCGCGTTATGATTCTGCATAAGGAGCTGGTTGTGCTTTTCCGCTACTAGAAGTGCAGAAATTAGCTCAGAGTGTACATTGTAGTTCTTAGCCCTATACTGCTGCTGGAGTACAAGGTTGCTTGCGTGGAAAGTCGACAAAGTCTTCTGGATTAAGTCGTCCTCAGTTACAATTTTCTTACATAACTTTAACTGAGACACAATACGATGTAGGGCTGAGTTGTACTCCGTCATGGACTTAAAGTCTCGGAAACGGAGGTTCAACCAATCGTATTGGGCTTGAGGGAGGAGTATGTCATTTTGTTGTTGGAAACGGTCCTTCAGGGACTTCCACAACGTTCCGGGGTCTCTCTCAGTGAGATACTCATTTTTCAGGTCCTGATTGAGATGATGCCTAAGGAAAATCAAAGCTTTCGCCTTCTGGGCGTCAGTTGATTTTGGATCATCGACAATCGTGCCGCTAAGGTTGTTTGAGGCTAGATGTATTTCAACATCTAGCGCCCATGTCAAGTAGTTACTACCATCAAGAGTAAGCTCAGCAAATTCTCTTTTGGTAATATCAGACATTATTCACTACAATTATTAAAGTGACATGGGTAAGAGGATTGACCAAATTCATAGACAACGGGGAGACAAGGATTTATTTAGTTATTCTAAGGCACATAGATGCACGTATTGGACGCCGTCTACCCAAAATATAGATTTACGGTCCGATAAATACCGGGCGCCGCCTACCCGGGCATAATATGCGGACTATAAAGAAATAAACTATGTGCGGAAATAATAATGCACGTAGGATAATTAAATCACATAAGCATGCATAAACAAGTAAGGGAGATAATCAGATGAAAATAAATTCTAGAAAATATATGATTTAATAGACAGAGGAAATAATCATAAGGATAATTATTTCATGTATATTAATGCAATTTAACGAAATATTTTCAGGATTAAAAATAAATTAAACACGGATTTTATGATATCAAAAACGCAAATGAAATAGGGTTAAGAGATCACAAGAATCTGAGGAAAAATGTCGCGTGAGTCGCGCATGGCGGACAAGAGGCGGCGCGCGAAGGGCGGCGGCCGCGAAGAGGCGGCGCGGCACGACGGACGGTCGTGGGCGTGAGGTGGCCGCGTGGTAGGCGCGACGGGCGCGAGCAGCATGCGCGACGGGCGCGCGGGCGCTACGGGACGCGGCAGGCGCAACAGGCACGAGGCGCGGACGGCACACGGCAGTCGGCAGGCGACGGACGGGCGCACGAGCGCGGGCGCGACGGGGGGCGGCGGCCGCGCGAGCAGGCGGCGCACGATCGGCCGACGCGCTCGACGGGGCGGCGCTGGCGATCGGGCGGCGGCACGGGAAGCAGTCGTACGCCTTCGGGACGTCGGCCGTTGCTCGTCGATTCAAGTCACAATAATTTTAATTCGAATATAAATATGATTCAAATAAATTCATAGCAAGGGTAGACATCAAAACATGTAATTCATATGAAAACTAATTTAGGGCGTACTTATAATATCGGACAGAGACTTGTGCTGATAACGTGTTGTAAATAAGTGCGTAAATTAAAGAGACAGCGTTTGTTGACCTAGTTCGTCGGGAACGACTACGTCTGGGGGCGATCCAAGCCAGGAGTTTCACTAATGATCTTGTGTATATGAGTGATTACAATAATGAATACAATGATCTATTTATAAGAATAAAACCCTAGTCTAAGATATAAAGCTCGTTGAGTTTCTTGGTCCATAAGTAATATCCACATCAAATCTTTTAGATTTGGAATAATAAATCTTCTAGATTTACAACAAATACCTTTCTTATTTAAAATTTTGAAAGACATTGTCAATTCAGTTTTATAGAATATAAACAGTCTGTTTTAAGAAAAAATTTCAAAACAATCCAAAAAGTATCCCATACAATTCTTTTATATACATTGCTTATTAAAAACAGTTGAAAAAAATTACAAAATCTAGTTCAGTATGAGAGTTACATTGTTTAGTAAGAATACATCCTATAGGCATAACACAAAGAAGATATCCATTTGCACTCTGAAATTCGAAGAACCCATTAACAAAATAAATGCAGACGAAAGAATAACGAGTTGGAACATTAGAGACTTTTGAGTATGTCATTTAGGTACTTTAACCGGTGATTGGATTCAAAATTGCAACAAAAAAAAAAAATGCAAAGTTGTTTTTATTTGTACTTGGGAAATAGGAATAATGTATACGGATTTTTTCTTATAATTAAATTATAAAAGTAAATAAAATGAAATTACTTATTGTCCCATATGTATAGAGTGAAATTGGTTCATACATGAATCATTGAGGGTATTTGTTGTTTTCACTAAAGAGTATTAGTTGTTTCCACTAAAGAGTATTAGTTGTTTTCACTGAAGAGTTTTAGTTTACGAAACAATTAAGACTCTTCAGTAATAACAACCAAGACTCTTCAGTGAAAATAACTAATACTTTTCATTGGTTTATGTATAAACCATTTTCAATCTATACCTTACCTATGTTAAAAGGATAGTTTTAATGTTTTATATATTAATTACAAACATTCACACGATTTGAATAATATTAAATAGATTAATACAAATAAAGTTGTATGTAAATACAACTAGTTGAGTGATTTTTTTAGTGAACTCGAGTGTATTAAGATTTTGAGTGTAATTTTAAATTAATTTGAATTTTTTTAAAGTACAATTTACATAATGAACTTTAAAAATATTAAAATTAATTTTAAATTAAATTTAAAATTCAAGTGCATGTCACACTTAAGAAAAAATTGTGTAAACAGTTTTGTTAATCACTAATAAATAAAAATATAAAAAATTGACTTGAGTCTTCATGGTTGACATTATACGTCCAAATACGAGTGTATTATTCTTCCACTTTCTTTTCGTCTAGAAGCGCCACTTGAGAGAAAAATGCAGTTTCGGTCCCACAGGTCACGGTGATTCACGTTTTTGGTCCCAATAGTGTATATTTTGGTCCCATTCGTCAAAAATCATGCATTTTAGGTCCCAACGTTAGAAATTCCGTCAGTTCCGTTAAGTAGCAGTTTTGGTCCCATTCGATTTTCACACCAATAACTCCAAATTTGACCATTTTGGAGGGAAACCACCTAATTTCTGGCGCCATTTCCCACCCACAGCTATTATATATATGCTATATACCCTAATTTGCAACCAAAATTCATAGCAAACACAATCTTCATAGAGAGAAAGAGAGAGAGAGAGAGAGAGAAAAATGAGTAAAGAAGCAATGGCATCATCATCTTCCTCAACACAAAGATGTCAACACCAACTTGTGAACTATTGTGGCAAACCCGCGGCCACATATGTATCTCAAAGGCCAAAGAGCAAAGGTAGACTATTCCATAACTGTAGTGACTCAATGAGCACTGGTGGATGCAATTTTTTTGTTTGGGCAGATGAACGTGAAGTGGCTGGGCAAGGCATGTTCCCAGGAATGATGAGGAGAATCGACTCTCTAATGTCTGAGAACATGGAACTTACACAGAAGCTAAAGGATGCAACAATAGCAGAGAAAAAAGCTATTGAAATGAATGAAGTACTGAAGAATGAGATGATGCATATGGCAGAACAACTTTCACAATTCAAACAGCTTCAAGTTATCCTTTTCATTGTTATAATTTTATCTTGGGCACCAACTATGTTCAAGTTGATGCATTGAATTTATGTTTAGAATGTAGGGTACCTACTGGTTTTCCAAGTTATGTATTGGGTTCCCTATGTATTGAATCATCTATGCAATGAAATGGTATTTTACTATTCTAAATGTAAGTTCAAATCCACTGCCCAATATAAAGAAATTTCATCCATAAAGCATCACAAATAACTATCCAAGGTCTAAGAAAACAGAGTACTACCAGTGCATCACAAATATAAACAAATTGCATCCATAAAACATTCAAGTGCATCACAAATGCATAATTCAAAACAAAACAGAGCACTAACAGTGCACCTACAAACCATAGTTTAACAATAAAAATCCAAGGTCTAAACTAAACAAAATACCATAAATCCAACAGAATAACAATCCAAGGTCTAAACTAAACAATCCATCACAAAATATCATCAATCCAACACCATCAACATCATTAAACAGAATAACAGAGTACAAAAACATACTTAAAAACCATCACAAGCAGACACCATCAATCCTTTTTTTCCCCAACTTCTTACTGTTGTTAACTTTCTTTTTGCCTTTTGTATTAGCAGCTTCACTTAGACTAGACAAGGTCACAAACTTCTTACCTCCTTGAGATATCACTCTCATGCCATCTCTGTTTGTGTTCACACCACCAATGTTGACATTGCATCCAATGTAGGTGTTTGGACTGAAATTATTTCCAGTGGATGGTTCCATTGCCCTGGAACTGGAAGCACCAACATTGATCTGGCCTCCAATTAAATTGTGAGGATGAAATGCCATAGGTGGAGGTGTACTCTGATCAATAGGTGCTTGTGCCAATGGTGTAGTCTGCAAATGAGCAAATTATTAGGGTTATGAGGTACATGTTCTTGCATTTACTATATGTAATAATACAAATTTATACCTGAGCTTCAACAGGTTCTTGACTTTGAGATACTGGAATTTGAGAGTCTTGAACTTGAGATTCTTGAACTTGAATTTGAGATTCTTGAACTTGATTCTTTCTTGAACCACTGCCATAGCTTGTTTCTGCCCTTTTCCTTACCTAAAATTGGATTCAGGGGTTAGAAATTGAAAAATGAGTATATTAAAAATTCAAAAACTCATAGTTGCACTACCATATCAGCCCTTCCTTGTCTTGTAGTTGGTCTGCCTCTTTTCTTGTTTTGAGCAACCTGGTAAAATAAAATTTCAGTAGTTAATAAACAAAACTATTCATTTTTAGTAATGTCTAAATAAAATTTTAGGAGATAAAGACTTACAGTTTCACCATATGACTGTAAATCTTGTGTCATTGGTGGACAATCATCAGGTTGAGTCATCTCATCAGCTTCGTCATCCTTCATGAAATCTTCAGCCAATTTTTTCCACTGGCAACCTTTCTGATTGTGCCCTTGATCACCACAAAATTTACAAGTCAACCTGATGACTTTCTGTCTCTGCATCCTTTGTACCCCTCCATGTCTTCTCCCCCCTTCATCTGCACCCAGCCTTCTTCTAGATTCAGGCCTCCCCCTTTTCCTTTTCCCAAAGTTTGGTGGCAGAGGGGGGATATAACCTGTCTTCATCCATAAATCTTGTCCATTCATGGGAGAAATGGAATGTTTATATATTTCCTGGTATGTATCCACAGAATAACACTTGTGCACAAAATCTTCTACATCCCCACCTTGTGCACATATTGCACTCACAGCATGCTTACAGGGAATACCAGATAATTCCCACTGCCTACAATCACACTTACATTCCTTCAAATCCACTGCATATCTACTTCCATCAAAACTGGTAATTTCATACTTCCAATCAGTTGATTTTATTGGTATGCAATCCTTGGATTCCTCAATCTTCTTGTAGACAATTGACCTTATTCTACCACACAAAGCCCTTCCCTCCCACTTCCTTTCACACTTCTCTCTATTCTTCATTAGTCTGGTCATGATGTATTCTCTGATCCACTCCAACATAGTTAAAATAGGAGATGATCTAGCATCCAAAATTGCAGAGTTGAAAATTTCACACATGTTGTTGACAAGTGTGTCACACTTTGAAAATGTATAGAACTGTGACCTTGACCAGTGTGAGGCAGGTTTGTCCTGCAGCCAAGCTAGACATCTAGGATCCAATTCTTCAATTTTCTTCATTGCCCTATTAAAACTTGGCATAGTAGTAGCCTTAGCTGCAGCCCACAATACTTTCTTGAATGCATCTCCCTTGAATCCAGCTCTCTTCATGTTGCCATGAAGATGTCTTACACAAAATCGGTTTTCCACACTAGGCATAATGCTCTCAAAAGCTGGTATCAAGCCTTTTTGCTTATCTGACATGAAAGTGTAGACATCTTCTCTCTCATCCATCAAGTCATCCTTTAGAAGTTGCAAGAACCATTCCCATGCTTCCTTGGTCTCACTCCCTACTACTGCCCAAGCCAAAGGATATGGGTCATTATTGGGATCCATTGCAACTGCAGTCAACAAAACACCAGCACATTGACCTTTTAGGTGACAACCATCTACACCAATCCATGGCCTGCAACCAGATTTGAACCCTTGCTTCAGTGCAGCCAAGCATATGTACAACTTGCTGAATCTTGTTCCTGTAGGTGTAGTGTTCAGCTTCAAAATGACAGTAGATCCAGGGTTCTTCTCAAGAAGTGTTTGGGAGTAATCCCATAGCTTACTGTATTGCTCTGCAGAATCTCCTTCAATCAGCTTTAAAGCCTTCTGTTTTGCTCTGTAGGCTTGGTGATGAGAAATGTAGCACCCTAACTCCACCATCTTGGTATTCTTAAAACCTCTGACAGTCTTTTTTGGATCAGCTCTAAAATACTCTTCATACTTCCTAGCAAGCCAGCCTGATTTGACATTCTGGACATGATACTGTCTAGCACAGTTGTGCTCTCTGTTGTACTCTCTGATTTGGTAGCACTCTTCACCTGACACCTTCAATGCATGGATATGCCAATCACAACCTTGTTGCTTGCATTTTGCATAAATCCTTCTATTGTCATTCTTAGTAATACCCAAACTTCTGCCAGTTTTGATGCTATGCATGGTCACAGCCTCTCCGAACAACTGTTTTGTAGGAAAGATTTGCTCCAAGAAGAAAGTAGGATTGTCTAATTGAGAAGGCCTAAAGGTCAAATACCTGTCATCAACATCCTCATCTGATGCAACACTGTCAAAATCAGATTCATTCTCAGCAACCTCATTATTACTTGAATCACTATCCTCATTGTTGTTTTCAGTAGAGGCCTCCCTTCTAACCCCTTGCCACTCAACCTCATCATCAACATTTTCAGCAAATATTATATCATCCAAAAGATCATCACCACTTGATGCATTATCAACCCATTCTGAATCTCCACTATCATTCTCAATAAATGAATCTGACAATAGATGAATTTCTTCAACAATCTCATCTTCTTTTCCATCAGAACTAGCACTAACATTAGTCTGAATTTTCTCCCCTCTAAATTCATCTACCATTTGGGCATTGATATCAGTTTCCTCTACTCTCAATTCATCTACCATTTGGGCATTGATATCAGTTTCCTCTACTCTCAATTCATCTACCTTTTGGGCATTGATATCAGTTTCCTCTACCACTACATCATGAAAGTACTCCACCTCCCATTCTATATCCTCATTTTCACTGTCAACTTCATCTCTAATTGCATCCAAATACAAATGAGCTACCTTGTTTATTGCAGAGTTGAAAATCCTTTCAATATCAAACCATCCATCTACAACCTGAAGTTTCCCATCTTTGTTCATGGAATAATACACCTTATAACCATTATACCCTAGTTGACTTGATAAATTATCCAAGTAGTTCATGTTTACCCTACTAGTGTCAACAAAATCAAATGCACTGATTGTTCCTCCAACATATTCAAAATTCCCATCTTCTTTCTCATTCATAAAACCCCCACGATGATATTTAATTGTATAAATTGTTGGGCACCTCCCTACAGTAGAAAAACACTCATTTATGCACAAATTCAAAGAAGAAATAGCCCTAATTTCTCAAATATATGCCCTAATTCGAAAAAACACTCATTTATGCACAAATAGCCCTAATTTCACGAAATAGCTATGCCTCAATTTTACCTAATTTCACAAATAACCCTAATTTCACGAATTTCCAAAATTTCAGCGAAATGCCCTAATTTCACGAATTCTGAAAATCGATTTTGACCCTAATTCAAAATAAAATAACTCAATTCAAACAAAATTCTTAACTTACCATAGTCGGGGGCTCCAAAATGAATGAGATGTTTTCTTCGCAGCTGAGCTCCAATTTCCGGCAAAGGCTTCGTCGTGGGCTTTCTCATGGAGGACATTGTTTGCTTCGTCGACTTCGTGGGCTTCAATTCTGGTCGAACGAGCTTTGTTTGTTGGTGGAATACGTCGATTTGAGGATTCGAACGAGCTTCGTGCGATTTTGTGGCCGATTTAAGGATTCAATTTGAAAATTAGGGCTAAATTTTGTTTTGGGATGAATGAGGCCTCCCCCGTCTTGTGTTTTTACGTTTTTTTTTTTTACCTTTTTTTTTATTATTTCAGTTAATAACTAACGGAGCACGTGAGTTGCACGTGGGTGTTCCGTCAATTTTTGCCGTTAGTTGGTGAAATTGGGACCTAAAATGCATGATTTTTGACGAATGGGACCAAAATGTACACTATTGGGACCAAAAACGTGAATCACCGTGACCTGTGGGACCGAAACTGTATTTTTCTCCGCCACTTGATTTGTCTCAACTGTGGCCCACTGCTTGGTGCCACCCTGCACTATCATTTTCGAAGGTCTCCGTCACGCAGGATTTGTTGAACTACCAATGAGACGACTCAAGTCACTCAATCCATGATTAATGACAGATTAAAGAATTCAATTTTTGAGGTATGGAATAAAATTTTTAAAGCTAATTTTGCAAATAAATGAGTAATATTTTTTCTTTTACATTAGATATTAGTAAGAAATATTTAAATTTGGGTGCAATTGTACCCATGTAATGTAACCCTCTGCATTCATGAGCTTATAGTTCCTCAAAATTTATCTAGAAATATGTTATTTAAACAGAATAAATTAATTATTGTGATACATATTTATAGTGTAGGTTTTATATAAAAATATTTTATGATAAATTAATCATAAAACTGTTTTTAAGTATTGAATACTCGTAGTATATATCGATAACCTTACCAGAGGTATCATTAATGTAGGTTCAAGAAAATTTACAACAATTACAATATAATACTACTGATCCAGATTAATGATAATGCTGATGAGATTATTGATACTCCTGATCAAATATTCGATACTTTAAAATAATTTCATGATAAATTTATCATGAATTTATTTTATATAATATATTATGTTATCTAATTAGAATAAAATTTACCGCAAGATACGAAATTCAGTGTGTGTTTCCAAATTTCATTAACAATTTTTTAATCACTCGTATTTAGAAATTAATTATGAGAAATCGTTTTTAAAATTAATAGTTTTCCAATATAAATGAGTATATTGAAATTTATTCATACGTAAATTATTGAAAAATATTAACTGTTTTTATTAAAGAATATTAATTTTTTTCACTGAAAAATACTAGTTGTCTACTAAAGAATTTTAGTTTATTTTCAGCGAAAGCAGCTAATACTTTTAGCGAAAACAACTAATATATTTCATTAATTAATGTATGAACCATTTTTACTCTATACTTTGTCTTTATGGATTTGTAGCATATCATTAAAATTACTGTATTATCGTTTCTGAGGTCGGCCGGGAATTGGCGAAGACAAACACAGGATGCGGTGCAATGGCCTATTGCACTAGTTGTAGGTGGCCCTGGAATCTCGATTATGAACCTTATTTCGTCTCTTAAGTTGATAACAAAAATATGTCTCAATTAATTGAGCAACTCTTTCGTGCTATAACCCATCATTTTCAAGTCACGTAACTCTCAGTCCTCGCGATCAATTTATTTGGTAAGTCTCATAACTCATATTTGTCTCTTTTAAATGATTTACTTTATAAGTCCATGCATAGTATCAACATCAAATTATTCAACGATCTCTATAACGTTTCTAATATTTCAATTTTATATGTTTTAACTCGTTTGTCTAAGAAAGCAAAAGCAACATTTTATAAACATAAATAATTAAACGAAAAAAAAATGTACATTGCACGAATTTTAAATTCATGCATGTTATTCACTTCACTTATTTTTAATTCCCTTCCTTCCTTTCTCCTTTTCTTTAACGCGCTTATTGCATGTTTTTTCAGGACAACTTTAAATTGAAGTCTACGACTACAAGTGATGAACATAATATCCACTAAAATAAGTTTAAATTATATACACATATATACACACTACAAAAAAAACACGGTTTAACTACGGAATTTGCGACGGAAAATCCGTCGCAAAACACTGTTTGTTGCTAAAACAGCCGTAACTAATTTTTGCAACGGATTTTTGCCTTCCGTCGCAAATTAACGACGGACAAAACCGTCGCAAAATAGCCGGGTCAGACCCGACTGGGTCGCGCAAAATTTGCGACTGACAACTTTCCGTCGCAAATAGTTCGGGTCAGCAAAATTTGCTACAGATTATTCCGTCGCAAATATTTTTAATTATATTTTTAAATTTTTTTCATAATAATTTGCGACGGACCATTTTCCATCGCAAATTACAAATTTGCGACGGATTTTGTCCGTTGCAAATACCGAGGCTACAAAAAAAAAGTGGCTCGTGTGGTTCGAGCCCGGGCATCCGGGGCGGGCCACTGGGCCATCGGCCCATAGCTTATTATGGGCGGCCCACCTTCTATATTAGCCTTATTAGGCCTTTAACAATTAATCAAAATTGGCGCCCAAGGGGATTCGAACGCGCGACCTCTCGTGCATGCGGAGGAGGCGCGCGCCAATCGGGCACGTGCTACTTTCGTTCAGTTTTACTCAATTAATTGTATATGTATTCAAATTAAGTCATTTTTTTTACAATTCACCAAATTAATTTATTTTTGTTTCTCACTTGTTTATAAAAATATTGTGTCCAAATATTTTTTTTATTTTGTAAAATTATTTATTTCGACATCGCGTAATTTTATAATTCATTCATTTGTACACAATTAATTGTATATATATCCAAATTGGCTCATTTTTTTTTTCATAATTCACCAAATTAATTCATTTTCGTTTCTCACTTGTTTTTTATAAATGTTGTGGCCATTTAATTTTTATTATTTTGGTAAAATTATTTATTTCGACTCCTGCTTAAATTTATAATTCGTTCATTTGTACGCAATTAATTGTATATGTATCCAAATTGACTCTTTTTTTTCTATAATTCACCAAATTAATTCATTTTCATTTTTCACTTGTTTTTATAAATGTTGTGCCCAACAATATTTTTATTTTGTAAAATTATTTATTTCGACAACGCGTAATTTTATAATTCGTTCATTTGTACACAATTAATTATATATGTATCCAAATTGACTCATTTTTTTTCATAATTCACCAAATTAATTCATTTTCATTTTTTACTTGTTTTTATAAATGTTGTGCCCAACTATTTATTTATTTTGTAAAACTATTTATTTCGACAACGCGTAATTTTATAATTCGTTCATTTGTACACAATTAATATATGTATCCAAATTGACTCATTTTTTTTTTCATAATTCACCAAATTAATTTATTTTCGTTTCTCACTTGTTTTTATAAATATTGTGGTCATTTAATTTTTATTATTGTGGTAAAATTATTTATTTCGAACTAAAAGTAAATAAATTGTACTTCACAAAAAATTAAATAAAAGTAACATCAATTCAAACTAAAAAAAAAAATTGTACTTCACATTTATTAAAATTCAAATTTTTCTACTCGTCGGAATTAAATCAGACTTCCTCTTCCTCCTCATCCTCGCCCAGTTTAACAATCGGCTGCTGCATCGGGGGCATCGGCGGCATCGGAGGCGGCCGCATGTGCGCTCGTGGCACATCAGAGGCGAACAACCGCCACCACTCCTGCATGGCGGCTGTATACTGCTACATTTCGGCTGTATACTGCTGCATCTCGGTTGTATACTTGTCGTGCGCCTCTCACTGCTGCCTCTCATACTCTTCCTTCTATCGATGTTGCCTCTGCATGTTCTGCATCTGCTCCACCACCGTGGCAAGCTGCCTCTCGACCTCACTGGGATGAGAGTCGATGGAAGACTAAGAGGAGGATGAGCCCGAGCCACGAGGTCGAAAAAAGTTATTTCCGAAACTGCCCAATCCAGCGAACCGCCCCTTTTTAGCCTTGACGTTCTTGAAGTACAATTCATTTTGAACGTCAACAAAAAGTTGTGTGGGGGGCATCGACCCCGACCCCTCTGTCGTTTTCTCAGGCTGAGGTTGAGAGGCAAGGTCCTCGAGCATCTTTCTCTGCAAATTAATTATACAAAAAATTAAATAAACTGAACAAAAAATATAAAATAATACTTTTAATATTAAAAATTGAAATAATACTATTAATATTGAAATAATACTTACATGGATCTTGGTGGTACGGCCGTAGGTAGACTTCCCAGTCTCCTCAACGAATGGATGGGCGAGCTGCAATCTCTCAAAATGAGAGGACTCGCGTCCTTGCTCCACCGCCTAATTAGAAAAAAAGATAGTAAAAATTAATACCACTCATAAAAATTAGGAAAAAATAATAAAAATTCAGAAACTACAAAATTAAAGACTAAACTTACAAATCTCAACCCGTGCTCATAGATGGACCGAGAACCGGCCCGATGTCTCGCCATCCCTTCTCCATCAGGGTCACCACTACAAAAAAGATGGAGTTTAGCGACGGGAATTTTGCGACGGCAAGAATATCCGTCGCAAATTACTATCATTTGCGACGGATTTTTGTAAGTCGTCGCAAAAAATGAAAATATGCGACGACTTAGGAAGTCCGTCGCAAATGATAGTAATTTGCGATGGATAAGTCGTCGCAAAATCTAGGGCCCACCGACTTGGTCTTGAACCGGCTACATTTGCGACGGAAAGGTCGTCGCAAATTTCAATTTTGAGTTTGCGACGGTCAATTCCGTCGCAAAACATACCCGTTTAAAGGTGACCGTTCGGGAAGCGACCCGTTTGACTGATTTGCGACGGAAGAAGCCGTCGCAATTTTAAACTTTGTAATTGCGACGGACGAAAGCCGTCGCAATGCTTACATTTATATTCGCGACCTCTCGGGAAACGGCCCATTGACTGATTTGCGACGGAATGTCCGTCGCAAATTCGAGCCGTTTTACGCGTCTTATCGGGAAACGGTGCATTGACTGATTTGCGACGGCTTTTCCGTCGCAAATCAGTAAGAAACGGCGTCGTTTTGCGTTTGACGGGCAAAATTTGCGACGGACAGGCGTCCGTCGCAAATTTTTTTCCACTTATTTATACAGGCCAGCCGCGTTGCAGACGAAGAAAGAGAGAAAAGAAGAAGAAGAAGAAGAAGAGGAAAAAGAGAGGAAAAGGAAGGAGAAGTCGGGTGCCGTCGCTGTAGAGCCAATCCGTCCCCACCGAGTTCTCGTTTCGTCATCTTCTACAAATAAACCGTAAGTTTTCTTCATTTTTACCGTTTAAAATTTAATTTTAAAGCATGTTTAGAGAATTGATTTTAGTTGAATTATTTGAATTATATTAGTAATGAATTGATTTTAGTTGATCGAATTTTAATTTAAAGCATGTTTAATTTTTTTTAAGTTTAGAATTGAATTAGTTGAATTGTTTGAATTATATTAAAAATAAATTGATTTTAGTTGAATTAGTTGAATTATAATTTAATTAGTTGATCGAATTTTAATTTAAAGTATGTTTAATTTTTGTTAAGTTTAGAATTGAATTAGTCGAATTGTTTGGATTATATTAGAAATGAATTGATTTTAGTTGAATTAGTTGAATTATAATTTAATTAGTTGATCGAATTTTAATTTAATTTTAAAGCATGTTTAGAAATAGTTGAATTTGTTAAGTTTAGAATTGATTTTAGCTGAGTTGTTTGATTTTAGTTGAATTGTTTTAGTAATTTGTTAATTTTTAATTGTTAAGCATGTTTAAATAATATTACAAAATAATTTTAGTTGCTTGATTTAAGTTTAATAATTTTACAAAATAATATTAGTTGATGATTGATTTTAATTTAGTTGAATGAATTTAGTTGAGTAGGTTGTTAATTGATTTTAAATAATATTAGTTGTTTGATTTTAGTTTAATATATAATTTATAAAATAATATTATTAGTTGATTGATTTTAATTTAGTTGAATGAATAATTCGTGAAATTTGTTATAGATGAGCGGACAAGGCAGTGGCAACGACAGTCAGCAGCCTCCGAGGGATGAGGAGGCGAGTCGAGGAGGACGAGGAGGGAGGAGACGACGGCCCTCACTAAGACCCGTGGTTCCACCTATTTTCAGGCCGAGGTCTCTATCAGAGACCTCTTCACAGCCTGGTGCGGGCTCCTCCTCCTCCTCACAGCAGACTGCTGAGGGCTCATCCTCCTCCCGCCAGCATCCGGTTGTTGAAGGACGGATGTCTGTTAAGCCATGTGGTCATATGTAAGTTTTAATATTTTATACTCAATTTTTTATTAATTAAAACCTAATTATTTTACTAACTTTGAAATTTTAATTTTACAGTTGGATTCCGGGTCATGAGGCTGCTAATCAGGTTTCCGACTCCATCTTTCGCGGTGGATTCGAGCCCACCGCTTACAGTTGGAGGTTAGTGTCCGATGCAAGAAAAAAGACATACTTCGAGGAGTTTAAGGTATTAATTTAATTTATTAATTCACCGTTAACATATATTTACATTTAAATTGTAATTGCAGAAAGAATGTGTCTGGGCACCGGAGCACGATGACCAGATGTGGAGGAATTTCGATAAATATGGAAAGGAAAGGTACAGAGACCTCCTTTACAGAATGAGGGAGAAGTGGTACAAGAAGGGAGAGGCCACCGACTTGGGGCTTGACAGTGAAAGACGGTCGATTTGGGACCAATTCCTCCGCTACTGGGATTCCCCTGCATTCCAAGAGAAGTCGGCGAAAAACAAGGCGAATCGGCGTAGTGACCCTGATGGAGAAGGGATGGCAAGACATCGGGCCGGTTCTCGGTCCATTTATGAGCACGGGTTGAGATTTGTAAGTTTCGTCTTCAATTTAGTAGTTTTTGAATTTATATTATTTTTTTCCTAATTTTTATGAGTGTTGTTAATTTTTACTATCTTTTTTTCTAATTAGGCGGCGGAGCAAGGACGCGAGCCCTCTCATTTTGAGAGATTGCAGCTCGCCCACCCATTCGTCGAGGAGACTGGGAAGTCTACCTACGGCCGTACCACCGAGATCCACGTAAGTATTATTTCAATATTAATAGTATTATTTAAATTTTTAATATTAAAAGTATTTTTTATATTTTGTGTTCAATTTATTTAATTTTTTGTATAATTAATTTGCAGAGAAAGATGCTCGAGGATCTTGCCTCTCAGCCTCAGCCTGAGGAAACGGCAGAGGGGTCGGGGTCGATGCCCCCCACACAGCCTTCTGTTGACGTTCAAAATGAATTGTACTTCAAGAACGTCAAGGCTAAAAAGGGGCGGTTCGCTGGATTGGGCAGCTTCGGAAAGAACTTTTTCCGACCTCGTGGCTCAGGCTCATCCTCCTCTCAGTCTTCCATCGACTCTCATCCCAGTGAGGTCGAGAGGCAGCTTGCCACGGTGGTGGAGCAGATGAAGAACATGCAGAGGCAGCAGCGAGAGAAGGAAGAGTATGAGAGGCAGCAGCGAGAGGCGCACGACCGGTATACAGCTGAGGTGGAGCGGTATCGGGCCGAGCTGCAGGAGTATACAGCCGCCATGCAGGCGTGGTGGCAGATATTCGCCTCTGATTCAATGCCACGAGCGCAAATGCCTGCGCCACCGATGCCGCCGATCCCGCCGACCCAGCCATCGATGCCGCCGATCCCACCGACCCAGCCATCGATGTTGCCGATTGTTAACCTGGGCGAGGATGAAGAGGAAGACGGATTTAATTCCGATTGTTAAAAAAATTTGATTTTTAATAACTATGAAGTACAATTTTTTTTTAGTTTGAATTGTTACTTTAATTTAATTTTTGAATTGTTACTTTAATTTATAATTTTGTGAATTTATTAGTTTGAATTTACTTTTATTTAATAGACACAACATTTATAAAAACAAGTGAAAAACGAAAATGAATTAATTTGGTGAATTATGAAAAAAAAAGTAAGCAAATGAACGAATTATAAATTTAAGCGGGAGTCGAAATAAATAATTTTACAGAAATAATAAAAATTAAATGGCCCCAATATTTATAAAAACAAGTTAGAAACGAAAATGAATTAATTTGGTGAATTGTAGAAAAAAAAAGAGTCAATTTGGATACATATACAATTAATTGCGTACAAATGAACGAATTATAAATTTAAGCGGGAGTCGAAATAAATAATTTTACAGAAATAATAAAAATTAAATGGCCCCAATATTTATAAAAACAAGTTAGAAACGAAAATGAATTAATTTGGTGAATTGTAGAAAAAAAATGAGTCAATTTGGATACATATACAATTAATTGCGTGCAAATGAACGAATTATAAATTTAAGTGGGAGTCGAAATAAATAGTTTTACAGAAATAATAAAAATTAAATGGCCCCAATATTTATAAAAACAAGTTAGAAACGAAAATAAATTAATTTGGTGAATTGTAGAAAAAAAAAGAGTCAATTTGGATACATATACAATTAATTGCGTACAAATGAACGAATTATAAATTTAAGCGGGAGTCGAAATAAATAGTTTTACAGAAATAATAAAAATTAAATGGCTCCAATATTTTTAAAAACAAGTTAGAAACGAAAATGAATTAATTTGGTGAATTGTAGAAAAAAAATGAGTCAATTTGGATACATATACAATTAATTGCGTACAAATGAACGAATTAATAATTTAAGCGGGAGTCGAAATAAATAATTTTACAAAATAAAAAAAATAGTTGGGCAAAATATTTTAATAAACAACTTAGATACGAAAAGAAATTAATTTGGTGAATTATAAAAAAATGACTTAATTTGAATACATATACAATTAATTGCAAAAAAATAAACGAAAGTAGCTTGTGCCCTAGTGGCGCACGCCCTCTCCTCTTGCACAAAAGGTCCCGTGTTCGATTCCCCTTGGACGCAAAAAATGGATTAATTGTTCCAGGCCTAATAAGACTAATATAGAAGGTGGGCTGCATATAACATGGAATGGGCCGGTTGGCCCAGTGGTCCGCGCCCGCCCCGGCCGCCTCGGGTGCCCGGGCTCGAACCACGCGAGCCACTTTTTTTTTGTATAGGCTCGGTAATTTGCGACGGCCATATTCCGTCGCAAATATTTAATTTTGCGACGGAAAACAGCCCGTCGCAAATTATAACACAAAAAAGTATAAAAAATATATAAAAACATTTGCGACGGAATTTAGCCGTCGCAAATGTTGTTGACCCGATCGGGTCTGACCCGAAAAGTTTGCGACGGACTACTGTCCGTCGCAAATTCTGTGTGACCCGGCCGGATCTGACCCGCCGATTTTGCGACGGATTTGTCCGTCGTTAATTTGCGACGGATGGCTGAATCCGTCGCAAAAATTTGCTACGGCTGTTTTAGGTACGGATACGTGTCCATCGCAGATCCCGTCGCAAAACACTGTTTGCGACGGATTTTCCGTCGCTAATTCCGTCGCAAAACAGTGTTTTTTTTGTAGTGCACTACGCCGATTCGCCTTTTTTTTCTCCGACTTCTCTTTAAATTCAGGGGAATTCCAATACTGGAGGAATTGGTCCCAAATCGACCGCTTTTCACTGTCAGTCCCCATGTCGGTGGCCTTTCCCTTCCTGTACCACATGTCCCTCATTCTATAAATGACGTCTTTGTATCTGCCGGTCGCATATTTTTCGAAATTCTTCCACATCTGGTCATCGTGCTCCGGTGCCCAGACACATTCTTTCTGCAATTACAATTTAAATGTAAATATATGTTTATATATTTTATATTAATAAACGATGAATTAATGAATTAAATTAATACCTTAAACTCCTCGAAGTATGTCCGTTTTCTTGCATCGGACACTAGCCCCCAACTGTAAGCGGTGGGCTCGAATCCACCGCGAATGATGGACTTGGAAACCTGATTACTAGCCTCATGACCCGGAATTTAACTGTAAAATTAAAACTTCAAAGTTAGTAAAATAATTAGGTTTTAATTAATAAAAAAATTGAGTATAAAATATTAAAACTTACGTTGAAACATGTGGCTGAACATGCATCCGTGCTTGAACAACCGGATGCTGGCGGGAGGAGGATGAGCCCTCAGCAGTCTGCTGTGAGGAGGAGGAGCCCTCACTAGGCTGTGAAGAGGTCTTTGATAGAGACCTCGAGAGATAAATAGTTTTTTGGTCCCGCAACTTGTCTAGTGTCCAATTTTGGTCCCAAAAATATTAACTTTTCAATTTTGGTCCCATAACTTTTTGAATCGTCCAAATTTAGTCCAAAATGGGACCAAAATTGGACAATTTAATAAGTTACGGGACCAAAATTGAATAATTAAAAATTTTGGGACCAAAATTGGACACCAAACAAGTTAGGGACAAAATATTATTTTTTCGTATTCATTAATTTTTTTTTCTTTTCTCAACTTATATATATATATATATATATATATATATATATATATATATATAAACACACACACACATACACATACACATATATTAATCACTATTTAATTAATTATATATGTAAATTTTGGAAGATAAAATGATATTCTCTAAAATATTGATGACAACCATAAGCGTTGTTCCAATCTTATAATTTTATTTTATACTCTAAAATAATCAGTGTAATAATCATTTATATACTATTGGTGGAGACGAGATCACGATAACAATTTGAAATTATTTTACGAAGATATGAAGAATCAAAATTTATATGAAAATTATTAATTTATTATTTTATTTACTCTATCGCGATTTAAATTCTTAGTTAGTAATTAAAATTTCATTATTAGTATTTTATGAGAGCTTTGTAATTCATCTTAAATAATAATTATTGGAATTAAAAAAATAATGGGTTTTTCTTTTTCATGTTTTATAGATGTTTTTCAAATATTTGTATTTATATCAATGGAATTAACACATTAATCGTCTTTTATATTCCGGATATTCTCAAAATTAATGGACTTTACATTATTGTATCAACTATAATCCTAGAGTACAATATTAATTAAGAAGGTGCATAAAAGTGCTATTTTGGTCCTGTAATTTATCTAGTGTCCAATTTTGGTCCCAAAAAAATTAACTTTTCAATTTTGGTCCCATAACTTACTGAATCGTCCAGTTTCAGTCCCAAGTGGGACCAAAATTGGACGATTCAGTAAGTTATGGGACCAAAATTGAAAAGTCAATTTTTTTGGGACCAAAATTGGACACTAGACAAGTTGCGGGTGTTGGAGTTATACGTGAAAGTATGCTTTTACTTTGTATAACTCGTGTATCAAACACTCGTTTTATGAGAATAATTCTTTTATCACATTTGCTTTAGATATGATTGAATGTTGAATATTTATTGCAAACCGTTCAATATATAGTACATGTTACATTGTAGTTAATGTGGTGATACCCGATCACGGAAGACAACATTAACAGTTTACTTGTAACTAAACGTACATTTCACGGCCTAGGTGGAATTGAACAATCCGCCGTGAAAGGTCGATGTGTAAGGCTCAGATTGGTCTGTCTTGACCAAGAGATTGCACTAGCACATTTAGTATGTGTTGAAGAGGTCCTACAGCGAGGAGAAATTCTTCTGTTCTGAAAGGTGAAGAATTAGACCTCAGTGGTTGTTGATTTCTTAATCTCCGTCACTTAAATAGGACCGTGTGTGCTTAGTAGTTACTGCTTTGATTCATGTTGGGTGAGAATCATTGTGACTTCGAACTTTGTGTCTTGGGCAGTAATATTAATCATACGACGGTTGCTAAGATTTAATACGGAGAAACGCGTGCGAGTACGGCTCGTGTGATTAGTCCCCTTGGTGGGCTCAGAAGTTTTATTGTACCAAATCTTGCAAGTGAAGAATTAGTTTCTTCGGTACGAATAATAATGTTGAGCTGTCTTTACTCCAAGGTGAAATATATTAATTAATTTAGAGCTATTCAGAAGCTCAATTAATTAATGAACTTGATAATCTTAAACGCGGGAAAGAATAACCGGGAGCCCATATTATCGTAATATGGATTAAGATGGATAGTGCAATATTAATTTATTAGTGGTAATAATTAATATTAATGGGCTGAATTATATTGGGGCTCAATATTGAAATTCAGAAGTCCATTAGGAGGTCCAATCTTAATTCTCCTTAAGGCCCCTCAAGTAGCCCATTAAGTAGTCCAATAATGATAAGGTGATTAAAATAAAAAGAATATATCTTGCTGATTTTATCCCTTAATTTTCGAAAATTGTGATTTTAGGAGAGAAGAGATTTTGTTGATTTTCTTGGAAAGATATTATGGAAGATAAGTATTCTTGGAATACAAGATTATCTCATATATTCAAGAAGATCCATATCTTGGATTCTTTACTAATATTTTCGAAAATTGCTTATTAATTAAGAGTGTGAGATTTTTGTGGAATATTTTATTTTGGAGAAAAGAATATATGAGATATATTCAAGATTTCTTAGAGTCTAAGAAAAGATTTTCTCCAAGCCCATAATCCACAAAAATTTCGGCCACCTCTAATTATAAATAGGGGATGATTATTTCATCCCCAAGGACATAATTCCATGTGTTGGAAAAATCAAGAAGCATAGATATTTTTCTTTTTCCTTAGTTATTAAATTGCTTGAAAGCGTCTCCCACCGGCGATCAAGTGAGGTGAAAAGGAAAATACTTGAGAAGGCTTTGGGTTGATAGAACGTGATTACGAGTGTCCCGTATATCCAAAGGCCATTACTACGAGAGGTACGTTAATCGCATATTTACTTGTTTAATTCCGCCTAGTTAAATATGTGAAATTAATTTAGCATGCATGATGATAATTAGTTGTTGGAATTATTATTTGAATTAATTAGGATTAATTCATGCTAGTAATAATTGTATTTAAATTCGTATTTAAAATTCATCCCGAATAGATTCCGGGCACCCCTATATTTTCCCAACAACTGGTATCAGAGCCACGGTTTCGGGCTCTGAATTTTAAATTGGAATTTAAATTGTTGAACATTAAAATTGAAATTGGATAGTAGAATTGTTAGATCTTTTTTGCAGGTATCCAATTGTCATGGTTTTTAATGTTGTTAATTTCATGCGTGTGAATTAATTTGTTTTTTAATTCGATTCGTTCGAATTCGTTTTTCTCGTGAGAAAATCCACGAGTAGATTAGTTGTTTTATTTTGATTCGATCATTGTAATAGACTAGTCTAGATCTAGTATTTATTTTTTTGTAAAAATAAATTGTAACCGGATCGTGACGAAGAACGAAGAATTAAAAACGGCGTACCCGGACGACGCATACAAGCGTGGCGCGTGTATGGAGGTAAAATCATGCAAGGGGTGAAGAAAACGAGGACGAACGGCGAAAAAAACGGCGCACGGGGGTGCACGGCGCACACCGTGCGCAACGGACGCACGGCGCGTGCGCGCCTCGGCGGCGCCCTGCAGCGCCTCGGGGCGCCTCGGGCGCGCCTCGGCGCGCCTCCGTGCAGCGCCTCGGGCGCGCCTCGGGTGCGCCTCGGGGCTGCGCTTCGGCGCGCCTCGGGCGCTTTTCCAGCGCTTCTCGGGCCGGGAAGCGCGCGGGCCCACTTCGTGGGCCGACGCGCGCTGTATCTCAGGCCGTGGAATTTTTTCGGTTCGTGTTTTTTTTCCGTGTGATTTTAAACGTCGTCCCGAACCCCAAACGATGCTGTTTTGAAGAAGTGTTGCTGTTCGAGTGGGAGCACGTCGAGACGAACGTCGGAAAGCAACAAGGACGATTTTTCGCATCAAGACGTGAAGAAATTAAACCGTGACAATTGGATTTGAGTGCTCCAATGTGTTTAATTTTTGTTTTGATGGATGTTTTATTTCGTGCACTTATTATTATTTGTTAATATGTGTTTGCATGAATTTAATTGTCCAAGAAAAACCTTACTTTCGAAAATTACTAAGTATGTTTTTTATAATCGCAATTTTATTCCGGATATTAAAATTGGATTATTTTGGCCTCCATAATTTATTTATTTGTGAAGTTCTTTTGGAATACATTTCCCCCTCGGATCGGCCAAAAGAACGGATTTCACATGAATAAATTCCGAAAGGATGATTGTGGATTATTACTAGTGGCGGTATTGACCCTCACCACGAGTGGCTTGCTCAAAGCGAAATAATAATCTTGTATTTAATTATGGTTATTACTTAGGCATAGGAAATTGATATTAACTTACTCCCCTCGGAGTCCCTGTCAATTTCTATGTGGTCAAAGTGGGAGCCAACTATTAATTTTGAATTAAGGATTTGTAACTTTTAAGTTTGTGATCCGCTTGAATGTATTTAAATGTATAGACCACCCCTCGTGGCGCATTTAAATTGTTTCGAGATGTTGGCTGATGCATGATTATATTGTTTTAAGGTTTCAATATAATTGATGTGATCGAATTATGTGATAATTTCATATTTTTCTAGATATTGATATGAATGTATGTTTTATTCTCATTTCATCATGTCGCAACCTTTTAATCCATTGTTTAATATACTTAAAGTTAATAAACTTTTTGGAGAGAATTATATGGATTGGAAATGTTTTTTTTAAATTTGTCCTTACTGCACGAAAACACAATTGGGTTATTTATGTTAATATACCCGGCAAGCCTAATGATAAGTCAAGCAATGGGAAGAGGCAGTTTGTGATCGGAAGCGTGACAATGAATGAAGTGCATCATCTTGACATTTCTGTCTGAGGATTTGAGGCGCGTTCATGAAGACATTGTATCCGCTGTTGAAATCATGGAACACCTTGAAGAGATGTTTTCACATCAGAATCCCATGACTAATCAGTTCACCAAACATGACTCGGTCAAGTTGGAAATGGTGGAAGGAACGCCCGCAAGGGAGCACGTTCTCGAGATAATGGCATACCTTAACAAGTTGGAAGTACTTGGTGCGGATTTTGATTGATTCCATATACCATTCCCTACCGAGAAGTTTTGAGTAGTTTCATCTGAACTGTCAGATGAATGAACGGACAAGTCGTTTGCCCGAGCTCTTGCAAGCTTTAGTTTCGGTGGAGGTGATAATGGAGCACCAGTCTAGTGCTATGGTGGCTAATGGTTCGTCTACCTCTTTTGGTCCCAAGGGAGGGAAAAAGAGGAAGAGAACCAAAGGCCGGATCCAAGCAAATCCAATTGTTACGAAAGGCAAATGCAAAGGCAAGCATCGAAGGGGAAGTGTTTTAGTTGCGGTGAGAGAGGACAATGGAGGTCTGCCTGTTCCAAGCCTAAGAGGCTAGGAAAGTTAGGTAATTCACACACCTTAGTCGTCGAAACTTGTGAAGTGGCGTATGCTGTCTATTCGTGGATAGTGGATACGAGAGCTACTGATCACATTTGTTTCATGGGTTTAAGCTAACCCGACGACTTAACGGAAGTGAGATCCCCATCACATCGGACAATGCTACGAGAGTGGCAGCTGAAGCAGTGGGAGAAGTGCGCCTATCTTGTGAAGATAGAGTTATGGTCTTGAGAGACGTTCCTCATGTTCCAAGTTTAGAAAGAACTCAACCTTCAGTTTCTAAACTGTTTGAATAGATACTCAGTTTCTTTTAATAAGGATGTTATTATTGCTTGAAACGATGAGTTTATCTATTCTGGAACTTTAATGGATGATCTTTATACCATTATTTGGGCACACCACTCACAAAATTGAATCTAATAACACATCGATTATTTCGAGTAATAAAAGAAAGCGTTCTTCGGAGATGAACGAAACACTTCTATGGCATCTTAAACTAGGTCATATTAATCTAAAGTGGATAGAGAGATTGGTGAAAGACGGATCCTTGGAATCATTCCAAGTCGAACCGTTTCCAACTTGTGAATCCTGTTTAGAGGGTAAAATGACCAAGAGGGCATTTGGAGCCAAGGGGAATAGAACTACGGAAGTGTTAGAACTCGTTCATACCGATATGTGTGGTTCAATGATGATCATAGCAAGAAGAGGTATGAGTAATTTGATGATTACTCAAGATACGGATACATCTACCTTATGATGCATAGGGAAAGAAGTATCAAGTCTCTACGATTTGTTTGTGGAGGCGAATACCTTAGCAATGAATTCTTGAACTACCTATCGGAAGAAGGGATTGTATCCCTGTTGACCACATCGGGAACCCCTCAATAGAACGGTGTGGCGGAACGAAGGAGCCAGACTCTTTTAGAAATAGTCAGACCCATGATGAGTTATTCGGATTTACCCAAGTCGTTTTGGGGTAATGCCTTGGAAACAACGACTTACATTCTAAACTTGGTACCATCCAAATCGGTTCCTAAAACCCTAATGGAATTGTGGACCGGGCGCAAGCCCAGTCTAAGACACTTGCAGATTTGGGGTTGTCCGGCATACGTGCTAGACAAGGAAGCCGGTAAATTGGATCCATGTTCGGAATTAAGGTTATTTATAGGATATCCCATGGGAACGAAAGGGTGTATGTTCTATAGTCTCAAGGATTAAAAGACCGTGATTAGTTCGCACTTTAAATTCTTGGAGGAAGACTATATGAACAAAAGAAAGCCCAGAAGTGAGATTACCTTAGACGAGTTAAGAGGGCAAACTCCTATACCAAGTATACAAGATGATATACCACATGTCATACCTTCACAACTGGAACCCCGTCGTAGTGGGAGGATTGCAAGGCAACCCGAGAGATTCATGGGAATTGGAGAATCTTCGGATTTGATTCCCAGCGATGAATCAGACCCATGAACGTACGACGAGGCAATCCAAGACAAAGACGCGGAAGTGTGGCAAACCGCAATGGAAACCGAGGTGGGTTCGATGGATTATAATCAAGTGTGGGAGATGGTTGATCCACCTAATGGGGTAGAGCCCATTGGATGCAAGTGGGTGTACAAGAGGAAAAAAGGACCGGACGGAAGGGTAGAGACCTTCAAAGCAAGGCTTGTGGCCTGTGGTCTGTAGCTATGCTTAAGTCCATCCGTATTCTCTTGTCGATCGCTGCGCACTTAGATTACGAGATCTGGCAAATGGATGTCAAGACAGCTATCCTTAACGGAAGTCTTGATGGGATCTATATGCAACAACCCAAAGGTTTCGTTGAAAAAGGCCAAGAGCACCTCGTATGCAAGCTTAAGAGATCCATTTTATGGACTTAAGCAAGCGTCGCGTACTTGGAACCAGTGTTTTGATCAAGTTATTAAGTCTCATGGGTTTGTGATCAAAACAAGTTCGAAAGTTGTGTGTATAAAAGGTGTGACGGAACTGCGGTGGTATTCTTAGTATTATACGTAGACGATATTCTGCTCATTGGAAACAATGTAAAGGTATTGTCAGACGTAAGGGTATGGCTGTCAAATCAGTTTGATATGAAGGACTTAGGGAAAAGCCGGTCACATCCTTGGGATCAAGTTCACTCGAGATCGCAAGAGGAAGATGTTGGGCTTATCGCAAGTTTCATACAAAGCCACTGTTTTGAAGCAATTCAGCGTGCAAGATTCCAAGAAAGGTTTTGTACCTTTTTAGGCACGGAATCCATCTATCCAAAGAAATATGCCCTAAGACGCAAGTGGAGATAGATGACATGAAAGACGTTCCGTACGTTTCGGACGTAGGAAGTCTTATGTATGCAACGTTGTGTACGAGACCGAATATCTGCCCTTTCGTGGACATGATGGCAAGATAATAAAGTAATCTCGGGAAAGCACATTAGATTGCAATTAAATGCGTCCTTTAGTTTCTGAAAAGAACTTAGTATGGAATGCTGATTTAACAGTCAGACAAACTAATTCCCATGGGATACACGGACTCAAATTTCCAATCAGACATAGACTCCAAAATACCTACCTCGGGTAGTGTGTTTTGCATGGGAGAAGGAGCCATGACATGGAGAAGCGATTTGCAGAAATGCATCGCAGATTCGACCATGGAAGCCGAATAAGTAGTTGCTTGTGAAGTAGCGAAAGAAGCGGTTTGGCTCAAGTACTTCTTAGTGGACTTGGACGTTGTTCCGAATTTGCCCGACAAGATAACTGTCTTTTGTGACAATGTCGGAGCAGTTGCAAATTCAAGGGAACCGAGAGCCCACAAGGCCAGCAAACACATTGAAAGAAAACACCATCTTATACGAGAAATCGTTAAGAAGAGGAGATAAAGAGGTGGCAAAGATAAATGTCGGAGGACAACCTAGTACATCCATTCACAAAGGGTCTGCCTCTGAATACATTCGAGAGACATGTGGATGGAATGGGAGTCAAGACTATTGCCAATCTGCTTTAAGTATAAGTGGGAGGAATTATTAGGTTAGTGTAGGTTGACATATGATGTCACGTAGAGCTACTACACTAAGACATGCGTGATGTATACTAAAAGCAGACTTTAAGTATAAGTGGGAGATTGTTGGAGTTATACGTGAAAGTATGCTTTTACTTTGTATAACTCGTGTATCAAACACTCGTTTTATGAGAATAATTCTTTTATCACATTTGCTTTAGATATGATTGAATGTTGAATATTTATTGCAAACCGTTCAATATATAGTACATGTTACATTGTAGTTAATGTGGTGATACCCGATCACGGAAGACAACATTAACAGTTTACTTGTAACTAAACGTACATTTCACGGCCTAGGTGGAATTGAACAATCTGCCGTGAAAGGTCGATGTGTAAGGCTCAGATTGGTCTGTCTTGACCAAGAGATTGCACTAGCACATTTAGTATGTGTTGAAGAGGTCCTACAGCGAGGAGAAATTCTTCTGTTCTGAAAGGTGAAGAATTAGACCTCAGTGGTTGTTGATTTCTTAATCTCCGTCACTTAAATAGGACCGTGTGTGCTTAGTAGTTACTGCTTTGATTCATGTTGGGTGAGAATCATTGTGACTTCGAACTTTGTGTCTTGGGCAGTAATATTAATCATACGACGGTTGCTAAGATTTAATACGGAGAAACGCGTGCGAGTACGGCTTGTGTGATTAGTCCCCTTGGTGGGCTCAGAAGTTTTATTGTACCAAATCTTGCAAGTGAAGAATTAGTTTCTTCGGTACGAATAATAATGTTGAGCTGTCTTTACTCCAAGGTGAAATATATTAATTAATTTAGAGCTATTCAGAAGCTCAATTAATTAATGGACTTGATAATCTTAAACGCGGGAAAGAATAACCGGGAGCCCATATTATCGTAATATGGATTAAGATGGATAGTGCAATATTAATTTATTAGTGGTAATAATTAATATTAATGGGCTGAATTATATTGGGGCTCAATATTGAAATTCAGAAGTCCATTAGGAGGTCCAATCTTAATTCTCCTTAAGGCCCCTCAAGTAGCCCATTAAGTAGCCCAATAATGATAAGGTGATTAAAATAAAAAGAATATATCTTGCTGATTTTATCCCTTAATTTTCGAAAATTGTGATTTTAGGAGAGAAGAGATTTTGTTGATTTTCTTGGAAAGATATTATGGAAGATAAGTATTCTTGGAATACAAGATTATCTCATATATTCAAGAAGATCCATATCTTGGATTCTTTACTAATATTTTCGAAAATTGCTTATTAATTAAGAGTGTGAGATTTTTGTGGAATATTTTATTTTGGAGAAAAGAATATATGAGATATATTCAAGATTTCTTAGAGTCTAAGAAAAGATTTTCTCCAAGCCCATAATCCACAAAAATTTCGGCCACCTCTAATTATAAATAGGGGATGATTATTTCATCCCCAAGGACATAATTCCATGTGTTGGAAAAATCAAGAAGCATAGATATTTTTCTTTTTCCTTAGTTATTAAATTGCTTGAAAGCGTCTCCCACCGGCGATCAAGTGAGGTGAAAAGGGAAATACTTGAGAAGGCTTTGGGTTGATAGAACGTGATTACGAGTGTCCCGTATATCCAAAGGCCATTACTACGAGAGGTACGTTAATCGCATATTTACTTGTTTAATTCCGCCTAGTTAAATATGTGAAATTAATTTAGCATGCATGATGATAATTAGTTGTTGGAATTATTATTTGAATTAATTAGGATTAATTCATGCTAGTAATAATTGTATTTAAATTCGTATTTAAAATTCATCCCGAATAGATTCCGGGCACCCCTATATTTTCCCAACAGCGGGACCAAAAAACTATTTTTCTCGAGACCTCGACCTGAAAATAGGTGGAACCACGGGGCTCAGTGAGACCCGTCGTCTCCTCCCTCCTCGACTCACCTCCTCATCCCTCGAAGGCTGCTGACTGCCACTGCCTTGTCCGCTCATCTATAACAAAATTCATGAATATTATTCGAAATACTTATAATATTATTCGAAATATTAAATTAAAATCAATGAAATACTCACATAACATAATATTCTAAATATAATATTATTCAAACCACTATCCTAAATTAAACTAAAATAAATCAACTAATATTACTAAACTAAAATCAAACAACTAATATTATTCAAACTACTCAACTAAAATCAATCAACTTATAATATTATTCAAACCACTCAACTAAAATAAATCAACTAATATTATTTAACATTACTAAACTAAAATCAAACAACTAATATTATTCAAACTACTCAACTAAAATCAATCAACTTAAAATATTATTCAAATCACTCAACTAAAATAAATCAACTAATATTATTTAAAATTACTAAACTAAAATCAAACAACTAATATAATTCAAACTACCCAACTAAATTCGATCAACTTATAATATTATTCAATTTCACTAAACTAAAATCAAACGACTAATATAATTCAAACTACTAAACTAAACTAAAATCAATCAACTAATATTATTTAAAATTATTAAACTAAAATCAAGCAACTAATATAATTCAAACTACTCAACTAAATTCGATCAACTAAACAAAAATCAATCAACTCATATTATTTAAAATCATTAAACTAAAATCAAACAACTAATATAATTCAAACTAGCTACTCAACTAAATTCGATCAACTAAACAAAAATCAATCAACTAATATTATTTAAAATTATTAAACTTAAATCAAGCAACTAATATAATTCAAACTACTCAACTAAATTCGATCAACTAATATTATAAAAATCATTAAACTAAAATCAAACAACTAATATAATTCAAACTACTCAACTAAAATCGATCAACTAAACAAAAATCAATCAACTAATATTATTTAAAATTATTAAACTAAAATCAAACAACTATATAATTCAAATTAGCTACTCAACTAAATTCGATCAACTAAATTAAAATCAATCAACTAATATTATTAAAAATTATTAAACTAAAATCAAACAACTAATAAAATTCAAACAATTCAACTAAAATCAATTCTAAACTTAACAAATTCTTAACATGCTTTAAAATTAAATTTTAAACGGTAAAAATGAAGAAAACTTACGGTTTATTTGTAGAAGATGACGAAACGAGCACTCGGTGGGGACAGATTGGCTCTACAGCGACGACACCCGACTTCTCCTTCCTTTTCCTCTCTCTTTCTCCGTCTGCATCGGCTGCTTGCTTATATAGGGGGAAAAAATTGCGACGGACAGGCATCCGTCTCTAATTGTGCCCGTCAAACGCCAAAACGGCGTAGTTTTTGCGAATTTGCGACGGCTTGTCCGTCGCAAATTTGAAAATTAAAATTTTGCGATGGACATTCCGTCGCAAATCGGTCAAACGCGACGTTTCCCGAAAAGTCACGCAAATCCGGGTCAGATTTGCGACAACAAATCCGTCGCAAACCAGTCAACGCACCGTTTCCCGAAAAGACGCGGAAAAACAGGTCAGATTTGCGACGAACGTGTCCGTCGCAAAATCGAAGTTAAAAATTGTGACGACCTTTTATGTCGCAAACCAGTCAAATGGGTCGTTTCCTGAACGGCCACTTTTAAACGGGTCGATTTTGCGACGGAAATGGCCGTCGCAAATTTCATCTTTGACTTTGCAACGAGTTATCCGTCGCAAATATAGCCGGTATACAACGAAGGTGGTGGGCCCTAGATTTTACGACTGACATACCCGTCATAAAACACTAATTTTTGCGACGGCTTTACAAAACAGTCGCAAACTGTCATTTTTTCCTACGGCTAACCAAAATCCATCGCAAATTACATGAAATTTACGACGGATAGTTGGCCGTCGCAAATTTTCCGTCGTTAAACCCCGTCTTTTTCATAGTGACACTATCATAATAGTATGAAAGTCTCCTTAAGGGAAAATATTATATGATAATAGTTTTGTTCATGATAAATTTATCATGAAATAGTTTTAAAGTACCGAATATTTGCCAAGAAATATCAATAATTACATTAGGAGTGTCATTAATTTGGGCCAATGGTATTATACTGTAATTGTAAATTTTCTTGAATCAAGATTAAAGATACTTCTGATGAATTTTTTGATACTCCTGGTTAAATATTCGATTCCTTAAAACAATTTCACGATAAATTTATTATAAACTATTTTCATATAAAAAATACCCAAATTTTTGTTTTTATGAAAACTCAACACCAATGAATAATATAATAACTTACGGATATATATATCCGTAATTATTTTGAAAATACAGTCAAAGACTTGATGATTTATAAATAATTTTTATTTGATATATAAAAGAAAAGAGGTGCGTTGACCTGTCAAACAAAGTCGTAGTCATATTTATTTGTAATAATATATAATTACATTAGAACTCCATAAATTTACTGATCATCTAACAGGGCAAAAAGAGTTTCATCTCTTAGACCAGCTTTATGTATGTCCGGCCTCGGGTCATCAAATATAAAATTCATTTCTCACTCCTCCACCTATACATTTTACACTACAAGTCAAACTCATCCTTTTTTATACTTTATCCATAACCACCACAACCAACATTTAATAAAATTTTTTTATAATTTAATAATTATATCTATTATTAATTTTTTTATAATATTTACACAATTTTAAAAAATTAATAATTATTAATAAAAAATTACCATACACTTAAAAAAATATTACAACATTCAATAAGTAAATTGAGAATTATCAGTATTAAGTAACAATTGAAAATTTTGTGAACTTGACTGGTTTTGAGAGTGTGATGATAATTAGGATCATTTGGATCCACGTTAGAAGAGAAAATGAGGATAACTAACACAATTTAGAAGAGAAAAAATTTAGGAGAAGAGTAAAGGGAGTGTATGAAATTGTGATCCAAAACATATTAAGATTGATCTATATTTATAGAGAATTTAATTTCATGAATTTTGGTATTTTTTTTATTTTTATTTTTTAAGTAGATAAGTGAAAATCGAAAATTATCTAAACAAAATATGACCGACCAATAACAATTTGACACGTGACATTTATATATTTTTTGAGATATGAAAAATCCCCCCCTCCACTTGGTTGTTCTTGGTCATACCATGCCCATGATCATGAATTTTAATTTAATTTATCTTTTTTTTTTTTTTGGTTTTTTGTTTGTCCCATTCGAATGCCCTGAGCATCAAAACACCGATAAAGATGGGTCTTACAAACTTTTATATTCGAAAGATAGGCTGATTTAGGCAAAATGGAATGTTCCAAATTGTTCTGGCTAGTTACGCTACCGTAAGTATAGAGACTTCCAAAATGAAAAATATTGGTTTGTTATCTGAATATATGGGAATTGTGTACACAACCTTTTCGATATGAACAATCATTAATTTTTAAATAATTTTATTCTAAAGTATAAAAGATTAATTTTCTGGTAAATTTATATTTGTGTGAAAATTAAATTTATGCATATTATTATTGTACGTTGTACTCAAAGATACGTAAAAAAATTGAACTGTCTTAATTCTAAAAAATTTTAGTTCAATTTTGTATCTTTCAACGTGTCCCTCCAAATATAATTATACCATCTCCATTCTTTACATTATGTTTTGGTCATGATCCTTGTGCTGATTGTGATACACCCCACTGATTTTGTGACATTTGTCTTTTTTTTTTTTTTTTTCTAATATTTTAGAGCTATATATTTATTATATGTTTATAATTTAAAAAATAATATAAAATTTATAAAAGAGATAGTCCCATACATAGACCATGAATCCATGATGCACCTGAAATTAACCTAATACAATTATTTTATCTGAAATCGGTTTTTTATAAATTTTTTTCCTACTAATTCCAATAAAGAATTTAAACAGTACATCAAGAAAATATTAAAAAATATTTTGAGGGGAGGAAATATTAAATTTTAAATCAACAAAAAAGTCAAACATCTCTATCCAGGAAAAGCCCAGTATTCTAATGAATTTTCTACAGGGAAACCCGTTCACGGTGAAAAAGAAATTACAGGGATGGGACTAGTTCAAACTAATTAACATGGGGCTATATATGTCAATCTAATAAAGTTTGTTTCCATTTTTTAAATAAACAAGCTAGGTTATTTTTTCTTTAAACACAAATTATAACATTTACTTGTACTTTAAATTTTTTTAAAACGACATTACACGCCGAATTATATATTTTGTCTGCAATTAACTAATTATTGATTACTACTGATTTTTATTTAGGGTAATTTTTTTAAAATCCAAATGTATATCATGCATTCAAGGGCAAAAAAAAGCTTTTTTTTTTTTTTGAAGTTTACTTATTTATATAAGTTGGACCTAAATTTTTATAAAAATCTTTTAAATTCAACGGACTTATATATAGATTTATACTAGATGAGTGCCCGCGTATCACGCGGGATTTTTGTAAAAATTAATTATATAAATGTTATATATATTTAAATAAATTTGTTCATCATAAAATAATATAATTATATTATATAATAAATATATTCAAATAATATGTATTCATAAAATTATGGGATAACATTTTAATTCACGACTTTCAGACTTGTGTTGGTAGGCGAGCAACTAAGCAAAGGGTCAACAAAGGATAATTAAGACATTAAGCTTAATGGTGAACAGCTGAGCAAATGACTCACAACTGAGTAAAACGACCAGCTAGTCAAGATGCTAAGACGACCAGCAGGTCGAGATGCGAAGACGACAAGCTGGGCAAAAGGCCAAGGCGAGCAGCAGTGCGAAAGGCCAAGGCTAGCAGCTGAGCAATGAGCTAAGGCTAGCAGCAGTGCGAAAGGCCAAGGCTAGCAGCTGAGCAATGAGCTAAGGCTAGCAGCAGTGCGAGAGGCCAAGGCGAGCAGCAGTGCGAAAGGCCAAGGCTAGCAGCTGAGCAATGAGCTAAGGCTAGCAGCTGTGCGAGAGGCCAAGACGAGCAGCTGTGCGAGAGGCCAAGGCGAGCAGCAGTGCGAAAGGCCAAGGCTAGCAGCTGAGCAATGAGCTAAGGCTAGCAGCAGTGCGAGAGGCCAAGGCGAGCAGCAGTGCGAAAGGCCAAGGCTAGCAGCTGAGCAATGAGCTAAGGCTAGCAGCAGTGCGAGAGGCCAAGGCGAGCAGCAGTGCGAAAGGCCAAGGCTAGCAGCTGAGCAATGAGCTAAGGCTAGCAGCTGTGCGAGAGGCCAAGGCGAGCAGCTGTGCGAGAGGCCAAGGCGAGCAGCAGTGCGAAAGGCCAAGGCTAGCAGCTGAGCAATGAGCTAAGGCTAGCAGCAGTGCGAGAGGCCAAGGCGAGCAGCAGTGCGAAAGGCCAAGGCTAGCAGCTGAGTAATGAGCTAAGGCTAGCAGCTGTGCGAGAGGCCAAGGCGAGCAGCAGTGCGAGAGGCCAATGCTAGCAACTGGGCAAGAAGCCTAGGCTAGCAACAGAGCAAGAAGCCTAGGCTAGCAACTGAGCAAGAAGCCAAGGCTAGCAACTGGGCGGGAAGCCTAGGCTAGCAACAGAGCAAGAAGCCTAGGCTAGCAACTGTGCAAGAAGCCAAGGCTAGCAACTGGGCGAGAAGCCTAGGCTAGCAGCTGGTCAAGAAGCTAAGACGAGCAGTTGGTCAAGATGATGACCATCCAAGCGAGCAACTGTGCAAAGATCATAAATATGGAGCGAACAACCGAGAGAGTAAAGGTTTGAATACCCAACGAAGACATACAGGCGAACAACAGGTCACTACGGAAAGCAGCTGAGTAACCTCAATGGTCAAGTACAACATTGGGAACTCCAACAGTCAATAGCTTAGATGTAGTCCAAGTGTCCTAACACTTGGCACCCATCCAATGGGCAATAGCTTAGATGTAATACAAGTGTCCTAACACTTGGCAAATATCCAATGGTAGAATGGCTAGGATGGTGACACATGGTCCATTTATATGTCTATAAATACTCCCTCATTTGCATGAAAAAAAAAGGGTTCCATAATTCAAAACATAGCCCAAGTTCTTGCAAATTTATTTCTTAAACATTACTTAGCCAAATTCCATGATCATTTGATCTTGTTTGATGATCTTAACTAGAGAAAACAGCCACTAATCATCATTGATTACAAAAAGGTCATCAACAATTGGCGCTAGAAGGAGGGTTCGAACCTCCGATTTGTAAAAATCGAAGAAAGCTTGAAGATCTTCGCCGGAATCTGCAAAAGTTGGCCGGAATCCGAGAAGAAGCCACCGGAAATCAAGTGTGCACACCATTTGAAACAAAGTTATCCATAAATACATCATTTTAAGAGTTTGAATGCATGCATGTATGAACTAGGGTTTTCAAACCACCATATTCATACATACAAGGCTAGTGACTTTTAAGAAAGGTGTTTGTTGGAAGCAAGATCATCCCACTCCTTTGCTTATTACTCATACCATGGCAATCCAAATGATTAGATCACAAGAAGAACGACATTCGAGTGCATCCTCGAGTCGTAAATCAAGAACTAGGGTTTTGTCTATCGAAGGACATGCAAGGACGGTTAGAACGACTTCTCGAAAGAATGTCCAAGTTACAATCGACACAATTCCACCGGAAGTAGAAGCCCTCGCCCGAAATCCCGAGGAGCTAGCAAAAACAATAGCCGTACTCCAATCACTGCAAAAGCAACAAGAGCAGGTTGGGCCATCGCATGCCCCGGGGGCGACCAGCCGAGCAGCCGAGCAGCGGAACCAAGCGGGCGAGCAGCGGAGCAAAATGCGCGAAGATGCATGTCGCGATGAAGCTGACAGTACCGAAGTTCATAGAAATAAAGGGAAGGCTCCCATAAGCGAGCGTTTAGGGAGTCGAGGGGAATCATCGCCGAGTCGAGCAAGTGAGTCAAGCAAAAGTACCTCTCGAACAAGTGCTTTGGAAAGGCTAGGAATGAGGAACATGACTAGGAGGGAACCATCCAGGAGGAACGAGGAACAACCACGCCCAGCTGCTCGCCCATAAGTGTATAACCGGATCAGGAGACCAGCTTTCGGCCGATTAGGGCCAAACGGAGCTAGCAACGCTGCTAGGAGAACAACCCAGGAGAAACGTCCCGTTGGTGAGGGACTGCATCGTGAGGAGGTCATTGAACTCAATCACGATGAATAGCCTTCCAACGGGAGGACTCCCCCAAGTGAATTACAAGAAATGAGAAAAGCAATCGAGGAATTGCAAAAGCAGTTGGAATCTCAAAGAGGTATCGGGTCAACTGTTCTCCCGTCCTCACCACTATCTCCGTCAATCCTCAATGCACCGATCCAAAAGAAGATACAGTTTCTAGCCATCAATTTGTACGAAGGAACGTCGGACCCCCGTATTCATGTGACGAAGTATTCGGACTTCATGATCTCAATGGGGGCAACTGACGCCACACAGTGCCAAAACTTCCCACTCACCCTTGGAGATGGCCCGCACAGGTGGTTTTCAGCACTGGTTCCCGGCTCCATCAGCTCCTTCGCCCAACTGAGCAAGGAATTTCTGTCTCATTTCTCAACTGCCGGGTCTTACTTGACCCACAGACACCGGTTGGCAGATATCAGGCAAGGAGACGAGGAGTCGGATAAACAGTTTCTGGAAAGATTTGATAAAGTTCTACTGGAGGGCGAGATGGTGAGTGAGGATACGAAGATAGTAGCAGTAATGGCTGGATTGAAGAAAGGAACTGATCTATGGAAAGAGATGCATCTGACTTGTCCAAAGACGTATGTGGAATTCAGACACAAGGCAGGAATCCACGTATCGATGCAGGAAGCCCTACACAAAGAAATGGGAGATAAAGCTGACCCGAAGAAGTTTGGCAAGAAGTCTGGAGGATATGACTACAAGGCTCCAAAGAACATGAAGTCGTTCAACGAGGGAGCTGAGTTAAAAGAGAAACTGAATCAAGTCCTTACCATGTCTGTGGACGCTGTGTACAACAATGTCAAAGACAAGGAGAAGCTATCAGAACCGCGAAGAATAAGGCAAGAAGGAGGAAAATTGAACCCGAACAAATACTGCGCATATCATCAGAACATTGGCCACTTCACAAGTGAATGTCGAGATTTGTTAAAGCAGATGTGGAAGTTCTACGAAGAAGGAAGGCTGTCTGAGTTCGTGAAAAAGGAACCGGGTAAGAGGCCGAGAGCAGCAACGCCGTCCAGCTCAGACGATGATGATAGCGACGAGCAACCGAGCAGGACGGGTAAGAAAGGAAGAAAGGTCCCCGCAGCCCCAGCAAGACCAATCCCGGAGATCCTAATGTTAGAACCAACTGGACCAGTAGGTGGTTGCTCCGATGGGAGACCACACATGTCAAAAAAAAAAACGGAATTGAGAGCGGTCGCACAAGTGATGGAGGTTGGTGTAAATCCATCAACCAAACGAACCGGGGACCTGGCCTTTTTAGAAAAAGACTTGGATGGGGTGCTTACCCCCCACAACGACTCGCTAGTCATTTGCGCTAACATTATGGGGATAAGAGTACACCGTCTGCTTGTCGACACTGGTTCTTATACAAACATCCTGTTCAAAAGCACAGTGGATCAGCTAGGAGAATGTGCTGAATACATAAAAGATTGTGATCATAGAATTGTGGGATTCGGAAATGCTGTGACCTTCCCCCTAGGAATGATTACGCTAGCTGTCAAACTTGTATCAGTCGAGGACCCTGAAAGGAAACTGAATGGGATGGTAGATTTCCTAGTTGTAGATCTACAGTCCACCTATAACGGGTTCTTCAGCCGTCCCTTTTTGCATGAATTTAAGGCAGCCGTTTCGATGTATTATTACTGTGTAAAATTTCCCACGTCAAAAGGTGCAGGCACAGTCAAAGGTGACCAGAAGAAAGCTCGTGAGTGCCTCTTATAACTTCAGCCGAAAGATCACAGAGTCGACATGGTGGACGAACAGCCGAGCAGCTGTGGTGAAGATAGATCATCCACTCCCAACGAAACCATGGACTCCATCGATACAGAAATGATGGATGTAGACGAGCAGCTGTGCCGAGGTGAGCAGCTGTGCAAAGACGAACAGCTGTGCCGAGGCGAGCAGCTGTGCAAAGACGAACAGTTGTACGGTGACGAACAGCTGTGCGGTGACGAGCAGTTGTACCGAGACGAACAGCTGTACGGAGGCGAACATCTGTGCGGGGACGAACAGCTGTGCGGGAGCGACCAGCAGGGTGGTGACGAACAGATGAACGAGAGCGAGCAGCTAAGCCATGTGGAAAGCGAAGAAGCTATGACAACCAACAACAGAGTAGAGCATGCAGCATCGACCAACAATGAGATGGAAGATATTGAACCACGTAAGCGCGGAACCAATGGAAGTCGAGGACGAAGTGAACACGGAAGGGCCCATCATCGACCCTCGTTGGAAAGGCCAGAAACGGAGGGCTACCCCGTTCGAAGAGTTAGAGGCAATAAAGGTCGACCCGAACCAGGAGAGCTTAGAGCTCTCCATAGGATCTGAGCTCCCAGAGCCATACAGGTCCAAATTGACTGAGTTTCTTAAAGCAAATCTCGACGTGTTCGCATGGTCGCATGCAGATATGGTGGGCATCAACCCAGAACATGCATGCCACAGACTCAACATCGACCCGAAAATAAAACCAATCCATCAGAAGAGGAGAAAATTTGGGCCCGATAAGTATGAAGCACTCGATGTGGAAGTTAAAAAGCTTTTGGATAACGACTTGATCAGACAGGCCTTATGCCCGCAATGGGTGGCGAACCCGGTGTTGGTCAAGAAAGCAAGCGGGGCGTGGAGATTGTGCATCGATTTTACCGACTTGAATGCCGCTTGCCCAAAGGACAACTTCCCATTGCCACATATCGACCAATTGGTTTATGGCACAGCTGGACGCGAGCTCCTCACATTCATGGATGCATTTGCAGGATATCACCAGATTGCAATGCACCCAGATGACCAGGAGCACACAGCGTTTTACACCAACAAAAATTTGTTGTGTTGGAAGAGGATGCCATTTGGATTAATCAACGCCGGGGCCACCTACCAGAGGCTGGTCAACAAGATGTTTGACGACCACATCGGAAAGACAATGTAAGTGTATGTGGATGACATCGTTGTTAAAAGCTCAAGGAAAGAAGATCACTTGCGACATCTTGCCCAAACATTTGAAATACTCCGGACCTACAACATGAGATTAAATCCCAAAAAGAGCAGTTTCAGGGTCCATTCCGGGAAATTCCTGGGACATCTGGTCAGTCGACGGGGGATTGAAGCGAATCCATTGAAAGTGAAAGCAATCATAGAGATGCAACCGCCCCGGTCAGTAAAAGAAGTTCAACGGTTGACCGGATGCCTAACAGCGTTGAATAGGTTCATCTCTAGGTCCGGAGACAAATGTAGGCCATTCTTCGAGGCAATCAAGAAGGGGAAGTTTCAATGGACGAACGCTTGTCAACAAGCGTTCGAGCAGTTGAAAGAATATCTCGGTGACACGAAGATTCTTGCTAAACCAATTCCAGGAGAAAAATTGTATTTGTACTTGGCGGCCTCAGAGGTGGCAATCAGCTCAGTACTTGTTTGAGTAGAAGGAAAGTTCCACCTACCCATCTACTACGTAAGCCAGGCCTTACATGAAGCAGAGCTCATATATTCACCAACAGAAAAGCTTGCATACGCACTAGTGATGAGTGTCAGAAAGCTCCGTCCATATTTTTTCGACCACCAGGTGGAGGTATTGACAACATTCCCACTCAAACAGATACTGCACAGACTCGACACAGCCGGCTGCCTCCTGAAGTGGTCCTTAGAAATTAGCCAGTTCGGAATCTCATATGCTCCTCGAACAGCGATCAAGGGGCAAGCCTTAGCCGACTTCATAGTCGAGCTGACATTCCCCCAAGATCCGATGAGAGGACATAATCATCCCCGGCACATGTATGTTGATGGATCATCTACCAACACAGCGTCGGGGGCAGGGATAGTCTTGATAAGTCCAGACAGACAGGTTTTCACTTCAGCTGTTCGTTTTAAGTTCATGGCAACGAACAATGAAGCAGAATATGAGGCATTGATCGCTGGATTGTAGCTAGCATTAGCAGTTGGAGTAAGAAAATTACAGATTTTCGGAGATTCACAGCTGAATGCCAACCAAGTTCGGGGAGAGTACGAGGTGAAGGATGAGAACATGGCTTTGTATCAGAAAATTGTTGCTCACCTGGCCTCCATGTTCGAACAAATATACATCGAACAGATGCCAAGTGACAACAATGCACAAGCAGACGCGCTCGCTCGGCTAGCAACTAGCACCGGGCCAACAGAGTTATCCGAGGTTACATTGACAAGGATATCCAACCCATCAACCGAGGATTACAAAATCTATCAAGTTGACGAAGAGTTGGGGAAAGATGATTGGAGAACGCCGATTATCAAATATCTACGGGATAATGAAAAACCGGATAACCCGTTGGAGGCTAGCAGGTTGGTCAGACGAGCAGCAAGGTACACCATAATGGATGGGCAGTTATACAAGAGAGGATTCTCACTCCCATTCCTGAAATACCTGGCTAGGGGGCAAGGGCAAGCAGTATTGAAAGAAATCCATGAAGGTGTAAGCGGAATTGGCGTACCCATACAAGGTGACAAATAAGTGGCACATCGGCACATACGACCTTGAAGACATGGAAGGCAAGTCGTCCCAATACTCCTGGAATGCAACTTTACTCAAGAAGTACTATCAATAAAGTCTCGTAAGTTTTAGAAGTCCTACAATGTAAATCTTTTGTGAATCCCTTGTAAATTTCTGTTAAAAAAGAGCGAGCAGTTGTGTATGTTAATATTGGTGTGAACCTATGTCACTAGTCCAAGTCCTAAATCACTCAGTTGCTCGCCTAGAACTTGCAAAGCACAAGTCTGTCATAAGACGACCAACTAAGCATAAGAAAGGAAAGAACAAGGTCAAGTCCATAATGGACCAAGGACCCACACACCACTACGAGGCTAAGTCCACAGGAGACCAAGAGCCCAAAAAGGTCAAGTTCTATAAGAACCAAATGACCAACTTAAAAATTTCACTAAGTGTTTACCTTAAGAAAAAAAAAAGAACACTTAGAAACTAATAAAGAGTCATATGCAAAAGCAGTAAGCGAGCAACTGAGTAAGATATAAATAAAGGCACAAATTTGTAAATTAGCAAAAGCTTTCATTGCATTAAGTCAAAAGATGTTTACAATGGGAGTGATAAGTGTAGAAAGGGGATGTGTATTTTATTGTAAATCCAAGAACTAAGTCTTCAAGATGGAGAGGGAGGAACATCTGCATTGTTGGTCGCCTCAGTACTCGGCTGCTCACCGGGAACAGTTGAAGCACCCGCCCTATCTATTAAAGTTAGGGGAAGTGATTGCAAACCCTAAAAAAATTCATCATTGGTCGCCGCCGAAACCTCCTCTGGTTGGTCACCAAAAGTAGGGGGCACAATATTGACGTCCTCATCGGAGATATCCAAGGAAAAACCGGTAGCGACGGTGATGTGATGAGAGAAAAAAAAAAGAAGTTCGACCTGTTTATAAGGAAAAAAGATGGGGCCTCAGGAAATCAACCGCCGTCATCCGAAAAGACGCACCCAGTTGTTCACCCGATATTCCCACCTCCAAGAAAAATCAAATCCCATCCGCTCGACTGCTCGCCCTTCGTGGAAAAAGATATCAGTCATAGCTTGATCTCAGTTAGTCAATTTATATCCTAACATGAGATCAATCTAGGGGGCAATTGTTGGTAGGCGAGCAACTAAGCAAAGGGTCAACAAAGGATAATTAAGACATTAAGCTTAATGGTGAACAGCTGAGCAAATGACTCACAACTGAGTAAAACGACCAGCTAGTCAAGATGCTAAGACGACCAGCAGGTCGAGATGCGAAGACGACAAGCTGGGCAAAAGGCCAAGGCGAGCAGCAGTGCGAAAGGCCAAGGCTAGCAGCTGAGCAATGAGCTAAGGCTAGCAGCAGTGCGAAAGGACAAGGCTAGCAGCTGAGCAATGAGCTAAGGCTAGCAGCAGTGCGAGAGGCCAAGGCGAGCAGCAGTGCGAAAGGCCAAGGCTAGCAGCTGAGCAATGAGCTAAGGCTAGCAGCTGTGCGAGAGGCCAAGACGAGCAGCTGTGCGAGAGGCCAAGGCGAGCAGCAGTGCGAAAGGCCAAGGCTAGCAGCTGAGCAATGAGCTAAGGCTAGCAGCAGTGCGAGAGGCCAAGGCGAGCAGCAGTGCGAAAGGCCAAGGCTAGCAGCTGAGCAATGAGCTAAGGCTAGCAGCAGTGCGAGAGGCCAAGACGAGCAGCAGTGCGAAAGGCCAAGGCTAGCAGCTGAGCAATGAGCTAAGGCTAGCAGCTGTGCGAGAGGCCAAGGCGAGCAGCTGTGCGAGAGGCCAAGGTGAGCAGCAGTGCGAAAGGCCAAGGCTAGCAGCTGAGCAATGAGCTAAGGCTAGCAGCAGTGCGAGAGGCCAAGGCGAGCAGCAGTGCGAAAGGCCAAGGCTAGCAGCTGAGTAATGAGCTAAGGCTAGCAGCTGTGCGAGAGGCCAAGGCGAGCAGCATTGCGAGAGGCCAATGCTAGCAACTGGGCAAGAATCCTAGGCTAGCAACAGAGCAAGAAGCCTAGGCTAGCAACTGAGCAAGAAGCCAAGGCTAGCAACTGGGCGGGAAGCCTAGGCTAGCAACAGAGCAAGAAGCCTAGGCTAGCAACTGTGCAAGAAGCCAAGGCTAGCAACTGGGCGAGAAGCCTAGGCTAGCAGCTGGTCAAGAAGCTAAGACGAGCAGTTGGTCAAGATGATGACCATCCAAGCGAGCAACTGTGCAAAGATCATAAATATGGAGCGAACAACCGAGAGAGTAAAGGTTTGAATACCCAACGAAGACATACAGGCGAACAACAGGTCACTACGGAAAGCAGCTGAGTAACCTCAATGGTCAAGTACAACATTGGGAACTCCAACAGTCAATAGCTTAGATGTAGTCCAAGTGTCCTAACACTTGGCACCCATCCAATGGGCAATAGCTTAGATGTAATACAAGTGTCCTAACACTTGGCAAATATCCAATGGTAGAATGGCTAGGATGGTGACACATGATCCATTTGTATGTCTATAAATACTCCCTCATTTGCAGGAAAAAAAAAAGGGTTCCATAATTCAAAACATAGCCCAAGTTCTTGCAAATTTATTTCTTAAACATTACTTAGCCAAATTCCATGATCATTTGATCTTGTTTGATGATCTTAACTAGAGAAAACAGCCACTAATCATCATCGATTACAAAAAGGTCATCAACAACTTGATCTCAATTTAGTTACGATTTTCAATATTATTATAAAAATTCACGTAATATTTTGTTTTTATTTACTATACACTTTTAAATTATGACATAATTTTCTCAACTACGCGTCAGATACTTATCTTTGTCTCTTAAGACGTTTTCCTCAATGTAGAGAAATTTTCAATTCAAGCACTAATTCACTCTCACGCGTTTATTTTTCTTCTTCTTCTAAAAGTGCAAGTCGAAATATCAGATTGAAACAACTAAAGATGTAGTGAATATTCATAAAATTACTGGAAATTATTAAAATTTTCGGGAAAAAAAATCCTCAAATATAGTGAAACAATAAAAACAACACAATTAAACATTAAAATTTCACATAATTAGAATTTTTAAAATTTATTTAATCAAATTAGTAATAGTATGTAGAATTAAACATACTTAAGTTACTTAGTTGCATTACTAACACAGTAAAAAAATTTATATATAGGATATCCTAAATATAGTTAAGTAAAACGTAAATCATAGTAAAATTTATAATATACTTTTCTAAACTCAAATTATATATAATAGTATTCAAACTTTAAACATGTTCTTAACATAGCTTAATTGGTAAATATCATGAATATTACTTATGAACTTTAAACATGTTCTTAACATAGCTTAATTGGTAAATATCATGAATATTACTTATGAGGTTTAGGGTTCAAATCCTTGTAGATACAATTTTTTTTGTTAGATTCCTTATTGTATAATAAGACATGTAGATGACACATATGATTCATAAAATTGGCACGTATGGCTTCCACGAAGTTAACCTCAGATGACACATAAGCGAAACGAACCTTGTGACGACACACATAGATGACACATATGATTCATAAAATTGGCATGTATGCTTCCACGAAGTTAACCTCAGAACGACACATAAGCGAAATGAATCACACGATGACACATAGGCGAAATAAACCTCGTGATGACACATAAGCATAAGAAACTTCCTATTAGTATAATAGGGGATAAGGCAAAATGCATTTCGAATTAATTTCATCATAGACAAAGTAACTATAAAATTAAAGACAAAGTATAGAGTGAAACTGATTTATACATGAATCACTGAAGGGTATTAATTGTTTTCATTGAAGGGTATTCGTTGTATTTACTGAAGATTATTACTGATTTACATTAAAGAGTCTTAGTTGTTCAGTGAAAATGAATTAAGACTCTTCAGTGTAAACCAGTAATACTCTTCAATAAAAACAGCTAATACTCTTCAGTGAAAACAACTAATACCCTTTAATTAGTGATTCATATATAAACCAATTTCACTCTATACATACTCAAAATTAGATTTATAGTTCTCAAATATGTTAATTATTTAAATTTTTCTTATTTTTTAAGATCAAAGTCCTAATAAAATCATTCTTGACACGATTTTGATTTTCATCCCTCGCCCCCTCAAGTCAAAACTATATGTGAAGCCGAGTTTCCAAAAAAAGAAAAACTATATTCAGCCCATCCATTTCCTAACAATCCCCTTGAGAAATAATCAGTTATTAAAAAAGATAGTAGGTAAGCATTGTGGAATTTTATTGATCAGGATTAAAAAAAGATGAAATCCAACCACGCGGCCTCCACTTTTGACTTTTTTCAATCTGTTCATAGTTATTTTTTATTTGATTTTATTTTTTCCTGATACAAGATTTCGTGCCTATTTAAATTATACACAAATATAAACGCTCACCCATGAGTGACAAAGTATTATATAAAAATAATTCATGATAAATTTATTATAAAACAATTTTAAAGTATTATTAATTTCATCGGGATCATCATTAATCTCATCAGGGTATTATTATTTTAAGTTCAATTTTTTTTAAAACAATTACAATATAATACCACTGACTCACATTAGTGATACCCCTGACAGATTTAATGATACTTCTGATAAGATTAACGATACTCTAAAATTATTTCATATTAAACTTATTATGAAGCGTTTTCATATAAAACCTACTCCTACGGGGTTTAGCCTATAGTGTATATATTTCTGGTTTATTTATATTACGTGTCAATTTTATTTTTGTAAATTTAAATTCATATTATTATTTTGTTGAATTTAAAGCCTAGTTAAAAAAACGATCACTTGACTTTGATTTACAAATATTACATATTTTAATTATTTATTTTATTTAACACTTTTTAGAGATTTTTATTTTTAATAGAGAAGAGTTATTAACATCACTATTATTTAACTTATATTATTAATGGACCAAATAATTTTGACTTATTTTTTATTTAATTAATTATTTTCATACTATATTATTTTAAATAATATATATATATATATATATATATATATATATTATGTTTTGTCATGTATAGTAAATTAAATTTAGGTGTATATAAGAATTTGTAATTTTTATATAATTAAATTATTTTAAACAGTAAACATTAAATTATATACACAGTGCATTGTAAAATTAACTTTAAAAAAATTATGCATAATATGAGGGGATGACTATCAAGCGACGAGTAATGTGGAGATTTGTGCTTTTGATGCGCGTGTACCATGAGCAAACTCTAATATTATCAGGGAGGATGCATAGTGTAAAGTTGTTTTTAACACTGGTTTTAAACACTAATATTAGTTTTCTTCATTGAAAATTTTTACTTCATTTTCAATAAACAATTAATATTCTTTAATAAATACAACTAATATTTTTTTTAGTAAAAACAATTAATATTTTTTAGTGAAAATAACTAACGTCCTTCAATGGTTCATATGCTAACCAAATTCACTCTATATTTTGTCATTATCAAGATATCAAATACAATCCAATTTCTTTTGCAAATTGAAATTTAATTTAATTTTTTTTTTTACATTTTGTACCACTCTCCTACTCGGAAAATTTATAATTAATCGTTATTTTGGGCAAGACTAAAAGAATGTTTTGAAACACTATTACAAAATATAAAAAATGATATTAAGTGATTCTTATAATAACATTAAAAGAGTGAAATGTTTTTGAAATAAAATAATTTTTAATGTGGGCCGGGAGTGTTTGTAAAAAACACTTATAATCATCTATAAAAATGTGCATTTTAAATAGGGATGTAATCGAACCAAGCTGTTCGCAAGCTAGTCGGGTCTCGACTCGAAAAATATTTGTTCGAGTTCGTTTGTTAAGTTTCATAAGTCGAGCTCTAGCCCGATTATTTTATCGAGTCGAGCTCGAACCTAATAGTATTCGGCTCAGAAGCTCGTAAATAGGCTTGTTTATAAGCTCGCGAACAGGTTCATTTAATTACTTTTTTTATTTTTATACAAATATTTAAAAAGAAAATCCATAAGCATGTAACATAGAGGGATCGAACCATGCACCTCTTCTAGAGAAAATACTAGACTCTACAATTAATTGTCTTTGTTTAGCTTCCGAATTAGTTGTTGGTCTTTACTTGGATGATGTTTTTATTATCATAAACTATTATGTTTTTAATTAGACATAGTTTAAATGTGTTATTTTTGTATAATTTTTAAAATTTTATTAGCTTTTTGAGCCGAGCTCGTTTACTTAGTTAACGAATATTTCACAAGTTGAGTTCGAGCTATTCGCGAGTTTAAGAATTTACACATGAGCCGAGTTCGAGCCTAAAAAATCCAAACGAGCCGAGCGTAAGCTTGATAGTATTCGGCTCGACTCGGCTCGTTTACATCCCTAATTTTAAAGTAGTGGATTTCAAAAGCAGTGACAGTAAATTCTTCATAATCTAAAAACAGGTTCGACTACTTTTCCAAATGATCATTTTCATGGTAGTTGTATATATTGTAGAATTAATTTTTTTTAACAAAAAATTAATTCTACATGCAAAGTAGAGTTTGCAAATAATCACTAAATTTGTCAATTTGTTCAATTTTTCGTTTTAAATTGAAATTTTATTTATAAAATTTAAATAAAATTACAATTTGCAAACTAATTGTGAGTCCATTTGAAATATTAGAGTGATATATATTTAAAGGCAAATGATAGAGGAAAAATGACTCATTCATAAACTATTTGAAGGATGTTAATTATTTTTATTGAAGGGTATTAGTTATTTCACTAAAATATATTAATTAAAATATACAAACAATATTAGTTATTTAATTAAAATATATTTAATAGAAAGATACACATACTCAAACTTGAAAGACAAAATATAAATTGAAAACAATTCATATATAAATATTGAAGTGTATTAGTTATTTTTACTAAATAATAATATCAATTAGTTTTATCGAATGATATTAATTATTTTTACTAAAAAAATAGTATTAATTATTTAATAAAAATAAATTAAGAATTTTTATATTCTAGAAGTTAAATAAGCATACATCACGTATATATGAATATTTCAGAGAGAGGGAGAGAGGTGTTGTATTATAGAAGGAGCATGGATGGAACTGGTGCGAGTTCTCACTCCTCACCAAATCTGAATTCTCTCCTCCTTTTTACCTTTGTCATCCTCCTCACTCCCAAATTTAGCGTGGCACAGAGCAGTAGTCTGTGCGACACTTCTGGCGAGTGTGGCCCATTTGGGATCTGCGACCCACAACAATCCCCAATTTGTACATGTTTGCAAGGGTTTTACCCGCGCAATACCCAGGAATGGAATTCAGGGAATTGGAGCAGTGGGTGCTTGAGGAAGGTGGATTTGAATTGCGTACAGGTTGGGAATAACGGGAGTAGAAGTGACGATGGGTTTCTGACCTTTGAGATTACCATGTACACGGCCTCTTCGGAGCGCTCTTTTGAAATCGACGAAAATCAGTGTGGAAATCGATGCTTGAGGAACTGTTCCTGCTTAGCCTATGGCTTTCAACCCGATTCTGGGTGTATATTTTGGAGTGGGAACTTAACCGACATTCAGAAATTTCCAAGTGGCTCTGGCGCAAATATTCACATTCGAGTCTCCAACTCTGAATTAGGTATTTTTATTTATTTATTTGAATATTCATATGTTTCTATTATATTTGTGTTTGAGTAATTGTTCCTTTACTCTGTGTTGGTTGTTCTGTTATTTTCAGCTCAAAAGAATGGCTCTAAGAAGATCAAAATAATTCCGGCTGTGGTTGTTGTTGCTGTTGTAGTCGGCTTTCTTATCTTATCCATTTATAATTTAGGGAAAATAGAGTTTTTTGTCCTCTAAGTTAGGTCACTTTTGGTTTTGGTCCTACTAAGTTTTGACGTAACTTTTTCGTCCTCTAACTTTCAAAAAAATTACTTTTTCGTCCTATAACCGGCCACAGGCGGTAACCCAACCGGTCACGCTGACGTGGCACGATTTTTTATTTTTTTAAAATTTTATTATGATATATATATCAAAATTAAATTAAAATTTATATAAAATTTTAATTAAAAAATCAAAACCCACCCACCCCCACCCCCACCCCCACCCCAAAGTCACGGCCAACCCCTCCCCCTTCCCCCTGTAACATTCAACCCCCTGTCCGGCAGCCGCCGCCGCCACTCTCCAAACACGCCGCCCACCGGTGCCCACCCTCTACCGTCCGCCGCCGCCCGTCCTCCACCGCCCGCAATTTAAGAAATATGGAAGCAATTCGCACCGGAGAAGCTTCGATCGACGCTGGAAAAGCTTGAAGCTTAAAGCAATTCGCCGGAAATTGGAAGCAACTCGCCGGAAATTGAAAATCGAGTGGTGGTGGACGGTGGAAATCGGGCGGCGGTGGGAAATCACACCCTCATCTTCGCACAACAAAATTCATTCACCCGGAATCATCTTCGCACAACAAAATTTTGAAGAAAATCACAACCTCATCATTTATCAAGACTCGAATCAACACAATTCTTGAAAATTAACACAAAATTTGAAGGAATCTTCAAATCCCATTCACCAGTTATTCTATACAAAAAAAAAAAAAAACCTCAAACTAATTTAAAAAAATTCTGGAATTAGAAATCAACAAAAGAATCATCAAATCCCAGATTCAAACATTCGATGAAGACAGTGCATTTCGATCAAGCCTCGATCTTCACAAATCCCAGAAAAATCCGAGTGGAACAAAAAAAAGGAAAACAGGGTATTTCCATTTAACACCGATCTCAGCAAATACTCACCCAGATTTCCCCCAAATTCATCATCGAAATTGAAATTCCCCCAAATTCATCATCCAAATTTTTCCCTTACAGGTTCGAAATTGAAATTCCCCCAAAGGGCGCCGTTGGCAGACTTGTCCGGCGGAAATACGAAAAAAACGCCGCCGCAGCCAGGGTACCCTTCCTCCACCGTGGTCCTCTGCGGGCAGGAGGCGCTAACCCTCTCCTTCATCGGGATGGAATACGGTGCCACCAAATTCAACGTCCACATCACCGACTCGATGAGCGGCTGAGACGCCATCGGAATCCGTCCTGTCAATTTTGCTTGAGAGCCCAGAAGTGGAATTCGAGGATAAATGGGCTTTATGGTTCAAAAACTGATTCTGGAATTTTAATTTAATTGGGGTGGTCGGTGCTGAGGGGATTACATTGGGGTGGGGGAGGGGGGGGGGGGGTTTGATTTTTAAATTAATATTTTATATAAATTTTAATTTAATTTTAATATATATATCATAATAAAATTTAAAAAAAAAAATAAAAAATCGTGCCACGTCAGCGTGACCGGTTGGGTTACCGCCTGTGGCCGGTTATAGGACGAAAAAGTAATTTTTTTGAAAGTTAGAGGACGAAAAAGTTACGTCAAAACTTAGTAGGACCAAAACCAAAAATGACCTAACTTAGAGGACAAAAAACTCTATTTTCCCTATAATTTATAAATTATAGTTTCTATTTGAAATAGTATTAGTTATTGTAACATCTTTTCTTGAGGTGTTTTACCCGGACTTTTAGTATTTTATTTTATTGTTAATGGTACTAATATAAAACATTACAATGTTATATACACAAGACTGCTCCACTGTGCATGGGGGTTTGTACTTGTATTGTATAATAGCTTACGTAAATTATATAAAGCCTAATTTAAAAAAAAAAAAAAAATTATATAAAGCCTAGGTACACATTCACCCTTCAATTCAAGGTAGTTTCTTTGGTGATTTGCGGCGCCAACAGAAGGCGAAGGTTCATGGTCTAGGGTACATTCCGTAGTTTCTTTGGTATTTAATTTGCGCCGACAGAATAAGGTATTGGTCTTATACTCTTATTCTTTCTTTTTGTATGGCGTATCCAAATACTTAAAAGATCAAAATGTACTCCCTCAATTTTTTATTGACCCCAAAATCTACTAAATACATAATGTTGTTAAATATATCTCAACAAAATTTAAAATTTAACCTATATTACTAAAATACTCCAATTACTAAAATTAACCCAACCGCATTTGGTGTTCATGTACATTTGAGTGACAAAATAAAACAATGTCCATACTTATGTGATTCGATTTTACCTTTATAAAAAAATTATATAAAAAGTTTACACAAATAAATACAGATTATAAGAATAGTATTAACTTTATTTTTTGTTGCAGAGACACATGCCCCCAAGGATGGACACATAGGTTCATCTCCAATTACACATGGCGTGATAATCACTGATAAAAATATATCGAGTTTAATATATATATCTCAGTCATATATATATTTTCAAAATCTAAATATATTCAACACGAAATTGAGATTGGAACGAAATTCATATCGAGAGGCAATGAATATCAATTGAATTAGGTGAATGCAAGGACAACGACACGTGTCAACATGTACAAGCGCTTGTCAAATACTAGTAATTAAAATTTCAAATACAAAATATGTACCAAATATCAATAAAATAGAGTAAAACTCTATCAAATACTTGTTAATACATTGTTAATCTCAGAAAAGAAACGGTTCCATTTTTAGAGGATAACAAATCATAATTGATGAGGTTTTCAAAGAATTTAAGAGACACTGTTGGACATGGAATCAATAAACTGTGAAGCGATGAAAAAAAAGATTTTATGTTGAATGGAAGAGGAATCCATTTTTAATTAATGTCGAGGAGTTTGTAGTTCCAAAAAGAGATTGAGTGCTAGGAGTTGAAGTTGTTAGTGAAATTTTGCAGAATTAAGGTATATCTCACACCTTAAAAATGGTATTGTTTTCTTCCGACGAATTGATTTTTTTTCCTATCAAGGTAGAAGAACAGAGAGCAAGAATTGTAGATGCTGAAATGATGTTTACGACATTACTTATTTATTTAGTTGGTAATCCTAACAGTAACAACTTATAAGCTGTAAAAAAATAAATTGAAATTTCAAAACTTATTTTCCTAACCAACTCCACCCCAATCAGTACCCCACCTTGGAACCTTCCCACCACTCCACCCGCCCCCACCCACCCCTACCACAACATAATTTTTTTTAATATTTATTATAAATTTTAAAAAAATTTATAAGTTGTATAACTAAACACTTTAGTAATTTATAATTAAACTACTTAAAAATTACATTTTATAAACTCTTAAAACAATTTATAAGATGTTAAAGCTTATAAAATATTTCAAATAAACTTAAACAAACGTGTGTACTTTAACCGGTGATTGGATTCAAATTGCAACAAAATGCAAAGTTGTATTTATTTGCACTTAGTAAATTGGAATAATGTATGGGGATATTTTCTTATAAGTAAATTATTAAATTAAATAAAATGAAATTACTTATTGTCCCATATGTTAAAAGGTTAATCTTAATGGTTTAAATATTAATTTCAAACCTTCACACGATTTGAATAATATTAAAAAGATTAATACAAATTAAGTTGTATGTAAGTACAAATGGCTTTGTTAAATATAAATAAATAAAAATATAAAAAATTGACTTAAAGCCTTCATGGTTGACGTTGAAGTCCAAATACGAGTGTATTATTCTTCTACTTTCATTTTCGTCTAGACGCGCCACTTGATTTGTCAACTCAATTGTGTAGCGCCTAGAGGTGGATCTCTCACTCTTCTTAAACTTTCTTTTTTCATAAATTTAAATTGGAATTCGTATGAGACGATTTTATAATAAAAAAAATCACTTATTATAATATATACACCTAATACTTTTAGATTGTAGTTGAAGGGAGGGTTTATGCGATTTTAAATTCTCAATCTAAATCCACATCACTTGTTAGAGTAAAATATTTAAATAGATAAATTTCAAATTATATTCTTAATTTAGAATGGAGAAATTTTAAATTCCTAGTAAAACAATGTCATTTGAAATTCATAAATTTATTTATTTTTAAATTTTTAAATTTCAAATGACTCCGTACAAATACAACTTTATGATATTTCAATTTTATTATATTTTTGATAACATGTAAACATAAAATTTTGTCATTGTATAAGACCGTTTCAAATAAAATTTTCATTGCGTGGAAAACATAAAATTTGGGTGGATTACATGAAAGAAACCGACATTCCAAAAGACCCAAAATTCCGGTGGGGCCACTGCTTCGAAAGTCTCCGTCACGCAGGTTTTGTTGAACTAGAACTACAAGTGAGACGACTCAAGTCACAATCCATGAATATTGGCAGATTAAAGAATTTAACTTTTGAGGTATGGAATAAATTTTTTAAAGCTAATTTTGCAAATAAATGTGTAATATTTTTTCTTTTACATTAGATATTAGTAAGAAATATTTAAATTTGGGTGCAATTGTACCCATGTAACCCTCTACATTCATTAGCTTATAGTTCCTCACAATTCAATTTATCTAGAAATAGAGTGAGTTTTATATAGGCATGGTTTACGATAAAATTATCATGAAACTGTTTTAAAGTATCGATAACCTCATCAGGGGTATCATTAATTTTGATTCAATTTTTTTTTACAATAGTTACAATATAATATTACTAACCCAAATTAATAAAATTGCTGATGAGATTATCGATACTCCTGATTAAATATTCGATACTTTAAATCAGTTTCATGATAAGTTTATCATGAATCATTTCCATATAATACTTTGCCCTAGATATATGTTATTTAAACCGAATAAATTAATAATTGTGATACATATTTATATTATGTTATCTAATTAGAGTAAAATTTACCGCAACATACGATATTCAGTGTGTGTTTCCAAATTTCATTAACAACTTTTGAATCACTCGTATTTAGGAATTATGAGAAATCGTTTTAAAAAATAATAGTTCTCCACTATTTTATTGATTTGTAGCACATAATTAAAATTATCGTATTTTCGTTTCTGAGGTCGGCACCCCAAATACAATCCATTGGCGAAGACAAACAAAAACAAAGGAAGCGGTGCAATGGCCTAATGCACTAGTTTTAGGTGGCCCGATTTGGATTTGGAGAAAACTGGAATCTCGATTATGAACTTTATTTCGTCTCTTAAGTTGATAACAAAAATATGTCATTATTGAGCAAGTGTTTTCAAGTCACGCACGATCATTTTATTTGGTAAGTCTCATAAACCCCAATTCAACTCATATTTGTCTCTTTTAAATGATTTACTTTATAAATCCATCGTTTCAACGTCAAATTATTCAACTATCTCTATAACGTTTCTAATATTTCAATTTTATATGAAATCGATTAGTTTGACTCGTGTCTAAGAAAGCATAAAACATAAATAATTAAACGAAAAAAAAATGTACAGAATTCTAAATTCATGCATATTATTCACTTCGTTTCTCTTTAATTCCCTTCCTTCCTTTCTTTTTTTCTTTAACGCGTATTGTTTTTAGGACAACTTTAGTCTACAAGTAATGAACATAATATCCACTTAAATAATTATAAATTATATACACATATATACACTATCTCCTTAAAAAAAAGTAGGATAGCTCAACATCAATGCATAATATATTATGGATATATCCGTAATTATAATTTATACTTTTATTCTATATAAAGGAAAAGAGGCGCGTTGACCTGTCAAACAAAGTCGTAGTCATATTTAATTTTTTAATAATAAATACATTATTACTCTATAAATGTATTGAGCATATATAACAGTACAGGGCAAAAAGAGATTCATCACTTACAAACTTTTGTATTCGAAAGATAGTCTGATTTACGCAAAATGGAATGTTCAGCTATCTGTTCCAACCGTTCTGGCTAGTTACGCTACCGTAATTCAAAATGAAAAATATTGGTTTGTTATCTAAATATATGAGAATTGTTTATTAGTTACCCAACTTTTTCAATTTTTGGTGTGCAACAATCATCAATTTTTAAATAATTTATTTTAATGTACAAAAAATTATTTTTTCTATTAAACTTATATTGTGTTAAAGTTAATTAATTTTACATATATTTTCATTGCAATTTGTACAAGGGTGAACAAAATATTTGAACTTCTCATCCCTAACAATATTTGGTTCAATTTTGCACCCTCAACAACTCACTCAATTATAATATATAACTAGATTAGTGCCCCGCGTTTTACGCGGGTTGTTCGCAAAATTAATTTAAAATTTTATGTTTTATTGACGGATCATCACATTATTAATTCAATCTATTTTAATACACACATATACTGTACGCTGAATTTTTTTTAATTAATTACATATGCATTATATACATTTAAATAAATTTGATCATCGTAAAATAATATAATATAATTATATAATAAATATTTTTAAATAATATGTATGCATAAAAATATTGGCTAATTTCTTAGTAACCCACGACTTTTAGGCCTAATCTCAATTTAAATACAATTTTTAATATTTTTATTAAAATTCACGTACTTTTTTTTGTTTCACTTTGGTATACGCTTTTAAATTATAATATATTTTTCTCAACTATGCACCACATACCTATCATTTCCTCCCTAAGACGATTTCCTCGATGTTGGGGAATTTCTAACCCAAACAATAACACACACCCATGCATCATTTTTTTTTCTTGCTAAAAGTGCAAGTCATAGATTTGATTGAAAAATTAAACATTGGTGAATTTCTATAACATTATTGAAAGTTGTGATTAAATTAAGATTAAGCTTAATGATCGTGAATTAATATTGAATTAACCCTATAGTTTTAATACTTATATTTTAAGGATTTTTTTTTTCAAATATGTTAAATCTCTAAATTATATAAATAATATATTGTACATGTAAAAAATATTATATATATATATATATATATCATTTAAATTATATAATATTAAATAAACTAATAAGCATTTCAGAATTAAAAAAACGTTAGTAATATAAATTTATTAATGGGTTATAATATGACTTTTCTATTTAACAATAAATAAAATATATATGTGTGCAAGATTCAAATCCATGTAATTGCATTTCTTTTAATTAGAGACAACATTATTACACAAACATAATGTCACATGTTAAACACAATTAAATCAATAGAAATTGACATATCAAATTTGATTTAAGATATACAAAATCAAATAATTATAATTTTGGTTTATTATGTTTTCTAGACAATAAAAATTTATCTATTAAATGATAAAATTTCAAATAATTAGATTTAAACAAAAATTAATTAATCACTTAATCGATAGAATAAATTAAAATTATGTAATATTCTTAATTCCATTAATTATTTTTTACAAATAAAAAATTTCTAAATAGGATATTCTCAAATACATTGAGAATATAAAAATAAGTTAATTGAACATTGACATTTCACATAATTAGATTTTTTTAAATTTATTAATCAATTTAGTAATAATACTGTAGAATTAAATATATTTAAGTTACTTGTTTGAATTATTAATACAATATGATTTTTATATATAAGATATCCTCAAATGTAGTTAAATAAATGTAAATTCGTACGCAATTTTTTATACGCTCAACTTATAACAATAAATATTCAAATTTCATAAAAACTCGTCGTATGACTAAACTGGTAAACATCATAACAATTGCTCATGATGTGTAGGATTCAAATCCATTTGCATGTCCATTTATTTATTTATTATTAGATTCCTTATTATATAAGGTCACATAGATGACACATAAGCCACAGATAGACGAAATAGACGACACGTAAACATACGACACATAATTAGTTAATACAAAAGGATAATATAAAATAAATTTATTTTATTTTTAATACAGAATGAATAAGTTAATTGAAAATTAAATTTCACATAATTAGACTTGTTAAAGTCTAAAGTAATCAATTCTTCAATGTAATAATTATATTTAATTCTTTTATTTGAAATGTTCACAAATTTGAGATTCATAAGTAAATAGATTTATAGACTTAAGTTAAATAAATGTTCAAAATATACAAAGATTAATGAATTGATTTAGTGGCAAGTAACTTGAAACCTATACAATAGATGCAAGGTTCAAACCTTTGTTATTACAATTTTGTTTTCTAAATTGAATTTAATATGCCACATGGATGCCACATATATAACATAAACCAATAGGATAATAACACATCATCTAAAAAAAAATCACACTTTATCCAAATGAATAACATGATGACACATCAGCTTGTTAAACTCACTATTAATATTATAGGGGATTGAGTAACTCTCTTATAAGGAAATTGTCTCCTAGTTCTAGGTACATGGTTTTAACAAATTTTACACTTAAGCAATCAAATTTTCCCAACTTATTTGAGACACAAAAATTATTAAATGTAAGTTATATTAAAGTTCAACTTATGTTTATTATTATTGCACTTTATATTAGAGAGTAATTAAAATTTTAAACTTTATTCCTTTAAATAATATTTTTTTTCAATTTTATGCCCATCAACGTACCACCCAATATATAATTATACCATCTCCATTCTTTACGTTATGTTTCGGTCATGATCCTTGTGCTGATTGACAATTATTGGTTCTTATTTTGATACACTCCACCGATTTTGTGACCTTTGTCTTTTTTTCTTTTTTCTAATATTTTAATTTATAATATATTTATAATTTAAAAAATAACATAAAATTTATAAAAGATATAGTCCCATAAATGAGACCATGATGCACCTGAAATTAACCTAATTCAATTTTTTTTCTTTTAATCTGAAATCGGCTGATTATAATTTTTTTTCCTACTAATTCCAATAAAGAATTTAAATAGTACATCAAGAAAATATTAAATTTTAAATCAATAAAAAAGTTAAACATGTCTATCCAAGAAAAGCCCAGTATTCTAATGAAATTTCTACAGGGAAACCCGTTAACGGGAGAAAAATATATTACAGGGATTAGTCCAAACTAATTAACATGGGCTATATATGTCTCAATCTAATAAGGTTTGTTTCCATTTTTTAAATAAACAAGCTAGGTCAATTTTTTTAACAAATTTTTAAGTATGCACTTAAATTTTGAATTTAATTTTAATTTTTTTTAAAACACAAATTAACACACCTAAATGTGTATTTTTGCTTGCAATTTACTAATTATCAAATACTACTAATTTCTATTTGGAGTAATTTTTTTAAAATACGACTGCATATTATACACTCAAGTGCACATAAATTTTTTTTTTTTTTAAATCTTCTTATTAATATAAGTTGGACTTTAGTTTTTTATTAAAATCTTTTAAATTCAACGGACTTATATATAGATTTTATAGACAAAATGCATTTCAAATTAGTTTTATCATAAAACTAGCTAGTTTGTATTTTCTTTTAGTAAAAAAGTTGTATGAGACCGTCTCATGGCATGAGACAATGAGAATTAGTGTAACTAGGACATTGACTCATTAACCCTAAACCCTAGTTGCACTAATTTCCATTGTCTCATATAAGATTTACTCTTTGTTTTATTATAAGGAAGTGTTTGGTAAAATTGTATGGAATAAAATGACTATAATATTATATTTATAATTCTCAAATATATAAACTAGTAGGAATTTCTTTATTTTTTTTAGAATAAAAATCATAAGAAAATCATTTGGAACATGATTTCCATCACACACCTTCTAAAATCACAAGTATATACGAAACCGACTTTTCAAAAAATAATAACTATATTCAGCAAGAAAAATAAAAAGATAGTAGGTAAACGGTGTGGAATTTTATTGATCAAGATTAAAAAAAGATAAAATCCAACCACGCCGCCTCCACTTTTGACTTTTTTCAATTCCGTTCATAGGTATTTTTTATTTGATTTTATTTTTCCTGATACACGATTTCATGCCTATTTAAATTGTAAAGCAAATATCAACGCTCACCCATTATCTACAAGGGTTTAGACTATAGATGTGAATATATCTGGTTTATTTATATTATGTGTCATTTTATTTTGTAAATTTAAATTCATATTATTATTATGTTGAATTTAAAGTCTAGTTAAAAAATAGAAACAAATATTACATATTTAAATTATTTATTTTATTTAACACTTTTAGGGAATTTTTATTTTTTAATAGAGGAGAGTTATTAACATCAATAATATTTAGCTTATAATATTAATGGGCCTAATAATTTTGATTTATTTTTATTTAATTAATTAATTTCATACTATATTATTTTAAATAATATATATATAAATATTATATGTTTTGTCACGTATAGCAAATTAAATTTAGGTGCATATAAGAATTTTTTTATATATAATTAAATTATTTTAAACAGTAAACCTTAAATTATATACACAGTGCATTGTAAAATTAACTTTTAAAAATTATGCATAATATGAGGGGATGATTTTATCAAGTGACGAGTAATGTGGAGATTTGTTCTTTTGATGCGCGTGTAACATGAGCATGAGCAACTCTAATACTCCCTCTGTCTCGGGTTTTATTTCATAGGTTGACTTGCACAATCTTTAAGAAAAATGAAGTGTGTGAGTGTAAAATTAAATAATTAAATAATGAAAAGATGCTTTATTGACTTTTGTGTGTGTAATTTATTTCCATTTTGGGAGTGCGAAATAAGAGTTGGGACACCCAAAAATGGAAAACGTGAAATAAGTTTCGGGACGGAGGGAGTATTATAAAGAAGTATGTACACAATGAAATTAATTCATATATAAATCAATGATGAATTAATAAAGGGTATCTGTTGTTTTGCCTAAAAATATTAATTATTTTCACAGTAGAATATTAGTTGTTTTCACTGAAAAATCTTAGTCTGTTTTTAGTTAATAACTAATACTCTTTAGTAAATACAACCAATACCCTTCAGTGAAAACAATTAGTACTCTTTAGTGAAAATAATTAATACCCTTTAATGATTCATGTATAAATCATTTTCATTCTATACTTTGTCATTATGAATATATCAAGACAAAGTATAGAGTAAAACTGGTTTATATATGAATCACTGAAGGATATTAATTGTTTTTAATGAAGAGTATTAATTGTATTTACTGAAGAGTATTACTGATTTACACTAAAGAGTCTTAGTTGTTCAGTGGAAATGAACTAAGACTCTTCAGTGTAAACCTATAATACTCTTCGGTAAAAACAATCAATACTCTTCAGTGAAAACAACTAATACCCTTCAGTGATTCATATATAAACCAATTTCACTCTATACATACTCATATATCAAATACAGTCAAAATTCTTTTGCGAATTGAAATTTAATTTATAATTTTGTATTTTAGTAAATAAAATTTTAATTTTTAAAAAAAGTTTACATTTCGTACCAATGCACGATTCACTCCTGCTCGAAAAAATTATAATTAATCGTCATTTTGGGCACGACTAAAAGAATGTATTGAAACACTATTGCAATATAAAAAATGATTTTGAGTGATTTTTATAGTAAAATTAAAAGTGTGAAATGTTTTTGAAATAAAATGATTTTAAAGTGGAGAGTGTTTATAAAAAACACTTATAATCATATAAAAACTAGATGAGTGTCCCGCGTATTACGAGGGATATTCGTAAAAAATTAATTATACATTATGCATCACATATACAATAACATTATAAATTTGTTCACCATAAAATTAATGTAGTTATATTATATAATAAATATATTCAAAATAATGTCACATGTTAAACACATTTAATTCAATATAATGATATATTAAATTTGTTTTGAGATTAAAAAAATCAAATAATTAAATTTTGGTGCACTGTGTTTTCAAGACAATAAAAATTTATCAGTTAAATGTTAATTTTTTTAATTTTAAAAAAATTCAATCAATCATTTAATTTATAAAAAATTCAAAATTAATTAATATATTTTATTTAATTTTTAATTTATTTTAACAAATTAGGAATTTCTAAATTGGAAATCCTTAAATATAGTGAGACAATAAAAATAAAATAATTAAACATTAAAGTTTCATATAATTAGAGTTTTAAATATAATTGATCAATTCAATTTAGTATATTTTTATAACCTCATGTTATATACAATAGATATTCCAAATTTGTATATATTCATTGTTTAGCTTAGTTGGTTAAAATTATAAGTTGCACTCAAGTCAGAACTATTTTTTCAAAATGAATTATTAGTGATCATGATAATAGTTGTATACATTTTAGAATTAATTCTTTTCAAAATAAAAAAATAAAAAATTAATTCTACAGACAAAGTAGAATTTGCAAACCTTCACAAAATTTGTCAATTAGTTCAATATTTCTTTTTAAATTGAAATTTTATTTATTAAATATTTAAATTAAATTGCAATTAGCAAATTAACTGTGAGTCCATTTGAAATATTAGAGTGATATATATTTGAAGGCAAATTATAGAGCAAAAATGCCTCATCCATGAACCATTTATAGAGTATTAATTATTTTTATTGAAATGTATTAATTGTTTTCACTGAAAAATATTAATTAAAGCATACAAATAATATTAATTGTTTAAATAAAATATATTAACTGCTTATACTAAAAGGTATTAATTGAAAGATGCACATACTCAAATTTGAAAGACATAATATAGAGTGAAAATAGTTCATATTTGACCCATAGAAGTGTAATATTAATTGGTTTTATCGAAGAATATTAATTATTTTTAGGAAAAAACTTGTATGAGACCGTCTCATGGTATGAGAAAATACAAATTAACACCCACCCCTACCAAAATGTTAATGAGTCAATGCTCTAGTTATACCCATTCTCATTGTCTCATGCCATGAGACGGTCTTATATATATATATATATATATATATAAAATACTCCCTCCGTCCCAAAATTATTTGCACAATACCTTTTTTGTTTTCCGTGTTTTAGTGAGCGAGGTATTTATCAATATTTAGAACAATAAAATAATTTTTAATGTAGGGTATGATATATCTATCTCTCTTCTATTATAAAATGATTTAAAAATTATTTTATCATTTTAAATATTCATAAAAAATTCGCTTACTAAAACACGAAATAATAGTAATGGTGCAAATAATGGTGGAATTGAGTAAATATTAATTATTTAATGAAAACAAATTAAAACTTTTCATTTAAAAAAAAACAACCGGTAATACTCTCTGGTTACTTTTCATCGTTTTTTTTTTTTTTTTTTGACGGGCTGGTTACTTTTCATCGTTGATTAAGGTATAAATACTCAATTTGAAATATATTCTAGAAGTGAAATAAGCATACATCACGTAGAAGATGTATATATGAATATTTTAGAGAGACGCGTTGTATTATAGAAGGAGCATGGATGGAAGTTGTGCGAGTTCTCACTCCTCACCAAATCTGAATTCTCTTCTCCTTTTCATTTCTATCATCCTCCTCAGTCCCAAATTTAGCGTAGCACAGAGCAGTAGTCTGTGCGACACTTCTGGCGAGTGTGGCCCATTTGGGATCTGCGACCCACAGCAATCCCCAATTTGCACATGTTTGCAGGGGTTTTACCCGCGCAATTCTCAGGAATGGAATTCAGGGAATTGGAGCAGTGGGTGCTTGAGGAAGGTGGATTTGAATTGCGTACAGGTTGGGAATAACGGGAGTAGAAGCGACGATGGGTTTCTGACCTTTGAGATTACCATGTACACGGGCTCTTCGGAGCGCTCTTTTGAAATCGACGAAATTCAGTGTGGAAATCGGTGCTTGAGGAACTGTTCCTGCTTAGCCTATGGATTTCAAGCCGATTCTGGGTGTATGCTTTGGAGTGGGAACTTAACCGACATCCAGAAATTTTCAAGTGGCTCTGGCTCAAATATTCACATTCGAGTCTCCAATTCTGAATTAGGTATTTATTTTATTTGAATTTTCATGTGTTTCTATTATGTTTTTGAGTTTGTGTGGGTAAATCGCGTGTTTTGTTCTGGTAGTTTCAGCTCAAAAGAAAGACTCTAGGAAGATCAAAATAATTCCGGTTGTTGTAGCTGTTGTAGCCGGGTTTCTTATCATATCCATTTGCACATATTTTTCCTGGAGATGGCTCAGAGGTAATATCAATTTGATTTAGGGAATATTTGGTTTTGAACCTTTCACTTAGTAATGGGGTTTTCCTGGTGAATTAGGTAAAAAGAAAACGATTCAACTTGGAGAATCGAATGCTTCAGGTTCGGTTGATACATCTGTACAGCATGCACTAAGTCAAGTTAACATTCAAGACTTTCCACTGTTTAAACTTGAGACGCTTGTAAACGCAACCAACAATTTCTCCGAAGCTAAAATGCTTGGGAAGGGTGGTTTTGGCCCTGTTTATAAGGTAGTCTCTCATTCTTGTTCATTTCATTTGGCCCTTATCATATGTACCTTTCTCGTTGAATACGAAGTCCTAAAACTGCTGCAATTCTAGGGAGAATTGGCCAACGGAAATGAAATTGCAGTGAAGAGGCTTGCACAAGCATCCGGACAAGGTATGCAAGAATTTATGAATGAAGTGGTCCTAATCACTAAACTCCAACATAGGAATCTTGTTAGATTACTTGGGTGCTGTGTGGAGAGTAAAGAGATGATGTTGATATATGAATACATGCCTAATAAAAGCTTGGATGTTTTCCTATTCAGTAAGTTCTGTTCTATCAATGTCATATGTCCTATTCAGTAAGCTTGTTATTTAATACTTAGTTTGCTTTCCTCTATAAATTCTGTCAGATCAATCACAAGAGATCCTAGATTGGAGAAAGCGTTTCAACATTATTGAAGGAATCTGTCGAGGCCTCCTTTATCTGCATAGGGATTCTAGATTGAAGATAATCCATCGAGACCTCAAGCCCAGCAACATATTGCTGGATAATGATTGGAACCCAAAAATTTCAGACTTTGGCATGGCGAGAATATATGGAACCAAGCAAGACCATGTTAGCACCTTAAGAGTGGTCGGGACATAGTAAGTATATTGTTGGCGACATCAAACTTTAACTGAGATAGTAATGTGATGTTCTTATCAGTTAAAGATGACTAGATGATTTGTTTTTCTTACAGTGGATATATGGCTCCTGAGTATGCAATAGAAGGGCGATTTTCAGAAAAATCAGATGTTTTTAGCTTTGGAGTTCTAGTGCTAGAGATTGCCACTGGGAGAAGGAACACTAGCTTCTACCATCAAGATGGTCATCCGAACCTTACGGGATATGTAAGTCAACTTAAATCCACCTCTACGTTGAGATAAACCCGAGTTATTAATTTTAATGCCATTTCAACCTCAGGCTCGTTCTTTGCCTGATTTACGAACTATTTTTGCCTCTCTGTTCTCTGAGTACTTAATGTTACCGTCTGGCATTTGTTATAATCCAAAGCATGCATGAACTGTATATGTGCTATTTGCATCCTTGTTAAATTATTTGAAGCTGCACTAAGATGCTATTCGGAGGTTCTCCAAGATTGTCTTTTGATTTGATATTGAAATTTTAGGTATGGAAATTGTGGACAGAGGACAATGTTGTGGCTTCGATTGATCCAAGGATTTCGAGTTTAGATTACCGGGCTGAGGTGATAAGGTGCATACATATCGCGTTATTGTGTGTCCAAGAACTTCCTAGAGACAGACCATCTGTTTCAGCTGTGTTGTCAATGTTGAGCAGTGAAATTGCAGACCTTCCTAACCCAAAGCGATCTGCATTTACTATGAGGCCAACCAATTCGGATGTAGGAGCTACAACTTCTTCTCAAAAGAGTAGTGCCTCTTTGAATTATGTCTCCATCACCATGGTTGATGGCCGCTGACACTATACCTCACTTCACTTTATTTATTCCCTTAGATGTAATGCAAAAGAATGAAAATTTTGTAAGATTTTATATTTGAATTTTAGGGATGTATAGGCTTGTGTGAATTTGATTTGTAACATGTACATAGGTTTTTCTTTGGTTGTAAGTTGTAACCAAGGATGAAAATATCGGTACCTTAAATTTACGGATATATCGATGGAAATATCGATATCGAATATCGATATCGGTAAAAAAATAGAAAATCGATGGAAATTTTATTAAAATGATGGAAATTTAACATGAAACTTTAGGGTATATTATATCTAACTTTAATATATATAAATTTAATTTAAACTAAAAAAAAATGAATTTTTTACGATAAATATATAAAAAATAAAATACTTAGCAGTCTAAAATGATATAATAGTTGTTCATAATAATTTAATACAATACAAACAATGCAACTAAGCTTGTTGAAACTTTTTTTCTTGCAAGATTTTTTAATAAATGGTGATATTTAGTGACTAAATCCTCTCAAGATTTAAAATAATATTCATGGACAATAAATGAAAAAGTGAGATTTTTTTTCGATATTTACCGATATTTTCCCGATTTTTATCGATATTTCGCCGATATTTCCTCGAAATTTCCAGATATTTTGCAAATTTTGAACTACAGTTCACCGATATCGATATCGATATTTCCCGATATTTATCGATATTTCCCGATATTTTACCGATATTTTGGAAAAACTCTCGTTCCAGTGGATATCCATATCGAGACCTTCAAAAAATCGAAATTTCGGCGAAATATCGGCGAAATTTCGCGATTTTTTCATCCTTGGTTGTAACCCAAGATTTCTTGATTTCAAAAGATATGCCCAAATCAAGAAACCATAGGAAAGAATAGAATTAATGGAAACAAGAGAGATTGTTCCCATATTTCTAGTAGTGGGCCTCACATCTCAGGCCCAGGCTCGTTTATAATTCAATTTGAAGTTTCTTTAAAGGCTCAAGATATGTATAGTGTCAAGTTTTGTTAATACACTCCAAAAAAAATTGGAATTTTTTTTTTTTTTTGTAAAATTTAATCATTTCTGAATTTTTTACTGTGTATCATTCAAGTTGAAATTTCTTTAAAGGCTCAAGTTATATATAATCTCATGTTACTCTAGAGGATGATCATCTAATAAAAATATAATATGAGTAAAGTTTGATCATCTAATAAAAATATAATATGAGTAAAGTTGTTTTTAATGGAATTTAAACTTAATATGAATAATGATTTTAATATTATGAAAGAGTCTAGAACAATGTTAAATATATTCAACTTATATCAAATTTTCTTAACATATATACTGCTGATTTAATAATTTATAATAGAATATAAGTTGCTATTATAAATACTGAGGTGGACGGCGGCTTAAAAAAATTGTTTTCTTTAATTACGAGGAAGATGCCCATTTGTTTGACAAAGGTGAAAGCTAGATTTAGGGTGTTTTGTTGAGATCGTGTACGACAATTGGATGTGTGATGAAACTATTTTAATGCTAAATATTTATATTGATTGAATAAGTTATTTGTTGTTGCAAGTCAAAATTCTTGTAATTTAATATAGATTGATCTAGATTGAACCAGTTCAACTAGATTCGTGTGAATGAATAGTAGCATCAACAAATTCTTGTAATTTAAGTAAATTAAAATAATTGTATTCTTCAGCAAGTACTAACATTGTTAGTTCTTAAATTTCCAATTGCCATTATGATAAAAAAAAATGTCGTTTAGAATTTTAATCCTTCCTATAAAAAAAAAAGTGTTAGTTTTAACTTTTGTTATGAAGATTAATAATGATGTATGTTGACAAAATACATCATCATATTTTATTGAGGATTTTATCATATTTTTAGTTATATTCCCTACGTCCCAAACTCATTTGCTACATTTACTCTTTACAAAAAAATAATAATACTTTTTAATATTATATTCTCCATATACTAATAATAAAAAATATCTACTTTATCACTTTAAATACTATAAACAACTCTTTTCTTAAAACTCGTGCAAACAGTAAATGAGAAAATGAGTTTAGGACGGAGGGAGTAGCTTTTAATAGAAAATAAAATTTATAAACGTTAAATAAATGTGGGTGATTTTCTTTCGGGATTGTTAGAGAATACATTTATTAAAGTTGTGTTTGAATGAGGAGATTTGAGGTTATACATTTTCTACAATTTAAATCCACTCCACTTGTTTTGATAAAATATTCTAATTGATGAATTTCAAATACTTAGCTTGACAAAGTCTCATATGCACCAAGTGCACGGTGCACTCACTCAACAGTTGATACTGTATACACTAAAAAGTTAGTCCCAATCACACTGAACAGTTAGTCTCAATTACACTTAAAAGTTTACACTGAAAATCAGTTTTCAGTGTAAACTTTTCAGTGTAATTGAGACTAACTTTTCAGTGTGATTGAGACTAACTTTTCAGTGTATACATTATCAACTGTTGAGTGAGTGCATCATACACCAAATGCACAAGAGACTTACTCACTTAGCTTTAATCCTAAGTCAAATTAAAGAATTTCAAATACTTAACAAAATCATGTCATTTGAAATCCATAAATTTTTAAATCCATTCAATTTCAAATCTCTTAGATTTCAAATGATTCTGTCCAAACATAATTTAAAGATAAATTAAAATATAAGAAAATTTTTTGAGATTAAAAGAGGGGTACAATGAAAAAGTAAAAAAAAAAAAAAAAAAAAAAGTAAGTGTATGCATCAAATATTTTGAATCAAGAATTTTATCCTAAAACATCACTTTTTTTAATAGTGGGGGTATCACTCTTTTAACATTGAATTCTCATAAGTAGGACTAGTTGTATAGAAAAAATATTTCAAAGCAGAAATCAGCCATACCTCAAATTGCCATAAGCAAATATCTAGGACCCCTGCTCCTGTAAGTTGACATTAAATTAAGCATTTAATGTTATTGATATTTTCAAATGTCTGAATTTTTATTTTATGTTGATACTTATACACTTGAATTGATTTGTGGTAGATTCACCTGCACCTGGTAACGAACAAATGTCATTTTCTTAATGGAATCATCAGCTTGAATTGAACCTGAGTCAAAGAATGGCCAACATTAAATTATTCATGTAAATTGCGGATAATTATCCTTAAAATATGGATTCCGATTAAAAAAAAAAAAAAAAAAAAAAACATATTTTACTGTCGACACAACACGACATTGAAACAGAATTGTGACTCTATATTAATTACATGAAGGCTGTTTGACATTTTATGGAATGTGCACGCCCTATCTATGTCTTACATTTATTATCTTTGACGTCAAGCCGTTACAAACTCATTAAATGTAATATAAGCTCAATACAGCATTCCTTGGTTCTACAATATAAAATTTGTTCTGTGTCACTAAATTTTATGTAAACAAATATTTCTATCTCATGTATCTATTGACATGAATATTTCAAGTTCCATAATGTAACGTTCTAATAATCTCAAAATAAATGAATAACCAAATAAATATTTTCTTCAAAAACACTGAAATGTTTGTTCTAGACTTCACCTAACCTGACAACGGAAACAAAATTAAAAACAAAAAGTCATTTTCTTTATATATTATATGGTATCATGACCTGAATTCTTCCTTTTGAAAATTAGCACGACCCAAAATGAGCAGACAATGACGCTGAGTCAATTATCGCCAACAATAAATTATTCATTCATGTAACTTGTGGGGATAATTATCCTTTAAAAAAAAACTATAGGATATAATATAGGAAGCATCCAACAATAGATAAATACACACTAAAACCACTTCATTCCCTAACAACCACTCTTCTTAACGATGAATACACATTTTCTTCATCGATTTGCTACCTTACTAATTTCCCTTCCTTTTCTATGCTTCAGCTTAGAAACAGACACCATATCATCCAGTTTAGTAATCAAAGATCCAGACACCATAATATCCCAAAACCAAGTTTTCAAACTCGGATTCTTCACCCCTGAAAACACCACCAACCGCTACTTAGGCGTCTTCTACGCCTTCTCCGAACAAACCGTTGTATGGGTCGCGAACCGTGAGACACCCCTGCTCAATTCCACCAGCTTCGTAACCATCTCCAAAGACGGCAACCTCGTGCTCATCAACTCGAGAAACCAAACAGTTTGGTCCACCAATGCCACCACTTCTCCAATAAATACCACTCTCCAGATTCTAAACACCGGAAATGTAGTCCTGCGCGACAACGCCACGGGGACCACAATATGGGAGTCGTTTTCGGTCCCAACTTGCTTCCTCCCGACCATGAGAATAACCCGAAACATAAAAACAGGGGAGAAGGTGTACACAAACTCGTGGAAAAGCGCGTCGGACCCTGCTGTAGGAAGCTACACGGGGGAAATCGAAGCCTCGAGTATCCTGCAATACTTCACCCTGAAAAACGGCCGTCCCTTCTACAGGAGCGGCCAATGGAACGGCCTGTTTTTCATCGGGATAAAGTCCATGTTCGATTCCTACCTTTATCAGTTCGCCGTGGATAATGACCACAACGGCACTTTCTACTTCACAGCGCCTGAGGGAAAGAACTTAATGAAAATGTGCCTCAATTCCACGGGACACTTGGTGCAAACGCTCTGGAGTCAGCAGAAGAAGAGCTGGATAACGGCGTGGCTGGCGCCTAAAAACGACTGCGATTATTACGGCAAGTGTGGGCCCTTCGGGAGCTGTAATGTGCAGGATTCTCCTATCTGTTCGTGTATGAGAGGGTTCGAGCCCGTAGATAAGGATGAATGGGGGAGGGGGAATTGGAGTGGTGGATGCAGGAGGAAAAATCAATTGCAGTGTGATGGGGATGGGTTTGTTAGGATGCCGTTTATGAAGGTTCCGGACTCTGCTCAGCAGTTCCGTTGGAGGCAGAAGGATGATTGTCGGATTAGATGTTCGAGGAACTGTTCTTGCACAGCTTATGCTCATGAACCTCACATTGGGTGTATGCTTTGGACCGATAGTTTGGTCGATGCCCAGGAGTTTAATACTGTTGGTGTTGATCTTTACATTCGACTCTCCGGTTCAGATTTGGGTACTTTCCTTCAATTTCTTACTTTCAAAATCTTACAACGAGAATTTATAGAGTGAAATTGGTTCATACATGAATCATTAAAGAGTATTAATTAACACTAAAGAGTTTTAGTACTGAACAACTGAGGCTCTTAATTGTGAATAAGTAATACTTTTTAGTGAAAATAACTAATACCCCTCAATGATTCATATATGAACCAATTTTACTCTGTACTTTGTACTCTACAATTGCTAATTTTAACTTCTTTTTTCTTCAGATGACTCCAAGGACAGAAAGCTTTATATCATAATTCCAGTAGTTGTGTTTGTTTCTGTGTCCATTTTAGCCTTCATTGGTTGGTGTCTGATAGTAAAGAGAAAAGGTAAGATTCGTGGCCTTTGGACCAATTATTTGGACGTTCTTCTTATATTTATCACACTCTTACTACATCGTAAAAACCAGGGGACAAAGCAAAAGGAGGAAATATTGTTAATCCAGGGCAAAAGAAATCATCGGAGTCGGATGCAATTCTACTCGAAGATGAATCGAAGAGAGTTGATATTGAACAGGTGCCGTTTTTCAAATTCGAGATGCTTGCAAATGCAACCGGCCAATTTCATGAAAACAATTTACTGGGGAGAGGTGGTTTTGGTCCTGTTTACAAGGTAGTAATATGTTTCTTATTATGCAATACTTGTTTTCTTGGAGTAACAAGGGATGATAATATGGTTCTTTCTTACAGGGAACTCTGGCTAATGGAGAAGAAATCGCTGTTAAGAGACTTTCAGAAGCTTCTAGACAAGGAATGCAAGAATTCATGAATGAAGTGATTGTGATTTCCAAACTCCAGCACAGGAATCTTGTCAGATTGCTCGGCTTCTGTGTTGAAAAAGAAGAGAAAATGTTGATATACGAGTATATGTCGAATAAAAGCTTGGAAATATGCCTATTTGGTAAGTCGAAATCAAAGCACAAGCCCGTTGTGATTTGTGGAATTTATTATATGGTTTTTTTTTTTTTTTTTTTTTTGTAGATTCTAGACTTCCATCGCAAAATGTGTTAGATTGGACAAAACGTTTCAGTATCATTGAGGGCATTGCCAGGGGCATCCTTTATCTTCACAAGGACTCTAGACTTACTATAATTCATCGTGACCTCAAACCGAGTAATGTACTCTTGGATGAAGATTGGTACCCAAAAATCTCGGATTTTGGTATGGCCAGGATATTTGGAGGCAATGAAGATCATGGCAATACTGCACGAGTTGTAGGAACATAGTAAGCGAATCTTGAATTATGATACAATAGTTTCTCTCAATTAATGCTAATATATGTTGGTTTTGCAGTGGATACATGGCACCTGAATACGCAACAGAGGGCAGATTCTCCGAAAAATCCGATGTCTATAGTTTCGGCGTTCTGGTGTTAGAGATAGTAAAAGGAAAAAAGAACATGCATTACTACAATCAAGAATGGTCTTTGGGACTTTTAGGATGTGTAGGTTTCCTTTCTTCAGATACCTTATGCCATAATTTCTTCATTATATAATGATGTTATTGCTTCATCAAAATTTCAGGCATGGAAGTTGTGGAGTGAGAACAATGGTTTTGCTTTTGTGGACGAAAGGATAGCGAATTCAAAGTTGAAGATAGAGATGGAAAGATGCATTCAGATTGCACTGCTTTGTGTTCAAGAATTTCCTAAAGATCGACCCACCATTCAAACGGTTGTGTCAATGCTTAGCCATGAAATCTTCGACCTTCCGGCACCAAAGCAGCCGGTCTTTGCGGAGAAGTGGAGTGATTCGAGACACCAAACTGGATGCTCCACTAATGAGCTCACTCTCACTGTGCTTCAAGGCCGATAGAGGTGGAAATTTACATAGTTATTTTGTTTTTGTGTATTTTTCTTGTGTGAAAGACTTGATTTCTCCATTTGTATGATAGTAAGGATCCTTCGTTTTGGTTGTTTTCTCACCATTTGTTGGAGTTTTAGATCTACATATCTAGGGATTTGGATCCGGTGTTGTATTGGACCATTCAGTGCAACACAAATACATAGTTAAATTAATTGATCTGACCCCATAAAACCAAAAACATGATCATGTACAACACATGATCCAAGTTACATTTCTAGCCAGCTACACATCATAGCCAGCAGTACTAATATATTCCTGGTGATAAAAAATAAATTTCATCAAATAAGTAAATAAACTTCCCAATTCAAATGAAGGAAAATGACAAAAAAATTATAGTCAATCAAGAATGGCCAACAATTCGTGGAATTTCATGATAACAAGTACATTTTAAGGTCAACCATCCATAAACTAATGCTGGATACATGTGACAAATAGCAGCCTTCTAAACTACAAATGACACTCCCAAGTTTAATCAACAATGAATACCAAAATGGCACAACTTTTTTTACTTCATCAATTCATTCTGATCTTAGTAATTACTTTGCTTCCTTATTCATGTTTGAGCTTAGAAACAGACACCATATCACCCGGTTTAGTAATCAGAGATCCAGACACCATAGTTTCTCAAAAACATATGTTCAAACTCGGATTCTTCACCCCTGAAAACACCACCAACCGCTACTTGGCCATCTTCTACGCCTTCTCCCAAGAAACCGTCGTATGGATCGCCAACAGGGAAGCACCCCTCGACGATTCATCCAGCTCCGTAAGCATCTCCAAAGACGGCAATCTCATCCTCATCAACTCAAGAAACCAAACAGTCTGGTCCACCAATGCCACCACTTCTTCTCCCACCAACACCACTCTCCAGATTCAGGACACCGGAAATCTGGTCCTCCGCGACGACGCCACGGGGACCACGATATGGGAGTCGTTTTCAATCCCTTCCAATTGTTACCTGCCGACTATGAAAATAAGCCACAACATAAAAACAGGCAAGAAGGTGTTCGCCAGCTCATGGAAAAACGAGACCGACCCAGCCGTGGGAAGCTTCACGGGGGAGCTTGAAGTCGCGAATAATATCCAGCAGTTTTTCCACAAGAAGAACGGCCGTCCGTTCCACAGGATGGGCCAATGGAACGGGCGGTTTTTCATCGGGATAAGATCTATGTACGACGCGTACAATGCAAAACACAACGTGGAAAATAATCATGAAGGGACTTTCTCCTATGTCGTGCCTGAGGCGAGCTACGTGATGAAAATGTGTCTGAATTCTTCCGGGATCATAGTGCAAACGCTGTGGAATGATGAGAAGAAGAGCTGGATAAAAGCATGGTGGACCCCGGAAAACGAGTGCGATATATATGGCAAGTGTGGGCCGTTTGGAAGGTGTAATATTCAGGGAAGGCCTATTTGTTCTTGTATGAGAGGGTTCGAGCCTGTGGATAAAGATGAGTGGGGGAGAGGGAATTGGAGCCGTGGTTGCCGGAGGAAAAAGCGATTGCAATGTGATGGAGATGGATTTCTTCGGATGCCGTCTATGAAGCTTCCGGACTTTGCAGAGCGGTCCCCTTCTAGGCAGGAAGATGTGTGCCGGAGTTTATGCTCGGGGAACTGTTCTTGCATTGCTTATGCTCATGATCCTGACATCGGATGTATGTTTTGGACCGATAGTTTGGTTGATGTTCAGGATTTCAATGGTGTTGGTTATGATCTTTACATTCGTCTCTCTGCTTCAGACTTGGGTACTTTCCTTCACATCCCTGCCTTTTTTATTATAGAATAATTTGGATTAAGATGTCAATGTTAATGAATTCAAACGATTTTCTTATTCTTTATCTCAGATAAGAGGAAGGACGGAAAGCTTTATATCATAATTCCAGTTGTTGGTTTTGTTTCTGTATCCATTTTCGCCTTCACATTTTGGTGCCTGATAGTAAAGAAAAAAGGTAAGATTGTTAATCCAAGGCAAATATTTTCATCGGATCCTGCTGATGCAATACAACTCAAAGATGAATCACAGAGAGCTAAAATTGAACAGTTGCCGTTATTCGCTTTCAAGGAAGTTGCAAATGCAACGGATCAATTTCATGAAAACAATCTTCTCGGAAGAGGTGGTTTTGGTCCTGTTTACAAGGTACACTCTTTCTAATTTTGGCGACTTTTCTTTCACGGAGTAACAAGGGCTTGTTCTTTTTGTTACAGGGTAATCTGACAAATGGGAAAGAGATTGCTGTGAAGAGACTTTCGGAAGCTTCTGGACAAGGTGTCGAAGAATTTATGAATGAAGTGATTGTGATTTCCAAACTTCAACATAGGAATCTCGTCAGATTAGTGGGTTGTTGTGTTGAAAGAGACGAGAAGATGTTGATGTATGAGTACATGCCCAATAAAAGCTTGGATATTTGTCTCTTTGGTAAGTTCTAAATCAAAGCACAAGCCCATCACACTATGCATTTCCTGCTTATACTTCCCTTGGAAATGATTTTTATTTTCTGTAGATACTAGACTTTCATCCCAAAATGTGTTGGATTGGACAAAACGTTTCAGTATCATTGAGGGAATTGGGAGGGGCATCATTTATCTTCACAAGGACTCTAGACTTACTATAATTCATCGAGACTTGAAGCCGAGTAATGTACTCTTGGATGAAGATTGGAACCCAAAAATCTCAGATTTTGGAATGGCCAGAATATTTGGAGGCAATGAAGATCACGGCAATACCGCAAGAGTTGTAGGAACATAGTAAGCTAATCTTGAATTAAGATAAATAGCCATTAGTAATAACCCGCTCTCACTTTTAATGCAAATATGATGGTTTTGCAGTGGATATATGGCGCCTGAATATGCAACAGAAGGCCGGTTCTCTGAAAAATCTGATGTGTATAGTTTCGGCGTACTAATGTTGGAGATAGTAAAAGGAAAGAAGAATGTTCATTACTACAACCATGATTGGTCTTTGGGCCTTTTAGGATGTGTAAGCCTTTTCTCCTCATTATCTTGGAACAATCATGTGTACATATAAAGGTATTGTTTCATCAAATTTCAGGCCTGGAAATTGTGGAGCGAAAATAAAGGTTTTGCTTTTGTGGACGAAAGGGTAGCAAATTCTAAGTTCAAGAGAGAGATGGAAAGATGCATTCAGATTGCACTGTTGTGCGTCCACGAATATCCTAAAGATCGACCCACAATTCAGACCATTGTGTCAATGCTTAGCCGTGAAATTGTGGACCTTCCGGCGCCAGAGCAGCCGGTCTTTGCGGAGAAATGGACCGAGTCGAGACAACAAGCTGGATACTCAACTAATGAGCTTACTCTCACTGTGCTTGATGGCCGATAGAGATGGAAACAGTCACACACCACTTTGCAATCTGGATATATCTTACTACTGGAACAACACTTTTTTTCACTTACTATCACAACTTATGAGCGAAAATGTTTGATATTTTTTTTTCTATCTTTTTATTTTTGGTCAGCACGCACAGTGGAAGTAACTATGTAAAATGTGAGTAGTCAGATCAGATGAGCTCTCTTGTTATGGTGTATTCATATGCAGTGCAATTGATTACATATGCCATTTATATTTTTTAAGGTATAATATATCAAAAGATAGTAAATTATCATTTTCGAAAGACCTCTAAACTATTTTTTAATTTAAAAAGTTACTGAATTATTAATTCTTGTTTCATAAGGTCCGTGATAACGAAAAATTCAAAAATTTTGCTAAATTATTTTTACATTTTTTTATTAAAATATGATTAATCAACCAAATTCAGTGTTATTAAAATTGAATTCCAATAAAAAATGTGTTTCTAACGGATTTTCAATAGGGTCCTTATAAAACAAGTATTATATACTTTAAGGGCTTTATGAAACAAAACAAATATAGTTTAGGGGCCTAATGAAACAAAAATGTATAATTTAAAACAAAAATTAGTAAAGGGTCTTTTATAACAAAATTTAATAGTTTGGGAGCCTTTTGATATATTATATCTACTCTTAACAGTAATACAATGATAAATATGCATAAGAATTAAATTAGATAAATAGTATGGACCAAAGGGAAATAAATTTTAAACTCACTAAAACAACCAAGAATTGCTAAATATTTTTCACTGTGTCGGAGTCGATCCTAGGGTGGTGCAAATATCAAACCCAAGATTTTTGATCCAGCGTGAATCTTTTGGCTCTGATATGATAAAAAAATTCTATAATTCATTTAATTATTTTCCATTACAGGAGTAACTTTTTAGTAATAACAAGGGTAACTTTTAAAAATGCATTTAAATTGCAAGGTGCACGTAGGTACGTACAAAAAAATAAACTTATATATATATATATGTGCGAGCTCAATTATTGCATTCTCATATTCCCATGTCTGCTTACCCATAGATGGTGTTAAAGACATGTGCATGGGTGAAGCCATGAAGGGAAATTATTAGATCTAAGCATATATCCCGTTACACATAATCAACTTAATTGTTACACCAATCTTGTAGCATTCTGTTTCTTCGGGTAGTAACATGATGACGCTATTAATATTGTACCAAGTCAAAACTACATGAAAGTAGTTAATTTCTAGTGCCATGGGCATTAGTTGAACTCTATATCCATGTGGATGGCATTTGACAATCACCCACAACTTAATTTTAATGCTAATTGTTATGATAAATTAGTTGAGAGCAGTAACTAGAGCCAGCTAATTACTATCAATATAAAAAAAAAATTACCTACGAAATTTTTGTAGGTAAATTGTAGACAATTCTACTACAAAATTTTTAGAGTATGTATAGCGTGAAATTGATTTATATATGAATCACTGAAGCGTATTAGTTGTTTTTACTGAAAATTATTAGTTGTTTTTACTGAAGAGTATTACTGGTCTACACAGAAGAGTCTTAGTTCATTTTCACTGAACAACTAAGACTTTTTAGTGTGAATCAATAATACTCTTCAGTAAATACAACTGATACTCTTCAATGAAAACAACTAATACCCTTCAGTAATTCATGTATAAACCAGTTTCACTCTATACTTTACGAAATTTTTATTGAAATTTTTTGTATTCATATTAACAAATTCTATAAGTAATTCTTTATTTTCTAGTAATACTTGTTCACTCATAAGTGAATTGAATAATATCACATATATTATTAGATACATAAACTTGTTGCCTGTACCACTAGCCTTAAATGCAAGTTAGCTAGCACTACTCTTACTTAAATATTAGGATAGTTGTATGAATTTTTTATTTTATTTTTCCTTCAGCCAGCTCTAATCACGCCGAACAAAACAAGAAAATACGGGGAATTAATAAAAAAATCACAAATTCTTTCATACTATAATCTAAAAAGAATACTAATTATTTTTAGATATATATATATATATGGAACCTCCTATTGGGGAACAGTTGGACAACCTTGTCCGAGTTTTAAGAATTTGTCCAGTAGAAATTCGAATTGCCGATTCTTTCTGTCCTTGAAATATGCATGTAATAAAAGACCAGAACATGTTTCATTTTTTTTAAGTAGGTCTTGCATGAGACAGTCTCATGACATGAGACAATAGGAATTAGTATAATTAAGACATTGACTCATTAACACATTGGTAGGGATATGTGTTAATTTGTGTGATCTCAGACGATCTCATACAAGTTTTCTCTTTTTTTATATATGAGGTCCTTGACATCACATAATATCGAGTCATAATTCATTTTATACACGCATAGTTACTTTAAAAAAAATAGTTGGATCATAAGACATTTATAGCTTGAGGGTTATCAAATATACATATACTAAGATGAAAATTCAATATGGAAATTAGAAATACTTTAAAAAATTGTGAATATTGGCAAAAGAAATTGATAATATTCATTTTGAACTCAATTATAAATCAACAAATCTTGCATAGATTGCATCATAAAATATGCATTTACTTGAAGCCGCCAACGAACCTTGTTATTCTGACAGCTACTCCATGGTCGCCCCTGATTATTGGACCTTTTAAATATGATTTGTAACGAATGGGGGCGCCGGAATATTTGGGCAGGCTGATTAGGAAAGAAGTTGACTTCAGTTAAGATGGGTACCCAACTTTTTACAATTTGGCTTATATTTGTACAGAAGAGAGTACAAAACTCATCATAATTAATGTGAATTTGAACATGGGTGGGGCACAAAATCCGAACTCTGTTTCTCGGATTATTACTAGTGTCATCATGGTGTATTATTTTGTGAGCCCCAAAATTATCACAGCACAGAGCAATAACCGATGTGAGAGTTCAGGCAAGTGTGGAGAATTTGGAATGTGCGACCCACGAGGTTCGCCAATATGCAGTTGCTTGCCTGGATTCTACCCGCGAGATAACCAGGAATGGAGTTCAGGGAACTGGAGCAGCGGCTGCCTGAGGAGGGTGCCTATTAACTGTGGGAATAACGGCACAAAAATTGGTGATGCTGGGTTTGTGAAGCTTGATATTATGATGTACTTGGACTATTCGGAGCGGTGGTTTGGCCCCACAAATGAGTGTGAAGGCCGATGCACCACTAACTGCTCCTGCCTCGCCTACGGCTTTCACCCCGATTCTGGATGTATGCTCTGGTTTGGGACCTTAATCGACGTTCAGAAAATCCCAACAGGCTCTGGCTCAAGTATTTATATTCGTGTCTCAACTTCTGATCATTTAGGTAATTATTAGTATCTAGTTTTGGGTTTTACTCCATTTTAGACTTGAGGATTATGAGTGTGCTGTGATTTTTCAGTTGCAGATTCAAAGAAAAAGAAAGACTCTAAGAAGATGATTATAATTCCGGTTGTTGTTATCATATCTATTTGTGCATGTTTTTCTTGGATATTGATTGTCAAAAGCAGAGGTAATATTTAATTGGTGTCATCAATTCCTTGTTTTGTGAATATTTGCACCTTTCGTTTAGATGTGTTTACTTATGGAATAGGCAAAAAGAGAACGGTTGCTGATGGCTCGCTTCAAGATGCGTTTAGTCAAGTTAATCTTCAAGATTTGCCGTTATTCAAATTTGAGATACTTGTAAATGCGACCGACAATTTCTGCGAAGCTAACAAGCTTGGGAAGGGTGGTTTTGGCCCTGTTTATAAGGTAGTCTCTCTTGCTATTTTGTTGCGTTTGGCCCCTTATTGAATCTTGAGTTTAACTGCTGCAACTCTAGGGAGAACTATCAGATGGAACCGAAATTGCAGTTAAGAGGCTTTCCCAGGCATCCAAACAAGGGATGCAGGAATTTATGAATGAAGTGGTACTAATTTCTGAACTCCAACACAAGAATCTTGTTAGGCTACATGGGTGTTGCACAGAGCATAAAGAGACAATGTTGATATATGAATACATGCCCAATAAAAGCCTGGATTTTTACTTGTTTGGTCAGTTCCTGTTCTATTATGTTTCGTACATTTCTTAATAGGTGAGGATTTTTCAATAACAATTTTGGTCCCATTATCTTTTTTTTTTTTTTTCTGCTCCAATTTCTTAGATTCGTCGCAAGAGATCCTAGATTGGGAAAAGCGTTTCAACATTATTGAAGGTACTTGTAGAGGCCTTCTTTACCTTCACAGGGACTCTAGACTGAAAATTATCCACAGAGACCTCAAGCCAAGCAACATATTATTGGATAATAATTGGAAGCCCAAGATTTCAGACTTTGGCCTGGCCAGAATATACGGAACCAAGCAAGACCATGTTCGCACTATGAGAGTTGTAGGAACATAGTAAGTATATCTATTGGTGACATACTAATTGATCTGAATTATGTCAATGCATAATTTGATTTTCTTGCAGCGGATATATGTCTCCTGAGTATGCAATGCAAGGAAAATTTTCAGAAAAGTCGGATGTTTTTAGCTTTGGGGTTCTAATGTTAGAGATTATTTCTGGGAGAAGGAACACAAGCTTCTATAGTCAAGATGGCTATTTGAACCTCATGGGACATGTGAGCTAACCCGAGTAGTGAATTTAAATGCCAGTTTGTTGGATTTTTATTTGAAATGATAAAAATTTCAGGTGTGGAAATTGTGGAGAGAGGACAATGTTGTGGCTTCGATTGATCCTAGGATATCGAGTTCAGAGAATCGGGCAGAGGTGATAAGGTGCATACATATCGGGTTATTGTGTGTCCAACAACTTGCTGAAGACAGGCCATCTGTTTCGGCTGTGTTGTCGATGCTAAGCAGTGAAATTGTAGAGCTTCCAAATCCTAAGCGATGTGCATATGCTATAAGATCAGGCAATTTGGATGCAGGTACAAGTTCATCACAAAAGAGTAGTTGCTCTATAAACCAGGTTACCATCACTATGGTTGATGGCCGCTGATGCCACTTCACTTTTTTATTCACTAAACAGTAAATGAAAGAAGAGTATATAAGGCCTTAAATTTTGTTTATTCATTTAACACTTGGGATTAGGGGGACGTTTGATTCAAAATGTTCTAATGGGAATGGTAATTTGAATCGTTGAGTAGTAATTTTAGGGAGAATGATTGTAATGTTTTGCTCTAATCTTAGAATAGGTGGCGACAAAAATTGATTTTTGGTTGGTGAATAATGAAATAGTTTAGAAAGAATAATTATAGTTGAGAAATGTAACACTGTGGTCCACCAATGCAACCACTTTTGCCGCACCAAATTCAGGATATAGGCAATAAGCCAATAACAGTCTTTTTCAATTCCAAATTGTTTGCTTTCGACTATGAGAGTAAGTGAAAACATAAAAAACTGGCCAGGCGTGCAAATTTGCTCATACAAACCTTAAAAATATGTTTAATTTGTTTTTGTTTTCTTTTTAATCCGTTTTTAAGTGGTAGATTTCTCCGGTTCATAAAAAGCTGTTTTTTTTTTGGTGCCTTAAAAGGTGTTTTCAAGTTGGAGTACTTACTAGTACTTGTATATTTGCTGCTTTAAGTATACAAGCAGGAGTAGAAAATTCGAAATCTATTATGTTTCACTTTAATGCTAGTATTTATCAAAGTTGACTAACTTGGTATTAGACCCAGTGCTGTATAGCATTAGCACCGTGCTCAGCGCACAAATATATTGTAAAGTTTGTTGACTTTACAATGTATCTAATTTTGTAAGGTAAACCCAATGCACAACAACACAAGATTCGAATCCAATTGAGCTGTCAGTATTTATAGTTGGAGAGTTATCAAAGCTGACTGATCTGTCAGGGTGGTACGATGAGTAATACTGAAAATATCATAGCATTTACCGTACTCGGTATATACCATATGATTCCAAAATATACAAAAAAATGGTACTCCCTCCGTCCCGGGTTTTATTTCACGTTTTCCTCTTTGGGACGTCCCAACTCTTTTTTCACATCCTTAAAAAGGAAATAAATTACACACACAAAAGTCAATAAAGCACATTTTTATTATTTAATTATTTAATTTTACACTCACACACTTCACTTTTCTTAAATATTGTGCCAACCCCACATATATGAAATAAAACCCGGGACGGAGGGAGTATATTATTTCGTACCATTCCATGCCGAAATTATTTTTAAAAAAATGTATATAATATAAATTACATTGTGGTGTAATGAAATATTACAACCTATGTATCAACAAGCTAATCTCTTAAAGACTTGGAACTCATATTCTCAAACTCATCACAAAGATTAAGAAAATTGTGGAACCGCAACGTATAAGCACTGCCATAAATTATTTTGCCTAGAAACACAATTCACATATCCCCCTGAACTGAAAATTAAAAAAAACATTATAAGCTCACATTCTGTATCTCTTACACAATCTACACTCATATTAATAATACTTCACTCCACCAATTTAAGATAGCTTGCAGGCTGAAGTTACCTGCAGATTTTTATAACACAATTAGTAAAACTAAAAATTATCATAGTACTATCAAAACAAAAAATAAATATATCGATTTCAAAATTCTTGTTTGACTTCTAACCTTGAAGAACGTGGTGTTTCTTTTTTAATTGTAGTACTAGGCGTATATAAGATTAGAGGTGTTGTTTGACTTTAAAACCTGTACTATGAATATCTCCGGATATTTTTTTAATGAGTTCTAATAGATGGGAATATTAATACCACGAGGGCGAAACGAATGGTTAGTCTCATGAACAGGCATGTTAGGATTTGATTAATTAGTGTTGTAATTGAGTGCGTAAATTAAATAGACAGCGTTTGTTTACCCAGTTCGTCCGGAAGGACTACGTCTGGGGGCGATCCAAGCCAGGAGTTCCACTAATGTTGTTGCGTATGAGGGTACATAATTCATGAATACAATGAGATATATATAATAGTAAAAACCCTAGTCTAATGGATCAGGCCCAATATGATTCTTGGTCCTCAAGTAATGTCCACACCAAATCTCCTAGATTTGGAATATCAAATCTTCTAGATTTACAACACTCCCCCTTGGACATTACAACATAAATGTCTTGTCATAAAAACTCCACGTGCTAAGGATCGGCCATAATAATGAGTGGGAGGAATGTCATCGATCTTCTAGATCTAAATCTTCCAGATTTATTTCGAGGTTACCGCTCCCCCTGAAGACAACAACACTTTAAGTCTTTGCATCCCAATACCACGAACGTACTTTTCAAAAGTAGACGTAGGTAAGGATTTAGTAAACAAATCTGCAAGATTGTTACTAGATTGCACCTTTTGAATGGTAATCACGCCACTCTTCTGGAGTTCGTATGGGTAGAAAAACTTAGGTGAAATATGTTTCGTCAGGTTTCCCTTGACGTACCCATTACTCATTTGTGCGATGCAAGCAGCGTTGTCTTCAAATATAACGGTGGGAGATGTATCGCCCTTGGCGATACCACACGAGTCACCAATGTGTTTTACCAAGGACCTTAACCAAACACATTCTCGTGCGGCTTCAAATAAAGCTATGATCTCTGAGTGGTTTGAAGACGTGGTAACCATGGATTGTTTAACCGATCTCCACGAGATTGCGGTTCCACCACAGAGAAAAACATAACCAGTCTGGGATACGGCGTTGTGGGAATCAGACAAATAGCCAGCACCCGCGTAACCTACTAAGGTTTTGTCTTGGTTCTTACGATAAAACAGTCCAAGATCTTGAGATCCTTGGAGGTATCGTAGAACATGCTTAACACCATTCCAATGTCTCCTCGTAGGAGAAGCGCTATATCTCGCAAGCAAGTTAACTGCAAATGCAATGTCCGGCCGGGTGCAATTTGCAAGATAGAGCAAAGCTCCAACAGCGCTAAGATAAGGAACTTCTGGTCCCAGAATTTCTTCTGAATCTTCTCTTGGCCTAAATGGATCCTTATCCACTTCGAGGGATCGGACTACCATCGGGGTGCTAAGTGGATGAGATTTATCCATGTGAAATCTATCCAATACCTTCTTCACGTAGGTCGACTGATGAACAAGAACTCCTTCTGGGAGGTGCTCGATCTGTAAGCCGAGGCAGTACTTGGTTTTACCCAAGGACTTCATTTCGAATTCAGCTCTCAAGATTGAACTGGCTTCTTCAATCTCTTTGCATGTTCCGATTATGTTCAAGTCATCAACATATATGGATATGATGCAAAAACCGTCTTGCGATTTCTTCGAGAATACGCACGGGAAAGCTTTATCGAACGTGTATCCCTTCTTCTGAAGGGATTTACTAAGTCGGTTGTACCACATAAGGCCCGATTGCTTCAGGCCATACAACGACTTACGCAGTTGTATGCTATACATACTGCGATTTTCTCCATCCCTTAACTGAGGAATGTTAAATCCATCTGGGATTTTCATATAAATGTCGGCATCAAGTGGTCCGTATAAGTACGCGGTTACTACGTCCATTAATCTCATTTGGAGATTCAACTTAACTGCCAAATATATCAAATAGCGGAACGTTATTTGTTGATATTCGAACATCATCCAGCATGGAACGAACAAGAATTAAGGGCTTGAGCAAAGAAAATCAGGATTGGGGTGCATCTACCAATCTGGGAGGTGTTTAAAATGACGAACAACTCCATCGACAAACAACTAATAGGCGAACAGATATTAAGACCCGAGACCAAGAATGAGCCAACTGTGAAGTCGCCAATGATGAACAACTTGGTCAAACTAAGATACAACATAATTAAGATGTGTACCAGTGAACAAAAGACTAAAATCCCAAAGCCAAGCTAAATAAAGCCAAAAGGCGAACAACTTCCAAAGTACAATCTCCAGAGGCGAACAACTTTCAGTTGGAGAATCATCAAGATCCGTCAAGCCGACCTAAGCGAACAACAATGAGTCCGAGATAAGACCCAAGAAGACTTTGTAACTAAGATTCAGCTTAGATAAGATCAAAGAGACACATGTCAAACATGCAGGCTAGGGAGACCAAGAGTCAGGAACACCTCATGCTTGCTAGTCTCTATAAATAGTTGCTCCCCAGCTTAAGAAATACAAGTTCAAATTCATAAACACTCCCACTAATACACCTAAACGGGCACACATACAAAATTATTTCGATTTCGACTTTCGTATATCCGATTTCATAACCCGAACCTCGATTTACCATTTACGGTGGTAACCAATCACACGTAATTGATTGATGATCATTAAACCGAACTTAAACAGTCACTAATCCATCCGATAAAAATTGATCACCAACAATTTTGGCGCTTTGAGTCCATGACGGGAGAATAGGTTTGATCGAAATCAATCCCGGGTCTCTGCGAAAACCCTTGCGCTACCAGCCTCGCTTTGTACCTCTCCACAGTATTGTTCTCATTTCGTTTTCGTACAAATACCCATTTATATCCTACAGGGATAGCGCACGCGGGTGTACGAACGATTGAGCAAAATACTTGTCTTTTGTTAAGCGAGGCGAGCTCCGCATCAATTGCCTCTTTCCATTTAACCCAATCGTGGCGCTTCCGGCACTCTGCGATTGTTTTGGATTCAGGATCTAGATCATTAATAATGGAAAGAGCTATTGACGCTGCAAATGTGTCGTCGACGACAGTAATATTTCTATTATATGTTTCTCCCGTATCTGTGAAGTTCACAGAGACTTCGACGTTTACGTCAACCAGACCTTCCTCATTTCCCATTGTATCTGGGTCTGGTCGTTCCACGGTCCTAGTGCATGGAATGTTTTGTGCACGTGCTTCATCACTAGGACTCTCGTCTCCTTGAGAATTGGGATTATCTAGACGGATCTCTTCCAGAGATTTTCCATTCGACTGACCAGATTTGCTAGCCTTTCGTTTAGGTGTGTTACTATCTCTTGAGGGTCCCTTACGCTTTTGGCGTGTGGGGTCATGAGTACTCGTTTTGCTTGGGACCTCAACCCTTTGGGGAGCATTTACTGCAGGTATATGCGATCTAGTCACACCTCTATGGTCAGTGAACGCGTCTGGCAGGTTATTTGCTAAGTTCTGCAGGTTAATGATCTTCTGAACTTCTAGTTCAGATTGGTTAGTGCGCGGATCTAGATACTGAAGATTACTTACGTTCCACGTAAGTTCCCAGCATTTATTTAATTTTGAATTCGGATCTCCCCCTAATGCCGGGAAGTAATCTTCATCGAACGTGCAATCAGCAAACTGGGCCATTAATTGATCCCTGGACAAAGGCTCGAGGTATTTCACGATGGATGGAGAGTCAAATCCGACGTAAATACCGAGTTTCCTTTGTGGGCCCATAGAGGTTCGCTTGGGTATCGTAATTGGTACGTATACCGCACATCCGAAAAATTCGCGGATGGAAAATGCTGGGTTCTTTCCCACGCACTAACTGTAGGGGGAAATGATCATTATATGCAGTTGGACGGATTTGGATGCATGTAGGACTGCATGCTGACTTGAAGCGATTTTACTAACTTCTACTAGTCGCTCACCCGCAAGCGGACGGGTTCACTGTAGTAAGAGTAAGTATAATGACCAAGTATTATCGAACCCAAAGGATGGTGTATATGCGAATAGATCCCTGAAGATCTACGCGTCGTAGTTAATATGAGTGTATGTTTTTGGATTTTTTTAAAAAGATTAATTAACACTAAAATAAACTAATTAAACTAAAATACTAAAGCAAACGAATTAACTAAGGGTTGGATTCAAATAAGAGATGGTGATGCTTAGGATAGGAATCCCTACGTATACTAACGGAGCAGGTACATAATCAAAATAATCGTGACAAACAAGAATTAACCTAAGTCTAAGAATGCAAGGTGAAAGCTCAAGATTCTAAACCCTAATACTTTACCTTAACACTCGACTTCACGAATCTACTAACAAGTTACTAGATTGTGCTTAATTAATGAGACCCTAATTTAACTAAGGTGATGCGGTCGTCCTCCTTCGCTAAACCGGTAGATGAATTAACCTTTCCTAAACCTTCTCGTTAAGACTACTAATTGTTATTGAGTGATGCGGTCGTCCTCTCTCTAACACTTTCATACTAAATTTAAAGGTAAAGTTCAGATTAATTATAAGAATTCATTAATTAAGAGAATTAAAACTAACGTCACGAATTACCCTAATTACGTACCCACAACCTACTTCTACGAGTTCATCCTACCCTAAGCATGCAAGGGTTTTAGCTAGACATGGTTTTAACAAACATAAAAGCAATAGAAGAGACAACGAACATAAACATAATGAATTGCACGAAGAAAATACGAAACATGAACTAGGGTTTTAAAAGAAAATAAATACTAAGAACTGAAATTTAATTAACTAAAACGAAATTAAAAGCGTTTAAAGTAATCAAGCTAATGAAAAGAAACTAAGAAACGAAAAGAAACTAAGAATTCGTATGAAAAACCTCAACAAAACGTAAATAAAGCTTGTTCCTCTTCTTCCTCTCAAAAAAAAAAAAAACTAAGTCTAAAGTGATTTCTAAAGTTCGGGGATCCTTCAAAACGTGTTTGGAAGAGGTATATATAGGCACGGGTCGAAACGGGAGTTAATGGGCCGAAAATACGCATCCGGAGGCAAAAATCCAAGGGTGCTCGAGCAAAACGCTCGAGCGGTCCCGCTCGAGCAGTGTAGCTCGAATGACACAATCGCTCGAGCGGTTCCACTCGAGCCGGTCGAGCGCTGAAATCTCTCTGCATGTTTTGGGCGCTCGAGCAATTCGCTCGAGCGGTGGCGCTCGAGCTGCTCGAGCGCAAGAATAGTTCTGTAAGTTTAAGCGCTCGAGCAATGCGCTCGACCTAGTCACTCGAGTGACTTCTAACTCCTCCCAAGTGATACTTTTCCTCGTCCGCACTAATACCAATCGTATTTCTTCAATATCTTCTCATCCGGGCATCCGTTTGAGTCGATTTAAAGTCCTACGAACTCCGTTTTTCGTCCTCTATTCACCTATGAGCATCAAAGAGACAAATTCATCAACGTATAGAAATAATGCTCAATTGACTCTAAATACTCTATAAACTCGACCAAGATTGGGGTATTTCAAGCTACAAATCATGACAATTTCACGCCTAATCAACCCCCCCAAACTTACCATGTTGCTTGTCCCCAAGCAATGAAATAATAAGTCAAGTGAAATTGTTAGGAATGAGTCAACGAATCAAATCATGCAAGCAAATGAACTCGAGCTTTAAAGATCAATCACATGTATACTCACTCACCTTCCTTCATCATACGCATGCAACAACAACAAGAAACACAAAGATCAAACATGGATGTGCACTCAACGATGTGTTTCACTCCCTCACAAGTGTATATCAATGATAAAGGACTCACTCAACAATCAATCACACATATTGGCAACCATAGGCCTTTAAGCACTCTCAACTCCGACCATACTCTAGAAATCAATGCCGAATAAAAAAGGACTTTTCTCAAGGTTGTAATGTAGGCTCTTTGGACAGGTGGGATAACAATATAGGGTAAAGTGACTAAAGTGAATGGAGAATAGAAAATCAAACTTTGGCACTTCGAGATTAGAAACAGACTACTTCAAACATATTCAATCAACACTCTTTCAATTCCACTTCTCTCAACACTTCAATTTTTTTTTCTTTCTCTTTTCACTTTTTTTTTTCAATCACTTCACTTTTTTTTTTCACACAAACACATGAGCTCATTTTTTTTCTTTTGCTCATTCTCAATTTTTTTTTTTGTTCTTTTCCACAACTCAAATCTTCATCACACCTTCTTCTCATATTCACTCAACAAACAACCTTTTCCTTTTTCAACTCAATTCACTCCCTTCACATTCACACTTTTCCTATTCTCCACTCAAATTTGGACAAAAAGGCTTAGGAATTGGAATAGTGTTCATATGTGCTAGCAAATAAAATAGGCTTTAGGCTCAAAGGGGCTAGCAAGGGATTCAATGTCATTGGTAGAGAAAATTTTTGGCTAAGTGACTCAATTAAATCAAAGATGGCCTTAGATCACATTCGGCATATCAAACTGGACACAATCAAGAAGCAAGAGCACATGCAAGTTCTAGCATCCTCTAAGGTGATGATTCACTCACAAACGAAGAGATTAAATCATGCATTTAAATCTCGTAAGGCTCAACTCTCACGACTTTCACATCCATGCTAGTCCTAGTGCATTCTCACTCTCATCACACAAGTACTCAAAAGAAAAATTCACAAGCATACAAGTTCTTTCTCAAATCAGCTCAAACTCAAACACTCATACAAAAGAATTTTTAACTCAACTTCACAATTCACCCTACTCATCAAATCATACTCAAAGATAGCAATCAACAAGCATAAGATGGTTGATAGGCATGAAATATGCAATAGCGAGTCAACTCAAAATCACCCCAAGGAGTATCTCAACTAACCAATAACCAATCAAACTCAACTCAAAGATAAGGGCGTGCATGCATGTGCAATGTAACAAGAAACATAAAAAAAAACTCCACCCCCCCAAACTTCGACCTTGCTAGAGGTCTAAGTTTGGGGTTGTGGGTTACCTCAACCAAATAATCCCGTTTCTCTCACTAGCTTTGCACACTTCCTTGTCTCAAGTTGGTTCCTTCAATCTGAGTAACTCCATGATACCTTTACTCCTTTAGAGACAAGCCTACAAGCAACTTACTCAAATACGAGGTTAAACATACGACTCAAAATAACTCCCTAATAATATAAAAAGACACTAAAAATAAATGAAAGCAAATAAAAATGGGTTGCCTCCCATTCAGCGCTATTTTTAAGGTCCTCATGCCGGACCAAGCTCAAAGGAGCTTATGGGACATCATACTCAAATTTACCTCCCTTACTCTCATAAGAGTGGTGCTTGCATTCCTTTCCTTGATGCCCCACCATCATGAGCCCTTTTGCTTCCTCCCCCACCTCAAGTGGTATAGGTCTCAACTCCTTCTCACCTTTATCTGGATGAGTCTTACTAAACAATTTCTTGAGTTTGGACTTTTTCTTCTTAACTCCTCCTTTTCCTTCTAGCTGGACCACGTCCACACTTTTCACCTCTTCATCCTTCAACTTCTTCACTTTATCCCTATCAAAATAATCAAGATCATAACGCTCATGGGTTAAATAATCAAGTGAAGGACTAACAAAATCATGAATATCAGAAGGATTAGGGATAGAAGGCGTGTCTTCAACACGAGGATCAATTGCATCCATGCAATACAAGCTCTCATCCTCCCTTGGGTGTTTCATGGCTTCATATAGGGAGATCTTCACTTCTTGATCATCAACCTTCAACGTGATCTTCCCATTCGCCACATCTAGCACCATCCCCGCCGTAGCTAAGAACGGTCTTCCCAAGATCAGGGGCACGTGTTCATCTTCCTCCATCTCTAGCACTACAAAGTCGGCTGGAAAGATGTGATCTCCAACTCTCACAAGGACGTCTTCAACCACACCTTGAGGTCGAGTAATAGACCGGTCGGCTAGTTGAAGCGTCATCATTGTGGGTTGAAGTTCACCACCTTCCAACTTCTTGAAAAGCGACAACGGCATGAGATTGATGCTCGCCCCTAAATCACATAGCGCTCCTTTCTTGATCCCGTTCCCAATGTCACAAAGAATGGTGAAGCTCCCGGGATCCTTCAGCTTCGGTGGCAGCGCCTTGTGCACTAATGCACTCACCTCGTGGTTCAACTGCACCAACTTCGGCTCATCCACTCGCCGTCTTTTCGCTATCAAGTCCTTCAGAAACTTTGCATAATTTGGCATCTGTTCCAAAGTATCATAAAAAGGAATATTAATATGCAATTGTTTAAAAACATCCAGAAAATTTGCAAACTTTTCATCAAGCTTCTTTTTCATGAAGCGCTGTGGATACGGGACGGGTATCACAGATTTGGGTACCCCCCATTCATCTCTTTCTGTTTCTTTCACTTTATCCCTTGCTTCCTTTGCCTTTTTCCACTTAGGAACTCTCTCAACCTCCTCTAGGTCTTTGTCCTGATGGGACTCATCCATATCTTTATGCTTCTCAATCCCTTCACTTTCAATCCCCTTCTCAATTTGGGGCGTCTCAGAATCAGCAGGCATCTGAGGACCTTCATAGTTGGTTCCACTTCTAAGCTGGATCACCTTGCAATGCTCTTTCGGGTTCCCCTCCGGCATGGAAGGATATTTTCCCGGCTCTCTATTCACCATCTTTGCAATCTGGCTCATCTGGAACTCTATAGAAGTGAACCGCCTATTGTTCTCTAGTTGAGTTCTAGTCCACTCAACGTTCATCTTCTGGAGCTCTTGATCTCGATGATCACCCTTCTTGTGCAGCTCCTTCACATCGTACTCCAAGGAGGACAATCGCTTACTCCCTTCCTCCACCTTCTGAAGGATCGCTCTTAACATCTCCTCAGTTGATGCACCGCCTTCTCCACTAGGAGGTTTAGACCCCGGATCAACACCTGCAGGAACAGTAACACCAGGTTTTGGGTTAGCATAAGAAAAGTTCTCATTTTTTCGCCATGTGTTTTGAGGAGGCTGCTGGCCTCCTTGAACTCCTTGTGTGTTCCTCCATTGATTTTGAGGTGGCTGAGGGCCTGGAAGTACAAATGGTTGGCCATAAGAAGGCCTTCCATACTGATTACCACCTTGGTAGCCATTCTGATTGTAATACGGACCTCCCATGTAATTGGCTACCTCTTGCTGTCCACTTGGTTGGTCTACTCTCTCATTCTCTACTGCATGCTCTCCACCCAAACTCTTCCCCAACTCGAGGTTGTTGATCTTTTCCATCATGGCCATCAGCAGCCTTCTCGTTCCTTCTCCCTCTTCAACCTGATGCACTCTCTGAAAATCTGCATCCACACCCCAAGCACCGGCATTCGTGACAATGTTGTCCACGATCTCCCTACACCTCTCTATGCCTTGGTTCAAGAATGCTCCGCCCGCACAGGCGTCTAAATGGTCTTGCCCCGCCTTGTTGGCACCGCTATAGAAGAACGCCATAATGTCTCCCTCATTGTACCCGTGCTGCGGGCACTCTATCAGCATGTTTGAGTATCTCTCCCACGCTTGGCGTAAATCCTCTCCAGACTTCTGGCGAAAGGACGAGATCTCAATTCTAGCCTTGATCATCCTAGATGGAGGGTAAAATCGCTCGAGGAACAGACGCTCAAGCTCGGCCCAAGTGGTAATACCTCCCCGCGGAAGCGTATTATCGTACCACTCCTTGGCTATTCCCGTCAATGAGAATGGGAACAGCCTAAGCCTCTTGGCATCTTCAGACATGCCATTATAATTAAATGTTGAGGCTATCATGAGAAAGCTCCTCAAGTGAGTGTGAGGATTCTCCTTCCCGATCACCCCCTTGAACTGATTCTCGGTAAGCAGCTTTAAAATCCCCGGGGATATCGAGAAGTTGTTTGCCTCAACAGGAGGCAAATCCACTCCATCATAGTACCGCTGTGGCTGTGCTGCAAACCTCCCTCGAATAGCCATATTGTGATCTACGTTCTGAGGAACGTGTTGAGGATTAGCAGCAGATACTGGTACTTGTTGGGGTGGTGGTGGGTAAACAGGTGGTTGATTATAGACTGGTGGTGGATGATATGGATATGGTGGGTAAGGATAAGGTGGGTATGGGTAATGTTGGTATACTGGATTGTTAAAAGGGTTATTTGGGTTTTGTGGGTAAGCAGGGTTGTTATGAGGATTATGGACAAGGTTCTGAGCTGGATTCCCCACGTTTTGTGTATCCGGGTTTAGGCTCTTGCTATCCCCTAATGGAATTTGATTCTGGCTACCACTAACTCCAGTGCCTTCAACTCGGTCTACTGCCTGATTGAAATCATTGGCAGCATCGTCCAACTCATTATTGATATCCATTGGTTCCTTTCCTAAGTTGGCAGCGTTCATCCTTCTCAAGAAGGCTCGGTTCCTTCTGGCTATTGTCTCAGGGTCCAACGGTATTCTCTCTTCGCTCGTATTGCCTTGTGAGCGTGTTTTCATAAACCTGACACACTAGCAGAAGGGTCAAAACGCAACTGCCGATTGAGTACAAATAAAAATAAAAAAAGAAAATAAATCACCCACTACTAACTACTAAGCTATCTACAAGTCCTATTCAAAAACATACAACGCCATCCCCGGCAACGGCGCCATTGACTTGAAGCGATTTTACTAACTTCTACTAGTCGCTCACCCGCAAGCGGACGGGTTCACTGTAGTAAGAGTAAGTATAATGACCAAGTATTATCGAACCCAAGGGATGGTGTATATGCGAATAGATCCCTGAAGATCTACGCATCGTAGTTAATATGAGTGTATGTTTTTGGATTTTTTTAAAAAGATTAATTAACACTAAAATAAACTAATTAAACTAAAATACTAAAGCAAACGAATTAACTAAGGGTTGGATTCAAATAAGAGATGGTGATGCTTAGGATAGGAATCCCTACGTATACTAACGGAGCAGGTACATAATCAAAATAATCGTGACAAACAAGAATTAACCTAAGTCTAAGAATGCAAGATGAAAGCTCAAGATTCTAAACCCTAATACTTTACCCTAACACTCGACTTCACGAATCTACTAACAAGTTACTAGATTGTGCTTAATTAATGAGACCCTAATTTAACTAAGGTGATGCGGTCGTCCTCCTTCGCTAAACCGGTAGATGAATTAACCTTTCCTAAACCTTCTCGTTAAGACTACTAATTGTTATTGAGTGATGCGGTCGTCCTCTCTCTAACACTTTCGTACTAAATTTAAAGGTAAAGTTCAGATTAATTATAAGAATTCATTAATTAAGAGAATTAAAACTAACGTCACGAATTATCCTAATTACGTACCCACAACCTACTTCTACGAGTTCATCCTACCCTAAGCATGCAAGGGTTTTAGCTAGACATGGTTTTAACAAACATAAAAGCAATAGAAGAGACAACGAACATAAACATAATGAATTGCACGAAGAAAATACGAAACATGAACTAGGGTTTTAAAAGAAAATAAATACTAAGAACTGAAATTTAATTAACTAAAACGAAATTAAAAGCGTTTAAAGTAATCAAGCTAATGAAAAGAAACTAAGAAACGAAAAGAAACTAAGAATTCGTATGAAAAACCTCAACAAAACGTAAATAAAGCTTGTTCCTCTTCTTCCTCTCAAAAAAAAAAAAACTAAGTCTAAAGTGATTTCTAAAGTTCGGGGATCCTTCAAAACGTGTTTGGAAGAGGTATATATAGGCACGGGTCGAAACGGGAGTTAATGGGCCGAAAATAGGCAAAAACGCTCGAGCGGTCCCGCTCGAGCAGTGTAGCTCGAATGACACAATCGCTCGAGCGGTTCCGGTCGAGCCGGTCGAGCACTGAAATCTCTCTGCATGTTTTGGGCGCTCGAGCAATTCGCTCGAGCGGTGGCGCTCGAGCTGCTCGAGCGCAAGAATAGTTCTGTAAGTTTAAGCGCTCGAGCAATGCGCTCGAGCGCGTGCGCTCGACCTAGTCACTCGAGTGACTTCTAACTCCTCCCAAGTGATACTTTTCCTCGTCCGCACTAATACCAATCGTATTTCTTCAATATCTTCTCATCCGGGCATCCGTTTGAGTCGATTCAAAGTCCTACGAACTCCGTTTTTCGTCCTCTATTCACCTATGAGCATCAAAGAGACAAATTCATCAATGTATAGAAATAATGCTCAATTGACTCTAAATACTCTATAAACTCGACCAAGATTGGGGTATTTCAAGCTACGAATCATGACAATTTCACGCCTAATCACATGCCCCCAGCATGAGGTGGGTAGTTTAGAGTTCATAAGCAATGGTCTCGTGATAAATCTGATAGGTTTTATTAGCGCCTCAGCAAGACCATTTTGGGTATGGACGTAGGGGACCGAATGTTCCACTTAAATTCCCAGGGCCATAATGGCCTTCGAGCTAAACTCAGGCATTATCCATGCAAATCGATTTAATTGGATAATCCGGGAATTGAGCTCCAAGCTCGATAGTCTTCGCAATGAGCTTCGCAAAAGCTTGATTGCGGGTGGACATCAAAATGCAAATGTCCACCTAGTGGAGGCATCAATAAGGACCATGAAATAACGAAATGATCCTGATGCTGGGTGAATCGGTCCGCAAATGTCCCCTTGAATTCACTTCAAGGAAAACCGGAGACACTAGTCCAACCTTAGTGCGCGACTGACGCATTATCAACTTACCCTTAGAACATGCATCACAAATAAATTCATCAACATGAAGGATTCTACTATTCAAATTGGGTATAGTCCTACGTATCATATATTGTCCTGGATGACTTAACTGCTGATGCCTTAATTAAAGAAGTTCGGGTTATAAAATTTCATACTCATGGCTAGATGGAGATTTTAACGGCGGATGTAGAAATAGTACAATCCGGGGGAGAAGGAAGAAAGTTCTTCTATAAGATTGTATGAGTGGTGGCCCTATCTACCAATCATAAATCACTACCTCAACCCTATCATGCCAGAGGAAATTAACCCAAACCTAATAGTTGGTATGTTTACTAGCCATAAATAAAAACAACATTATCCGAATAAACACATGGACAGCTATTATGATAAACACATCAAAGCTAATAAATTCATCCATAAATAAAATATCCGAAAGAAAGGATCCAAAACATAATGTGAAATTGTTTTATTCAGAAAACAAAATACTAAGAATAACTAAATACACAAATCTACTCGTCATCACCGAAATCCCTAAGCTTAATGCTCTTATGATCTTCATTGTCTAGGTCAGAGTCTGCTTCGGGCAGACTGGCATGGTGAGATTCAACTCTCGGAGCCTTCCCCTTATCGTCCTTCTGCTGCTTTTGATAAGCCTCGACCAAATGTTTGGGAGTACGACACGTGCGAGACCAATGGCCCTTGCATCCGCATCTGTAGCAGGATTGTTCACCCTTATCTTGATTGTCAGATTTTCGGGGAGCGGAGTTCGTGTTAGGTGCAGCCTTCCCACGAACCTGAGCTTGACTGTCATTCTAGGCACCTGAATTACCGGATTTGTTACGACCTCGGCCTTGGCTACGAGTTCGTTTACTTCCACTCCCCCTTCCACGCTTGCGACCTCTTTTACTACTTTGAGCTACAACATGTGCTTCGGGCACCGCTGTCGAGCCAACCTGCCTCGCATTATGATTCTGCATAAGGAGCTGGTTGTGCTTTTCTGCTACCAGGAGTGCAGAAATTAACTCAGAGTGTACAGTGTAGTTCTTAGCCCTATACTGCTGCTGGAGTACAAGGTTGCTTGCGTGGAAAGTCGACAAAGTCTTCTGGATTAAGTCGTCCTCAGTTACAGTTTTCTGGCATAACTTTAACTGAGACACAATACGATGTAGGGCTGAGTTATACTCCGTTACAGATTTAAAGTCTTGGAAACAGAGGTTCAACCAATGGTATTGAGCTTGAGGGAGGAGTATATCATATTGTTGTTGGAAACGGTCCTTCAGGGACTTCCACAACATTCCGGGATCTCTTTCAGTGAGATACTCATTTTTCAGGTCCTGATTGAGATGATGCCTAAGGAAAATCAAAGCTTTCGCCTTCTGGGCGTCAGTTGATTTTGGATCATCGATAATCGTGCCGCTAAGATTGTTCGAGGCTAGATGTATTTCAACATCTAGCGCCCATGTCAGGTAGTTACTACCATCAAGAGTAAGCTCAGCAAATTCTCTTTTGGTAATATCAGACATAATTCACTACAATTAAAGTGACATGGGTAAGAGGATTGACCAAAAATATAGACAACGGGGAGACAAGGATTTATCTAGTTACTCTAAGGCACATAGATGCACATACTGGGCGCCGTCTACCCAAGGCATAAAATTACGGTCCGACAAATACCGGGCGCCGCCTACCCGGGCATGAAGAGCGGACTATAAACTATGTGCACAGTGTTAATGCACGAAGGATAATCAAATCACTCAAGCATGCAATAACAACAAATAACGATAATCACATGAAAATGATTTGCAGGAAATATACGGTTTAATGGACAGAGGAAATAATCATTAGAATAATTATTTCATGTACATTAACGCAATTTAACGAAATATTTTCAGGATTATATAATATAAATTTTGTGATACAAAGACCGAAGCAAAGTCGGGATTATCACAAAATTCACAAGGGGAGATCGCAACATGTGTCTAAAAGTGCACGTACAATTATGCAGGGAACACACGGCGAGTGGAGAGCATCGAAAAACAAAAGGAAAAACGAAAAAAATAAAAATTGAGAAATCGGGGCTGATCGCGCTTAGGGGACGCGACCAGCCCAGAAGATCGCGCTTCCCATGCGCGACTTCCTGCCTCCGATCGCGTCTGCTAGGCGCGATCGAGGCCGATCTCTGGGTTTCTTCCTCGGCGCGATTTCGGCCGCGTTAGGATGAGCGCCACCTCAATGCGACGCCTGGAGGCGCGCGGAGGCGCCGGCGACCGCTCCGTCGGGGGAAGCCGCCTGCGTCGCTGCGGCGCAAGGTCGCGTCACGCGCGGTGGCTTCTTGCCACTACGGCGGCGACAGCGGCGAAGGGCTGCATGGGCGAGGAGGCGGCGGCGCAGGGCTGCGCGGGCGACGGCGGGGCCGCGCGAGCGTAGCAGCGGCGGCGCAAGGGTGCGCGGGCCACGCGGCGGCGACGTCGGCGAGGAGGCATGGCCGCTTCAGGCGGCGGCGGCATGGCGTTGCCACGGGCGGCGCTTCGGGGCCGTTTCGGGTAGCGCGACGACGTGCGTCTCACGGCGTCAACCGGCGTTCGTTTTTCGATCTCGATCCAAGAAATAATATTAACGAATTTAACACAATAACACATATAATTCAAACAAGAACGAATATGGGAATCAAACAGGATAATTATATTCGTGCATATAAATTGAGTAAAGCATGAATCAAATAATTTCGAGTAAGGTAATTAACTTATGAGAATCAACGGGAAAATTCTGAGGCGTACCGTTTTATCTCGGGCAGAGACTCGTGCTGATAACGTGTTGTAATTGAGTGCGTAAATTAAATAGACATCGTTTGTTTACCCAGTACGTCTGGGGGCGATCCAAGCAAGGAGTTCCACTAATGTTGTTGTGTATGAGGGTACATAATTCATGAATACAATGGGATATATATAATAGTAAAAACCCTAGTCTAATGGATCAGGCCCAATATGATTCTTGGTCCTCAAGTAATGTCTACACCAAATCTCCTAAATTTGGAATATCAAATCTTCCAGATTTACAACAATTTGAACTTGAGTTCCCATCACAAAATTCAATATTAATAATTGGCGGCAGCGACTAGACTTAATTACCAATTCTAATGTAGTATAATGACAAGAATATACAGTCTAGTAAGTTTTGTTAATTATTTTTAAAACGTGGGGATTAAATTGTTAATATTACTCTATTACTTGGGAGGCAGTCAAGTATTCGTCTATCCGGCCATTTGTTATTTATCAAATGTTGTTGTTTTGTTCCTCTAGTCATGACATTCAATATTCTACGTAATGACAATTTGGACAATTTAGAAAAATAATTTTAGTTAATATATGCGTAGAACTTGTGCGACGGTCCCATTCATGAGATATATGACATTTTAATATTAACACTTTATTAAGCATGGTTAAAAATAATAGTCGGATACTAAGGGTATATTTTGAATCTCTACTGCAAAATCAGAATTAATTTTAAGTAATTTTTGTAGTAAAATTAAAAGTGGGAAATATTTGAAATTAAGTGATTTTAAAAGTGGAAGTGTTTGCATAAAAATCAATTAATGAAAACAAATCTACAAAAAATCAATTCTCAAAATTCAGAAGCAGATTTTTTCTGCTTTAAAAAAAAAAAAGAATTCTACTTATCAAGTTTGAACAATCACTAATCAATTCTTAACGAAAATTAGGAAAGAAAAAACCAAAGAGAGGTAAAATGAAACATTAGTCAGTGTATTGGATTACTTACATAATTGATTGATATAATTTACTCATGTATCTCTAACCTTATATATGTAGTTATCTATAATTTACTCATGTATCTCTAACCTTATATATGTAGTTATCTAATGTAATCTCTCTCTTTGAAAAAATTAAAATCAAACAGCTTAGTAGTGTCCGATATTTGTAGTGCCCATGGGGACAGTGAACTGTTCTTGCACAGCTTATGCTCATGAATTTCACATTGGGTGTATGCTTTGGGCCGATAGTTTGGTTGATGTTCAGGAGTTTAATACTGTTGGTGTTAATCTTTACGTTCGTCTCTCTGCTTCGGATTTAGGTAATTCCCTTCAAATTCTTACTTTAATTACTTTACGACGAGTATGTATAGAGTGAAATTGGTTAATACATTAATCACTGAAGTGTATTAGTTGTTTATATTAAAAAATATGAGTAGCGTATTAGTTATTTTTACCAAAGAGTTTTAGTTTATTTTCACTGAACAACTAAGACTCTTCAGTGTAAATAAGTAATACTCTTCAATAAAAATAACTAATACTCTTTAGTGAAAACAACTAATATCTTCAATGATTTATATATGAACCAATTCCACTCTATACTTTGTTCTTTACAGCTAATTTTAACTTCTTTTTTCTTCGGATGACTCCAAGGACAAAAAGCTTTATATCATAATTCCAGCAGTTGGTTTATTTCTGTGTCCATTTTAGCCTTAATTGGTTGGTGTCTGATAGTAAATAGAAAATGTAAGATTGGTGGCCTTTGGACCAATTATTTGGACGTTATTCTTATATTTATCACACTCTTACTATATTGTGGATAATCTTTGAAAATCAGGGGACAAAGCAAAAGGCAGGAATATTGTTAATCCAGGGCAAAAGAAATCATCGGAGTCGGATGCAATTCTATTCGAAGATGAATTGAAGAGAGTTGATATTGAACAGGTGCCTTTTTTCACATTCGAGATGCTTGCAAATGCAACCGGCCAATTTCATGAAAACAATTTACTGGGGAGAGGTGGTTTTGGTCCTGTTTACAAGGTAGTATGATCATGTCTTTCTTACTATGCAACACTTGTTTTCTTGGAGTAACAAGGGATGATAATATGGTTCTTTCTTACAGGAACTCTGGCTAATGGATAAGAAATCGCTGTCAAGAGACTTTCGGAAGCTTCTAGACAAGGAATGCTAGAATTCATGAATGAAGTGATTGTGATTTCCAAACTCCAACACAGGAATCTTGTCAGATTGCTCGGCTTCTGTGTTGAAAAAGAAGAGAAAATGTTGATATACGAGTATATGTCAAATAAAATCTTGGAAATATGTCTATTTGGTAAGTCGAAATCAAAGCAAAAGCCCGTTGTGATTTGTAGCATTTATTATATGGTTATTTTTTTTTTTGTAGATTCTACACTTCCATCGCAAAATGTGTTGGATTGGACAAAACGTTTCAGTATCATTGAGGGCATCGCCAGGGGCATCTTTATCTTCACAAGGACTCTAGGCTTACTATAATTCATCGAGACCTCAAACCGAGTTGTGAAGTGTCATATGTAAAATATGTAATTTGCTGAGCTTGAGTTCCAATATGAAGCTATGTTGAGAAAGTGTTAGCCGTGGGAGTTAGTCAATTTGGGATACCAGATGAGGCTGACCAGAGGAGTCTGACCAAAGTAGTTTGACAGATGAGGTACCAGAGGAGGTCTACCAGAGAAGTCCTATCAGAGGAGTCTGGATCAGACTAGTCTGGTGTAAGTGACCAGAACCAAAGGAGGACAAGTCATCTGATCCAAAGTTCGTTATACGCGGATTACACCAAATTGAAGTTAGCGCGATGGCGGTTCTAACTGAATCAACTGAAGCAGTTATTGAAGTCGTTAGTCAGCTGGATAACTACCTCACATTTGAGTTTGTTACAACTGAATCGATTCTAGAGTTTGTTGAAAGTTAAAGCTGATTTCTTGAAAATTCCAAATTAATGTAGAAATATCTTCTTTAATAAGTGCATTAATTGTACTTAAAAGTCTTTTGTTAGTTCCTATGTAGTCTAGAATTCTCTTTGTCTAGATAGTTCCAATGGCACTATAAATAGTCATATGTATCTTTCCAAAGTAGTAGAACAATAATAAGAAAGCAAGTTCTCCATATTAGCATTGTTTACAGAGCATCTAAATTATATATACTCATTTCAGTTTTTCCTTGGAGCTTTGAACCTTCTGTTCTTGTTCCGGTCTTGGGCTAGTGAATAAAATCCAAATATTCACTATTGTAATTTTCACATGGTATCAGAGCCATAAGAGCTCTGCATATTAGTGTTTTCAAGATCCGTTGGTGAAGGTGTCTCGTGGTGCTTCAAGAATGGAAATGAGTGGTCGCATCGGAGGACTCAGTATGGAGTTGTTGAATCAATCCAACTACAAGGTGTGGAGAACGTGTATGGAGTCGTATCTCATCGGAGAAGACCTGTGGGATGTTGTCAACGGGAACAACACAGAGGCTCCAGATATATAATACTCCGGAAAATGCCGATGCAACAAAGAAATGGAGGCAGGTTAACGCCAAGGCTGAATTTGTTTTGAAAAGAACAATTTCTCCTGCCTTGTTTGATCATATAATGGGTTGTAAATCGGCAAGAGAAATATGGGAGACTCTCAACAGATTGTTCAACAAGAAGGATGAGGCTCGATTACAAATATTGGAGAATGAGCTCGCAAACACCACGCAAGGTAATCTTTCGATTTCGGAATATTTCCTGAAAATCAAGAAGTTGTGCTCCGAAATATCACTTCTTAACCCAGAAGAAGCCATATCTGAAGCAAGGCAACGACGGTACATAATTCGAGGACTACGTCCAGAATATATACCATATATAACATCAATACAAGGATGGAGTCAACAACCGTCTTTGGAGGAATTCGAAAATCTTTTGTCCTCGCAGGAGACCTTGGCGAAACAAATGGCTGGTATCACTATAAAAGAAGGAGAAGAAGCAGTTCTGTTTACTCACAAGAAGAAATTGCATGGAAAAGAGAAGAGAAATGAGCATCATCACTCTCAAGCCAAAGAAGGAGAATCCTCCACAAGTAACAAAAGAATCTTCAAGTGTTATCGATGCGGCAAACTAGGGCACACGAAGAAATTCTGTCGTACCAAGTTAAATGAAAGCAACTTGGCTGAACCTGAAAAAAAAAAATTATCAAGAGAATAACGAAGAAGATTGGACAAGGTGCTTTGTAGCTGAGAAGAAGTCTTTCAATGCATTGGCGTCAATAAATTTTTCGGATGACTGGATTGTAGATTCGGCTTGCGGTCATCATGTGACAGGAGATGAAACTAAATTTACCAAGTTTCATAAATATAATGGAAATGATGCCATTATTACAGCTGATAACACAGTGCATCCTGTAAAAAAGGAAGGTGTTATTGTCGTCAATGGAGAAGACTACAATTCCATTACACTAAATAGTGTGTTTCAAGTCCATGGAGTGAAGAAGAATCTCTTATCCGTTGCAAATTTGGTGGATTCTGGAAACTACGTCTTATTTGGACCACAAGACGTGAAGTTTCTTCGCAATATTAAGGATCTCAAGGCGGATGTTATCCACACCGGTAAGAGAATTAATGACTTATTTGTTTTATCTGCCGCTTCCTCTTATATAAATAAAATGAGCAGTAATGAGAATGCACATCTTTGGCATGCTAGACTTGGGCATCTAAATTTTAATAAGTTGAAAGTGATGGTGCAAAAGAATTTGGTTCATGGATTACCAAACATGAGTGAATTTGGTGATATAAGTTTTTGTGAAGGTTGCCAATATGGAAAAGCTCACCGCCTTCCATTTGATAGGCCTGTCTCTAGATGTAAAACTCCCTTAGAACTCATTCATACAGATTTAATGGGCCCAACTCAAACTCCTTCATTTTCTGGATTTGTTTACATGTTACTCTTTATTGATGATTTTTCAAGATTCACGTGGGTCTACTTTGTTAAGAATAAATCCGAAGTGTTCTCTAGGTTTCTTGAATTTAAAGAAACTGTTGAGGGGGAGTTTGGTAGCAAAATTAAGCGGTTGCGATCAGATAACGGGGGAGAATTTACATCTAATGAGTTCTTCTCTTTTTGCCGTAAACATGGCATTAAAAGAGAACTTTCGTGTGCCGAAACGCCACAACAAAATGGAGTCGCGGAGCGAAAGATTCGGCACCTAGTAGAGACTTGTAAAAGCTGGTTGTATGCCAAAAATTTGCCTAGAGCCATGTGGGCTGAAGCAATGAAGTGTGCTGCACATGTCATTAATCGGGTGCCGCTTAGTCCAACAAAAATGGAGTCTCCTTATGAATTATTATTCGGCGAAAAACCCAATGTGAAGGATCTCAAGGTCTTTGGATCAATATGCTACGTTTATGTGCCGGAGTCTCAAAGAACTAAGTTGGATGCAAAAGCTAGAAAATGCATTTTTGTGGGATACGATGAAAGAAAAAAGGGCTGGAAATGTATGGATCCCAACTCCAATAAATTTATTGTTTCCAGAGATGTTATTTTTGATGAAATGTCAACCTTTTATGTGCATAATAAAGGTGAAACAGAGCAACAAAATTCAATAAACTTGGAGCATTTACCTTTGGTACCTGATATTTCCACATCAATTGAAACCACTCCAAGTTTTTCCAGGGAGCAAAGTGAAAGAGGGAGCTCAAATTCTAATGAAGATAATGAAGAAGAAGAAAACTCACAAGAGGAATCGCGCAATCGAAGACTACGCGGAAACATTATCATACCGGCTCGCTATCGGGATGAAAATTTTGTGAGTACATATTCTTGTTATTTTGCAGGACCTTTTGATGATGCAGAGCCTTCCTGCTTTAATGAAGCAAAAGACGTCAAAGAATGGGAGATAGCAATGGATGAGGAGATGGAGGCGTTAAAGAAAAATGAAACATGGAGCCTCGTTCCTAAACCCGAAGGAGTGCAACCCATTTCTTGTAAATGGGTGTATAAAATCAAAAGAAAAGCAGACGACTCCATAGATAGATTTAAGGCGAGGTTGGTTGCTCGAGGATTTTCACAAAAATATGGCGAAGATTATGAGGAAACATTCAGCCCTGTTGCTAAAATGACATCCGTCAGAACCGTCATAGCACTGGCAGCAAGTTCTGGATGGAAACTATGGCAACTCGATGTTAAGAATGCCTTCTTGTACGGGGAACTTGATAAGAACATCTACATGGAGCAACCACCCGGGTACGTTTCTTCATCACATCCTAATTTTGTTTGTAAGCTTCATAAAGCACTCTATGGTTTAAAACAAGCTCCACGAGCTTGGTACGGAAAAATCGCTGAATATTTACAATTTTGTGGGTATCTTGCTTCAAATTCTGATCAAAGTCTGTTTGTTAAGAAAAATGGGAGCTTGCATATTATTGCGCTTTTGTATGTGGACGATATGATTATCACAGGGAATGATGAACATGAAGTTGCGAAATTGCGAGAGCAATTGAAGGTACGCTTTGACATGAAAAATTTGGGAGAAATGAATCATTTTCTTGGTTTGGAGGTGGATACCTTGAATAATGGAATATTTGTGAGCCAAGAAAATTATTCAAGAAAGTTGACAAGCAGATTTCTTCAAAATTGCAACAAGAAATGCTCTACTCCACTTGATGTAAATGTGAAGTTAAGAAAAGGAGAAGGCTCACTCTTAGCTGACCCTCGTCCATATCGTGCTTTAGTTGGAAGCCTTATATATTTAACCATTACAAGGCCAGACATTGCTTTCGCTGTGGGTCTTGTGAGCAGATTTATGCAAGCACCAAGGAAACCACATCTTCAAGCAGCCAAGAGAATTCTGCAGTATGTTAATTCTACTGCAGATCTCGGGCTATTTTACAAAAAAGGTGTAAATATGTCTTTGCATTGTTTTGCAGATGCTGATTTAGGAGGAGATTTGGATGATCGAAGATCTACATCAGGTTATGTTTTCTTTTGTGGCCCAACAAGTATCTCCTGGTGTAGTAAAAAGCAAGATTCAGTTTCACTTTCAACTACGGAAGCTGAATATAAGGCATCTTCTCTAGCAGCTCAAGAGTGTATTTGGTTGCGACGACTCTTCAGCGATATTCACACAGAGATTCTCAAACCCATTGCACTATATGGTGACAATCAGAGTGCTATCAAGCTTGCATCAAATCCAGTTTGTCATGCAAGAACGAAACACATTGAACTAGAGCATCATTTTATTCGTGAGAAAGTTCTCGATGGAGTAATTTCTACACTTGAAGTACGGAGCAGTGAAAATATCGCAGATATATTTACCAAATCACTTTCTAAAGGACCTTTTGAGAAATTGCGGACTATGCTCGACATGACCTTCAAAAAATCGCTTTAAGGGGGAGTGTTGAAAGTTAAAGCTGATTTCTTGAAAATTCCAAATTAATGTAGAAATATCTTCTTTAATAAGTGCATTAATTGTACTTAAAAGTCTTTTGTTAGTTCCTATGTAGTCTAGAATTCTCTTTGTCTAGATAGTTCCAATGGCACTATAAATAGTCATATGTATCTTTCCAAAGTAGTAGAACAATAATAAGAAAGCAAGTTCTCCATATTAGCCTTGTTTACAGAGCATCTAAATTATATATACTCATTTCAGTTTTTCCTTGGAGCTTTGGACCTTCTGTTCTTGTTCCGGTCTTGGGCTAGTGAATAAAATCCAAATATTCACTATTGTAATTTTCACAGTATGTAATTTGCTGAGCTTGAGTTCCAATATGAAGCTATGTTGAGAAAGTGTTAGCCGTGGGAGTTAGTCAATTTGGGATACCAGATGAGGCTGACCAGAGGAGTCTGACCAAAGTAGTTTGACAGATGAGGTACCAGAGGAGGTCTACCAGAGAAGTCCTATCAGAGGAGTCTGGACCAGACTAGTCTGGTGTAAGTGACCAGAACCAAAGGAGGACAAGTCATCTGATCCAAAGTTCATTATACGCGGATTACACCAAATTGAAGTTAGCGCGATGGCGGTTCTAACTGAATCAACTGAAGCAGTTATTGAAGTCGTTAGTCAGCTGGATAACTACCTCACATTTGAGTTTGTTACAACTGAATCGATTCTAGGGTTCATCTCAATCTCTGTATCTATAAAAAGAGGATTTCTCAGCTGAGAGAAAAAACCTAGAGAGATTATTATTGAGCGTATACACACAGAGAGTTTGTGAGATTGAGAGAATTGTAACTTCCATTTCTTACTTAGTGAAAATCTATCCTCTTCGTTCCCGTGGACGTAGGAGTATTCATCTCCGAACCACGTAATTCTGGTGTTCTTGTTGATTTCAGTTTTGTTCTTACTGTTACCATAATTCCGATTCCCTGGTTACAAGTTTTCTTGTGAATCTAAAACGATTAACACGAGTAATGTACTCTTGGATGAAGATTGGTACCCAAAAATCTCGGATTTTGGGATGGCCAGGATATTTGGAGGCAATGAAGATCATGACAATACTGCAAGAGTTGTAGGAACATAGTAAACGAATCTTGAATTATGATACAACGGTTTCTCTCAATTAATGCAAATATGTTGGTTTTGCAGTGGATACATGGCACCTGAATAAGCAACGGAGGGCAGATTCTCCGAAAAATCTGATGTGTATAGTTTTGGCGTTAGAGATAGTAAAAGGAAAAAAGAACATGCATTACTACAGTCAAGAATGGTGTTTGAGCCTTTTAGGATGTGTAGGCTCACTTTCTTCAAATATATTAAGCCATAATTTCATCATCTGAATAAATATATAATGTTATTGATTCATCAACTTGCAGGCATGGAAATTGTAGAGTGAGGACAATGGTTTTGCCTTTGTGGACGAAAGGATAGCGAATTCAAAGTTGAAGATAGAGATGGAAAGATGCATTCAGATTGCACTGCTGTGCGTCCAAGAATTCCCTAAAGATCGACCCACCAATCAAACAGTTGTGTCGATGCTCAGCCATGAAATCTACGACCTTCCGGCACCAGAGCAGCCAGTGTTTGCGGGAGTCTAGCTAGCTACAGATCATAGCCAGCAGTCTGGTGATAAATAAATTTCAACAAACAAATAAATAAACATCCCAATTCAAATGAAGGAAAATGACAAAAAAGTTATAGTGAATCAAGTATGGCCAACAATTCGTGGAATTTCATGATAATAAGTACTACATTTTAAGGTCAAACCCTTCATAAACTAATGCTGGATACATGTGACAAATAGCAGCCTTTTAAACTACAAATGACACTCCCAAGTTTAATCAACAATGAATACCAAAATGGCACAACTTTTTTTCCTTCATCAATTCATTCTGATCTTAGTAATTACTTTGCTTCCTTATTCATGTTTGAGCTTAGAAACATCCACCATATCACCCGGTTTAGTACTCAGAGATTCAGACACCATAGTTTCTAAAAAACACACGTTCAAACTCGGATTCTTCACCCCTGAAAACACCACCAACCGCTACTTGGCCATCTTCTACGCCTTCTCCGAACATTAGAGCTAGTTGAAGGAAAAAAAATCATACGCCTATCCTATTTAAGAGGGTGTTTTAAAGAGTTTATAAGTTTGTTTGGCAAAATAAAACTTGTAATAGCTTATAAAATCATATTATAAGTTATAACTGTTTATAAGCCGTAAAAAAATAAGAGGGATTCCTACTAAAAAAAATAAGTTAAACAAGTCATAGACAATTTCTACCACGAAAAGATTTTGTAGGTAGTTTTAATTTGGTAGACAATTTTTTATTTTCTCAAGTGATTGAATATATTAATAGTGAAAATAATTAGCTGGCTCCAGTTACTTTTCTAAACTAATTTATCAGGCAATTAACATTAAAATTAAGTTATGGACGATTGTCAAATGCCATCAACATGGATATATAGTTCAATTAATGCCCATGGCACTGCAAATTAAGTTATCATGTAGTTTTGACTTAATACAATATTAATTGCGTAATCATGCATGTTACTCCCTCGAAGAAACAGAATGCTAAGATTGGTGTAACAATTAAGTTGATTATATGCTTAGATCTAATAATTTCCCTTCACGGCCTCACCCACGCACATTTCTTTAGCACCATCTATGTGTTTGGTTTGAGATTTGAGTGGATGTCACATGTTTGTGAATTAAAAGGGCTCAAAGAAAAAAAAAGTAGGAGTAATTCTCTTGTGCATTTGATATATGGTGCACTCACTCAACTGTTGAAACTCATGATGTATACCTGTGTCACAAAAATTATCATAGTACTATCAAAACAAAAATTTAATATATCGATTTCTTAATTCTTGTTTGACTTCTAACCTTGAACAACGTATATAAACTATGAGTACATATTAAAAAATATGTGAAGTGTCAAATGTGAAGTATCTTGTCTGCCAAGCTTGATTCAATAGTAAGCTATGTTGTAAATGTGTTAGCCGTAGAAGTTAGTCAAATTTGGGGTATCCGAGGAGGTGGACCAGATGAGGGTGACCAGAGGAGTCTGACCAGAGTAGTCTGGCAGATGAGCTATCAGAGGAGGTCCATCAGATGAGGTATACCAGAGGAGTCCTATCAGAGGAGGTCTGGACCAGAAGTCATCTGATGTGAGTGACCAAAACCAGAGGAGGTCAAGTCATCTGATTCAACGATTCAAAGACGCGAATTACACCAAATTGAAGCTAGCGCGATGGCGGTTCTAACTGAATCAACTGAAGCGGTTATTGAAGTCGTTAGTCAACTGGATAACTACCTTATATTTGAGTTTGTTACAACTGAATCGAATCTAGGGTTCATCTCAATATCTGTAACTATAAACAGTGGGCTTCTCAGCTGAGAGAAGTGAATATAACACACACATGAAGTGAGATCATTATTGAGTGCAAACACAGAGAGTTTGTGAGATTGAGTGAATTGTAACTTCTTCCATTCTTTCTTAGTGAAAAACTATCCTCTCCCATCCCGTGGACGTAGGAGTATTCATCTCCGAACCACGTAATTTTGGTGTTCTTGTGTGATTTCAATTTCGTTCTTATTGTTATCATAATTTTGATTCCCTAATTACAAGTTTTCTTGTGAATCTAAAACGATTAACAAGTGGCGCCGTCTGTGGGAAGCAATGATGGCTTCAACTAAGTTCGACATTGAGAAGTTCACGGGGAAGAACGATTTCAGCTTATGGAAGATTAAGATGAAGGCTCTCCTGGTACACAATGGTTTGTACGAAGCCTTGTTGCCACCGGATCAGGTGGCTTCTGGAACTAATCCGACGAAGGTAGAGGAGAACCAGAGGAAAGCACACAGTGCGCTTATCTTGTGTCTTGGGGATAAACCATTGAGGGAAGTATCGAAGGAGAAAACCGCTCTTGAAGTCTGGAATAAGCTGGAGCAGTTATACCAAACCAAGTATGTTACGAACAAGTTATACATGAAACAGAAGCTTCAAGTCTTCAAGATGAATGAAGACAAGAATCTTGATGATCAGTTGGACGAGTTCAACAGATTGGTGGATGATCTGGAGAGTTTGTATGTTACAATTGATGATGAGGACAAGTCATTAATGCTGTTAAATTCTCTACCTAAGTCTCTGGAGAATTTCAAAGATGCCTTGCTATTTGGGAGACAAGATCAGGTGATATTTGATGATATTCAAACTGCCCTGAAAACCAAGTTTCTACAGATCCAGACTGAAGGGAAGAAGCCTGCTGAAGGATTGAATGTGCAATCTAAGAAGAAGAAGGGGTTTCAGTCCAAGAAGAAGGATGGTGGAAAAGGGAATAAGGGTGGGAAGAAATCTGATTTTGTTGAGAAGAGAAAGTGTTTCACTTGCCATAAAGAAGGTCATCTGAGAAAGAATTGCCCTGAAAGAAGGAAGAAAGACAATCAAGGTGATCAAGATGGAAATGCAGCTGTGGTGGAGGTTGAAGGATATGATAGTGCAGAAGTCTTGATGGTTAGTCATGAAAGACTAAGTCAAGAGTGGGTCCTGGACTCTGGGTGTACTTTTCATATGTGTCCACATGAAGACTGGTTTCTGAATCTTGAGAAGATTGATGGAGGTCTTGTTCTTTTGGGTAATGATGAGAGCTGTAGAGTGCAAGGATCTAGTTCTATCAAGATCAAGATGTTTGATGGAGTTGATAGGATTTTATCTGATGCCAGGTTTGTTCCTGAGTTGAAGAGAAATCTTGTTTCTCTGGGTACATTGAATTCTAAGGGCTTTGAGTTCAAGACAGAAAATGGAGTTCTGTTAATAACCAAATCTGGAAGAATTGTTATGAAGAGTATGATTAAGAATGGTTTGTATACTTTGATTGGAAGGACAGTAACAAGATCAGCTGATGTTGCTATGGAATCTTCTGATGTCAACTTGTGGCACAAGAGATTAGCACATGTTGGTGAGAAGGGTCAGGTGGAGTTATCCAAGAAGGGAGTAGTCCCAGGGAAGAGGATATGTAAGCTGAAATTATGTGAGAGGTGTGTTCTGGGGAAATCAAAGAAGCAAGCATACTAGAAAGGGAAGCATACCACCAAGGAGGTTATGGATTACATACATTTTGATGTATGGGGACCAGCAAGGGTATCCACTCATGGTGGAGGCAGGTATTTCCTTACCCTTATTGATGATTATTCCAGAAAGGTTTGGGTTTACATTCTTAAACATAAGAGTGATGTCTTCTCTAAGTTCAAAGAATGGTTGATTGAACTTGAGAATAAGAGAGGCAGAACTATCAAGCACTTAAGGACTGATAATGGACTTGAATTTCTATCAGAAGAGTTTCAACAATTTTGTAGGGAGAAGGGTATTACTAGGCATAAAACTGTTCCTTCAAACCCCCAGCAGAATGGTCTAGCTGAGAGAATGAATAGAACTATTCTGGAAAGGGTTAGGTGTATGTTATCTGATGCTCATTTACCTAAGAGTTTTTTGGGTGAAGCTGTTAACACAGCTGTGTATCTCATTAATAAAGTGTCATCATCTGCTATTGATTTTAAAACCCCAGATGAGATCTAGTATGGAAAGATATCAGATTACTCAAAGCTGAAAGTTTTTGGATGCTTAGCTTATGTTCATGTGAAGCAAGACAAACTTGAACCTAGAGCTTTAAAGTTTATTTTCATTGGGTATCCAAAAGGTGTAAAAGGGTACAAGTTGTGGTGTCTAGAACCTGAGAACCAGAAGTGTATTACCAGCAGAGATGTTGTGTTTAATGAATCACAGATGGGATACAAATCTAGTGTAGGTGATAGAGAGCCATCAGCTGAAGAGATGGATGGTGTTATTTCTGAGCCAATTACTCAAGTTGAGGTGGAGCCTAATCATGATAGTGCATCTGGTTCGGAACCAGAGCAAGAACCAGGAGAGAATGAGTCATCAGATGAGGATAGTGCACCAGCAGAGGAGGAGGAAGGAGTGCCAGAAGCAGACTTGAGAAATTATAGTTTGACAAGAGACAGAACAAGAAGACAAATACATCCTCCAGCAAGGTTTGGTCGTGTTGATCTGGTCTCATATGCACTTGTTACAGCAGAAGCCATAGAGTACCAAGAATCTAAGAACTACAAGGAAGCTCTTGAGTGTGATGATAGGGAGTCATGGATTACAGCCATGACAGAAGAGATGGAGTCTCTTAAGAAGAATCAAACTTGGATTCTTGTTGATAAACCACCTAGGCAGAAGCTAATCAGTTGCAAATGACTGTTTAAAAGGAAACTTGAATCTGGTGTGAAGGATCAAGTGAGGTTTAAAGCCAGGTTAGTAGCCAGAGGATTTACTCAGAGAGAAGGGATTGATTACAATGAGGTATTCTCACCTGTGGTTAAGCATTGCTCAATCAGATTACTTCTCAGTAATGTTGTTCAAGAAGATCTGGAGCTGCAACAACTTGATGTTAAGACAGCTTTTCTGCATGAGGATCTTATTGAGAGTTTATACATGCACCAGCCAGAAGGGTTTGTTGAACCAGGGGGAGAAGGAAAGGTGTGTCTGCTCAAGAAATCATTGTATGGCCTCAAGCAAAGTCCAAGACAATGACACAAGAAGTTCAATGAAGTTATGCTATCCATTGGTTTTGTAAGGAGCAAGTATGATACTTGTGTATATCTGGAAAAGCAAGGTAGTGATGTGATAGCCTATCTTCTGATCTATGTAGATGATATGTTTATTGCTAGTAAGAGTCTTTTGAAGATCCAGAGTATCAAAAGGAAACTCAGTGCCAGATTTGACATGAAGGACTTGGGAAATGCTAAAAGAATTCTTGGAACGGATATTTTTAGGGACAGAGCAGCTGGAAGACTATTCTTGTCCCAGAAGAATTACATTGAGAAGGTCCTGAAGTGGTTCAACATGCATGAGAGTAGGTCTGTATCAACTCCTCTGGGGCAACAATTCAAATTATCTAAGGAAATGGAACCTAAGTCTGAAGAAGAAAAGAAGACTATGATGAAAGTACCTTATGCAAATGGGGTTGGAAGCTTGATGTATGCTCTGGTCTGCAGTAGACCAAACTTAGCTTATTCATTGAGTATGGTAAGCAGATACATGTCTAATCCAGGGAAGTTACATTGTGAAGCTTTGAAATGGATATTCAGATATCTAAAGGGGTCATCTGATTTGGGTTTGATGTTTGAAAGGATGATTGACCAGAAGAGTCCACTGGAAGGATTTGTAGATTCTGATTTTGCTGCTAATCTGGATACCAAAAGATCCTTAACAGGGTATATCTTTACTCTTTACAATACTGCTGTAAGCTGGAGATCTGTTTTGCAGAGTGGAGTTGCTTTATCTACTACAGAAGCAGAGTTTGTTGCAGTGTCTGAGGCTGTTAAGGAGGCTTTATGGTTGAAAGGCATTATCAAGGATTTTGGTATAAACCAAAGGGCTGTGGTCATTCATTGTGATAATCAGAGTGCAGTTCATCTGGTTAAACATCAAGTGTTCCATGAGAGGTCAAAGCACATTGATGTAAGGTTGCATTTTGTAAGGGAAATCATTGACAAATGAGTGGTTCAGATCCAGAAGATATCTACAGAGGACAATGCTGCAGATATGTGTACTAAGTCTTTACCAGGCACTAAATTCAAGTTCTGTGTTGAATTGGTAAAGATGAGTGTATGGGATGTTCCTTAGCCCAAGCTGGAGTATGGAGGAGAGGAAGAGAGGATTGATACTTCTCATCTGAGGTGGAGAATTGTGAAGTGTCAAATGTGAAGTATCTTGTCTGCTGAGCTTGATTCAATAGTAAGCTATGTTGTAAATGTGTTAGCCATAGAAGTTAGTCAAATTTGGGGTATCAGAGGAGGTGGACCAGATGAGGGAGACCAGAGGAGTCTGACCAGAGTAGTCTGGCAGATGAGCTATCAGAGGAGGTCCATCAGATGAGGTATAACAGAGGAGTCCTATCAGAGGAGGTCTGGACCAGAAGTCATCTGATGTGAGTGACCAGAACCAGAGGAGGTCAAGTCATCTGATTCAACGATTCAAAGACGCGAATTACACCAAATTGAAGCTAGCGCGATGGCGGTTCTAACTGAATTAACTGAAGCGGTTATTGAAGTCGTTAGTCAGCTGGATAACTACCTTACATTTGAGTTTGTTACAATTGAATCGAATTTAGGGTTCATCTCAATCTCTGTAACTATAAAAAGTGGGCTTCTCAGCTGAGAGAAGTGAATATAACACACACATGAAGTGAGATCATTATTGAGTGCAAACACAGAGAGTTTGTGAGATTGAGTAAATTGTAACTTCTTTCATTCTTTCTTAGTGAAAAGCTATCTTCTCCTATCCCGTGGACGTAGGAGTATTCATCTCCGAACCACGTAATTCTGATATTCTTGTGTGATTTCAATTTCGTTCTTATTGTTACCATAATTCCGATTCCCTGATTACAAGTTTTCTTGTGAATCTAAAACGATTAACAAAATATCAACTAAATTCTACGTTGTTCGACGCTGACGCATCAGATGCCTCCCGATTTTTTTTAATGAGCTCTAATAGATGGGAATATTAATACCACGAAAGGAATGGTTAGTCTCATGAACATGTAAGGATTATATATTTTTTTTTTTTACAGGCATGTTAGGATTTGATTAATTAGAACTTGAGTTCCCATCACAAAATTCAATAATAATTGGTGACAGCGACTAGACTTAATTCCCAATCTAATGAAGGAAAATGACAAGAATATAGTCTAGTATGTATGCCAACTACTGAGGAATATCTTGATGATTACATTTCAAATTTAGTTCAACCCTACTTAAATATGAAAAAATTTGTATAAAGCCGCTCGATTTTTTCAAATACCATTATTATATAGAGAAAATTCAAATTTGATTCTGGAAGAATTTTTCAATAATAATTTTGGTCTCACGTTCTTTTTTTTGTTTCATTTTTTGCAAATTTGGTCATTTAACTTTTTGGACCAAAGCTGCAATTTTTTGTGACCAAAATTGCAATTTATATATTCTTTTGGGATTAAAATTGCATTTTTCTTGGGACAAAAAATGTCGAATTAAACTATGGAACCAAACATATTGAAAAAAAAGACCAATTTTTCGGACCACCTATTCATTGAACCAAGAATACAATTTACCTCTATCACTGTTATGTACATACACTATCTTTGTTTAAAAATTAAGCATTTTTAAATAATAATATTTAATATTCATCAGACAAAAAAAAGAGTTGCTCGAGTTCACAAAAAATTTAAAGAGATATATAGCAACCTTCCAAACTATAAGTATAGAGTAAACTTAACCAGTGTTTAATCAACAACAGCAGCTAATTCTATCGAAACGATGAATACGAAAATGGCTCCACTTTTCCTTCATCAATTCATTGTCTTAGTAATAATTTTGATTCCTCATTCATGTTTGAGCTTAGAAACGGACACCATTTCAACCGGTTTAGTAATCAAAGATCCAGACACCATAGTTTCTAAAAAACACAAGTTCAAACTGGGATTCTTCACCCCTGGAAACACCACCAACCGCTACTTGGGCATCTTCTACGCCTTCTCAGAAGAAACCGTCGTATGGGTCGCCAACGGCGAAACGCCACTCAAAGATTCATCCAGCTCCGTAACCATCTCCAAAGACGGCAACCTCGTGCTCATCAACTCAAGAAACCAAACAGTCTGGTCCACCAACGCCACCACTTCTCCAATGAATACCACTCTCCAGATTCAGGACAACGGAAATCTGGTCCTACGTGGTGGAGCCACGGGGACCAAGATATGGGAGTCGTTCTCGATCCCTTCCAAATGCTACCTGCCGACTATGAGAATAAGCGACAACATAAAAACAGGGAAGAAGGTGTTCGCCACGTCATGGAAGAGCGAGTCCGACCCTGCACCGGGGAGCGTGACGGGGGAGATTCAGGCCCTGAATATCCCGCAGTTCGTCCTCAAGAAAAACGGGCGCCTTCACTGGAGGAGCGGCCAATGGAACGGCCGGTTTTTCATCGGGATAAGATCCATGTACGACGCCTACGTGGCGAAAGGGGGCGAACAGAACGGCACTTTCTCATTCATCATACCCGAGGCGAGCTACGAGATGAAATGGTGCCTCAATACTTCGGGAAACACGGTGCAAACGGTGTGGAGTGCACAGAAGAGGAGCTGGATCACGGCATGGTGGGCCCCGGAAAACGAGTGCGATATATATGGCAAGTGTGGGCCCTTCGGAAGGTGTAATATTCAGGGGAGGCCTATTTGTTCTTGTATGAGAGGGTTCGAGCCCGTGGATAAAGATGAGTGGGGGGGAGGGAACTGGAGCCGTGGTTGCCGCAGGAAGAATCAACTGCAATGTGATGAAGACGGATTTCTTCGGATGCCGTCTATGAAGCTTCCGGACTTTGCATACCAGTTCCCTTCGAGGCAGGAAGATGCGTGTCGGAGTAGATGTTCCACCAACTGTTCTTGCATTGCTTATGCTCATGATCCTGACATCGGATGTATGTTTTGGACCGATAGTTTGGTTGATGTTCAGGATTTCAATGGTGTTGGTTATGATCTTTACATTCGTCTCTCTGCTTCAGACTTGGGTACTTTCCTTCACATCCCTACCTTTTTTATTATAGAATAATTTGGATTAAGATGTCATTGTTAATGAATTCAAACGATTTTCTTATTCTTTCTCTCAGATAAGAGGAAGGACGGAAAGCTTTATATCATAATTCCAGTAGTTGGTTTTGCTTCTGTATCCATTTTCGCCTTCATTTTTTGGTGCCTGATAGTAAAGAAAAAAGGTAAGATTGTTAATCCAAGGCAAATATTTTCATCGGATCCTGCTGATGCAACACAACTCAAAGATGAATCACAGAGAGCTAAAATTGAACAGTTGCCGTTATTCACTTTCAAGGAAGTTGCAAATGCAACGGATCAATTTCATGAAAACAATCTTCTCGGAAGAGGTGGTTTTGGTCCTGTTTACAAGGTACACTCTTTCTAATTTTCGCGACTTTTCTTTCACGGAGTAACAAGAGCCTGTTCCTTTTGTTACAGGGTAATCTGACAAATGGGAAAGAAATTGCTGTGAAGAGGCTTTCGGAAGCTTCTGGACAAGGTGTTGAAGAATTTATGAACGAAGTGATTGTGATTTCCAAACTTCAACATAGGAATCTCGTCAGGTTAATGGGTTGCTGTGTTGAAGGAGACGAGAAGATGTTGATATATGAGTACATGCCCAATAAAAGCTTGGATATTTGTCTCTTTGGTAAGTTCTAAATCAAAGCACAAGCCCATCACACTATGCATTTCCTGCTTATACTTCCCTTGGAAATGATTTTTATTTTCTGTAGATACTAGACTTTCATCCCAAAATGTGTTGGATTGGACAAAACGTTTCAGTATCATTGAGGGAATTGGGAGGGGCATCATTTATCTTCACAAGGACTCTAGACTTACTATAATTCATCGAGACTTGAAGCCGAGTAATGTACTCTTGGATGAAGATTGGAACCCAAAAATCTCGGATTTTGGGATGGCCAGAATATTTGGAGGCAATGAAGATCACGGCAATACCGCAAGAGTTGTAGGAACATAGTAAGCGAATCTTGAATTAAGATATATAGCCATTAATAATAACCTGCTCTCATGTTTAATGCAAATATGATGGTTTTGTAGTGGATATATGGCGCCTGAATATGCAACAGAAGGCCGGTTCTCTGAAAAATCTGATGTGTATAGTTTCGGCGTACTAATGTTGGAGATAGTAAAAGGAAAGAAGAATGTACATTACTACAACCATGATTGGTCTTTGGGCCTTTTAGGATGTGTAAGCCTTTTCTCCTCATTATCTTCAAATAATCATGTCATACTGTCTTCACCAAAATGTACATATAAAGGTATTGTTTCATCATATTTCAGGCCTGGAAATTGTGGAGCGAAAATACAGGTTTTGCTTTTGTGGATGAAAGGATAGCAAATTCTAAGTTTAAGAGAGAGATGGAAAGATGCATTCAGATTGCACTGTTGTGCGTCCACGAATTTCCTAAAGATCGACCCACAATTCAGACCGTTGTGTCAATGCTCAGCCGTGAAATTGTGGACCTTCCAGCGCCAGAGCAGCCAATCTTTGCAGAGAAATGGACCGAGTCGAGACAACAAGCTGGATACTCAACTAATGAGCTTACTCTCACTGTGCTTGATGGCCGATAGAGATGGAAACAGTCACAAACCACTTTGCAATCTGGATATATCTTACTACTGGAACAACACTTTTTTTCACTTACTATTACAACTTATGAGCGAAAATGTTTGATTTTTTTTTATCTATCTTTTTATTTTTTGTCAGCCCGCACAAGTAAAATGTGAGAAGTCAGATGAGCTCTCTTGTTATGGTGTATTCATATGCAGTGCAATTAATTACATATGTCATTTATGTTCTTTTAAGGCATAATACCTCAAACTATCACATTTTATTTTAAAAGGCAGCTAAACTATTTTTCTTTTCTTTTTAAAAGCTCTTAAACTATTAATTTTCAAGGATAACGAAAATTCACAAATATTGCTAAGTAATTCTATTTTTTATTTATTTATTAAAATATGACAAAACAACCAAATTAATGTTATTAAGATCGAATTCCAATAAAAAATGTGTTTCTAACGGTTTTCCAATAGGGGCCTTATGAAATAATAATTATATATTTTAAAGACTTTATGAAACCAAAAAAAGGTTTAAGGGTCTAATGAAACAAAAATTTATAGTTTAAGGGTTTTTAAAAATAAAAGTTAGTTCAGGGACATTTTAAAACAAAAGTTGATAGTTTGGGGCCTTTTATACACTATGTCTGCTTTTAATAGTTATACAATAATAAAATATGCATAAGAATTAAATTTAGATAAATAGTATGGACCGAAGGAAAATAAAATTTTAACCTCACTAAAATAACCGAGAATTGCTAAATGTTATTAACTGTGTTGGAGTCGATCCTAGGGTGGTGCAGATATCGATTCCAAGATCGTTGATCCGGCGTGGGCCTTTGACTTTGATGTGTTAAACGAATTTTGTGAGTGTGGAAAATTAGTTCATTTAATTTATTTTTTTATAGAAGTGACTTTTTAGTAATAACAAATGCGATTTTTAAAAATACATTTAAGTTGCACGATACACTCAATGCATATAAAATTAAACTTATATATGTGTGTGCGCGAGCTCAATTATTGCATCTCATGTTCCCTTGTCTGCTTAGCCATAGATGGTGTTAAAGACGTGTGCGTGGGTGAAGCCATGAAAGGAAATTATTAGATCTAAGCATATATCCCGTTACACATAATCAACTTAAGTGTTACACCAATCTTGTAACATGATTACGCTATTAATATTATATTAAGTCAAAACTACATGAAAACTTAATTAATTAGTTAATTAATCTTATTAGTTGATTGAAGTAAGTTATTTTCTAGTGCCATGGCTGCTGCTGAGCATTGAAGTATCTATACGGATGGCATTTGCCAATCTATCGACAACTTAATTTTAATATTTTTTTAATAAATTAGCCATCTACTTTGACTCTTAAACTCTCTTTTGTTTTATTTTCTTCATAAATAAAATGAATTAATATCATATTATTAGATGAGTGTAGTTTATGCCTGGTGCTCTAATGCATTTCTCCAACGATCCTAATTTAAATTGATCACTAACTTAGCATGATCCTAATTTAAATTGATCACCAACTTATCTTCTCACATAATGATCCCGTTATATTTGTTAATTCCCAATAGGGACAAATTATTAAGTACATAATTTTTTACAATTAAGATGATATAAAATTATTTTTATACGAAGAGAGTACACAACTCATAATGCATGCCTGTGTTTACTTGAAGATGGTTGGTGGTGCCTATTCTCAGGCTTCAAGAATTCTGAGCTCTCGTTTTCTGATTACGACTGTCGTCGTTGTCTATTTTACGCTCCCCAAATTTTGCACAGGCCAATGTGAAACATCAGGCAAGTGTGGGGAATTCGGAGTTTGCGACACACGAGGTTCGCCAATATGCAGCTGTTTGCCTGGATTTAACCCGCGCGATAACCAGGAATGGAGTTCCGGGAATTGGAGCAGCGGCTGCCTGAGGAAGGTGCCTATTAACTGTGGAAATAACGGCACAAAAATTGGTGATGATGGGTTCGTGAAGCTTGAGATGATGATGTACACGGACCATTCGGAGCGCTGGTTTGGCCCCACGGACCAGTGTCAAAGTCAATGCACGAGCAACTGTTCGTGCCTAGCCTATATGGTCCACCCCGATATAGGATGTAGGCTCTGGTTCGGAACCTTGATCGATGTTCAGAAAATTCCGAGCGCCTCAAGTGCAAGTATTTATGTTCGTGTCTCGAGTTCTGATTTAGGTAATTATTATTTGGAATATATATTTATTTATGTTCCTATACCCTCTGCCTATGATGGTTGTTATTTCAGTTGCAGATCAAAAGAAAAGGAAAGGCTCTAAGAAGATGATAATAGTTCTGGTTGGTGTTGGTCTTGTTATCATATCCATTTGTACATGTTTTTTTTGGAAATTGATTGTTAAGCCCAGAGGTAATTTATATTTTTTTATTTCTCAAGTCCTTGGTTTAATGAATATTTGCTCTTAGATTGGTTTCCTTATGAATTAGGGAAGAAGAAAGCAGTTGCAGCCAGTCCAATTGATGGCTCTCTTCAAGATGCGTTAGGCCAAGTTAATGTTCAAGATTTACCATTGTTCGAATTTGGGATACTTGTAGATGCAACCAACAATTTCTGCGAAGCTAACATGCTTGGGAAGGGTGGTTTTGGCCCTGTTTACAAGGTAGTCTCTCGGGCTTATTCGTTTCGTTTGACCGTTAAGTAAAAAGGGCTGAAACTGGTGCAACTCTAGGGAGAGCTGTCGGATGGATCCGAAATTGCAGTTAAGAGGCTTTCCCAGGCATCTAAACAAGGGATGCAAGAATTTATGAATGAAGTGGTACTCATTTCTAAACTCCAACACAAGAATCTCGTTAGACTACATGGGTGTTGCACAGAGCGTAAAGAGACAATGCTCGTGTATGAATACATGCCTAATAAAAGCCTCGACTTTTACTTGTTTGGTCAGTTCCAGTTCTATTCATTTTTTTCATGCATTTCAAATTTCCTAATATTGTGGTTTCCTCTCCAAATTCTTAGATTCGTCGCAAGAGATCCTGGATTGGGAAAAGCGCTTCAACATTATTGAAGGTACTTGTAGAGGCCTCCTTTACCTTCACAGGGATTCTAGATTGAAAATTATCCATCGAGACCTCAAGCCAAGCAACATATTGTTGGATGATAAATGGAAGCCGAAAATTTCAGACTTTGGCCTGGCTAGAATATGTGGAACCAAGCAAGACCATGTCCGCACTATGCGAGTGGTTGGAACATAGTAAGTAATTTGCCCGAATTATATGTCAATGCATATTAACTCAAGCTAATTTGATTTTCTTGCAGCGGGTATATGTCTCCTGAGTACGCAATGCAAGGAAAATTTTCAGAAAAATCGGATGTTTTCAGCTTTGGAGTTGTTATGCTAGAGATTATCTCTGGGAGAAGGAACACAAGCTTCAACGGTCAAGATGGCTGTTTGAACCTTATTGGACATGTGAGCTCAGCTAACATATATTTACTCATATTGACGGCTTGATTAATTATATGATTGGAATTTCAGGTGTGGAAATTGTGGAGAGAGGACAATGTGGTGGCTTCGATTGATCCAAGGATATCGAGTTCAGAGTATCGGGCAGAGGTGATAAGGTGCATACATATCGGTCTATTGTGTGTCCAACAACTTGCTGAAGAAAGGCCATCTGTTTCGGCTGTGTTGTCGATGCTGAGCAGCGAAATTGCTGAGCTTCCAAATCCGAAAAGATGTGCATATACTATAAGATCAGGCCATTTGGATGCAGGTACAAGTTCATCACAAAAGAGTAGTTGCTCTTTGAATAGTGTTACCATCACCATGCTTGATGGCCGCTGATGCTAGCTATTACTTACTGCTTCACTTTATAAATTTATTTATTGTCTCAGATGTAAATAAGGACTTAAGTTTTGTTAATTATTTTAAAACGTGGGGATTAAATTGTTAATATTACTCTATTACTTGGGAGGCAGTCAAGTTTCGTCTGTCCATTTGTTATTTATCAAATGTTGTTGTTTTGTTCCTCTAGTCATGACATTCAAAATTCTATAGTATAAGATTACAAAGTGTATTTCATTAATTAAAAAGAATAGGATACAATTGAATATATATACAAGCATTTGCAGGATTTCAATATTTGAATATTTAAATTTTAAACATTTGAAAAGCTAACTAATCTCCATACTATATGAATTATGTAATTTTGGAGATTTAGTCTTATCCAGAAGGTTTTAGATAACTCTTGCTTATACGCCCCCTTAAAATTGACGTGCCATCTGCAACGGCTATTTTGGAACGAAGATCTTCAAATCGAGCACAAGATAAAGGCTTTGTAAGGTCAGCCAACTGATCTTGCGTGTTAACGTACGAGACCGAAAGAATACCCTTAGAGGCTAGGTCTCGAACAAAATGAAGGTCGATGGGGATATGCTTCATACGTAAGTGTTGGATGGGATTTAGTGCTAGGCGAGTGGCCCCCATGTTGTTGCAGAGAAGACGAGGTGGCGTGGTGAACTTGAGACGAAGCTCATCAAATAAGTATCTCAACCAGCAAATTCTGAGCCAGCGGTAGCTAAGGCCCTATACTCGGCCTCTGTAGATGATCTAGCAACACTACGTTGCCTACGAGAGCACCAAGAGATCGGTGTAGAACCGAGAAAAATAATATAAGTTGAGGTGGATTTGCAATCGGTGAGATCCCCACCAAAGTATGAGTCAGAGTAAGCAGTCAAAGTAAGAGCATCAGAACACCGCAATAATATACCATGATGGAGAGAACCTTTAAGATATCTAAAAAAACGCTTAACAGTGCTCCAATTCTCAGCCAAGGGGAAAGACATGTGTTGGGCAAGACGGTTCACCATGAATGCAATATCCGGATGCGTTATAGGTAGATATTTCAAGCCTCCAATAGCGCTTCGATACTCTATTGGATCAACAAGTCCTGAAGATGCAGACTTCTTAGTAGAGCTAGGAGTGCATAATGGTTTGACACCATCCATCTTGTGTCAACGTAGCAGATCGATCATGTACTTGTGTTGGGATAGGACGAGCCCCTCTTTGCAACGAGCTACCTCCACACCAAGGAAATAAGACAAAGAGACAAGATCTTTCAAATTAAACTTTGATCGTAAGTGAGTAGTGAGAGAACCGGTGAGTAAAGAAGACAAGCCTGTGAGGATGAGATTGTCTACGTATGTGTTGACAGCGATTTCTATCGGATCTCGCTGCCGGGTTCCTAGCGGGTAGGATTCGATATTAATGATAACAAGAAGTAATAAATGTGAGAGTAAATGAGCTCTCAAGAGTGTATTTGCAATAAATGTGATGTGTGTTCCAATTGGGCATTAAAAGCCCTATTTATAATGTACAAGGTGGGTGTTCCCCATGCTTGGTTGGTGGACCTGTGGGCCCCCCCTACTCCTAGCTGGAAGGTAATAAGTGGCTACAACCTCCCCTACGAGCCAATGAAGAGATGCCACGTGGCACTGTCACCCCTGAGGTGATTGGACTTAGCCCCAACTGCCCTCTTTGACCCTGTCACATCCTCTGTACTGATGGCACCCGACGTCCTCTCACAGCTGGCGCAGCCTGGGGTCGGACAGACGGGTACTCGGGTACCGAGAGACGAGTCCGGATGAGAGTACCTAGGTGGTTCATTTACGGGTAGGCGGGTAGAGCACCTGCCCCGGAGCTCCTCGCTTGCCGCCCGATACCCGGACCTGCGAGTTGTAAGTTCCCCACCCGGCAGCTCCCAGAGGCTCGCGTCGGGTAGCCTCTAGGTCCCCGCCCGTCTGTCTGACCAGATGGTGGACTACTCTTATCCGAGCCCGCTACAGTAGTGGGTCTATGTCCGATACCCTATGGGTCGGGTAGTAAATATCAGGTGTAACAATTGCCCCACCAGCCCGACATCGGGGGGCCGCTGTCGTCGGGTGGCGGGCTGGTCGAACTGCATACTTTTGAATTTGAATTTTGGGGGTGACGCTTCGGTTTCCGAGATGACGCCTCGTATGCCGCGCCTGCTGACGTCACGGGATGGCGTGACTGATGCACAGAAGTCCAGGGGTCACGTCCGCCGAACCTGCTCCCCAACCGTTGCGCGCGTGACCCCCACGCGCCCCCCTGAGTTTTGTTTTATTCCATTTTTGACCCCGTTTTTTGCAATTTGGTCCCTCTCATTTCTCCTATAAATAGGGGCTCTTAGCCCATTATCCCATTTTTTCTCTTTTGCAATCTCGCGCCCCCTTAAGCAAGATTCAAGTTTTCCGGCGAGTTTCCCAGATTCCGGTGACCTTTTTCGAATTCCGAGGTAATTTTCTTGTTTTCTTATTCGAAACTCTCTTTTCTACTCTTCCTTCGTCATGAGCGACTCCGCCGAGAGCATTGGGGCCGCCGATGCTTATCACTTCTGCCGCCGCGCCGCCGCCGAAGCCGAGAGGCCTCTCCATCCGGCCGGGGAAGGAACGTCCCGCGCCGCCGCCGCCAGAGAGGACGAGGGCAATTCCACGGACGTGGATGCCTTCGCAGAAGATTTGGAGGGGATGAGCCCCCAGCGAGAGGGGGAAGCCCTAAGCGTCTCCCCGGTCTCAGCCTATCCGCCCAGGGCCGAAGATTTTTTATTCGAGCAGGAAGCTGTGCCCGACCAAATAGACTACGCGGACAACCGGCTAATTGGGTTTGACTACTCAAAATACATGAGCCGGTTCGTGCGAAGGCGCTCTGCCCGTGCGTATCGCGAGGCTCGGGACACCGAATTTGGGGCCTCTCGCCGCCCCAGCTGCCCCCCCCCGGATGCCGACTTGATGGAGCTGTACTGGACTTTCCAGGCGCCCTCCGACGTCTTCTTTTACGCTCCCCGGGAGGACGAACGGGCCGATCAGCCTCCGGAAGGCCTAATTGCCATTAACTCGGACACACTCCATGCCGGGCTCCGCTTCCCGCTTCACCCGGCCATTTCCAAGTTGCTCGCCGCCTGGAACCTGTCGATCACCCAGATCACCCCGAACGGGTGGAGCTACATTCTGGGGGCGATGGTTGCTCTCGGTCGGCGCGGACTGCATCGTATGCCTACTCCGTCCGAGATCAACTATCTGTATTACACCGTGGCCTCGGTCGGCCAAATGAACCACGGATATTACTCCGTGAAGCCCCGGGGTGGAGATGCCATCGTCTTCGGCATTTCGTTGAAGGTGACGCACTGGCAGGAAAAGTGGTGGTGGGTCGGCGGCGCTTGGGAGAGCGTTGGTATTGACGGACACACCATCCCGGTTCCCCGGGAGTATCGAGATCGCAACCGCCGAGGTAGACACTAAATTCTTCCCTCATCCCCTAGTACTGATCTAATTCTTCTTTCATTGTGCAGGCTGCACGGTCCCAAACCAGGCCGACCTGACCGACGATTTTAGGCAGGCACTTGCCCTGGTGAAGTCCGAGAGCTTGGATAATCGCGACGTCGACCTTCTCAACAGCAACGACTTCCGCAGGCTGTCCGGGCTCCAAACCTTCCCGCGCCACTTGGATTTCGGTGGTAAGTCTCTCCCCGCCTGATGATTTTTCATGCTCGCTATAGCCTTTTCGATTTCCAACACGCCATTCCTCCTGCAGCACAACGCTTCCCGGCCGAATCCTCCACACCGTCCGCTTCTCCGGCAGCCTCCCCGAGGGCAGCACCCGAGGCCGGTCAGGCAGTCATCCCGGTCGTCAACGTAGAATCCTCCGAGGAGACCGTCAACATGGCTCCTAAAAAGAACGCCTTGGTGAAGTTGGCGAAGCGGGGAGCCATTCGCGCCACCGGGGTGACGATCCGTAGTCCACCTACGACCTCGGTGCCCCCGACATCCTCCTCCCCGACGGACGGCCAGCGTCCATCGAAACAAGCCCGGGTTGAAGGCCAGACGTCCGTCGACCCGACCATGGTGACGGTCAACTTGGACCCGGCGACGGGTGGGCTTGTGGCCGGTACCGTCGAGGCGACTATAGGGAGCCCGGCCTCCCCTGCTCGCGATCGCAGCGATTTCTCCTACCTGGGCTGGGGCAATCACCTCACGTAAGTATTTTGTTTCTTTTTCCAAGTTTCCTGGTCGATTTTGCAATGTAGGTCGTTTAACACAACTTTTCTTCCTGTCGTTTTGCAGGCCTGGTCCTCTGCCCCCGCCCGAGGTCCTGCAATTCCTGCGCTCGCAGGATCCTCCGTACTCGGAGGCCGTGCCAGAGTCTTGGCCGGAGGACCTTCGCCGCGCCGTGCTGAATCTTCCTCGGTCCTGGACCTTTAACTGCCAGAAGGCCACGAGGACCGTCTCGCTCGCCGACCGAATGAGGGCGGCGGCCATCCGCACCTCCCGCAACGCTATTGCCATGGAGGGCATCATGCTCGAGTTCGAGCGGGAGATGCGGACTGCCTCCTCCTACAAGGCGGCCTTCCAGACGAAGAGGGACGAAGCCGCCCACCTGGAAGAGGAGAACAAAATGCTCCGGGAGGAGCTGGAGGCCGCCCGAGCGAGTCGGGTAGAACTGGAGGGTGTCTGCGAGGAGGAGAGGAAAGCGCGCGCCGAAGCTGAGGCGAGGACGGTTGAAGAAGTCCGCCAAGCCAGGGAGGCTCTTGCGGCGGAGGCGGAAACGCGCCTGGAAGCCGAGCGTGCCCGATTGGCCGCCGAGAACGAGTTGGCCGGATCCATGATGTACATTAATGCTTACGCCGACTCGATCCGCTCTCTGCTCCGTCGGAATCCCGAGGCCGACTATTCCGGGCCTTTGGCTGATCTGAGGAGCTATGTTGAGTCCAATCCTCCCTCCCCGGACTATGACATCACTCTGAAGGATTTGGTCGACCGCGGGCTGGATCTGTCGTTTCTCGGCGACCCGGCGACCTTCATCTACCCTCTGGCCGATGAGGAGGCGACTGAGGATCCGGGCGTGGTGTTGGAGTTATACGTGAAAGTATGCTTTTACTTTGTATAACTCGTGTATCAAACACTCGTTTTATGAGAATAATTCTTTTATCGCATTTGCTTTAGTTATGATTGAATGTTGAATTTCTATTGCAAACCGTTCAATATATAGTACGTGTTACATTGCAGTTAATGTGGTGATACCCGATCACGGAAGACGACATTAATAGTTTACTTGTAACTAAACGTACATTTTCACGGCCTAGGTGGAATTGAACAATCCACCGTGAAAGGTCGATGTGTAAGGCTCAGATTGGTCTGTCTTGACCAAGAGATTGCACTAGCACATTTAGTATGTGTTGAAGAGGTCCTACAGCGAGGAGAAATTCTTCTGTTCTGAAAGGTGAAGAATTAGACCTCAGTGGTTGTCGATTTCTTAATCTCCGTCACTTAAATAGGAACGTGTGTGCTTAGTAGTTACTGCTTTGATTCATGTTGGGTGAGAATCATTGTGACTTCGAACTTTGTGTCTTGGGCAGTAATATTAATCATACGACGGTTGCTAAGATTTAATACGGAGAAACGCGTGCGAGTACGGCTCGTGTGATTAGTCCCCTTGGTGGGCTCAGAAGTTTTATTGTACCAAATCTTGCAAGTGAAGAATTAGTTTCTTCGGTACGAATAATAATGTTGAGCTGTCTTTACTCCAAGGTGAAAGATGTTAATTAATTTAGAGCTATTCAGAAGCTTAATTAATTAATGGACTTGTTAATCTTAAACGCGGGAAATAATAACCGGGAGCCCATATTATCGTAATATGGATTAAGATGGATAGTGCAATATTAATTTATTAGTGGTAATAATTAATATTAATGGGCTGAATTATATTGGGGCTCAATATTGAAATTCAGAAGTCCATTAGGAGGTCCAATCTTAATTCTCCTTAAGGCCCCTCAAGTAGCCCAATTAAGTAGTCCAATAATGATAAGGTGATTAAAATAAAGAATATATCAATGCTGATTTTTTCATGATAATTCTCGAAAATTAGGAATAAAAAAGAAATAAGATTTTGTTGATTTTCTTGGAAAGATATTATGCAAGATATGTATTCTAGGAATACAAGAATATCTCATATATTCAAGAAGATCCAAATCTTAGATTTTATCCTTGAAGTTTTCGAAAATTATAAGCTTGAAAATAAGAGTGAGATTTTTGTGGAATATTTTATTATGGAGAAAAGAATATATGAGATATATTCAAGATTTCTTAGAGACTAAGAAAAGATTTTTTCCAAGCCCATATCTCCTCAAATTTTCGGCCCTACCCTCTATAAATAGGGGATGATTATTTCATCCCCAAGTACATAATTCCATGTGTTGGAAAAATCAAGAAGCATAGATATTTTTCTTTTTCCTTAGTTTATTAAATTGCTTGAAAGCGTCTCCCACCGGTGATCAAGTGAGGTGAAAAGGGAAATACTTGAGAAGGCTTTGGGTTGATAGAACGAGATTACAAGTGTCCCGTATATCCAAAGGCCATTACTACGAGAGGTACGTTAATCGCATATTTACTTGTTTAATTCCGCCTAGTTAAATATGTGAAATTAATTTAACATGCATGATGATAATTAGTTGTTGGAATTATTATTTGAATTAATTAGGATTAATTCATGCTAGTAATAATTGTATTTAAATTCGTATTTAAAATTCATCCCGAATAGATTCCGGGCACCCCTATTTTCCCAACAACTGGTATCAGAGCCACGGTTTCGGGCTCTGAATTTTAAATTGGAATTTAAATTGTTGAACATTAAATTTGAAATTGGATAGTAGAATTGTTAGATCTTTTTTGCAGGTATCCAATTATCATGGTTTTTAATGTTGTTAATTTCATGCGTGCAAATTAATTGTTTTTAATTCGATTCGTTCGAATTCGTTTTTCTCGTGAGAAAATCCACGAGTAGATTAGTTGTTTTTATTTTGATTCGATCATTGTAATAGACTAGTCTAGATCTAGTATTTATTTTTTTTGTAAAAATAAATTGTAACCGGATCGTGACGAAGAACGAAGAATTAAAAACGGCGTACCCGGACGACGCATACATGCGTGGCGCGTGTATGGAGGTAAAATCATGCAAGAGGTGAAGAAAACGAGGACGAACGGCGAAAAAACGGCACACGGGGGTGCACGGCGCACACCGTGCGCAACGGGCGCACGGCGCCGCGCACACGGCGCGCGCGCGCCTCGGCAGGCCGCTGTAGCGCCTCGGGGCGCCCCAGGCAGCGCCTCGGCGCGCTTCTGTGCAGCGCCTCGGGCGCGCCTCGGGTGCGCCTCGGGGCCGCGCTTCGGCGCGCCTCGGGCGCTTTTCCAGCGCTTCTCAGGCCGGGAAGCGCGCGAGCCCACTTCGTGGGCCGACGCGCGCTGTATCTCGGGCCGTGGAATTTTTTCGGTTCGTGTTTTTTTCCGTGTGATTTTAAACGTCGTCCCGAACCCCAAACGATGTTGTTTTTGAAGAAGTGTTGCTGTTCGAGTGGGAGCACGTCGAGACGAACGTCGGAAAGCAACAAGGACGATTTTTTCGCATCAAGACGTGAAGAAATTAAACCGTGACAATTGGATTCGAGTGCTCCAATGTGTTTAATTTTGTTTTGATGGATGTTTTATTTCGTGCACTTATTATTATTTGTTAATATGTGTTTGCATGAATTTAATTGTCCAAGAAAAACCTTACTTTCGAAAATTACTAAGTATGTTTTTTTATAATCGCAATTTTATTCCGGATATTAAAATTGGATTATTTTGGCCTCCATAATTTATTTATTTTTGAAGTTCTTTTGGAATACATTTCCCCCTCGGATCGGCCAAAAGAACGGATTTCACATGAATAAATTCCGAAAGGATGATTGTGGATTATTACTAGTGGCGGTATTGACCCTCACCACGAGTGGCTTGCTCAAAGCGAAATAATAATCCTGTATTTAATTATGGTTATTACTTAGGCATAGGAAATTGATATTAACTTACTCCCCTCGGAGTCCCTGTCAATTTCTATGTGGTCAAAGTGGGAGCCAACTATTAATTATGAATTAAGGATTTGTAACTTTTAAGTTTGTGATCCGCTTGAATGTATTTAAATGTATAGACCACCCCTCGTGGCGCATTTAAATTGTTTCGAGATGTTGGCTGATGCATGATTATATTGTTTTAAGGTTTCAATATAATTGATGTGATCAAATTTATGTGATAATTTCGTATTTTTCTAGATATTAATATGAATGTATGTTTTATTCTCAGTTCATCATGTCGCAACCTTTTAATCCACTGTTTAGTATACTTAAAGATAACAAACTTGTTGGTGAGAACTATGTTGATTGGAAACGTAACCTTAATATTGTCCTAACCGCTCAACACCACAAGTGGGTACTTACCACTCCTAAGCCCCAAGAGCTTGCCGAAGATGCCACGAAAGCGGACAAGAAAGAGCATAAGAGTTGGTTAGACTCCGATGAGATGGCTAGGTGTACTATTCTGGCTTCAATGTCAGATGTGTTGCAACACCAACACCAACACATGGAGACCGCTCTGAGATAATGCAAAATCTTGAAGCGATGTTTCAACATCAGAACCGTACGGCTAGGCAAATCACCATGCGAAAGATGCTTTCGTTGAAAATGGTGGAAGGTACACCCGTAAGGGATCACGTAATCGAGATGATGGGTTATCTCAACAAGTTGGAAGTACTTGGTGCGGAATTTGACCTCCCTACTAAGGTCGATTTCGTTCTCCATTCTCTGCCGAAGAGCTTTGAGCAGTTTCAATTGAACTATCAAATGAATGACCGGGCAAATAGCTTGCCCGAGCTCTTGCAAGCTTTGGTATCGGCGGAGACTCTAATGGATCACCAAACCGTTGCTATGGTGGCAAACGGTCCGTCTTCCTCTTCAGGTCCCAAGGGAGGGAAAAAGAGGAAGAGGACGAAGGGTCAGACCCAAGCAAATCCAACCGTTGCGAAACCCAAGGCAAAGGGAGAAGGAGGTGGGAAGAAAGCTGCTAAGGGTAAGTGCTTTAATTGTGGTGAGAAGGGACATTGGAGGGCGACCTGTTCTAAGCCTAAGAAGGGTGGAAAGAAAGGTAAGTCTCATGCTTTAGTCGTTGAAACATTTGTTGCGGCGTATGCTGCCCATGTTTGGGTAGTGGATACCGGGGCAACTGATCATATTTGTTTCACTCTTCAGGGGTTCCTGCTAACCCGGCGACTTAGCAAGAATGAGATCACAATCACTTTGGGGAATGCTACGAGAGTGGCAGCCGAAGTAGTGGGAGTCGTGCACCTATCTTTTGAAGATAGAGTTTTAATTTTAAAAGATGTTTTATACGTTCCAAACTTTAGGAAGAATTTATTTTCGGTTTCTAAGTTGTTTTTTTGATGGATATTCAGTTACTTTTAATAAAGTTGTTACTGTTTTCTTTTAAGAATGATGTTATCTGTCATGGAACGTTGGTAAACAATCTCTATACGATTAAGTGTGCACACCACTCAAATAATGAATCTAATAACACGTCGATCATTTCGAGCAATAAAAGAAAGCGTTCTTCGGAGATGAACGAAACACTTCCACGGCATCTTAGACTAGGTCATATTAATCTAAAGCGGATAGAGAGATTGGTGAAAGACGGATCCTTGGAATCACTCCAAGTCGAGCCGTTTCCAACTTGTGAATCCTGTTTAGAGGGTAAGATGACCAAGAGGGCATTTGGAGCCAAGGGGAATAGAGCCACGGAAGTGTTAGAACTCGTTCATACCGATGTGTGTGGTCCAATGACGATCAAAGCGAGAATGGGGTATGAGTATTTCGTTACCTCCGTTGACGATTACTCAAGATATGGGTACATTTACCTTATGCGGCATAAGTCTGAAACTTTTGAAAAGTTTAAAGAGTTTAAGGCCGAAGCCGAGAAACATAGGGAAAAGAGTATCAAGTTTCTACGATCAGATCGTGGAGGCGAATACCTCAGCGATGAATTCTTGAACTACCTATCGGACGAAGGGATCGTATCCCAGTTGACCGCACCAGGAACCCCTAAACAGAACGGTGTGGCGGAACGAAGGAACCGGATTCTTTTAGAGATGGTCAGATCCATGATGAGTTATTCGGATTTACCCAAGTCGTTTTGGGGTAACGCCTTGGAAACGGCGGCTTATATTCTAAACTTGGTGCCATCCAAATCGGTTCCTAAAACCCCAATGGAATTGTGGACCGGGCGCAAGCCCAGTCTAAGACATTTGCGGATTTGGGGTTGTCCGGCATACATGCTAGACAAGGAAGCCGGTAAGTTGGATCCACGTTCGGAATTAAGGCTGTTTATAGGATACCCTGCGGGAACGAAAGGGTGTATGTTCTATAGTCCCAAGGATCAAAAGACCGTGATTAGTACACACTTTAAATTCTTGGAGGAAGACTATATGAACAATCGGAAACCTAAAAGTGAAATTACCTTAGAAGAATTGAGAGGTCAAACCTCGATACCAAGTATACAAGATGATGTACCACATGTCACATCTTCACAACCGGAACCCCGTCGTAGTGGGAGGGTTCTTAGGCAACCCGAGAGATTCATGGGGATAGGAGAATCTTCGGATTTGGTTCCCGGTGTTGAATCAGACCCATGGACATACGACGAGGCAATCCAAGACAAAGATGCGGAGTCATGGCAAACGGCAATGGAAGCCGAGATGGGTTCGATGGATCATAATCAAGTGTGGGAGTTGGTCGAACCACCCAGTGGGGTAGAACCCATTGGATGCAAGTGGGTTTACAAGAGGATAAGAGGACCGGACGGAAGGGTTGAAACCTTCAAAGCAATGCTTGTGGCCTGTGGCCTGTAGCTATGCTTAAGTCCACCCGTATTCTCTTGTCGATCGCTGCGCACTTAGATTACGAGATCTGGCAAATGGATGTCAAGGCAGCTTTCCTTAACGAAAGTCTTGACGGGATCTATATGCAACTGCCCAAAGGTTTCATTGGAAAAGGCCAAGAAAATCTCGTATGCAAGCTCAAGAGATCCATTGTCGGACTTAAGCAAGCATCGCGTACTTGGAACCAGTGTTTTGATCAAGTGATAAAGTCTTATGGGTTTGATCAAAATGAGTTCGAAAGTTGTGTGTATAAGAAGCGTGACGGAACTGCGGTGGTATTCTTAGTATTATACGTAGACGATATTCTGCTCATTGGAAACAATGTAAAGGTATTGTCAGACGTAAAGGTATGGCTGTCAAAACAATTTGATATGAAGGACTTAGGGAAAGCCGGTCACATCCTTGGGATCAAAATCACTCGCGATCGCAAGAAGAGGATGTTGGGCTTATCGCAAGCTTCATACATTGACACTGTTTTGAAGCGTTTCAGCATGCAAGATTCCAAGAAAGGTTTTGTACCTTTTAGGCACGGAATCCATCTATCGAAGGAATTAAGCCCTAAGACGCAAGCGGGGATAGATGACATGAAAGGTGTTCCGTACGCTTCGGCCGTAGGAAGCCTTATGTATGCAATGCTGTGTACGAGACCGGATATCTGCTTTGTCGTGGACATGGTGGCAAGATATCAAAGTAATCCCGGGAAAGACCATTGGACTGCCGTAAAGTGCATCTTGAGGTATCTGAAAAGAACTCGGGAGTGGATGCTGATTTACCAGTCAGATAGTCTAGTTCCCGTGGGATACACGGACTTGGATTTCCAATCAGACATAGACTCAAGAAAGTCAACCTCTGGTAGTGTGTTTTGCATGGGAGAAGGAGCCATGACATGGAGAAGCGATTTGCAGAAATGCATCGCAGATTCGACCATGGAAGCCGAATAAGTAGTTGCTTGTGAAGTAGCGAAAGAAGCGGTTTGGCTCAAGTACTTCTTAGTGGACTTGGACGTCGTTCCAAATTTGCCCGACAATATAACCATCTTTTGTGACAATGTCGGAGCAGTTGCAAATTCAAGGGAACCGAGAGCCCACAAGGCCAGCAAACACATAGAAAGAAAACACCATCTTATACGAGAAATCGTTAAGAGAGGAGATAAAGAGGTGGCAAAGATAGCGTCGGGTGACAACCTAGTATATCCATTCACAAAGGGTCTGCCTCTGAATACATTCGAGAGACATGTGGATGGAATGGGAGTCAAGACTATTGTCAATCTGCTTTAAGTATAAGTGGGAGGAATTACTAGGTTAGTGTAGGTTGACATGAGATGTCACGTAGAGCTACTACACTAAGACATGCGTGATGTATACTAAAAGCAGACTTTAAGTATAAGTGGGAGATTGTTGGAGTTATACGTGAAAGTATGTTTTTACTTTGTATAACTCGTGTATCAAACACTCGTTTTATGAGAATAATTCTTTTATCGCATTTGCTTTAGTTATGATTGAATGTTGAATTTCTATTGCAAACCGTTCAATATATAGTACGTGTTACATTGCAGTTAATGTGGTGATACCCGATCACGGAAGACGACATTAACAGTTTACTTGTAACTAAACGTACATTTTCACGGCCTAGGTGGAATTAAACAATCCACCGTGAAAGGTCGATGTGTAAGGCTCAGATTGGTCTGTCTTGACCAAGAGATTGCACTAGCACATTTAGTATGTGTTGAAGAGGTCCTACAGCGAGGAGAAATTCTTCTGTTCTGAAAGGTGAAGAATTAGACCTCAGTGGTTGTCGATTTCTTAATCTCCGTCACTTAAATAGGACCGTGTGTGCTTAGTAGTTACTGCTTTGATTCATGTTGGGTGAGAATCATTGTGACTTCGAACTTTGTGTCTTGGGCAGTAATATTAATCATACGACGGTTGCTAAGATTTAATACGGAGAAACGCGTGCGAGTACGGCTCGTGTGATTAGTCCCCTTGGTGGGCTCAGAAGTTTTATTGTACCAAATCTTGCAAGTGAAGAATTAGTTTCTTCGGTACGAATAATAATGTTGAGCTGTCTTTACTCCAAGGTGAAAGATGTTAATTAATTTAGAGCTATTCAGAAGCTTAATTAATTAATGGACTTGTTAATCTTAAACGCGGGAAATAATAACCGGGAGCCCATATTATCGTAATATGGATTAAGATGGATAGTGCAATATTAATTTATTAGTAGTAATAATTAATATTAATGGGCTGAATTATATTGGGGCTCAATATTGAAATTCAGAAGTCCATTAGGAGGTCCAATCTTAATTCTCCTTAAGGCCCCTCAAGTAGCCCAATTAAGTAGCCCAATAATGATAAGGTGATTAAAATAAAGAATATATCAATGCTGATTTTTTCATGATAATTCTCGAAAATTAGGAATAAAAAAGAAATAAGATTTTGTTGATTTTCTTGGAAAGATATTATGCAAGATATGTATTCTAGGAATACAAGAATATCTCATATATTCAAGAAGATCCAAATCTTAGATTTTATCCTTGAAGTTTTCGAAAATTATAAGCTTGAAAATAAGAGTGAGATTTTTGTGGAATATTTTATTATGGAGAAAAGAATATATGAGATATATTCAAGATTTCTTAGAGACTAAGAAAAGATTTTTTCCAAGCCCATATCTCCTCAAATTTTCGGCCCTACCCTCTATAAATAGGGGATGATTATTTCATCCCCAAGTACATAATTCCATGTGTTGGAAAAATCAAGAAGCATAGATATTTTTTTTTTCCTTAGTTTATTAAATTGCTTGAAAGCGTCTCCCACCGGCGATCAAGTGAGGTGAAAAGGGAAATACTTGAGAAGGCTTTGGGTTGATAGAACGAGATTACAAGTGTCCCGTATATCCAAAGGCCATTACTACGAGAGGTACGTTAATCGCATATTTACTTGTTTATTTCCGCCTAGTTAAATATGTGAAATTAATTTAACATGCATGATGATAATTAGTTGTTGGAATTATTATTTGAATTAATTAGGATTAATTCATGCTAGTAATAATTGTATTTAAATTCGTATTTAAAATTCATCCCGAATAGATTCCGGGCACCCCTATTTTCCCAACACGTGGTGGACGCGGCGGCCCCGTGAACTTGTTTTTTCTTTTATTTTGTTAAGTTTGTTGGCCGCGGGCCTTTTGTACTTTCCCTTCCGCGAACCTTTTTAATGAAATCTCCTTTGCTCTTTACTTCGTTTTCGTTCTTGTCTCTTTGCACTTAGTTCGACGATCGGGTTAATAACGTAATTGGATAATAAAAAATGAAGCGCTCTAGCCGATAAACGGGCAGCAAATTTACGGCGATAGGGTTGAACTAACAACTGTAAAATTAACCAACATATTAATTAATGAAGTGCTATAGCCGAATGTCGGGCAGCGACTTCACGAAGATGGGATTGAATCAACAACCGCTTAAAGAATTAACCAACATATTAATTAATGAAGTGCTTTAGCCGAATGTCGGGCAGCGACTTCACGAAGATGGGATTGAATCAACAACCGCTTAAAGAATTAACCAACAGATTAATTAATGAAGTGCTTTAGCCGATTGTCGGGCAACGACTTCACGAAGATGGGATTGAATCAACAACCGCTTAAAGAATTAACCAACAGATTAATTAATGAAGTGCTTTAGCCGATTGTCGGGCAGTGACTTCACGAAGATGGGATTGAATCAACAACCGCTTAAAGAATTAACCAACAGATTAATTAATGAAGTGCTTTAGCCGATTGTCGGGCAGTGACTTCACGAAGATGGGATTGAATTCACAACCGCTTATATTGATTACAACTTTTGCGCTCGGAGAGCGATTACATTGAGGTCGCCCGTCATGATGACGCGGGCTAAATTATTTTGCCGTCACTGGTAGTATTTTTTGAGTAGGGAGGCGTTCCAGGGGTATTGGGCCGGATTGCCCTCAAGGCTTTCTAGCTCGTAGGCTCCGTTGGCTAGGCGCTTGGAGATCTTTAGGGGTCCCTCCCAATTCGGACCAAATGCCCCTTTGGGTTGTCCGACCGTCCGTCGAAGCACTAGGTCCCCGGCTTCGAACTCTCTGATTTTGATTTTTGAGTTGAAGTATTTCTCAGCCCGCCGTTTGTAAGCTATGTTTCTTTGCTCGGCGGACAGCCTTCTCTCCTCCAGCAGGTCCAACTCGTTTAGCATGGCTTGGTCGTGCTCGGTCCCCACGGGTTGCGAGGTGCGGAGGCTTGGGATGATGACCTCAGCCGGGATGACTGCCTCCGTTCCGAAGGCTAGAGCGAAGGGAGTCTCTCCGGTTGCGGTGCGACAGGTTGTTCTGTATGACCATAACACTTCGGGTAGCTTGCTCGCCCATGTTCCCTTGCTCTCCTCCAACCTTGCCTTTAGCGTGTGTTTGATTATTTTGTTTACTGCTTCGACCTGCCCGTTCGACTGGGGGTGGTAGGGTGACGAGAACAGCCTCTTGATCTTGTGCTTCTGGCAGAATCTTTCCATCTCCAACCCGTCGAATTGTTTCCCGTTGTCTGAAATGATTATCTGTGGGAGGCCGAATCGATAGATTATGTTGTGCCAGATGAACCTGATAACATGCTCCTGGTCGATTGTTTTCAGTGATTCCGCCTCCGCCCATTTGGTGAAGTAATCCACGGCGACAATTGCGTACTTGACGCTGCCCGGGGCCGTAGGTAAAGGGCCAATGAGATCGATCCCCCACTTTGCGAACGGCCACGGGCTCAGGATTGAGGCGAGCTCGGTTGGAGCCTGGTGGATTACCGGCGAATAGACTTAACACTTGTGGCATGCCCGCGCGTAGTTGATTGCGTCCTTCTTTAGGGTTGGCCAGAAATATCCCTGCCGGATAACTTTCTGGGCGAGCACCTGGCCGCCGGCGTGGTTCCCGCAGCGTCCTTCGTGGACTTCTACCAAGATCTTCCTTCCCTGCCCCGGCGTAACGCATTTCAGGAGGGGTAGGGCAAAGCCTTGCTTGTACAACTGGTCCCCGATGATCGTGTAACGGGCCGCCCGAAGCTGCATCTGTCTTGCCGCTACCCGATCGACTGGGAGTTGGCCGTCACGGAGGTACTTTAGAATGGGGGTCATCCAGCTGTCCTCCTCCTGCCCCAGATTGGTCACCCGCTGGTTCGAGCTCGTAGGGGCGGTCAGGTAAGTGACTGTGATCTGGGACATGTCCGCTGCCCCCTCGGATGTTGCGAGGCGGGCAAGTGCGTCTGCTTGAGTATTGTCGAGTCGGGGTACCACCTCTATGCAAACTTGATCGAATTTTTCGAGGAGGTTCTTGGCTAATCCCTGGTAGGCCAACATCCTATCGCTGCGCGCCTCGTACTCTCCTGAGATTTGGCATGTAACGAGCTGTGAGTCGCTATAGACTTGGAGTCTCTTCACTCCCATGGCCATGGCCATTTCCAGGCCGTTAATTAATGCTTCGTACTCGGCCTCATTGTTGGTCGCGTGGAAACCGAATCTGATGGCTGTTGTGAACGACTGGCCAGACGGGCTGAGAAGGACGATTCCCGCGCCTGCCCGCGAAGTTGTGGAAGATCCGTCAACGTACATTTTCCAAGGTGACTGCTCGATCTTGGACATCGCCTCTGGGTAAGTGAGCTCGACTATGAAGTCGGCTATGGCTTGGCCTTTGATTGATGTTCGGGGAGCGTATGTAACTCCGAATTGCCCGATCTCAACTGCCCACTTGAGGCATCTGCCCGCCGTGTCTGGTCGATGTAGCACTTGTCGAAGTGGCATTGTGGTTAGTACCTCTACTTGATGATCGAAAAAGTATGGGCGCAACTTGCGTACACTCATTACTAGAGCGTAGGCCAGTTTTTCCAGGGGTGGGTACCGTAGCTCGGCGTCGTGGAGTGTCTGGCTGACATAGTAGATTGGCAGATGTGTCTGCCCCTCAGCCCGCACTAGCACGGCGCTGAGACCTGAGTCTGATGCCGCCAAGTATAGAAAAAGCTTCTCGCCGGGGACGGGTTTGGCCAGCACCTGGGCGTTTGACAGGTATGCTTTCAAGTTATCGAAAGCGAGCTGACTCTGGGGAGTCCAGTTTAGTTTCCTCTTCCGCATGCTATCGAATAAAGGCTTGCATCGGTCCCCCATGCGGGAGATGAAACGGCTGAGAGCGGTCAGGCTACCCGTCACCCTCTGCACCTCCTTTACCATGCGGGGAGGGCTCATGTCGAGGATTGCCTGTACCTTGGTCGGGTTTGCCTCGATTCCTTGCTGGCTAACCATGTGCCCCAAGAACTTGCCCGACTCGACGCCGAAACTGCACTTTTTCGGGTTGAGCCTCATCCGGTATTTTCTCAAGATTTCTAACGTTTCGGCTAGGTGTGTGAGGTGGTCTTCTTTCTTCTCGCTCTTGACGATGATGTCGTCGATATATACCTCCATGGTCGCCCCGATTTGGTCGTGAAACATGTGGTTGACCAGCCTTTGGTAGGTTGCCCCTGCATTCATGAGCCCGAATGGCATTCGCTTCCAGAAGTACATGTTTTTCTCGGTGAGGAAAGTGGTGTGCTTCTGGTCGTCTGCGGCCATCGGGATCTGGTGGTAGCCGGCAAATGCGTCCATGAAAGTGAGCATCTCGTGCCCGGCTGTGCTGTCCACCAGATGGTCGATGTGCGGCATCGGGAAGTGATCCTTGGGGCAAGCTTTGTTCAAGTCCGTGAAGTCGATGCACAGCCGCCAGGTGTTGTTGCTCTTCTTGACGAGGACAGCGTTGGATACCCATTGGGGCTTGTCGTCGGGGTCGACCATCCCGATGAGTTTGTTGTCGAGCAGCTTTTTGACTTCAGTGGCAATGACCGCGTATTTGTCTGGGCCGAATTTTCTTCTCTTTTGTGAGATTGGCTTGCGGGATGGATCAATGTGCAATTGGTGTGAACATACGGCTGGATCGATCCCGACCATATCTTCGTGGGACCAAGCGAACACGTCTAGATTTTCTTCTAAAAAAGCGGTCATCGATGCCCGCATCTCGTCGGACATCGACGAGCCGAGTTGAACACTTACTTCCGGCCGATTTTTCATTGTGGCCGAAATCAATTTTTCGATAGGACTGGCTCCCCGCTCGCCGTAACGTGGATCGTCGATCTGCCCTGTTAGGGTGTTGTCGATTTCCATGGGTTCGTACCCGAGCCTTGGCTCCAGGTCGACTTGGATGTTTTCAAAATTTGGTGAATCTTCTTCCATCGGGCGGGCAGTGGGTGGGTTTTCTTCGTCTATTTCCATGTCTCCCTCCCCGATTGTGCAGACATAATCTATTTTTGCAGAATTTGAGATAACATCGATATACGCCAAACATCCGCGTGCCATTTTCTGATTTCCCTTAAGAGTCCCAACCTTCCCGGAGGGGGTTGGGAATTTGATACAATAATAGAATGCTGAGGCGGCGGCTTCGAACTCGTGCTCGAACGGCCTGCCGAGAAACCCGTTATAGGTTGACGACTGGTCGATAATAATAAAGTCAAGCTGTTTCGAAGCCTTAACCTCAGCGTCTATACTAGAAACTAATTCTACGGCTAGCCTAACTATCCCGTAGGGTTTTACAGTGGCGTCGCCGAATCCCTTGATGACCTGGTCGCATGGCTCCATGTACTTCTCGAAGGAGCTGTCCAGCTGGTCGAACGCGGTCTTGAAGAGGATGTTGCAGTAGGCTCCGTTGTCGACGAGCATGCGGCGGACAGTGAAGCCCATGATGTTGACCGATACGACCAGGGTGTCGTGGTTCGGGTAGATGACCCCTGTGCGATCCTCCTCCTTGAAGGCGGGGAGGTCTGACTCTTCTGCCGTCATGTTGACCGGCATAGTGATTTGGTGGACATTGTCCATCGCTCGCAGCTCGCTCTTCTGCCTGCGGTTGGAGAGCGAGGAGGTGGGTGCGAAGCCTCCCACCGGGGAGAGCATGTTGACGGCGCGACGGGCTTGATTTTTCGGGATCGGCGGGCATACGAGGGCTGCCTCCCGGTTTGGTTCTGCGGGGCGGGCGGCGGCTTGAGCTTCCGGCCTGGCCACCGGTCTCTTCACGAATTCCTCCAGCTTCCCCTCGTCGAAGAGTCGCCAGAGTTATTTCAGGAGGTCGCGGCACTCGCTTGTGTTGTGCCCGGCGGTCTGGTGGTAGTGACAGTACTTGTTGGGGTTGATCTGTACCCCTGGCTTGTGAACCCATGGCCGTTCCTTGGACATCATGTTTTTGTCCCGGATCTGCACATAGACGTACTCCGGGGTGGCCGACAATCTTTCGGCCAACTTCACTTCGACGGAGTCGAAGGGTTTGAACGGTTGGGAGGCCCGATAGGAAAAACTCCTTCGGGATGGCGTGCCGCGTGGCTTCTCCGTTGGCGTGCTCTCACCCAGCCACTGCGCCAGAATGTCGGCGTTGTAGATGATCTTCCCCGCCCGCTGCCGGAACTCCGAGTAGGACTTGGGATAGTCCTTGTTCATGGACCTCCATAGTTTTGTTCTGAGGCGGAGCCCGCCTATGACACCGACGAGCTTGGCCTCGTCCCCGACGGGCTCGCCCTCCATGATGATTTGGTCGACCCGGTCGATGTACGCCCGGTCCGTCTCATCCTTCCCCTGGGCTAGGTTGGCCATGCGATTGGCGCCGGCCAGTCGTGGCGCCATCGAGGAGAAATGTTCCAGGAACAGCTCCCCCAACTGGTGGAACAAAACCACCTTCCCCGTGGGCAGCGAGGAGTACCAACGGTGTGCTCGGTCACCGAGGGTTAATGGAAACATCCGGCACTGGGTCGCGTCTGTGGCCCCCATGGATATCATGTAAGTAGAGTATTTGCTGAGATGGGTGACGGGGTCCGTCTCCCCGTCATATTGGCCCACGGCGGCCACGTTGATTTTTGGTTGGGCTGGGGCCCACACCAAGATGTCTGAGAGGGGCGAGTTGGGCATGTAGGGGACATGATGTTGCCCGTCCCGCCTCTCGAGCTTGGCCTCGAGGTCTGTGACCTTCTTTAAGATAGCGGTCATAGCGTTGTCGGCCGCGGGGGGAGAACGGGGACGGGGGTTGTCTCCCAAGCGATCACGGACCGACGGCCTCGAGACCGCGTCATTGTGACGCCTGGGAGATCGCGCCTGTCCTCACTCCCGGAGCCTGGAGCTGGCGTTGGACTCACAAGGTCGGGCAGCTCCCCGAGCCTGGGATCCCAATCGGGAGAAAACCGATCCCGCAGGTCGGTGAGAAACCCGCTGTGAGTCGACTTCCTTATCGAGGCGCCTCTTTAGATTCTGAGGCCGAGGGTTGCTGGCGGCCCTCGTGGCCGCCTCTTGCTCCTGCCGTGGCTGGCTGGTGGCCCTGCTCCGGGCCGGCTCCTTTCCAGGTCGGTGAGTGCGGATAGGAGCGGCGTCGATCTCGGCCTGACGGCGTTCGATCATGGCCCTTGCGGCCTGGAGGTCCTCCGGGGTTCTTATGGCCGACAAAAACTCGAAAGGACCCTGGAGGGTTTCCGCCGTGGCCGGAGCCGGAGTGGCGGTTTCGCCGATGTCTTCGACTTGCTGCTGGGTTCGTGTGGCCTTCGAAGTGGTCATTTTTGGAATGAAAGTGGATGAGGTTTTGCTCGAGGTGACTAAATGAACGAAACCGAGTGTACTTCGATATTAGTCTCCCTTCTTCTAGCGCCAAAATGTTGACAGCGATTTCTATCGGATCTCGCTGCCGGGTTCCTAGCGGGTAGGATTCGATATTAATGATAACAAGAAGTAATAAATGTGAGAGTAAATGAGCTCTCAAGAGTGTATTTGCAATAAATGTGATGTGTGTTCCAATTGGGCATTAAAAGCCCTATTTATAATGTACAAGGTGGGTGTTCCCCATGCTTGGTTGGTGGACCTGTGGGGCCCCCCCTACTCCTAGCTGGAAGGTAATAAGTGGCTACAACCTCCCCTACGAGCCAATGAGGAGACGCCACGTGGCACTGTCACCCCTGAGGTGATTGGACTTAGCCCCAACTGCCCTCTTTGACCCTGTCACATCCTCTGGACTGATGGCACCCGACGTCCTCTCACAGCTGGCGCAGCCTGGGGTCGGGCAGACGGGTACTCGGGTACCGGGATGGTGTGCTGTCGCAGGCACCCAAAAATAAATCACCTAAACTAACCCACTAATGTAGTAGGGTAAGCAAGGGGTCGAACCCACGAGGAATAGTGTAATTTAATTAAATAAATCGTGTTAGAAAACAAATAAAATGGGGGGTGTTTTGGTTTGAAATTCTATAACTACTAGAATGCATAATAAAAGGAAATCAATAAATAAAAAAACGTTCTAGTTCTCGGATAGCTTCTCCATAAATAATTCTCAACTCAATTAAAAACTAACGGTATTTTTCCACTCTACTCAAATCTTGCCCCTAGACCAGTGGTACGACCTAACTAGTCCGAATTGTTTCTTAAGTGTAATTAATTAGAAGGTACGACCCCCAATTAACCTATCCAAATAAATAATCCCAAAACATGTATTCGAGATTCAATTTATTGAATGCATTAACGAATCAAAACAATAGAGCAAACTAGGCTACGAAAGCGGAACGTCCGAATCATACAACCTAGACTTCGTTATCCCTAGGGTGTTCTGCCCTATTTGCTACTATGACCACATGCATATAACAATTACGGATTATATCATGTAATCTAGCTATAAATACTAAATTAATCAAGCAAGGTGATCAAGCTTACAAAATTAATAAATATTCCATGCATAGCATTAACCAAATAACGAAGAAATTAAGATAGAGTAAGAAAAACCGTCAATTATTAAGGAGTCTCAAATCATCAAAGGTTCTGCATATCCTCGAACTAGAATAACAATTAGCCAAACATGGCTATGAAATGTCACGAACTCTCATGTGTATGTGTGTGTGAGTACGTTCTCCCTCTCAAGAAATTTTTTACTCTCCAAGACTCCTCAAGACTTCCCCTATGTCCACATTCATCTCCTCCATATATAAGGACTAACATTCATTGTAATCCCCCCTTTTCTTCCCTCATAAAAGCACCACATAAATTATCATAATGTCCCAATTAAAAGAGCTAATAAATTAATGCACACAGAATTTGCTAGCTTTAATATTAGAATCCCCAAAATCGACTGCTCTTAAATTGGCTCGGTTCTTCCTTAATTAAAAATGGTCCAATCCAACCTACAAATAAACAAAAACACCAAATCAAAGCAAACGGACCAAAAATAAAATAAGTCGGAAAATACGAAGAGAATAGCAAAGTAAATTACATAATATAATGACAATGAGCACCAAATTTACATGCTAAACTTGACTTATCAAATTCCCCCACACCTAAACCATGCTTTTCCTCAAGTATGTACTAGACAAAATCAAAAGGCACTTCAAAAACACTATTTATTTTCAAGACCCGAAATCCAAAATATCAAACCGTGAAAAATTGAGTCAAGAACAATCCAAAAAGTAAAGTGATCATGACATTATTTTTTGGACAAAATAAGTGCACCTCATCAATACCCAATAATATCACAAAGTCGAACGTGCAAAGATTCAATACCTCACGAGGATGTCACTCAATTCCCTCAAATGTTTGCAAGGGAACAAAAAATATCACTCAATATCAAAACACAACATGCCATTACCATAAGCTTGCTTATATATCAAATCTCCACCACTAATTCATGAATATCATGCAAAAGTCAAAGGGTCTTTATAAGGGTTGTAATGGGGCTTTGGTTAGGGGTAGGATAAGGAGTAGATTGTGGGCTATATCAAGTCAAGAAGTTGTGAATTCAAAGCACGCATAAGGAATTTATCCCCCATTCACTACACTTTTCAATACATATCAACCCTACTCATTTTTTTTTTCACTTTACTTGACAATTTTCAAATGCATCAAGAATTAATGTACCAAGTAATCACCCTATTAGCTTTCCCCAACAAAATAACAACATTTTTTTCATTTTTTTTTCAACTCTTCCCACAGTGGCTCTTTTTTTTCTTTTCTTTCTTTTCTGCCACATTTTTTTTCTTTTCACACTTTTTTTAAACCCCCATTCTCCAATCAAAATTATAGTTCACTATTGGCACATGCATTTTATTCAAACTTCTTGACAAGAAGGGTTCAAAATATTGGCCAAATAGAATAAAAAGGATATAAGCTTATTATATGTATTCAATCAAGAAAAGGCCGTAAGCTCAAAGGGGCAAACTAGTGGAAAATTAACAAGGGTAGAGTTTTAAAGAAAAGGCTATCAAAAGGGTTATCCTAAGTGCCCTTATCATTCCAATGCATGAATTCATTATGCGGTCTCAAAATGCATAACAAAGCAAGTTCTAGAATGTACACATCATGTTTGATCACTCATAGCACGAAAAAAAATAGAGCATGATATAGATGTATTGCTCTTTAAGGCCCAAAATCTCACATGAAACGGCTATTGTATTGAATCTTGCACATTTTCATTCATTCAATTATCAAGATCAACAAAATACTTCACTTTATCCCAAAGAAAATTATCAATCACACCTAACCTTCTTCAAGTTATTAGACTCAACTCGACTGAGCATGGAATTTTGAATTCAAAAATCAACCACCAAAATATCTCCCCCACACCTAAATAAGTGATAGTTCCTAGCATAGATGTACAAGGTACAAAAATAGCCAAAACACGTAGGGGGGAATATAAATAGAGTGGAGCGGGGTTACCCAATATGACGATCATGTTGAGGTTGTTGCAGCTTGAATCCTGGGAACACATAAAAAAGAACAAGAGCATCACACATTTATTATTAGAAGATAACGAAAATAAAGATAAAATAAAATTTAAAATATTGGGTTGCCTCCCAATCAGCGCCTTTTCTTAACGTTGTTGGCTCGACGACCAACTTCCCTTTCACGTAATAGGAGTAGGATAATTCTCTTTTGTTAGGGGCATTTTACATTGAGAAACAGTGCAAGATCCCATCAAAATCTTTTCATTCCAAGATAGCCATTGTTCGTCGGTGTAAAGCTCGTTCAATAATTTGACATATCTTGGGATATTCTTGGTTGACTCAACTAATGGTATGTTGATCTCAACTCTTCGAAAGGCACTAAGTTCCGGCTCCTTGACACTTTTCTTGACCTCTTGGATCCTGGAAGGAAAGGGTAATGCATTAGTAACAATATGACTCAATTCATGAGATTTTACCTCAATTTTCTGCGCTGGTACATTGACACTGATAGGGTCAGTGTCTGCCTCTGTGTCCAGATTTTTCAATGCTGATTTTTCAGTCTCCATTAGCTCGTCTCGCACCTCAATCTGATCACTAGACACATCAAGATGTTCCCCCTCCTCTGCTTCAATTTCCCTCTCAATTGTCCAACCCTGGTAAGGCTCTACATCATCTTCCACTTGAATATCACTCATTTGTGTTTGCAATTCGCTCACGGTAATCATCATTTGGCTAAGCTGAACCTGCAAGTTTCTTTATCTATCCGCCAAGTTCTTAAGACTCGTTTGGGTTGCTTGTTGAAAATTCAACGTGCTCAACGCCATAGTTTTCACCAAGTCTTCAAGTGAAGGTCCAGAATTTTGCTCATAGCTGATTTGTCCACCATTATCGTAATTTCTCTCATAATTTCTAAATAATTGAGGCCTTTGATCATGGTATTGTTGCCAATAATTATCTCCGGAGTAAGTGCCATGATGAATTTCATACTGATGATTGGGTCTCTTATTTGTCTCAGATTGGATAAGGTAAGCCAAAAATTCCTTGAAAACATTGAGGAACCTATCCTGCGAAGACAAAGAAGGATAATACATAGCAAAAATAATAATAGAGTCAATAAGTCTGTGATATCTCAAATCCTCTTAAACCAGAACAGACACTGATGGGGTCAATGTTAGTGTACACTTGTAGAGAAGAATGTGAACACAATTTTTTTTTTATTTTTTAGAATTTTTTGACAGAAAAATAAAACACGAAAAATTCAACTAAATAAAGGACTATTCCCCGGCAACGGCGCCAAAATTTGGTGTGCTGTCGCAGGCACCCAAAAATAAATCACCTAAACTAACCCACTAATGTAGTAGGGTAAGCAAGGGGTCGAACCCACGAGGAATAGTGTAATTTAATTAAATAAATCGTGTTAGAAAACAAATAAAATGGGGGGTGTTTTGGTTTGAAATTCTATAACTACTAGAATGCATAATAAAAGGAAATCAATAAATAAAAAAACGTTCTAGTTCTCGGATAGCTTCTCCATAAATAATTCTCAACTCAATTAAAAACTAACGGTATTTTTCCACTCTACTCAAATCTTGCCCCTAGACCAGTGGTACGACCAAACTAGTCCGAATTGTTTCTTAAGTGTAATTAATTAGAAGGTACGACCCCCAATTAACCTATCCAAATAAATAATCCCAAAACATGTATTCGAGATTCAATTTATTGAATGCATTAACGAATCAAAACAATAGAGCAAACTAGGCTACGAAAGCGGAACGTCCGAATCATACAACCTAGACTTCGTTATCCCTAGGGTGTTCTGCCCTATTTGCTACTATGACCACATGCATATAACAATTACGGATTATATCATGTAATCTAGCTATAAATACTAAATTAATCAAGCAAGGTGATCAAGCTTACAAAATTAATAAATATTCCATGCATAGCATTAACCAAATAACGAAGAAATTAAGATAGAGTAAGAAAAACCGTCAATTATTAAGGAGTCTCAAATCATCAAAGGTTCCGCATATCCTCGAACTAGAATAACAATTAGCCAAACATGGCTATGAAATGTCACGAACTCTCATGTGTATGTGTGTGTGAGTACGTTCTCCCTCTCAAGAATTTTTTTACTCTCCAAGACTCCTCAAGACTTCCCCTATGTCCACATTTATCTCCTCCATATATAAGGACTAACATTCATTGTAATCCCCCATTTTCTTCCCTCATAAAAGCACCACATAAATTATCATAGTGTCCCAATTAAAAGAGCTAATAAATTAATGCACACAAAATTTGCTAGCTTTAATATTAGAATCCCCAAAATCTGCTGCTCTTAAATTGGTTCGGCTCTTCCTTAATTAAAAATGGTCCAATCCAACCTACAAATAAACAAAAACACCAAATCAAAGCAAACGGACCAAAAATAAAATAAGTCGGAAAATACGAAGAGAATAGCAAAGTAAATTACATAATATAATGACAATGAGCACCAAATTTACATGTTAAACTTGACTTATCACGGGAGACGAGTCCGGATGAGAGTACCTAGGTGGTTCATTTACGGGTAGGCGGGTAGAGCACCTGCCCCGGAGCTCCTCGCTGGCCGCCCGATACCCGGACCTACGAGTTGTAAGTTCCCTGCCCGGCAGCTCCCAGAGGCTCGCGTCGGGTAGCCTCTAGGTTCCCGCCCGTCTGTCTGACCAGACGGTGGACTACTCTTATCCGAGCCCGCTACAGTAGTGGGTCTATGTCCGGTAACCGATGGGTCGGGTAGTAAATATCAGGTGTAACAGTATGCAAGAACATAAAGACACTCAGAGCCACGATGATAGGTAAATAAAGAGGAATCAGTTTTAAAAGGAACAAGTCCAAACGACTCAAGGGCCATACAAAGCGAATCGTACCATGCTCTTAGCGCTTGGCGGAGACCATACAAGGATTTGTGAAACAAGCACACATGGGATGGTTGGGATGGATCTTTGAAGCCAGGAGGTTGTTGCATGTATACAAGAAGATCAAGGTGGCCATGTAAAAATGCATTACTTACATCAAGTTGACGGATGGTCCAGTTTGATGTAGTGGTAAGAGTAAGAACAGTTCAGATAGTGGCTGGTTTGATAACAGGGCTGAAAGTTTCCTTGAAGTCAACTCCCGATCATTGTTGAAAACCTTTGGCGACAGGACGAGCCTTATACTTGTCTATCGTGCCATCTGGTTTGCGTTTAATGCGAAATAACATCCAATTATATTTTCATTGGGAGGCAGAGGAATGAGCTTCCAAGTACCATGATGTTGTAATGTTTTGAATTCATCTGCCATAGCATTGCGCCAATGTGGAACTGAGAGAGCTTGCTTTACTGTGGAAGGCTCGACGTCAGGCGGCAATGGATGTTTAGTCATAATGTAAAGATGTTTGGGCTTGTGTATGTTGTTTAGGCTCCGTGTACGCATGGAGTGCACACGATTAGGCGGAGCAGCTGACACTGTTGCAGAATTAGTAGGAGGTGGGAGCATAACTTGTGGTGTAGGATGTTCTGGCAGGGGTGTTGTGGCTGCTGGAGCCTGCGTAGACGATGGGGGCGGCTAAGCAGCTGGTGGAAGACAAGGAAGAGAAATAACTGTTGATGATGATGATTCAACCAGAGATGGTATGGGTTTTGAATAACCAGGAAATGTAGATGCCACACACTTGACGTGCATGCGAGAGATATATATGCGACCAGAGGCAGTATCAAGGCACCGATATGCATTTTGAGAAGTGTTATAACCCACGAAAATGGAAGGTTTAGATGGAGGAGATAGTTTCCCTAATATGTATGGGCGGAGCCAAGGAAAGCAAAGACAACCGAAAACCCTCAATTTTGTGTACTTTAGCTGAGATTTAAATAATACCTGAAATGGACTACGACGCCCAAGAACTGGAGTAGACATTCTGTTGATGAGATATATTGTCGTCTGAAGTGCAAACACCCAAAATTCAGAAGGAAGATTAACACCATGAAGAAGAGCACGACCAACCTCCAATATGTGGTGATTACGACGTTCAGAGATGCCATTCTGTTGAGGTGTATGTGGGGCAGTAGTGAGCCAACTTTTTTACCAAATTAATTAGAAACGAGCGAAGAGCCTGAAACTCTCCACCATTATTCGAATAGAAACTTTGAATTTTATGACCAAATTATCGTTCAACTAAGTGCATAAAATTCATAAAATTGATTTAACTTGCGATTTTGCAGTCATAGGATAAAGCCAACAATAACGAGAGAACAAATCAACAAGTAGCAAGAAATATTTCGATCCATCCAACAAAGCAACATAAGTAGGATCTCATACATCGGCATAAACATAATGTAAAGGATGTTTTGCAGTAAAAGAACTTGTAGCAAATGGCAGTTTACTGGACTTGCTCAGATGGAAAGAAATACAATCATTGCCCAAAACCTGGGACTTAGTCAATACTGGTAACTTAAACTTATTAATAATAAAACGACTAGTATCCACAGACGGATGACCAAGTCGGGCATGTCAGCTAGGAGAAGATGTACGAACACTGAAGCAGACTGCTATATTTCTACTGGATGAAATATCGCTGCAGAATGGAAGATGATAAACACCATCACTGTATTTTTATTTAACTCGAAGCGTCCCATATCGCTATCGTGTAGAGGTTTCTCAGTAGATCATCGCCGCCTGGTGGCCGTTCAATGCATGGAGGCAAATGATATTAAAAATTGTGGTACAGAGAGTGACTTAAATAGAAAAACAAAGTTCAAATAAACGATCAAGATGAAACAAAAAAATAATGAACGGTCAAGATTAAAACGTGCTATACAAAGAAGGAGAGAGCAAGAAACTGGAATAGATAATGGGGGGCTCACCACATAGGATTTTGCAGCCCCTCCTATATAGTATATTATGATACAACGAACAAATGTGAAAAAAATTAAAATCAAACAGCTTAGTAGTTAGTAGTGTCCAATATTTGTAGGGCCCATGGGGGCAGTGGATCTATTTTTATTCGCTGAGATTACCTACGGTTCTATCTCTGGTTAATACATTCTATCCAAAACAATGTTTGATTTTTTTTTTTTGGAAAACTTGATAGTTTTGAGAAAAAAAAAATCTGAAAAATATGTTTTTTTTCCTTTTGTTGAATTTTCAATTTAAAAAAAAAAAAATTGTCAAGTTTTTTACTTTTTGGAGAGGTGCATTAACATAAGTAAAGGTTGTGTTTAACAGGCCATTTTTACTTAAACATTTGCATTGGACGTTGTTGTTAATGCAGCGAATTAAAAATGGACGTGGATATTCTCCGCTCTTTTTTTAGTTGTTCACCACTCTATTCAATTCATAATTATTTTGTTCAGTTCACCACTTATAATTTTTCAATATTACCCATTCTCTTTTTCTATTTTTATTTACATCTTGTTAATTCACCATCCCCCCCCTCTTTCTTGATACAAAGAAACTCGCCACCGTCGTTCCGTTTCCGTCGGCAGTCGTGCTGTCGCTAACGGCCGTCATCACCCTCCATCGAACAGGGGTGTTGTCACTCGTCGTGGATATAAGTTGTTTATATCATATACTTAGATTTTCATAGTATGATTATATTATATTTAGCTTTTACATTGATTTTTCAATTTTAGGGTTTATGAACTTAATTGTTGTTTATTACATGATTATGAACGTAATGGATCATATATTGTTTGATTTCATGATGGAATACATTAAGATTTTGTAAAAAAATATGAAAATCCGTCGGAAGAATTGTTCAAGTCTGGTTGTTTGAACAAATAACTGATGTTTGAAACTTTTTGCCAAACATTGACCATTTTTCAAGTCTGGTTGTTCGAACAAATGTCAATTGTTTGGCAATTTTTTGTGAAAAAATGTCAATTGTTTGACAAAAAAATCGAACAAGGTGTTCGATTTTTTGTTTGAACATATGAAAAATGTTTGACATAAATTTTCGAAAATTATGTTAAAGTTTGACACACCAGGTATGAACACGTAACGAAATTAAAAAAAATGCAAAAAATGTGTGAAACCATATTTGTCAACATATATTCGTTCCTACACAATATTATACAACTCAAACAACACCGATAGCCATTGGGGGCCAAAATTCTTATTTACGGGTGTGATTTTCCCTCTTCCTACAAGAAATTCTTGTTTGTTTAATTTAGAATTTACATCACTCTAACACCAAGAAGAAACTCTTACCATCATGACTGTTGGAATTTCGATAAATTTTAATGAGGTGAACTGATAGTATTTCTATAATTTAAATTATGCATAAGGGTACTTTGATCTTTTCAAATGTATTTTTAAACATAGGAACACTAAAATGGGTTGGGGGGGGGGGGGGGGGGGGTGTCCATATAACAGCAAACATGACTTTTTGGGCTTTACAGTTAGGCCCACTATAGGTGCATATGATACTATTTTCTTGTATTTTGGCGAACGGATTTTTTTTAATATTTAAAATAATAAAGTAATTTTTTAAATTACTATATAATTACAGGAAAAATAGGTCTATCATACTCTACCTTAAAATTATTTATTATTTTAAAAATTAGTAAACAACTCACTCGCTAAAACGCAAAAATTAAAGTAGTGTGGAAGAAATGTTGAGAAGAAGGAAATATTTTTTTTCTTATTTCTCTCTCTTATATGGTTTAATAAGAGCCCGAGGAAATAAATGTATATATTATACAAGTTACTAGTAAATAGTAATGCGATAGTTAAATAAAATTTAAATTCTTGTGTGTGATCAATTGGGTTTTTTTTCGAGTACTCACTAAAAAAAAAATACACTTTTAAATTGTTAAGATAGACTCATTTTATTTTATGGTATGTACTTTTTTTTTTTTGAAAGGTAATCAATTACAATAGTTTCCTAACATAATCAATTACAATAGTTCCTTCGACCACCGGGTACATGGCAACATCTTTTCATCTCGCTGTAGAGCGGAACCGCAATCACCACAAGAGGGGGACCACCCGAACCCGCAACTCCGAACCACAACCGCACTGCAGCCGGAACCGCAACCACCACAAGAGGGGAACACCACCCCACCACAATAGGGGAACAACCACCCCACCACAAGAGGGAAATAAATTCCCTCTCCGTGTCTCGAACCCAAGACCTCTGGGTCTTAGGTGGTGGCCTCAACCACTTGAGCTACCAACACTTGACTATGGTATGTACTTCTTTCGTACCACAAATATAGTTTTGTTTTGTTTTATGGTTTGTCCCAAATTATAGTCCATTTTTATATTAAAAGTGTATAAATTGTTTAAAATGCTTTTATTTAATGCATACTGAAATTAAAAATTATTATTATTGAATTTAATAAGGATATTTTAGGAAGTTTGTATGAAATTCAGAATTTCAAGCACAGTGGTTTGTGCGTGAAAAATGAAAATAAACCATGTATATGGAATGGAGGGAAGTACCAAGATATAGTCCTATTTTCTCGTTTTTGTCATTAAATATTTTTTTAAAATTAAAATAATCCTATTTAATCATTCATTTTTACAACAAAATTCGTTTAATACATGCTTAGAAAAAAAGTAATGCTTAAAAAGTAATGTAGGCATTTCAAATCCATATTTAATTTCTCTCTCATTTCGCTTATACAAAGATACAAAAGAAAAAAATTTGACTAATCTTTTTAAACTATATTAAAAAAGAATTAATATGTGTAAATAAAAGGGGTCCTTTTCAGCTGTGGTGGAAGCGAAACTAAAACGTGCCTATTAATATAATTTGAACATACCCTATATTCAATAGAAAATATAAAATGAAACGTGCATTTAATGAAATTTAAATATAATTAATTTGGACATACCCATATTTAATAGAAAATGAAACTTGCATTTATTGAAATTTAAATATAATGTGCACCAAATACATCTACAGTGAAAATCGAAATATTAAAATGAACCACGATCATAAATTCATTATACTTTTAAAATATAAGTATTTACAACACATACTTGACGAGTTTTATTTGGTAGCAAAATGTGACTACTATTCTTTAATGGAATTCATAAGCCCGATTTCGAAATCGGACGGCTAGATTTTTCTTAAACGAAAAGTAGTTGGCACGTGACCTCACGATTAAGGCACGTGGTCAAGGTAATACACGTTCCCATTCTTGTGCTCCAAGACAGACGGAAAGCGGAAACGCAATGTTCTAGAATTTTAACAGCTGGCGCACTGCCATAGGCCAGCAGACAATTAATACTTCTGTACTGGCTCCCACTTCTTCGGAATTTTGATTTTCTTCTTTTAATTTGCCCGCTAGCCTTGCTCCAAAAACACAAGTATCGTGTTCAAACCATACGCAGAGTACTCGTCTCCTTCTCTCTACTTTCTCGCTCTAAAACGTAAAATTGAATCAAAACTCTCCTAATTTCTATGAACGTATAAAATGCGAGCATTGTTTGATTGTTTTTCATGCGCTTTTCATTCAGGTGACGTCAGGCTAAAAATGCAGAATATGGCGGTTTTTCAGAGATTTTCCAGAACTTTCCGAGAACATCCTACGCTTGTTAAAATGTTGATTGTTTTCTCCGTTAGGTACTGATTCGTCTATCGTTAGTGTGGTATTGGTTTTATTTTTTTAAATCTCGTGCTTCGTGATTAGTCTATGTTATGTCTATGTGATTGCAGAATGTAGATTCAATTTGAGAAATTTTGTTTTTTCCTTATGTTTTATTGGTATATTTCAAGTTTTTTTTAGAAGGTTAGGTAAATCTATTCTGTAGGACTTCAATTAGCTTGCAAGATGGCATAGATTCATGATCAGAAATGGTGTGGTTGCTACTTCTTTATATGGCAGGAATTAGTAAATTTTGTTTTCGCAATAAATTTTTATCACAATTTCCCTTCCTCTGGGTATAGAGGGTTATAATTCACTGTTATAATTTTTGTCACCGGTTTGATCTAGATGAGTCGTGGATCTTCAGGTGTAAAATTAATCTGTGGCTAATTTGAAACATTTATTTAATTTTTCATGTGATGGACAAAGGAGTTCATGCATCAATGATAGCTATAGCATTATTTGAGCTGGGTACATGAAAAAGAGAGCTGTAGCAGAAACTTAGTTTGCGTTATGAATTTCTGATTGCATAACTTAGTTTGCGTTCCTGATCCGCAGCTTTCTTTTGATTGCTGACATATAACTAATTACATGAATTAATCCTTATAACTTATAAACTCTATTTTATTTCTGAATGCCAGTTAGGCTTAATTTTATACTCCATATATACAAATATTTTCTTTTGGTATATCAATTGTAGTGGTGGTGGCCTTATGGCATATTCCAACGGGAACAATGAAATGAAAACTATCAATCCAACTGAGGGTGATGGCAAAAAGAAGAGAGTTGTAGTACTCGGGACTGGTTGGGCTGCAACAAGTTTCTTGAAGAACCTAAAGAATTCATCCTACGATGTTCAAGTGATATCACCCCGTAACTATTTCGCCTTCACTCCATTACTACCAAGCGTGACATGTGGAACTGTGGAACCACGCAGCATTGTTGAACCAGTCCGCAACATCGTCAGAAATGTAAGTTTTTGTCTAATTCTAGTATACCTGTTTCCTCGTAAGTATTGTTTAACTTAATACTGAAGCATATTACGATCTTTAGTTTACTTCTGGTTAACTCGACCATGACTATTTGATGACTTTAAGTGAATCCATTAAGCAGCAAAACACTTCCTTTTCAAGTTCTTGGATGTATCATTTGAGTTTTATTCATTATTTATTTGGTTTCTCTTTCTGGCAGAAAAACGTGAATGTTAACTATTGGGAAGCAGAGTGCTTCAAAATTGATGCAAAAAATAAGAAAGTTCATTGTCGATCTAATTTGACCAGCAATCAGAATGAGAAAGAGGACATTATTATGGAATATGACTATCTCGTTATTGGAATTGGGGCCCGTTCAAATACATTCAACATCCCTGGTGTCGCAGAAAACTGCCATTTCTTGAAGGTAACATCCTTAGGATTGTCTCGTTGACTAATATAATATACATAACTATTAATCCCGTTCACTGAACCTTTTTCAGCTATGGTATCAAAACTGAATCATTATTGGCTGCTTTTGCTATTGATCACACATTATTCCTCTTCACTCAAACGTGATTCACGTGGCTGCTTCTTGTGCAGGAACTAGAAGATGCCCAGAAGATCCGTAGGACTGTTATTGATTGTTTTGAAAAGGCTAGCTTACCTAACCTAAGTGAAGAAGACAGAAAAAAAATTCTTCATTTCGTTGTTGTTGGTGGAGGCCCAACGGGTGTGGAGTTTGCCGCAGAACTTCATGATTATGTCAATGAAGATCTAGTTAAATTGTACCCCCAGGTTAAAAATGCGGTTAAGATAACACTTCTAGAAGCCACAGATCATATTTTGAACATGTAAGTTCCTGTTTGTTTAAGTTAGAAATCTTGAATCAGTGCTATTGTGAGTCTGTGATTGAAAGTAAAGACTTGTATTGTGTTCCTTCAATTTCTGGATATAATTTTAATGATTGATTGGAGGCCCAGAAAATCTGAAGATACCCAATTGACCACTAGGGTATAGATGGTACCATAACTTGATTTGCATTTCTAATTTTACTCTAATCATAGTGGGTTGACTATACTCCACCTCTTGAGTTGATAGTGAACATATTGGTTAAAACTACTGAGTTAAGTGGGTAAATTATGTTACTCTGAGTAACATGATTCACAGGTCACAGTAAATAAGCTCCATTCTTGGCTTATGAATATGTCACATACTATAGTTTGTCTTTTCTGAATGTAATTACAGAGTATCTACACTTATATTTTCTATATTGGTATAATCTTCATGGAGAAGAGATCTAAGTGGTACAGATGTTAAATCCATAATTTTAAGCCCCCTAGATATATGCCTTATGTATGCAATTTGGCCTGTGCAGGTTTGATAAAAGAATTACAGCTTTTGCTGAGGAGAAATTTCATAGGGATGGTATTGATTTGAAAACTGGAGCAATGGTTGTTAATGTATCAGATAAAGAAATCACCACAAAAGAGTTAAAGAATGGTGGGGAAGTATCCAGTATGCCATATGGCATGGTTGTCTGGTCAACAGGTATTGGAACGCGCCCAGTTATATTCGACTTTATGAAGGAAATTGGTCAGGTATATCTCCATGACAGTAGAAATTTCTATAAAAACTTATTCTCGCACTTTTTGTTGTTCTCATGTTTTGTTCCCAAATACGCTAAAATTGTTGAAAATTCAGGCTAACAGACGTGTACTAGCAACTGATGAGTGGTTACGAGTAGAAGCATGTGACAGTATTTATGCACTTGGAGATTGTGCCACTATAAATCAGCGCAAAGTCATGGTATAACCACTGTTGTCTTTATTGTTAAAACTAATGTACTACGTTTTATGCACTTGATCAATCATAGCCCACTTTATATTGTTCTTAGGAAGATATTTGGGCAATATTTCAAAAGGCAGATAAAGACAACTCCGGGACTCTTACCGTAAAGGAGTTTCAAGAAGTCCTAAATGATATAGTAGATAGATACCCCCAACTAGGACTCTACTTGAAAAAGAAAGAGATGCATAGTATTGTTGATCTGCTTAAAGGTTCTAAAGGGAATGCTGTAAAGGAAACTGATGAAGTGAGTCTTGAAGAATTTAAGTCAGCTCTTTCCCAGGTGGATTCACAAATGAAGAATCTTCCAGCAACTGCCCAGGTTCTTAATCAGATTAGTACATGATTGTGGATTTTGATATGTTATTTTTGTTGTAAAAATGTATCACAACATTTTTTATGCTCGTTTTGCGACATTGCAGGTTGCAGCACAGCAAGGTGCCTATCTTGCCAATTGTTTCAACCGCATGGAAGAGTGTGAAAGAAATCCAGAAGGCCCTCTGCGTTTCAGGGGTGAAGGACGCCACCGGTTCATTCCTTTCAGGTACAAACTGAACCCTGCTGCTTAATCAGATAATTTCATCCTTTCTCCAATCTTTAATCAGCCAAACTTGATAAAACTGAATCCTGAGATTTGAGACTCCTCATATGGTAATTGAGAAAAAATATAACAAGTTTGAAAAAGCGTTGCTGCTGATCTTTATAAACAACATGTTAGTGTGAATGTCATTTTGGTTGTAACATTATGATGAATGGTGAAGGTACAAGCATTTTGGACAATTTGCTCCTTTGGGAGGAGAGCAAACAGCGGCCCAGCTACCTGGAGATTGGGTTTCCATAGGCCACAGTGCGCAATGGCTTTGGTATTCTGTATATGCTAGGTAAGTTATATTTTTATTGGAATATCAGTAAGAATTTAATAAAAATAATGAACAACAATTGAAATGAAATTTTGTCAATTTATTCAGCAAACTAGTGAGTTGGCGTACAAGATCACTGGTGGTCTCAGACTGGGCGAGGCGTTTCATTTTTGGAAGGGACTCCAGCTGCATTTAAGGGACTCTGAAATGTTTTGCGCTTTCCATTTATCTCATTCACATTGTTGTTCTCTCATACATTTGATGCCTCCATCTCTAGTCAATTTGTGCTGTCTGTAGGTAGCAAAAAGAGTTATTCTTTTATCGTTTGATCATATCCTAGAGAACACTGCCTAATAACAGGGATCAAACGATGCCAAAAAAAATTTGTGAAAATATTCACGCAGCGGCTGTTTTTTCTCATCATGTCTTCCCCATAGTTAAATTTTTTTCTATTTCCCTTTTTTTAGCTATCATGCAAAAATTCTCTATTTTTCTTTGTAAAACCATAATGTCTTTTGTATACGTTTAGATAGTGTTTCCAATTTCAGTGATACGAGAAGTTATTTGGTGCGAAACTGAATTAGCAAGATCATAGGTTTTTTATAGTGTAAGTAGTAGTAACAAACTCCAAGAAGATCTTTATTTCCTGAAAGTAGTTCAGAATTGGGCTTGCCAAAAATTGGTTCGACACTTCAACTTATGAGTCTAGCATACTGAATTACTTACTTCATTGCATCGGTGGAAAAGATAATGCAAACTGCATCATCGGAATGTAGTTTTGGATATTTGAGTTATATGAAACATTTTAAGACAGATTGGTAAAACCATGTTTCTCTGTACACGATCTCGGGTCTGGTTCGTGTGCCGTGTTCTCATATCGAGTAATGATTGTGAGCCCTCCAGCAAAAATAATTATCTTTACAGCAGGAAAAGCGTCCAAATACCCATCGTACATCTTTTGGAGAACATTTTTCTGTACTGGAGAAAAGAATATCGTACATAAACATGAATTAGAGAGATGGCACAGATCAAGTACTCATACATAAAGACTGGACTATGTCCCATCACTTTCATGTGAAAAAAAACACTTCAAAAATATAAGAACAGTGATTTTTTTCATGTGACTAATCATGGATGATAACAGAGAGACCAGCAATGCTGGTAAAGGCAAAGTGCAGGAAAACGAAACTGAAAATGAGTCCGAGCTAGGAGTTGATGGTAGTGAAAGTCACGTAGACGAAGATGGTGCTCTTAAAGAAGGTGAAGCTGGCTTCGCTTCTTCTTCTAAATCCCGTCTTTTCAGACCAATACCGCCTTTCTTGCAGAAACTTTACGACATTTTGAAGGATGATGAATTCAACAATGTCGCAACCTGGTGTTCTTCAGGAACTAGCTTTGTCATAAAGAATGTTCACTCCTTTGCTGCTGATGTTCTTCCCATGTACTTCAAGCACAACAACTTTCAAAGCTTCATGTCCCAACTCAACTCATATGTAAGTATGAATCTCTCCAATCTAATCCTACATATATGATATGAAGTTGAATAAACTTAGACTAATTTATGCAAAAAATTGTGGTGTGCATGCAAAAGGGCTTCAAGAAAATTAGCTGGGAGAAATGGGAATACAAGAACGATAATTTTCGTAGAGGGGAGAGGAATTTGCTGAAGAACATCAGGAGAAAAGTTCACTGTTCTGGAAGGATCCTGCAATCTCCATGCAGCGAAAATGAGCTCAATATCTTGATGAAGGAGCATAATCAAGTGAAAGCTGAGATAATGAAACTGAAAGAGAAGCAACAAATGTTGGACGAGAAAGTTGCGTCTCTCGGAAACCAAGCAACGAGCGGTAAGGAGGACCGGGAGAGAATGATGCTCCTAGCACAGGGGATTTTGAAGAAGCGAAAGGATGGGGTATCAATGTCGGAGGAGAGCCGAGAAACGAGCCACAAGAAAGGGAAGACGCTCGAAATGGAACCAGCTTTAACTCAAGATAACGAGGTTTTAAATGTTGCTTTAATGGATATTTACTCATATTTATTGTAGTGATGTCTAAGCATTTTACTTGGCAGGGAAAAGTGGTGTTGGATGAAGAAGAGATGGAGATGCATCAGTCTAACACATTTATTTCTTTGGAGGATTTGTTTGGAAAAGAGTATGTGAAAGATGTGCTGGAGAAAGCAGCAAGTGATCTCAAATTTGGATTTGAATAATTTATATGGAGGTAATAACTAACAAGTCTCAATAGTATGTAGTGGGGATGTTTGTTAAAAGTTTGATTGATCCAACTATTAGCTTCAAAAAAAATAAATGGGCCGGTTACTAATCAAGAATTTCGATTTTGGAGAAATATCATGATGATCAAATATGAAGATTGTTTCCATTTTCTGAAATGAACAAGTCAGTGGCCTCTACATTTCCTCACATGCAAGTCACATGATTACATAATATTGTTATGATGAGTTTTTAGGTATAATGCGCTTCTAACTAATCTATTATTAGGTATAATAAAGCAATTCTCTCTATTCTAGCATCATTTTAGGGCTTAGGCTTATCATGTTTGCTGCATAATGAAACCATCACATGACAAAAACATTAATAATTCCATTAATCGAGATTAAATATTGTGCCTAAATGAGTATCTATAAATTGGGTTCGGCCCAAGTTTCGCCTAGGGCCAACCCAACACTTTGAGTGGGCCATAGGCCCAACAAGGTATGCAATAATTGGGACACGTGGCAAGGCCCGAGGTGGGTGTGCCAAATTGAAAGGAAAATGGACAAAAGAGGGTACAGGGATTGGATAAGGATGGAGACATGGGGAGGAGAAAAAGGATGATTGTTGGTAACATGGGCTTCTCAAAGCTGGGGAGACAAGAATTTAGGTGTCATTTCCGATCGAAATAAGGCAACTAATGCCTTCTTACATTATTAAAATCATCAATTAAATTTTATATAACTAAAGGGGGGCCAATAAATTTTTTTGGTGGTGGTGATGTCTAGTCAGCTTACTATCGTGTTTTTCTGAAATCTTGGCCGCGCACCATCAGCGTCATCTAGTGTTTAATTTGAGATTTTCTATTTCATTTATTATTTTTATAAATTGTGTTTATGAAATAATAGTATGAACGTGTTTTAGAGTTGTATGTATTTCTTCTTTTTGCACCACTCATTTCTTTCAACATCAAGAAACGGAAAGCACTGTTGACCCATAACGGATTTTAGGATTTGGAATCATTTGTTCTCAAGAATTATCATGTTAGAAAATGATGATAACTATTTAGCAAAATTGTGGGGCGTTGATTTTTTTAATCATTGAAAAATACAGCCCCTACAAAAAGAAACAACAATTGGATTAATAAGGACCTCACACCTACTTTGATAAACTTTTCTTTTCATGTTCAGCTTCACTAATTTTCAATTGTTGATCGTCTTACATTAATATATAATTCAGGTCCTGATTATTCAAGATTTTTTTTGTGTGTGTGAAAAATGACTTTCATTTATTGTCATTTAAAAATAAAACTAGATCATTATTACCATTTGTAACTCCAATCCAACAATATTTGCGGATAGATTTGATTCTAGAGGATCTGAGGTTTCATATTTTAAAATTGTATGAAAGTAGTGTTTTACCATTTTTTTACAACCAAAAATCGTGTTCATGAATCGTGATCTACCTGATTTAATAATTTCTTAGCATTGTTAAATACACAACAAAATTAATCACGTATAAAATATAAAGATCTTAAATGGATTCAGATCAGTATACAGCTTGGTTAACCTTAGAAAATACTCCATCTGTCCCACAATAAATTTTACACCTTTTTTTTTCGTTCATCCCACATTAATATTTACACTTCTAAAATAAAAATAACTCTCCCTCATAATATTATTTTATATTCAAATAAAACTCTTAAGAAATTATTTTCAGCAACTTATTTAAAAAGTGCTCAATTACCTTTGAAATTTAATAAAGAGATTAAAAGTGTGTACGACCAGGTTTGAGAGTTTGCAGGATTCGCTACATTTTCATTTCACACTTTCGCAGCCAAATAGAATTATGAGTAGGTCTTGTATGAGACAATGGGATGGAGTAAAATTTGGGCATTGACGAATTAACACTTAGGTAGGGATAGCTGTTAATTTGTGATGTCTCATACAATTTTTTTTTTCTAAAATTATATATAGTTTTGTTTAGAACTTCTCTTGTCAATAAACATTTGGATTGCTCTTCTTTTAAAGAATTTATTATCTTGTATTTTAGAGGATAAACAAGTGATTTTTGATGAAAATGTGTAATAATGGCATAAACCATTTACTGGGGTGACAAGGCTACAGAGCCTAACATTCTTTATTGTCTCTGTTCAAATACTACTATAGATGTTTCGTTAGTGGTTTGGTTTCTTGGAAGATGATGTTTTTGTCTTGGTTCAAGGAAGAATCGAATAGTGAAAACATTGATTAGATCGTGAATTAATTATTAATATTCGAATTTTTAGATCTATATTTAACTATTTTAACGTGATTGAATGAATTTATGAAAAGTGTTTAAAATTTAAGTTGAATGTAAATGTATTAATAGTGTGCATTTGGATTTTAAGTCAAATTTTAAATTAATTTTGACTTTAATTTTAAAACTAAGTTATTTAATAACCTTTGGGAAATCAAAATTGATTTGAAATTGAACTCAAAACTCAAGTGCATGTTATGCATTTGGGTGCATACAAAAATTTGTATTGTATTAAAATTATTGTTTTATAATCTAAATAAATTAAAATTTAACTTTTTTTAAATTTTATTTCATATTACATTAGTGCTCTATTTAATCCCCAATTCACTAAAATTAATATTAGGTCTCAACTATAAAGGGACCGACTAGTAAACCGTTTAACTCGCGCACGGTCCATTAAAACTGGATTAAAGTTTAGGGAAAATTGGTTTTTTTGTCCTTTAAGTTTGGTCAATTTTGTTTTTCGTCCTCTAACTTTTGATTATATTTTTTAGTCCGATAACTTTTAAAAAATTAACATTTTCGTCCTAAAATCGATAATTTTTTAGTCCTAAAATTAACATTTTAGTCCGATAACTTATGTTTTAGGACGAAAACGTTAATTTTTTGAAAGTTATCGGACTAAAAAATAAAGTCAAAAGTTAGAGGACGAAAAACAAAGTTGACCAAACTTAGAGGACAAAAAACTCTATTTTCTGTTTAACATCTCTAACATAAGAGATAACTGAAGCCAAATTTTAAAAGAAATATATATGCAATAAATTCGTATGTGGAAAAAATTGATGAATTGGAACTCGATACATAATAAACTTTAAATGGGAGTTTCATATAAAAAGATTATCAAGACTTAAGGTAGAATTATGCCTCATAATTATAAAGTGAAAAGCATATCACCACAGCGAGAAACAATAATAAGAATACGCCCACAGTAGTATTATTACCAATTAAACAATTATTATTAAGCCGAATACTCCAAATCTGGATCTCAAAAATACCTCCAAATCTTTTCTAATTTGGCATTTATTTATACCTCTTCACCCCTGCAAAAATTAATTAAATTTACTTTAGGCTATTCATACATTGTAGCCAAAAAGTTAGCTAACTTTTTTTGCTTCTTTTTTTTAAAGTACAAAACATTTATTTATTAAATTATGTGGCTCTAACCATCTTGATGAAGACCCCACTAGTGGACTAAATTCAAGCCTGCAAACCGGTTCTCATGCACTTGTTTTTCATGATGGACTCCCAATGATTGCAACGAATATTTCTTTTATTTTAGGGAGTAAAAGTCTTGCTACTACGACTTTCTAGTGAAAATTTAGTGAAGTTGTGTTTTAAGCTGTTTGATTAAATTGATTCGATCGAATTTCCATCAAGTTTAATACGAGTCTAGCAAATAAATTGTATTTTCTTCATTTTATTTATAATACTGAGTTTTAGACCGAGGTTGAAGTTCTTAAAAACGTATTTAAGTATCTTTATAAATATAATCTCATCAAATATAAATATAAAAACATTTTTAAATTTAAAAAATTTGACTACTAAATCAAAGATGGAGTAATTTGATTCGATTTTAATCATTAATGGGTGTTTAGAACAGGCTTATGTACCGGTCGAGGAAATCCTAATTTTTTTTAATGAAAAATGAAAATTTTATTTTATTTTACAATTTTGTAGATTATGATAAAATAATGCATTAATGATAAAAAAAATTATATGAAAATAGTTTATGATAAACTTATCATGAAATATTTTTAAAATATCATTTGATCAGAAGTATCATTAATCTGTGTCAGTGGTATTATATTGTAATTGTTGTAAATTTTTTTAAACTCAAATTAATGATACTCCTGATGAAATTTTTAATACTTCTAATTAAATATTTAAAATAATTTTATAATAAATTTATTATGAATAATTTTTATATAGAATCTACTAAAAAAAAAGAGTAAGCTTTGTAAAATTTTTTTTTTATAAAAAAGTGTGGTTTGAAACTTGGAATAGGATAATAGAGAGAAAAAGGTTACTATTGCATTGCAGATGAAAGGTCTAGAGTCAAATAAGCAATAATAATGATAGTTGTATTAAGATTGAATTTCAAAATCCAAATTAAATCCCGAAACACATAAAATCCAAAACCCCAAAATCAGGGTTATGCATCTCACATGCGTCTTTTAGGTAAGTTTTATCCAAACAATATGATTATTATGGAATTAATCAAAAAAACAATTAGTAATTAAAAATATCTTTTACTTTTTTAAGAAAAAGAAAGCAACCAAATTGGATGACGTCGTAGGTCAACGTAATTGTGGAGTAAACAGTGTTTCAACCCTAAAAATCAATATCAGAAGAGCACCACCATTTTTTTTTTGAAAGGTAATCAATTACAATAGTTTCCTAACATAATCAATTACAATAATTCCTTCGACCACCGGGTACATGGCAACATCTTTTCATCTCGCTGTAGACCGGAACCGCAATCACCACAAGAGGGGGACCACCCGAACCCGCAACTCCGAACCACAACCGCACTGCAGCCGGAACCGCAACCACCACAAGAGGGGAACACCACCCCACCACAAGAGGGAAATAAATTCCCTCTCCGTGTCTCGAACCCAAGACCTCTGGGTCTTAGGTGGTGGCCTCAACCACTTGAGCTACCAACACTTGACAAGAGCACCACCATTAAAGTTGGACGAAAATAGCTTTTTTTTTTTACACCCTGCAAACCAAACTCCCTCACTTTATATAAAGCTGTCCATATTTACCCATTTAATCAATCATATATCTAAAAGCCCACGTTATTTTTTCCTTTTCTTCTTTCCCCCCTTTTAAATTAGATTAAAAAAAATTGAATGGATAAGTAACTTACTGTTCTACATAGAAGAAAGATTCTTATTGGCCTCCAAATGACCTATGCCAATTGTCAAATCCACTCATTTTTCTTTCCCAAATTTGATTTTATACGAATTTTGAATTTAATTAAACATTCCTTTCTTCTAAGATGAAATTATCTTTACACATCAATATATACTGCATATGTTCTGAGATTTTTTCACACTTTAAAATGCGTGATTTAAAAAAAAATATGTGAATGTATGATTGAATAAAATAATAATACTTTAATATTTATTAATTTTTGTGAAATACACAGAAAAAAAAGTGTAAAAAAAAATGGGATGGATGAAGTAATATAATACTCTCTCCATTCCTCCTATTTACTTCATTGTTAGTGTTGAGCACAAATATGAACATATATATAGTACAAATGAACGTGATAAAGATAGAAGAAAATACTCCTATGATACTCCCTTGGCTCTAATATCTATTCCCTCTCTTTGGGCACATGCTTTTAAGAAGAATGGGATAAAATAGATTGTGGGACCATTAAAAAATAAAATAATTGTTTGTGAGTTATAATAATATAATATATCTCAAAAAGAATATGTGAATAGATTTGAGGGACGTACGAAAAATGAAAGTGAGAATAAATTTTGGGGGACGAAAAGAGTATTATATAGATACTAGTAGTTCTAGTGTGCATTTGAATGAATGATATGCACTTAAATTTCGGAAAAAACACCCGGCAAAAAAATGAGCAATACCCAAGAGTTAATCAGTGATACCCCAATAAGCAATCAGTAATACCCCAACTGCAAAAAATAAAATAAAATACAATTCGGTGTGTTTGTGTGTGTTTTGAAAAGAAATCAAAATTGAACTTAAAATTCAATTGCATGCTAGAATTTGTGTATAGAATCTATAGATAAAGTATAATTGATGTATGCGTAGGAGTAAAATATAAGAATATAAAATTGTACTCCCTCCGTCCCAATTTTGTTTTTCCATTTGCCAAAAAGTTCTGTCCCAATTTTGTTTTTCCATACCTAAAATGGAAACTATTTTATTCATTTAAATAATACTTTATTCACCATTCACCATTTTCAATACTATTTTATTCATTTGTATACTACTTTATTCATCGTTCATCATTCCTAATACTATTTTATTCATTTAAATACTAAAATTCAATTCTTACATTAAATTCTGCATACAGTCAAATGAGAAAACAAAAGTGGGACGGAAGAAGTTTTTTATTTGTAAAAAAAGAAACATGAAGTAAATGGAGGAAAAAAAAAAGGACAAAACAGAAAGTAAATAAAGAGACGAAGGGAATATGCACTTGTATATTATAACTGGTGATCGAAATTACCTGCAATAGACTCATTTATAGAAACAAAAATGAGAAATAAAATGAATTATACGTCAAGGGCATATGCATTTGGTGTTAGACCATATTTATCAGTAATATTATCACAACCACTTTTTAATATAATATTAATTTTTTACTCATCTACCTATACAATCTTCAATTTAATTTAATTTTAATTTTTTTATATTTTATCAATGACACCAATCCAACCTACAATAATTATTTTTTATTCTATAATTTTTTAAAATATATATTATGAATAATTAATTTTTATTATATTTGAATGCGTAAAATAGTATATAAAAATTATTTGATATTCTAAATTCTTAAATATATAGAAAAAAAATTACCATACACCTAAAATAAATTTTTAACTCAATAACAAAGTTAAAATTACAAGATTTGAAAATACTAAAAGAGAAAGAGAGAAAAATTGTTTGTGTTTCAATATATTTGGATGTTGGACTCTATTTATAGAGAATTTTATTTAACGAATTTTAATATTTTTTAATTTTTTTAATACATATTATCTTTAATATCTACAAAATCTAATTATATTTAATTTATATTAAAAAAACCAATTGAAAAGTGACACATGACATATATGGGGTAAGCAATTATGCTTGACACCGGGTTGGCCGTCCACCCCCATGGCACAACAATGACATGTCATTTCATTATTTTTATATATTTTTTTTTTTGTCGTGTAGTCATGACATTTTACTTGGGAGCACCAATAAAGATGATCTTATATGCATTCGCTTATAATTAGATCTGTACATTTATCATATTTCAGTTAAAATTAATATCATATTTTATTTTTACATTTCAATAAAATTTAGGTTCACATTTCAATTAAAATTAATATCACGTTTCATTTTCAGGTGTTCGGATACACTTATATGCTATTAAAAGGAAAAGAAAATCACTACCTTAAAAGGGGAGCATTTTGTTACCACGTGTAAATGTTAGTAACCGTTTTAATTTTTAAAGTATGGAAGACTGGAATGGGAGGCTGATCCGTAAATTGATATAATAGGTAGGGACAAATCGGGAAAAATGTAACCCCGTTCACAGTTGGTTCGCGGCCGCAACCCCGTTTAAAAAAAAAAAAAATGTTACGAGTATGCTTCGCTGTTAATCAACCGGAAAAGGAAGCTAAAATGCGCCTGGCGCACCACGTGGCAAGAGAAGAGAGAGCGCACATCACCCCCACGGTGGACGTTAGTCCATTGTCTGTCAACTTCAGCCAAGGTGGAGACTGCCTAATAATTAATAGCTTTACGTACAAAATACACGCCTTATTCGTATTCCATCAATCATAAAATATACGTACCTGGTACTTGTATTATAAATAACAAAAAAGTTGTATTCTTTTTGGTGCTCTTTTTAGTAGTAACAGTAATTTTAATTATTTTCTTTATTGTTATTGAAATAAAAAATATGCAAGTGGATTATTGTCCGACCTTTTCTTTGGCCATTCGCTTCCTCCAAGCATTCATCATACAGAGGTAAATCTCCACTATTCTTCTTTCTATTTTTAGCTTCTTCGTTTTGATGCCGAATCCATTCGCTGTTGCATTTGTTCATTAAACTAAATTTGCTTTTATGTTTGTTTTGTGATCTGTAAACGGCTCTGGATCTGAAACTTTTGTGGAATATTGTGTTTGTTTTTGCGGATCTCTGTTCCTTGGTACGGGATTGAGCTAGTTACTTGCGTCTGTGTGGAGATGTGATGATTTTGCTTTCCCATTTTTCACAAACTGTTTCTAATTTGGCGGCGTAATTGAAGCTGAAAGGTACAAGTGAGCTAACGAGACTGAGTCTTTGAAGAAGAACGACAGATTGATTCTTAATTTAATTTGAATTTGAATTTTTTAGCCGATATTTTTAAATTGATTTTAGTAGTTCTAATTTACTACTTTCCCCTTGTTCGATTTTGTGAATAAAAGAAAATCTGTCAGCCCTTTTTCTCGAGATTTCTCCTCTAGATGATTTATCTCCTAAAGTTTTGGAACAGTTTTATGCTCAATGAAACGGTTCTGATTTCATTCAAGGCATGTCTAGAAATTCCTTCTATATGATTTATTTCTATTTTGTTTCAAGTAAGGCTTTTAAGATTCAAGGGTTTATAAATCCCTGAACTAGGGATAAAATACATTAAATGAAGTGTGTTTTGATTTCCATATTTGTTTATGTAACAAATTTGCAGAGTATGTGGGGTTTGAGATCTCTCTGAGTCCTGAGTCAAGCCATCCTCCGAGTTGAATGGATCCAGAGCCGAGAAAGCCAGAGGACTCACCATCGAACTCTGTCAACTCTCATGGATCATCAACTCAACCTCAATCGCCATTCCCTGATGAAGTGTTGGAAAAGGTCCTTTCATTTATTGATAATCGTAAGGATAGGAGCTCAATCTCCCTCGTTCGCAAAGATTGGTATAATGCCGAGAGATGGACTAGATCAAAGATTTTTATAGGGAACTGCTATGCAGTGTCACCAGAAATAGTAGCTAGAAGGTTTCCAAAAATCAAGAGTGTTACACTTAAAGGGAAGCCACGGTTTTCTGATTTTAATATGTTACCGCTTGATTGGGGTGCTAACGCTCATTCGTGGGTTGTCATGTTCGCTAAAGTTTATCCTTTCCTGGAGGAGTTGAGGTTTAAGAGGATGACTGTCTCTGATGAGAGCTTGGAGCTCATGGCTAAGTCATTTCCGGGCTTCAAGGCTTTATCTATGTCTAGTTGTGATGGGTTTACTGAAAATGGGCTCAAAGCCATTGCCAGTCATTGCAGGTAACATGTCTACTATTTTATTTTTTACCAAGTAAAATGTGTTCTATCTTGTCATCTTTGAAGTCTGTTTTCTTTCGTGCCTTAGATGAATAGTAGTCGTACTTTTTTAGCTCTGGTTATTTGGTAGTCTTTTGTTTTTCCGGAAGTGGACTACTACATCTAATGTGTGTTTTGGAATTGCTCACTTTGAGGGATTGTGAGATTTTGTGATTTATGTAAAAAGTCAACTTTAGTTATTTTATGCATAAGATGTACTGGTTTGTTCTGGTTATATTTTGATTGGGTGAAGAATTTTAGGAAAACAAATGAAGAGAAACTGGTTGATGACTTGTTTAACTACACCTAAAAGAGTCGAGAATTAAGTGTTTCAACTTTTATGTTTCTCTTATCAGTCTTTTTTGCTGCTTGTTCATTGTGGAGGTATTTTTTGTTGAACTTCGGACTTGGTAGGTAGTTTGAAAAGATGAATGCTTCAGATATTATACATGACTGGGAGATTATATGTTCCGTGGCTTTCATCTGGGTATTCATGTGAAAAGATGAAAACCTTCAGTTGAATTTGTAGATACCTTAAAGCTTAATCACAGTCTTTTGATTTACATACAGCACCGCGTTCAGCTTATACTGGCCATATATACCATAATGCAATTTGGCCATATGCAACAATGCGAGACTCCTTTTTGAGTTTGGAGTCACCATTCATAGTGAATCTTTCCACTTGATGCTATGAGCTAGAGGCTCGGCTTTTTTTATTTCAGAATCTGGTATATTTGACCTTTTCAGTATGAATACATTGACAACTGAACTTATATGGTCAATCACATATTTAGGTAACGGTAACCTGATGATTTTCTGCATTTGAAGAGATTTGCATTTCTGAAGTTATTTGTCTATTAGCAGGTTCTTTTGGGCGTTAAAATGTGTTGGCTAGAATAATTGATTTGGTTATGTTGATGAATACAAACAGAAATCTCAACTCTGAAAAGAAAGTGAAGGAAAATACATATGTTACCTTATATTCTTATACTGCTTTAATACCATGTAAAAAGGTATTGCAGCATTTTGGACCTGCTAAACTTTAATAGAAGATCTTCTGGTAACCAAATGGAAGCATCGAGCAATGAGATTGAACTGAAAAGGAATTTGTATAAATATGTTCTAGATTGAAAACTAGATATGCAAGTGTTTCCCTGAGGAAAAACTTAAAGCAGATGCCCTTGTAGACATTTTAAGAAACTTAAAAGACTCAAGAAAACATACCAATCCTGGAAGCATTTAACTTACGCTGAGAGAAGTAATGCATGCAAGTATGAGGGGTGGGAGGGAGGAGGCATGCAGTGGAGGAGAAGATGCTCTTAAGATTTTTTTTTTCATATTCTGAAATCTGGACTGAGGTTTATACACATATAATGTTATGATAAAATTTCATTCTTAGGTTATTAGGATCTGTGCGAATAATACACAAGCATGTCAGCTTCAGGATATGTAAAATAGAGACTTTCTAGTGCCTCAGAAAAGTACCTGTTATCATACAATATCTGAGTTGATTGACTAGCAATTCATATGACCTCTCGGATCCTGTTTCATATTCTTAGATTGTTGAGTTTACTGTTAACATAATGCACTTAATAAAGCTGTAGATAAAATTTTCTTTGTGAAGTCAGGTAGTAGCTACCAACCAGATTTGGTAGTTGAACAAAAGACTCAAGCTCATATAACATAGTACAAGATATATTAAATAATTTATATTGTGAATAAGTAAAATGTAGGACTCGAGGAGAAATAAAAATGAAGATTGTATGGTGCAATAAACCACTCATGCTTTATGCATTCTCATGAGAAAGCATATGTAGCTTCTGATATCAAACTGCATGTGCCCCTGTCCAGAAGAGAGACCTTCCCGCGACTACATCTTTTCCTTTTGATTTATAAGTGTAGTCTTTCGTTTCCCAAATACTAAATTCAGATGTTATCTTTTCTCAGAAGGAAACGTGCAAAGTGTACTCATTGAAGCATTTATGCAGCTCCTCCTTGTTCATGTATGATGTATCATGGAGTAGTTATAGACAGCTAAGAAGATTAGATATGAATATAAAAAGTGTTCTGCTGTTTCTAATTAGTCCTTTCCTTGTGTGTTAATTGGTCCTTTTAAGGATATTGCCTTCTATTTTTATCGAGAAGATCATTTAATCAGTGTATATGTTCCTAGGAACTTGACTGAGCTCGACATTCCAGACAGCGTAACAGAGGATGTTGGTGGAGGTTGGTTGAGCTGCTTCCCTGAGAACTTTGGCTCACTTGAAGTACTAAACTTTGCTGGTCTCAACAGTGAGGTCGATTTTGATGACCTAGAGAGACTTGTTTGTCGGTGCAACTCGTTAAGGGTTCTGAAGGTGAATGAGAGTATTACCTTGGACCAATTGCAACGGTTGCTTGTGCATGCTCCTCAAATATTGGGGCTCGGCACTGGCTCCTTCCTGCAAGAACTTACGCCTCGCCAATATGAAGAGATTGAAACTGCATTCCGTAATTGTAAAAATCTCCAAATTCTTTCGGGTTTATGGGAAGCAGCTTCCCTCTATCTCCCTGTTCTTTATGGAGCTTGTGCCGGCCTCACTTTCTTGAATTTGAGTGAAGCGCCCATCCAGAGTGGTGAATTCGCAAAGCTTCTATCTCACTGCCCTAATTTACGACGTCTTTGGGTAAGCTCTGATAATTGATCTGGCTACTAGCTTCAGTTGTGGAGAAATTGATCAACATGAAATATGGAGTGAAAGAAAACACACCATTCTCACAAAATCTCTAGTATACTTTTAGAGTAACACTTAGGTGCACCAATTGCACTGTGCAACCGCTGCACAACTAATATTGTTTATCATTTGTTCAGTAAAAATAACCAATACTGTTCAATGAAAAAAGCTAATGCTGACTAACTAGTACTCCCTCCGTCCCAATTTTGTTTACCCAAAAGCCCCAAAAAGGAAGGTTTTTTTTTGTTTACCCATTTCCTAAAATGGCAAAAAACAACACGACTTTTTCAAATTCAACCTTCAAAAAGCTACTTTATACTAAAAAATATTAATAAACAATTCCTAAAAAGTTACTTTATACTCAAAAGTATTAATAAACAACTATTTTCTTAATAACCGTGCCATTTAGAAATGGGTAATCTAAATTGGAACGGAGGTAGTACTACCTTTTAGTAAAGCAACTAATACCATTTAAAAATGTAGTTGAGTTGCACAGTGCAATTGTGCATAGAAGTATTTGCCCTTTTAATGTCTTATCTTTCTATCTGAAGTTGTTATATTCGTATATAGGTGGTTGATACAGTTGAAGATAAGGGACTTGAGGCGGTTGGTTACAGCTGTCCCTTGCTTGAAGAACTCCGAGTCTTCCCTGCTGATCCTTATGACAGACACCATCGTGATGGGGTGACCGAGTCGGGTTTCTTGGCAGTCTCTCATGGCTGCCGCAGACTCCATTACGTTCTCTACTTCTGTCGTAGGATGACTAATGCAGCTGTTGCTACCATAGTTCAGAATTGCCCTGATTTTACCCACTTTCGTCTTTGCATTATGACACCTGGCCAGCCTGATTACCTCACTAATGAACCCATGGATGAGGCCTTCGGTGCTGTGGCTAAAACCTGCACTAAACTGAAAAGGCTCTCAGTTTCGGGCCTTCTAACTGATCTCACATTTGATTATATTGGCAAATATGCCAAAAATCTCGAGACACTGTCTGTAGCTTTTGCTGGGAGAACTGACAGGGCGATGCAGAATGTTCTGGAAGGTTGTCCTAAGCTTAGGAAGCTTGAGATAAGGGATTGTCCCTTTGGAAACGCTGCTTTACTCTCTGGTCGAGATAAGTATGAAATGATGCGATCATTATGGATGTCATCGTGTAATGTAACAGTGAAGGGATGCAGGCAACTTGCAAGCGAGATGCCAAGATTGAACGTTGAGGTTATCAGAGAAGAGGGCAGTGATGAAAATCAAGCTGATAAAGTTTATGTCTATCGTTCAGTTGCTGGGCCAAGAAAGGACGCCCCACCATTTGTTCTCACACTTTGACGATGAAGGAAAATAATTCATGGTTCGTGTTACTAGTACTCCCCCTTTTAAGTTTCTAGTAACTTCTTGAATGATCTTACTGTTTCGCTTGCAGGACAGTTATCCTATATGTAAAGCGTTTGCAGAAAGATACTCTCTACGGAAATGGAGCTTCAGTAAAGTATAAACGAGAGAGGTGCATATATTTATGTCGATGAAGAACAGATGTGAATTGGTAATCAAAGCCTTAATCATAGCACATCTCCTTTATCAATTCTTCGATAGAAATGACAGGAGATCAAAGATACTCTAGCACGTTTGTTTCGTACAAGAGAAGATCTCCCTCCCCAGTTTGATTATTCCTATCTTGTATTATTGTATTGTTAGTGGTTTAAGTATGCAAGAACGATTAACAGTCTTGATCAGGAGATGCATTCGCGGTGAGTTTCAGCTTGTCTGCAAACTCTTGTCTTAAAGATGATTACCAGAAGTTGAGAGTTTGTATTCAGGTTGGAACCTGGTGTAGTTATTTATGTTGTTAATTAGAGAATGCTTCCAGTTTTAACTTCATTTCTGAAAGTCTCTCAGATGTTGACTAATCTGGATTCAAGATAATCAGGTAATGTTGTTTAGGTTAATGTTTACTGTGTTATTTGTCTTTAATCATCATCTTGATTAGGGGGTTTGCATTTATTGCTTCTGTACATGCACAAGTATTTGAGGATGAATGTTTTAACATAGAACATTAAGGTAATATCCTAGCAATAATTTTGTGGGCAGTTCGATTTCAGATTTTTTCAGTTAGGCAGAAAAGGTTTTCGTTTAATTGTTTCATTTTATACAAAATGGTTTTTTTTTTTTAATTTTTTTAAAAATATATTACTACATCAATATTAATGCAAATTTATTTTATTTTTTCTAACAAAAATATTCTTAATAAGTTGTATTTATTGTAATCTATATCTATATATATTTAATATGTGTAGAAGAGTTTTTGATATTATAATTAATATGTGTGAATGAATAAAATGAGATGGATAATAAGAAACAAATGAAATATTAAGTTTCCTATCCAAATAAGATATATATCAATTTAGATGCTAAATATAGTTTGGATGTATAATATTCTATCGAAATATTAAATTTACAAACAGTTAATTAATGATTTAATATCAAATTAGGTATGTCATAATTTAGTACGCGTTTATGCAGTTAGCGCCATTAGTTCTAATGTTATTAAATTTTTCCTCATTTTAGACTAAACTTATTCTACACTCAAAGTTGTTTGATTATTTAAATAATAATAAAATCAGTAAATTCTCGTGCTTCCATTTTTGGTACCTAACAGTCGCAACCATCAAACAACTAAAAATCACCTATATACTCGCATGGTATTCATGAATCAACCAAATAATAGGAAAATATTAATTAATTATTTCCTATTTTAGATTAACAACTTATGCGAATTAATTTGAAGCGTTGGAAATTATTTTAGCATTAATATTAGTTCCATAAATTGGTATACAGACATTATAACGTCCCGTTTAACCTTCTTTGAACACCAATACATTAAGACATGTATAAGGCTGGTCTGTATAAGGTCCCTTAGGGTCTGTATACAGACATTATAAAGCTGATACCAAAAGCAGAAAGGAAGGATCACATGGTTATGATGGGGGGTAAAGATATAAACGCCCAAAGTTGCATTGAAAGCACCATTTCCTCTTTAATCCTTTTCTTTCGCCTAACTAAGAGGGGGCCCAAACTATGTAATAAGTGCATGTTCTTACGGCTATAATCAAATTAAGTAATTCGGTATTTATGAATTTGAATTCGATATATATATATTAAGCAAGTTTGAATATATATACTTTTATATTAAGCATAGTTTGAAGATTAACTTGAGTTCGATAAATTAAAAATGATTAAAGCTCGTTCAAGCTTTTTAATTTAACTAGATAATAGTGTGGTTGACATGTATATTATTAATTAATTAATAAAATATAATTTGAGATAAGTTTTAAAATGATGACAAGGGGACGTGTTGGGTTATGCACATAAAATTATCTATGCTATTTTTAGTGTTCATATCCTGAATATATGACATGTGAAATGTTTACAAATATTTAACAAATTACCATAATTTTGGATTCATGTATTAAAAATTTAGCAATGGAATAACACAATTAAATGATTCAAAAGAATTGAACTGCGGGTTATGAATTGGCAAATGTGACCTGATTTTCCTTGATAAGTCCTATATCTTTGTACCTTATTATTAATTATAGTCATTAATCATATGCACTAATTGTCAAGATAAAGGGTGGCTATTTATGAAGCCTTAGTTTTCCTGTGATGTAACATTCTTGTAGAGTTCTTGATAAATACGAAATAAGTTTTATTTCCAAAAGAAGAAAAAAGAATGCATGTATTACTCCATACTTCTATATGAAATGAAATTATTATTATTTTCATCAGACAAAAGGATAATTTATTCCCAAAAATCCACCGAGTATTCCCCAAAATCCGCTAAGTTTAAGGAATGCCAGGGAGAAAGTACAAATTACAAAAGAGTGTTTAGATCTTTAGAATCGAACTAAAATTGTCTAGGCAAGCATTTAAAGAAAAATAATAAAACACAACTTTCTTCACCACTAATCAACTTCCCAGTCTTCATTTGATTTCTTTCATCATCTTCTCCAAGTTCAACGCTCTCGAAGATAAATTTATTTCTATCCTTCCATTTTCTTAGAAATTGTCAAGATAAATTACTATAACCACATTTGCTTAAAATTATTGCTTGAGAAAGGCGTAGGGGCCGGCAATTGTTCATCTAAAAAGATGGAAAACCATGGTCCACAATCATTCATTGCATATCCTTTCATAGATCCAAGAACTGGATCTCAAATTTCCTAATGGGCCACCAGTCCTCATAACTGCCCTAGCCATTTAATAAGGCTCAATCCACACTCATTTCAACATACCTTAAAACAATAGTCTAGTATTTTATTTTATCCTGAATATTATTGTAAATTCCATATCCAACACATGAAAATGTGAAGATATTTTAATCTCAATTTATGATCATATCATTATGAAGCTCAATTTCACGAAGAGCATATATAGAGTGAAAATATATGAATTACTGAAAGATATTAGTTGTTTTCACTAAAGAGTATTATTTATTTTCACTGAACAACATTAATTATTTACGTTAAAGAATCTTAGTTTGTTTTTAGTAAACAACTAATACCTTTCATGAAAACAATTAATACCTTTCAATGAAAACAACTAATACCCTCCAATTGTTCATGCATAAATCATTTTCACTCTATACTTTGTTTTTCACGGAATGGAATCTGCAATACCATCTCACAATTTTTTTTTTAATGTTCAAACGACGGTAAAAACTTGGGCACGTGCATAATTTGAGGCTTTGAAACTACATGTACCAGGTGAAAATCAACAAAGAGAAGAGTGAGGCAGATAAGCTATCACATTCTTCATCGTAAATGAGGGAATGATGCAAAAAACAGTGATGGCCATCATTCACATGCTCATCTGGGTTCATGACATTCCCATGTGCAATAATACCCATAAAAGAATATCCCCTTCTCTCATTATACATTTCGTACTTTCACTCTATTATGAAGTCATGACAATTCGTTTTGTGTCAGTTTACAATGATGCCATAATGCATCTCTTCATTGAAACTCTTCACAATTTTCATTGTATTATTTTCTAATGGTAAGGCATTGTATGATTTTTCAGAAATTCAAGACTAATTGAGCACACAAAAAAAAAAAAAAAAACTGTATAGGGACATTGAAATAAAAGTTAAGTTTACAACAACCTAAATATCATTAATAGAAGAGGACAGTTTTATTAAACTCTATTTATGTTACGAAGTAAACAAGAAAAGAAAATCTATAACCCTTATGCCTTTAAATGTGTGACAATCAACACAGAAGCAACTATGTTTAGATTTACAAAACAATAATAACCTCGAAAAACAATCAAGAATGCCAGAATCCATGCAAAATGCTGCTTAATCTATTGGAAGTTAACTTTCTCACAATCTTTTTAGCATCAGACACTTCAGCTTCTGCTAGCTTTTCGATGTTTTTCAAGTAGCCCGAACTGGCTATCTTCTTTCTTGCACTATTGCTACTTGTCAATGACATCAATATAGAAAGCAAGAGCTTTTTGTTACCTGCATTGGCCTTTCCGGGGTCGAGCATTTGCAGCAGCAATCGGACGTTCTGATCATTCTGCACGAATTTCTTTCGGTTTTTAGGCAGTAGGATCATGCTAGATATTGTTTCTGCTGCAATTTCTCGGATTTCAATGGATGCTGAGTCGAGAAATTTAACAAGAACGGGCGTAAATCCTGCGTCCCCCATTACTTTCTTGCCTTCCTCTGATGTTCCAGACAACCAAAATGATGCCTTTAGTGCCAATTCTTGGACAGAAACCTCACCATATCGTAGAAAGTAAAGTATATGGTCCATAAACCCATAATTTATCAGCAAATTCAATGAATTCTCAGATGAACAGCATATGTTCACAATTCCTCTGAAAGCCATGTCTCTGGTTTTCAAAGAGAACGACGATTTTGGGTCCAAGATTCGCACTAATGCTCGAATCCCTCCATCTTGAATGATCATTTCCCTGATGGATAAATCTCCAGAAGCCATGGTTTGAAGTAAATCAAGTGAGCTTATCTTGATCACCTCATCTTTAGACCTTGCAAGATCAACAAACAGAGAAATTGCCCCTTCTTCAACCACAAACCTCTTAATTTCCGAAACCCCAACAAGATTTTTCAACACCCTACAAGCTAAAGCGATCAGTTCACCATCTCCGCCGCTCTTTCCACAAATATTCAAGAGGGCAGTCACTCCACCGTGAGCGGAAACCGACCAGGCATTGTCTGAATTCTCCGTGATTTTCATCAAACACTTGGCGGACATGTCTTTACTCTTTCCACTCCCAAATTCAAGAACCCTAATCAAAGGAGCAATTACCCCAGCATTGATCAACACACTCTTGTAACACTGAAACCCCGCAATCATAGAGACTGATTTCGCAGCCTCTTCCTGAATTTCACCATCTTTAAAATCAAGAAAATTCACAAGAAAGGCGATAACGTTATCAAGCTCTAGGGCAATCTTCATACACCTTTCATCTTCTAGAACGACGTCGTTAAAAGCAATTAGCGCTTGTTTCTTCATATCAGTACTCCCAATGTTGAACCTAGACAACAAATCAACAACATAAAATCTCAAATCATCCCTCGAGGACGAAAAACTGGGCCTCGACACCACAATCGCGTCGCTTTGCGAAAGCAATCCCACAGCGTAAATATCGGAAATGTTCTTAATATGAGCGTCTAATTTCGCACACACAATATCGAGATCGCTCTGCATTAGAAGCTTCCCTGAGTAGGAAAGCTCCAAACATTGCTTCGCAAGGGCGTCGCATTTATGGAGAGTGGCTAAAACTGAATCAAACGAAAAAGTGTCGGTGTTTTTAGAGTTTTTAATGGCGGTTAGGTTGGAGAAAAGCTCTTCGACTCTATTTCTAATGGATTGCCATTTTGCAGAGAAGACTTTGATTGAATGGGAAACTGAGATTAATGAAGAAGTTATTGCGATAGCCTCGTGTAATTTAGTGGTTTCTGTGGATGGTTGATCATCTTGGCTCATTTTCTGTAAATTTTTCAGTGTTGTGGAAAAGTCATTCGAATTTGGGTTTTGGGAGTGAAGGAAGAAGATTGAATGTTCATGATGTTATGATGATACTAAAGACTAGGCCTACGTAGTGCTGATCTTAAGCGTGTGTAACAGAATTGTTCATCTTTAGAAAATGACGGGGAATATTATACTGCCACTCAACTGCTAAACTTGGAGGGTATCTTGTCTATAGTAGCCAATTGGCACTTGAAAATTTCCTTCCTTACTTTCTTCTATATTTTTATTCTCTCTCTCCCCAAGTAATAGGCATATATTTGTCCTATGATTCAATAGGGCATTTGCATGTTCATATAAAAAAATAAAAAAAAAGCAGTTAGTATTTGACGAATTTTACTCACATGTATAATATGATGGCAAGTTACCTAAGAAATGTGATGGCAAGGTACCTAAGAAATGTGATGGCAAGTTTTCCTAAGAAATGTGATGGTTAGACTATTATCTTTTATTAATACACTCCACACAAATGTTCGAAAACAAAAAATCAAAACAATGGACAATTTTTAGAAAAAAGTTTAAACAAATTAGCAAAATAAAAAAACCAAACAAATATATTTTCCAAAATTTGTTAAGTTTTTCAGAACATTTTTTGTTTTGTTTTGTAAAGTGTAATAGCAAAAGAGGAGATGTATTTAATCTGGCTATACTGTATATGATATGTGCACTTAACATCCTACGTGAATTATGTTTTGAAGCAAAGTAATGTGTATATGGTAAAATTAAGACTACGGTTATTTGCACTAGCCTCTGTGTTAAATACACTATTTATTTTTTCGAAAATTTGTAACATTTTCGAAAAAAAAAACCCGAAAATATTCATAAAATTCGAAAAAAAAATTCAAAATATTGTGCATTACATTATGTTCGGAAAAAATGTTCGAAAAAATGAAAAAAATTCGAAAAATAATTTCGAACAAAAAATAGTGTATTCATCCGGTTAGTGTCTTTAACATAGAGGCTAGTGCAAATAACCTGGGCCTAAAATTAATTACTATGAGATGGGCTGGACTGGCCAGTAGAGAACACGAGTTGACTAGGCCCAATCCCTAACACAATTTACCTTAGGGGCCCGGTTAAATACCCCTCTATCTTTAATACATACAACCCCCTTCATTCTTTTTTTATTATAATATATTTATTAAATTACTTATATGCCCATACTAATACCCTAACTGTTACGAATCATTCACCCCAACCCCCCTTTCCAGCTGTTCCTCTTCAGGCCAAAAGATTTAAAAAAGCATTTCTCACGCTTTGTTAAGAAAGCCAAACCCTCGTTACCCTCATTTTTTTCCAATTTCTCATCGGAGATCAAGAAATAGACAAAGGGATCGTCGATTAAGAACGCGCAGGTCTTCGCACGCACTGTGTGCGTGAATGTGGCATGGAATGACGGCGTTTTCTCCAGGTATTTTGCCGCAATTGCGCCCAGGACGGCGTCTTTGGACGGTGGGCGTCCGCGTTGCAGGTGGAAGGCTGTGGGCGAGCTATGGGAGATAGGAGCGGCGGATGTAAAAGCATTTTTATTCTTTTTTTTTTCTATAAACTGTTTTTCTTTTTTAAATTTTTTGTGAGATTTTTTTTTTTCATATAAATCGTCTTCTTTCATGGATGGATGAGAATTGAGAACTATAGAACGTGGGTGTATTTGATGGCGGAAGGATATCTTAGAAAAAGGGCAGTATTGAAAGTTCAGGTGGAGTGAATTTACTAATAGAATAATTATTAGTTGGGTAAACTAATAAAGAGGTGTATGTATTAAAGATGGAGGGGTATTTAACCGGACCCCTTAGAAAAAGGGCAGTATTGAAAGTTCAGGTGGAGTGAATTTACTAATAGAATAATTATTAGTTGGGTAAACTAATAAAGAGGTGTATGTATTAAAGATGAAGGGGTATTTAACCGGACCCCTTAGAAAAAGGGCAGTATTGAAAGTTCAGGTGGAGTGAATTTACTAATAGAATAATTATTAGTTGGGTAAACTAATAAAGAGGTGTATGTATTAAAGATGGAGGGGTATTTAACCGGACCCCTTAGAAAAAGGGCAGTATTGAAAGTTCAGGTGGAGTGAATTTACTAATAGAATAATTATTAGTTGGGTAAACTAATAAAGAGGTGTATGTATTAAAGATGGAGGGGTATTTAACCGGACCCTTACCTCAGTAGGACCATAAAAGATAGGCCTGATCCGATGTACTCATACTAAAAAAGTCCAAAAATAAAGTTGCAAGGCCCAATCCCTAACATAACTAAATTATGTTCAGGACCATAAAAGATAGGCCTGATCCGATGTACTCATACTAAAAAAGTCCAAAAATAAAGTTGCAAGGCCCAATCCCTAACATAACTAAATTATGTTCTTACAAAAACAAGCAGGACATCTAAAGCGCCGTCTGTGGGAATCGAACCCACGACCACATGGTTAAAAGCCATGCGCTCTACCAGCTGAGCTAAGACGGCATATTTAAATTTTTCTTATCATTCTAATATATCACCTAGCAAATACCCAATTCATGGAGGAATGAAGGAAACAGAAATTAGCCCAAAAAATTAAAGCGCCGTCTGTGGGAATCGAACCCACGACCACATGGTTAAAAGCCATGCGCTCTACCAGCTGAGCTAAGACGGCTAGTTGAGAAACCGCCGCGTTGACACATATTTTTTAACAATATTATTTGAACAATTCCTCGTTCAACGATAATTCACATTTCCTTTTTCTATTTTCATCTCTCACAGAAATTCGCTTCTCCTATGCGACACAACCCTAGGTGCAAGCTCGCTAATCCATCAAATTTGCCAAAACGGCATCCTGAATCCTGATTATTCCTGAAGAAGGCTGAGGATTTCCCATCGATCCAATATGCTGAGAGTAGCTGGGAGGAGGCTCCATTCTCTCGCATGGCGCTCTGGCCACACTTCCTCGCCCGCATTTGTATCGAGGAATCCATTCGCCGCCGTCGATTCACCATCAGATGACCGCGCCGTTTCCTCACCTACGGATTCATTTTCCCTCATGAACTCATTTCCCAATCACATCAGAGGTTCGTTTTTTTTTTTTTTTTTTATCAATCGCGGTAATTTGTCAAGATCAAAATGGTTAGGGATTAGATATTGAATTTCAATGACACGAATGGATTAGATATTGAATTTCAATGGCACGAAGGGATTACATGTGGTATCCTGTTGCTTTTTCGGATGACATAAGCTGCTCTTTGTATAGGAATCGAAAACGATATTCCTATATAGATTGTGTTGTTGATTTAATTGCTCTCTATGTTTTGGGTTCATTGCGTGCGTGCCTTTTCAGTTTATGTGGCATTTGATCTAAATATTACTTCTTTGTGTATTGAAGCGTTTAAGTCTTGATTCTATTTAGTATGGGAGTCTAGTTATGATATTCATGCCATTTGTGTTCACTGGCATGGTCAATCTCACTGAGGGTCATCACAGGCTTGTGGGTGATATCCTTTGCCCCTTCCTTCATGCACCTGTTTTAGTGGGCGAAATTTCCTGGTCTTTGGGTTGGAGTTGTTTTTCCAGACAGTTTCTTTTCATCCTTTTTTTTTTCTGTACTGTGTGAAGTTTTTTTGATCGAGCAAATGATGACTCTAGCCCATGACCTTACGGCATAAATAGTGAGGCTCTATCCACCTGAGCTATTCCACTTTGTCTCTGCATACTGCGTGAAGTACCATAATGCATCTGTAAAAATAACCTCCTTTACTGGTGAGAAATGATAGGACATATACATATTTTAGACTAAAAGAAAAAAATCTACACTATCCTTTGGATATGATCTTTGAAATGGTATCAGAAAAAGAGGATAAATGTTTTAGAAAATATACTCAAGTCCTGGGTTGTGTGGGACAAAAAGACTTGTTGACTGAAATAAATTTATGATGAACACTAAATAATCTTGTTTTAAGCTCTGTATCTCACCTGTAGTGCATCTTATGATGAAGAAGTTAACAATCATTACAGTTGGGGTTTCAGGATATTTTTATTTCTAAATGTTGGCTGGACTAACTTCCACTGGTGATGGAGGTCTCCATAATGCGATTGAAATTGTTTTTTTTTGGTGAATAAGTACCGTGATGGATTAGGTTTTTTTAGGTTTCTGAAGGATGTCACCAATTTACTCTGAGCTTCCACTATTAGGAGGCGCTTGTTTCTAATTTTTCAACAGGAATGAGAATCAAAATCTCTTTTCCCTCTCCATCCTTGGATATGTTGAATGAATGATTTTCTCAATAGTGATTACATCACTAGTGTAATAGTGTTAAAAAGTTAAAAAGTTGTTGGATGTGGCATAGAGAAATGATCAAGGACGATGATTATAAGAATGGAGGAAGGTAATCAAATGAGGTAATGATTACCTTATTTAGGAGGGAAAATATTGTTGTATATAATTACCTTATTGATGTCGTTTTGCTCATCATATTATCTGAATGCTTCAGTCTAAAAGCTTAACAACACACTTTTTCTTTAGCCTTTGAGTTCTCTTCAGTGCTCTTGATTTTCTATTTCAATAGTCATTCCTTTTTGTCTTATGTTACTCCATATTTCTTCTCATTAAATTCTTTCGGCACGTACTACACATGTGATTGCACCATCATAGCTAAAGTTTATTTATAGAGAGAGCTCAACTATATGTATTAGTAACAACGTCATGTGGTATGCAATTTGGTTTTGTTACAGATTATTACTAAATTGTCAGTTAATCTTCACGTATCAGTGGGTTCTATCTGCACATTCATCTTAAAACACACATTTAGGTGCTGTCCTTATCTCCTCTTTGTTGTGTTTGGATTTAAGAAATGTCTGATGCTCTCCCATCTTAACCCTGATTTCTCATTGAATTGCTGGTCTTTTCTGCTGTAAAAGCCGAGTTATGTAGTGTATGCTAATATTTTCAGCAATCCCTTTCAGCTCATACCTAATTGAGGTGGCTATGATATCTACCATTTGGCTAAATTTTGCAGGGTTTTCATCTAATGCTGTGGTGCATGGACAAGTCATCGATCTGATACCAGATATCCCAGCTACAGTGGCAGCAATTAAGAATCCCAGTTCAAAGATTGTCTACGATGAACACAACCACGAGCGATATCCCCCCGGTGATCCAAGCAAACGTGCTTTTGCCTACTTCGTTTTGACGGGAGGCAGGTTCGTATATGCATCGTTGGCCCGTCTCCTGGTACTAAAACTTGTCTTGAGCATGTCTGCCAGTAAAGATGTCCTTGCTCTTGCTTCACTTGAGGTAGATCTATCTAGCATTGAACCTGGAACAACTGTTACTGTGAAGTGGCGTGGGAAGCCAGTCTTCATAAGGCGTCGTACTGAAGATGATATCAAGTTGGCCAACAGCATTGATGTTGCCTCCCTCCGTGATCCAGAAGAGGATGCTATTAGGGTTAAGAATCCGGAGTGGCTCGTTGTTATTGGGGTGTGCACCCATCTGGGATGCATTCCTTTGCCAAATGCAGGTGATTTTGGTGGTTGGTTCTGCCCGTGCCATGGCTCTCATTATGACATATCTGGTAGGATTCGCAAAGGTCCTGCACCGTTCAATCTGGAGGTTCCTACTTACTCCTTCTTGGAGGAGAACAAGTTATTGATTGGTTGAGGAGTTATTTTGTTAGGAATCTCATAAACAAAACCTGGAGAAGCCAGAACCTAGGGAGCTTTTAACTTTTTTGTAATTTGTAATGTTGTCTTCTAAGGTTGTTTTTTCACGTTAGACTTTAAGGGCCATGAAAAGGGCTTGGGTTTTTTAATAATGGAGGATTCTTAAAGAGTTGGTCGTAAGATCTGTAGAATAAAAACCCTGTTGTGGCGTTCCCTTATTTTTCATTCGAAACTTTTGCTTGTTTAACACAATATACACATTAACATTATGTCCATGCCTCTGACTAAATTCTGGAAATTTTATGCAAGGAAACACACAATTAAGTATTGCTCTTTTGGAGTAAGGATCTCATATGGTGTAGAAAGCCGCGAATCTTCAGAAATGTAGCAGCATGTGAGAAACAATACATTATGCTACCTATGAAATATAATAATCTCTTATAAAAGTAGCATTATGATAACAGAGGCCTCAGCACTCCTGAATCGGAACTAACTTTAGTGGTCCTCCGTAAGTAGTAGGGAGTTGACTCTTATCAATATCTTGGAGTAGGGTTGCTTCCACTTTGCTCTTCTCCACAAAAACAATCTGCAGTGTGATAACCATAAATTCTAATGTGTTGAGATGTTTTCGTGGGAGAATTTGGAATGAAAAATGTTTTCAAATAATGCGAACAGCCTTATAGCGTAAGAAAATGGACCTTTTTGCTGGTGTTTTTGTCAATGAAAGGGTAAACCATCTTCCATGCAGTCATGAATATATAAGGCACATTGACCATAAACAACTTGCCCAGCCTCTCAGGGTAGCAATCCTGTCACAAAATCGACGAAACTTATAGTCTGATGTTGTACTAGGTATGTAGTTGTCATGATGCACGAATGTAAGAATGAAGTCCTTACCTGCAGAATAGATAGAGCAGCAAGATATCCACGGATGTCACTGTTAGTATAACCCCATCCTTCAACGTCTGCTATGGAAGTGAACTTCTCATGTCCACTCGGCATTCTGAAATAAACAGTGTTGGAGAATGAGGCTAAATGAGGTGATGCCATTCAATTGGAAAATAAATTTCGTTATTTTTCTTGGAGCAGAAAAACAGAAAATAAAGATGTAGATCATCAGTAAATATCTTTGCATGAGAGGAAAAGTGCAGGTTATAGAATGAGGACTGTAGTGCAACCAACATTACCTTTCACAAATTTTATCCAAGGTGAATGTAACATAACCTGTGACAAAAATGAGGAAATAATAATAAGTGTAACAGTATACTTAATCAAATGCAACAATGAATACACATAGTGGTGATGGAAGATAACAGCATACTTAATTAAATGCACTAATGAATTTGATTTTAGTGAGGAAACCTCACTGAAAATAGAAATTAACTTTCATACCAAATGGTACAGTTTGATTTAATCATTTATGGCTTTCTAATTTAGGCCAAGATACATAACCTAAAAAGTCATATGATTGAAAACAAGAAGCATATTACTCAAAGAAAAGCAGAACCTCGATAAAAAGCACAGCGCTCAAAGAAAAGCAGAACCTAGATTAATCCTTTTTTAGAAAGTCCAAAGAATTGGTTTAAATTTCTGCATGTTATTTCTTACGCTTAAACTCTTCAACGGTTGTGGGCTTATGCTTGGCAGCAAAGACAACGACAATAGGGCGTCCATGCTTATCATATCCTTGCATAAATAACTTGTCATGGGCAATATTATCAGAAATTTCCGCTGGAGATATGAAACCATTTGGAACAAATTCTCTCCTCCATTTTAGATACTTCAAAAACATAGCTGACGCCTTTTCAACGTCTAGATCACGAGCTCGGAGAAACCTCCGGACCATCAAGTCATCCACATCCTGCAACCCCCCAAAACAAAAATTCATCCAGATGAGTAATCAGTATAGTTCCTATGGACATGGTGGGGGATTTGATCTCAAGATCCCCAAGTAAATGATCAGATAATTAGATATTTGACTATAGTAAGAAGTTAGATCTTCTTCCTTCTTCTTTGACAAACTATTTAGCAGAAACAACAGAGATCATTATTGAGAGACTTCTCCAAGAATTCAATGTGCAGCAACTTCACAAAATTAGCCATAGTCTATTCACTTTTTGCCATCGAATCAAAGTGTTATGGCTAAATAGAATTCAATCAAATTAGTGAGGTTGTTAAACGGCAAAAGCATTATCCATCTAGCAATGTACTTAAACATGCTTATATCTCGTTAAAGGTCATTGAAGCAAGTAAAGCATCAATATCCAAAGGGGAAATACTGATGTGCAAATTCTTTGGCCTTTCCTAATCGAGGAAACACTTTAATCCTCAGATCATTTCGAGTCTTAGAATCTATTGCAAATATTTTCATTCTCCGGATCACTGGTCGTACCGCCGAATGAAATCAAACCAACACAATTCAACAAAAGAAAACACAAATCTGACCGAGAGATGAAATTATTCGCCAAATTTGAATTGCGTTTAAAATAACGGAGAAATTAAATTAGCAAACAATTGACATGTGGTGTAGTGTGAATCGAATATGAAGAAGATCAAAGGTGACCTTGACAGAGGGATCTTCCTTTTGGACAACGGCCTTCATGATTTCAATTTTTTTCCGCTCAATTTCTTCTCTGTTTTCAGAATTGACCTTCTCTTCTTTAACATCTTCCGTCCCTGAGGATGTTAGAGACTGAAATTTCTGCCGCAAATACGAAGTCATACCTTGATTTCTCTCTCTAAGCAGCAACGAAGAGTGAGAAATCCTTGGTAGAGTCTCAGAGTCGCGGGAGCAATAAATGAAGATAGAGGTCTTAGTTGGTGTAGGTTGTGCCAAATTTTGGTGTGGGTTTTATTCTTCAATTTGGAAATCGTTTCGAATTACGCTCGATGCTCCATTGTTGACACCCAAACCAGAAATATTAAAATTACGCCTCATTTTCCTGGTTTATTTTCTTTTTCATATTTCTGGCAAAGTTTTATATCCATTATCATCTTCTTTATTAGTGAAAGTGATATGTAGTTATCAGTTACATTTAATAAATGAAACGAGCAGAGCACAAAAATATGGTCGAGATTTTAACAGCTATGGACAGCCAATGGACAAGTAATATCAAACTATTAATTCATTTAATAAATGAAGGTATTTTCCACACCCATATTTAAAATAAATATATCAAAATGTCACTTTCCAATTTTCATTTTCAAATTGTTATTCAATAAATTTTTCTTTCGAAAATGTCATGCGCGATCTTGTGTAATCTTTTTCGATGACATTAAAAAAAAAATATGGACAGTACTTTTAAAGATGAAATATTAAAAAAATTTCCACTTTTATTTTCGGGGTTGTCAACAAACTTATTTTTATTCCTTAAAATAACATTCATAAATAGATAAGTCCCACAATACCTCCACTTTATTTATTTTTGGGGAAGTTAACATTTAGTACAATCTTAAAGCATAAATTGTAAAATAGAGGGCAAGAAATCCCAAAAATCAAATTCATACAAGTTGGTGGTCCCCACCATTAACCAAAACAACAAGTTCATACAATTTGGTGGGACCATATTCAAATCTGATTCTTACAAAATCTGACGCACTTTTGACTGATTGACACTTTTTGCACAGTTTCCGTGGTAAAAATTTGACCAATGATATATGTTATTTTCGGTTGTTTGTTAATTTTGAACATAAACATAAATTTTATGAACACAAGTATAAAATAATTTTTGAATATAGATATAAATATTTGAGGATTCAAGCAAATTAAAATTCAAATTCAAAATTAAAATTAAAATCAAAATCAAAATCAAAATCAAAAGCATTCCTTTCATTATTTATTGGATAATTACATATAAAAAATTCTATAAATATTACATATGCAAAATTAAGCATATGAAAGGATAATTCCTTTCATTACAAACCCACAAAAATTATAAAAACAAACTCTCTAAAATTATGAACAAACGCTCTCACAAACGCAAAAAAAAGTATGAACATTCACTAAAAAAGTTTAACAACTGCTAAAATATTATGAACAGAGAGCCTTTTTCGTGTTCAAGACTCCAAAAATCTTCAAATCTTCACACACAACCCCTACGCAAGAATTATGCACCAAAAAATTATGAACAGATTGTCGAAAAAATGTGCACATACGCACAAAATTTATGAAGAATCGTCCAAATATGATGAACAAATGAAAAAAAAAATTGAACAGATGCCCAACTTCTTTATGATGGAGTTTTCAAAAGCCTTTTAAACTTCAAATTTCCAGAAATCTTCATACTTGAATGCCTGAAATCACAAAAAAAATATAAAAATTATATTTGTAGAACCAAAATTCCAAAAAAAAATCTTCAAATAAGAAATAAAACATATATGTAGATCAATCATTATACATACCACATGTGTTGCAAAAGACAACAATTCTAACTCTAAAAATTTATGAGCAAATTCAATTTTAAATTCAACACACTCACCCTGCAAATACACTTAGGGGGTGTTTACTTTGCGCTGGACACATCTGGATGGGGGATGGACTTCCCCCCATCCCAGTCACTTTTTGGATTTGCACATCTCATCCTCCATCCAAATACACATTCACCCCAATTATATGCCTACACCCCTAAATCTATCACTTCACAATTTTTTCTTACACCAACTCATCCTCTCTCCTACTTTTCTTACACCAACTCATCCTCTCTCCTACTTTTCTTACACCAACTCATCCTCTCTCCTACTTTTCTTACATCAACTCATTATCTCTCCTACTTTTCTTACACCTAATCATTATTTCTCCTACTTTTCTTACACCAAATCATTATTCCACTAACTAACAATAATAAAATAATACATCATCATCATTAAAAAATATTGATTTGACATAAAGCTCCATCCACCCCCACCACATCCAACACAAAGTAAACACAAATTTACTATTCACAGGATTGCTCCATCCACTTTTTTTCTCCATCCGGATGTGCTCCATCCACCTCCATCCCTAAGGGGGTGTTTACTTTGCGCTGGACACATCCGGATGGGGGATGGATTTCCCCCCATCCCAGCCACTTTTCGGATTTGCACATCTCATCCTCCATCCAAATACACATCCACCCCTATTATACACCTACACCCCTAAAACTATCACATCACAACTTTTTCTTACACAAATTCATCATCTCTCCTACTTTTCTTATATCTAATTATTATTTCACTAACTAACAATAATAAAATAATATTTTATCTTCCACATTAATTATATATATAATTTATCTATTTTTCCACTTATTCTATGCACCATATTTTGTCTCCTCCTTAAAAATTATTTTATGATTTTATATATTAATAAAAAAAATTCTCGCTTAGACACGAAAAATAGTAAGTGTGAAGCGTCCTTTGAAACGGAGAGAGTTATATTTTTTTAACTTAAAATATTAATTCGGACAATTATTTATAAAAAATAAAATTTGTTTATTGATTGTTATGCCAATGCTTTTATAGTTACATTCGAATATTTTAAAATTATATGAAAGATATATAATTTTACAAAACATGCATATATTCTCTCTAATTTAATAACCGTATCCATTTTTCATTAAGAACTCTGTTGATGACCTTTTTATGATCAAGATGATTAGTGGCTGTTTTTGCTAAGGAAGATCATCAAACAAGAACTAAGATCATGGGATTTAGCTAAGTAATACTCAAGAAATAATTTTGCAAGAGTTTGGCTATTTTTCTTGAATTGCTCTCCCCTTTTTCATGTACATGAAGGGAGTATTTATAGACATACAAAGAGGCCATGTGTCACCATCTTGGTGGCTTAACCATTGGATCTTTGCCAAGTGTTAGGACACTTATACAACATCTACACTATTGCTCATTGGATGGATGCCAAGTGTTAAGACACTTGGACCATATCTAAGCTAGTGACTCTTGGAGTTCCCAATGTTGTACTTGGTCTTTGACACTACTGAGATGCTCTCGATGGTGACCGGTTGCTCGCTTGTACGTCTTTGTTAGATGTCATGGTCCTTTGCATTCCGAGCTGTTCGCTCCTTGCTTGGGATTGTTTTGCAATGTTGCTCGCTCCATTACGAAGTTGTTCGCCCGAATTGATTTTGGTTTGAGCCGCTTGCACAACTGTTCTTTGCAAGTCTGCTCGCCTAAATATCTTGCTTACCATATTAGAGTTGTTTCGCAAAGCTGTTCGCTCTACAAAGCTGCTAGCTCCACAAAGTTGTTAGCTTCTTTCATTTATTATCCTGTTATCAAGTTTAATGATAACTGTTTCGTTTATTAATCACTCCATTGTTCGCCCATCAACAATTGCCCCCTAGCTTGGTCTCATATTGGGTATGGATTGATCAATTGGGACCAAGCTATAATTTCTTCCAAAACTGGGCGAGCATCCGAGCAATTGGGCGAACAAACGAGCATGTGAACTCACGCACACGACCAGCAGCGAACGCCTCTTCGTATCGCGACGGTTGGGCTCCCGAGGCACAAGATGCGAGGCATCGCGTCAGTCACGCGCGTTTCCCCATTTTGCATATAAGGGCCTATAGTTTTTTAGGAAAATTGCACTTTCGTCCCATTTTATCCTTATAAATACGTGACTTCTCTTTCATTTTTTCCTTTCTTCTTTCGATTCTCACACTTCCGCCATTGTCAAGCATTCTGAAGCTTTTTTCCTTTATGATTCTTGCATCCAGATTCCTCTGTATTTGTCTTAGATTTTGATTTCTCGAAGGTAATCTATCTTACATTCCACTTTTTTTATTTTATTTCGTATTTCTTGCAACTGTGACTGTAATTCCGGCCGTGGACCGCCGTAGCGCCGCCGTCTTGTTGATATCATCACCGCCGTGATTCCGTCGTCGGTGTTATCGTAAAACTTCCCAAAATTGGCCAATCTTCCCCGTTATTATTTTTAAATGGAGTTTTCCCCCTCAAGTTCATCCCAATCCGGACCTGGGCGAAACCCGGAAAAACGACCCGTAAAAGTGGTTGCTCCTCGCAGATCTGTTCGCCAGACGTTGGCGAACAAACTGCGTACGTTATAGGTGGATGAAAGTACGGATTCAGATGCGAGCTCCGTTATTCGCTCAGTCGAGATGTTTGCTCTTGATCGCTCAGGCGATCAAGAGGAGGTCTACCCGGTTGCTCGCGATCCCGAAACGTCTTCTGATCTGGGAGAAGATTCTGCGGAAGTGGCCGCGGAGATAGAGGGTTCGATTGATCTTGAGGGCGATCAAGCTGACACTGCTGGCGAGCAGCGAGTTGGCGAGCAGAGAGGTCCTACTCTTACTTGGGAGTTTTTAAGGGAGATCAATTTTCCCATCTCTCAAACTACACCAGAATCTCGGATCCCGGAAGGAATTATTCGTGATGACGAGTGGGCGGACTATTCTGCTCGCTACTCGAAGACCTTTGCCGTTCAATCAAGGGAGATAATGGAGGCACGTGAGAGCGAGTTTGCGGCGAGCAAGGTTGCTAGTGTTGTTATTGAGGACGATCTGGCGAGCATTCGTGCAACATACAAGATTCCTTATGACATTTTTATGTATGTGCCTACGAAAGGAGAGACTGCTGATCGCCCTCCTCCTGGTTGCACGGCGATCAACTTGGATGTGCTCAATACGGGTTTCCCGCTCCCCGTTCATCCGCTCATTGGTCGTTTCTTGTCTGACATGAATCTGGCGATCACTCAAATCACCCCAAATGGTTGGAGTACTCTTCTAGCCTTCATGACTCTTTTTGGTCTTGAGGGTTACAAGAATAAAATAACAACTGCGGAGCTTCTTTATGCCTTAACTATTTCTGAGGACGGTGTTGGCTGGTATTATGTTAAGGCGAAGACCGGAGTGAAGCTTGTTGAAGGTGTCCCCAATAAAATTAAGGGCTGGCATTGTCAATTCTTCTATATTGGTGGAGATTGGCGAGCAACTGAGGGGTTCGCTGGCAGGCAGGCGCGCATCATGTCACCTGAAGGCTTTGGAAAAATCAAACGTAGGGCTGATTTTATCTTGCTAATTCATAAGTAGGACTAATTTTAATCCTCTTCGTTGTTTTGCAGGTCCAAGAATCTTGAAGTGGGGGCATCCCGATCTCAACGACGAATACCTCTTCACGTTAGCCGTCATTTCTCTTCGCGACGCTGCTAGTCGTGATTTGGAACATCTTTCAAAAGCTCATTGCCGCAAGCTTGCTGGTTTGATTACGAGTCCCCACCATCTTGAAGCTCAGGCTGCTATCCCTGAAGGTAATTTTCTTGCTAGCCGATTTTTCTTGCTCGCCCTTTTTTCTTGCTCGCCTAACCCTTGTCTTTTTCTTGATAGATCAACGAGTCACCGTTGCTATCCCGGCTTTGCCTGAATCATATTATCTGCTCGCCAGACGAGTTAAACAAATGGCTGAAGCTTCAAGAAGGAAAATGGACCCTCCCCTTGCCATCATGCACCTCCGAGCAGGGGAGAACCCCTCTGGTCGCCCAGTTGCCGGAGCTGGTCGCCGTAAGCAGGGGGCCAAAGTTTCTTCTTTTCCTCGGGATACAAGGAAGGAGAGAGAGTGTGATCGGGAGAAAGAGAAAAGGAAAGCGCCGCGGGGCGATGATGCTCGCGGCATTCGTACTGATGATCGCGCCTCGAAGCGGTCAAAAACTGTTGGAGAAGCGAGCAACATTGCTCCAAGATCCCCCGCTTCGAAATCCACCTCGCTGGAAGTAGTGGACGAACAGCAGGTGGTCGCCAATTTGGTGACGACTAAGAAAGGGGACAATCCCAAAGATACTTTCTACTTGGGTTGGGATCCCATTAAAATCAAAGAGTGAGTCAATCGTCCCCGACTTGCTTGTTGTTCACTGCCTAACACCATGTTGCTCGCTTACTAACACTTGCTTTTTGTTTGTTAGGTATAACCCAACGCTTTACCCTGGCCGAGGGGCAACATTCCACCATCACTCCGTTGTTAAAAACGCCCCTTCCTCGCTTCGTGACATCCCTGATCTTCCTGTTCGTCGGGTAACTGAAATGGTCCCAAGGGCCTGGACAAAATCGGCGAACACTCTTGTTGCTAACCAATTTGCTAGCGATAATGCTCGTCTGGTGGCGTACAATGCTAGCCATCAGTTGGTCCAGTCTCAAGTGCTGCTCGACCAAGTCATGGAGCTCGAGCGAACAAACCGCGATCTGGGCCGTCGCGTGGAGAAGATGGACGAAGAGAAGACCTCTGCCATCAATGAGTGCAAGGCCGAGCATGCTAAGGAGCTGGCTTTGATGGAGAGGAAAATGGAGGCCTCCTTGGCCGGCGAAAAGAGTGCCTTGGACAAGGCTGAAAAGATGATGCTAGAGGTAAAGTCTTCAGATCTAAGAGCCGAAAGGGCTGAAAAAGAGCGAGCAGACTTAGCTGCTCGTCTGCTCGCTGCCGAAGAGCATATCAAGAGGTTGGAGGAGGAGCGCAAAGGCATGATCGACTATGAAGTCCACGAGCAAGAGGTGTTGGACAAGACCAACTTTGGGTACATCTGTGCCTTTGCGGAATGTTTGAGGTCTGTCCACTTCGCCCACGATCACAATCAAGATATTCGTGGTGCGGTGAAGGCAGACTTCATCGAGTACGTGAAGAATTACCCTCCTGCTCCTGGTTCAACCTTGTTCGTCTCCGATTTAGCCGATCTCGGCTTCCCTCTAGACGTCTTCGGCGAGGAGGTCGACATTGCTGCCCCTACTTATGGTGGCCAGCCTGACCCTGCCCCAGCAGCGACCAACGTGGCAGCCACTGATGAAGTCTTTGAAGGGTTGGCGTCTCTTCCTCTAACTCCTATAGATGGGGCTGAGACAAGTGCCCCGGGCGAGCAGCCTAGTGCCCAGGCGACCAGCGCTGCATACGCTCCTCCTCCTGCTTGAAGACTTAGTTTCTTTTACAATAGGATGTTTTCTTCTTTTTGTGCTTATCAGCTCATCCTTATTGTAAACATATTTTGACTCAATGAAATGAACATCCTTACTAATTTGCAATTTTACGCCTCTTTGTTTGTCTTACTTAGTTGCTCGCCTATTGCTTTTAGCTTATGACTCAGTTTCTAAGTGTTCCTTTTTTCTTAAGGTAAACACTTAGTTAATATTTTAAGTTGGTCGTTTGGTTCTTATAGAACTTGACCTTTAATTGTTTGGGCCACTTTGGTCGCTTGTGGACTTGGCCTTGCATTAATGTGGGCTATTGGTCCATTAGGGAGTTAGCCTTATTTTGCATTTAATAAGCTTTATTGTTCGTCTTATAACAGACTTGCACTTTTGCAATTTTTTTTTTGGGCGAGCAACTGAGTAATCTGGACTTAAGGCTCAAAATTTAAAAGAAAGCAAGACAAAAGATAAATACAATTATGCTCGTCTAGTAACTGCACAACTGCTCGCTTTTATATAAATTCTTGCAAAAAAGTTTCAAAATTACAAGAAGCTACTTGTAAAACTTCTAAGACTTACAGGACTTTATTGATAGTACTTCTTGAGTAAAGTAGTATTCCAGGAGTATTGGGACGACTTGCCTTCCATGTCTTCAAGGTCGTATGTGCCGTTGTGCCACTTATTCGTCACCTTGTATGGGCCCTCCCAAGTTGGGCCGAATACTCCTGGTGGTGTTAAAACTTTTCGAAGTACCAAGTCCCCAATTTCGAATTCTCTTGCTTTTACTTGAGAATTGTAGTACTTCGCCGCTCTTTTCTTATAAATTGCATTTTTCAATTCTGCTGTTATTTTTTTTTCTTCAAGCAAGTCCGACTCTGTTGCCAATGCGGAGTTATTTTCTTCTTCGTCAAATGCAGCTGTTCGACCTGTCGGGATTTGTAGCTCAATTGGTATTACTGCTTCTGTCCCGAACGCCATTGTGAAAGGTGTTTCGCCTGTACTTGTTCTGTGTGATACTCGGTATGCCCACAACACCTCCGGAAGCTCCTCAGACCATTTCCCCTGTTTGTCGGCTAAGCGGATCTTCAAAATATGTTTGATTATTTTGTTTATTGCTTCCACTTGGCCATTCGACTGGGGGTGATATGGTGTTGAAAAAAGTTTCTTCATTCCCCACTTTTCGCAAAAATCTCTTATCTTTTTCCCTTCAAATTGTTTTCCGTTATCCGTCACGATCGCTTGAGGCACCCCGAAGCGGCAAACAATGTTTCTCCATATAAAGTTAATCATTTTCTCCTGTGTGATTCGCACAAGCGCTTCTGCCTCAGCCCACTTCGTGTAATAGTCCACTGCCACCACTGCGAATCGAACATTTCCTTTTCCCGGCGGAAAAGGTCCGATGAGGTCAATTCCCCATTTCGCAAATGGCCATGGACTATTGACTGAGATTAGTTCGTGTGGGGGCTTGTGGATGTTTGGGGCGAATAACTGACACCTGTGACAAGTTCGGGCAACTTTGATTGCATCCTGGAGGAGGGTTGGCCAATAATATCCTTGTCTTACGGTTTTGTAAGCCAGCGCCCGTCCTCCAGCGTGATTTCCGCATATGCCTTCATGAATTTCCTTCAGTACTGCTTGCCCTTGCCCCCTAGTCAAGCATTTCAGAAGTGGGAGTGAAATTCCTCTTTTATACAAATGTCCATCCATCATGGTGTATCTTGCTGCTCTTTTGACCAACTTGTTAGCTTCAAACGGATTGTCTGGCTTTTTGTAGTTTTGTAAATACTCAATGATTGGTATCCTCCAGTCGTCCTCTTCGAAATCTTCGTTGACTTGATACATCTTGTAGTCTTCGGTTGATGGCTTGGACATTTTTGTCAGCGTAACTCCTGTCAACTCTGCTGGTCCCGTGCTAGTTGCTAACCTGGCTAATGCATCTGCTTGAGCATTGTTGTCTCTTGGTATCTATTCGATGTATATTTGCTCGAACAAGGAGGCCAGGTGAGCAACAATCTTTTGATACAAGGCCATATTCTCGTCCTTTGCCTCGTACTCCCCTCAAACTTGGTTGACAATCAATTGTGAATCCCCGAAAAAATCTGTAGCTTTCTTACTCCAACTGCTAATGCTAGGCGTAATCCAGCGATCACAGCTTCGTACTCTGCTTCGTTATTTGTCGCCATGAACTCGAACCGGACTGCTGAAGTAAAAACTTGCCTATCTGGGCTTATCAAGACTATACCTGCCCCCGATGTTGTATTAGTTGATGATCCGTCAACATACATGTGCCAGGGATGGCTATGTCCTCTCGTCGGATCGTGGGGGAAAGTCAGTTCGACTATAAAGTCTGCTAAGGCTTGCCCCTTGATCGCTGTTCGAGGAGCATATGAAATCCCGAACTGACTGATTTCCAATGACCATTTTAAAAGGCGACCAGCCGCATCGGGTCTGTGCAGTATTTGCTTGAGCGGGAACGTTGTCAACACTTCCACCTGATGGTCGAAAAAATATGGACGAAGTTTTCTGATGCTCATCACCAGTGCATATGCTAGCTTCTCTGTCGGTGAGTATCTGAGTTCTGCTTCGTGTAAAGCTTGACTCACATAGTAGATGGGCAGGTGGAACTTTCCTTCTGCTCGAACGAGTACTGAGCTGATTGCTACTTCTGAAGCTGCCAGGTATAAGTATAACTTCTCCCCTGGGATCGGCTTGGCAAGAATTTTTGTATCACTGAGGTATTCTTTCAACTGCTCGAACGCTTGTTGACAGACGTCTGTCCATTGAAACTTCCCCTTCTTGATTGTCTCGAAGAACGGCCTGCATTTATCTCCAGATCTTGAGACGAATCTGTTCAAAGCTGCTAGGCATCCGGTTAGCCTTTGGACTTCTTTAACCGATCTAGGTGGCTGCATTTCGATGATCGCTTTCACTTTTATGGGATTTGCTTCGATTCCTCTTTGACTGACTAAATGCCCCAAGAACTTCCCAGAATGGACCCCAAAACTGCTTTTCTTAGGGTTCAATTTCATGTTGTATGTTCGAAGTATCCCAAACGTTTGAGCTAGATGCTGCAAGTGATCTTCCTTTTTAGAGCTCTTGACAACAATATCATCTACGTACACTTCCATCATCTTCCCGATGTGATCATCGAACATCTTATTGACCAATCTCTGATATGTAGCTCCAGCGTTGATTAACCCAAATGGCATTCTCTTCCAGCACAACAAGTTTTTGTTGGTGTAGAAGGATGTATGCTCTTGATCATCGGGATGCATCGCTATTTGATGATATCCCGCGAATGCATCCATGATGTGAGAAGCTCGTGTCCAGCGGTTCCATCAACTAGTTGATCGATGTGAGGCAACGAGAAATTATCTTTTGGGCAGGCGGCGTTGAGATCTGTGAAGTCGATGCAAAGTCTCCACGCTCCAGTCGCTTTTCTGACCAATACTGGATTCGCCACCCATTGCGGGCATAACGCTTGTTTAATTAGGACCGAATTTTCTCCTCTTCTGATGGACTGGCTTCTTCCTCGGGTCGATGTTGAGTCTGTGGCAGGCATGTTCGGGGCTGATGCCCACCATGTCTGCATGCGACCATGCGAACACATCGAGGTTTGCTTTAAGAAACTCAATCATGTTGGTCCTGTACGACTCTGGTAGCTCGGACCCTATGAAGAGTTCTAAGCCCTCTTGGTTCGGGTCGACTCTTACAGTCTCCAACTCTTCAACCGGGGTAGCCCTTCGTTTCTGGCCTTTCCATCTGGGGTCAATAATGGGCCCTTCTGCCTTTGGCTCATCTTCGGTCTCCATCGGTTCTGCCCCCAGTCGTAGCTCGATGTCCTCTGCGTCGTCGTCCGTTTTCATCGTCTGTTTTCCTTTGGTGTTGGTTACAGCAGCTTCTCTACCTCTTGTTTGGACAAACTATTCGTCTTCGTGTTCCTGCTCGTCCTCGCCCAACTGTGCGCCTACGCACAGCTGCTCGTCAATGCGCGGCTATTCGTCTGCGCACAGCTGCTCGTCGACTTCCATTATTTCAGTATCGATGAAAGTCATGGCCTCGCTATCGCCTCCGTCCTTGTCTGAGTACCCGTCTGTCATGTTGACTTGGTGATCCTTCAGTTGTATCTGCAAAAGACACGCACGAGCCTTCTTTTGGTCTCCCTTGACTGTACCTGCACCTTTCTTTGTTGGGAATTTTAAACAATAATAGTACGTTGAAACAGCTGCTTTGAATTCATGCAAGAAAGGACGGCCGAGGAACCCGTTATAGGTGGACTGTTGGTCTACAACTAGAAAGTCTACCATCCTATTCAGTTTCCTTTCCGGGTCCTCGACCGATACAAGCTCGACTGCCAACGTAACCATTCCTAGGGGGGTGGTCACAGCATTCCCGAATCCTACAATTTTGTGATCACAGTCCTTGATGTACTCGGCGCAATCTCCTAGCTGGTCCACCGTGCTTTTGAACAGGATGTTCGTATAGGAACCAGTATCGACAAGTAGACGGTGCACTTTTATCCCCATAATATTGGCACAAATGACCAACGAGTCATTGTGGGGAGTGAGTACTCCGTCTAAGTCTTTTTCTGAGAAAGTTAGGTCCCCTGTTCGTTTGGTCGATGGATTCGCACCCACTTCCATCACTTGATCCACTGCTCTCAGTTCCGCTTTCCTCTTTCTTTTCGACGCAGGTGGTCTCCCATCAGAACAACCACCTACCGGTCCAGTGGATTCCAGCATTAAGATCTCTGGAATAGGCCTTGCTGGGGCTGCTGGGACCTTTCTTCCTCTCTTACCAGCTTTGCTTGGTTGTTCATCGCTGTCTCCATCATCCGAACTGGATGGTACTGGCGCCCTTGGTCTTTTACCTGGTTCCCTTTTCACGAACTCAGACAGCTTTCCTTCCTCATAGAACCTCCACAACTGCTTCAACAGATCTCGGCACTCGCTCGTGAAGTGACCGATGTTCTGATGATATGCGCAGTATTTGTTCGGGTTTAGTTTTCCTCTCTCTTGTCTTATCCTCCGTGGCTCTGACAACATCTCCCTGTCTTTAACGTTGTCGTACACAGCGTCCACGGACATGGTAAGGACTTGATTCAACTTCTCCTTCAACTCAGCTCCTTCATTGAACGACTTCATGTTCTTCGGAGCTTTGTAATCACTCCATCCAGATTTCTTGCCAAACTTTTTTGGATCAGCCTTGTCTCCCATCTCTCTGTGTAGGGCCTCTTGCATCGATACGTGGATTCCAGCTTTGTGTCTGAATTCCGCGTATGTTTTTGGGCAACTCAAGTGCATCTCCTTCCACAGATCAGTTCCTTTCTTCAGCCCGACCATCACCGCAACTATCTTTGTATCCTCACTCACCATCTCACCTTCTAACAGAATCTTATCAAATCTTTCCAGAAATTGTTTGTCTGACTCCTCGTCTCCTTGTCTAATGTCTGCCAACCGGTGCCTGTGGGTCAAGTAAGATCCAGCGGTTGAAAAATGAGACAAAAACTCCTTGCTCAACTGGGTAAAAGAGTTAATGGATCCGGGTGCCAATGCCGAAAACCATCTGTGTGGGCCATCTCCAAGGGTGAGTGGGAAATTTCGACATTGCGTGGCATCCGTTGCCCCTACTGAGATCATGAAGGCCGAATACTTTGTTATATGGATATGAGGGTCTGAAGTTCCCTCGTACAGGTTGATGGCCGGAAATTGTACTTTCTTCTGGATTGGTGCATTGAGAATCGATGAGGATAACGGTGAGGACGGGAGAGAAGTTGATCTGACACCTCTCTGGGATTCTAGCTATTTTTGCAATTCTTCAATCGCTTTTTCATCTCCTGCAGTTCGCTTGGGGGAGTCCTCCCATCGGAAGGATGTTCATCGTGATTGGGTATGACCTCCTCACGATGCAGTCCCTCTCCGACGGGACGTTTCTCCTGGGTTGCCCTCCTAGCAACGTTACTTGCTCCATTTGGCCCTAACCGGCCCAAAGCTGATCTCCTGATTCGATCATGTACAGATGGGCGAGCAGCAGGGCGTGGTCGCTCATCATTCCTTCTAGACTGTTCTCTCGTGGCTGTATACCTTGTTCCCAGCCTTTCCAACGCACTTGTCCGAGAAGTGCTTTTGCTCGACTCACTTGCATGACTCGGCGAGGATCCTTCTCGATTCCCCAATCGCTCACTTATGGGAGCCTTTCCTTTGTTTCTACGGACTTCAGCGCTGTCGGCCTCATCCCGATGTGCATCTTCTCTCATTTTACTTCTCTGTTCGCTTGTTCGTCCCTGCTCGCCTGCTCGATTGGTCGTCACAGGTGCTCTTGACGGTCCTGCTGCTTGTCGATTTTGCAATGATTGAAGAACAACAATCGTTTTTGCTAGCTCCTCGGGGTTTTGGGCAAGAGCTTCTACTTCCGGCGGAATTGTATCAATAGTGACTTGGATGTTCCTCTGCGATGTTGCTCTCACTGTCCGTGCATGTCCCTCGGTAGACGAGACCCTGGTTCTCGACCTACGATTCGGGGATGCACTCGAATGTCGTTCTTCTTGTGATCTAATCATCTTGGTTGCCAAAATGTATGAGATAAGCAAAGGAGTGAGGTAATCTTGCTTCCAAAAAACACCTTTCTAAGGGTCACTAGCCTTGTATATATGAATGTGGTGGTTTTGAAAACCCTAGTTCATATACACATGCATTCAAACTCTTAAAGTGATATATAAATGGATAACTTTGTTCCGAATGGTATGCACACTTGATTTCCGGTGGCTTCTTCCCGGATTCCGGCCAACTTTTGCAGATTCCAGCGAAGATCTTCAAGCTTTCTTCGATTTTTACAAATCGGAGGTTCGAACCCTCCTTCTAGCGCCAATTGTTGATGACCTTTTTATGATCAAGATGATTAGTGGCTGTTTTTGCTAAGGAAGATCATCAAACAAGAACTAAGGTCATGGGATTTAGCTAAGTAATACTCAAGAAATAATTTTGCAAGAGTTTGACTATTTTTCTTGAATTGCTCTCCCCTTTTTCATGTACATGAAGGGAGTATTTATAGACATACAAAGAGGCCATGTGTCACCATCTTGGTGGCTTAACCATTGGATCTTTGCCAAGTGTTAGGACACTTGTACAACATCTACACTATTGCTCATTGGATGGATGCCAAGTGTTAAGACACTTGGACCATATCTAAGCTAGTGACTCTTGGAGTTCCCAATGTTGTACTTGGTCTTTGACACTACTGAGATGCTCTCGACGGTGACCGGTTGCTCGCTTGTACGTCTTTGTTAGATGTCATGGTCCTTTGCATTCCGAGCTGTTCGCTCCTTGCTTGGGATTGTTTTGCAATGTTGCTCGCTCCATTACGAAGTTGTTCGCCCGAATTGATCTTGGTTTGAGCCGCTTGCATAGCTGTTCTTTGCAAGTCTGCTCGCCTAAATATCTTGCTTACCATATTAGAGTTGTTTCGCAAAGTTGTTCGCTCTACAAAGCTGCTAGCTCCACAAAGCTGTTAGCTTCTTTCATTTATTATCCTGTTATCAAGTTTAATGATAACTGTTTCGTTTATTAATCACTCCATTGTTCGCCCATCAACAAACTCAATTTGTTTTTTTTTTCTATAAACAATCTGCTTTCTTGTTTTGGGAGTTGGAAGTCATTGGAATAATAAAACTCACGTTTCGATAGTGGCTAGTGGGAAAGCTAATAAATTAAATTTTATTTTAAATAAAAATAAATTAATTAATAGTGGCTAGTGGGAGTCATTGGAATAATAAAACTCACGTTTTGAATAATATTAATTTTTTTAATTATTCATACCATAATAAATAAAATTGTAATGTTATAGGTACACACAAATATACGTATAAATATTAATTTTTCTAATTATTTATAAAATATATATTTACAATACATGATATATATAAAATTTCTATATTATTTTTTATCAAGTTAAATAATTTATAAAAATTATAATTTTTTAATTATAACTATCAAGTTTAATTTTTTTAATTATTCATACCATAATATTACATAATCATTCAATCATTACCTCACCAATTAACAATAATAAAATAATACATCATCATCACTCAAAAGTATTGATTTGATATAAAGCTCCATTCACCCCTACCACATCCAACACAAAGTAAACACAAATTTACTATTCACAAGATTTGCTCCATCCACTTTATTTGTCCATCCTGATGTGCTCCATCCACTTCCATCCCTAAGTAAACACCCCCTCAAGTACTCTCCCCACCCCCCTCTCCTACACACACTATACACACACAACTCCCCAGCCCCTCACACACATGCACACACTCACGCACACACCCACACCCCCTCACCCTCCTGCACACACAATCCCCCCCACCCCTCACACCCACACCCACAACCCCCCTCGTCTCATGCACACACTATATACACACAACCCCTCTCCCCTTCACTATAACAACTTACTCGCATTGCCATCGCCGCTGCCTCAATTTCACCCCACCCACGTTGCTGCCGCCGCTGCCTCGGTTTTACCCCACCCACATTGATTAGGTGTGAAATTGTCATGATTCGTCACTCGAAATACCCCAATTTTGGCCGATTTTATCGAGTATTTGGAGTCAATTGAGCATTATTTCTATACATTGATGAATTTGTCTCTTTGATGCTCGTAGGTGAATCGAGGGTGAAGAACGGAGTTCGTAGGACTTTGAATCGACTTAAACGGATGCCCGGATGAGAAGATATCAAAGGAATACGATTTGTGTTAGTGTTGAAGAAGAAAAGTGCTAGTTGGAGGAATATTGGAAGCATTCGAGTAAACCACTCGAGCACTTACGCTCGAGCACGTTGCTCGAGTGTCCAAAACATGCAGAAAATTTCTAGCGCTCGAGCGTGTTGCTCGAGCGCCCCAATTGTACAGAGGATTTTCACTGCTCGAGCACTTGTGTTATTCGAGCTATATGCTCGAGCGCGACCGCTCGAGCAGGCCTGCTCGAGCACCTTCAATTTTGGCGTTTTAAAAAGTGTTTTTCGGCCCATGAGTTCACGATTCGGCCCATTGCATATATATACTCGTCTCAAGCTCATTTTTTAGAGAGACCACACATCACTTGATAGTTTTAGACTTTTGGAGTTCGTTTTTGGAGAGGAAGGAGAGAAGCAAGCTTTACGTTTACATTTTTGAGGCTTTCGTTACGAATTCATATTACGATCTTACTTTTTATTTTCGTTTCTTTATATTTTTTGTTTTTGAACACATTGAGACTTATTTTCTTGAGTTAATTTCAGTTATTCTTTTATTTCGTTAAACCCTAGTTTATGTTTGATCTCTTCTTCGTCTTAATTATCATGTTCATGTTCGTTACTTATTCAATTGCTATTATTTACGTAAACCTATGTCTAGCTAAAACCCTTGCATGCTTGGGGTAGGATGAACTCGTAGAAGTAGGTTGTGGGTACGTAATTAGGGTAACTTGTGACGTTAGGTTTTAATTCTCTTGATTAATGAATTCTTAAAATTAATCTTAACTTTACTTTTGACGTTCGTTCGAAAAGTGTTAGAGAGAGAACGACCGTATCACTCTTTAACAACGAGTAGACTTAACTAGAGGGTTTAGAAAGGGTTAATTCAACTACCAGTTTAGCGAAGGAGGACGACCGCATCACCTTAGTTAAATTAGGGTCTCATTAATTAAGCACAATCTATTAACTTGTTAGTGGATTAGTGAAGTCGAGTGTTAGGGTAAAGTATTAGGGTTTAGAATCTTGAGCTTTCACTTTGCATTCTTTTACTTAGGTTATTTCTTGCGCGTCACAGTTATTTTGATTATGTACCTGCTCCGTTAGTATACGTAGAGATTCCTATCCTAAGCATCACCATCTCTTACTTGAACACAACCCTTAGTTAATTCGTTTCTTTCATTCTTTAGTTTAATTAGTTTAATTTAGTTTCTATTAATCTTTCAAAAAACCCAAAAATATTGCACTCATATTAGCTACGACACGTAGATCTTCAGGGATCTGTTCACATACACTCCATCCCTTGGGTTCGATATACTTGGTCGTTATACTTACTCTTACTACAGTGAACCCGTCCGCTTACGGGAAAGCAACTAGTAGAAGTTAGTATATTCGCTTCAAGTCAATGGCGCCGTTGCCGGGGATGGCGTTGTATGCTTTTTGAATAGGACTTGTCGATAGCTTAGTAGTTAGTAGTGAGTGATTTGCTTTTCTATTTTTTTTTATTTTTTTTATCTAGTCGGCAGTTGCGTTTTGATCCTTCTGCTAGTGTGTCAGGTATATGAAAACACGCTCACAAGGCAATACGAGCGAAGAGAGAATACCGTTGGACCCTGAGACGATAGCTAGAAGGAACCGAGCTTTCTTGAGGAGAATGAATACTGCTGGAGGAGGGAAAGAACCGATGGACATCACTAATGAGTTGGATGATGTCAAGAATGAGTTCAATCAGGCATTGAACCGGGTTGACGGCACTCAGAACCAAAATAGCCCAGGTCATAATATTGTCCAACATCCTCAGAACAACCCTGCTTACCCACATCCTAACTTACCACAAAACAACTTGCCTTACCCGCCTTACCCATACCCACCTTATCCATATCCGCCATATCCGTACCCTCCACCTCCTGTTTACAACCAACCACCTGTCTATCAACCACCACCACCCAACAAGTACCCATACCAGCTGCTAGTCCTCAGCACATTCCTCAGAATGCAGATCAGAATATGACTATTCGAGGGAGGTTTGCAGCGCAGCCACAACGGTACTATGATGGAGTGGCATTGCCTCCGGTTGAGGCAAATAACTTCTCGATTTCCTCGGGAATTTTAAAGCTGCTTACCGAGAACCAGTTCAAGGGGGTGATCGGGAAGGAGAATCCTCATACTCATCTGAGGAGTTTTCTAATGATAGCCTCCACTTTCAATTACAATGGCATGTCTGAAGATGCCAAGAGGCTTCCCATTCTTATTGACAGGAATAGCTAAACAGTGGTACGATAATACGCTTCCACGGGGAGGTATTACCACTTGGGCCGAGCTCTAGCGTCTGTTCCTCGAGCGATTCTACCCTCCATCCAGAACGATCAAAGCAAGGATTGAGATCTCTTCCTTCCGCCAGAAGCAAGGAGAGGACCTACGTCAAGCGTGGGAGAGATACTCAAACATGCTGATAGAGTGCCCGCAACACGGGTACAATGAGGGAGATGTGATGACATTTTTCTATAGTGGTGCCAACAAGGCTGGGCAAGACCATCTAGACGCCTGTGCTAGTGGATAATTTCTGAATCAAGGAATAGAGAGGTGTAGAGAGATCGTAGACAACATAGTCACGAATGCCGGGGCTTGGAGTGTGGATGCAGATTTCCAAAGAGTTCATCAGGTTGAGGAAGGGGAAGGAACGAGAAGGTTGTTGATGGCCATGATGGAAAAGATTAACAACCTCGAGTTGGGGAAGAATTTGGTTGGAGAGCATGTAGCAGAGAATGAGAGAGTAGACCAGCCAAGTGGACAACAAGAGGTAGCCAATTACATGAGAGGTCCGTATTACAATCAGAATGGCTACCAAGGTGGAAATCAGTATGGAAGACCTTCTTATGGCCAACCATTTGTACCTCCAGGTCCTCAGCCACCTCAAAATCAATGGAGGAACACTCAAGGCTATCAAGGAGGCCAGCAGCCTCCTCAGAACCAATGGAGAAAGAATGAGAATTTCTCATATGCTAACCCGAAGACGGGTGTTACAGTTCCTTCGGGTGTTGACCCAGGTTCAAAGCCTCCGGGTGGAGAAGGCGGTTCCTCAACTGAGGAAATGTTGAGAGCAATTCTACAGAAGGTGGAGGAAGGAAGTAAGAGGTTGTCATCCTTGGAGTACGATGTGAAAGAGTTGCATAAAAAGGGTGATCAACGTGATCAAGAGCTCCAGAAGATGAACGTTGAGTGGAATAGAACTCAACAAGAGAACAATCGAAGGTTCACTTCCATAGAATTTCAGATGGGGCAGATGGCAAAGTCATTGAATAGAGAACCTGAAAAATACCCTTCAATGCCTGAGGGTAATCCCAAGGAGCATTGTAAGGCTATCCAGCTTAGAAGTGGAACCAACTATGATGGTCCCCAGATACCTGCTGATTCTGAGACGCCCCAAGGAGATGTTGAGATAGAGGGGAAAGAACATAAGAATGATGGATATGAGATGGATGAGGTGAGAGTTGCGGGTGAAGGCATCCAGAAGGGAGAAAGTGAGCAGATTGAGAGAGTTCCGAAGTGGAAAAAGGCAAAGGAAACAAGGGAGAGAGTGAAAGAGACCGAGCGTGATGAATGGGGGGTACCCAAATCTGTGATACCCGTCCCATATCCACAACACTTCATGAAAAAGAAGTTTGATGAGAAATTCGCTAAATTCCTTGATGTGTTTAAACAATTGCATATTAATATTCCTTTTTATGATGCTTTGGAACAAATGCCCAACTATGCAAAGTTTCTGAAAGACTCGATCGCGAAAAGACGGCGAGTGGATGAGCCGAAGTTGGTGCAGTTGAACCATGAGGTGAGTGCATTAGTGCACAAGGCGCTTCCTCCAAAGCTGAAGGATCCCGGAAGCTTCACCATTCTTTGTGATATCGGGAACGGGATCAAGAAGGGAGCGTTGTGCGACCTCGGAGCGAGCATAAATTTGATGCCCCTTTCGTTGTTCAAGAAGTTGGAAGGTGGAGAACTTCAACCCACAATGATGACGCTTCAACTAGCCGACCGGTTTATTACTCGACCTCAAGGTGTGGTTAAAGACGTCCTCGTGAGAGTTGGAGATCACATTTTTCCAGCCGATTTTGTGGTCCTAGAGATGGAGGAAGATGAACACGTGCCCCTGATCTTGGGAAGACCGTTCTTAGCTACGGCTGGGATGGTGCTAGACGTGGCAAATTGGAAGATTACGTTGAAATTTGATGATCAAGAAGTGAAGATTTCCCTATATGAGGCCATGAAGCACCCGAAGGAGGATAAGAGTTTGTATTGCATGGATGCAATTGATCCTCGTGTTGAAGACACACCTCCTATCTCTAATTTTTCTCATGTTCATGATTTCGTTAATCCTTCACTTGTTGATTTAACTCATGAGCATTATGATCTTGATTCTTTTGATAGGGATAAAGGGAAGAAGTTGAAGGAGGAAGAAGTGAAAAATGTGGACATGATCCAGTTGGAAGGGAAAGGAGGAGTTAAGAAGAAAAAGTCCAAATTCAAGAACTTGTTTGGAAAGACCCCTCCAAATAAAGGTGAGAAGGAGTTGAGACCCATAACACTTGGGAATGAGAAGGAAGCAAAAAAGCTCATGATGGAGGGGCATCAAGGAAAGGGATGCAACAACCACTCTTATGAGTGTAAGAGAGGTAAATTTGAGTATGATGTCCCATAAGCTCCTTTGAGCTCGGTCCGACATGAGGACCTTAAAAATAGCGCTGCGTGGGAGGCAACCCACTTTTATTTGCTTTTAGTTTCTTATTATGTTATTAGGGTGTTGTTGAATCGTAAGTTTTAACCTAGTACTTGAGAGTTTATTTTGTAGGCTTGTCTTGAGAGAGTGGAATCATGGAGTACTCGAAAGGGAGGAACTCAAGCGAGGGAGTGTGCTACGTTTGAGAGAAACCGAGTTGTTTGGTTGAGGTAACCCACAACCCCAAACTTAGACCTCTTCGCAAGGTCGAAGTTTGGGGGGTGGAGTTTTTTTTATGTTTCTTGTTACATTGCACCGGAGCACCCCTTATCTTTGAGTATGTGTGGTTATTTGGTGCCTTGAGATGCTCCTTGGGGTGATTTTGATCTGAGTCGCTATTGCATATTTCATGCCTATCAATCATCTTATGCTTGTTGAGTGCTATCTTTGAGTATGATTTGATGAGTGGGGTGACGTGTGGATTTGAGTTAGGGACTCTTTTGTGTGAGTAATTGAGTTAGAGTGGATTTGAGAGAGAACTAGTATACTTACAAGTTTTCTTTTTGAGTGCTTGTGTGATAAGAGTGAGAATTCACTAGGACTAGCATGGATGTGAAAGCCGTGAGACTTGAGCCTTATGAGATTTTGATATATGAATTAATCTCTTCGTTTGTGAGTGGATTGTCACCTTAGAGGATGCTAGAACTTGTGTGTGCTCTTGCTTCTTGATTGTGTCTAGTTTGATATGCCGAATAGGATCTTAGGCTATTTTTGTTTTGAATGAGTCACTTAGCCAAATTTTCCCTACCAATGACATTGAATCCCTTGTTAGCCCCTTTGAGCCTAAAGCCTATTTTTTTTGCTAGCACATATGAACACTATTCCAATTCCTAAGCCTTTTTGTCCCAATTTGAGTGGAGAATAGGAAAAGTGTGAATGTGAAGGGATTGAATTGAGTTGAAAAAGGAAAATGTTGTTTGTTGAGTGAATATGAGAAGAAGGTGTGATGAAGTGATGAGATGTGGGAAAAAGAGAAGAAAAAATTGAGAATGAGCAAAAGGAAAAAAAATGAGCTCATGTATTTGTGCGAAAAAGAGAAAAAAGTGAAGTGATTGTAAAAAAAGTGAAAGAGTGAGAAAGAAAAAAAAATTGAAGTGTTGAGAGAATTGAAATTGAAAGTGTGTTGATTGAATATGTTTGAAGTAGTCTGTTCCTAATCTCGAAGTACCGAAGTTTGATTTTCTATTCTCCATTCACTTGAGTCACTTTACCATATTGTTATCCCACCTGTCCAAAGAGCCTACATTACAACCTTGAGAAAGTCCTTTTTGATTCGGCATTGATTTCTAGAGTATGGTCGGAGTTAAGAGTGCTTACAAGCCTATGGCTGCCAATATGAGTGATTGATTGCTTGAGTGAGTCCCTTGATCATTGATATACACTTGTGAGGGAGTGAAACACATCGTTGAGTGCACATCCATGTTTGATCTTGGTGTTTCTTGTTATTGTTGCATGAGTATGATGAAGGAAAGTGAGTGAGTATACGTGTGATTGATCTTTGAAGCTCGAGTTCATTTGCTTGTATGATTTGATTCTTTGACTCATTCCCAATAATTTCACTTGACTTATTATTTTGTTGCTTGAGGACACGCAACATGGTAAGTTTGGGGGGGTTGATTAGGCGTGAAATTGTCATGATTCGTCACTCGAAATACCCTAATTTTGGCCGATTTTGTCGAGTATTTGGAGTCAATTGAGCATTATTTCTATACATTGATGAATTTGTCTCTTTGATGCTCGTAGGTGAATCGAGGGCGAAGAACGGAGTTCGTAGGACTTTGAATCGACTCAAACGGATGCCCGGATGAGAAGATATCAAAGGAATACGATTGGTGTTAGTGTTGAAGAAGAAAAGTGCTAGTTGGAGGAATATTGGGAGCATTCGAGTAAACCACTCGAGCACTTGCGCTCGAGCACGTTGCTCGAGCGCCCAAAACATGTAGAAAATTTCTAGCGCTCGAGCAGCTCGAGCGGCACCGCTCGAGCGTGTTGCTCGAGCGCCCCAATTGTACAGAGCATTTTCACTGCTCGAGCAGCGCGAGCGCTCGAGCACTTGTGTCATTCGAGCTATATGCTCGAGCGCGACCGCTCGAGCAGGCCTGCTAGAGCACCTTCAATTTTGGAGTTTTAAAAGGCATTTTTCGGCCCATGAGTTCACGATTCGGCCCGTTGCATATATATACTCGTCTCAAGCTCGTTTTTTAGAGAGACCACACATCACTTGAAAGTTTTAGACTTTTGGAGTTCGTTTTTGGAGAGGAAGGAGAGAAGCATGCTTTATGTTTACATTTTTAGGTTTTCGTTACAAATTCATATTACGATCTTACTTTTTAGTTTCGTTTCTTTATATTTTTGTTTTTGAACACGTTGAGACTTCTTTTCTTGAGTTAATTTCAGTTATTCTTTTATTTCATTAAACCCTAGTTTATGTTTGATCTCTTCTTCGTCTTAATTATCATGTTCATGTTCGTTACTTATTCAATTGCTATTATTTACGTAAAACCTATGTCTAGCTAAAACCCTTGCATGCTTGGGGTAGGATGAACTCGTAGAAGTAGGTTGTGGGTACGTAATTAGGGTAACTTGTGACGTTAGATTTTAATTCTCTTGATTAATGAATTCTTAAAATTAATCTTAACTTTACTTTTGAAGTTCGTTCGAAAAGTGTTAGAGAGAGGAAGACCGTATCACTCTTTAACAACGAGTAGACTTAACTAGAGGGTTTAGAAAGGGTTAATTCATCTACGAGTTTAGCGAAGGAGGACGACCGCATCACCTTAGTTAAATTAGGGTCTCATTAATTAAGCACAATCTATTAACTTGTTAGTGGATTAGTGAAGTCGAGTGTTAGGGTAAAGTATTAGGGTTTAGAATCTTGAGCTTTCATTTTGCATTCTTTTACTTAGGTTATTTCTTGCGCGTCACAGTTATTTTGATTATGTACCTGCTCCGTTAGTATACGTAGAGATTCCTATCCTAAGCATCACCATCTCTTACTTGAACACAACCCTTAGTTAATTCGTTTCTTTCGTTCTTTAGTTTAATTAGTTTAATTTAGTGTCTATTAATCTTTCAAAAAACCCAAAAACATTACACTCATATTAGCTACGATGTGTAGATATTCAGGGATCTGTTCGCATACACTCCATCCCTTGGGTTCGATATACTTGGTCGTTATACTTACTCTTACTACAGTGAACCCGTCCGCTTGCGGGGAAGCAACTAGTAGAAGTTAGTATATTCGCTTCAAGTCACACATCGCTGCCACCGCTGCCTCGGTTTTACCCCACCCACATCGCCGCCGCCTCCAGCGACACTAAGATCTGGACAGAGGCGGCGCTTGGAGAGGATAAACCTGTATAGATCTGTTGATAGCGCCGCCGCCGTGATAGCGCCACTGCCACCGCTTGGAGAGGACAAATCTGTTCGCCGCCACTTTATCTTCCACCGTCTACCATTGGACTGACATCTGGATATTGTCTTTGGAATTATTGGCCAAAATATTTAGAGGTGGGTTGTTGGTGATCGAATTTAATCGGATGGATTAGTAGCTGTTTAGTTCGGTTTAGGACCACCAAACAAGAACATGTGATTGATTATCACGGTAAATGATAAATCGAAGCTTAGGATTGTAAAATTATAAATACGAAAGTCGAAATTGTATTTATTTCGTATAGGTGTACGTTAAGGTGTATTTGTGTGTGTTTTGTGAGTATTTGTGAATTTGAACTTGTATTTCTTAGCTGGAGAACAACTATTTATAGAGACTAGCAAGTAGGAGGTGTCTAAGACTCTTGGACTTCCTAGCTTGCATGCTAGACAAGTGTCATTTGACCTTGTTTGACCTTATCTAAGCTGAATCTTAGTTACAAAGTCTTCTTTGGTCTTATCTCGGACTCATTGTTATTCGTCATGGTTGGCTTGATTGGTCCAAATTGATCTTTAAATAAAAGTTGTTCGCCTTTTGAGGTTATGGCTCAGAAGTTGTTCGCTCTTGTATCTTGTTGATATAGGCTTAGGAATCTTGGTCCTTTGTTCGTCAACATACACCTCTTAGGCTGGTGGATGCACCACCTTTTGATAATGTTGCTCGTCACCAGTGATCTGATGGAACGTTCATATCTGGTCCCGGGTCACAGAACCTGTTCGCCAGTATGTTGTTCGTCACTGGAGTTGTTCGTCATATTATACACCTCCTGGATTGATTTATGCACTACAACCTGATTTTCTTTGCTAAATCATTAATCCTTTCTCGCTCAACAATAGTTAATGTTCGCCTATCAAGATGGGTATGATGTATTTTGAATTGAGAGAGAGAGAGAGAGATGTTGGTGATCAATAATTTTCGAGTGGATTAGTGACTGTTTAATTTCGGTTTAAAGATCATCAATTAATTACGTGTGATTGGTTACCACCGTAAATGATAAATCAAGGGTCGGGTTATGAAGTCGGATATACAAAAGTCGAAATCGAAATAATTTCATATGTGTGCACATTTAGGTGTGTTAGTGTGTGTTTTGGGAATGTTTATGAATTTGAACTTGTATTTCATAAGCTGAAGAACAACTATTTATAGAGCCTAGCAAGCATGAGGTGTTCCTGACTCTTGGTCTCCCTATCTTGCATGCTTGACATGTGTCATTTTGACCTTATCTAAGCTGAATCTTAGTTACAAAGTCTTCTTTGGTCCTATCTCGGACTCATTGTTGTTCGCCTAGGTCGGCTTGATGGATCTTGATGATTCTCCAACTGAAAGTTGTTCGCCTCTGGAGATTGTACTTTAGAAGTTGTTCGCCTTTTGGCTTTATTTAGCTTGGCTTTGGGATTTTAGTCCTTTGTTCACTGGTACACATCTTAACTGTGTTGTATCATAGTTTGACCAAGTTGTTCGTCATTGGCGACTTCACAGTTGGCTCATTCTTGATCTCGGGTCTTAATACCTGTTCGCCTATTAGTTGTTCGTCGATGGAGTCGTTCGTCATTTTATACACCTCCCGGATTGGTAGATGCACCCCAATCCTGATTTTCTTTGCTCAAGCCCTTAATTCTTGTTCGCTCCATGCTGGATGATGTTCGCCTATCAACAATGCCCCCTATCCTGACTAGATGTTGCTTCAGACGAGCAACTTTGTGGCGAGCAACTGTAGTTAGGATATTGTTCTGGTCAAGACTTGGACGAACAACATCTTTGTGATGAGCAACATCATGGCGTCCGTTTCGTCTTCCCATGATCTGGGGAGATCACGAAGATGACGCCAGCACAATGATTGCGCGCCATTCACGCGCGAGCAGTCCTGAGGCCACACGCCCCTATAATTGCTCATAGGTCCTTCGGCTTTTAGTTTGGCTCGGAAATGACCCCTTTTTCTCACAATTCAGTCCCTGAATTTTTTGGAAATTAGGCCTTGGACCCCATTTTTGCTTGGAGTATAAATAGTGGGAAAACTGAAATTTTCCCACTTTTCCTTCTCTTACTACAGTGCTCCGACGATTTCCTCCTCCCTCCGGCGATTCCAAGCTTTCCGACGTCCGTCCTCCAGCATTTGGCTTCAAATTTCAATTCCCAGGTATTTACTCTTTTTTTTTCTCCATCTTTTTCTCTACTTTTTCTCTCGAAAATTCTTTTGCCGCCGTGTGGATCCGAGCGCCGCCGTCTTTTCCGGGAAAGCGCTGCCGTCTGCAATACTCTCTGCCGCCGCTTAGATTTTTCTCTCCCTCCTATGTCTTCGCATTCGAGCAACAAAACCGAGGAGACCCTAGATCCCCTTTTCCCAACTGTTGTTTTCGATCCACAACCGGTTGAAGTTTCTTCAGCGTCGAACGCTCACGTGGATTCAGTTGTTCGCTCTGTGGAAAACACTGGTGCGGGCCCATCTGAGAGAGAACTGACAATCGTGGCGAACAACAATTTGAACGACGACTCTTCGTCTTCCGTTGAATCTGAAGATCCAGGTCTTGACGAACTCACCCGCGAGTTCTTGGAGGGTATTAACTTCCCATCCCCAAAGATGTTGGAAAATGAGATTCCAACAGGAGTTGCTCGGCCATTCGAATGGCAAGCATACGCTGAGGAGTATGCGAACAGCTTTCCTCGCCCACAGAGGCAAATTATGGACAAGGTGAAAACTGGATACCAGGCGAGCAAGATCAAAAGTGTTGTTCGCGAAGATGAACTGGACTCTATCCGCAGGGACTACAAAATCCCATATGATAGGAGAGAGCTGATCGCCCACCCCCAGGATGCACGACGATCAACATTCACACCTTGATCGCCGGATTAAGGCTGCCTCTTCCACCCATTGTTGGTCGGTTCCTGGAGGCGACCAACTTGGCCATCACCCAAATTACTCCAATTGGGTGGATGAATATCTTAGGCTCCATGTGCTTGTTCGCCTTGGAAGGGTACGTTGATCGGCTTACTGCAGAAGAGATCAACTACCTGATGACAATTACAAAGTGCCCCCTAGGAGAAGAAGGTTACCACTATCTCAAGGCCAGAACCGGGCTAAAAATGGTGGAAGATGTGCCGAACAAGGTTTACAACTGGAAGCAACACTTCTTCTTTATTGGGGGTGATTGGCGAGCATCTTCTGGTCCACACGGTGGCCCTGGACGAATAAATTCTCCAGCAGTTTATGGAAAACTGAAACGTAAGTTCTCTTCTTGCTCGCCTTTGAGCTAAGTTGTTCTAATTTAACTTTTCTTGTTTGTTCGCAGGCCCTCGTCTACCCAAGTGGGATTCGGAAGAGGAGGAGTTGAGCTCCGAGTTTCTATTTACTTCGTGCTTGGTTGGCCTCCGCAATAGGGCAGATAGGACTATTGACTATCTTTGCCGAGCAAGGTGTCAAAGAGCTTCTCGCCTTTTGACATACCCACACCATTTGGAGGCCCAGGTCGAGGTGCCCCCAGGTATGAAAATTTCTAAATTTTGGGTTCAAGCCTTGTTCGTCATTGAGTTTCCTAACTTGCTCGTCTAACTTTTTTTTTTTAGCCGAGCAAGTGACAGTTGCCGTTCCTCCCTCTTACGCCCTTCTTGAGCAAAGGGTCCTTGAAATGGCACCGCCAAAAGGGAAGAAAAGGAGAGGTGATCCCCCTCAAAAGGTGCTCGCCATGACGAACAAGCCCGAGGGGGCTAGAGTTCCAAGACAGACTGCCCCCCCCATTCAAATCCATTCTCCTCCCATTTCCCCTCCTCGTGAGGGAAACGTTTAAAGAAGGTAGACGGGACTCCATTGTCCCATGATGTCCCTGACAAAGGGAAGGAGAAGGTGGGCTCGAGCCATGCTCGCCCTGAAGGGGACGTTGTACGCCGTTCATCCGTAGAGCCCACGGAGATGTCTGGCAAAGCGAGCAAGGACATAGGCTCCCCCCGAGGCCCAGAGGACATTACATACTTAGGCCGGGATGAGCGAAAATTCTCTGAGTAAGTTCTTACTTTCTTGCCGAACAAGTTTTTCCTTTGCCAAATTTTCCAAGTGTTGACCTTCTTTTTTGTTCGCAGATACCGGCCCAGCGATTACCCAGGGCGAGCAGACCTGGTTCACCAGTTTGCCTGCTCTAAGACCCCGGCGAGCATCCGTGACATTCCGGATGAACATGTTCGTCGAGCAACTGAAGTTATTGCTCGCGCCTGGTCGCGGCCGCTGAACAAAGCCGTCCTCGCCCAGGGCCCCATTGATAATTTTCACCTATCAATGGTCCAAGCCGCCAACTCCCTTGTCTCCGCTCAAAGGGGGATGGCTCAAGTTGCCGAGCTAGAGGAGACTGCTCGTCACCATGCCGCCTCCACTCGCCAGCTTACCGAGGAGAAGGAGAAACTGGCAAACAAATTCAATGGCCAGATTGCTCGCCTAAAGGATCAATTAAAGCTGGCCAACGACCTGGAGAAGAAGTGCATCGAGGACTATCAGCTTGTCTCTGGTGAGCTTAAGGATACAAAGGTCGAGCTACTTTCCTCTAAAGCTGTGCTGGACGAAGAGAGGAAGAAGAGGGAAGAAGCTGAAGAAGAACTTGCTCGCCTGAAGGAGCAAATGTCTGAGATGCTCACCAAGGAAGAAGCCGAGCAAGAATTTCGAGCTCGGAGTGGGCCTATCTCAAATTTGGGCTACATCTGCGCCTACGCGGATGGTATCCGTATGGCCGATGCCTATGATCACAAAGATATGGTGGAGGAGATGGCCAAAGATCTGAACATATTCCTCGACAACTACCCGCCACCGAACAACATTGAGGTCCAGCTAGCGGATTTGGCTGTGCTAGGGGTCAAACTCGACAAACTTGACCCCAGCATCAACATCACTGACCCTCCACCGATTGTTGATGACGGCGAGTAAGGAGAGGAGCCGGCTGCTGCGGGCGAGCAAAACGCCGAAGAAACTGAGCGGAAGGCCGCGGATGACTTGGCTAAAGATTTAATTGTGGAGCCTCCTGCCGAGCAAATTCAAGAGCCTCCCTCCACCGAGCAACAATAGTTTTAGGAGTTAGTTTTTTTTTTTTTTGTCTTCTTTTGTAATAGTTGTTCGTTCTTTTTTTGTAATACTTGTGGCTACTTTCAGCTTGTACTATCTTTTGGGCTTAAAAGCCTTTGATTTAATGGAATGTCTTTCTCATGTTCGCTCATTTTCTTTATATGTTAATTGCCTTTACATTTTTATCAATGCCTTTGCAATTATAACATATAGTGTTGGGCTTTTGTTCGAATTGAACTTTGCCTTTAGTGGAATCAGGGTTCAGCCTCAGGTTCTGTTCATTTTAAAAAACGAACAACCTTTAAGTGGCTTTGGTCCTTAGGTTCTGTTCATTTTAAAAACGGACAACCTTTAAATGGACTTGTACCTCGAGCTTTTGGACTTTTCCTCTTGACGAACAACTACTATATTTACATTCATAAAAAATTACAAGTGTTGTAAGACTGCTCGTCACTAACATATACAAATCGACGAACAACTTTAAACACTAATCAAAACATGCTCGCTTATAATATTTTTGCCAAGCAACTTTATCTAAAAAACAAAAGATGAAACAGCACCAGACTATACAATGCGCCGAACAATTTTATATTCTATACCTAGCAAAATTTTCAAAAAATTAGGCAAGTTTTTAGTTTGCCTTGGTTCACTGGCCCCCCAAAACATTTGTTCGCCCAATCAAGAGCTTGTTCGTCTTATTGATAGTACTTCTTCAGATGTACGGCGTTCCAGGAGTATTGGGCCGGCTTGCCTTCCATATCTTCAATATCGTATACGCCATTAACGAATTTTTCCGTTATACGATACGGGCCCTCCCAAGTTGGTCCCAATACACCTGGAGGTTGGGCGAGCAACTTTCTTAGAACCAAATCTCCAACTCTGAATTACCTTAGTTTAACATGGGAATTATAGTAGCGTTCTGCTCGCTGCTTATAGGTAGCATTTTTTAGCTCGGCACTCAGTCTTTTTTCCTCGAGCAAATCTATTTCAGCAGCCAGAGCATAGTTGTTTGCTTGCTCATCAAAGTTGGTCGTCCTGATTGTGTTGGTCTTTAATTCAATTGGTATAACAGCTTTTGTTCCGAAAGCCATTGCAAAGGGTGTTTCTCCGGTGCTTGACCTGGGAGAAACTCTGTATGCCCATAAGACTTCCGGAAGCTCTGTTGACCAACTGCTTTTGCTTTCTGCTAGCCGTACTTTTAACGTATGCTTGATAATTTTATTTACGGCCCCAACTTGTCCATTTGACTGGGGATGATAGGGCGTAGAGTAATGTTTCTTGATCCCCCATTTTGTACAGAAATCTCTCAACTCTTTTCCATCAAACTTCGGACCATTGTCTGTCACGATGGTTTGTGGAATTCCAAAACGATAGACAATGTTCTTCCAAATGAAGTTGATCATTTTCTGTTGCGTGATCTTCAACATGGCCTCTGCTTCTGCCCATTTTTAGTAATAGTCGACTGCCACAACGGCAAATTGAACTCCTCCAACTCCTGCTGGGAAGGGACCAATAATGTCCATTCCCCATCTAGCAAAAGGCCATGGGCTATAAACCGAAACGAGCTGTTAAGCCGGGGTATGAATGTTTGGTGCAAAAATTTGGCATTGGTGGCAAGTCTTTGCTTTTTTGATTGCGTCCTGGCGTAAAGTCGGCCAGTAATAGCCTTGTCTAATAGTTTTGTACGCCAAGGCTTGCCCCCCAGTGTGATTTCCACATACTCCGGCATGTATTTCTTCGAGTATTGCTCGTCCTTGCCCCCTAGGCAAACATTTGAGAAGTGGGAGTGATATTCCTCTTTTGTAAAGTTTCTCGCCTACCAGAGTATATCTGGCGGCTTGCTTTATTAGTTTGGCAGCTTCAAAAGAGTTGTTTGGTTTTTCCCCACTTTTCAAGTATTTGACTATACTTGTTCTCCAGTCTTCTTCTTCACTGGCTTGATCATTTAGTTGGTTGACATTATAACTTGTTGTTGATGGGTCATTCATCTTCGTAATTATAACGTCTGCCAACTCTGCAGGTCATTCGCTTGTTGCTAGTCGGGCCAATGCATCTGCTTGAGTGTTGCTCGTCCTTGGGATTTGTTCAATGAATACTTGATCTAACAAGGACATCAGGTGAGCAACAATCCGTTGATATTCGATCATATGTCCGTCCTTCGCCTCATATTCACCTCGGACTTGGTTCACTATCAATTGTGAATCGCCGAATATTTGCAATCGTCTGACACCTACTGCAAGGGATAGATGGAGACCAGCAATGAGAGCTTCATACTCGGCCTCGTTATTGGTTGCCATAAAGCCAAATCTGATTGCCGAAGTGAATACTTGTCTGCCTGGACTGATTAGAACCACTCCTGCCCCCGAGGCTACGTTAGTCGAAGATCCATCAACATAAAGATGCCAGGGGTGATCAAGTCCTCTCGTCGGATCTGGTGGGAAGGTTAGTTCGACTATAAAGTCGGCCAATGCTTGCCCTTTGATCGCTGTTCGAGGAGCATAAGTCACCCCGAATTGGCTAATCTCTAGTGACCATTTTAATAGACGACCAGCTGTGTCGGGGCGATGGAGAATTTGTCTGAGTGGGAAAGTTGTTAGCACTTCAACTTGATCAAAAAAGTATGGCTGTAACTTCCTCACACTCATAACTAGTGCATACGCCAGCTTCTCGGTTGGGGAGTATTTGATCTCCGCCTCATGCAAAGTTTGGCTGACGTAGTAAATAGGTTGATGGAATTTGTAGTCTTCTCATACCAGAATGGAGCTGATGGCCACCTCCGACGCCGCCAAGTATAAATATAGCTTTTCTCCTGGAACGAGTTTTGATAGGATTTTTACATCTTCCAGGTAGTCTTTGAGTTGGTCGAATGCCTTTTGACAGTTGTTAGTCCATGTGAACTGTCCTTTCTTGATGGCTTCAAAGAATGGACGGCATTTGTCCCCCGATCTGGATATGAACCGGTTTAGTGCAGCTAGACATCCTTGTTGGGAAAATAGGGGTGCCCAGAATCTATTCGGGATGAAATTTAAATACGAATTTAAATACAATTATTACTAGCATGAATTAATCCTAATTAATTCAAATAATAATTCCAACAACTAATTATCATCATGCATGTTGAATTAATTTCACATATTTAACTAGGCGGAATAAACAAGTAAATATGCGATTAACGTACCTCTCGTAGTAATGACCTTTGGATATACGGGACACTTGTAATCTCGCTCTATCAACCCAAAGCCTTCTCAAGTATTTCCCTTTTCACCTCACTTGATCGCCGATGGGAGACGCTTTCAAGCAATTTAATAAACTAAGGAAAAAGAAAAATATCTATGCTTCTTGATTTTTCCAACACATGGAATTATGTACTTGGAGATGAAATAATCATCCCCTATTTATAATAGTGAGAGGAACAAAAATTGTATATTTTATGGCCAAGAGAAAATCTTTTCTTAATCTCTAAGAAATCTTGAATATATCTCATATATTCTTTTCTCCATAATAAAATATTCCACAAAAATCTCACTCTCCTATTAAACTTGATTATTTTCGAAAATTTCAATATGAGATCCTTAGATTTGGATCTTCTTGAATATATGAGATATTCTTGTATTCCAAGAATACATATCTTCCATAATATCTTTTCAAGAAAATCAACAAAATCTTCTCTTTTCTTGATTTACTATTTTCGAAAAAAACATGAAAAAATCAGCAATATATTTTCTTTTTATTTTAATCACCTTATCATTATTGGGCTACTTGAGGAGCTTTAAGGAGAATTAAGATTGGACCTCCTAATGGACTTCTGAATTTCAATATTGAGCCCCAATATAATTCAGCCCATTAATATTAATTATTACCACTAATAAATTAATATTGCACTATCCATCTTAATCCATATTACGATAATATGGGCTCCCGGTTATTATTTCCCGCGTTTAAGATTATCAAGTCCATTAATTAATTAAGCTTCTGAATAGCTCTAAATTAATTAACGTCTTTCACCTTGGAGTAAAGACAGCTCAACATTATTATTCGTACCGAAGAAACTAATTCTTCACTTGCAAGATTTGGTACAATAAAACTTCTGAGCCCACCAAGGGGACTAATCATACGAGCCGTACTCGCACGCATTTCTCCGTATTAAATCTTAACAACCTTCGTATGATTAATATTACTGCCCAAGACACAAAGTTCGAAGTCACAATGATTCTCACCCAACATGAATCAAAGCAGTAACCATTAAGCACACACGGTCCTATTTAAGTGACGAAGATTAAGAAATCAACAACCACTGAGGTCTAATTCTTCACCTTTCAGAACAGAAGAATTTATCCTCGATGTAGGACCTCTTCAACACATACTAAATGTGCTAGTGCAATCTCTTAGTCAAGACAGACCAATCTGAGCCTTACACATCGACCTTTCACGGCGGATTGTTCAATTCCACCTAGGTCGTGAAATGTACGTTTAGTTACAAGTAAACTGTTAATGTTGTCTTCCGTGATCGGGTATCACCACATTAACTACTATGTAACACGTACTATATATTGAACGGTTTGCAATAGAAATTCAACATTCAATCATAACTAAAGCAAATGCGATAAAAGAATTATTCTCATAAAACAAGTGTTTGATACACGAGTTATACAAAGTAAAAGCATACTTTCACGTATAACTCCAACAATCTCCCACTTATACTTAAAGTCTGCTTTTAGTATACATCACACATGTCTTAGTGTAGTAGCTCTTCGTGACATCTCATATCAACCTACACTAACCTAATAATTCCTCCCACTTATACTTAAAGCAGATTGGCAATAGTCTTGACTCCCATTCCATCCACATGTCTCTCGAATGTACTCAGAGGCAGACCCTTTGTGAATGGATATACTAGGTTGTCCTCCGACATTTACCTTTGCCACCTCTTTATCTCCTCTCTTAACGATTTCTCGTATAAGATGGTGTTTTCTTTCAATGTGTTTGCTGGCCTTGTGGGCTCTCGGTTCCCTTGAATTTGCAACTGCTCCGGCATTGTCACAAAAGACAGTTATCTTATCGGGCAAATTCGGAACAACGTCCAAGTCCACTAAGAAGTACTTGAGCCAAACCGCTTCTTTCGCTACTTCACAAGCAACTACTTATTCGGCTTCTATGGTCGAATCTGCGATGCATTTCTGCAAATCGCTTCTCCATGTCATGGCTCCTTCTCCCATGCAAAACACACTACCTGAGGTAGGTATTTTGGAGTCTATGTCTGATTGGAAATTTGAGTCCGTGTATCCCATGAGAATTAGATTGTCTGATTGTTAAATCAGCATTCTATACCAAGTTCTTTTCAGAAACTAAAGAACGCATTTAATTGCAATCTAATGTGCTTTCCCGGGGTTACTTTGATATCTTGCCATCATGCCCACGGCAAAGCAGATATCCGGTCTCGTTCACAACATTGCATACATAAGACTTCCTACGTCCGAAACGTACGGAACGTCTTTCATGTCATCTATCTCCACTTGCGTCTTAGGGCATATTTCTTTAGATAGATGGATTCCGTGCCTAAAAGGTACAAAACCTTTTATGGAATCTTGCATGCTGAAATGCTTCAAAACAGTGGCTTTGTATGAAACTTGCGATAAACCCAACATCCTCCTCTTGTGATCTCGAGTGAACTTGATCCCAAGGATGTGACCGGCTTTCCCTAAGTCCTTCATATCAAACTGATTTGACAGCTATACCCTAACGTCTGACAATACCTTTACATTGTTTCCAATGAGCAGAATACCGTCTACGTATAATACTAAGAATACCACCGCAGTTCCGTCACACCTTTTACACCCACAACTTTCGAACTTGTTTTGATCACAAACCCGTAAGACTTAATAACTTGATCAAAACACTGGTTCCAAGTACGCGACGCTTTCTTAAGTCCATAAATGGATCTCTTAAGCTTGCATACGAGGTGCTCTTGGCCTTTTTCAACGAAACCTTTGGGCTGTTGCATATAGATCCCATCAAGACTTCCGTTAAGGAAAGCTGCCTTGACATCCATTTGCCAGATCTCGTAATCTAAGTGCGCAGCGATCGACAAGAGAATACGGATGGACTTAAGCATAGCTACAGGCCACAGGCCACAAGCTTTGCTTTGAAGGTCTCTACCCTTCCGTCCGGTCCTCTTTTCCTCTTGTACACCCACTTGCATCCAATGGGCTCTACCCCACTAGGTGGATCAACCAACTCCCACACTTGATTATAATCCATCGAACCCACCTCGGTTTCCATTGCGGTTTGCCACGCCTCCGCGTCTTTGTCTTGGATTGCCTCGTCGTACGTTCATGGGTCTAATTCATCGCCGGGAATTAAATCCGAAGATTCTCCAATTCCCATGAATCTCTCGGTTTGCCTTGCAATCCTCCCACTACGACGGGGTTCCGGTTGTGAAGGTATGACGTGTGGTATATCATCTTGTATACTTGGTATAGGAGTTTGCCCTCTTAACTCGTCTAAGGTAATCTCACTTCTGGGCTTTCTTTTGTTCATATAGTCTTCCTCCAAGAATTTAAAGTGCGAACTAATCACGGTCTTTTAATCCTTGAGACTATAGAACATACACCCTTTCGTTCCCATGGGATATCCTATAAACAACCTTAATTCCGAACATGGATCCAATTTACCGGCTTCCTTGTCTAGCACGTATGCCGGACAACCCCAAATCTGCAAGTGTCTTAGACTGGGCTTGCGCCCGGTCCACAATTCCATTAGGGTTTTAGGAACCGATTTGGATGGCACCAAGTTTAGAATGTAAGTCATTGTTTCCAAGGCGTTACCCTAAAACGACTTGGGTAAATCCGAATAACTCATCATGGATCTGACTATTTCTAAAAGAGTCTGGCTCCTTCGTTCCGCCACACCGTTCTATTGAGGGGTTCCCGATGTGGTCAACAGGGATACAATCCCTTCTTCCGATAGGTAGTTTAAGAATTCATTGCTAAGGTATTCGCCTCCACGAACAAATCGTAGAGACTTGATACTTCTTTCCCTATGCATCATAAGGTAGATGTATCCGTATCTTGAGTAATCATCAAATTACTCATACCTCTTCTTGCTATGATCGTCATTGAACCACACATATCGGTATGAACGAGTTCTAACACTTCCGTAGTTCTATTCCCCTTGGCTCCAAATGCCCTCTTGGTCATTTTACCCTCTAAACAGGATTCACAAGTTGGAAACGGTTCGACTTGGAATGATTTCAAGGATCCGTCTTTCACCAATCTCTCTATCCACTTTAGATTAATATGACCTAGTCTAAGATGCCATAGAAGTGTTTCGTTCATCTCCGAAGAACGCTTTCTTTTATTACTCGAAATAATCGATGTGTTATTAGATTCAATTTTGTGAGTGGTGTGCCCAAATAATGGTATAAAGATCATCCATTAAAGTTCCGGAACGGATAAACTCATCGTTTCAAGTGTTGGTCCCACTCGATAGATTAATTGCGGAAGCTTATGTTTAAATGTCTTTCAAGATCTTTTACAAGAGAGTAATAAACAATAAACAAAGATTAAAAATAAAGCGATAAATAACACAAGATATATAGTGGTTCGGATAAATATCCTACGTCCACTCTCCCTTATCACCAAGGGGTCTCACTATCAACCAACTCACAAACTTACTCACTGGAATTTCCGAAGTACCAGCACCTTCTTACAAACTCTTTAGATCTAACTTCGATCTAAAGATAGACTTACTCCAACCTTGTCTAACAAGATGAACAGGTTGAGTAAATAGACTCCTTACGAGTAGATGAGTAATTAAGAACAAAAGTGAGTGCGAAATGCGTAGTGATCAAAAGCTTAGTATGACTATATGCGCGTGAATGATTCTAGAGCTTTTTCTTGATCTGCACTCAAGTATATATAGAGGGGATTAGGGACATAGCCGTTGGGAGGCTGATCCAATCAGATCCTCTATATATGGAAGCTTCAATCAATCAATTCCCTAATTGATTGATTGGGTTGGTGAGATCTTGATTGATTATCTTCATATCTTCTCAATCCAATCTTGTGTTGACTTGATTAATCACCAACGGAACAATGCTTCCAATTGCCTAACTCTGATTCTCTACAGAGAAGGCAGGACCAGGCAACCTCGGTGTCTTCTGGTCCTCATCTGGTGAACAACCAGAATACTCAGTAGAATAAGGGGATCAAACTGAGCATCCTTTGTTCCACCAGACTCGTCTGGTCCGGACTCGTCTGGTCTGGGGAAGGTCCTCTGCCTCTGGTCTGATCTCCTCTGGTGAAGTCCTCTGGTGGAGTCCTCTGGTGAAGTCCTCTGGTGGGGTCTTCTGGTGACTCTTCTGGTGAGGTCTTCTAGTCTGGCAGTTCCCCCTAGACTAAGTCCTAATCTAGATCATCATCTGGCTAACAGGTCCAGATGGTCCTATTACAACTTCTGGTTTGTTTTAACTCATCAAAACTAACAGTTTTTATCCTAACAATTTCCCCCTTTTTGATGGAGTTAAAACACTACCAGAACTGATCAAAAGTAAACTTAAGCAAGAAAACAATAAAGGGATGAGACCTTAGAATAGATCTCATCGGGCAAATAATAAGACAACAAGGAGTTGTCTTTAGAACAAGAAAGATATGTATTTTTCATTAATAATCAGAGGACAAAAAAATTACAGATTACATTGAAGTTCATTGTCCTATTCTAGGCATATCTTCTGTTCTCTTTAGGGACAAGAAACCAGTCAAGGAACCTATCCTGGACGGCCTTCAACTCTGCAGAAGATGTTGGGGTGAAATTCACCAACACCTTGGTCTTGTAAAGCTTCTTCAGTTCTGCCCAATCCACCTGGTTCCCAATCATGGGAGTGTTAAGATAAGTAAATTCCGGAGCAGTCACCTCCAGGTTGAACTCAATGGTTGAATCCATCAGCTGCTTGTACAAGTCTGCATCGTAGGCTTGCATCCAAGAATGGAAGGTTCTGTTGATCAGCTCATCATCTTCTGGTGCTGGCCTCTGGATATAATGCTGAATGAACCAGAGGGTCTTGGCTTCTCTCCATCTTTCAATCAGAGGATACGGCACAGTAGAGTCAAAAGACCCTTCTGTCCTTAGTGGCAAGATGTTCATAACTTCCACAGGAGCTTTCCTCTTCTGACCTGAGCCACCTGCACCAGAAGGAATACCAGCTTCTCTGGCCTTCTTGTTCTGCCTCTTAACATATCTGAGCCTCTGCTCTTCATCTATGTTCTTCCTGATTCTGGCTTGCCTCTCCTCTGGAGTCTCTTCCTTGTATCTCTTCTCTGCTTCTTCGACAACAGATTCAAGGAAACTCTTCTTTACTTTTCTAATCTTTCTCTTAGCAGGACCAGGAATGGTAGAAGGATCCTGCTCAGCTTCAGATGACTCTTCTTCTGCAGCAAGCTGTTTAGCCATAGATAGAGACTTCAACTCTTCTTTCTTCTTCTTCTGCAACTCAGCCTGGGCCAATGTGTTCTCCAGCAGGTCCATACGAGCTCCATGGCTAAAAAGAGTCTCATTTGTGGTCTTAGCCAGATCAGTTCTGGCCTTCTCTTCCCCCTTTTTAACTTCATCAAGGAGGGGCTCCACTACCTGCCTTATGAGATCAGGCAAGGCAGTTCTTCTGGAGCACAGCAGGAGACATCTCAAAGTCCTCCTCGTCTGAATAAAGCTCTGGAGGGAAGACAAAGTGAGGTCCAAACTTGTAAGTGGGGCCCTCTGGAGTGAGCATAACTCCTCTCTGGATGAGCAGGGTGCGAATCAAGACTTTAGCTGCACCAGGGGACTCCAGCTCTGCTGGGTTCTGAATGTTCATCTTCTGCTTCAGCTCAATCTCCCAAGCAGTGAAGTTGGAGGCACCCATTTCCTCAAGCAATAGCATCAGGTCCTCCACATCTTCAAGTCTGGCCTTGCTCCAGACCTTGGCATCAGTAAGCTCTGCCAGAAGTGATAAGTGCTCCAGAAGAACTGGAAAATGCTCTCTTAGCCAGAGCTGAGCACTTACACTCATACTCTGCCTAATGGGACCCATTTCTCCAGATGAGAAAGTGAAGGGTTTGGGCCCAGAGGCAGAGGAGGAAGGGGCTAAGTCAACAGGCTCAAGTGAAGCTTCCTCATCTTCACTATCATCGCTGGTTAAACAAGTTGGAGAGCGGGGAGGGCCAACGAATCCCAGAGCCATAGCAATGGTTGGGTCCTGATCTGTATGGGTTTGGGGAGGGTTTGGATTTTGTGAAGTAGAGGTGGTAGGGATTGGTTGCTCTGCACCAGAAGAGGAAGGAATATCTGGTACAGAATGTGTAGGAGGGATTTGGGAGGTGGAAGTGTTTGAAGGGGGGACTTCTGCACCAGAGGAGGTTGAGGAAACCTCTGGTACAGAAGGTGGGGGAGAGGGGTTAGTGGGGACATGTGTTTGGGAATGTGGGGGAGAGGGTGTTTGTGTGGGAATGGTAGAAGGAGTATAGACAGGTGTATCTGGGATAGTCTGCTCTGGTGGAAGAATGGGGTTACCAGAGGCAGATGGGGTATGGGGAATGTTATCTGGGGGAGAGGTAGAAGGGGAAACAAGATTTATGGGGGAGGAAGAGGGAAAGGAAGGGTTTACCTCTGCTGGGTCAACACCAGCAGGCACAACAAGCTCTGGAGCATCCTCCATTATCTGGGTGGCATCCTCAATGACCTTCTCCAAGGCCTCTCCAAGATCAGATCCAGAGTCTGAATCTTGAAGAAGGGCTCTCTTAGCCTTGGATTTCCTCACAAGAGGCACTTCCTCTTCTTCCTCTTCTTCTTCTGATGGCTCATCCACCAGAAGGGTTTTCTTGGGAGCTCCTCTGCCAGTCCTTGGCATCTTGGCAGATTTCTTCTTGGCCTCGTCTGGCTGCTTCCTCTTGGCTGCTCCAGCCTTCTTTACAGCTTTATCATCATTAACCTTCTTCTTAAGCACATCAAGAAGGGGAATCTGGTCCTCCTCTGAGGAACCAGAAAAGGCAACGGTTGAAGAACCAGTTGCTGCAGCAGCTTTCTTCTGTGACTTCTGCTGCTGCTGCTGCTTCTGCCCCTTAGCAGGTGAGGGAATGGCTTGAATGGGAGGGGCAGGGATGGCTTGCTCACCATCAGAATCAGGATGGCCATGAAGGGAACCATCCTTGGAGAACATAATCTTGGACTTATGGAAGCCCTTACACCAGGATTGTCTCCATTTCTTCTCTGGAAGAATCGAATCCAGAATTAGGGTGAGTTTTGTGCCCAATGATACATTAGCATTGAGCACAAATTGTTGCTCTCCTGGCAACTGGGGGCATTCTTCCTTCTGGATTTTCACCTTGTTCTTCCTCAGCACCCCCCAGAAGAACTCAGCCCAGTTACATTGAACACCATCCAGAATGGCCCTCATAACACAGAGCCTGCCAACGAAGATGGCATCTGTGCTATGGCTCTCACACATGAGAATCTTAACCACAATGTCAAATAGCACCTTATACTTCTGCCTGAGATGCTTGTCCAAGAAACCCTTAGAAATATTCTGGCATGAATTTCTGGCAAACATCTTGAAGGATTCCAACGCCTCTCCTTCTCTGTACTTCAGGGGGTCCACACCTTCCGCAGAAAGGTTACCAAAAAGACCACAGAAGTCTGCCTTAGAGAAAACAAGATCCTCTGAATCAATCTTGGATGAAATATAGTCTTCATGGATCTTCATCCGGATAAGAAACTGTGCAGCATATCCATCCAAGGTACGCAGATCCTTGGGAACCCTTGAGATCAACTCCTCCAGCCCAGAACGTCGGAGAAGTTCCAAAATCTCCAAAGCGACCGGATTCTTAGTGGAATAGAAGTCCACCACCATTTCTGTCTTGAGTTTCTTGCAGACATAGTCTGGATCAAAATTGCACTTGGGTGCCATAACTGTGAAAGAGAGAGAGAGAGAGAATGCTTGGCAGAGAGAGGTTAGGGTTTGAATAGTATAGAAATGTGAAAGGACAGATTGAAAACAAAATTGATTTAAATAGGGTGATACGCGTGGCTTGAAAATTAAATGAAGTGTGAACGCGTGTTGTTTCAAATTCAATTTAGGAAACAAAATCAATTTTGGCATTGATTGACATTTTGCATAGTGATTAAATCTGATGGCCACGATGAAAGGCAAGATACAGATTTAATCTGGTGCGTTGGCATAGTCATTGGGACTGGGCATAAAGGGGTTTTGTGGCAGTCAAGAGAAAAAGCGAAATGATTGCCTAGGCCCTATACCCTAGTCTTAAATACACTCCGAAGTTGAAAGGTTTTGAGTGTACTTACTAATTTGAAAAGTGTATCCCAATGATCAGAGGCCAGAGTATAAAAGACATACCTGTCACCTGATATTGTAACCAGATGATACCACAACTAGTCTGGTGATACTTCTCCTCTGATGGAACTCATCTGGTCCTGGTCAGTAAAGACTTTGGACATATCTCTGACGCAGCACCTCATCTGGGATAAGTGTCACCTGGTGTATACCTCATCTGGAAGTATACCCTCTCTGATATATCTAATCTGCAGGTATGTTAGCATAAGGAAAATTTATGAAGAAAATTAATAAAGTAAGGATACTTCTCTGATGTTCCCCCTAAATCAAATCTATCTCTGGATCCAACAAACCTAACTCAAAGGCTAACTCTCTGAACCTGGTCTCAGCCAAAGGCTTGGTTAAAATATCTGCTCTCTGCCTCTCTGTTGCAATCTTTTCCATCCTTATATCTCCCTTCTCAACATGATCTCTGATAAAATGATGCCTTATATCAACATGTTTGCATCTGGTATGAAGAACTGGATTTTGGGTGATTGCAATGGCACTATTACTATCACAAAAAATAGGAATATCCTTGGCTCTAATCTGGTAGTCCCTAAGCTGTTGACTAATCCAAAGTAGTTGAGAACAACAACTCCCTGCAGCCATATACTCTGCTTCTGTTGTTGATGTAGCAACTGAAGTCTGCTTCTTGGAAAACCAGGATACCAATTTATTCCCTAAAAATTGGCATGTTCCACTTGTAGATTTCCTATCTATTCTGCACCCACCATAGTCTGAATCTGAATAACCACTTAATTCTAAATTGTCATCTGCAGGATACCATAATCCTAAATTCACAGTTCCCTTAAGATATTTCAATATCTTCTTAGCTGCTTCCAAGTGACTCTTCTTGGGATTAGCTTGAAATCTGGCACAAACTCCTACAGCAAAAGTAATATCTGGTCTGCTTGCAGTCAGATACAAAAGAGAACCAATAAGTGCTCTGTACTGAGTCTGGTCCACACTCTCTCCAGACTCATCTGGATCCATGTTGAAATTTGTCATCATAGGGATCTTGGCTGCCTTGCTAGATCCTATTCCAAATTTCTCTAACATGTTTCTGGTGTACTTAGCTTGATTAATAAAAATTCCCTTCTCTGATTGCTTAACCTGCAAACCCAAAAAGTAATTCAATTCTCCCATCATGGACATCTCAAACTGTCCCTGCATGAGCTCACCAAACTTCTCACACAGCTTCTTGTTAGGGGATCCAAATATGATGTCATCAACATATATTTGGACCAGAAGGATGTCCTTTCCTTCTTCTTTCCTAAACAAGGTCCTATCAATCTTACCTTTTGTAAAACCATTGTCCAGAAGAAATTGAGAAAGAGTGTCATACCAAGCTCTGGGTGCCTGCTTCAGCCCATAAAGAGCTTTCTTAAGCTTAAACACCTTGTCACCTTGTTCAAAACCAGGAGGTTGTTCCACATACACTTCCTCAATGAGAATCCCATTAAGAAAGGCAGATTTCACATCCATCTGGTATACTTTGAACTTCATGTGAGCAGCATATGCTAAGAACAATCTGATGGCTTCTAGTCTGGCAACAGGAGCAAAAGTCTCATCATAGTCTATTCCTTCAGACTGAGAATAGCCCTGGGCCACTAGCCTTGCCTTGTTCCTAGTAATGACATCATTCTCATCTTTCTTATTTTTGAAAACCCACTTAGTGCCTATCACCTTTTGATGTCTTGGTCTGTCTACCAGCTCCCAAACATCCTGTCTGGTGAATTGATTCAATTCCTCCTGCATAGCAACAATCCAATTTGAATCTTTCAGTGCCTCCTTGATGTTCTTGGGCTCAATCAAGGACACATAGCAACTGAAGAAGGCAGCTAAGTTAATAGTTCTCCTAGTCTGGACACCCTTAGTTGGATCTCCTAAGATCAGGTCATTGGGGTGATCAACCAGGGTCCTCCTTCCCGTGGTCTTGCCTGGGTGATCATCTTCCGTAGTACCTTGGTGATCATCACCACCTGCAGAAGAGCTTCCCCCTACAGGAGTTTCAACCGCTTCTGGTTCTGCTCCTTGTGAAGGCTGCTGCTTCAGAGAACCAGGAGATGGGTCATCATCTGAATCTGAATCTGAATCAAGAATAGGTGGATTGACTTTGATAACTCTGGGTGTAGTCTGATTCTGGGTCTCATCTGAAGACTTAGAATCCACCTTGCACTCAAAAGTAGATTCATCAAAAACAACATGAGGTGTTTCCTCCACACAAAGTGAATTCTTATTAAAAACTCTAAAAGCTTTACTGGTGCTGGAATATCCCAGAAATATTCCATCAGCCACTTTAGCATCAAAGGTTCTTAATTTAGATTTCCCATTGTCATGGATGAAACACTTACATCCAAAAACATGAAAATATGAAACAGATGGGGTTTTACCTTTCCATACCTCATATGGGGTCTTATTGTGTCTCTGGGCAATCAGGCACCTGTTCTGAGTGTAGCAAGTTGTATTGATGGCCTCTGCCCAAAATCTCTGTGGAGTGCTGTACTCTGCCAGAAGTGTTCTTGCAGCTTCTTTGAGAGTCCTATTTCTCCTTTCTGCAACTCCATTTTGTTGAGGTGTTCTGGCAGCAGATGTCTCATGAAAAATCCCATGATCCTTGCAGTAATCTGCAATATGTGAATTCAAAAACTCTGTTCCTTTGTCACTTCTGATCCTGACAATGCTCTGGTTCTGCTCATTCTGAATCTGCTTGAAGAACTCTGGCAGCTTAGTCATAGTTTCATTTTTCTTAAACAAGAACACTACCCAAGTGTATCTTGAAAAGTCATCTACTATCACTAAGGTGTACTTCCTTCCACTAAAACTAAGAGGAGAAACAGGTCCAAACAGGTCCATGTGAAGTAGTTGAAGTACTCTGGTTGTGGTTGTGCTCTGGACATCCTTAAAGGAAGTCTTGGGTTGTTTACCCTTCTGGCATGAACCACAAACCTGATCCTTCTTAAACACTTCATTAGGAAGACCTCGAATGAGACCTTTTCTGGCAATCTTGTTCAATGTTTTGAAGTTAAGATGACACAATCTCTTGTGCCAAATCCAGCTGTTCTCTGCAGATCCTTTAGCAACCAGGCAAGCATTCCTTGGGCAACTGCTAAAATCTGCAAGATAAATGTTACCCTTCCTCAAGCCTATTAGCAAGATATCGTTATAATCAGAAGAGAAAACAGTGCATGAATCACTAGAAAACTTCACTGAGTATCCCTTGTCACAGAATTGGGATACTGAAAGCAGATTATGCTTGAGTCCTTCTACATAGTAGACTTCATCTACAGATACTCCATTGAAGGTCAACTTTCCAACTCCTCTGGTGACTCCATAGTTGTTGTCACCAAATATCACTCTTGGTCCATTTAATGGCTTGAAATCTTGGAGATTATCCTTCTGGAAGGTCATGTGCTTGGAACATCCACTATCAATGTACCAGACATGGTTGCTTGAAAATCCTTTCTCCAATGGACTCTTATCTACCTGCAGAGAAATCAATTAGGTCCCCTACTAGTGCTGGGTCCTGATTGGTTAGTTGCAGGTTTTGTAGGAATCCATAGATAAAGATCATCCCTTGATGGATGAGGAGATCTTATCTTCCTTCCAAATCTATCTACCAGTACATGTCCTCTTACTATGACATATTGAGCTACTGGTCTGATAAGGACACCTTTCCTATAAACAGGTCTGGTGTACCTTTTCTCAAATCTGGCCTTTGGAATGGCCTGCCTCAAAGACATGGTCTTAAAGGTCTGGTTGTAAGGGTACATCCTAGAAGAACCATCTCTGGTGTCATAACTACCCAGATCAGTTGGTTTTCTATAGATGGGTCTGGAAGACCTCCTCTGGTTCTGATAATTAGACCTGTTCTGGTGATTATAGTTCCTTTGAGTATACCTATTCTGGAATTGATTCTTCTGAGAAAATTGTCTCTGGGGTACCTGGTTCTGTTGAACATTGTTCCTTCTCTGGTAGTTATTACTCTGATTGGTATTCCCCCTTTTTGAGTGTTTTCTTTGAGGTCCCCTAATCTGTTTAGGTTCCCCTTGAGGATTTCTCTGGGGTCCTCCAATTTGAGTAATTCTTACTCCTTGGGACTCATTGTTCACAGAACCATCAATCTTTAATGGTTCCCCTTTTTGACACTTATTTTCTAGCATCTTCTCTTCCAGAACAGTCAACTCTTCTGGACCATTTGTTATGTGATTAACAGAGTGATTCCTTTTCCAATCAGGATTGTGAACCACCTTGTAACCATTACCAGTTAAGTCTTTATCACTCCAGATTTCTACCAGTTTACCAGCTCTTACAGACTTGTCTTTGTTATAAAGGTACTTGTGAGTTTTAGTGGTAATTCCAGAATATCCTAAACCACTCTTATCACAAATGCGCTGAGAAGACTCTGATATGATAGATACAACAGATGGTATCTTAGGAGCTTCTCTGGGCATAGGTATCTCCTCTATGTTGTGAACAACTTGTTTTCCCTTGATAAGAGTTTGGTATTTGGCTCTGAGTTCAGTGATCTCATCCTCTTGAGAATTCCTTTCTTTCATGAGTTGATCTACCAGAGTATCTCTTTCTGTGATCTTATCCTGAAGTTCAGAGACTTCTTTGGAATGATCTTTCATGAGTTCTCTGGTGGATTTGTGCTCATGAGAGAGAGATTGAACTTCAGCTCTGAGCCTACCATTCTCTTTCTCAAGTTTTTGACAGGGTTGGACACAATTTTGGAGATCTGATAGCATTTGTTGCATATCAGACTCTCTGGAGTTACCAGATGAATTAGAGGATTCAGTACATTTGGAATTAGATAAAACAAGAGTAGTTTCATTTACCTCAGTGATGTCTGCCATGAGACACACATCATCATCTGATCCAAAGTCAGAAGAAGAAGAACTGGAACTAGTATCCTCCTCCTCTGCTTCTGCCAGCAGTGCTCTCTTATCTGCATATCTCCTATCTCTCTTGATTCTTTTCTCTTCTCTTTCCCTAGGAGTAAGCTGAGGACAATCATAACTGTAGTGACCAGTCTTGTTGCATGTGTAGCAGGCATTGTCTCCTCTGGGACTAGGACTTGGCTCTCTCCTCCTCTGGTTGTATTCTGATCTGGCAGGGCTACTCTCTCTCCTCTGGTAGTCAGGTCTGCCAGAGCTACCATCCCTCCTCTGATGATCTGATCTCCCAGAGTTGCCAGGGTTGTCATCTCTCCTCCTCTCTGGAGTTCTGAATCTGGTCTCCCTTGAGTCTCCAGATGTCTTCTCCTTCTCTGCAGGCTTGAAAGAACTCTTCCTGTTTCTGGTAGACTCCTTCCAATGCCTTTTGTACCTGCCATATTTTGAACTCATTTTGTCTAATTTATGAGTTAGAAGTGCTACCTGCTCCTTGAGGCTCAAGTCATCTGCAGTAGACTCCTTTGGCTTGACATCAGATTTGATGGTTGAAGAGAATGCAACACCTTTCTGACCAGAAGAGGAAACCTCTTCTGTTTGATCCTCCTCTTGAAGATCATACTCATAGGCTTTGAGATCAGACAACAGAAGATGATGATCCAGAGTGTTGAGATCCTTGTTGTCCTTGATCACAGTGACTTTAATTCTCCACCTGCTTGTTAGTGAACGTAATATTTTACTATTAATCTCTTTTTCAGAATAGGTCTTACCTAAGGCACTAGCCTTGTTTAAGAGATTCGTGAGACGCATGTCCAGCTGGTCAATGGTCTAGTCTGGTTTCATCTTAAATGTGTCAAAAGAGTGTTGAACAGCTTGGAGCTTGTTATCTTTAATCTTCTCTGTTCCTTCACAGAGCAGAGCTAACTTGTCCCACATCTCTTTTGCAGTGGTGCACGTCCTGACCTTTTCAATTACTTCTTTAGTAAGAGTGTTGATAATCTCAGTCCTCGCCACCTAGTCCAGATTATGTAGCTTTCTCTCATCGTTGTCAAGTTCGTCTTTCTTTTTTAGGATTCGTTGTCTGGGAACTCTATCCTCTGCAGCGTCGCTAGTCTCTTCTCTGGACTCAGACCTGCCACTATCAATAGGAGTCCAATAAAATTTAATGGGGCCACTTTCAACCACATCTAACATGCGGTGGTGAATAGCTCCAAGATGATTACTCATCATGAAGCTCCAGTGGCTATAATCCTCAAAAGAGAATTCTGGAAGCTTACGACTCTTGTAAGAAGATTTTGCAGACATTTTGATAAGAAATTTAGGGAAATAACAAGAACTTGAATAAAAGCACTAAAGAGCAATGGATCTGCCCGGTGACCACCAAAAGCTTTTCAAAGCAGTGGTCGTGGACACACTGCTCTAATACCACTTGTTGGTCCCACTCGATAGATTAATTGCGGAAGCTTATGTTTAAATGTCTTTCAAGATCTTTTACAAGAGAGTAATAAACAATAAACAAAGATTAAAAATAAAGCGATAAATAACACAAGATATATAGTGGTTCGGATAAATATCCTACGTCCACTCTCCCTTATCACCAAGGGGTCTCACTATCAACCAACTCACAAACTTACTCACTGGAATTTCCGAAGTACCAGCACCTTCTTACAAACTCTTTAGATCTAACTTCGATCTAAAGATAGACTTACTCCAACCTTGTCTAACAAGATGAACAGGTTGAGTAAATAGACTCCTTACGAGTAGATGAGTAATTAAGAACAAAAGTGAGTGCGAAATGCGTAGTGATCAAAAGCTTAGTATGGCTATATGCGCGTGAATGATTCTAGAGCTTTTTCTTGATCTGCACTCAAGTATATATAGAGGGGATTAGGGACATAGCCGTTGGGAGGCTGATCCAATCAGATCCTCTATATATGGAAGCTTCAATCAATCAATTCCCTAATTGATTGATTGGGTTGGTGAGATCTTGATTGATTATCTTCATATCTTCTCAATCCAATCTTGTGTTGACTTGATTAATCACCAACGGAACAATGCTTCCAATTGCCTAACTCTGATTCTCTACAGAGAAGGCAGGACCAGGCAACCTCGGTGTCTTCTGGTCCTCATCTGGTGAACAACCAGAATACTCAGTAGAATAAGGGGATCAAACTGAGCATCCTTTGTTCCACCAGACTCGTCTGGTCCGGACTCGTCTGGTCTGGGGAAGGTCCTCTGCCTCTGGCCTGATCTCCTCTGGTGAAGTCCTCTGGTGGAGTCCTCTGGTGAAGTCCTCTGGTGGGGTCTTCTGGTGACTCTTCTGGTGAGGTCTTCTAGTCTGGCAGTTCCCCCTAGATTAAGTCCTAATCTAGATCATCATCTGGCTAACAGGTCCAGATGGTCCTATTACAACTTCTGGTTTGTTTTAACTCATCAAAACTAACAGTTTTTATCCTAACATCAAGCAATAATAACATCCTTATTAAAAGAAACTGAGTATCTATTCAGACAGTTTAGAAACTGAAGGTTGAGTTCTTTCTAAACTAGGAACATGAGGAACGTCTCTCAAGACCATAACTCTATCTTCACAAGATAGGCGCACTTCTCCTACTGCTTCAGCTGCCACTCTCGTAGCATTGCCCGATGTGATGGGGATCTCACTTCCGTTAAGTCGTCGGGTTAGCTTAAACCCATGAAACAAATGTGATCAGTAGCTCTCGTATCCACTATCCACGAATAGACAGCATACGCCACTTCACAAGTTTCGACGACTAAGGTGTGTGAATTACCTAACTTTCCTAGCCTCTTAGGCTTGGAACGGGCAGACCTCCATTGTCCTCTCTCACCGCAACTAAAACACTTCCCCTTCGATGCTTGCATTTGCATTTGCCTTTCGCAACAATTGGATTTGCTTGGATCCGGCCTTTGGTTCCCTTCCTCTTTTTCCCTCCCTTGGGACCAAAAGAGGTAGACGAACCATTAGCCACCATAGCACTAGACTGGTGCTCCATTATCACCTCCACCGAAACTAAAGCTTTCAAGAGCTCGGGCAAACGACTTGTCCGTTCATTCATCTGACAGTTCAGATGAAACTACTCAAAGCTTCTCGGTAGGGAATGGTATATGAAATCAATCAAAATCCGCACCACGTACTTCCAACTTGTTAAGGTATGCCATTATCTCGAGAACGTGCTCCCTCACGGGCGTTCCTTCCACCATTTCCAACTTGACCGAGTCATGTTTGGTGAACTGGTTAGTCATGGGATTCTGATGTGAAAACATCTCTTCAAGGTGTTCCATGATTTCAACAGCGGATACAATGTCTTCATGAATGCGCCTCAAATCCTCAGACAGAAATGTCAAGATGATGCACTTCATTCATTGTCACGCTTCCGATCATAAACTGCCTCTTCCCATTGCTTGACTTATCATTAGGCTTGCCGGGTATATTAACATAAATAACCCAATTGTGTTTTCGTGCAGTAAGGACAAATTTAAAAAAAACATTTTCAATCGATATAATTCTCTCCAAAAAGTTTATTAACTTTAAGTATATTAAACAGTGGATTAAAAGGCTGCGACATGATGAAATGAGAATAAAACATACATTCATATCAATATCTAGAAAAATATGAAATTATCACATAATTCGATCACATCAATTATATTGAAACCTTAAAACAATATAATCATGCATCAGCCAACATCTCGAAACCATTTAAATGCGCCACGAGGGGTGGTCTATACATTTAAATACATTCAAGCGGATCACAAACTTAAAAGTTACAAATCCTTAATTCAAAATTAATAGTTGGCTCCCACTTTGACAACATAGAAATTGACAGGGACTCCGAGGGGAGTAAGTTAATATCAATTTCCTATGCCTAAGTAATAACCATAATTAAATACAGGATTATTATTTCGCTTTGAGCAAGCCACTCGTGGTGAGGGTCAATACCGCCACTAGTAATAATCCACAATCATCCTTTCAGAACTTATTCATGTGAAATCCGTTCTTTTGGCCGATCCGAGGGGGAAATGTATTCCAAAAGAACTTCACAAATAAATAAATTATGGAGGCCAAAATAATCCAATTTTAATATCCGGAATAAAATTGCGATTATAAAAACATACTTAGTAATTTTCGAAAGTAAGGTTTTTCTTGGACAATTAAATTCATGCAAACACATATTAACAAATAATAATAAGTGCACAAAATAAAACATCCATCAAAACAAAAATTAAACACATTGGAGCACTCGAATCCAATTGTCACGGTTTAATTTCTTCACGTCTTGATGCGAAAAATCGTCCTTGTTGCTTTCCGACGTTCGTCTCGACGTGCTCCCACTCGAACAGCAACACTTCTTCAAAAACAGCATCGTTTGTGGTTCAGGACGACGTTTAAAATCACACGAAAAAAAAACACGAACCGAAAAAATTCCACGGCCTGAGATACAGCGCGCGTCGGCCCACGAAGTGGGCCCGCGTGCTTCCCGGCCCGAGAAGCGCTGGAAAACTGCCCGAGGCGCGCCGAAGCGCAGCCCCGAGGCGCACCCGAGGCGCTGCACGGAGGCGCGCCGAGGCGCACCCGAGGCGCTGCAGCCCGCGCCCGAGGCGCGCGCACGCGTGCGCGCGGCGCCGTGCCCCCGTTGCGCACGGCGTGCGCCGTGCACCCCCGTGCGCCGTTTTTTTCGCCGTTCGACCTCATTTTCTTCACCCCTTGCATGATTTTACCTCCATACACGCGCCACACTTGTATGCGTCGTCCGGGTACGCCGTTTTTAATTCTTCGTTCTTCGTCACGATCCGGTTACAATTTATTTTTACAAAAAAAATAAATACTAGATCTAGACTAGTCTATTACAATGATCGAATCAAAATAAAAACAACTAATCTACTCGTGGATTTTCTCACGAGAAAAACGAATTCGAACGAATCGAATTAAAAAACAATTAATTTACACGCATGAAATTAACAACATTAAAAACCATGACAATTGGATACCTGCAAAAAAGATCTAACAATTCTACTATCCAATTTCAATTTAATGTTCAACAATTTAAATTCCAATTTAAAATTCAGAGCCCGAAACCGTGGCTCTGATACCAGTTGTTGGGAAAATAGGGGTGCCCGGAATCTATTCGGGATGAAATTTAAATACGAATTTAAATACAATTATTACTAGCATGAATTAATCCTAATTAATTCAAATAATAATTCCAACAACTAATTATCATCATGCATGTTGAATTAATTTCACATATTTAACTAGGCGGAATAAACAAGTAAATATGCGATTAACGTACCTCTCGTAGTAATGACCTTTGGATATACGGGACACTTGTAATCTCGCTCTATCAACCCAAAGCCTTCTCAAGTATTTCCCTTTTCACCTCACTTGATCGCCGGTGGGAGACGCTTTCAAGCAATTTAATAAACTAAGGAAAAAGAAAAATATCTATGCTTCTTGATTTTTCCAACACATGGAATTATGTACTTGGAGATGAAATAATCATCCCCTATTTATAATAGTGAGAGGAACGAAAATTGTATATTTTATGGCCAAGAGAAAATCTTTTCTTAATCTCTAAGAAATCTTGAATATATCTCATATATTCTTTTCTCCATAATAAAATATTCCACAAAAATCTCACTCTCCTATTAAACTTAATTATTTTCGAAAATTTCAATATGAGATCCTTAGATTTGGATCTTCTTGAATATATGAGATATTCTTGTATTCCAAGAATACATATCTTCCATAATATCTTTTCAAGAAAATCAACAAAATCTTCTCTTTTCTTGATTTACTATTTTCGAAAAAAACATGAAAAAATCAGCAATATATTTTCTTTTTATTTTAATCACCTTATCATTATTGGGCTACTTAATGGGCTACTTGAGGAGCTTTAAGGAGAATTAAGATTGGACCTCCTAATGGACTTCTGAATTTCAATATTGAGCCCCAATATAATTCAGCCCATTAATATTAATTATTACCACTAATAAATTAATATTGCACTATCCATCTTAATCCATATTACGATAATATGGGCTCCTGGTTATTATTTTCCGCGTTTAAGATTATCAAGTCCATTAATTAATTAAGCTTCTGAATAGCTCTAAATTAATTAACGTCTTTCACCTTGGAGTAAAGACAGCTCAACATTATTATTCGTACCGAAGAAACTAATTCTTCACTTGCAAGATTTGGTACAATAAAACTTCTGAGCCCACCAAGGGGACTAATCATACGAGCCGTACTCGCACGCGTTTCTCCGTATTAAATCTTAGCAACCGTCATATGATTAATATTACTGCCCAAGACACAAAGTTCGAAATCACAATGATTCTCACCCAACATGAATCAAAGCAGTAACCATTAAGCACACACGGTCCTATTTAAGTGACGAAGATTAAGAAATCAACAACCACTGAGGTCTAATTCTTCACCTTTCAGAACAGAAGAATTTATCCTCGCTGTAGGACCTCTTCAACACATACTAAATGTGCTAGTGCAATCTCTTAGTCAAGACAGACCAATCTGAGCCTTACACATCGACCTTTCACGGCGGATTGTTCAATTCCACCTAGGTCGTGAAATGTACGTTTAGTTACAAGTAAACTGTTAATGTTGTCTTCCGTGATCGGGTATCACCACATTAACTACTATGTAACACGTACTATATATTGAACGGTTTGCAATAGAAATTCAACATTCAATCATAACTAAAGCAAATGCGATAAAAGAATTATTCTCATAAAACAAGTGTTTGATACACGAGTTATACAAAGTAAAAGCATACTTTCACGTATAACTCCAACAATCCTGTGAGTCTTTGCACTTCTTTTATTGAACGTGGTGGTTGCATATCCACTATGGCTTTGACTTTTGTTGGATTAGCCTCAATTCCTCGTTGACTAACAAGATGACCCAAGAATTTACCTGAATGGACTCCAAAGCTGCTCTTCTTTGGATTCAGCTTCATGTTGTAATGTCGAAGAATTTCGAACACTTGGGTCAAGTGTTGGAGATGATCTTCTTTATGGGGACTTTTGACTACGATGTCATCAACGTAGACTTCTACTGTATCTCCAATTTGTTGGTCGAACATTTTGTTCACCAGCCTCTGGTAAGTTGCTCCGGCGTTGATGAGGCCAAAGGGCATTCTCTTCCAACACAGCAAGATTTTGTTAGTATAGAATGATGTGTTCTCTTGATCATCTGGATGCATCGGGATTTGATGGTACCCGGCAAAGGCATCCATGAATGTTAGCATTTCATGACCTGCAGTGTTGTCCACCAATTGGTCAATATGAGGAAGTGGAAAGTTGTCCTTCGGGCATGCTGCATTCAGATCTGTAAAGTCTATGCATAGCCTCCAGGTCCCGTTTGGTTTCCTCACAAGGACTGGGTTTGCTACCCATTGTGGACAGAGTGCTTGTCGGATTAGGTCGTTGTCTAACAACTTCTTTACTTCTTCGTTCAAAGCTTGATATTTGTCTGGGCCATATTTTATTCGTTTTTGATGGATTGGTCTTTTTGCTTGATTGATATTGAGCTTGTGACAAGCATGTTTTGGATCTATCCCCACCATGTCTGCATGAGACCAAGCAAAAACATCTAGATTTTTGCTGAGGAACTCTTTCATTTGGGATCTGTAAGGCTCAGGGAGCTCAGATCCTATGTATAATTCAAGATCCGGGTTTTCAGGATTAACTTTGAACGCCTCCAGCTCTTCAACTGGAGTTGCTCGTCGTTTTTGTCCTTTCCACCGAGGATCAAGTATTGGTCCCTCAGAGTTGAAATTATTTTCGATGTTCATCGGCTCTACCCCCAGGCGGGGATCAAGATCATCTGTTGGCCCTGATTCGTTGTTGTTAGTCAACATCTGGCCCTCCCGGCCATCATTTGAAAGTTGCTCGTCACCACCCCTTTGTTGTTCGTCAGGATGATGTTTCTTATGGGTGGTGAGGAGTTGTTCGTCCAACACCTGTTCGTCATGATGTTGTTCATCAGTATCCATGTGGTCTTCCTCTATGTCCATCATGTTCTCCAATATTGATGGTTCTTCAGCAGGATAGCTTGTTGTGGCCTCCATCATGGATACTTGCGCATGTTTTGCTTGCATTTGTAAGAGGCATTCCCGAGCCTTTCTTTGATCTCCTTTAACTGTGCCTGCTCCACTTGCTGTTGGAAACTTCAAGCAATAATGATAAGTTGAACAGGCAGCTTTAAATTCATTCAAAAAAGGTCGACCAAGGAACCCGTTATAGGTTGATTCCTGGTCTACAACCAAGAAATCTACCATTCTTGTAATATTCTTTTCGGGTTCTTCGATCGTTACAAGTTGTACAAGCAAAGAAATTTCTCCCAACGGGACTGTTACTGCATTTCCGAAGCCTAGGATTCGATGGTTTGAGTCCCGGATATGGGCTGAAAAGTCCCCAAGTTTATCAAGTGTGCTTTTGAACAAGATGTTGGTATAGGCTCCAGTGTCTACCAACAATCTATGGACTCGAGTCCCCATGATCTTTACGCAGATTACGAGCGAATCGTTATGTGGAGTCAAAATTCCTTCTAAGTCCTTTTCGGTGAAGGTCAGTTCTGCTGTCTGCATGATAGATGGTTTGACCCCCATTTCTTGGACTTGATCGATCGCTCGTAATTCAGCCTTTCTTTTCCGGTTAGAGATTGGCGGTCGTCCATCAGAACATCCTCCTGCAGGACCTGTAGGTTCCATCATGTATAAATCTTCCAATGGACGAGTAGGGATGGCAGGAACTGGTCGCGCCGGTTTGTTGCTCTTCTGAGGTTGATCATCTTCGTCCTCAGAGTTGTTCTCCCGGATTCTCTTCCCGTGTTGTCTTTTGACAAAGTCGGAGAGCTTTCCGTCCTCGTAGAAATGCCAGAGCTGCCTGAGCAAATCTCTACATTCACTTGTAAAGTGCCCCACGCTTTGATGGTAGGCACAATACTTGTTAGGATTGATTTTGCCAGTGTCTTGGCGAATTTTCCGGGGAGGGGAGAGCAACTCCTTATCCTTCACATTTTCATAATCAGTATCGACTGACACTGTTAGCACCTGATTCAACTTTTCTTTGAGTTCCGTCCCTTCAGTGAATGCCTTCATGTTTTTAGGGACTCGATAGCTTGTTGCACCAGGTTTTTTGTTGTTCTCCTTGGGGTCGGCTTTGTTCTCCCCCAAGTTTGACTGCAGGGCTTCATGCATAGAAACGAATATGCCGGCCTGATTTCTAAATTCGGTGTAGCTTCTTGGGCACTTCAGATGTACCTCTTTCCATAGCTTTGACCCTTTCTTCAGTCCTGCCATAATAGCAACAATTTTTGTGTCCTCGCTGACGGGCTCACCCTCCAATAGCACCTTGTCAAACCTTTCCATGAATGCTCGATCTGACTCGTCATCATTTTGTTTTAGGTCTGACAATCGGTGTTTCTGGGACAAGTACGATCCCGCCGTTGAGAAATGAGACAGAAACTCCCGACTCAGCTGAGTAAATGAATGGATGGATGCTGGTGGCAATGCTGAGAACCATTTGTGCACCCGATCCCCCAAGGTTAACGGGAAGTTTCGGCATTGAGTGGCATCGCTGGCTCCCACCGAGACCATATAGTCCGAGTATTTTGTTAGATGAACTCTGGGATCAGTAAGGCCGTCATATTGTATGCTTGCTGGGAATTGGACTTTCTTCTGAATCGGGGCTTTCAGAATGTAGGTTGATAATGGTGAAGATGGCAAGCTGGTCGTCCCTACGCCTCTTTGCTGGTCCAATTGTCCCTGCATACTTTCTATCGCCCTCCTCAAGCTTGATAGCTCATCCAGAGATGCCCCCTGACTTGGAGGCTATTCGGCGAACAAAGGTACAAACCTTTCTGTTCGTCGCAGTCCCTTGCTTGGAGAAGGCAAATCCTGGAGCTGCTTTTTTGGGTTGCTCGCCGCATTAGGTCCCAAGCGTCTAAAGGCAGACTGGGAAAGTCTTTCATGGACCGAAGGGCGAGGCTGTTCAAATGTTGCTCGCCCATGTCCTTCTTCCTGGCGAGCAACTTTCTCCTGTTGCTGGGGTTGGCCAAGTCTGTCCTGGGCACTGGAGCGGGTTGTTCCGTGGCTCGACATTGTTGTTCGCCCGCGAGCAGACTCTGCTTGGCCCTCCCTTAGCTCGACCATCTTAGCCTTGCCCTTGTCCCGCCTGACCTGGGTGCTGCTAACCTCACGTTGTTCGCCCCTTGTTGACCTGGCCCTAACAACCTCCAAGGGTCTATCCTTAGGCCTTGCTTGTGAAGGCTTATTTTGTTCTTGCTGTCTCTGGAGAGCAGCAATGGTCTTAGATAATTCGTTAGGGTTGTTCGCCAGGGCCTCCATTTCAGGGGGGAGATTATGTGTTATGGTTGTATGCTGCGACCTGTTCACATGTCTAGGATTTCAATCCTGGTGGTCGGCCGACGAGGCTCGGGTGGGAGATGCTCTCCTTGACAAACGTGATGCTTGGGTTTCCTTTGATTGAGACATTTTAATATAAATTGTTTCTTTAATTTTAATATTGAAGAACACCAAGAACACCTAGAACAATCTTGCTTGTATCTTCAAATATTTCTTGAGGTTTCCTTTGAATCTTCAAGTTTTCAGCTTGAAGTTCTTGAGTAATCACACTAACCGAAGGTTCGCCCCCTCCTTCTAGCGCCAAAATTGTTGGTGATCAATAATTTTCGAGTGGATTAGTGACTGTTTAATTTCGGTTTAAAGATCATCAATCAATTACGTGTGATTGGTTACCACCGTAAATGATAAATCGAGGGTCGGGTTATGAAGTCGGATATACAAAAGTCGAAATCGAAATAATTTCGTATGTGTGCACGTTTAGGTGTGTTAGTGTGTGTTTTGGGAATGTTTATGAATTTGAACTTGTATTTCATAAGCTGGAGAACAACTATTTATAGAGCCTAGCAAGCATGAGGTGTTCCTGACTCTTGGTCTCCCTAGCTTGCATGCTTGACATGTGTCCTTTTGACCTTATCTACGCTGAATCTTAGTTACAAAGTCTTCTTTGGTCCTATCTCGAACTCATTATTGTTCGCCTAGGTCGGCTTGACGGATCTTGATGATTCTCCAACTGAAAGTTGTTCGCCTCTGGAAATTGTACTTTAGAAGTTGTTCGCCTTTTGGCTTTATTTAGCTTGGCTTTGGGATTTTAGTCCTTTGTTCACTGGTACACATCTTAACTGTGTTGTATCATAGTTTGACCAAGTTGTTCGTCATTGGCGACTTCACAGTTGGCTCATTCTTGGTCTCGAGTCTTAATACCTGTTCGCCTATTAGTTGTTCGTCGATGGAGTCGTTCGTCATTTTATACACTACCCGGATTGGTAGATGCACCTCAATCCTGATTTTCTTTGCTCAAGCCCTTAATTCTTGTTCGCTCCATGCTGGATGATGTTCGCCTATCAACAAGAGAGAGAAGGGGGGGTTCGTGTGTGTGGTTGAGGGAGAAAGGATGAGAGGGAGTGATGATGAGGGGTTGATATTTTAGGAGTGGAAGGAGAGAGGGGAAATTGGGTGGGGTCCATCTTATTAAATACAAATCAGGATACAATTGTATGAAATTGAGTTTTTAGATTTTTCATGTTTTATTTAGTATTTTAGGCTTGAGAATTGTACTAGGGTGCACTTATTTATTTATTTTTTTTATAAAATACTAATTTTTATTAAATCACGTGTCCAATAATAAAGAGGAATAGATTTATGGACTATGTTTTAAAAGTGGAAGTGGACGTTGAACCGACCAGTCTAGCGCTTTTGGTCGGACCGGGTCCAATCGGGTCTGACCGTTATTAAAGCGATTAAACCGGTATGACATCATAATTATATAATACAGTATATAATTAAATATATAAATTATAAATTGTCATATATATTTTCTCTCTTTATAAGATATTCTATGAAACAAAATTAATAGAAGAATTAATATTTACAATATTTAAAATTAATTTCTTATTAGTATCTAATTAATTATCATCTTATATTTTTAATAATTTAAATTTAAATAGAATAATAATAAAGTAATAAAAATTGAAACCTAATTCTAATTTGAAAACGCATTTGCCATCATCATCGTGGAGAAATAGTGGGCCGCTCAACTCTGTGCTCACTATCACAGTCTTCAGCCTCTTCACCTTTTATCTGTTTCAATTCTCTCAAAACTTCCTCTTTCGATTCATACCCATTAATTGAGGATTTGCAAAATCATCAACGGAGAACTCGATGTAGCGCCACCACAATCACCAATCGAGAATGGAGCGGCGCCACCGAAATGATCCATTTGAAAACTGTAGGTTGGGATTGATATTTGAGATCGAAGTGGTCACGCACGCAGAAACGAGAACGGTAATGACTGAATAAGTTTGAAAAATTATAAAACAACCCCAAACTTTTTTTCCTTAAAAACACACAACTCGCCGAGTCGGCCGGTCCGACCCGACTTCGCCGCTTTTGGCCGGTTCACGAGCGCTTTAGGCAGTCAGCGGTCCAATGCTTTCGAGCCGTACAGTGGCATGTCCGAGTAGCGGTCCGATCCGCTTTTTAAAACAGAGTTTATGGATGACTATTAGATGATTCTCTAATCTTTATTAATAAATATAGGGTAATATTATAATGGAATAGAAAATTTAACCAAATATATATATATATATATATATATATATATATATATATATATATATATATATATATATATATATATATATATATATATATATATCTATCTTAAGATCCTCTCCATTTTTTCTTATGTGTTCTTTGATATGAATTGTGCATTGCATTAACGAATATAATTGTGTACATCACCATTACTATGTGTGTTCTGCTCAAGTAAGGAATTGAAATTTCAGGCGGCATAAAAAAACGTGAGTATATTTTTAGTATCTGACAGTGCATTGTGAGTAGCATCTAAAAATGCAGTAGTTTAATTTTGAATGGTTCTACTAGGCATTATTATATTTGATGATGTGGCTCGTCGTGGATCGTTAATAAAGTAGAAGAGACTTAAAACATCATTTAATGGTACATAAGAAGTTTTTTTTCCCTCAAAAAAAAATGCTTTTATTCCGAAAAGGCAAAGCTTTGGCCTTAAAAAATAGCCCGAAAACAAGAAATACAGACTTATGTTCAACAATTAAAAATAGTTTTAGGACTTACTAACCATACAATTCAAAGACAGTTACAAGGTATTACTTTTTTTTAGAAAAACCAACTCCATAATCTTCCTATAATTTGCTCCAGTAATATAATTTATTACTTGTTTTTCAAATGTTGGTAGCTCAATTGGTTGAGGCCACCACCTAAGATCCTAGAGGTCTTTGTTTCGAGACATGGAGAGAGAATTTATTTCCCTCTTGTGGTGAGGTGGTGTTCCACTCTTGTGGTGGTTGCCGTTCCAACTGCAGTACGGTTGTAGTTCGGAGTTGCAAGTTCGGGTGGTCCCCCTCTTGTGGTGATTGCGGTTCTGGTCTACAGCGAGATGAAAAGATGTTGCCATGTACCCGGTGGTCGAAGGAAATATTGAAATTGATTATGTTCGGAAACTATTGTAATTGATTACCTAAAAAAAATCATCCAAACTATACATTGACCTGTTCACCTTTTTTTCCATTCGAGTAAACCAGAAAAAAAAAAATCTATGGATAGTGAGATTAAGATACCATAAGAAGTTGAAATAATGTCTAAAAATTATGAATAGTGTAATTATCAATAGTTTTGCACTTCAACAAGTATCTATTCAACCTTTAAAAAAAAACACACCTATTCTCAAACATAAAATAATAAAAAGAAGTGTTCAAAGTGAAAATGAGGTGTGTATTTCGATCAAAAGCGGATAAAGCAATGATGATTCTAATTCTCAAATAAGGGATTAAAATCGAAATTGGGTACATTGAAAATGGAACCAGCCCTGGCTAAGGTTTTTAAATACAGTTGCACATAAGTTATCAACTAATTTAACCAAAAGACACAATAAAATCTAGATAAGGGGTATCGTGGGTATTGAATAAGGGTATTTTGGGTAATGTGAACTAACAAACCACGAACCCCATCCTGCTAAACTCTGTTATTGATTCAACACACTCATATCAACTCTGTAATATAATTAAATTAATGCTATATATGTTTATTTAGTTAAAATTAACATTTATTCGATAGTATATATATGGATGGGACTTGCAATATTTGGGATATATAAACAGTGACCAAGTTGTAAAAATCCTGCGTATGGAAAATTAATACGATTACATCAAATAAAATACACTTCTCACTTGAGAATTTGTCCACGAAATTAATTTAATTACCTACACAAATAAATTTGTGACGGCAAATACACTTTTAAAGTGAGACCAATTTGGTGTACCATCAAAACACTTGAACATGTCTGTATAAACCACACAAATAAGAGATCGTAACAAACAAGCTTTTAATTATCTCATTCCCAATAGTTTTTAAAATAAACTCATGACATGTATCTAACTCAAAAAGTAACTACCATAAGCAATATGTTAATCCAAATCCAAATAGGAACCAACTTGTGTTATTGCAGAAACAGATTATCTAGATAAGGAAGTGGATAATCAAACTCTACGGATGGATCTATATGAATCCTCTCATAAGTACTTTTACTCAAGTCATACATCATACAGATTCTTCCACTACTGTCGTAGTAGTAAACTAGAATCTCATATTCACTTACCCAACATAAATGGTAAATTCCGGTGCGGAGGTCAGATTGCAATGCCACTTTAAACTCCATCCAAGAATCCGTATCAATTTTTTTCATGATCCCATCACGACATGGTATGTACCACAACCAAAGATGGTAACCAAAAGAAGTTAATCCAATATCCCCTTTACAATTTGGCATAGCAAGTTTCTTGAAGTTTTCGTCTTTCCAATCGAAACAAATTATTTTTCACTCTTTTCCTAATAGAGTATGCCACCAATATAAAGATCCATTACAAGAAACCATTAAAAGTTAAAATTTACTACAATTACCATATAATGCTACTGACTCCAGATTAATGACACTCCTAATAAAATTAATAATACTTTAAAACCGCTTCATGATATGATAAGTTTATTATGAACTATTTTCATATAATACTTTGTCTATGAATTTAAATTTAAATGCAATATATTTTCTTTTCATACATAAGTGTATTAAATTCAAATTGGAAATATATACTCCCGCGGGTCACTATGCTACCATTTATTATAGATACTGTAATTTATATTTTCCTATTACATGAAATCTGTCTCCATTTATTATTTATTTTAGTTGTTTTAATAATATTATTGAATCATCAAATATATTTTTTTCTCACGCAAACACAAGTGATGAATTGTGTGTACGCTCAAAAGTTGCAAATTAATGCAAATGTATTAGTCCACAATTTTAGGAGGATGTGATATTATTTTTAGCAAAGCATGTGTTGAATTGTTTGAATCATTAATTTCAAACAAAAGCTTTATATTTTTTCAAGGACGAAATATATTTCATAGAAATTATAATTTTATAGTAATAAGCTCATATTTAATTTTAGAGTTGTAAAATATATTTTTTAGTCACCCTTTACCATTATATTATTATTTTTAGTAAGTCTTTTATAAATCAATTTTATGTGTAATTTAAAACGACACTCGTTATTTTTGTCATGCAATATTAATATCGTACTAATACACTTAAATGAAATGATAAATATTATTAAGATTTATGTACAAAATGCAAACAAGATTCATCTTAAATATAATAACACATTTTTATATACTCATTAAAATTTAGATGTTTGTGACAACATATCTTTTTATTTCATTGGTAATGATCACTATTTAAATTATACAAATAAATTTTATATGACAAAATTTTATATGAAAATGGTTCATCGTAAACTTATCATGAATCTATTTTGAAAGTTTTAAAATACCAAATATACAATCAAACGTATTAAAGATTTCATGAGTAGTATCAGGAATCGAGGTCAATATTATCATATTATTGTTCAATAATATTAACAAAAGTTAATTTTTAACTATTTAAATAGTTAAAATTTAATATATAAAATAACATTACAATATTTAAGTTTAAAATATCAAGTTTAAAAAAAAAAAAACATTAAAAGAGTCAACACAATTTTTTTTTTTAAAGAGTGATTCTTGTATGCATGCACTTGAATTTTGAGTTAAATTTCAAATCAATCTTGTCTTTTCAAATCTCAATTTATTTATTGATTTGAAAAAATTAAAATTGATTTGAAATTGAACTTAAAATCCAAGTGCATATTATGCACTTTGATGCATACAAGAGTTTGCGTTAATTTTTTTTCCCAAATAATTACATAAATGTATGTTTTCAGTGTTATTATTATCCATTAATAATGCCCATCTAAATTACTTAATATCCGAATGAGTGAAGTTTTATGGCGTAAGTCTTATTTCAAAATGTTTGATATTTTACAAAATTTGTACTCCATTTTTTAATTTTAACAATAAATTTTAAAACTTTACTTATTTTGAATGGGAGGAAGGAATTAATATAGATAGGCTAATTTATGCAATTATCTTAATTGTTTGATAGATGGTGACATCGGATTGGATGGGAGAGCAGTAGAGGTTCTGGGTAGTTTGGGAGGGTAGATTACGCAGTGAGATTAATGCATGACAAAATCTTGGGTAGTTTAGAAGAGAAGATTAGGCAATAAAATTAATGTTAATTAAGTCTTGAGATATTAGAAAAAGTGATAAATGTTGACTACTTCCTTCTATTTAAAATGAGTAATGTTTTAGGATTTGTTGCCAAAATTAAAAAGTGATGTATGTTGACTATTATACCCTTATGTTTTATCACACCCTTAATTGTAGTTCCTTCTTTCTCCTCCAAATATCTCTTCCCTTGTATAGATGGCTATGATCAATCCTTTTATTTAGAGAGTAGAAGTAATAAAAGGTATGATAAAATTTAAGTGATAATTAAGGGGGATTGAAATATGGGTATAATGGAGAAATAAGGTGCAAAAATGTGTAAAAGATCAAAAAATTTAAAACAAGAATTACACTCTAAAACTTCACACATTTTGAATCGAAGGGAATATTTTTTAGTGACAAAGTATAAATGGAGTGAAAGTGGTTCATACATGAACCATTGAAGAATATTAGTTGTTTTCACTAAAGAGTATTAGTTGTTCTCAATGAAGAGTATTAGTTGTTTTTACTGAAGAGTCTTAGTTGTTCAGTGAAAACAAACTAAGACTCTTCAGTGAAAATAACTAATATACTTCAGTGAAAATAACTAATACTCTTTAGTGAAAATAATCAATATCCTTCAATGATTCATGTATGAACCAATTTCACTCTGCTATCATACTCTTTAAAAAAAAAAAAAAAAAATTGGGATGGAGAACAACAATATAAATATTCAAAATATGTTTACCTTCTAATATGAGAAGATGAAAAATAGTAGAAAACATCATTAAATGATATTTATTATCACATTTGATAGTTCACGTTATAGTAATACATAAGTTCCTAAATATTATATATTACCTGGTTTTAATTATGCAAAATATAGCATAATTTATATTCATTCTATATTAGTATTGGTCATACATATGTTATGATTATAGTTATTACCAAAGCTTGATTTGGAATGATTATTTAAATCATTAAAAATAATCCATAATGTAACATTTTAGTGAATATTGATTTTTTAAGTAAAATAATTCATAACATATTATACTGTGATATTAATTTTTTTAAATACTGTAATAATATTAGTGAATGCATGTCATGGTATTAATTTCATAATGTATACAAATTTCACAGAAAAGTCCGTGTTAAATTAACAAAAATAACTAGTGAAGCGCCCTAAAACAGTTAGAAAATCATCTAAGTGTAAGGGTTGTTCAAAATAGAAAAATTTGTCTCAATTTATTGTCAATTATGTTGTGTAGAGATAGGCAAGGTAGGGGGGATCTCCCAGCACTTAGCTCCCCTTTATTTAATTTCTTTATAATGTGTTAACGCCTTCAACTTTCTTTATTTAATTTATGCTTCATTATTTTCTTTCCCCTCCTTAATATAACTCTCTCTCTCAGATCATATCTTGATCGAGAGGATTGAATAATAAGTGTAGCTTTGTTGGTCAAAAGATGGGGGCCATTACTTGTTCTTCTTCTGCAGGTTTGATCTTCTACAACACCAAACAATCATCACCAAGAAATGGGGTCTCAATGCTTAATTATAATGGCCTCAAAGCAGTTGAAAAAATTCAAGTTGGATCGACCAAGTTTGAAGCTACGGGAAACATCTCTAATTCTGGTATATGTGAATATGATCTTGTTTTTATAATGATTCATTAATGTAGGACTTCATCGCAAGAAATTTGAAATTTTAGTTGAAGAAGCTATAATAACAGTTATATTAGAGATTAGATTTTTTTTGGTGGTTGTATTTGAAACTTCTTTTGTTTTTTTCTATCTCCAGCATCTTATTTTTGTAGCGTTAGTAATGACTCGATCATATATTTTTGTAGTGATCAATCATGCAAATATTTTATTTTATGAAAGCTAATAGTTTTCAATTATACTCTTTACGGTTCATAATTGTTTGCACACTTACTCCATCCGTACATTTCATAATTGTTGTTCACATACCCAAACAAGAAATCTCGTAATAAACTCAACCTTCACAATATTCACATATTTACATTAAATGTCATTATTTTTTGGAGCTCACACATACATTCAGTCCTTAATTTACATAAATAAGTTTATGAAATTAACAAATTTATATTACAAATCGTACAATAACTTTCTGATAAAATAGATATAATCCCAAAATAATATTTTTTTTCTTCAAATTTAGTCTCAATTTCTCCGACGAGGTCCAATTTTGGTCTCAAGTCGCCGGAAAAAGCAGAACGATATCGTTATGAAGTACCTTTTAAAATAAAATATATCACATGTACTATTTATAGAAATACTTTTTTAAATGACAATTTTATATTATATATATAATGATGTGTAATAAAAATATAAGATAAAAGGAAAAATAAAATATAATTAGCATATACTAATGCCAAATCAACACCCATACCGGAAATCATAAATTTCAGACTTCAAAACGACGTTGAATTGACTTTTCCAGCCGATATGGAACAAATTGGTCCTTGTCAGAGAATTTGTGGTTGAATCTATTTTGTTAGAAAGTTATGAGACGATTTGTGATTTAAACTCTAAAATTAACGGTCAAAACTCAACTCATATATATATTTGTATTTTTTTGCGCCAATACCATGATCCGTTCTTGTCTAATGCATTCATCGAAATTAGTCGCTCTAGCTCTGTATCAAGGTCATGATCAATAATACAATTTATATTTGAATAAACTTGTTTATTTTGATTTTTTTAAGTATTAAAGTTTTGGAGAATCAAGGCGATGGCCTCTCCAACAGTATCCGCTCCGAAGAGAGAATCTGATCCCAAGAAAAGAATAGTGATCACAGGAATGGGTCTAGTTTCAGTTTTTGGGAGTGACATTGATGTATTCTACAATAAACTTCTGAATGGAGTAAGTGGAATTACTCCAATAGATCGATTCGATGCTTCAGAGTATTCGGTGAGGTTCGGCGACCAAATACGCGATTTCTCTTCCAAAGGCTACATTGATAGAAAAAATGACCGTCGATTGGATGATGCATGGAGGTATTGTTTGGTAGCCGGATTGAGAGCACTTGATGATGCTAACCTTGGAAAAGAAGTGCTTGATACTGTGAGCTTTTTTAATCTTATCTTTCTTTGAAAACCACCCAGAACTGCTAGACTAGCTAATGTTGTACAGCAGGGAATAGAGTCCAACACAACACTAGCTACTCTGGTAACTAATTGCCAGAGTAGTTGGCGTTGCATTATTTATTTATTTATGAAAATAGCTAATTTAGTGTAGCATCAGTTATTCTGGGAACGAGCTGTCAGAGTAGCTGGTGTTGTGTTGCCGTGTTTTAAACAACACAGAGAATCCAACACATTACTAGCTACTCTGGCAACTAACATTCAAAGTAGTTGGTTGTGTTGGTACGATTTTGTGTTATGTAACGCATAAAATCTAATTAGATTTGTACGTATCTAATTTTTCGTGTGAGCAGATGGACAAGACAAAGATAGGTGTGTTGGTGGGGTCGGGGATAGGAGGGGCCACATATTACATCAATGGAATAGAAGCTCTAGTAGGGAAGGGATACAAGAAAATATCTCCATTTTTCCTACCTTATTCTATTGTTAATATGGGATCTGAATTGTTGGCTATAGAAACCGGATTAATGGGACAAATTACTCAATTTCGGGTGCTTGTGCTACTGCAAATTACTGCTTCAATAGTGTGGTTAATCACATCAAAACAGGTGATGCTAATATTATGATAGTCGGGGGTGTGGAAGCTGCTCTAACTGCAACTATAGTAGGAGGTTTCATTGTTTGCAAAGCTTTGTCTCATAGAAACGATGATCATAAAAAAGCATCCAGGCCGTGGGACAAGAACCGTGATGGTTTTGTCATTGGTGAAGGCGCTGGCATACTGGTACATGTCTTGTTCAACTTTTGCGTGATTATTACAAGTACACAAAAACTTGTATGCAACAATCTCATGCATACTTTAAAAGAATATAATATATAAAAAGAATGCAAAAAATATCACGTCTCATGCAAGAAATTCTCTTATACTTATGACCATAATGCTAATATGTTGATTAATATAATGAACCGTGAAAATTGACATGATCATCAGATTATGGAGAGCTTGGAGCATGCATTGAAAAGAGGAGCCAACATCGTGGCCGAGTATTTGGGAGGCGCAATCACTACTGATGCTTATCATGTGATGCGCCCTCGTTCCGATGGACTCGCAGTTTCTTCTTGTATAGTTAAGAGTTTGGAAGAAGCAGGGGTGGCCCCTGAAGAGGTTGGTTTATTTTATTCAATTCTCTGAGTAGACCTAAGTATAATTATTAAGATTTTCTAAAAATATTCCAATTATTAGGTAAACTATGTAAATGCACATGCAACATCTACACTTATTGGAGATTTAGCCGAGGTTAATGCTATAAAAAAGGTGTTTAAAGACACCTCTGAGATAAAGATGAATGGTACTAAGGTAAAGAATTTATATTTAGAAAATTTTAATTGTCATATTAAGGCTAATTTAGATTATTGAAATTTCACTAATTTTCTTTATTAGTCAATGATTGGGCATGGCCTTGGAGCATCGGGTGGCCTTGAAGCAATAGCTACCATTAAAGCAATCAACACTGGGTGGTTACATCCAACAATCAACCAATATGTAACATCAATAACAATATGTCATTTTTCATATTTTCTGAAATTGTAACATCTTCTGATACTCCATCTTACGCATAGGACTTAGAATCAGAAGTCACAATCGACACTGTCCCAAACGTAAAGAAACAACACGAAATTAATGTTGGTATGTCATCTTATGCTCTCTCGCTTTCCAAATTGATATATCCGCATAATTTCATGCAGTGTGTCTTCTTATGATTCAATTATAATCTTTGTAGCTATATCGAACTCATTTGGTATCGGAGGGCACAACTAAGTTATCGTATTTGCCCCGTATAAGCCTTAGAAGATTTACACTACGAGGATGCTCGTGCGTGATAAGAGCACATTCATTATGTATTGAGAATAAAAGGATAGTAATATGTTGTTGGTCTAATTTGGACAATGTTTGACCTTATTTAACTGCTTTAGTGCACTTAAATAAAATGTGGAATTAAGGAGAATTAGTATGGGTTGGAAATAATCACTATCGATAAATAATGTTGAATTGAAATACCAATTTATGGAATTTATCATATAGTTTTTAGTCAAATATTACATACCACTGCTTAATTTTTTTATTAGTTGGAGTTTATTAGTTTAATTTTAAAAGTTAATGTTTATTTATAACAAAAAAATAATTTGAGGTCTAATTTGTACCTAAAATATTAGTTCAGGGTCAAATTTGTACTCAATACACTAGTTCAGGGTCCAATTTAAAAAAAAGTTTAGAGTCCAATTTGTACCCATGACACTAGTTCAGAGTCCAAATTGTACATTATCCCTATATAAAAAGACATATATACCCATCACTCTCAAGCCACAATATTGATGCACCCACAACCAAAATTTCAAAAAATAATCAGAAGAGAAGAAATTGTTGTAAATAAGTGCGTAAAATAAAAGACGAGATTTGTTCACCCAGTTCGTCGAGAACGACTACGTCTGGGGGCGAACCAAGCTAGGAGTTTCACTAATGTTCTTGTGTATGAGTATTTACAATTCTGAGTACAATGGTATATTTATAAGAGTAAAACCCTAGTCTAAGATATGAAGTCTATTGGGTTAATGGTCCATTAGTAATGTCCACATCAAATCTTCTAGATTTGAAATAATAAATCTTCTAGATTTACAACACTTACCCTTGGACATTACGACATAACATGAATGTCTTGTCATAAAAACTCCACGTTCTAGGTATCGGCCAAATAATAAGTTAGGGAAGAATGTAATCGATCTTCTAGATCAAATCTTCTAGATTCATTTCGGGGTTACTGCTCCCACTGAAGACAACAACACTTTGAGTCTTTGCATCCCAACACCACAAACGTAATTTTCAAAAGTAGACATAGGTAAGGACTTAGTAAACAGATCTGCTAGATTGTTACTAGATTGCACATTTTGAATGGTAATCACGTCACTCTTCTGGAGTTCGTATGGGTAGAAAAACTTAGGTGAAATATGTTTCGTCAGGTTTCCCTTGACATACTCATTACTCATTTGTGCGATGCAAGCTGCGTTGTCTTAAAATATAACGGTCGGAGGTGTATCGCCTTTAGTGATAGCACACGAGTCACCAATGTGTTTTACCAAGGACCTTAACCAAACACATTCTCGTGCGGCTTCAAATAAAGCTATTATCTCTGAGTGGTTTGAAGATGTGGTAACCATGGTTTATTTAACCGATCTCCATGAGATCGCGGTACCACCACAAAGTAAAACTTAACCAGTCTGGGATATGGCATTATGGGGATCAGACAAATAGCCAGCATCCGCATAACCTACTAAGGTTTTGTCTTGGTTCTTACGATAAAACAGTCCAAGATCTTGAGACCCTTGGAGGTACCGTTAAACATGCTTAACACCATTACAATGTCTCCTTGTAGGAGAAGCACTATGTCTCGCAAGTAAATTGACAGCAAATGCAATGTCCGGCCGAGTGCAATTTGCGAGATAGAGCAATGCTCCGACAACACTAAGATAAGGAACTTCTGGTCCCAGAATTTCTTTTAAATCTTCTCTTGGCCTAAATGGGTCCTTATCCACTTCGAGGGATCGGACAACCATAGGGGTGCTAAGTGGATGAGATTTATCCGTGTGAAATCTCTCCAATACCTTCTTTACGTAGGTCGACTGATGTATAAGAATTCCTTCTGGGAGATGCTCGATCTGCAGGCTGAGGCAGTACTTGGTTTTACCCAAGACTTTCATTTCGAATTCGGCTTTCAAGATTGAACTGGCTTCTTCAATCTCTTTGCATGTTCCGATTATGTTCAGGTCATCAACATTGTTAGGATAAAAATTGTTAGTTTTGATGAGTTAAAACAAACCAGAAGATGTAATAGGACCATCTGGACCTGTTAGCCAGATGATGATCTAGATTAGGACTTAGTCTAGGGGGAACTGCCAGACCAGAAGACTTCACCAGAAGAATCACCAGAAGACCCCACCAGAGGACTCCATCAGAAGACTTCACCAGATGAGACAGACCAGAGGCAGAGGACCTTCCCCAGACCAGACGAGTCTGGACCAGACGAGTCTGGTGGAACAAAAGATGCTCAGTTTGATCCCCTGATTCTACTGAGTATTCTGGCTGTTCACCAGATTAGGACCAGAAGACACCGAGGTTGCCTGGTATCTGGTCTTGCCTTCTCTGGAGAGAATCAGAGTTAGGCAGAGGAAGCTATTGACCGTTGGTGATTCAAATCAAGTCAACATGATCAGGATTGGAAAATATTTGAAGATAATCAATCCAAGGATCCCACCAACCCAATCAATCAATTAGGGAATTGATTGATTGAGGCTTCCTTATATAGAGGATCTGATTGGATTAGCCCTCCAACGGCTAGCCCTAATTCCCTCTATAAATACAAGAGTGCAGTTCAAGAAAAAGCTCTAGAGACTCTACACGCGCATAAGTGATCCAAGCTTTTGATATTCATACCAAGCACTCTTACTGTTCATAATATTTATCTACTCAAAAGGAGTTATTGAAACCACAACATGTTCATCTATTAGACAAGGTTGTTGGCTGGTTGATCTTTAGATTGAAGTTAAATCTAAAGAGGTTGTAAGAAGGAACTGGTACTTCCCAATTCCAGTAAGTAAGTTTGTGAGTTGGTTGTTAGTGAGTCCCCTTGGTTATAAGGGAGAGTGGACGTAGGATATTATATCCGAACCACTATACATCTTGTGTTCTTTATCGCTTTATTCTACTTATTGATTGTTGATTATTGTTCTCTTGTAAAAGACTTTGAAAGACATTTAACTTAAGCTTCCGCAATTAATCTAACTAGTGGGACCAACAAGTGGTATCAGAGCAGTGTGTCCAACGACCACTGCTTTGTAAAGCTTTTGGTGGTCACCGGGCAGATCCATTGCTCTTTAGTGCTTTTGTTCAAGTTCTTGTTATTTCCCTTAATTATATCAAAATGTCTGCAAAATCTTCTTACAAGAGCCGTAAGCTCCCAGAATTCTCTTTTGAGGATTACAGCCACTGGAGCTTCATGATGAGCAATCATCTTGGAGCTATTCACCACCGCATGTTAGATGTGGTTGAAAGTGGCCCCATCAAATTTTACTGGACTCCTATTGATAGTGGCAGGTCAGAGTCCAGAGAGGAAACTAGTGAAACTGCCCAGAAAACTGCAGAGGATAGAGTCCCCAGGCAGAGAATTCTCAAAAGGAGAGATGAGCTTGATAATGATGAAAGAAAGCTCTACAACTTGGACCAGGTGGCAAGAACAGAGATCATTAACACACTTACCAAATAGGTGATTGAAAAGGTCAGAACGTGTGCCACTGCCAAGGAGATGTGGGACAAACTGGAATTGCTCTGTGAGGGAACAGAGAAGATCAAAGATAACAAACTCCAAGCTGTTCAACACTCGTTTGATACCTTCAAGATGAAACCAGACGAGACCATTGACCAGCTGGACATGCGTCTCACAAACCTCCTGAACAAGGCTAGTGCCTTAGGTAAGACCTACTCTGAAAAAGAAATTAATAGTAAAATCTTGCGTTCACTAACAAGCAGGTGGAGAATTAAAGTCACTGTGATCAAGGACAACAAGGATCTCAATACTCTGGATCATCATCTCCTATTGTCTGATCTCAAAGCCTATGAGTATGATCTTCAAGAGGAGGATCAAGCAGAAGAGGTTTCATCTTCTAGTCAGAAAGGTGTTGCATTCTCTTCAACCATCAAGCCTGATGTCAAGCCAAAGGAGTCTACTGCAGATGACTTGAGCCTCAAGGAGCAGGTAGCACTTCTAACCCGTAAATTAGATAAAATGAGTTCAAAATATGGCAGGTACAAAAGGCATTGGAAGGAATCTTCCAGAGACAGAAAGAGTTCCTTCAAGCCTGCAGAGAAGGAGAAGACATCTGGAGACTCAAGGGAGACCAGATTCAGAACTCCAGAGAGGAGGAGAGATGACAACCTTGGCAACTCTGGGAGATCAGATTATCAGAGGAGGGATGGTAGCTCTGGCAGACCTGACTACCAGAGGAGAGAGAGTAGTCCTGCCAGATCAGACTACAACCAGAGAAGGAGATAGCCAAGTCCTAGTCCCAGAGGAGACAATGCCTGCTACACATGCAACAAGACTGGTCACTATAGTTATGATTGTCCTCAACTCACTCCTAGGGAAAGAGAAGAGAAAAGAATCAAGAGAGATAGGAGATATGCAGATAAGAGAGCATTGCTGGCAGAAGCAGAGGAGGAGGATACTAGTTCCAGTTCTTCTTCTTCTGACTTTGGATCAGATGATGATGTGTGTCTTATGGCAGACATCACCGAGGTAAATGAAGCTACTCTAGTTTTATCAAATTCCAAATGTACTGAATCCTCTAATTCATCTGGTAACTCCAGAGAGTCTGATATGCAACAAATGCTATCAGATCTCCAAAACTGTGTCCAACTCTGTCAAAAACTTGAGAAAGAGAATGGTAGGCTCAGGGCTGAAGTTCAATCTCTCTCTCATGAGCATAAATCCACCAGAGAACTCATGAAAGATCATTCCAAAGAAGTCTCTGAACTTCAGGATAAGATCAAAGAAAGAGATACTCTGGTAGATCAACTCATGAAAGAAAAGGATTCTCAAGAAGATGAGATCAATGAACTCAGAGCTAAATACCAGACTCTTATCAAGGGAAAACAAGTTGCTCACAACATAGAGGAGATACCTATGCCCAGAGAAGCTCCTAAGATACCATCTGTTGTATCTATCATATCAGAGTCTTCTCAGCGCATTTGTGATAAGAGTGGTTTAGGATATTCTGGAATTACCACTAAAACTCATAAATACCTTTATAATAAAGACAAGTCTGTAAGAGCTGGTAAATTGGTAGAAATCTGGAATGATAAAGACTTAACTTGTAATGGTTACAAGGTGGTTCACAATCCTAATTGGAAAAGGAATCACTCTGTTAATCACATAATAAATGAACCAGAAGAGTTGACTGTTCTGGAAGAGAAGATGCTAGAGAATAATTGTCAAAAAGGGGAACCATTAAAGATTGATGGTTCTGTGAACAATGAGTCCCAAGGAGTAGAAATTACTCAAATTGGAGGACCCCAGAGAAATCCTCAAAGGGAACCTAAACAGATTAGGGGACCTCAAAGGAAACACTCAAGGAAGGGGAATACCAATCAGAGTAACAACTACCAGAGAAGGAACAATGTTCAACAGAACCAGGTACCCCAGAGACAATTTTCTCAGAGGAATCAATTCCAGAATAGGTATACTCAAAGGAACTATAATCACCAGAGCAAGTCTAATTATCAGAACCAGAGGAGGTCTTCCAGACCCATCTATAGAAAACCAACTGATCTGGGTAGTTATGACACCAGAGATGGTTCTTCTAGGATGTACCCTTACAACCAGACCTTTAAGACCATGTCTTTGAGGCAGGCCATTCCAAAGGCCAGATTTGAGAAAAGGTACACCAGACCTGTTTATAGGAAATGTGTCCTTATCAGACCAGTAGCTCAATATGTCATTGTAAGAGGACATGTGCTGGTAGATAGATTTGGAAGGAAGATAAGATCTCCTCATCCATCAAGGGATGATCTTTATCTATGGATTCCTATAAAACCTGCAACTAACCAATCAGGACCCAGCACTAGTAGGGGACCTAATTGATTTCTCTGCAGGTAGATAAGAGTCCATTGGAGAAAGGATTTTCAAGCAACCATGTCTGGTACATTGATAGTGGATGTTCCAAGCACATGACCTTCCAGAAGGATAATCTCCAAGATTTCAAGCCATTGAATGGACCAAGAGTGATGTTTGGTGACAACAACTATGGAGTCACCAGAGGAGTTGGAAAGTTGACCTTCAATGGAGTATCTGTAGATGAAGTCTACTACGTAGAAGGACTCAAGCATAATCTGCTTTCAGTATCCCAATTCTGTGACAAGGGATACTCAGTGAAGTTTTCTAGTGATTCATGCACTGTTTTCTCTTCTGATTATAATGATATTTTGCTAATAGGCTTGAGGAAGGGTAACATTTATCTTGCAGATTTTAACAGTTGCCCAAGAAATGCTTGCCTGGTTGCAAAAGGATCTGCAGAAAACAGCTGGATTTGGCACAAGAGATTGTGTCATCTTAACTTCAAGACACTGAATAAGATTGCAAGAAAAGGTCTCATTCGAGGTCTTTCTAATGAAGTGTTTAAGAAGGATCAGGTCTGTGGTTCATGCCAGAAGGGTAAACAACCCAAGACTTCCTTTAAGGATGTCCAGAGCACAACCACAACCAGAGTACTTCAACTACTTCACATGGACCTGTTTTGACCTGTTTCTCCTCTTAGTTTCAGTGGAAGGAAGTACACCTTAGTAATAGTAGATGACTTTTCAAGATACACTTGGGTAGTGTTCTTGTTTAAGAAAAATGAAACTATGACTAAGCTGCCAGAGTTCTTCAAGCAGATTCAGAATGAGCAGAACCAGAGCATAGTCAGGATCAGAAGTGACAAAGGAACAGAGTTTTTGAATTCACACATTGCAGATTACTGCAAGGACCATGGGATTTTTCATGAGACATCTGCTGCCAGAACACCTCAACAAAATGGAGTAGCAGAAAGGAGGAATAGGACCCTCAAAGAAGCTGCAAGAACACTTCTGGCAGAATACAACACTCCACAGAGATTTCGGGCAGAGGCTATTAATACAGCTTGCTACACTCAGAACAGATGCCTGATTGCCCAGAGACATAATAAGACTCCATATGAGGTATGGAAAGGTAAAACCCCATCTGTTTCATATTTTCATGTTTTTGGATGTAAGTGTTTCATCCACGACAATGGGAAATCTAAATTAAGAACCTTTGATGCTAAAGTGGCTGATGGAATATTTTTAGGATATTCCAGCACCAGTAAAGCTTTTAGAGTTTTTAATAAGAATTCACTTTGTGTGGAGGAAACACCTCATGTTGTTTTTGATGAATCTGCTTTTGAGTGCAAGGTGGATTCCAAGTCTTCAGAAGAAACCCAGAATCAGACTACCCCCAGAGTTATCAAGGTCAATCCACCTATTCAGATTCAGATTCAGATTCAGATGATGACCCATCTCCTGGTTCTCTGAAGCAGAAGCCTTCACAAGGAGCAGAACCAGAAAAGGTTGGAACTCCTGTAGGGGGAAGCTCTTCTGCAGGTGGTGATAATGACCATGGTACTGCAGAAGATGATCAACCAGGCAAGACCACGGGTAGGAGGACCCTGGTTGATCACCCCAATGACCTGATCTTAGGAGATCCAACTAAGGGTGTCCAGACTAGGAGAACTTTTAACTTAGCTGCCTTATTCAGTTGCTATGTGTCCTTGATTGAGCCCAAGAACATCAAGGAAGCACTGAAAGATTCAAATTGGATTGTTGCTATGCAGGAGGAGTTGAATCAATTCACCAGACAGGATGTTTGGGAGCTGGTAGACAGACCAAGACATCAAAAGGTGATAGGCACTAAGTGGGTTTTCAAGAATAAGAAAGATGAGAATGATGTCATTACTAGGAACAAGGCAAGGCTAGTGGCCCAGGGCTATTCTCAGTCTGAAGGAATAGATTATGATGAGACATTTGCTCCTGTTGCCAGACTAGAAGCCATCAGATTGTTCTTAGCATATGCTGCTCACATGAAGTTCAAAGTATACCAGATGGATGTGAAATCTGCCTTTCTTAATGGGATTCTCATTGAGGAAGTGTATGTGGAACAACCTTCTGGTTTTGAATAAGGTGACAAGGTGTTTAAGCTTAAGAAAGCTCTTTATGGGCTGAAGCAGGCACCCAGAGCATGGTATGACACTCTATCTCAATTTCTTCTGGATAATGGTTTTACTAAGGGTAAGATTGATAGGACCTTGTTTAGGAAAGAAGAAGGAAAGGACATCCTTCTGGTCCAAATATATGTTGATGACATTATATTTGGATCCCCTAACAAGAAGCTGTGTGAGAAGTTTGGTGAGCTCATGCAGGGTCAGTTTGAGATGTCCATGATGGGAGAAATGAATTACTTTTTGGGTTTGCAGGTTAAGCAATCAGAGAAGGGAATTTTTATTAATCAAGCAAAGTACACCAGAAACATGTTAGAGAAATTTGGAATAGGATCTAGCAAAGCAGCCAAGATCCCTATGATGACAAATTTCAACATGGATCCAGATGAGTCTGGAGAGAGTGTGGACCAGACTCAGTACAGAGCACTTATTGATTCTCTTCTGTACCTGACTGCAAGCAGACCAGATATTACTTTTGTCGTAGGTGTTTGTGCCAGATTTCAAGCTAATCCCAAGAAGAGTCATTTGGAAGCAGCTAGAAAGGTATTGAAATATCTTAAGGGAACTGTGAATTTAGGATTATGGTATCCTGCAGATGATAACTTAGAATTGAGTGGTTATTCAGATTCAGACTATGGTGGATGCAGAATAGACAGGAAATCTACAAGTGGAACATGCCAATTTTTAGGGAATAAATTGGTATCCTGGTTTTCCAAGAAGCAGACTTCAGTTGCTACATCAACAACAGAAGCAGAATACATGGCTGCAGGGAGTTGTTGTTCTCAACTTCTCTGGATAAGTCAACAGCTTAGGGATTACCAGATTAGAGCTAAGGATATTCCTATTTTCTGTGATAGTAATAGTGTCATTGCAATCACCCAGAATCCAGTTCTTCATACCAGGTGCAAACATGTTGATATAAGGCATCATTTTATCAGAGATCATGTTGAGAAGGGAGATATAAGGATGGAAAAGATTGCAACAGAGAAGCAGAGAGCAGATATTTTAACCAAGCCTTTGGCGGAGACCAGATTCAGAGAGTTAGCTTTTGAATTGGGTTTATTGGATTCAGAGACAGATTTGTGTTAGGGGGAACATCAGAGAAGTATTCTTGTTTTATTACTTTTCTTCATATTATATTATGCTAACATACCTGCAGATTAGATATATCAGAGAAGGTATATTTCCAGATGAGGTATCCACTAGGTGACACTTATCCCAGATGAGGTGCTGAGTCTGAGATATGTCCAAAGTCTTTTCTGACCAGGACCAGATGAGTTCCATCAGAGGAGATGTATTACCAGACTAGTTGTGGTATCATCTGGTTACAATATCAGGTGACAGGTATGTCTTTACTTCTCTGGCCTCTGATCATTGGGATACACCTTTCAAATTAATAAGTACACTCAAAACGTTTCAACTTCAGAGTGTATTTAAGACTAGGGTATAGGGCCTAGGCAATCATTTCGCTTTTTTCTCTTGACTGCCACAAAACCCCTTTATGCCCAGTCCCAATGATTATGCCAACGCACCAGATTAAATCTGTGTCTTGCCTTTCATCGTGGCCATCGGATTTAATCACTGTGCAAAATGTCAATCAATGCTAAATTGATTTTGTTTCCTCGATTAAATTTTGAAATTACACGCGTTCACACTTCATTTAATAATCAAGCCACGCGTATTACTCTATTTAAATCAAATTTCCTTTCAATTTGTCCTTTCACATTTCCATACTTTCAAACCCTAACCTCTCTCTGCGAAGCATTTTTTTTCCTCTCTCTTTCTCTTTCACAGTAATGGCCCCTCCGTGCAATTTTGACCATGTCCTGATGATGAAGAAGCTAAAGACGGAGATGGTGGTGGACTTTTATACCACCAAGAACCCAGTTGTGCTGTCGATTCTGGAGATGTTCCAGAATGCAGGGGTGGAGAAGTTGATCTCCACGGTTCCCAAGGATTTTCGTACTCTTGACAGATATGCGGCCCAGTTGTTGGTTCGTATGAAGATTCATGAGGATTACGTTTCTTCAAAGATTGATGAAGATGATATGGTGTTTTCTAAGCACGACTTCTGCGCTCTCTTCGAGAACATTTCTGCGGTGGGAGTGGATCCTTTGACGTACAAGGAAGATGACATTATTGGTTCTTTCAAGATCTTTGCTCGATCTTCCTGCCAGAATATCACAAAGGGCTTTTTGGACAAGCATCTGAGGCAGAAGTACAAGGTCCTTTTTGATATAGTTGTTAAGGTGCTTATGTGTGAGAATCACAGCACAGATGCCATTTTCAATGGCCGGATGTGTGTGATGAGGGCATTGTATGACGACGTTCAATGCAATTGGGCGGAGTTCTTCTGGGATGTGTTGAGGAAGAACAGATTGAAGGTGAAGAAGGAGCCTTGTCCTTCCAAGCCAGGGGAGTTGCAGTTCTTCTTCACTGCAAATGTCTCTTTGGGGACTAAGTTAACTCTTATTCTAGATTCTCTCCTTCCAGAGAAGAAGTGGAAATCATCTTGGTGCCACAGTTATCACAAATCCAAGATCCTCTTCTCTAAGGATGGCCCTCTTCATGGCCATGCCGACTCTGATGGAGAACAGGCCATCCCTGCCCCTCCTATTCAATCTATTCCCTCACCTCCAAAGGGGCAGAGAAAGCAGCAGAAGCAGAAGACCCATAAGAAAGCTTCTGAAGCAACTGGTTCTTCAACCGTTGCCTTTTCTGGTTCCTCAGAGGAGGACCAGATTCCCCTTCTTGATGTGCTTAAGAAGAAGGGTGATGATGATAAAGCTGTTAAGAAGGCTGGAGCAGCCAAGAGGAAGCGGCCAGAGGAGGCCAGGAGAGGCTCTGCTAAGAAGTCAAAGACTAGCAGGAAGGCCAAGAAAACCCTTCTGGTGGATGAGCCATCAGAGGAGGAAGATGAAGATGAGGATGTGCCTCTTGTGAGGAAATCCAAGGCCAAGAGAGCCCTTCTTCAAGATTCAGACTCTGGATCTGATCTTGGAGAGGCCTTGGAGAAGGCTATTGAGGATGCTTCCCAGATGATGGAGGATGCTCCAGAGACTGCTGTACCTGCTGGTGTTGACCCAGCAGAGGTAAATCCTTCCATTCCATCTTCTTCCCCCATTAATCTTGTCTCCCCTTCTACCTCTCCCCCAGATAATATTCCCCAAAAACCCATCTGCCTCTGGTAACCCTGTTGAAACACCAGAGCAGATTATCCCAGATACCCCAGTATATACTCCCTCTACCATTCCTACCCAAACACCTTGTCCCCCACATTTCCAAACACATCTTCCCACAAACCCCTCTCCCCCACCTTCTGTACCAGAGGTACCCTCAACCTCTTCTGGTGCAGAAATCCCCCCTCCAAACACTTCCACATCTCAAATCCCACCTACACCTTCTGTACCAGATATTCCATCATCTTCTGGTGCAGAGCAACCCATTCCTTCCACCTCTACTTCACAAAATCCTAACCCTCCCCAAACCCATACAGACCAGGACCCAACCATTTCTATGGCTCTGGGATTCGTTGGCCCTCCCCCTTCTCCTACCTGTTTAACCAGCGATGATAGTGAAGATGAGGAAGCTTCACTTGAGCCTGCTAACTTAGCCCCTTCCTCCTCTGCCTCTGGGCCCAAACCCTTCACTTTCTCATCTGCAGAAATGGGTCCCATTAGGCAGAGCATGAGTGTAAGTGCTCAGCTCTGGCTAAGAGAGCATTTCCCAGTTCTTCTGGAGCACTTACCACTCCTGGCAGAGCTTACTGATGCCAAGGTCTGGAGCAAGGCCAGACTTGAAGATGGGTCCCTCCAACTTCACTGCTTGGGAGATTGAGCTAAAGCAGAGGATGAATATTCAGAACCCAGCAGAGCTGGAGACCCCTGGTGCAGCTAAAGTCTTGATTCGCACCCTGCTCATCCAGAGAGGAGTAATGCTCAATCCAGAGGGCCCCACTTACAAGTTTGGTCCTCATTTTGTCTTTCCTCCAGAGCTATATTCAGATGAGGAAGATTTTGAGATGTCTTCTGCCGTGCTCCAGAAGATGAAAGCTTTCTTCAATGAGCAAATCATGCAGATTGGGTGCTTTTCAAAAGCTATTCAACATATGGCCCCTGCTATGATAGAGCACCAGATCAGGCATGAGAGGAGAATCTTCCTGAAGCAGTTAAAGTCTTCTCTGGCAGAGGTAAAGGCTTCTTTTAAGGCTAATGACTTATTTATTAAGCTGAATGTCATGCACAGCCAGAAGCAGCTACAGGAGCACGTGCTGGAGCAGTTGAGACCTGTATCTGTACTTAAAGTGGAGATGGCCAGCCAGATAATTCAAACGGCCAAGATGAAAGACTCCCTCCAGGAGATGTTGGAGAAGCAAGAGAGACTTGTTGCAGAGTCTAAAGCTTACCTGGAGGAGGCCAAGCAGCTACGTGATCTTCACTCTTCCTCCAACACTGCCTTGCCTGATCTTATAAGGCAGGTTGTGGAGCCCCTCCTTGATGAAGTTAAAAAGGGGGAAGAGAAGGCCAGAACTGATCTGGCGAAGACCACCAATGAAACTCTCTTCAGCCATGGAGCTCGTCTGGACCTATTGGAGAACACTCTGGCCCAGGCTGAGTTGCAGAAGAAGAAGAAGGAAGAGCTCAAATCTCTTTCCATGGCTAAGCAGCTAGCTGCAGAAGAGGAGTCCGAAGCAGAGCAGGATCCAATCTCCATCTCTGGGCCTGCAAAGAGGAAGATAAGGAAAGTGAAGAAGAGCTTCCTTGAATCTGTGGTTGAAGAAGCAGAGAAGAGATCCAAGGAAGAGTCGCCTGAAGAGAGGCAAGCAAGGATAAGGAAAAACATAGATGAAGAGCAGAGGCTCAGATATGTTAGGAGGCAAAATAAGAAGAACAGAGAAGCTAGTGTTTCTTCTGGTGCCAGTGGTTCAAGCCAGAAGAGGAAAGGGCCTGTTGAAGTCATGAACATCCTCCCTCTCAGGACAGAAGGGTCTTTTGACTCAACTGTTCCTGTGCCTTTAATAGAAAAATGGAGAGAAGCCAAAACTCTCTAGTTTATTCAACATTACATCCAGAGACCTCCACTAGAGGATGATGCTCTCATCAACAGGACTTTCCATTCTTGGATGCAGGCTTGTGATGCAGATTTGTACAAGCAGTTGATGGATTCAACTATTGAATTCAACCTGGAAGTCACTGCTCCTGAGTTCCATTTTCTCAACACTCCAATGGCAGGAGACCAGGTTGATTGGGCTGAGCTGAAGAAAATGTACAAGACCAAGGTGTTGGTGAACTTCACTCCAACATCTTCTGCAGAGTTGAAGGCCGTCCAGGATAGGTTTCTGGATTGGTTTCTGGTGCCTAAAGACAACAGAAGATATGCATAGAATAGGACCTGATCTTCAATGTATTTTGTTATCATATTTGTCCTTATTATCAATGAAATTCATATCTTCTCTGTTCAAAAGACAACCTCTTGTTGTCTTAATTGTTTGCCTGATAAGATCTATTCTAAGGTCTTATCCTTTAATGTTTTTCTTGCTTAAGTTTATTATTCTTTTTTATCAGTTCTGGTAGTGTTTTAACTCCATCAAAAATGGGGAAATTGTTAGGATAAAAATTGTTAGTTTTGATGAGTTAAAACAAACCAAAAGATGTAATAGGACCATCTGGACCTGTTAGCCAGATGATGATCTAGATTAGGACTTAGTCTAGGGGGAACTGTCTGACAAGAAGACTTCACCAGAAGAGTCACCAGAAGACCCCACCAGAGGACTCCATCAGAAGACTTCACCAGATGAGACAGACCAGAGGCAGAGGACCTTCCCCAGACCAGACGAGTCCGGACCAGACGAGTCTGGTGGAACAAAAGATGCTCAGTTTGATCCCCTGATTCTACTGAGTATTCTGGCTGTTCACCAGATTAGGACCAGAAGACACCGAGGTTGCCTGGTGTCTGGTCTTGCCTTCTCTGGAGAGAATCAGAGTTAGGCAGAGGAAGCTATTGACCGTTGGTGATTCAAATCAAGTCAACATGATCAGGATTGGAAAGTATTTGAAGATAATCAATCCAAGGATCCCACCAACCCAATCAATCAATTAGGGAATTGATTGATTGAGGCTTCCTTATATAGAGGATCTGATTGGATTAGCCCTCCAACGGCTAGCCCTAATTCCCTCTATAAATACAAGAGTGCAGTTCAAGAAAAAGCTCTAGAGACTCTACACGCGCATAAGTGATCCAAGCTTTTGATATTCATACCAAGCACTCTTACTGTTCATAATATTTATCTACTCAAAAGGAGTTATTGAAACCACAACCTGTTCATCTATTAGACAAGGTTGTTGGCTGGTTGATCTTTAGATTGAAGTTAAATCTAAAGAGGTTGTAAGAAGGAACTGGTACTTCCCAATTCCAGTAAGTAAGTTTGTGAGTTGGTTGTTAGTGAGTCCCCTTGGTTATAAGGGAGAGTGGACGTAGGATATTCTATCCGAACCACTATACATCTTGTGTTCTTTATCGCTTTATTCTACTTATTGATTGTTGATTATTGTTCTCTTGTAAAAGACTTTGAAAGACATTTAACTTAAGCTTCCGCAATTAATCTAACTAGTGGGACCAACAAACATAGACGGATATGATGCAAAAACTATTTTGCAATTTCTTCGTGAATACGCATGGGAAAGCTTTATCGAATGAGTATCCCTTCTTTTGAAGGAATTCACTAAGTCAGTTGTACCACATGAGGACCGATTGTTTCAGGCCATACAATGATTTCTGCAGTTTTATGCAATACATACTGCGATTTTCACCATCCCCCATCTGAGGAATGTCAAATCCATCGGGGATTTTCATATAAATGTCGGTATCAAGTAATCCGTATAAGTACGCGGTTACTACGTCCATTAATCTCATTTGGAGATTCATTTTAACTGCCAAAGATATTAAGTAGCGGAACGTTATTGAGTCCATGACGGGAGAATATGTTTGATCGATCTCGGGTCTCTGCGAAAACCCTTGAGCTACAAGCCTCGTTTTATATCTCTCCAAAGTATTGTTCTCGTTTTATTTTTGTACAAATACCATTTATATCCTACTGGGATAGCGCGCGCGGGTGTACTAACAATAGAGCCAAATACTTGTCTTTTGTTAAGCGATGCGAGCTTTGCATCAATTGCCTCTTTCCACTTAACCCAATCGGAGCGCTTCCGGCACTCAACAATTGTTTTGGGTTCTGGATCTAGATAATTTATAATGGAAAGAGCAATTTACGCTACAAATGTGTCGTCGATGACAGTAATATTTCTATTATATGTTTCTCCCGAATCTGTGAAGTTCACAGAGACTTCGACGTTTACGTCAACCAGACCTTCCTCATTTCCCATTGTATTTGGGTCTGGTTGTTCCACGGTCCTAGTGCATTGAATATTTTGTACACGTGCTTCATCACCAGGATGCTCGTCTCCTAGAGACTTTGAGTTATCTAGACGAATCTCTTCTAGAGATTTTACATTCGACTGACCATATTTTCTAGCCTTTCTTTTAGGTGTATTACTATCTCTTGAGGGTCATTTGTGCTTCTGGCGTGTGGGGGCATGAGTACTTGTTTTTCTTGGGACCTCAACCCTTTGCGGAGCATTTACTGCAGGTATATGCGATTTAGTTACACCTCTATGGTCAGTGAATGCGTCTGGCAGATTATTTGCTAGATTTTCCAAGCTAATGATCTTCTGAACTTCTAGTTCAGATTGACTAATGCGTGGATCTAGATACTGAAGATTACTTACGTTCCATGTAAGCTCCCGGCATTCATTCAATTTTGAATTCGGATCTCCCCCTAATGCTGGGAAGCAATCTTCATCGAACGTACAATCAACGAACCGGGCCGTTAATTGATCCCAGGATAAAGGCTCGAGGTATTTCACGATGGATGGGGAGTCAAATCCAATGTAAATACCGAGTTTCCTTTGTGGGCCCATAGAGGTCCGCTTTGGTAATGTTATCGGGACATATACCGCACATCCCAAAATAAGCAGATGAGAAATGCTAGGTTCTTTCCCACGCACTAACTGTAGGGGGGAATGATCATTATATGCAGTTGGACGGATTTATATTAAGTGCGATGCATGTAGGACTGCATGCCCCCAGCATGAAGTGGGTAGTTTGGAGTTCATAAGCAATGGTCTCGCGATAAGTTTGATACGTTTTATTAGCGTTTCAGCAAGACCATTTTGGGTATGGGCGTAGGGTACCGAGTGCTCCACTTTAATTCCTAGGGCCATACAATAATTTGTAAAGGACTCTGAGCTGAATTCAGCAGCATTATCCATGCGAATCGACTTAATTGGATAATCCAGGAATTGAGCTCTAAGCTCGATAGTTTTCGCAATGAGCTTCGCAAAAGCTTGATTGCGGGTGGACATCAAACATGCATATGTCCACCTAGTGTAGGCCTCAATAAGGACCATGAAATAACGAAATGGTCCTGATGCAGGGTGAATCGGTCCGCAGATGTCTCCTTGAATTCGCTCAAGGAAAGTCGGAGACTCTAGTCCAGCCTTAGTGCGCGACGGGCGTACTATTAACTTACCCTTAGAAAATGCCTCACAAATAAATTTATCAACAAGAGGGATTCTATTATTCGAAATATTATGAATAATTGAATTTAGATAGAATCATGCGTATCATAGATTGTCCTGGATGATTTAACCGCTGATGCCATAATTTAAAGAAGTTCGGGTCATGAAATTTCATACTCATGGCTAGATGGAGATTTGACGGCCGAATGTAGGAATAGTACAATCCGGGGGAGAAAGAAGGGAGTTTTTCTATAACTTATTTACGGCTACCTCGAGTAATAGTCATCAAAAGGTATTCGTTTTTGTTCTCAGTTTCAGTTTCAGTATGATATCCATTAGTTCTAATATCTCTAAAACTGAGCAGGGTACACTTAGATTGTGGAAACAATAAGGCATTATTCATTATGAGTTCGGTACCCACGGGGAGGACAATGGGAGCTCTTCTGGACCCCACTATCAACTTACTATCATTGCTATTATAGTTATACTCCCCTTACGTTTTAACAAGTTATGAAAATACTTCCTATGTCTTAAGATCGCATGAGTGGTGGCGCTATCTACCAAACATAAATCACAATCACAATCTCAATCCATCATGCTAGAGGAAATAACCCAAACCTAATAACTGATATGTTTACTAGCCATGTATAGCAATATCCAAGTAAATTTAATGGACAATGATAAGGTAAACACATCGAAGCTAAAACATAATATTATCCATAAAATAAAATATCCGAAAGAAAGGATCCAAAAGTATAAATTGTTTTATCCAAATATAAAGTACTAAAACAATCAAGTACACAAATCACTCATCATCTCCAAAGTCCTTGAGCTTGATGCCCAGAGGATCGATGTTATCTTGGTCAAAGTCTGCTTCAAGCAGGCTGGCATGGTGAGATTCGACTCTTACGGCCTTCCCCTTGTCGACCTTCTGCTGCTTTTGATAAGCCTCAGTGCTTGGGAGTGCGACACGTGCGAGACTAATGGCCTCTGCATCCGCATCTGTAGCAGGACTGCTCAACCTTGCTAAATTTTGAAGAGCGAAATTCGAGGTTCTATGACCACCGGATGTACTACGACCTCGACCTTTAACCCAAATCATCTTACTCTCTCTCCCCCTTCCACGTTTGCGACCAATCATATATTTGTCCCTATACTGCTGCTGGAGTATAAGGTGGCTAGCATGGAATGTCGACAAAGTGTTCTGCATCAACTAGGTTACAATACGTTGCAAGACTGAGTTGTACTGCGTTATAGACTTAAGGTCTTGGAAACAGAGTCTCAACCAATCGTATTGTACCGGAGGGAGGAGTATATCATTTTGTTGTTGGAAACGGTCCTACAGGGAGTTCCATAATATTCCGGGGTCCCTGAATGAGAATCTGAATAATGAATTCCTCACTTGAGAAAAATCAACGCTTTCGCCTTCAGGGCGTTAGTGGATTTCGAACCTTCAAGAATTGTTTCGCTCAACTCATTTAAGGCTAGATGGATCTTGGCATCTAGTGCCCATGTCAGGTAGTTATTACCATCGAGAGCAAGCTCATCGAATTCTTTCATGGTAATATCATACATTTTCACTACGATTTTAAAGTGACATGGTAAGAGTTGTGACCAATTTATTGACAACGGAGAAATAAGGATTTATTTGATTATTCTAGAGCACATAGAAGTAAGAATTTGGGCGTCATCTACCCAAAGCATAAATTACGGTCTGACAAGTACCGGGCGCCGCCTACCCGGGCATGATATACGGACTATAAGCAATAAACTATGTGCAGGAGTAATAATGCATATAAGATAATTAAATCATAAAGACATGCATATTTACCAATTTAACTTGAACGATAATCACATGAAAATAATTTCAAGGAAAATTTACGACTTAATAAACATGCATATTCATGAGTCTAAATATTTCATGTATATTAATGAAATTTAACGAAATATTTTCAGGATTTTTAAATAAATTAGAATTTTGTGATACCCTAAAATGAAGTCGAAATTAGATTAGGATTTCAAAAAAATTCAGGGAGAAAGGCGCCACGTGCGAAGGGCTTGCACCGTCTCGACGCTGCTCACGAAGGCACGCGGAGGCGGCGAAGGGAGCGCGACAGGCAGCACACTCGGCGGAAGGCGACGAGCGGCGGGCAACAGGCGGCGTCGCGCGCGGGCGACAAGCGGCGTCACGGCTTGGGGTGGGATGGGTGGCGCACAGAGGTATCACGCGGAGGCAACCGACGGCACATGGGGGAGTCGCGTGAAGGTGCACTGGCGGCGACGGGCAGCACCGCGCTGGCGGCGATGGGCAGCGCTGCGCGGGCGTCGCGCTGGCGGTGGGCTGGTGGCGACGGGCGTCGTGCTGACTGCGACGGGTAGCGTCGAGCGGGCTGGCGGCGGGCTGCTGGGCCGTTGCCCGTGTGCAGCGGCGTGTGGCCTCTCGGCGAGTGACGGGCGGCGGCCGTTGCTCGTTGTTTTGGGTCTCAATCCAAAATTAATTTAATTCAATATACAAACATGATTCAAATAATTGCAAGTATAATCAATCGAATTCATAGCACGGGTACATATAAAAACTTGTAATTCATAGAAATTTGAATTTACGGCGTACCGTATAATCTCAGACAGAGTCTCGTGCTGATAACGTGTTGTAAATAAGTTCATAAAATAAAAGACGAGATTTGTTCACCCAGTTCGTCGAGAACGACTACGTCTGGGGGCGAGCCAAGCTAGGAGTTTCACTAATGTTCTTGTGTATGAGTATTTATAATTCTGAGTACAATGGTATATTTATAAGAGTAAAACTCTAGTCTAAGATATGAAGTCCATTGGGTTATTGATTCATTAGTAATGTCCACATCAAATCTTCTAGATTTGGAATAATAAATCTTCTAAATTTACAACAGAAATAACACAATTTTTTTCTTTCCAAAATTCTCAGTCAGTAAATTAAAAAAAAAAAAAAAACACAAAAACAAAACTAAGGAAAAGGAAGACAGCGCTATTTTTTTCACACCACTAAAAATAGACATAATTAAATTGTAAGCCAATTGTTTATATATAACACTTTGCCTCTAAACCAAACACATATAGTAATGCAATTAGGATGGTATAACAACAAATCACCTTGTTTTCCAAATAATTACCCCATAAATATATAATAGCACCAAGTTTTCCATATATAATTTTGGCGCCATTTTGTTTTGACCGTTGATCATTTTATATGCTTTTTATAGTAACCGTTGGATCAATTTCTTGATTGGATATGGAATGGGTTTTATTGTTGCATTTGCATCATTTTAATATAATTGCTAGAATTGATTATTTCCATTGGATTAATGCTTGAGTTTAGGGACCGTTACACTTTTTTTACCTATATATTTGTATGTTCATTATTCATCTACATCATTGCTTACTTTTTCATTTTTTTACTTGCAGAAAAATTATTTTTATTGAAGCATTTTGGAATATTTGGGAGGTCAATGATGATGTAGATGCTTTGTATCTTCAATTTTTTGGTGTTTAGAGAGTTTATGAACAATTTTAAGATTATATGTATTTATAAGTGCACAGTTTCATTTGTTTATTCTTGCATATTTCCGGCTATGCCGCTGCCTCACGCGTCGTGGCCTCCGCTAAAAAATTCTACGAAGTGGACATGGTGGTCATCGTCCTCATAGAGATCTTCCATGAATCCGCTTACGTCCCGAGAGCATATGATGACATCGTGATTTTGAAACTCACTGGAGGATTGTGAATTATTATGCATGTTGGAGAAGAACGGTTATGGAATGAGGAGGGAGAAGTGCATGATGATGACTAATTCCACTTTGAAGATATATGGTGTTTATTTTTTTTATAAATATTTGGTTTGATTTAATTGTATTCATTGTTAAGTTATTTGTATTCATTAGACATTTCTCTCTCCATATTGTAGCAATTTTTAAATTAGAATATTTTGCACAATAATATAAATTTATATTGTATTGCCACTAGATTGTTATTATTTAATATATCTAATTATCTAATATATATTTTAGGATAGATAATATCTTATAAATATTATTTATGTTGGCCGGTTATTTTAATGAATTGAGAAATATATAGTTAGAAATTTATGCATGTATTATGCACATCATTTAACATCATTATGTATATACAATATAGCTTTGTGAGTTCATTTACTTAAAATTTCCAAACCTTCATTATTCTATCATTATTAATTAATAGAGTATAACATAGCAAGTAATTTTAAAAGATATATCAAAATTTCTCATTTTATATTAATTAATTTTATAGTTTAGTTACATATCTCCTAAGTTTTAACGTCTCAATTCTTTTCCGTCAATTCTGCAAATCCCAATAAGAAAGATTATTTAAAACTTAATCTGAAAAATTATATTATCATGGTATAATGACTATCTTAGATTAATGTCTTAATTATTTTTCATCAATATTGCAAAGAGCAAGTGTTATGTGAGACCGTCTTATATTATAAGTAATAAGACTAATATTATTTAATCCAGTTTTAACTTAAAATGTGTCACTTATTAATTAAAAAATTGTCACTTTTAAAAAATGATAATATTTTTTGTTAAAAGTGATTTACACTTATCTTTAAAAATATTGTCACATTGTATTATAATCCTATCACTTTTTTTTTTTAATTTCGTGGATCTTATACTTTGAGACGATCTTACACAAGTTTTTGTTTATTGAAAATCATAGTTGATCACCTAAATTTTAATTTAAACAATTATATTTATAAATAAACAATGAAATACACATCTCTTAACATTTTTGTTTTAATTTAATCTTAATTCATGGAATGTTGTAATTTCTGATGAACCACGTAAATGTCTAATAATCATATTATAAATTCCACATTAATTATAGTAAATGTTAATCCCTTAAGGGCCTTAACTTTTGGGCTATAGTAAATCCATTAAAATTGGTTTGTGGTGATCATTGCATGTAATTAAGTGTATAATTTTGCAATCAAGGTCTTTCAATTTTAATTTTGCTAATTAATTATTTTTTTAAAATATAACACACGCGATTTTTTCCATAACTATAAGTTTAAACTTCGATTACTGCAACATTCAAGTTTATATAACAAAAAATATAATACTTAAATTTTGATTGTGTTAAAAATTATTTAAAACGTGTGGTTATATTCAAATTCATACTAAATTAGAATATTTAAATAGTTTTTGTAATTTTTGTGATCTTTAATAAGAATTTGTAGCCTAACTAATAATTCAAGCAATTAAGGAATTTTTATAAATAAAAGCACTTTTGCTTTTATATTATATCAACTGTTCGAATAATTTTCATTGATAATTAGAATTTGATATTACAATATAAATGTTAGGTGAATTTGAAATTAAAATATCATGTAATGTCAATTTCATCAATGGTTGGAATCAGGTGTAGGGTATTGAAAATCTTAAATGATAATATTATTCTAATTAATAAAATTATTTATACTTTTATTGTGTTATTAAGTTAGTATAAATTAAAATTATTTAGTTATTCATCACTGATATTTAAGTTAAAATATGCATAGTCTAGATCTTAATTCAAGCAATTATACACACATATATATGTATATATATATATATATATTATTTTAATCTTTTTACAAAGTCTCTTATGAACAAGTTTTATAATATAAAATTTTGACTATTACATATATTCACAAATATCATTATATGTAATCACTACTATCATAACAAATAAAATGTTATGATATAAGTGAATGCCTGTAATAGTATCACCAATTGCATGTAATGATATCACTTTCGTATTATGAATAATTTTCTGAGGAGACATGTTCTTAATATTTTTTTTGTTGTTCACACTTTACATTTGGAGTGTTTAACAATATAATATTATTTAAATTGGTTGAACATTAATTGCTAAAAACAAATATGATTTACAATAAATTGAGACTTCCCAACTTATTTTTTGACAACTTATAAGCTAAAAGAAGCTTATTGTGTGATTTTACGAACTGTTAAATACATTATTTTATAAAACACTTTGAGGGTATGCGGGCACGGTATGTGGGCATCATTCATCTTTAGGTTTCAACACGTTGAATTTAATTTTAATTTTTGGATTTTAAAGGATCAAGTTTAAATAGTTAGTCTATAATAAGTATTTTATTTTTATCTACAACACTAATTATCAAATTATAAAAAAAAAAAATTCAAAAAAATTAATTTGAAAATCTAAATCTCCACCCACTGGTACAGTGCATTAAGTTAGATTTTACTAGAAAATAAATACAATTTTCTGAAAATAATCGATTTGACTTTGAAACAAAACTTCTTTAGCCTAGCAGTAAAAAACATAATAATCGTTTTTGCAAAGGAATGTCTATTATGCAGATGGGCTTAGAATTTAGTTTGAAAGAAACCAACAATGCAAGGTGATTTGTTCCAATGTATTATGTTTTTTTAATAGTAATGTAATAGTCATTTTTTATTGTATTATATATATATATATATATATATATATATATATATATATATATATATACTTTTTCTACTTTAACTGTGATGACAATGTTATTAAACCATTTATAGGTAATTTAAATTTTCAACCAAATATCTCAGCTGAAAGCCAAATTGATCATTTTGAAGGAAAATGAGAACTTATTAATGTTATTGACATCATCGAGCTTTATGCTAATTGCAATAATGCTGAAATTATTTTTTGTTTGGTGAGATTTATATCTTTTCAATGCATATTTATTTATTTTTAATTTTTTTTACTAAAAATTGAATTGATATTTTTTTTTTTTTTACTTTCTTTAGACATAACAGTGTCAAATGAGAACATTTTTTTACAGAGAAGAATCAAATTTTTATTATGTCATCAAATTCTTCGTCTCACTAAAACTTGGTATAAAATTATTATGAATGTTGAATTGTGTAAAGATGATAAAATTATTTTGAAGATATACAATGGTATTGATATTGGAGCAAGATTGAATTTCATTGTTTGTGAAGCAAGGTTGAATACTTTATATTTATTTTTTAATTGAGTTCATTTGTTGGTTATTTTATTTGTATTGTAAAATTTTAACAATAATATAATATTTCTTTTGAATGTATAAAATATTATTATTTTATGTAAATTTTAAGGTTTACAGACAATTGACTTTCGAGTTAAAGAAGTTTGAATTTAGTGATTTTTATTATGATTTGAGGTACTTATTTTTGTTATATTTTACTTAAGTCATAGGATTTTTAAGTTTGTTTGAGTTTTTGTTCCTTTATTAATATAAAGTTATTTTTTAAAAAAACTTAGAAAATAAAAATGGTTTTATTATTATGCAACTATTTAAAAATAAATATTTTTTAAAAATCATATTTTTAATTATTAATTGTAATCCTTGATTAAATGTGTATTTAAATTATTTAAACTATCAAACGTGTCCACTTCTCCATCTCTTTAATCTAGCAGTTAAAAATATTAACATTTATTTACAAAAATGTCGTTTAGACAGAGGGAGTTAAAATTGAGTTTGAAAGAAACCAATAAAGCAAGGTAATTTGTTAGAATGTACAATGTTTTTTTAATGACAATGTAATAGTTTTTTTTTCGTTGCATTATGTAATTTTTTTATTTTTTCTGTTTGAACATTGATGAGAAATGTTATCAGAATATTTAAAGATATTTTAAGTTATCCTGCTAATGTTTCAGCCAAAAATCAAATTGATCATTTTGAAGGAAAATTAGAACTAACAAATGTTGATGAAATCACTGATATTTTTTGTGAAATTCAATAATACTGATTTAAATGTGGGTTTTTATTATTATATATCTTTGGATGCGTATATATTTTTGTTAATTTCTTATTGAAACTGTTAATTTAAATTATTTCACCATTTTTTTAGCATATAACAATGTTCGGTGATTTATTTTTTCATTTTTTGGAGAAGAACATGATTTTATTATACTGAAATATGTTATAACAGAAAATTCATTCCCGGTTTATTCCGAATTAAGGTTTATTTGTGATATGGGTCGTCGTATGCTTTGTCTCACTAAAATTTGGTATAAATATTTTAGAAATATTGGTGTAAAAACGATAGAATTATTTTTTAAAAGTGTAATAGTAATGATGTTTGAGCAAGACTGATTTTTGTTGTCTACCAAAATTGAGTACTTAATATTGATTTTTTTATTAAGTCCTTTTGTTGATTATTTTATTTGTATTTCTCAATTTCAACGACCATATACTATTTTGTTATGGTATCATAAATTTATTATTTTATGTTGATGGTTAAGATTTAAAAATATTTCACTGTCTGGTTACAAAGTAATGTGTTTGATGATAATTATTATGACAAGAGGTATTTTTTGTTTAATATTTATCATATATCATTTGATATTTAAATTTTTTGTGTGTATTTGTTGCCATTACGATAAAGTTGATATTTTGAAAATTTTAAAAATTTAATTGTCTTTATTATTATGTAACTTTTTAAAAAATGAACAAGTTTTTTTAAGCTCAAATATTAAATTTATTAATAATCAATTAACTCTGGAATTGATTATAGATAAATATATTATAGGGCACACTTTGGTACCCCAAATTAGTCGTTCATTGGAAATAAATCAATAAAATGAAAATCTTTTCTTAATGGAATAAATCAATTAGTGATGGAAGTATTGAGTTATGAACTAATTATAGTTCTGATATAACTACCAAAATGATATTTTGTTGAGTTATGGTGATGATCTTATTGCTACTGAATTTTATTGCATTTATCCCGATTTCAAATCTCAAACGTATGATCATGAATTTCTACAGGATAGAATAATTCTAGCACCAACACTTAAGTATATTAGATCAATAAAGAAAAAAAATTCACTTTAGGTCCCAAGAGAATGAGTTGATTTCGAATTAATCCCTTTTATAGCACTTTAGTCCCATATGATATTTCTGTTAAATTACTAACAAAAATCAAGCGTGACCTTAACGCACCATCAACTTAAGGTTTTTTTTTCCATAATATATAACTTTAGATTTAAATATTGAAATTTCACTGAATGTGAACCTAACAAAATTGATTGCGACGAGCCTCCCTTACGCCTACTTCTACACCCACCTTCCCGTACCTTTTTGAACATTGTTCCAAACTTCCAAGCACGTCATTTCCCTGCTCTATTTGTCAAAAAATCTCAAAGCTCTTTAAAAAAAATAATGCACAATTCCATGCTCTTTGAAAAATATTATGGTGTGAACGATGAACTCGACCCTCCCCATGCTTCAATATCGCCTGACCGCCTTCGACATAGCGGTATTTTCTGAAGGCCAGCGTCGGCCTCCAGCAAATCAACACATCCAATAGTAGCCCGAAGAACAAAACTCGGATTTCTATGTTTTGGTGTTGGAGAAGTACCCACAGTCCAATCGTACAGTTAATTATAGGAAGAAACTTGATGACGAGATATTCTCCTAACTTGCTAAATTGGTCATTCTGTGTGTTGCTTGTGTCCAATGAGATTTACATAAGAAATTTGCAGAGGAGATATTGAAGAGAAAATTCAGAGGTGTTATTTGATATGCAAATAAGAGAATCAAATTTTGAAATTAATTAAAGGCTTTGATTCCTAGCGCTGAGACGAGACTAGAGTCGATAAACTCAAAAAAATTTGTGGTCGTAATTAACTTTTGTTGTCGAATTTTTCATGAGGTGCTTTGGATGGATGAGGAGTAGTGGATGGGTTGGTGCGGTGGAGTAATGGATAGAAGTTGGGTTGCCTTCATATATCCTCTATGTTTGATGTGCTACATCTGTTGAATAATTTAAGGAGATTTAGTAATTTATATAAATTAAAATTGTAACAAAAATATAACATATAATGAGTTAACCCCTATAAGTTGTGACTTTCATTGTGATGATGTTTTATTTTCTTTTGACAATTTACGTTTACTCCATATATGGTTTTATATATATGCAGGTTTATGCACAAACATTTATATATACATATATATAGATTTAACAATAACCTACACACAGTATAATATATGTTTATCTAAATAAATTTGAATCAATTTTTAATGTTCCTTCCTTATTATTTTTATCAAAGTTACCAATCTCACTTTTTGTGTCCGATCTAACCCCTTTTCATTAAACAACAACTCATATATCTATATCAAGAAATAATTATTGTCTAGAATATTACAACACAGTTTATTGGTTAGTTTTCTACGTACAAAAGTGATATATTAATTTTGATAAGTTCAAATTACTTCAACTAAATATATCAAACATATAAGTCATTATCTTAAATTTAGAACAGTCAATTGTTCTGTATTATGGACAATCATGTTAGTTTGCATAAAAGTAGATAAGAGTTCTACCGCTAAAAAAATTGGGTTATCAGTTTTAGTATAATAAAAATTTGTATAATTTCAACAATAAAATGTAATACAGTAGTGCCTTTTTAAGGCTGGTGTAAAATATGTGACAATTAACACCAAGGTCTTCCTTCGATACATCCGAACTAATTTCTTATACCTTTATAAACAAGAATTAAGAAAGATTGGAATTTATTGTCTATAGTTTACTACAAAATAATTCAGTGCATCAAATATATGTGTTATATAATTTTATTTTTAAATAATTTTTGAATTGTATTTACCATAACCAAGTGTATCACTGAATGACAATATTAACTTAACTTTACTTATTTATAGATGTATCTACTGACATATACACAATTCATTTAGAAATAATTTAAAAATAGTTCTTCCACAAAATCCATTCTAATATAAACCTGATGTAATTTCTATCACTTATACATAAAAAAAAAACCAATGTTTTCTTAATATACAATATTGAAAGAACACATGCCGATTTACGCATACAAACACAAAACAACACTGATCAGAAATAAATATATTATGAAGTGCCCTAGACAATGTTATTGATTCAAAAAATGTATTGATATTTTTACCTTCATTTTTAGTTTTTGTTATTTTGGAGCTCTTTATTCCTCCAAAGATTTTTTTTGTTAACAATTCAAAGAACCTTAGCAAGTAGTGGATATTGTGTTGAAGAATTCACTTTCAGATTGATCGGCCGCTTTAGTGTTTCGACATGCATTGAAAAATTCTGGAAACAAATGAAATACTTTCACCCAAAATGGTCCTAAATCACTCAAAGATATCAAATACGGATATCGATCGGTAATATTTCTAAACCTGAAAATGTATATCTTAAATGAAACAAAAAAGGTCCGTGAATTTGTTAACGAAGCCCTAAAATTGAACATACCTATTTTTTATGCTACAAATGTATCTGTTTTGGTATCATTTCATTGCTCTTCTGGTACTTTTTCCCGACAAGAATAAGACGATTTTGACAAAATCGCAACTAAGAAAAGAAATTATATAGATGTGAAATGCAGTTTTTTTTTGTATCTTCCGTCATCTTCTATTTCTTCTTTGTAGAATTAATTTTTGAAATTAGCACGTATGTGTAGGTGATTTTATATGCTCTGTTCTTTTGTTAAGTGTATGTAGAACAAACTTTTGTGGGTGGAAAATACAATAACTTTTTATTGTTAGAATATGTGGACAAAATACACGTGTGTTAAATTTATTTTTTACTTCTAAGGTTTCCAACTTATGAAATTAATTCTCTATGTCCGTTGCAGTTATACCACATATTTTTTTGCATTAGCGCATATATATATATATATATATATATATATATATATATACATACATATATTATTAAAAGTATACCACATATTGTTTTGCCATCGTTTTATTTGTTTAATTTGTAAATAATTTTAATTGATTATGATACGAATATAACAAATGTATAGAGTAAAATTGGTTCATACATAAATTATTCTAAGGTATTAGTTGTTTTCTCTATATAGTATTAGTTATTTTTATGGAAGGGTATTTGTTTCATTGCATTATACAATTGATACTATTCAGTGAAACAATAGATACCATTTAGGGGGAAAACAACTAAGTAATTCAGTTAATTTGGTCAGTTCGGTCCTGTTTTTGGACCGAACTGAAATAACCAAATTATTTATCATTTGGATTAAACCGAATCGAACAAAGGGTAAAATTGAATTGGACCGAGCCGAATTACTTTGGTTCTGATAATTTGGTCCATTCGGTCAAAGGTAACATTTAAAAAAAATGTATTTCAATAAATAAATGTTATGCGTCACAAATATCATTAAATTTAGTTCAATATCGATAATTTAAAGAAATCAATACGAAATAAAGCCTAATGTCAATGTGTAAACAGACACGCCACAATTAAGTTCAATAAAAACACTCAATGTCATAGTCCAAAGTTCAAAGTTTAATCAAAATTACACAACATTAATTTAAATATTTAGCAAGCCAACAAAATCACTTCATTCCTGGAAAATTAGGGTTAGATTTATTCTTACTTATTTATTAATTATAATATATTATATATATTTTTTTAATATAAGTTCAGTTTTTCGGCCCGTTCAATTTTTTCGGCCCATTTGGTTTATTTTTCTCAGAACAGAATGGACCAAAATTATAAAAAAATTGGATCGAATTTTTTAAAATCAAACCGAATGGACTGAATTTCATCGGTTGTGTTCGATTTTTTCAATATTATGACCACCCCTAAAAACAACTAATATCCTTTAATCTTTCATGTATAAATCATTTCTACTCTATACTTTCTCTTTGTTTATATATTTTTATAGGTTTTATTTGAAAAATACTTCCTCCATGTCACTGTTTCTTTCACAATTGAAAGTGTCACATTGTTTAAGAAAAAATGTGTTATGTGAGTGTATAGTTGAACAAAATAATGATAATTTTATACTTTATTCATTTTTTGTGATGCAGAACTATTTCTCTTTATGTGACATGAAAATATTTGTGTAATGTCTTAATTAAATAAATATCAAAGTAATCAAGCACCATTTATATATATTTTATTGCATGGTATTTATCAATTAACTTAAATTTATTTAATAAAAAGAAAATCTAATAAATCCTCAAACTTTCACATTTTAACAGTAAAGAATAATTTGTGCATTATATTTGCCTTATTTAGCCTATATAATTTAAATCTTATAAAAATGACTACTTTTTAAATGAAAAATTAATAAATTTCATTTTCTTAATGTTATTATGTTAAAAAATTAAAACAGACGTGTAAATGTATTAGTAATTTTATTTATAATAATAAAAAAAATGAATGATAACATTTCATTTATTTTTGTGAATATAAATGGGTTTTTTTGTAACTATAAGTTTTAGTTATTTGTGTTAGAGAAAAAAAATTCCATTTTAAAATTATTCAAAATATATTATATATATATATATATATATGTATAAGTTAGAATAAAAATTAAAAAGAAAATGACTTTCGTGCGAAGCATGGGTAGACCTGTTACTAGTATATATATATACACACTAGTGCAGTACCGCGAATTTCGCGAGCTGATAGAAAATATTCGACCAATCATTTAGAAAACATTATAGGCGTTCAGAATAATTGTATAACATTTTAAGAATATTTCATTATTCTCTTTTTTTAATTTTATTTTTAGGTATACACACCTCTCGCCATGATTGCAAATGTGATCCACACAACTAAGTACATGATTAAAAATATACACAATGAGAAATTAGATAATTTTTTTAAACTCTCTACTAATAAAAAAATAAATACTTCATTTTATTCGAACAATATTATAGATTTCTGAAAATTTCCTTATACACAACATTCATTGTATACTTCGACGGCTTACTATCGAAATCAAGACTTAAAATTTCCAGCCCACTCCTGCTTTTTACCCTAGAAATCGCAACATACAACTGCTCATGCATGAAGACCGGTTTTGGAAGATAAAGTCCCACAGTGGAAAGCGACTGACCCTGACTCTTATTGATCGTCATAGCAATACAAAGCAACACGGAAATTAACTCCTAATAAAATTCACAGACATAGTTTGATTCGGATTTGTCAAAGTCATTCTTAAAATATAGACTTAAAAATTCCCGAAAGCAAGAGATTTACAAACTCTGTTCAACAATTAAAAATAGTTCTAGGACTTATTAACCATACATTCAAAGGGAGTTACAAGATATTACTCTCCCACACAAGCTAACTCCATAGTCTTCCTTTAATTTCTTCCATTATTTTATGTATTAAAATCAGTGCCTTCAAAAATAAAATCATTACTCCCTTCATTCAATATTAATAGTCCTGTTTTTTGGACGGTTATATTTTATCATAAGTTGGAAAATATTACTCCCTCCGTCCCCTATTAACTTTCATACTTTCCTTTTCGGGACATCCCACAATAACTTTCACACCCCAAATATGGAAATAAAATACTCTCACATTACCTACTTTAATTCAAAATACTCTTCATTCATTGGTTGAAAAAGTCAATAAAACAGTTTTTCTTAAAATTTGTGTCACCCCACCTATCGAAGTTAAGAGGGGACGGAGGGAGTATGAGGTATTGTGATGTACATTTATAAATAAAGTGATTGTTATATAAAAAATATGATACTTATTACACTACAAAAATAAGTCAATTCAAAGAGGGTTTTGAAGAGGGATTTGAATATAGAGAGGGTATTGAAGAGGAAAAATCTCCCTCTTCAAAATGCTCCTTGCCAATTTCTAGCCGAGGGAAAATCAGTTCCCTCGAGATGAACGAGGGATTTGGCGAGTGATTTAAGCCCTCGTGAATGGTTAACGAGGGAAAATTTCCTCTTTAATGCTGACAAGTCCTGACGCAATTGGCGAGGGAATTAACCCCCGGCTGACGTGGCGAGGGTAATTCCCTCGTGAAATCCCTCACCCAGTTCTGTGTCCGAAAAAAAAAGAATTTCGTGGGTTTTGAACCCACGACCTCCAGCCCCAAGCCCACCTCGCGAAACCGCTAGGCCACTAGCCACCTCACTATCATGTACGGAGAATGTCATATTTGCCCCTATTGAGGCTGTAAATTGGCAAATTTTCGCCCCACAAGAGTTTCGAATACACGACCTCCTTGTATTCGGAGGCCTTGCGTGTTTCGCTGTGCCGTTGGGGCAAGGCTATTTAGTTGTTATGTTTTAGGGTGTAATATATATGTTTCATATATTTTCTGTTATATATATTTAAATATAATACTACTTAATATTAATTGTTTGTTATACTTTATTTGAAAATTATTATATATAAAATTAAACTATCACTTGGATATATTATTTTCATTATTTATCTAAATGTCTACATATATACACTTATAATATTAAAATATTTTCAATAAAATTGTAAAATAAATTCTTTTTCACTATTTACTAATATGTGTACACATATTGATCGGTTTTTTTTTTTAAAATCAATAAAAATTTAAAATAAATACTTTTTAAATTCCTTTTTACTATTTACTAATATGTGTACACTAATACACATATATTGATCGTTTTTTAAATCAATAAAAATTTAAATAAATACTTTTTAAATTCTTTTTCACTATTTACTATTATGTGTACACTAATACACATATATTGATAAATACATATATAATTGTAAAATAAATATTTTTTATATTCTTTTTCACTATTTACTAAAATGTATACATACATACATACATACATACATATATACACACACACTTATAGTGATCGTTTTTATTAAAATATTTTCAATAAAATTGTAAAATAAACACCTTTTTATTTATTTTTCATTAATTACTAACATGTATCAATATATACACTTATATTGATCGTTTTTATTAAAATATTTTCAATAAAATTGTAAAATAATTTTTTAATATTATTTTTAACTATTTACTAACATGTATCAATATATACACTTATATCGATCGTTTTTATTAAAATATTTTCAATAAAATTGTAAAATTATTTTTTTAAAATTATTTTTAACTAATTACTAACATGTATCAATATATACACTTATATTGATCGTTTTTATTAAAATATCTTCAATAAAATTGTACAATAATTTTTTTAGATTTATTTTTCACTATTTACTAGTAACATGTATCAATATATACACTTATATTGATCGTTTTTATTAAAAGAAAAATCTATAAAATTGAATAATCAAGACGGAACACACATATTCTACAACAAATAATAACCAACAAATGTTCATCAACACCCCTCCATTCACTCCAACACGTATAATTTATTTCATCAAAATAAACCAAATTAATTTCCATAATGTAAAATTGGATCGAAGATCGTTCACCACATATTTATAAAAATTGTCCAATCATAAGTACAAAATAATCTTAATTAAATACAATTAATTAATAATTATATATAAATATATATTAATTAGTTAAATATATACGTGTATAATTATATATATATGTGAATTAGTTAAATAAATACGTGTATAAATATATATATAATATATATATATATATATATATATATATATATATATATATACTATTAATATTATAGTTACTAATTAATTAATATATATTTATTACGCATTCATTAATTATCTATTTGGCATATATATGTACAATATTATTTAGACATGATATTAATTAATTAGTAATCATATGTATACACACACAATAGTGCAGTAGGGGACGAGGGAATTAACCCTCACGAATTTGCAGAGGGAATGAATTCCCTCGTGAGTCTGCACCCTACTGCATGTGTCAGTTTTTGTTGAATTTCGTGAGGGAAAAAATCCTCGTGAGTTGGTCGAGGGACAACAAACCCCCGTGAATTTTCATGTGTCAGACGATCCCTCGTAGAATACCTCGGCAATTTTCGTGGGTAGAATTTTCCTTCGTGAATTCCCTCTTTATAAACGAGAAAAATTATACCCTAGTTAAATTCCTTGTTAAATTTTGTCCCTCTTTAAATCCCTCTTTAATACTAAGGGTTTATTTTCCCTCTTTAATTTTCCTCTCTAAATCAATTGATTTTTGTAATGTTAATAATAATTTTATTGATAAATAAACCTTACAATACTTAATAATACTCTTTAATTTATAACAAAAAATAATAAAAAAAGAATAAGACTATGGGTGAAAATAAGCAAATCATCCAAACTATGCACTGCCACATTGTGACATCGATCTGTTCATTTCTTTTTTTCATCTGAGTAAACCAAAAAAAAAATGTCAAAAAAAGGAAAACAAGTACCTATTCTCAAACATAAAATAATAAAAATACCATTACATTATAAAAACAAGTGTTCAAAGTGAACATTGTGATATGTATTTTTATCAAATACGATCATATCAAATTTTGTGTGGCTTATAGAAGTAGTGATTTCTCATGGTAGAAGCGTCTACACCTTGGATCACAGTGCAGCCCTCGTTTTTAAGCAGAGCCATATTAGATCCATACAAATATCTTGGATGATATGTGAAATTAAATCGAATAAAAACATACTTCTCACTTGAGAATTTGTCCACGAAATCTATATATATAAAAGGAGAAAACCCTCAACCAGCTTCCGCCACGTGTAAAAATTGCTATGCCCAGCTTTCGCCATGTGTCAAATAATTTGCTGTCAAATTTTAATTTTTGAAACTGCCCAATAATTAAGAAAAATAATCATGTATATCCACCTCCCCCTAATTCTATTTCTCTCCACTTCCCTCAATAATTACTAAATGCAGAAAGCCAGAGACGTATCTCTCTTAGTTTTTTTTTTCCATCCGTCTCCTCTCCAACGCTTTGTGTCCGCCGATCTCCTTTCACCGCCTCTCCAACTTTCACCAATTTCTGATATCCGAATCTCTATTCATTTGTTTCGTCGCTCAATTTTATTTCGAGTTCTATATTTCTAAATCTATTTGTGTTTATTGCAATTTTTAATTCTCAGATTCTCAAAGTTGTATTACACTCTACCCTCATCCAGACGACTTCGTAAGGATGCAAGCGGATCGCTGGCTTCAAGATTTTCAGCAAACGATTGACGATTGCCAGGTGATTTTTTAATTTTAAAGGATTTCGCTGTAGTCTACAGTCTATAGTCTACACATAATTTTTGCCTCCTCATCTTTTTGCAGACTTGCACCACTTTATTTCCTCCCTTCTCACTTCCCCTCTCCAGCCAAGCAAAGTGTTCTTCACACCGACGACCGGTGCCGCAGAGCCGGTGGGCGCAGCGGGAGAGGGCGGCTTTGGACACCTCCACTTCTGTAGAAAACAATTTATTCACACGGGCAAGCAATGAGCGGCACCGCATTAGAGGAGATGACGGTATGGTGGTACAATTATTTTTTAGTTTCAATTTTTGTACTGAAAACTCAGAATTCACATTCAGTTCCACATTTCTTTTCAATTGAAGATAAAGAATCAATCTCCATTTTAATTACAATTGAAGGATTAGACATCATTTCATCCCATTTCTGATAGTATATTCATTGAATCACACAATTATGACCTAGGGATTGACAAAACTTTGTGAAGATCCTCTATATCACCCGCAGACTGCTTTCGAATCCGACAACCTTACAGGATGATTTCCTTGCTCGATAAAGTTCAGCTCATTCGTTAAGGTATGTGCTTTATCTATTAATCTAGGTGATTGTGAAAATGCTTCAGTAAGTTTGACAAAATTGTTAATCATGGTCAATATGATTGAAATTAAATGTGCAAAATTATTTTTTGTAATTGGTTGATCCGTTTTTGACAAAACTTGGACTAAAATTCAAAAGAAAAAAAATTAAAGAGAGGTTTATGGTGCTGAAAAAGTATTTGATTTTATAAATTATGGTGATGCTAGAGTCGGACTTATTGGTTCCCTTCAGTTGAAAAAGCAACTCCCGTAAACAAACTAAGTGCAACTTTTTTAGAGGTTTGTGATTCTGGTATAATTTGTTGGTCAATGTAAAGGCAAATGCATTTATAATTTTTTCTATGACCTTTTAACTTTTATTTTGTTGAGAAATCATGTGTTATATTATTTATTGAATTCTTATGTTTTTAAAGTTCTGTATCAAACTCCCCAAATTTACTTGGGGGAATTAAATAAAAAAAAATCATATTAACTAATTTAGGAGCTTATAAATGCATTTAGATGAATAGATTAGGTACTGAAAATAAGATAACGAATCTTTGATGCAAACCCATTCAATAATATATTGAAAATAAGATGAAAAGGATCAGAAGTAACATAGAAAGATATGGGTTATGAATTAGAAGTAGAGGGAGATTTTAAGGTTGAGGTCTTGAGGATCTTCAAGAAGACAACACAAGATCATCATGAATAACCATCTATTCAATCCAGATCTTGAGAATTACTATTCTTGACAAGATTCTTTAAGTAGCAGTGGAAGATCCCGTTCCTATGAATACATAATTCGTCCTGAGAAAAGATAATTTGTAGATTATTTTTGTAGAGAGATGGATAGGATAGAGAGGTTATAAACCATCAAACCCCAAAAACCGACCGTAACCGTTCAAAGCCGCGGTTTAAAACTATGTAATCAACCGAACCACCTATATAGCAAGATAGTTTAAATTTGGCTGAAAAAGTTGTGAATACGTATTGGGAGCACCCCTTGATTGTTTTTATAAAAATAAACTGAAATTTTCATACTTAGTCCACCATGATACATTTCGTTTCTCTTTTTTGAGAACTATGGACTTACACAAATTTTTGAGTATTATGGAGGTCAGGTAAAATTATTTAACTATTTGGATATTCTCTTATTCGATAAGATCTATCTCTACTACTATTGGATCTGAGTATGTCTAATTTTCTATTATTTTATATTTATGTGTTTATCGTTTCTGGAATTGTGAGTGTGCTTGTGCAAATTCTAGGTGCATAAGCGATGTTGAGTCCGTAAATTTTCTTTTCTTAGCGATTTTTTAATATTTGGAAGGATGATTTTATAGGTGATTCTTTCTAAATGATGCAAGTACAATAAGTTTTGTAAAATAATTAGTTGCCTGATTTGAGCTCTTTTTATGCCATTAAGTAAATAATTGCAAAATCATTGGTTTGAGCTTTTTATAGTTGTGAGACCTTTTAGCATTTCAGTTTTGAGAAACCCTATGTGTGTGCATATTGGATTCAATGTCGGTTATATTCATATAAAAATAGATACTGGAGTTTGATTGGAAGTTTCAAACTGAGGTTTGTTGAAACTGAAAGTCCGTATAGCATGTTGATTACTTCTATTGGAGCTTAGGGAAATTAGAAGATAAAACGCTCCAAAGTTTCATAATCATCATTCAACTTTTGCAATTTAGAGAGTTCTTTTGGTGTGTGACATTTTGTTCACTTTTCTATCATCGAATCCATAATACGTGTAAAACTCTTTTCTTTAAGTACATAATTATATTCGTCTTCGTTTGAAAATCTAAATCCAATAAACATATTTATAGATTGTTAGCTTCCATTTGAATCTACTATATATATGAAATGCACTAACATATCTTTTGGAAAATTTCTTTATATTGGAATTATTATAAAAAACATATATAACATAACATTATTATTATTATTCATTATCACAGATTTTAACATCTTTATTATTTCTCTTCTTTTTAACTCAAATTAATTCATGTATTCATATAAACTGTATATCTTAGGAAAGTCATGCGACTTAAATCAAAGAAGTAACAGACATGTGGCTTACTACAAGAGAACTTAAGTCACATTTAATGACGTTAACAAGTGAAAGCCTTTTCAATATTCTGAATATAACTTCCACTAGAATTTACCGAAGAAAATTAACACTCTTAACATATCTTTTGTAGGAAAACATGCATATTACGATTGATAACTACGTTTTCGAATACTGTACATAAGAGTTTTGCAAAAGAGCTAAACGAATTCACAAGATCTTTAAAGCTTTGTTATTCTTCGGGAAATATTGCAAAATGACACTTTTTAGTTTTCGTTTTTAAAAATACTCCCGAAAAGAATTGCGCAAGGTCGCACATGGCATTTTAATAAAAGAGTGGCATTTTTTCATATTCCCCTAATTCTTTTGACAGGTTAAAAACAAGTTAACATGGTTTGGAAGAATTAGAAAAGTGGTACAACTAATTACGATTGGGAATAACAACCTCAATAAACCATCAACTACTCTAAATCCGACAAGGTTTAATTATTAGTTTTATGTTTAAATAGAATAAGGCAAAAATTAACGTGAGGTTGTCTCATAATATGAGACAGTAAAAATTAATACTCACTCCTGTCAAAATGTTAATACATCATATTCAATTATACTGTCTAATGACATTAGACATCTCACACGAGGTCTATTCATATAATAATTACCCTTCTCTATGTTACATTGAATGAAGGTTTACTATTATAAGTTTGTGTTAGATGTATTTTACAGAAATTATATAAGAAGAAAGAGAAAAAAAAAGATATTAAAACAAGGTATATTTTTCCCTATTAAGTAGTACTTGAGATTTGAGGAGCATGAATTGAAATTGCCTCAATAGTAGTGTTTCAAACTACTATATCATTACATCACTCTAATCTAAATTAACAATTATTAATATTGAAAAATACAAAGCAATAAAGGAAATTATATAACCTTAACCATCAATCAGTTAACCAACTTGTGTTTAATAAAAACAAATACACAATTACCATCCACTGTTCTGGTAACCAACAAAACAGAAATACACGTCAGTATCATTACAATGACAAATATAGATGTATTTTATTGTAATTGAATCAGAATGAGCCTTTTTCTTAGAAAATGTGTCTAATTGTAATTTTTTTGAAAATTCTTATGGGACCAAATTTGCAATTTCTTCCTTGTTTAAACATTCAAATCAAGCGGTTTTCCATTTTAAAGACAGTAACTATGAATTTAATATTATCTTTTATGGGGATTTTAGTGTTTAGAGCATATACGTGTTTTTTTTCTTAGTTTAGACTTTAAGAAAAAGAAGATCGTTGCACATGCTATCATCTAATCCAGTCCTCAATTGTTTTCGACATGTAAAATCAATTCCATTTAGTTAAACTCATTCTTCCTCATCCGCTAGAAAATTATACTCAGTGCTATATGTAATTGAAGACAAAAAGAAAGAATTGTCAGTGATGATTTTTAGTGACTCTGGGATTGAAATTTTATACAAGTGTGTATCGGGATTAATGTGTGGTTGATTTCTATTCCATAACTAAAGATGAGTGCTTAAGTGGTCAAGAACCTTAGCAAAGATTTATTTTTTACGTTCAATCATTTGATTGTTAATACATAAGCAGATGGAGAATAGATAAGATAATTTACATATGTGTATGATCTTAACATCAGTGTTTAAATATATATCTACACAAGTATTGCGTTACAAACTAAAATAACAAGACTAAAACAGGCCCGTGCATTGCACGGGCAAAAAACTAGTTAATTTAATTACCTACACAAATAAATTTGTGACGGCAAATACACTTCTAAAGTGAGACATTTTTTATATGCAGGACAATTAGATGTACTATCAAAACACTTGAACATGTCTGTATACCCACACAAATAAGAGATTATAACAAACAAGCTTTTAATTATCTCATTCCCAACAGTTTTTAAAATAAACTAATGACATGAATCTAACTCAAAAAGTAACAACTATAAATAGCATTCTCTGTCTATATTTTGTTTTCCGCTGCACTGTTCACTACACTCAAATATTTTTAAATAACACCTTAAATGGAGAACAACCTCCATAACAGAGAAGTCGCGAAACTCATTGGAAATATACATTAAATTGAGACCCAATCTGACATTTTAAGAACGCCGGAAGCAAAAATTCACTTAAGAGAATTCATCGGTAAACCTACCGGTGTTTATACCTTCCACAATTTCTACGGAAGATTAAACTGTAAAAAAATAATAAACACCCATTCAGCGAGAACTGACGCCGGAAATAAAAGTCAACTGCAACGAATGGAAACATCGGTATAACGCGGAACCTTACATTATACTGTATCTGAAGGAGTTGGATCCCCTCCATTTAAGAATTCCTCAATTTCCTCCATTTACTCTCATCTACACCATCCAATTTAATCTATGGTCCAAAACTTGACACATCATTTATCTATTAATAAATATTTTTCACATATCTCATTCAAAATAATAAACCCACGTGATAAAACTTAACTCTCTCCTTCTAAACGTCTTTCTGCTAACAACCGGCGGAGGAGGATTTGAAGGTGCGGTCGCCGGTCGGTGCTCGGTAATCAGTTGGATTAAGATTCATGCCCAATTAAGTTTCTCCGTTAAGATAAAACTTCTTTGACTTATACATTGTTCCCATTGAAATCTTCTTCCCCAAATTCAATTTTTCTGCCCTAATTCTCATATTAAAATTTTCACAGAAATTCAACAGATTAAAGTACGTTTGGGGGCAGGTTGTGTGCAAAGGAGAGGCTGAACAATTATAATTAATGGTCTGTAACTGACAGTTAATGGTTAAACGTTAGAGTTAGTTTTGTCTTGTTTGAGTCATGGAGTGGCAGCTCATACCCATTTTCTGGTGCTTAATAATATAATTGATTTTCACCTGAATCTTTCTTCCACATTGAATTCCATTTAAAAAAATTATATATTCCTTGTTCCATGATGATGAGAAGGATACACAAATTGAAGATACAACCAAGGATTAATAATCTGAACAATTTCCAGAATGCATCAATAGAAATTGGTGCTGGGAAAACTTCTATGGAGAAAGTGAAAATGGCGATGACTTTTTCTTTACAGAGTTAATGGAAGAAGAAAGAGACGTGGATACTTTTATTTTGAATGAAATATGTGGAAAAAATATATTAAATGAATGATGTGTAAGTTTTTGACCATAGATTAAAATGGATGGTGTAGATGAGAGTAAATGGAGGAAATTGAGGAATTCTTAAATGGAGGGGATCCAACTCCGTATCTGATAGGTACTTTTCACGGTTCTAGAACAAATGTCGGGACTCGGACAGAAAATTCGCAGGAACAAAACCATCCTAAATTCGAGAAACATAAAGAAACAAAATTCCAGAATACCTCCATCTTCTAGCCTCTTTTCTTGCACAAAAGTAAAACAACATTGTAATTTCTAGTATTTGTTGCAAAACCAAATTCCTTTTTTTATGGAAGATTCGAAGGAAATGTTATTTGTGAGATAGGGGTATGTCTCGAACACTGCACGAACAAAGTAAATACGAAATGAATTCGTATGAATAAACCGAGTCAAGGAAAATCCTTTTCCCGCAAGACTGAATACGCCCCGTATAGTGCTTACGCTATCGTGCGTATGAGTCTCCAAAGGTAAAACGGTTTAACAGTTTATACCGGTAGCACCACCGTGTATAAACTCTCGGCGAACGAAATCGGAATTTCGAACTGAACGAAATAAGTATATGCGAAAGACTTTGTAAACTCTAAGATTCGTAGGCTGAAAGGTGAGTACGAAAGTCTGAATATGAAGGGGTATATATAGGCGGAAATCTGCACTGCAGATGAGGACGATCGATTGAAAAAATCGTGGGATAAACACGAAATCAGTTGATAGAGACGTAATCTCTTTCTTGGGAAGCAAGAACAGAATATTCCTCAGAATATTTCAATTTTAATCAAATTAGAAATCTGGAATGTATTAATCATTATGTGAGTGTATTCGGCCCAAAAAAGGTATTGGGTCTTTTCATATTTTTTGTACTCTAAAAATATAGGTAGGCCCCAAAGCCTAATTGCCAAGAACCAAGAACCACGGACCCGGGCCCGGGGCGGGGCGCGCGCGCACGTATGTGGTTCATGGTTAGGGTCCCCATGTACCAAGTTGAAGAACATGAACATTTTCCTTCTTATATCCAAGGAACACTTCTTGCAAGTTTCCAATGTGGGATGAAACTCAATCTTTCCATTCTCATGAGCTATTCAACACACATGAATATTTATCAAATTTCCAAAATTAATTTCTCACTCACCGGAAATCGGTTTTGAGATATTAAATATACCACGTTCATCTACTACGAGAGTAAAACAACCTCGTTAAATTTTTTTTCCAAAAAATTAACATTTTCATTCCTAAAAAAATTAGTTAATATATATAACCAATTTCCAACAATCCCCCACATGAGTGAGAATTGCACCTATACAGAGTTAGGCTTGTTCGTTCAGCTCGATTGAGACCTCATTGCTTCCAGATAAGTAGCCAATGACTTTGAACTTTCCGTAGCCCGACACCATCGGGTATACCGGTGGCTAGTGGACACAATGCATTGAACTAATCCTCCTTAGTGTATACCTTACAGACAATGCAGACACAAGTCAGTCTCGATTCCGATTTGTTCTCACGTTTTTGTCCATTTTGGCCCTGGACGCCCTTGTATTCATAAATGTTTGGTCGAAGCGGGCCTCACTTCTCATTTATATAGGTGATCTCCTTTCGAGTATCTCGTCATACTCAGTCCCACTTGGACTTGTAGGAATCATTAAAAGTCAACGACTTATCCTTTACCACAACTCACAGATCTACTAACACTTGACACAGTGCTGTCAGGAATGGTCATCGTTTTCAAGTGTTGTTCAACTAACATTCACAACTTAGTTTTCCCTTTTGAACCAAGTTCTTGGGATCTCCAGTCATCATGGTTGGGTTACCACTGCTTCAGTTTTAGTTGTGGATTTTAGACTCATTCCCTCTATCAGCTTATTCATTTGATCTCGGTTCAAGCTCTTCATGAGCAGATCCGCTATGTTATCAATTGATCTTACGTAATCAATTGTTATAATACCAGTTGAGATCAAATGTCTAACGGAGTTATGTCGACGATGGATATGTCTTGACTTTCCGTTGTACATACTGTTCAAAGCTCTACCAATAGCAGCTTGATAGTCACAATGTAACATTACAGATGGTACCGGTTTGTTCCAACAAGGAATATCTTCTAAAAAGTTATGAAGCCATTCAGCTTCTTCACCAGCTTGATCCAAAGCGATGAACTCAGATTCCATAGTGGAACGGGCAATACACGTCTGTTTTGTGGATTTCCACGATATAGCTGCTCCTCCAATTGTGAATACATATCCACTAGTTGAGAACGAGTCTTTGCTATCGGATATCCAATTAGCGTCAATGTACTCTTCAAGTACAGCTGGATGTCGCGTGTAGTGTAGCCCAAAATCAAGAGTATACTTCAAGTATCTCAAGACCCTTTTCAGAGCTTTCCAATGTTCGTGACTTGGATTGCTTGTGTACCTGCTCAGTTTGTTCACAGAGCATGCAAGATCAGGACGTGTGCAATTAGTAATGTACATCACGCTTCCAATGATCCTTGCATATTCCAACTGATTCACAGGTTCACCTCTATTTTTCTTCAGATGAACATTTTGTTCAAGTGGAGTTTTAGCAGGTGGATCATCAAATGCATTAAATTTCTTCAAGACTTTCTCAACATAATGAGATTGTGTTAAAGAAATTCCATTTGAAGTTCTTTCTATTTTGATTCCTAGAATCACGTCTGCTAAACCCATATCTTTCATGTCAAAATTTTTCTTTAACATATTTTTCGTATTAATGATCACATTTGAATTGTTACCTATGATTAACATGTCATCAACATATAAGCATACGATAATAAATCCATTTGGTGTATCTTTCACATACACGCACTTGTCACATTCGTTAATTCGAAATCCATTTGACAACATAATATTGTCAAATTTCAAATGCCATTGTACAGGAGCTTCTTTAAGTCCATACAACGATCGAACGAGTTTACAAACCTTTTTCTCGCTCCCGGGTACAACATAACCCTCTGGTTGATCCATGTATATCTCAACATCCATCTCTCAATTAAGAAAAGCAGTCTTTACATCCATTTGATGTATTTCGAGATTATGCAAAGCAACAATCGCGATAAGTACACGAATGGATGTAATCCTTGTAACTGGAGAGTAGGTGTCAAAGAAATCATGTCCTTCTCTTTATTTAAAACCCTTTGCAACCAAACGGGCTTTATACTTGTCAATTGATTCGTCTATTTTGTACTTTCTTTTAAGGATCCACTTACATCCTAAGGTCTTGCAACTTTTAGGGAGATCAACCAACTCCCATGTATGATTTTGCAGAATTGAATCATATTCACTGTTTATTGCTTCTTTCCAGAGAGATGCATCTGGTCTGGAAAGAGCTTCTTTGATAGTCCTAGGTTCTTCTTCTAACATATACGTGATGAAGTCTGGACCATAGGTCTTATCAATTCTAGCTCGTTTACTGTGTCTTGGTTCTTCATTCTGCTGAGTGGAAGGACCTGCAGCTTCACTTGATTCTTCATGAGTTCGTTTATTTGAACTCACTTCTTCTTTATCCCTACATGGGAACACATTTTCAAAGAACACAACATTCCTTGATTCTAATGGATCAAGAACCGATAGACACTACTATTGAAGGCGTATCCTATAAAGATCCCATCAACCGTCTTAGGTCCGATTTTCACTTGTTTAGGAAGTGGCACTTCAACTTTAGCCAAACACCCCCACACTTTGAGGTATTTGTATGATGGTTTGCGATTTTTTCACAACTCATAAGGTGTCTTATCTTGAGTCTTTAGTGGAATTTTATTTAAAATGTGGTTAGCTGACAGAATAGCTTCCCCCCACATGTTCTGAGGTAAACCCGAGCTGATTAACATTGCGTTCATCATCTCTTTCAAGGTTCGGTTTTTCCTCTCCGCAATACCATTCGATTGAGGTGAGTAAGGAGCTGTCGTTTGATGTATGATACCGGATTCAACACATAATTGTTCAAACAGAGCCACATACTCTCCACCTCTACCACTACGAATTGCTTTAATTGTAGTGTTCATTTGATTCTCTACTTCACTTTTATAATTTTTAAAAGCTTCAATAGCTTCATCTTTACTTCGTAGCAAGTAAACGTAGCAGAATCTTGTGCTATCATCAATAAAAGTAATAAAATACTTTTTTCCACCTCTAGTTTGCACAAACTTTAAATTACATACACCAGTGTGAATTAATTCTAGAGGAGTAGTGTTCCTTTCAACTGACTTAAATGGTAATTTAGTCATCTTTGCTTCTACACAAATTTTACATCTTTTTGATGTATCAACATTCTCAATTTTAAGTAAATCTAAATTTACTAAATGTTTTATAGATTTTAGATTAACATGTCCTAATCTAAAATGCCATAAAGAGGAACACTCAACGATATAAGCAGAAGTAGAAGCATTCTCATTGATAATAGTGTTTTTGCCATCACGACTTACAGTCATGACAGACATCTTAAAAAGGCCCTTCTCGAGGTAACCTTTTCCTAGGAAGATGCCAAACTTGCTAAGTACAATGCCATTTGACTCAAACACTAGCTTAAACTGACTACTAACTAAAAGAGACCCCAAAATCAGATTCTTCCGGATATTCGGCACATGCATCACGTCCTTCAACTTGAGCTTTTTTCCCGAAGTCAGTTTGATTACCACCATTCCTACACCAGCCACTTCAGACGAGGCTTGGTTTCCCATGTAGAGCTTTCTCCCCGCAGCAGGAGAATAGGTGGAGAAGGCCGATTTCTCCGAGCAAACGTGGCAAGTGGCACCTGTGTCCACGAACCATTCTTTCTTGTTGTCCACCATGTTGACCTCGGTCACTACAGTAGACATATTCATCTCTGTGAGCTCTCGTTCTGCAACGTTCACGGAGTTCTTCTTTCCCTTGTCTTCCTTCTTGGGCTGACGACAATCAGCGGCCCGATGATTGGGTTTGCTACAGTTGTAGCACTTCCCACTGAATTTATTCGGGGCAGGAGCAGCAGCAACAGCCTTGCCTTTGCCTTTGTCGTCTTGACGCTTCCTCTTCTTCGATGGTTCACTTTTCTCCATCAGGTTCGCTTTTGCCTCGATTGAAGCAATCGAGCCCTTCTTCTCTCTTTTCTTGTTATCTTCCTCGATCCGGAGTCGGGTAACAAGATCCTCCATGGTCACTTGTTTTCGCTTGTGCTTGAGGTAGGACTTAAACTCCTTCCAAGATGAAGGCAGTTTGTCAATCACAGTGGCAACCTGAAAGGCTTCAGACAGCTCCATCCCTTGTACTGCAATGTTGTGGAAGATCACTTGCAGCTTTTGAACTTGTTCGACAACAGATTTGTTGTCCTCTATTTTGAACTCGTACAAAGTGGAGACGACGAACTTGCCAGTTCCCGCATCTTCGGTTTTGTACTTCTTCTCCAAAGACTCCCACAAAGCCTTGGAAGTCGGGTATTCATCATATACATCATTGAGGGCATCAGACAGCCCATTCAGGATGTAATTCCTACACAGATAATCATCATGGATCCAAGTATCGTAGGCGATCCTTGTTTCCCGATCAGCATCTTCTGCGGGTACGCTCGGGCAATCCTCCTTGACATATTTCACCAAGGAGATGGTGGTCGAGTAGAAGTGCATCTTCTTTTGCCACCTCTTGAAGTCATTACCCGAAAACTTTTCGGGTTTCTCTCCTTTCACCACAACCGGCCTAACAGTCCCTGGGAGAGAGGCCTGGTTGGTTGCCAAAAAGGGATTGGCCCCGACATTTCCTACAGAAGGATTGCCGCCGAAGTTTCCCCCGAAAGGATTAGCATTTGAGTTTCCCACACAGGGATTAGTGCTAGAGTTTCCCGCAAAGGGATTGGCTTTGAACCACTCATTAAGAATGCTTCTAAAGTTTCCAAATTGAAAAGCAGAAGAGGGATCAGACTTACCCGTAGGAGAGTTAGATGTATTACCTGCATCTTTGGTAGGAGTAGCTTGCGGTGAAATTATATTCATCTCATTGTCGGAATTATGGTTCGACATGGCAGTGATTCGAAACAGAAAATATTCAGTCTTGTGATTGTTGTTTTAGAGATAGGGGGTGTGTCTCGAACACTGCACGAACAAAGTAAATACGAAATGAATTCGTATGAATAAACCGAGTCAAGGAAAATCCTTTTCCCGCAAGACTGAATACGCCCCGTATAGTGCTTACGGTATCGTGCGTATGAGTCTCCAAACGTAAAACGGTTTAACAGTTTATACCGGCAGCACCACCGTGTATAAACTCTCGGTGAACGAAATTGGAATTTCGAACTGAACAAAATAAGTATATGCGAAAGACTTTCTAAAATCTAAGATTCGTAGGCTGAAAGGTGAGTACGAAAGTCTGAATATGAAGGGGTATATATAGGCGGAAATCTACACTGCAGATGAGGACGATCGATTGAGAAAATCGTGGGATAAACACGAAATCAGTGGATAGAGACGTAATCTCTTTCTTGGGAAGCAAGAACAGAATATTCATCCGAATATTTCAATTTTAAATCAAATTAGAAATCTGGAGTGTATTAATCATTCTATGAGTGTATTAATCATGTTCGTGGGCCGACCCAAATTCGATGAGCCTCCCAAACCGGTGCCAAGAACCACTACTACAATATTGGACATATACAGCTGCATATATACAACCATTTTCAATAACCGTTGTATAAGTAAAGCTATATACAGCGGTTATAAAAAAAATTAAAAAAAAATATACAGCGGTTTATAACCGCTATATAAAATTTATCATATATAGCGGTTAAAAACCGCTGCGGAAGTAAATGTATAGCGGTTTAGAACCGCTATATAAGTTAAATCTTATATAGCGGTTAAAAACCGCTGTATATTTTTTTTTCCGTATACCCACAGTAACTCCGCCCCCAAATTATTCCGACTGAAATTTCCCAAATCCCTAGTGGCCACTTCGTCGTCCTCGCCGTGCGCCTCCACCGTGCCTCGCCCGACGCCGTCGTGCAGTGCCCGACGCCGTCGTGCAGCGCCCGACGCCGCTGAGTATTTTCTTTGGACGACAGCTCCACCGGCCGGGATCGATTCTTCCAGCGCCGCCACGCGACGCCACTCCTCTATCTCCACGGCCGCGCGACGCTCTCCTCTCCACAGCCGCCGTCGACGCTCTCCTCTCCACAGCCGCTGCCAATCTCTACAGGTTAGTATAATTTTTTCCTAATTTATTGGTTTTATGCTTGTTTGGTATATTAATTTAGTTTAGTGATAATGATGATGATGATTTTACTTGAATTAAGCTTGTTTATTCACTCGTCATGGAATAACACATGTAGTGACACTTGTACATTATTAGAGTTATATAGAATAACACACTTGTACATGTTGAATTAGAGTTATGTAGTGGCACTCGTCATGGAATAACACACTGTGTTTTTTAGTTATGAATCTGCATTTTGAATAGGTTGAGTGGTACATTAAAGACTATGTCATGTGATCGACTATCCTACATCAAATTCATATATGCGTGTTATGTTTCTTTTTTCTTGTTAAATGTGTTTGATGTTATATATGTGTGCGTGCAAAGTATCAATAAATAAGATTATTATCTCTAGGGAGCATGATATGAATTTTAAACAATAAATTTATATTGTAAAAAAATTTACAAGTTTGCAACAAGGTCAAAGCTCTACGTGGGATAATTATTGTTTCGGCACTAATTTATACGGGATTGCCAAATACTAGAACACCCGAGTTAACTAACACCTAATTAATTAGTCAAAGCTCTACGTGAATTCTCCTTCTATTGTGATTGCAGTTTCCTTTTGAATTTCAGAATAATAAATTGCAATTTTAGATTGCAAATGTTTGAACTTATAATAAACATTTTGCCAATGTGTGTCTGTGATTGAAATTATATTTAATGACTTTATTAAAGTAATTTTGAACTTTATAAAAAAGTTGTAATTGTGTTTGTACTAAAGTTGTAATCTTTTATTTATTTGGTTGAACTTATAATCACATTGTTTTAGATAACAAAACCCCTGATGATCTGTTATAAGTATTAAGTCTTCATGCTAGTGTGTAAAATGTTATCTGTATTTGTCTGTACTTGTAAAATTTTCTCCTATTAAGGGGAACTAATATGAAGATAGCGATAAGCTGAAGAACAAGAACCACATGCCTAAGTGATAAAGACTTCTTAAAATCTAAAGTTTTCCTAAGCTGACATAAGTGGAATGTAAGAAGAGTTTCTCAGTCCACTGAAGGACTAGGCTGAGAAACATTAAAGACTGGGCTTTTGATGCTAGCTGCATTAGACCATAAGTATTCTAGTTAGAGGTTTTAATGTTTTAGAATGTAGTAGTAGTTGTTAATTGAATTGAATTGCTAGTTATATGTAGACTCAACTTGTGTGGTTTTCGGTTCAATCTATATAGGCATCTCTAGTTCTATATGGATCGAAAGTGGGTTCGAGCAGATCGATTATCAGAGGAGTATAGGAATGGGGTGGAAGAATTTTGTAATCATGCAATTAGATACTTTTCCGACCATCGATACATTCCATGTCCGTGTTGGAAATGTATGAATGGAAAAACTGTTAGTTGTCGAGAAACTTTGTTGGAACACTTGATGTGTCACGATATTGACAAAACATACACCGTTTGGACATCTCATGGTGAGAGAAGAGATGGATGTAGCTCAAGCAACCTAGGAGCTAACTTTAGATTTGAAGATACAGTGAATGAGGATAGTTTCAGAGATGTACCGATTGTTGATACATCGAGTGGGGATGACACAAATCTGCGTGATCACCCTTATATGTCAGAAAAATTAAGGGATAACGCTGGATTACCCCTTTGGCCCGGGTGTAAGAAGGCAACAAAAGTGTCAGCTGTGTTGATATTGTTCAACCTAAAAGCAGCACACGAGTTGTCCGATGTGTGCTTCTCCAGTATGCTGGAAGCAATTAGTGGTCTATTGCCCGATGGAAATGTACTGCCTACGAAAGCATATGAGGCTAAGAAAATGCTTAAGTCCATCGGGTTAACACATCAAAAAATTCATGCTTGCCCGGGTGATTGTATTTTATTTCGGAAGGAGTATGAAGACCTCGATGCATGTCCTAAGTGTGGGAAGAAGAGATATCTGAAAAATAAATCTCCAGCGAAAGTGATGTGGTATTTCCCAATAATACCAAGATTCAGGAGAATGTATAGTAGCGATGTGGATGCTAGAAATTTGACTTGGCATCATGATGATAGGATCAAAGATGGAATGCTAAGACACCCTGCTGATTCACCCCAGTGGAAGACATTCGATGCCAGACATCCAGAATTTGGCAACGATCCACGACACTTGCGTCTTGCACTCTCAACTGACGGGATGAATCCGTTCGGTATCCAAAGTACCAACCACAGTACATGGCCAGTAATTCTGATGATTTATAATCTTGCACCGGAGTTGTGCATGAAGCGCACTTACATGATGTTGTCTATATTGATATCAGGACCCAAACAACCTGGTAACGACATAGATGTATATCTGGCTCCTTTGATAGAGGACTTGAAACTCCTGTGGGATGAGGGTGTTGATGTGTATGATGCTTATAGAAAGGAGAATTTCAAGTTGAAGGCCATGTTGTTTGGAACTATCAATGACTTTCCCGCTTATGGGAATGTATCTGGATATAGTGTGAAGGGGGCCGATGCATGTCCTTGGTGTACCACGAACACAGATCACATTCGTTTATGTCATTGTAGGAAGACTGTTTATATGGGGCATAGAAGGTGGTTGGAGCCAACACATGAGTATAGAAGAATGGCTGATGCATTTGATGGCACAATCGGGGAACGTGGAGCACCAGGTTTATTGTCAGGTACAGATGTATTGAACGAGATGAAGAATGTCAACATACAATATGGAAAACACTTCGCAAAGAGTCTCCCAACTAGAGGCTGGAAGAAGGAATCAATTTTCTTTCAATTGCCCTATTGGAAAGAGTTGTATGTTAGACACTTCATTGATCTAATGCATGTTGAGAAGAATGTTTGTGCTAGTTTGCTCAATACTCTGCTTGCTGATAATAAGTCCAAGGATGGTTACAATGCAAGAATGGATATGGTTGATATGGGTATAAGAGCAGAATTGGCACCTCAGTATGAAGAAGGCAAACTACCGAAATTACCTCCTGCTGCACACACCTTGTCCAAGAGTGAGAGAAAAGTTCTTCTTCAAACATTAAAGAATGTGAAAGTACCAGAAGGTTATTCGTCCAACATACAAAGACTTGTTTCAGATGATGGCGTGAAATTGATGAATCTGAAATCGCATGACTATCATGTCATCATGGAGAATTTATTGCACATTGCAATACGTTCTATCTTGCCTGAAAATGTGCGCATAACCATAACAAAGCTTTGTTGGTTCTTCAAGGCAATGAGTAGCAAAGTCATTGATCCTAGAAAATTAGGTATTTTTCAGAGACAGATTGTGGTGACGCTCTGTGAGCTTGAAATGTATTTTCCTCCTTCGTTTTTTGATATAATGGTTCACCTAACCGTTCACTTGGTACACGAGACAAGGATGTGTGGTCCTGCTCATATGCGATGGATGTATGGGGTAGAGAGATATATGAAAGTGCTGAAAGGATATGTGATGAATATGTTCAGGCCTGAGGGATGCATTGCAGAACGCTATTTAGTAGAAGAAGCAGTCGAGTACTGGTCTGAATTTATTCCGAATGTCGATGCAATTGGACTTCCAAGTACCCGGTACACCAATAGAATGGATGGTGAAGGCATTACCGGTGGTCAACCTGTAAGTGTTAGTATGGAGGAGCTAACACGGATGCACTTGTGTGTACTTCACAACACGGTTGACGTGCTTCCTTTTATTGACTTGCACATGCAAGAACTTTCTGAGTCATTCCCCACCAGAGATAGATCATGGATTGAAGCTGAGCATAATCGCACGTTTGTTGGCTGGTTCAATGGTTATGTTGCAAATATGTTGTCACAGAATAAAGAATCAGTGAAAGAAAGAGTTAAGTGGTTATCCAGATTGCCTGATAGGCATGTGTATTCATACAAGTGTTATCTTATTAACGGATACACATTTTATACCAGAGATCATGATGCCACAAGTACAATGCAGAATAGTGGGGTGTCCATTACTGCAACTGCATGGAATCAGTCGAATACCACTTACTTTGGACATATTGTCAATATTTGGGAACTCGACTATGTTGGTCATCGTGAACCAATCTTCGATTGTAGTTGGGTGAAGATCCCAAATGGGGTCCAAGTTGAAAGTTCTGGGTTCGTACGTGTTGATTTGAAGAATGTGGGATACAGAGATGACTCTTACATAATGGCCAGTCAAGCTCAACAAATTTTCTATGTTCCCGACCCAGTTAATAAGAAATGGTCAATTGTGCTTCTATCAAACAAATTCAACCATAGTTACCAGATCAACGACCACGTCGATGAAGGTTTTGATGATCCTTTTCAGAATTTCACTCATTCTGTACCCTCTTTCGATGATTCTGCAAATCCACGCCCGTACCAGAGAACACTTAGAAAAGAGGATGAATATAACAATCCGGATCTCGTTAACATTCATGGTCATGAACAAGAAAAGTCAACAAAAAAAAGAAAAATCAATCCTAAAAAAAAATGTACGACTTTATTGAATTTTATTTTTTCTGCTTTATTAAATGTTGTTACTTTTGGTTATTGAATATATTCTTTTATGTTTTACAGGACCATGTCTTATTTGCCCCATCCCGGAGCTGATGGAGATGATGATGATCATCTAGACCCAGATGACATAGATGACATCCAGGAGGAGGATGACTTGAGACAGAATAGCACTGATGCTCCCACTACTAGTAGCTCTAGGGACAAGCGCAAGCGGGGTATAGTCACGATGACTTCATTGAAGAGAGATCGTAGCAAGGGAAAATTGCTTAAGGTATTATATTCATTGAATAATTGAATATTTTAGTATATTAATTTCAATCGTTGACCTTAAGATATCATTGAATTGCAGATATCATTCAATGAGTATGGACAGGCGATAGGAAAAGAGAGTGAGAAGTTTGCGCACTTTCTTGGGACTCTAGTTACGAAAACTATCCCCATCGTGCTGCCATGCGACGACTGGCGTAGCAAGGAAATGACTCCTTTCAAGGAAGCGATATGGGATGAACTTATGGTATGTTAATTATATGTATATTAAAACTGTTCAATGATATATGTATTGGGCTTGTGAAATTACTAAATTGTTATATTATATGTGTATGCAGAATACATTCGTTGGCCTTGATCACACAAATAAGAAGCAAATACTTTCGCAAGCTGGGAATATGGCCAAGAACTTTCGGGCTACGCTGAGAAGAGAATCACGAGACTCGAAGACTGGTCTGTACTCGCCTAGCCCGCCTAATCTCTATGCCGATTGCCCTATGGTGGCCCCATATTGGAATGCGTTCGTGCAAAAATCTATGGATGAGGATTTTCAGGTAAAATTGATCAATCTCATTTCATCTGTTTTTATTAATGCACGATTAATTTCAGTGCTTATCATATTTATATTACACTTTAGAGAAAAAGTGCTAGAAATCGCGAACAAGCTTCTACTGCATCTCTTTGAGCCCATTTCTGCAAAATTTGTTAGCACAACAAATATTTGGGTTTTCAAAAAAAATGGATATGCCCTGGTGACCACCAAAATAATTTCAAAACAGTGGTCTGTAGGACACACTGCTCTGATACCACTTGTTGGTCCCAAAAATATCCAGCGGAAAGCGTTTTTAAGTTTATTTTTAAGAAAACCCTTTAAAGAAATGCTAAAAGAAATTGCAGAAATTTAAAGTGCAGAAAATAAAGAACACAAGGATTTATAGTGGTTCGGACCAACTTGTCCTACGTCCACTCTCCCTTTCTCCAAATGGGTCTTTCTCACTCTCCAACCAACTTACTTACTACTGGAATTTCGGAAGTACCAGCTCCTTCTTACAACTTACACCAACCTTATCTAACAAGATGAACAGGTTGAGTAATAATCCAACTAAACTCCTAATAGAGTGTATATAAACTAGAAAGGACAAAGGTGAGTGATTGGAAGAGTTCGTGTGTTCTTGTTGTGTGCTCTCGCGCGACTCTTGTATCTTGAACTAATCCAAGCACTCCTATTTATAGTTGTGAATTAACTAGCCGTTGGAGAGCTAGCAATTCAAACAACCATAATTGGAGGAATATAATCAATCAAGGATTGATTATATTGATTGATTAGTTGACTTTAATCAAGCAATCAATCAATCAGATCCTCCATCAGTTGACTTCCAGATTGCCTTCATATCCATCATGAATTTCCAAAGTCTTCTTGTCTCCAGATTATTATGAAGCTTCTAGTATGGTGAACTAATCCGTCTTTCTCATCTGGTCTGGTCTGGTCTGGTCTCATCTGGTCAAGTAACACTTCTGCTCTGGTCCTCATCTGGGAGAGGTCTTCTGGTGACTCCTCTGGCAGACTCCTCTGGTCAGATTCCTCTGGCAGACTCCTCTGGTCAGACTCCTCTGGACCTCATCTGCTCTGGTGACTCTTCTGCTCTGGACATCTCATCTGGTCATCTCTCATCTGGACACCTCCTCTGGTCACCTTCTCTGGTCACCTTCTCTGGTCACCTTCTCTGGTCACCTTCTCTGGTACCTTCTCTGGTCACCTTCTCTGGTCACCTTCTCTGGTACCTTCTCTGGTCACCTTCTCTGGTACCTTCTCTGGTCACCTTCTCTGGTACCTTCTCTGGTCACCTTCTCTGGTCTGCACAGATTTCTTCCCCCTTAACCAAAGACCTATTCTAGACCAAGACTAATCTGTAGCTGACTAACAGGTTCAGCTAGTCCTATTACAAGTTCTTGTTTTAACTTCTTCAAAACATCTAATCTATATCCCAACAATTTCCCCCTTTTTGATGATGTTAAAACTGGAAGAACTTTAAATAAAACAAGACAAGAAAATATTGAAATAACAAATAGAGAATCTAGCAGGCTGGGTCAACTGATCTTCCCCCTCAAAGTATGCTCAGCTGATATTGGGGCAAAACATCAGCTGGTCTTCTTGTGTATCTGCAGGCAATCAACTTTTTGGTACCCTTCTGGGTCCAGGGGGGTTAGCACAATTTTTAGGAAGCCACAAGAATAGATCATCCCTTTTTGAATCAGGTGATCTTATCTTTCTTCCATACATATCCACAAAAACACACTGAACATAAGAAGCTTTGACATGGTTATTTCTTCTAGAGGCTCTTCTTCTCTTATGAGCTTGTCCAGTAGAAGAAGTAACTTGTCTTAAAGCAACAGTCTTAAAATTTTGTTGATAAGGATAAGTATTACTAGAACCATCAAAGGTTCCAGCTGGTCTGGCAGATGACTTGAAAGTCCTCTGCAGGTGAGTAGGAGTCATCTGGTTCTGCCTCTTTTGAGAAGATCCAGACTGTCTTCTACTCTGCTGGCCTGGCTGAAGTCTTTTAAGATTTCTCCTCTGCCTTTTGGGTTTTTGAGTTTTAGAACTCATCTGCCCATTAGGCTGAGTTGCCTGGTCAGCTGGCCTCTTACCCTTATCAATAAAATTACTAGGCTGTTCTTCTTTCTGAACATGTGAGGATTCAGGTTTGGTATAACCAAGACCTGTTTTATCATTGTTGATAGGCGAACATCAACTAGATATGGAGCGAACAATTATTGAAGTCTAAAACAAAGAAAATCACGATTTGGGTGCATTAACCAATCTGGGAGGTGTATGAAGTGACGAACAACTCTCCCGACGAACAACTAATGGGCGAACAGGTATTAAGGCCCGGGACCAAGAATGAGCCAACTGTGAAGTCATCCATGACGAACAACTTGGTCAAAATATGATACAACAAATAGCCAAGGAGGTGTGTACAAGTGAACAAAGGACAAAGATCCCAAAGCCAAGCTGAACAAAGCCATAAGGCGAGCAACTTCCAAAGTACAACCTCAAGAGGCGAACAACTTTCAGTTGGAGAATCAACAAGATCAATTAAGCCGACCTAGGCGAACAACAGTGAGTCCGAGATAAGGACCAAAGAAGACTTTGTAACTAAGGTTCAGCTTAGATAAGATCAAAGGGACACATGTCAAGCATGCAGGCTAGGGAGACCAAGAGTCTTAGACACCTCATGCTTGCTAGTCTCTATAAATAGTTGTTCTACAGCTTATTCATGTAATTTTCGAATTTCAGACAAAAATACACACAAACACACTCAAACTCACACATACACGAAATAAGTCCAATTTCGACTACCGAATTTACAAATTCGATAAATCCAAACCCCGATTTACCATTTACGGTGGTAATCAATCACACGTTATTGATTGGTGACGTAAAAACGGATTAAAACAGCCACTAATCCTTACGATAAGATTCGTTCACCAACAATTTGGCGCTAGAAGGAGGGTTCGAACCTTCGGTTTAGTGTGATTACTCAAGAATTTCAAGTTGAAAACTTGAAGATTCAAAGGAAATCTCAAGAAATATTTGAAGATACAAACAAAAGTGTTCTTGGTGTTCTTGGTGTTCTTCAATTTTAAAATTAAGAAACAAATTAAATTGAAATGCCTCAATCTAAAGAGACCCAAGGATCACGTTTGTCAAAAAGGGCATCTCAGACCCGAGCCACGTCGGCCGACCACCAGGACCGTGACCCGAGACATGCGAACAGGTCGCAACATACAGCTATAACACATAACCTTCCCCCTGAGATGGAGGCTTTGGCGAACAACCCCAACGAGTTGGCCAAAACCATAGCTGCTCTCCAGGCTCTCCAGAGACAACAAGAGCAGGTCAGGCCAACACAAGCAAGGCCAAGGGACAAGTCCCTAGAGGTTGTTAGGCCCAGGACTACCAGGGGCGAACAGCGAGAGGTTGATAGTGCCCAAGTCAGACGAAATAAGGGAAAGGCCAAGGTGGTCGACCAAGGAGAAGTACAGGCTGAGTCTGGTCGCGGACGAACAACTATGTCTAGCCATGGAACAACACATTCCAGTGCCCAAGACAGGCTTAGCCAACCCCAGCGGGAAGCTGCTCGCCGGGGAGCAGGAGATGGGCGAGCAACTTTTGAACAGCCTCGCCCATCAGTCCATGAAAGACTCTCTCAGTCAGCCTTTAGGCGCCTAGGGCCAAATGCGGCAAACAACATTAGGAGGCAAGCCCAGGAAGTGCCCACTCCAAGCGAGGGACTGCGACGAGCAGAAAGGTTAATGCCTTTGCTCGCCGAACAGCCTCCAAGTCAGGGGGCACCTCTTGATGAATTATCAAGCCTAAGGAGGGCTGTGGAGAACATGCAGGGGCAACTAGACCAACAGAGGGGGATGGGAACGACTAGCATGCCATCCTCACCTTTGGCAGCTCACATTTTGAAGGCCCCGATACAGAAAAAGATTCAATTTCCGGCTAGCATTCAATATGAAGGCATCGCCGACCCCCGGGTCCACTTAACGAAGTATACGGATTACATGGTCTCCGTGGGGGCCAGCGATGCCACCCAATGCCGGAATTTTCCGTTAACATTGGGCAATCGGGTTCACAAGTGGTTTTCATCAATGCCGCCGGCATCAATCCACTCGTTCGTCCAGCTAAGTCGAGAATTTCTTTCTCACTTTTCAACGGCAGGGTCGTATCTTTCCCAAAAACACCGGCTATCAGATTTGAGGCAAAATGATGATGAAACTGACCGGGCGTTTATGGAAAGATTCGATAAGGTTTTGCTAGAAGGAGAACCGGTGAGCGAAGATACAAAGATCGTCGCTGTGATGGCCGGATTGAAAAAAGGGTCGAAGTTATGGAAGGAGGTACGTCTGAAGTGCCCAAAGACTTATGCCGAGTTCAGAAACCAAGCTGGCATTTTTGTTTCCATGCACGAGGCCCTACAGACAAATTTAGGGGAGAACAAAGCTGATCCTAAGGAGAATAACAAAAAGCCCGTCGGGACAAGTTACAGGGTCCCAAAAAATATGAAAGCATTCACCGAAGGATCGGATTTGAAAGAAAAATTGAACCAAGTATTGACAGTATCAGTTGATACTGTGTATGAGAGCGTAAAGGAGAAAGAGTTGCTTTCCCCACCACGTAAAATCCGCCAGGATACTGGCAAACTCAACCCGAACAAGTATTGTGCCTACCATCAAAGTGTGGGGCATTTTACAAGTGAGTGTAGAGATTTGCTTAAGCAACTCTGGCGATTTTATGAGGAGGGAAAGCTCTCCGATTTCGTTAAAAGGCAACCTGGGAAAAGAGCTCGGGAGAACAACTCAGAAGACGAAGAGGATGGTCAAACTCAGAGAAACAGCAAACCCGGGCGACCAGTTCCCAGTATGCCAGCTCAACCTTTAGAAGATCTGTTCATGATGGAACCCGCAGGTCCCGCGGGAGGGTGTTTTGATGGACAACCACCCGACTCAAACCGAAAGAGGAAAGCGGAGCTACGAGCGATTGGCCAAGTACAAGAGATGGGAGTTAAGCCGTCTATCATGCAAACGGTAGAATTAACTTTCACCGAAAAAGACCTTGAAGGCGTCTTAACTCCGCACAATGATTCGCTCGTAATCTGTGCAAAGATTATGGGGACCAGAGTCCACAGACTGTTGGTGGACACCGGAGCCTACACCAACATCTTATTCAAGAAGACCCTCGATAATCTGGGAGATTATTCGGGTTACGTTCGGAATACAACACATAGAATCATAGGCTTCGGGAATGCTGTGACAACACCGTTGGGAATTGTAACATTAGCAGTACAACTTGTAACGGCTAATGAACCCGAAAGAAATATAACAAGAATGGTAGATTTCTTGGTTGTAGACCAGGAGTCGACCTATAACGGGTTTCTTGGCCGACCTTTTCTCAATGAATTCAAAGCTGCGTGTTCCACTTACCATTATTGTTTGAAATTTCCAACAGCTAGTGGAACAAGTACAATTAAAGGAGACCAACGGAGAGCACGAGAATGCATTCAACAGCTACGAGCAAAATTTGTACAAATATCCATGATGGAAGCAACAAGTTATCCCGTCAACGAACCATCAATACTGAACAATATGATGGACATGGACGACCACATGGACACGGACGAACAACACTTGGACGAGCAAGTGTTGGACGAACAACTCGTTACCACTCGCGAGGAACCTCCATCTGACGAACAACAAAGGGGTGATGACGAACAACCTTCAGTGGAGGACTTGGAGGGCTAAGTACAAACGAACAACAATGGGACGGAGCCAACTGATGATCTAGAACCCCGCCTGGGGGCAGAGCCCATGAACATCGAAAATGATTCCAACCCTGAGGAACCCATACTTGATCCCCGTTGGAAGGGACAAAAACGACGAGCGACTCCAGTCGAAGAGCTGGAGGCGTTCAAACTTAATCCCAACAACGAAGATCTTGAATTATTCATAGGATCTGAGCTCCCAGAGCCCTACAGATCCCGAATGAAAGAGTTCCTCACCAAGAATCTAGATGTCTTTGCTTGGTCTCACGCAGATATGGTGGGGATAGACCCAAAACATGCTTGCCACAAACTGAACATAAATCAAGCAAGAAAGCCCGTCCATCAAAAACGAAGGAAGTACGGCCCGGACAAATACCAAGCCTTGAATGAAGAAGTTAAAAAGTTGCTAGACAATGATCTCATTCGACAAGCACTCTGTCCACAATGGGTAGCAAACCCAGTACTCGTGAGGAAACCAAACGGGACCTGGAGGCTATGCATAGACTTTACAGATCTGAATGCAGCATGCCCGAAGGACAACTTTCCTCTCCCGCACATCGATCAATTGGTGGACAGCACTGCGGGTCACGAAATGCTAACATTCATGGATGCTTTTGCAGGGTATCATCAAATCCCAATGCATCCTGACGATCAAGAAAGCACAGCTTTTTATACTAACAAAAACTTGCTGTGTTGGAAGAGAATGCCGTTCGGCCTCATAAATGCTGGAGCAACATATCAAAGACTGGTGAACAAGATGTTTGATCAACAAATTGGAGATACGGTTGAAGTCTATGTAGACGATATCGTAGTCAAAAGTCCCAAGAAGGAAGACCATCTTCAACATCTGACTCAAGTGTTCGAAATTCTTCGACACTATAACATGAAGTTGAATCCAAAGAAAAGCAGCTTTGGAGTTCACTCAGGAAAATTCTTGGGTCATCTTGTTAGCCAGCGGGGAATTGAGGCCAACCCTTCAAAAGTTAAAGCCATCATGGATATGCAACCACCACGTTCAGTGAAAGAAGTGCAAAGACTCACCGGGTGCCTAGCAGCATTGAACCGGTTCATATCCAGGTCGGGGGACAAGTGCCGTCCATTCTTCGAGGCCGTCAAAAAAGGAAAGTTTGCATGGACTAACAACTGCCAAGCGGCCTTCGATCAACTTAAAGACTACCTGGGAGATGTCAAAATCCTATCAAAACCAGTCCCAGGAGAAAAGCTCTTTTTATACTTAGCCGCATCAGAAGTTGCCATCAGCTCTGTCTTGGTGCGCGAAGACGGCAAATTCCACCAACCTATATATTACGTCAGCCAGGCTTTGCATGAAGCAGAGATCAAATATGCTCCAACCGAAAAGCTGGCATATGCTTTGGTTATGAGCGTGAGAAAGTTACGACCATACTTCTTTGACCATCAAGTCGAAGTTCTAACAACTTTCCCGCTCAGGCAAATTCTCCATCGCCCCGACACTGCAGGTCGTCTCTTAAGATGGTCACTGGAGATTAGCCAATTCGGGGTGACCTATGCTCCTCGAACGGCGATCAAAGGGCAAGCATTAGCCGACTTTATAGTCGAACTAACTTTCCCTCCAGATCCGACGAGAGGACTTGATCATCCTTGGCATCTCTATGTGGACGGATCATCAACCAATATAGCCTCGGGGGCAGGAGTAGTTTTAATCAGCCCAGATAGACAAGTATTCACCTCGGCAATCAGATTTGGTTTCATGGCAACCAACAATGAAGCTGAGTATGAAGCTCTTATTGCTGGACTCCACCTATCTCTCGCAGTTGGTGTCAGACGCTTGCAAATATTTGGCGATTCACAATTGATCGTGAACCAAGTCCGAGGTGAATATGAAGCAAAAGATGATCACATGATCGAGTATCAACGGATTGTTGCTCACCTGATGTCCATGTTGCAGCAAGTTTTCATACAGCAAATTCCAAGGACGAGCAACACTCAAGCAGATGCGCTTGCTCGACTAGCAACAAGTGAAGGCCCCGTAGAGTTAGCAGATATTATAGTTACAAAGATGAAAGATCCATCAACAGTAAGCTATAATGTCAACCAACTCGACGATCAAACCGGTGAAGAAGACTGGAGAACAAGTATAGTCAAATACTTGAAAAATGGGGAAAAACCAAACAATCCTTTTGAAGCTGCCAAGCTAGTAAAGCGAGCCGCCAGATATACTCTGGTGGGCGAGCAACTCTTCAAAAGGGGAATATCAATCCCACTTCTCAAGTGTTTGCCTAGGGGGCAAGGGCAAGCGGTACTCGAAGAAATACACGCGGGAGTATGTGGAAACCATACTGGGGGGCAAGCTCTGGCATACAAGACAATCAGACAAGGCTATTACTGGCCAACTTTACGCCAAGATGCAATCAAAAAAGCAAAGACTTGCCACCAATGTCAGATTTTTGCCCCGAATATTCATACCCCGGCTCAGGAACTCGTGTCAGTATACAGCCCATGGCCTTTTGCAAAATGGGGGATGGACATCATTGGTCCTTTCCCGGCTGGAGTAGGAAATGTTCGATTTGCCGTTGTGGCAGTCGATTATTACACTAAATGGGCAGAAGCAGAGGCCATGGTGGGCATCACGCAGCAGAAGATGATCAACTTTATTTGGAAGAACATTGTCTGTCATTTCGGAGTTCCACAGGCAATTGTGACAGACAATGGTCCACAGTTTGATGGACAAGAGTTGAGAGAATTCTGTGCGAAGTGGGGGATCAAAAAACATTACTCCACACCTTATCATCCCCAGTCAAACGGATAAGTTGAAGCTGTGAACAAGATAATCAAGCATACATTAAAAGTAAGACTGGCGGAGAGCAAAAGTGGTTGGTCTATCGAACTCCCGGAAGTCTTGTGGGCATACAGAGTTTCTCCCAGGTCTAGCACCGGAGAAACACCCTTTGCTATGGCTTTTGGAACAGAAGCAGTAATACCTATTGAGTTAAGGACCAGTACGATTAGGACGACCAACTTTGATGAACAAGCAAATAATTCTGCTCTAAGTACTGAAATGGATTTACTCGAAGAAAAAAGACTCAATGCTGAGTTAAAAAAATGCAACATACAAGCAAAGAGCAGAACGTTATTATAATTCCCGTGTAAAAGTCCGGGAATTCAGAGTTGGAGATTTGGTTCTAAGAAAACTGCTCGCCCAATCTTCAGGAGTACTGGGACCAGCTTGGGAGGGCCCATATCGTATAACGGAAAAATTCGTAAATGGCGTATACGATCTCGAAGATATGGAAGGCAAGCCGGCCTCATACTCCTGGAATGCCGTACATCTCAAGAAGTACTATCAATAAATGGGCGAACAATTGTCTTGGGGGGCAAGGGATGCGTATGAGCTGAAGGAAGGCTATAAAGGGCTAAAAACTTGCCTAATTTTTTAAAAATTTTCTTAAGTGTAGATTCAAAAGTTGCTCGCCACATTTGTATAGTCTGGTGCTAGTGCTTTTGGTTTTATAGATAGAGTTGCTCGGCAAAAAATATTATAAGCGAGCAAGTTTTAGTTTGTGTTTAAAGCTGTTCGTCAGATTGTATATGATAGTGATGGACAGTCTTACAACAGTTGTAATTATTTTGCAATGTAAATATAATAGTTGTTCGTCAAAAAAGGAAAAGTCCAAAAGCTCGAGGTACAAGTCCATTCAAAGGTTGTTCGTTTTACAAATGAACAGAACCTAAGGACCAAAGCCACTTAAAGGTTGTTCGTTTCTTAAAATGAACAGAACCTAAGGCTGAACCCTGATTCCACTAAAGACAAGTTCAATTCGAACAAAAGCCCAACACTATATGTTATAATTGTAAAGGCATTGACAGAAATGTAAAGGCAATTAACATATATAAGAAAATGAGCGAACAAAAGAAAGACATCCATTAATCAAAGGCATTGAGCCTCAAAAATAGTACAAGCTGGAAGCAGCCATTACAAGTACTACAAAAAGGAACGAGCAACTATTACAAAAGAGATGAAGAAAAAGCTAAGTCCTAAAAACTACTGCTGCTCGACGGGAGGAGGATCTTGAGATTGCTCGGCAGGAGGGTCGACAATCATGTCTCGAGCAAGGTCTTCAGCTGCCTTATCCTCCGCCTCTTTAGCAATTTGCTCGTCCGCGGCAGCCGGCTCATCTCCTTGCTCGCCATCATCAACAATTGGTGGAGGATGAGTGATGGTGATACTGGGGTCAAGTAAATCCAGTTTAACCCCTAGTACAGCCAGATCCGCCAACTGGATTTTTACGTTGTTCGGCGGAGGATAGTTCTCAAGGAACTCGTTCAAATCTTTGCTCATCTCCTCCACCATGTCCTTATAATCATAGGCATCGGCCGTACGGATGCTGTCCGCGTAGGCACAGATATATCCAAGGTTGGAGATGGGGCCGGTACGAGCTTGAACCTCCTCTTCAAGTTGCTCGCGGGTAAAGAGGTTGGTTTCGGACTCTCGGAGACGAGCAACCTCCGCCTCGAGATCAGCAATTTTTTGCTCGGCCGCTGACAGTTTGCTCTTCTCCTCACCGAGCAAGGCCTCTTTGCTCTTCAGCTCGGCAGATAAGCCTTGAATGTCTTCAAGGTGCTTTTTCTCGCCGTCAATATAGAGGGAAAGTTGGTCATTGAGCCGAGCAATCTGGCCATGCAAGTTGTTCGCCAGTTTGTCCTTTTCCTCGGAGAGTTGCCGAGCAGTACTCGCATAGTGGCGGGCAGACTCTTCCTGCTCGGCAACTTGGGCAATTGCCCTTTGGGCAGTGACGAGGTCGTTGGCAACGAGCATCATCGAGAGATGGAGATTGTCCATTTGCCCCTGTTGGAGGATGGCCTTGTCCAGGGGACGCGTCCAGGCTCGGGCGACCAGCTCCGTTGCCTTGCGAACATGCTCGCCAGGAATCTCCCTTATGTTAACGGGAGTCTTCGAGCAAGCATACTGGTGTACAACACTTGCTCGGCCGGGGTAATCGTCGGCACGATATCTGCAAACAAGAAAGAAATTGATACTTAGAAAAAATTAAAAAAAAAAGAAGATGAAAGTTGTTCGGCAAAAGAGGGTAGATACTTACTCGGCAAACTTCCGATCGTCCCATCCAAGGAACGTAAGATCTTCTGGGCCACGGAGTGAGCCTACGTCTTTGCTCGCTTTTCCCGACCTTTCCGTGGGCTCCGCAGAAGAGCGCCTAGCGACATCCCCTTCGTGGCGAGCATGACTTTCGCCCACCTTTTCTTTCCCCTTGCCGGTGACATCTCCGACCAGTGGGGTCCCGTCTGCCTTCTTAAGGCGTTTCCCACCACGAGGTGGGGAGACGGGAGGGGACCGGATTTGGACTGGGGGGGCTGCCTGTCTCGAAACTTTAGCCCCCTCAGGCTTGTTCGACATGGCGAGCACCGCTTGAGGAGGGTCACCTCTCCTTTTCTTCCCTCTTGGTGGCCCCATTTCAAGGACCCTTTGCTCAAGAAGAGCGTAGCTTGGGGGAACGGCAACTGTTACTTGCTCGGCTAAAAAAAAAAAAAAAAGAGTTAAGTTAAAATTAGACGAGCAAGTAAAACAGGTTAACGACGAACAAAACTTGAGCAAGGAGTTAGAAATTTTCATACCAGGGGGCACCTCAGCTTGAGCCTCCAAATGATGTGGGTAAGTCAAAAGGCGAGCAGCTTTTTGACACCTTGATCGGCAGAGATAGTCTATAGTTCTATCTGCTTTATTGCGGAGGCCGACCAAGCACGAAGTAAACAAGAACTCGGAGTTCAACTCCTCCTCTTTCGAATTCCACTTGGGTAGACGAGGGCCTGCGAACAAACAAAAGAAGTTAAATTAGAACAACTTAGCCCAAAGGCGAGCAAGAAACAAACTTACGTTTCAATTTTCCATAGGCTGCTGGAGAATTTATTCGCCCAGGACCGCCGTGTGGACCGGAAGATGCTCGCCAATCACCCCCAATCCAGAAGAAGTGTTGCTTCCAGTCACGAACCTTGTTCGGCACCTCTTCAACCATTTTCAACCCAGTTCTTGCCTTGAGATAGTGATAGCCTTCTTCTCCCAAGGGGCAACTAGTAATTGTCATCAAGTAGTTGATCTCTTCCGCAGTGATCCGATCAACGTACCCCTCTAAGGCGAACAGGCACATGGAACCCAAGAGATTCATCCACCCAATTGGAGTAATTTGGGTAATGGCCAAGTTGGTCGCCTCCAGGAATCGACCAACAACGGGTGGAAGAGGCAACTTTAGTCCGGCAATTAAAGTGTGAATGTTGATCGCCGTACATCCTGGAGGTGGGCGATCAGCTCTTTCCTTTCTCTGAGGAGCCCACATGTGGATATCATATGGGATCTTATAGTCCTTCCGGATGGAGTCCAGTTCATCTTCGCGAACAACACTTTTTATCTTGCTCGCCTGGTACCCAGTTTTCACCTTATCCATTACTTGTCTCTGGGGACGGGGAATGCTGTTCGCATATCTTTCAGCATATGCTCGCCATTCAAATAGACGAGCAACCCCAGCTGGGATCTCACTTTCCCGCATCTTTGGGGATGGAAAATTAATGCTCTCCAAGAACTCGCGAGTGAGTTCGTTAAGGTCTGGATCTCTAGATTCGGCAGAAGACGAAGAGCTTACGCCCAAATTGTTGTTCGCCGCAACTATTAATTCTCTCCCAGATGGGCCCGCACCGGTGTCCTCCACGGAGCGGACGACCGAATCCACCTGAAGATCCGACGCCGAGGAAATTTCGAAGGGAGGTTGATCGATGGGAACCGCGACTGGAAAGAGTGGGTCTAAGGTCTCCTCAGTCTTATTGCTCGAGTGCGAAGACATAGAAGAAGAAGAAAAATCCAGGCGACGGTGAAAAGAATTGCAGACGGCGGCGCTATCCCGGAGAAGACGATTGCGCTCGAACCCACACGGCGGCGATGGCGTTTTCGAGAGAAAAAGTAAAGAAAAGAAAAGAAATAAGAGGATAACTACCTTGTTTCGAGGATTGGAGGCCAAACACTGGAAGAATAGATGCCGGAGAAGCTTGGAATCGCCGGAGGAAGGAAGGGTTCGCCGGAGCACTGTTGCAAGAGGGGGAAAAGTGGGAAAGATTTCAGTTTTCCCACTATTTATACCCCAAACAAAAACGGGGTCCAGGGCATAATTTTCCGAAAGTTCCGGGGCTCAACTGGAAGAAGGCGGGGTAAATTCCGAGCTAAACTAGGAGATGAAGGACCTATAAACAATTATAGGGGCGCGTGGCCTTGGGGCTGCTCGCGCGTGAGCGGCGCGCAATCATTGCGCTGGTGTCATCTTCGTGATCTCCCCAGATCATGGGAAGACGAAACGGTTATTCCAACATTGCTCGTCACAGAGATGCTGTTCGTCCAAATCTTGGCCAAGACGATATCCTAACTACAGTTGCTCGCCATAAAATTACTCGTCTGATGCAACATCTAGTCAGGATAGGGGGCAATTGTTGATAGGCGAACATCAACTAGATATGGAGCGAACAATTATTGAAGTCTAAAACAAAGAAAATCACGATTTGGGCGCATTAACCAATCTGGGAGGTGTATGAAGTGACGAACAACTCTCCCGACGAACAACTAATGGGCGAACAGGTATTAAGGCCCGGGACCAAGAATGAGCCAACTGTGAAGTCATCCATGACGAACAACTTGGTCAAAATATGATACAACAAATAGCCAAGGAGGTGTGTACAAGTGAACAAAGGACAAAGATCCCAAAGCCAAGCTGAACAAAGCCATAAGGCGAGCAACTTCCAAAGTACAACCTCAAGAGGCGAACAACTTTCAGTTGGAGAATCAACAAGATCAATTAAGCCGACCTAGGCGAACAACAGTGAGTCCGAGATAAGGACCAAAGAAGACTTTGTAACTAAGGTTCAGCTTAGATAAGATCAAAGGGACACATGTCAAGCATGCAGGCTAGGGAGACCAAGAGTCTTAGACACCTCATGCTTACTAGTCTCTATAAATAGTTGTTCTCCAGCTTATTCATGTAATTTTCGAATTTCAGACAAAAATACACACAAACACACTCAAACTCACACATACACGAAATAAGTCCAATTTCGACTACCGAATTTACAAATTCGATAAATCCAAACCCCGATTTACCATTTACGGTGGTAATCAATCACACGTTATTGATTGGTGACGTAAAAACGGATTAAAACAGCCACTAATCCTTACGATTAGATTCGTTCACCAACAATCATGCTCTCTTTGAGATGAGGCAGCTATGTGTGACACAACATTGTTTGCTGTAGTCAGCTGTTCCAGTCTCATCTTGAGCTTGTCCTCACTTTCTCTTACAATTTTATTTTGATGGAAGAGTTCATCAAACATAGCTTTTAGCAGGTTATATTCATTGTCTTTCTCAACATTTTCAACAACCAACCTTTCTATCAGCTTAACTTGTTCAATACACCTGGTTTTCAAGTCAGAAGACTCTTCAACCAGTGTATGATTTTGTTCAGCTAGTAGATCAGCTGAGTTGCCTAGACATTGTGAAAGCTTCTGATTTTCTGCTTTCAGCTTTGAGTTCTCATCTTCCAATTTTTGACAAACTTGTATAGATTTTTGGAGATCTAATAGCATCTTCTGCATATCAGACTCCTCTGATTGTCCAGAAAAAGAAGAATAAGAAGAAGAAGAGGGAGTTCGATTGCATACCTCATCTGTCACAAGACATATCTCTTCGTCTGGTCCATAATTGGATGATGAACCAGAAGTGGATACCTCATCTTCCTCATCTGCTATGTTTCTTTTGGAGTACCTCCTGGTGTCTCTTCTACTGCATCTCTTTGAGCCCATTTCTGCAAAATTTGTTAGCACAACAAATATTTGGGTTTTCAAAAAAAATGGATCTGCCCTGGTGACCACCAAAATAATTTCAAAACAGTGGTCTGTAGGACACACTGCTCTGATACCACTTGTTGGTCCCAAAAATATCCAGTGGAAAGCGTTTTTAAGTTTATTTTTAAGAAAACCCTTTAAAGAAATGATAAAAGAAATTGCAGAAATTTAAAGTGCAGAAAATAAAGAACACAAGGATTTATAGTGGTTCGGACCAACTTGTCCTACGTCCACTCTCCCTTTCTCCAAAGGGGTCTTTCTCACTCTCCAACCAACTTACTTACTACTGGAATTTCGGAAGTACCAGCTCCTTCTTACAACTTACACCAACCTTATCTAACAAGATGAACAGGTTGAGTAATAATCCAACTAAACTCCTAATAGAGTGTATATAAACTAGAAAGGACAAAGGTGAGTGATTGGAAGAGTTCGTGTGTTCTTGTTGTGTGCTCTCGCGCGACTCTTGTATCTTGAACTAATCCAAGCACTCCTATTTATAGTTGTGAATTAACTAGCCGTTGGAGAGCTAGCAATTCAAACAACCATAATTGGAGGAATATAATCAATCAAGGATTGATTATATTGATTGATTAGATGACTTTAATCAAGCAATCAATCAATCAGATCCTCCATCAGTTGACTTCCAGATTGCCTTCATATCCATCATGAATTTCCAAAGTCTTCTTGTCTCCAGATTATTATGAAGCTTTTGGTATGGTGAACTAATCCGTCTTTCTCATCTGGTCTGGTCTGGTCTGGTCTGGTCTCATCTGGTCAGGTAACACTTCTGCTCTGGTCCTCATCTGGGAGAGGTCTTCTGGTGACTCCTCTGGTCAGGCTCCTCTGGCAGACTCCTCTGGTCAGATTCCTCTGGCAGACTCCTCTGGTCAGACTCCTCTGGACCTCATCTGCTCTGGTGACTCTTCTGCTCTGGACATCTCATCTGGTCACCTCTCATCTGGTCACCTCCTCTGGTCACCTTCTCTGGTCACCTTCTCTGGTCACCTTCTCTGGTACCTTCTCTGGTCACCTTCTCAGGTACCTTCTCTAGTCACCTTCTCTGGTACCTTCTCTGGTCACCTTCTCTGGTCTGCACAGATTTCTTCCCCCTTAACCAAAGACCTATTCTAGACCAAGACTAATTTGTAGCTGACTAACAGGTTCAGCTAGTCCTATTACAAGTTCTTGTTTTAACATCTTCAAAACATCTAATCTATATCCCAACAATTTCCCCCTTTTTGATGATGTTAAAACTGGAAGAACTTTAAATAAAACAAGACAAGAAAATATTGAAATAACAAATAGAGAATCTAGCAGGCTGGGTCAACTGATCTTCCCCCTCAAAGTATGCTCAGCTGATATTGGGGCAAAACATCAGCTGGTCTTCTTGTGTATCTGCAGGCAATCAACTTTTTGGTACCCTTCTGGGTCCAGGGGGGTTAGCACAATTTTTAGGAAGCCACAAGAATAGATCATCCCTTTTTGAATCAGGTGATCTTATCTTTCTTCCATACATATCCACAAAAACACACTGAACATAAGAAGCTTTGACATGGTTATTTCTTCTAGAGGCTCTTCTTCTCTTATGAGCTTGTCCAGTAGAAGAAGTAACTTGTCTTAAAGCAACAGTCTTAAAATTTTGTTGATAAGGATAAGTATTACTAGAACCATCAAAGGTTCCAGCTGGTCTGGCAGATGACTTGAAAGTCCTCTGCAGGTGAGTAGGAGTCATCTGGTTCTGCCTCTTTTGAGAAGATCCAGACTGTCTTCTACTCTGCTGGCCTGGCTGAAGTCTTTTAAGATTTCTCCTCTGCCTTTTGGGTTTTTGAGTTTTAGAACTCATCTGCCCATTAGGCTGAGTTGCCTGGTCAGCTGGCCTCTTACCCTTATCAATAAAATTACTAGGCTGTTCTTCTTTCTGAACATGTGAGGATTCAGGTTTGGTATAACCAAGACCTGTTTTATCATGCTCTCTTTGAGATGAGGCAGCTATGTGTGACACAACATTGTTTGCTGTAGTCAGCTGTTCCAGTCTCATCTTGAGCTTGTCCTCACTTTCTCTTACAATTTTGTTTTGATGGAAGAGTTCATCAAACATAGCTTTTAGCAGGTTATATTCATTGTCTTTCTCAACATTTTCAACAACCAACCTTTCTATCAGCTTAACTTGTTCAATACACCTGGTTTTCAAGTCAGAAGACTCTTCAACCAGTGTATGATTTTGTTCAGCTGGTAGATCAGCTGAGTTGCCTAGACATTGTGAAAGCTACTGATTTTCTGCTTTCAGCTTTGAGTTCTCATCTTCCAATTTTTGACAAAGTTGTATAGATTTTTGGAGATCTAATAGCATCTTCTGCATATCAGACTCCTCTGATTGTCCAGAAAAAGAAGAATAAGAAGAAGAAGAGGAAGTTCGATTGCATACCTCATCTGTCACAAGACATATCTCTTCGTCTGGTCCATAATTGGATGATGAACCAGAAGTGGATACCTCATCTTCCTCATCTGCTATGTTTCTTTTGGAGTACCTCCTGGTGTCTCTTCTACTGCATCTCTTTGAGCCCATTTCTGCAAAATTTGTTAGCACAACAAATATTTGGGTTTTCAAAAAAAATGGATCTGCCCTGGTGACCACCAAAATAATTTCAAAATAGTGGTCTGTAGGACACACTGCTCTGATACCACTTGTTGGTCCCAAAAATATCCAGCGGAAAGCATTTTTAAGTTTATTTTTAAGAAAACCCTTTAAAGAAATGCTAAAAGAAATTGCAGAAATTTAAAGTGCAGAAAATAAAGAACACAAGGATTTATAGTGGTTCGGACCAACTTGTCCTACGTCCACTCTCCCTTTCTCCAAAGGGGTCTTTCTCACTCTCCAACCAACTTACTTACTACTGGAATTTCGGAAGTACCAGCTCATTCTTACAACTTACACCAACCTTATCTAACAAGATGAACAGGTTGAGTAATAATCCAACTAAACTCCTAATAGAGTGTATATAAACTAGAAAGGACAAAGGTGAGTGATTGGAAGAGTTCGTGTGTTCTTGTTGTGTGCTCTCGCGCGACTCTTGTATCTTGAACTAATCCAAGCACTCCTATTTATAGTTGTGAATTAACTAGCCGTTGGAGAGCTAGCAATTCAAACAACCATAATTGGAGGAATATAATCAATCAAGGATTGATTATATTGATTGATTAGTTGACTTTAATCAAGCAATCAATCAATCAATCAGATCCTCCATCAGTTGACTTCCAGATTGCCTTCATATCCATCATGAATTTCCAAAGTCTTCTTGTCTCCAGATTATTATGAAGCTTCTGGTATGGTGAACTAATCCGTCTTTCTCATCTGGTCTGGTCTGGTCTCATCTGGTCAGGTAACACTTCTGCTCTGGTCCTCATCTGGGAGAGGTCTTCTGGTGACTCCTCTGGTCAGGCTCCTCTGGTCAGATTCATCTGGCAGACTCCTCTGGACCTCATCTGCTCTAGTGACTCTTCTGCTCTGGACATCTCATCTGGTCACCTCTCATCTGGTCACCTCCTCTGGTCACCTTCTCTGGTCACCTTCTCTGGTCACCTTCTCTGGTACCTTCTCTGGTCACCTTCTCTGGTACCTTCTCTGGTCACCTTCTCTGGTCACCTTCTCTGGTACCTTCTCTGGTCACCTTCTCTGGTACCTTCTCTGGTCACCTTCTCTGGTACCTTCTCTGGTCACCTTCTCTGGTCTGCACAGATTTATTCCCCCTTAACCAAAGACCTATTCTAGACCAAGACTAATCTGTAGCTGACTAACAGGTTCAGCTAGTCCTATTACAAGTTCTTGTTTTAACATCTTCAAAACATCTAATCTATATCCCAACAGTATGTTTTTGTGATTTAGGATCGCATATCTCAGAGCATGACGCCCGACGACCACCGCACGATCGGGACTGATGATCTATTTGCACGGGCAATAGGTCGTCAGGAGCATTCCGGACGCATACGGAGTACAGGATATGGTGTCACGAAGACATCATTGCTAATGGCACCCGGTGTTGCTGCTATGTCTATGGTGGATAAACTTAGTGTGCAACTTGCCGACTTGGCTAAGAAAGTGGAGCTCATTAGTCAGAGACAATGTACACACGGGATGTCGTCGAGTGGTGCTAGCTGTGAAAACAGTGCCCCGTCTATGTTTTCTGCTGATATTAGAAACGACTTCGATGATCCAATTCAAAACGTCTCCCAGGTATCAGAGGTATCTTGTATTTGTTTTAATTAAAGACTAGTATATTAAAATTTTGTAACTGAATATCTTATTTGAACAGTCAGTGGAATGTTACCTTTATTTGGACAATCCTCTTCGGTTGGTGGCCACTGGAATATTGATGTACGACACCTCCAGTGGAACGATTCATTGCCGTGCCCCCACTCCTGGTTTTGTGAGAGTCACTCTGAATGTACCTGAAATCGGACAAGAAAATTCACCACTGCCAAAACCAGAAGATGTGGCCACCACAGTCGGACAAGCGGTCGGGTACTTCCTCGAATGGCCACGTCACTTGGTCTCTCTCACCAAGAAGGTAAAATATATGTTATTAAAGTTATATTATTTTATCTGTTCTAAATAATTTACAAATTGATTGTAGAAACTATCGAGTCCAAAAAAAACTACACAAAAATCAAAGGATGTCGTATATAGTGAGAGAGAGAGTACGAGGCATTCCATTGGTGACAGACCGCGGCCATTAGGTTATCCCATGCCAGGTGACATGGAACACGAAGCCACTCTACAGACTACGGTGAAGATGCTGATATCATCTCCCAGTTTCAATCCCATCACAATTCCTTTGGTTGCTGTTGGTCCCAAAAAGGTTATCCAGCGGAAAGCGTTTTTAAGTTTATTTTAATGAAAACCCTTTTAATAGATATTGCTAAAATATAAATGCAGAAATCTAAAAAGCATAAAGGTAGAGAACACCGGATTTATAGTGGTTCGGACCAACTTGTCCTACGTCCACTCTCCCTTTCTTCAAAGGGGTCTTTCTCACTCTCCAACTTACGTACTCACTTACTGGAATTTCGGAAGTACCAGCTCCTTCTTACAACTGCTTACAACCACCTTATCTAACAAGATGAACAGGTTGAGTAATAATCCAACTAAACTCCTAATAGAGTGTATATAAACTAGAAAGGACAAAGGTGAGTGATTGGAAGAGTTCGTATGTTCTTGTTGTGCTTTCGCGCGACTCTTGTCTCTCATGAACTAATCCAAGCACTCCTATTTATAGTTGTGAATTAACTAGCCGTTGGAGAGCTAGCAATTCAAACAACCATAATTGGAGGGATATAATCAATCAAAGATTGATTATATGATTGATTAGTTGACTTTCAATCAAGCAATCAATCAGATCCTCCATCAGTTGACTTCTCCAGATTGCCTTCTTCTCCATCATGAATTTCCAAAGTCTTCTTGTCTCCAGATTACTAAGATGCTTCTGGTAGGTGAACTAATCCGTCTCTCGTCTGGTCTGGTCTGGGGTCTTCTGGTCCTCATCTGGGAGAGGTCTTCTGGGGAGTCCTCTGGTGAAGTCCTCTGGTGGGGTCTTCTGGTGACTCCTCTGGCAGACTCCTCTGGTCCAAGCTCATCTGGTTAGACTCCTCTGGACCTCATCTGCTCTGGCGACACTTCTGCTCTGGTGACTCCTCTGCTCTGGACATCTCATCTGGTCACCTCTCATCTGGTCACCTCATCTGGTCACCTTCTCTGGTCACCTTCTCTGGTACCTTCTCTGGTCACCTTCTCTGGTCTGCACAGATTTCTTCCCCCTTAACCAAAGACCTATTCTAGACCAAGACTAATCTGTAGCTGACTAACAGGTTCAGCTAGTCCTATTACAAGTTCTTGTTTTAACATCTTCAAAACATCTAATCTATATCCTAACAATTTCCCCCTTTTTGATGATGTTAAAACTGGAAGAACTTTAAATAAAACAAGACAAGAAAATATTGAAATAACAAATAGAGATTCTAGCAGGCTGGGTCAACTGATCTTCCCCCTCAAAGTATGCTCAGCTGATATTAGGGCAAAACATCAGCTGGTCTTCTTGTGTATCTGCAAGCAATCAACTTTTTGGTACCCTACTGGGTCCAGGGGGGTTAGCACAACATTTAGGAAGCCACAAGAATAGATCATCCCTTTTTGAATCAGGTGATCTTATCTTTCTTCCATACATATCAACAAAAACACACTGAACATAAGAAGCTTCGACATGGTTATTTCTTCTAGAGGCTCTTCTTCTCTTATGAGCTTGTCCAGTAGAAGGAATAACTTGTCTTAGAGCAACAGACTTGAAATTCTTTTGATAAGGATAAGTTTTACTAGAACCATCAAAGGTTCCAGGTGGTCTGGCAGGTGACTTGAAAGTCCTCTGCAGGTGAGTAGGAGTCATCTGGTTCTGCCTCTTTTGAGAAGATCCAGACTTTCTTCTACTCTGCTGGCCTGGCTGAGGTCTTTTATTCTGGGTATAGCCCTTCTTAAAATTCCTCCTCTGCCTTTTGGGTTTTTGAGTTTTAGGACTCATCTGCCCATTAGGCTGAGTTGCCTGGTCAGCTGGCCTTTTACCCTTATCAATAAAATTACTAGTTTGTTCTTCTTTCTGAACATGTGAGGATTCAGGTTTGGAATAACCAAGGTCTGTTTTATCATGCTCTCTTTGAGATGAGGCAGCTATATGTGACACAACATTGTTTGCTATAGTCAGCTGCTCCAGTCTCAGCTTGAGCTTGTCCTCACTATCTTTTACAATTTTGTTTTGATGGAAGAGTCCATCGAACTTAGCTTTCAGTAGAGTATGTTCATTATCTTTCTCAATGTTTTCAGCAAGCAACTTTTCTATTAGCTTAGTTTGTTCATCACATCTGGTTTTCAAGTCAGTGGACTCTTCTACCAGAGTTTGAACTTGTTCAGCTGGTAGATCAGTTGGGTTGCTAAAACATTGTGAAAGCTTCTGATTTTCTGCTTTCAACTTTGTGTTCTCTTCTTCCAACTTTTGACAAAGTTGTATCGAAGTTTGGAGATCTAATAGCATTTTCTGCATATCAGACTCTTCTGATTGTTCAGAAAACGAAGAATAAGAAGAAGAAGAGGGAGTTCGATTGCATACCTCGTCTGTCATAAGACAAACCTCTTCGTCTGGTCCAAAATTAGATGATGAACCAGAAGTGGATACCTCTTCTTCCTCATCTGCTAAGCTTCTTTTGGAGTACCTCCTGGTGTCTCTTCTACTGCATCTCTTTGAGCCCATTTCTGCAAAATTTATTAGCACAACAAATATTTGGGTTTTCAAAAAAAATGGATCTGCCCTGGTGACCACTGAGATAATTTCAAAACAGTGGTCTGTAGGACACACTGCTCTGATACCACTTGTTGGTCCCAAAAAGGTTATCCAGCGGAAAGCGTTTTTAAGTTTATTTTAATGAAAACCCTTTTAATAGATATTGCTAAAATATAAATGCAGAAATCTAAAAAGCATAAAGGTAGAGAACACCGGATTTATAGTGGTTCGGACCAACTTGTCCTACGTCCACTCTCCCTTTCTTCAAAGGGGTCTTTCTCACTCTCCAACTTACGTACTCACTTACTGGAATTTCGGAAGTACCAGCTCCTTCTTACAACTGCTTACAACCACCTTATCTAACAAGATGAACAGGTTGAGTAATAATCCAACTAAACTCCTAATAGAGTGTATATAAACTAGAAAGGACAAAGGTGAGTGATTGGAAGAGTTCGTATGTTCTTGTTGTGCTTTCGCGCGACTCTTGTCTCTCATGAACTAATCCAAGCACTCCTATTTATAGTTGTGAATTAACTAGCCGTTGGAGAGCTAGCAATTCAAACAACCATAATTGGAGGGATATAATCAATCAAAGATTGATTATATGATTGATTAGTTGACTTTCAATCAAGCAATCAATCAGATCCTCCATCAGTTGACTTCTCCAGATTGCCTTCTTCTCCATCATGAATTTCCAAAGTCTTCTTGTCTCCAGATTACTAAGATGCTTCTGGTAGGTGAACTAATCCGTCTCTCGTCTGGTCTGGTCTGGGGTCTTCTGGTCCTCATCTGGGAGAGGTCTTCTGGGGAGTCCTCTGGTGAAGTCCTCTGGTGGGGTCTTCTGGTGACTCCTCTGGCAGACTCCTCTGGTCCAAGCTCATCTGGTTAGACTCCTCTGGACCTCATCTGCTCTGGCGACACTTCTGCTCTGGTGACTCCTCTGCTCTGGACATCTCATCTGGTCACCTCTCATCTGGTCACCTCATCTGGTCACCTTCTCTGGTCACCTTCTCTGGTACCTTCTCTGGTCACCTTCTCTGGTCTGCACAGATTTCTTCCCCCTTAACCAAAGACCTATTCTAGACCAAGACTAATCTGTAGCTGACTAACAGGTTCAGCTAGTCCTATTACAAGTTCTTGTTTTAACATCTTCAAAACATCTAATCTATATCCTAACAGTTGCTTACTTTCATCAGGGTGGTTTTAATGATTTTATCCATTGGGAGGAAGTGGAAGAAGCCTTGCACGATAAGTAGTTGAGTGCAAGTACCATAACTTTTTACCTAAGGTACGTGTATAGTAATTCTCAGTATTTACTTCCTATATATAGTTTAATTTTGTTGTTGATATTAATTTGTGTGTGTTGGTTAATTAGATATTTGGGTGAGGTATATCTCTCCAGAGATATCAAGGCGAGTACAATGTATTCTTTCATCTCTCCCCACGTGAGTTGCTTTGCAAATGAGACCATCGGGGAGGTTGTAGCACATATGCTAAAATATACTGATAGTAATCATCTCATCTTTTGGCCAACAAATGTGGGGTGAGTACATTTCATTAAAATTTATGTTCATTTAAATTAATATGTGTTGACAGCGATTTCTATCGGATCTCGCTGCCGGGTTCCTAGCGGGTAGGATTTGATATTAATGATAACAAGAAGTAATAAATGTGAGAGTGAATGAGCTCTCAAGAGTGTATTTGCAATAAATGTGATGTGTGTTCCAATTGGGCATTAAAAGCCCTATTTATAGTGTACAAGGTGGGTGTTCCCCATGCTTGGTTGGTGGACCTGTGGGTCCCCCCTACTCCTAGCTGGAAGGTAATAAGTGACTACAACCTCCCCTACGAGCCAATGAGGAGACGCCACGTGGCACTGTCACCCCTGAGGTGATTGGACTTAGCCCCAACTGCTCTCTTTGACCCTGTCACATCCTCTGGACTGATGGCACCCGACGTCCTCTCACAGCTGGCGCAGCCTGGGGTCGGGCAGACGGGTACTCGGGTACCGGGAGACGAGTCCGGACGAGAGTACCTAGGTGGTTCATTTACGGGTAGGCGGGTAGAGCACCTGCCCTGGAGCTCCTCGCTGGCCGCCCGATACCCGGCCCTGTGGGTTGTAAGTTCCCTGCCCGGCAGCTCCGAGAGGCTCGCGTCGGGTAGCCTCTAGGTCCCCGCCCGTCTGTCTGACCAGACGGTGGACTACTCTTATCCGAGCCCGATACAGTAGTGGGTCTATATCCGATACCCGATGGGTCGGGTAGTAAATATCAGGTGTAACAATTTCCCCACCAGCCCGACATCGGGGGGCCGCTGTCGTCGGGTGGCGGGCTGGTCGAACTGCATACTTTTGAATTTGAATTTTGAATTTTGGGGGTGACGTTTCGGTTTCCGAGATGACGCTTCATATGCCGCGCCTGCTGATGTCACGGGATGGCGTGACTGATGCGCAGAAGTCCAGGGGTCACGTCCGCCGAACCTGCTCCCCAACCGTTGCGCGCGTGGCCCCCACGCGCCCCCCTAAGTTTTGCATTATTCCATTTTTGACCCCGTTTTTTTGCAATTTGGTCCCTCTCATTTCTCCTATAAATAGGGGCCCTTAGCCCTTTATCCCATTTTTACTCTTTGCAATCTCGCGCCCCCTTAAGCAAGATTCAAGTTTTCCGGCGAGTTTCCCAAATTCCGGTGACCTTTTTCGAATTCCAAGGTAATTTTCTTGTTTTCTTCTTCGAAACTCTCTTTTCTACTCTTCCTTCGTCATGAGCGACTCCGCTGAGAGCATTGGGGCTGCCGATGCTTATCACTTCCGCCGCCGCGCCGCCGCCGAAGCCGAGAGGCCTCTCCATCCGACCGGGGAAGGAACGTCCCGCGCCGCCGCCGCTGCCAGAGAGGGCGAGGGCAATTCCACGGACGTGGATGCCTTCGAGGAAGATTTGGAGGGGATGAGCCCCCAGCGAGAGGGGGAAGCCCTAAGCGTCTCCCCGGTCTCAGCCTATCCGCCCAGGGCCGAAGATTTTTTATTCGAGCAGGAAGCTGTGCCCGACCAAATAGACTACGCAGACAGCCGGCTAATTGGGTTTGACTACTCGAAATACATGAGCCGGTTCGTGTGAAGGCGCTCTGCCCGTGCGTATTTCGAGGCTCGGGACACCGAATTTGGGGCCTCTCGCCGCCCTAGCTGCCTCCCCCCGGATGCCGACTTGAAGGAGTTGTACTGGACTTTCCAGGCGCCCTCTGACGTCTTCTTTTACGCTCCCCGGGAGGACGAACGGGCCGATCAGCCTCCGGAAGGCCTAATTGCCATTAACTCGGACACATTCCATGCCGGGCTCCGCTTCCCGCTTCACCCGGCCATTTCCAAGTTGCTCGCCGCCTGGAACCTGTCGATCACCCAGATCACCCCGAACGGGTGGAGCTACATTCTGGGGGCGATGGTTGCTCTCGGTCGGCGCGGGCTGCATCGTATGCCTACTCCGTCCGAGATCAACTATCTGTATTACATCGTGGCCTCGGTCGGCCAAATGAACCACGGATATTACTCCGTGAAGCCCCGGGGTGGAGATGCCATCGTCTTCGGCATTTCGTCGAAGGTGACGCACTGGCAGGAAAAGTGGTGGTGGGTCGGCGGCGCTTGGGAGAGCGTTGGTATTGACGGACACACCATCCCAGTTCCCCGGGAGTATCGGGATCGCAACCGCCGAGGTAGACACTAAATTCTTCCCTCATCCCTTAGTACTGATCTAATTCTTCTTTCATTGTACAGGCTGCGCGGTCCCAAACCAGGCCGACCTGATCGACGATTTTAGGCAGGCACTTGCCCTGGTGAAGTCCGAGAGCTTGGATAATCGCGACGTCGATCTTCTCAACAGCAACGACTTCCACAGGCTGTCCGGGCTCCAAACCTTCCCGCGCCACTTGGATATCGGTGGTAAGTCTCTCCCCGCCTGATGATTTTTCATGCTCGCTATAGCCTTTTCGATTTCCAATACGCCATTCCTCCTGCAGCACAGCGCTTCCCAGCCGAATCCTCCACACCGTCCGCTTCTCCGGCAGCCTCCCCGAGGGCAGCACCTGAGGCCGGTCAGGCAGGCATCCCGGTCGTCAACGTAGAATCCTCCGAGGAGACCATCGACATGGCTCCTAAAAAGAACGTCTTGGTGAAGTTGGCGAAGCGGGGAGCCATTCGCGCAACCGGGGTGACGATCCGCAGTCCCCCTGCGACCTCGGTGCCCCCGACATCCTCCTCCCCGACGGACGGCCAGCGTCCATCGAAACAGGCTCGGGTTGAAGGCCAGACGTATGTCGACCCGGCCATGGTGACGCTCAACTTGGACCCGGCGACGGGTGGGCTTGTGGCCGGCACCGTCGAGGCGACTATAGGGAGCCCGGCCTCCCCTGCTCGCGATCGCAGCGATTTCTCCTACCTGGGCTGGGGCAATCACCTCACGTAAGTATTTTGTTTCTTTTTCCAAGTTTCCTGGTCGATTTTGCAATGTAGGTCGTTTAACACAACTTTTCTTCCCGTCATTTTGCAGGCCTGATCCTCTGCCCCCGCCCGAGGTCCTTCAATTCCTACGCTCGCAGGATCCTCTGTACTCGGAGGCCGTGCCGGAGTCTTGGCCGGAGGACCTTCGCCGCGCCGTGCTGAATCTTCCTCGGTCCTGGACCCTTAACTGCCAGAAGGCCACGAGGACCGTCTCGCTCGCCGACCGGATGAGGGCGGCGGCCATCCGCACCTCCCACAACGTTATTTCCATGGAGGGCATCATGCTCGAGTTCGAGCGGGAGATGCGGACTGTCTCCTCCTACAAGGCAGCCTTCCAGACGAAGAGGGACGAAGCCGCCCGCCTGGAAGAGGAGAACAAAATGCTCCAGGAGGAGCTGGAGGCCGCCCGAGCGAGTCGGGTAGAACTGGAGGGTGTCTGCGAGGAGGAGAGGAAAGCGCGCGCCGAAGCTGAGGCGAGGACGGCTGAAGAAGTCCGCCAAGCCAGGGAGGCTCTTGCGGCGGAGGCGGAAACGCGCCTGGAAGCCGAGCATGCCCGATTGGCCGCCGAGAACGAGTCGGCCGGATCCATGGTTTACATTAATGCTTACGCTGACTCGATCCGCTCTCTGCTCCGTCGGAATCCCGAGGCCGACTATTCCGGGCCTTTGGCTGATCTGAGGAGTTATGTTGAGTCCAATCCTCCCTCCCCGGACTATGACATCACTCTGAAGGATTTGGTCGACCGCGGGCTGGATCTGTCGTTTCTCGGCGACCCGGCGACCTTCATCTACCCTCTGGCCGACGAGGAGGCGACCGAGGATCCGGGCGTGGTGGACGCGGCGGCCCCGTGAACTTGTTTTTTCTTTTATTTTATTAAGTTTGTTGGCCGCGGGCCTTTTGTACTTTCCCTTCCGCGAACCTTTTTAATGAAATCTCCTTTGCTCTTTACTTCGCTTTCGTTCTTGTCTCTTTGCACTTAGTTCGACGATCGGGTTAATAACGTAATTGGATAATAAAAGATGAAGCGCTCTAGCCGATAGACGGGCAGCAAATTCACGGCGATAGGGTTGAACTAACAACTATAAAATTAACCAACATATTAATTAATGAAGTGATATAGCCGAATGTCGGGTAGCGACTTCACGAAGATGGGATTGAATCAACAACCGCTTAAAGAATTAACCAACAGATTAATTAATGAAGTGCTTTAGCCGATTAACGGGCAGCGACTTCACGAAGATGGGATTGAATCAACAACCGGTTAAAGAATTAACCAACAGATTAATTAATGAAGTGCTTTAGCCGATTGTCGGGCAGCGACTTCACGAAGATGGGATTGAATCAACAACCGCTTAAAGAATTAACCAACAGATTAATTAATGAAGTGCTTTAGCCGATTATCGGGCAGCGACTTCACGAAGATGGGATTGAATTCACAACCGCTTATATTGATTACAACTTTTGCGCTCGGAGAGCGATTACATTGAGGTCGCCCGTCATGATGATGCGGGCTAGATTATTTTGCCGTCACTGGTAGTATTTTTTGAGTAGGGAGGCGTTCCAGGGGTATTGGGCCGGATTGCCCTCAAGGCTTTCTAGCTCGTAGGCTCCGTTGGCTAGGCGCTTGGAGATCTTTAGGGGTCCCTCCCAATTCGGACCAAATGCCCCTTTGGGTTGTTCGACCGTCCGTCGAAGCACTAGGTCCCCGGCTTCGAACTCTCTAATTTTGATTTTCGAGTTGAAGTATTTCTCAGTCCGCCGTTTGTAAGCTATGTTTCTTTGCTCGGCGGACAGCCTTCTCTCCTCCAGCAGGTCCAACTCGTTTAGCATGGCTTGGTCGTGCTTGGTCCCCACGGGTTGCGAGGTGCGGAGGCTTGGGATGATGACCTCAGCCGGGATGACTGCCTCCGTTCTGAAGGCTAGAGCGAAGGGAGTCTCCCCGGTTGCGGTGCGGCAGGTTGTTCTGTATGACCATAACACTTCGGGTAGCTTGCTCGCCCATGTTCCCTTGCTCTCCTCCAACCTTGCCTTCAGCGTGTGTTTCATTATTTTGTTTACTGCCTCGACCTGCCCGTTCGACTGGGGGTGGTAGGGTGACGAGAACAGCCTCTTGATCTTGTGCTCCTGGCAGAATCTTTCCATCTCCAACCCGTCGAATTGTTTCCCGTTGTCTGAAATGATTATCTGTGGGAGGCCGAATCGACAGATTATGTTGCGCCAGATGAACCTGATAACATGCTCATGGTCGATCGTTTTCAGTGATTCCGCCTCCGTCCATTTGGTGAAGTAATCCACGGCGACAATTGCGTACTTGACGCTGCCCGGGGCCGTAGGTAAAGGGCCAATGAGATCGATCCCCCACTTTGCGAACGACCACGGGCTCAGGATTGAGGCGAGCTCGGTTGGAGCCTGGTGGATTGCCGGCGAATAGACTTGACACTTGTGGCATGCCCGCGCGTAGTTGATTGCGTCCTTCTTTAGGGTTGGCCAGAAATATCCCTGCCGGATAACTTTCTGGGCGAGCACCTGGCCGCCGGCGTGGTTCCCGCAGCGTCCTTCGTGGACTTCTACCAAGATCTTCCTTCCCTGCCCCGGCGTAACGCATTTCAGGAGGGGTAGGGCGAAGCCTCGCTTGTACAACTGGTCCCCGATGATCGTGTACCGGGCCGCCCGAAGCTGCAACTGTCTTGCCGCTACCCGATCGACTGGGAGTTGGCCGTCACGGAGGTACTTTAGAATGGGGGTCATCCAGCTGTCCTCCTCCTGCCCCAGATTGGTCACCCGCTGGTTCGAGCTCGTAGGGGCGGTCAGGTAAGTGACTGTAATCTGGGACATGTTGGCTACCCCCTCGGATGTTGCGAGGCGGGCAAGTGCGTCTGCTTGAGTATTGTCGAGTCGGGGTACCACCTCTATGCAAACTCGATCGAATTTTTCGAGGAGGTTCTTGGCTAATCCCTGGTAGGCCAACATCCTATCGCTGCGCGCCTCGTACTCTCCTGAGATTTGGCATGTAACGAGCTGTGAGTCGCTATAGACTTGGAGTCTCTTCACTCCCATGGCCATGACCATTTCCAGGCCGTTAATTAATGCTTCGTACTCGGCCTCATTGTTGGTCGCGTGGAAACCAAATCTGATGGCTGTTGTGAACGACTGGCCGGACGGGCTGAGAAGGACGATTCCCGCGCCTGCCCGCGAAGTTGTGGAAGATCCGTCAATGTACATTTTCCACGGTGGCTGCTCGATCTTGGACATCGCCTCTGGGTAAGTGAGCTCGACTATGAAGTCGGCCATGGCTTGGCCTTTGATTGATGTTCGGGAAGCGTATGTGACTCCGAATTGCCCGATCTCAACTGCCCACTTGAGGCATCTGCCCGCCGTGTCTGGTCGATGTAGCACTTGTCGAAGTGACATTGTGGTTAGTACCTCTACTTGATGATCGAAAAAGTATGGGCGCAACTTGCGTACACTCATTACTAGAGCGTAGGCTAATTTTTCCAGGGGTGGGTACCATAGCTCGGCGTCGTGGAGTGTCTGGCTGACATAGTAGATTGGCAGATGTGCCTGCCCCTCAGCCCGTACTAGCACGGCGCTGAGAGCTGAGTCTGAGGCCGCCAAGTATAGGAAAAGCTTCTCGTCGGGGACGGGTTTGGCCAGCACCTGGGCGTTTGACAGGTATGCTTTCAAGTTATCGAAAGCGAGCTGACTCTGGGGAGTCCAGTTTAGTTTCCCCTTCCGCATGCTGTCGAATAAAGGCTTGCATCGGTCCCCCATGCGGGAGATGAAACGGCTGAGAGCGGCCAGGCTGCCCGTCACCCTCTGCACCTCCTTTACCGTGCGGGGAGGGCTCATGTCGAGGATTGCCTGTACCTTGGTCGGGTTTGCCTCGATTCCTCACTGGCTAACCATGTGCCCCAAGAACTTGCCCGACTCGACGCTGAAACTGCACTTTTTCGGGTTGAGCCTCATCCGGTATTTTCTCAAGATTTCGAATGTTTCATCCAGGTGTGTGAGGTGGTCTTCTTTCTTCTCGCTTTTGACGACGATGTCATCGATATATACCTCCATGGTCATCCCGATTTGGTCGTGAAACATGTGGTTGACCAACCTTTGGTAGGTTGCCCCTGTGTTCATGAGCCCGAACGGCATCCGTTTCCAGAAGTACATATTTTTCTCGGTGAGGAAAGTGGTGTGTTTCTGGTCGTCTGTGGCCATCGGGATCTGGTGGTAGTCGGCAAATGCATCCATGAACGTGAGCATCTCGTGCCCGGCCGTGCTGTCCACCAGATGGTCAATGTGTGGCATCGGGAAGTGATCTTTTGGGCAAGCTTTGTTCAGGTCTGTGAAATCGATGCACAGCCGCCAGGTGTTGTTGCTCTTTTTGATGAGGATAGTGTTGGATACCCATTGGGGCTTGTCGTCGGGGTCGACCATCCCGATGAGCTTGTTGTCGAGCAGCTTTTTGACTTCAGTGGCGATGACCGCGTATTTGTCTAGGCCGAACTTTCTTCTTTTTTGTGAGATTGGCTTGCGGGATGGGTCAATGTGCAACTGGTGTGAACATATGGCTGGGTCGATCCTGACCATATCTTCGTGGGACCATGCGAACACGTCTAAATTTTCTTCCAGAAATGCGGTCATCGTTGCCCACATTTCGTGGATCATCGATGAACCGAGTTGAACACTTACTTCCGGCCGATTCTTCATCGTGACCGAAATCAATTTTTCGATCGGACTGGCTCCCCGCTCGCCGTAGCGTGGATCGTCGATCTGTCCTGTTAGGGTTTTGTCGATCTCCATGGGTTCGTACCCGAGCCTTGGCTCTAGGTCGACTTGGATTTTTTCAAAGTTTGGTGAGTCTTCTTCCATCGGGCGGGCAGTGGGTGGGTTTTCTTCGTCTATTTCCATGTCTCCCTCCCCGATTGTGCAGACATAACCTAGATTTACGAAATTTGAAATAACATCGATATACGATAAACATCCGCGTGCCATTTTCTGATTTCCCTTAAGAGTCCCAACCTTCCCGGAGGGGGTTGGGAACTTGATACAATAATAGAATGCTGAGGCGGCGGCTTTGAACTCGTGCTCAAATGGCCTGCCGAGGAACCCGTTATAGGTTGACGGCTGGTCGACAATAATAAAGTCGAGCTGTTTCGAAGCCTTAACCTCAGCGTCTATACTAGAAACTAATTCTACGGCTAGCCTAACTATCCCGTAGGGTTTCACTGTGGCGTCTCCGAAGCCCTTGATGATCTGGTCGCACGGCTCCACATACTTCTCAAAGGAGCTGTCCAGCTGGTCGAATGCGGCTTTGAAGAGGATGTTGCAGTAGACCCCGTTGTCGACGAGCATGCGATGGACGACGATGCCTATGATGTTGACAAACACGACCAGGGCATCGTGGTTCGGGTAGATGACCCCCGTGCGATCCTCCTCCTTGAAAGCGAGGAGGTCCGTCTCTCTTGCCGTCATGTTGACCGGCATGGTGATTTGGTGGACGTTGTCCATTGCTCGCAGCTCGCTCTTCTGCCTGCGGTTGGACAGCGAGGTGGTTGGTGCGACGCCTCCCTCCAGGGAGAGCATGTTGACGGCGCGGCGGGCTTGGTTTTCTGGTATCGGCGGGCATATGAGGGCCGCCTCCCAGTTCGGCTCTGCGGGGCGGGCAGCAGCTTGAGCTTCCGGCCTGGCCGCCGGTCTCTTCACGAATTCCTCCAGCTTCCCCTCCTCGAAGAGTCACCACAGTTGTTTCAGGAGGTCGCGGCACTCGCTTGTGTTGTGCCCGGCGGTCTGGTGGTAGTGGCAGTACTTGTTGGGGTTGATCTGTACCCCTGGTTTGTGAACCCATGACCGTGCCTTGGGCATCATGTTTTTGTCCCGGATCTGCACATAGACGTACTCCGGGGTGGCCGACAATTTTTCGGCCAGCTTCACTTCAACAGAGTCGAAGGGTTTGAACGGTTGGGAGGCCCGGTAGGAAAAGCTTCTTCGGGATGGCGTGCCGCGTGGCTTCTCCTTCTCCGTCGGTGCACTTTCACCCAGCCGCTGTGCCAGAATATCGGCGTTGTAGATGATCTTCCCAGCCCGCTGCCGGAACTCCGAGTAGGACTTGGGATAGTCCTTGTTCATGGACCTCCATAATTTCGTTCTTAGGCGGAGCCCGCCTATGACGCCGACGAGCTTGACCTCGTCCCCGACGGGCTCGCCTTCCATGATGATCTGGTCGACCCGGTCGATGTACGCCCGGTCCGTCTCATCCTTCCCCTGGGCCAGGTTGGTCATGCGATTGGCACCGACCAGTCGTGGCGCTATCGAGGAGAAATGTTCCAGGAACAACTCCCCCAGCTGGTGGAACGAAACCACCTTCCCCGCGGGCAGCAAGGAGTACCAACGGTGCGCTCGATCACCGAGGGTTAACGGAAACATCCGACACTGGGTCGCGTCTGTGGCCCCCATGGAGATCATGTAAGTAGAATACTTGCTCAAGTGGGTGACGGGATCCGTTTCCCCGTCATATTGGCCCACAACGGCCACGTTGATTTTTTGTTGGGCCGGGGCCCGCACAAGGATGTCTGCGAGGGGCGAGTTGGGCATGTAGGGGACATGATGTTGCCCATCCCGCCTCTCGAGCTTGGCCTCAAGGTCCGTGACCTTCTTTAGGATAGCAGCCATAGCGTTGTCGGCCGCGATGGGAGAACTGGGACGGGGGTTGTCTCCCAAGCGGTCACGGACCGACGGCCTCGGGGCCGCGTCGTTGTGACGCCTGGGAGATCGCGCCTGTTCTCGCTCCCGGGGCCTGGAGCTGACGTTGGACTCACAAGGTCGGGCAGCTCCCCGAGCCTGGGATCCCAATCGGGAGAAAACCGATCCCGCAGGTCGGCGAGAAACCCGCTGTGAGTCGGCTTCCTCATCGAGGCGCCTCTTTAGATTCTGAGGCCGAGGTTGCTGGCGGCCCTCCTGGCTGCCTCTTGCTCCTGCCGTAGCTGGTTGGTGGCCCTGCTCCAGGCTGGCTCCTTTCCAGGTCGGTGAGTGCGGATAGGAGCGGCGTCGATCTCGGCCTGACGGCGTTCGATCATGGCCCTTGCGGCCTGGAGGTCCTCCGGGGTTCTTATGGCCGACAAAAACTAGAAAGGACCCTGGAGGGTTTCCGCCGTGGCCGGAGCCGGAGTGGCGGTTTCGCCGATGTCCTCGACTTGCTGCTGGGTTCGTGTGGCCTTCGAAGTGGTCATTTTTGGAATGAAAGTGGATGAGGTTTTGTTCGAGGTGACTAAATGAACGAAACCGAGTGTACTTCGATATTAGTCACCCTCCTTCTAGCGCCAAAATGTTGACAGCGATTTCTATCGGATCTCGCTGCCGGGTTCCTAGCGGGTAGGATTTGATATTAATGATAACAAGAAGTAATAAATGTGAGAGTGAATGAGCTCTCAAGAGTGTATTTGCAATAAATGTGATGTGTGTTCCAATTGGGCATTAAAAGCCCTATTTATAGTGTACAAGGTGGGTGTTCCCCATGCTTGGTTGGTGGACCTGTGGGTCCCCCCTACTCCTAGCTGGAAGGTAATAAGTGACTACAACCTCCCCTACGAGCCAATGAGGAGACGCCACGTGGCACTGTCACCCCTGAGGTGATTGGACTTAGCCCCAACTACTCTCTTTGACCCTGTCACATCCTCTGGACTGATGGCACCCGACGTCCTCTCACAGCTGGCGCAACCTGGGGTCGGGCAGACGGGTACTCGGGTACCGGAAGACGAGTCCGGACGAGAGTACCTAGGTGGTTCATTTGCGGGTAGGCGGGTAGAGCACCTGCCCCGGAGCTCCTCGCTGGCCGCCCGATACCCGGCCCTGTGGGTTGTAAGTTCCCTGCCCGGCAGCTCTCAAAGGCTCGCGTCGGGTAGCCTCTAGGTCCCCGCCCGTCTGTCTGACCAGACGGTGGACTACTCTTATCCGAGCCCGCTACAGTAGTGGGTCTATGTCTGATACCCGATGTTTCGGGTAGTAAATATCAGGTGTAACAATATGCAATTAAATTTAATATTCTTAATATAATGTAGGAGACATTGGGTGCTGGTCGCCATAAATATGAGTACACTAGATGTGTATTTTATGGATCCAGCTAGTAATGGAGTGATATCATATCGTCCTGCTCTCAAGAATTATATTAACGCGTAAGTTAATTTATAATATAATAATTTATTTTGTAATCCATTTAGAATTATATTATATATGTAATGTATTTTTATTTTTTATGCATAATAATAGTGTGATGAAGATGTATCGGAGTCGGCTTCTTAGTACTCAAGACCCAGAGACCCTTGAAAAAGTGGACTGGAAAAACATTAAGGTAAATTTACAATTTTTTTATCAAATTAATTAATAGAAAATAATCGTAATTGTAGTATGTGACTATATATAATTGTTAATCAATAGGTTCCGAGGCAGCGAGATAGCGTACACTGTGGACATATTGTGTGCTGCTACATTGAAGATATAATCATCACTTTTCATACGACCATTCCCAACAATGTAAGTCGACTTGTTGATTTATTTAAATTATTATTGGTTGAATAAAATTTTGTACAATATATCTAATTAACTTTTTAATGTTTGTAGTTTGTATATGAACGTCCACTAGCTTGTTACCCCACTAGCAGAATGGAGAAATGGAAATTAGATTGAACGGGGTATTTGTTCAACCGATTCTTGAATTATATGTCATTATAGTATTACTTTTGGTAGTAGACATGTAAATTAAAGGTTACTCTTTAATGATATTTGTATTTCATATTTTTGGTATATTTAATTGGTTTTTATGTTTATTAATTTGTGTTTTGGTGTTGAATATATATATATATATATATATATATATATATATATATATATATATATATATATATTATAAATTATAAAACAGGTTTATAAGAAAAATTAAAAATTAAATAAAAAAAATAGTTTTAATAGCGGTTAATAACCGCTATACATTAATATAAATGCATGAAAAGGGATATATTAAAATAATTTAAAAAGACAATATATAGCGGTTATTAACCGCTATATAAAGGCATACTATATATAGCGGTTGATAACCACTGTATATGCTTGAACTTTATATAGCGGTTTTTAACCGCTGTATATGTTTGTACTTTATATAGCGGTTTATAACCGTTGTATAAGCTCGACATTTTATATAGCGGTTCCTAACCGCTCTGTGAGCTTATATAGCTGCAACTTATATAGCGGTTTTAACCGCTATATTAGTAAAAAAATAACCACTATATAAAACTTTATTTGTACTAGTGAACCAAGGACCACGACCCACGGACCCGGGCCCGAGCGGGGCGGAGCGCGCGTGTGGTTCATGGTTAGGGTCCCCATGTACCAAGTTGAAGAACATGAACATTTTCCTTCTTATATCCAAGGAACACTTCTTGCAAGTTTTCAATGTGGGATGGAACTCAATCTTTTCATTCCCATGAGCTATTCAACACATATGAATATTTATCCAACTTCCCAAATTAATTTCTCACTCACCGAAAATCGGTTTTGAGATATTAAATATATCACGTTCATATACTCCGAGAGTAGAACAACCTCGTTAAATTTGTTTTCCCAAAAATTTACATTTTCATTCCTCAAAAAATTAGTTAATATATATAACCAATTTCCAACAGTTATAAATTCATTGTAGGTAGGGATGTTAAACGGGTCATGGGCTGGCCGGAACCGAGCCGGGTTAGGTTCATGTATATAGCGGTCCGTTTAAAGCCGGGCTCCGACCGATTAACCTGCTGGCTAAACTGGCTAGCCCATCGGTTTACCGGGCTGGCCCGGATAGCCGGAGATTTTTTTTTAACTTCCCCTGTTAACTTCGGGCACGCATAGGCATAGCAGCAGAGAGACAACAATATTCAATTATGGTTCCTTTCCTTGTGTTCACCCAATCCAATCAGCCGTCGCGCTCCCCCCCTCCTCCTCACAATCGCCCGCCGCACTCAGTCGTCGGCCCGCCGCCCAGGGCCAGTTCTCCGGCAACGCCCCCCTCTGGTTTCGATCGCGTTGCCCTCGTCCAGTCGCAGCTTCTTCTCCATTGCTGCCGCTGCTACAAGCTGCCGCCTCCGCCACTGCTCTCAATTGAAATTCACGGTAAATGTTACTGAAAAGTGAAAGCCGCTGCCCTCATAATTTTTTTTATCATTTTACAATTTATGAAGGTTTATTTTCTGGGTAATTGTTATGAAGTATGAAAGTCAGTCACTGTATGTTAGGGAAAAAGTTTAAATTGCATTCCCGTAGCAAAGTCTTATTAATTATTATCCAAATAAAGTTAATCTACCTTTGATATTTTAGATCAAAAGTTTATAAAAAGGGATATAATTAATTATTTGTTAATGAATATTTTAATATAATGAATTACTTGTTAAATGTTGCTAGTACTTTTTCATAATATGTTGGTAATTTTTTAAATTATTTCATAAATAATTTATTTTACATAATTAATAACTAATTTATGTTTTTGTGTATATTTTAGATGATGATGATGGTGGTGGTGGTGGTTATTTGAAAGATGATATTTTGTCATTGTCGAAGGAAGGATCGAAAACCGAAGATTGAAGAGTCTTGCGATATTTATATTAAATTCTGAATTAATTGCTAATGTTTGAACTTTATGAACAATGTTTGTTTATTTTTGAACAATTATGAACTTTATAAACAATGTTTCAAATTTTCAGTTTAAATGGTAGCGTATTACAATTACAAATTTATATTTTATATTAAAAATTAAATTTTTCTATTTTTTCCCCGGAGCCCGTTAGTCCTAATTATAGGTGCAATATTAAAATTGATTGTAGTGTACTTGGAAAAAACTGGAATGCACAAAAAACAATGTTATTGACACTTAATACTTTCACTCAATCTCAATAGATAATAAACACAAACGTAAATAAACTATGTATACAAAATGACACCAGGACTTTTACCGTGGAAAAATCCTAAACTAGAGTTGCACAGTTTACTTCTCCATTACAAATAGAAGAACCAACATTTTGACATACACAATGAAACACCGGAAGAGCGAACAAAATAGTACGAAAAGTGGTTCCATCAATATCCCGCTGTACATTTTAAAGTTTAATTTGTGAAAATCTGCTCCAATTAAAACTCCTTTAAATTTGGAGTAGAACGACGAAGAAATGAATACTGGAATGACAAACCATTCTTCTCTAGTTTTTTCTTCAATTTCCTCCCCTAGTCTGTCTCGCTTTTCTGCTGTGATATTCATAATACCCTCAGCAGCCCCACAAACCAAACCACAATCTGACGTGTGGTTGAATTTTATGGGCTTACTTCCTTTTTTTATTGGCCAAGGTTATATATAGTCCTACCTTTTGTTAGTACAACCCTCTAAAAAATGTTCGGAAAAAAGATCCGAAAATTTTCGGAAATTTTTTTGACAATTTTCGGAAAAAATTTCCGAAAATACAAAAAAAAAAAAACACTGAACAAATGAATTTTCGGAAATTTTTTCCGAAAATTGTTACATTTTTCGGAAAAAAATTCCGAACAATTTTTTGGATGGAGTTGTATTCATAAAACATGGGACTGTATTTAACCTGGACCTTTTTTATTATCTATTTGGGCCTTCATTTATTCTTTTTGTGGCCCAACTGTATTGGGTAAGCCCAACAACATCAACCTCTTTTAGATACGTGGATGTTAGGATGATGATATTTAGACTTAGAGTAGGGATATTTTCACCCCACCATTTGATTGTTCACCCCCAACTCGTAGATATATTACGACAAAAGCCAAGATAATTAGTTACATGCTTACAAAATCGAAAGAAACAACAACAATAATTTCCCAGAATCCATCATCTAAACCACCTCTCACAAATCGACCACGAACCCGATCCTGAACCGATCTCTCTCAAAATTATGAAAATAGAAGTGCAATCCACCACAAAGAAGCAGAGAATAGCCTAGTTTTCACGATCCTAGTTTTCCTTAGGACGGAAACCATGTCCGAATCCATTCGCGGCGAGACATCTTGTGCAGGGGGAGCGGCGGGGGCAATGCGTGAGTCTTCCTTGAGCACCAGTTCTTCATTAATACTTTCTTCTTCATCATCCAAAATCTCATCAGAGCAGGAAATACCGACGAAGGCAAGGATATAAATGACGGAAGCAGAGAAGATGAGTATGGCTGACAAAGACCATGGCTGCAAATCAATGGAAAAAGCTCAGCGGATAATCAATGGAGGAAATTAATTGAAGAGAACTGCCGGAAAATAGAGTCGCAACCACTGCGTCGCCATTAATGACGAAAAGAAGCAGAAGCCTCGTCGGAAAATCAAAGATGACGACGCTTGAAGAAGAACAGAGAAAAGCGTGAAAGATAATGGAGAATGCCCGACCCGTAAATGTCGGCCGAATTTTATAATAAAGTTTGAAAAATCAAAATTAATTTTAAATTAGATATAAAATTCAAATGCATAGTGTGCATTTGGATACACCCTAAAATTTGTCATATTATTATACTTATAAACTCTTAGGAGTTATAGTATTACACTACTTATCAAAATAATACCTTTATTTGTATACATTATTATTATTCAGATACCTCTCACTTGTATTTAAAGAGGGTATTGTTGGAGTTATACGTGAAAGTATGCTTTTACTTTGTATAACTCGTGTATCAAACACTCGATTTATGAGAATAATTCTTTTATCACATTTGCTTTAGATATAATTGAATGTTGAATTTCTATTGCAAACCGTTCAATATATAGTACGTGTTACATTGTAGTTAATGTGGTGATACCCGATCACGGAAGACGACATTGACAGTTTACTTGTAACTAAACGTACATTTTCACGGCCTAGGTGGAATTGAACAATCCACCGTGAAAGGTCGATGTGTAAGGCTCAGATTGGTCTGTCTTGACCAAGAGATTGCACTAGCACATTTAGTATGTGTTGAAGAGGTCCTACAGCGAGGAGAAATTCTTTTGTTCTGAAAGGTGAAGAATTAGACCTCAGTGGTTGTTGATTTCTTAATCTCCGTCACTTAAATAGGACCGTGTGTGCTTAGTAGTTACTGCTTTGATTCATGTTGGGTGAGAATCATTGTGACTTCGAACTTTGTGTCTTGGGCAGTAATATTAATCATACGACGGTTGCTAAGATTTAATACGGAGAAACGCGTGCGAGTACGGCTCGTGTGATTAGTCCCCTTGGTGGGCTCAGAAGTTTTATTGTACCAAATCTTGCAAGTGAAGAATTAGTTTCTTCGGTACGAATAATAATGTTGAGCTGTCTTTACTCCAAGGTGAAAGATGTTAATTAATTTAGAGCTATTCAGAAGCTTAATTAATTAATGGACTTGATAATCTTAAACGCGGGAAATAATAACCGGGAGCCCATATTATCGTAATATGGATTAAGATGGATAGTGCAATATTAATTTATTAGTGGTAATAATTAATATTAATGGGCTGAATTATATTGGGGCTCAATATTGAAATTCAGAAGTCCATTAGGAGGTCCAATCTTAATTCTCCTTAAGGCCCCTCAAGTAGCCCAATTAAGTAGCCCAATAATGATAAGGTGATTAAAATAAAAAGAAAATAATATGCTGATTTTTTTCTTTAATTTTCGAAAAATACATGATAAGGAGGAAAAAGATTTTGTTGATTTTCTTGGAAAGATATTATGCAAGATATGTATTCTAAGAATACAAGAATATCTCATATATTCAAGAAGATCCAAATCTTGGATTTTCTCCATGTAAATTTCGAAAGTTTCATATTTATTTAAGGGAGTGAGATTTTTGTGGAATATTTTATTATGGAGAAAAGAATATATGAGATATATTCAAGATTTCTTAGAGATTAAGAAAAGATTTTCTCCCTGCCCATAAAATCTCTACGAATTTCGGTCACCCCCCTTTATAAATAGGAGATGATTATTTCATCTCAATGTACATAATTCCATGTGTTGGAAAAATCAAGAGCATAGATATTTTTCTTTTTCCTTAGTTTATTAAATTACTTGAAAGCATCTCCCACCGGTGATCAAGTAAGGCGAAAGGGAAATACTTGAGAAGGTTTTTGGGTTGATAAAGCGAGATCGTGATTGTCCCGTTTATTCAAAGGCCAATTCTACAAGAGGTACGTTAATCGCATATTTAATTGTTAATTCCGCTTAATTAAATATGTGAAATTAATTCAACATGCATGATGATAATTAGTTGTTGGAATTATTATTTGAATTAATAAGGATTAATTCATGCTAGTAATAATTGTATTTAAATTCGTATTTAAAGTTCATCCCGAATAGATTCCGGGCACCCCAATTTTCCCAACAACTGGTATCAGAGCCACGGTTTCGGGCTCTGAATTTTAAATTGGAATTTAAATTGTTGAACATTAAATTTGAAATTGGATAGTAGAATTGTTAGATCTTTTTTGCAGGTATCCAATTGTCATGGTTTTTAATGTTGTTAATTTCATGCGTGTGAATTAATTTGGTTTTTAATTCGATTCGTTCGAATTCGTTTTTCTCGTGAGAAAATCCACGAGTAGATTAGTTGTTTTTATTTTGATTCGATCATTGTAATAGACTAGTCTAGATCTAGTATTTATTTTTTTTTTGTAAAAATAAATTGTAACCGGATCGTGACGAAGAACGAAGAATTAAAAACGGCGTACCCGGACGACGCATGCAAGCGTGGAGCGTGTATGGAGGTAAAATCATGCAAGGGGTGAAGAAAACGAGGACGAACGGCGAAAAAAACGGCGCACGGGGGTGCACGGCGCACGCCGTGCGCAACGGGCGCACGGCGCGCGCGCGCCTCGGCAGCTCCCTGCAGCGCCTCGGGGCGCCTCGGGTGCGCCTCGGCGCGCCTCCGAGCAGCGCCTCGGGCGCGCCTCGGGTGCGCCTCGGGGCTGCGCTTCGGCGCGCCTCGGGCGCTTTTCCAGCGCTTCTCGGGCCGGGAAGCGCGCGGGCCCACTTCGTGGGCCGACGCGCGCTGTATCTCAGGCCGTGGAATTTTTTCGGTTCGTGTTTTTTTTCCGTGTGATTTTAAACATCATCCCGAACCCCAAACGATGCTGTTTTTTAAGAAGTGTTGCTGTTCGAGTGGGAGCACGTCGAGACGAACGTCGGAAAGCAACAAGGACGATATTTCGCATCAAGACGTGAAGAAATTAAACCGTGACAATTGGAATTGAGTGCTCCAAAGTGTTTAATTTTGTTTTGATGGATGTTTTATTTCGTGCAATTTTATTATTTGTTAATATGTGTTTGCATGAATTTAATTGTCCAAGAAAAACCTTACTTTCGAAAATTACTAAGTATGTTTTATAATCGCAATTTTATTCCGGATATTAAAATTGGATTATTTTGGCCTCCATAATTTATTTATTTGTGAAGTTCTTTTGGAATACATTTCCCCCTCGGATCGGCCAAAAGAACGGATTTCACATGAATAAATTCCGAAAGGATGATTGTGGACTATTACTAGTGGCGGTATTGACCCTCACCACGAGTGGCTTGCTCAAAGCGAAATAATAATCCTGTATTTAATTATGGTTATTACTTAGGCATAGGAAATTGATATTAACTTACTCCCCTCGGAGTCCCTGTCAATTTCTATGTGGTCAAAGTGGGAGCCAACTATTAATTTTGAATTAAGGATTTGTAACTTTTAAGTTTGTGATCCGCTTGAATGTATTTAAATGTATAGACCACCCCTCGTGGCGCATTTAAATTGTTTCGAGATGTTGGCTGATGCATGATTATATTGTTTTAAGGTTTCAATATAATTGATGTGATCGAATTATGTGATAATTTCATATTTTTCTAGATATTGATATGAATGTATGTTTTATTCTCATTTCATCATGTCGCAACCTTTTAATCCACTGTTTAATATACTTAAAGTTAATAAACTTTTTGGAGAGAATTATATCGATTGGAAAAGTTTTTTTTAAATTTGTCCTTACTGCACGAAAACACAATTGGGTTATTTATGTTAATATACCCGGCAAGCCTAATGATAAGTCAAGGAATGGGAAGAGGCAGTTTATGATCGGAAGCGTGACAATGAATGAAGTGCATCATCTTGACATTTCTGTCTGAGGATTTGAGGCGCGTTCATGAAGACATTGTATCCGCTGTTGAAATCATGAAACGCCTTGAAGAGATGTTTTCACATCAGAATCCCATGACTAATCAGTTCGCCAAACATGACTCGGTCAAGTTGGAAATGGTGGAAGGAACGCCCGTGAGGGAGCACGTTCTCGAGATAATGGCATACCTTAACAAGTTGGAAGTACTTGGTGCGGATTTTGATTGATTTCATATACCATTCCCTACCGAGAAGCTTTGAGTAGTTTCATCTGAACTGTCAGATGAATGAACGGACAAGTCGTTTGCCCGAGCTCTTGCAAGCTTTAGTTTCGGTGGAGGTGATAATGGAGCACCAGTCTAGTGCTATGGTGGCTAATGGTTCGTCTACCTCTTTTGGTCCCAAGGGAGGGAAAAAGAGGAAGAGAACCAAAGGCCGGATCCAAGCAAATCCAATTGTTGCAAAAGGCAAATGCAAAGGCAAGCATCGAAGGGGAAGTGTTTTAGTTGCGGTGAGAGAGGACAATGGAGGTCTGCCTGTTCCAAGCCTAAGAGGCTAAGAAAGTTAGGTAATTCACACACCTTAGTCGTCGAAACTTGTGAAGTGGCGTATGCTGTCTATTCGTGGATAGTGGATACGAGAGCTACTGATCACATTTGTTTCATGGGTTTAAGCTAACCCGATGACTTAACGGAAGTGAGATCCCCATCACATCGGGCAATGCTACGAGAGTGGCAGCTGAAGCAGTGGGAGAAGTGCGCCTATCTTGTGAAGATAGAGTTATGGTCTTGAGAGACGTTCCTCATGTTCCTAGTTTAGAAAGAACTCAACCTTCAGTTTCTAAACTGTTTGAATAGATACTCAGTTTCTTTTAATAAGGATGTTATTATTGCTTGAAACGATGAGTTTATCCGTTCCGGAACTTTAATGGATGATCTTTATACCATTATTTGGGCACACCACTCACAAAATTGAATCTAATAACACATCGATTATTTCGAGTAATAAAAGAAAGCGTTCTTCGGAGATGAACGAAACACTTCTATGGCATCTTAGACTAGGTCATATTAATCTAAAGTGGATAGAGAGATTGGTGAAAGACGGATCCTTGGAATCATTCCAAGTCGAACCGTTTCCAACTTGTGAATCCTGTTTAGAGGGTAAAATGACCAAGAGGGCATTTGGAGCCAAGGGGAATAGAACTACGGAAGTGTTAGAACTCGTTCATACCGATATATGTGGTTCAATGATGATCATAGCAAGAAGAGGTATGAGTAATTTGATGATTACTCAAGATACGGATACATCTACCTTATGATGCATAGGGAAAGAAGTATCAAGTCTCTACGATTTGTTCGTGGAGGCGAATACCTTAGCAATGAATTCTTGAACTACCTATCGAAAGAAGGGATTGTATCCCTGTTGACCACATCGGGAACCCCTCAATAGAACGGTGTGGCGGAACGAAGGAGCCAGACTCTTTTAGAAATAGTCAGACCCATGATGAGTTATTCGGATTTACCCAAGTCGTTTTGGGGTAATGCCTTGGAAACAACGACTTACATTCTAAACTTGGTGCCATCCAAATCGGTTCCTAAAACCCTAATGGAATTGTGGACCGGGCGCAAGCCCAGTCTAAGACACTTGCAGATTTGGGGTTGTCCGGCATACGTGCTAGACAAGGAAGCCGGTAAATTGGATCCATGTTCGGAATTAAGGTTGTTTATAGGATATCCCATGGGAACGAAAGGGTGTATGTTCTATAGTCTCAAGGATTAAAAGACCGTGATTAGTTCGCACTTTAAATTCTTGGAGGAAGACTATATGAACAAAAGAAAGCCCAGAAGTGAGATTACATTAGACGAGTTAAGAGGGCAAACTCCTATACCAAGTATACAAGATGATATACCACATGTCATACCTTCACAACCGGAACCCCATCGTAGTGGGAGGATTGCAAGGCAACCCGAGAGATTCATGGGAATTGGAGAATCTTCGGATTTGATTCCCAGCGATGAATCAGACCCATGAACGTACGACGAGGCAATCCAAGACAAAGACGCGGAAGTGTGGCAAACCGCAATGGAAACCGAGGTGGGTTCGATGGATTATAATCAAGTGTGGGAGTTGGTTGATCCACCTAATGGGGTAGAGCCCATTGGATGCAAGTGGGTGTACAAGAGGAAAAGAGGACCGGACGGAAGGGTAGAGACCTTCAAAGCAAGGCTTGTGGCCTGTGGCCTGTGGCCTGTAGCTATGCTTAAGTCCATCCGTATTCTCTTGTCGATCACTGCGCACTTAGATTACGAGATCTGGTAAATGGATGTCAAGACAGCTTTCCTTAACGGAAGTCTTGATGGGATCTATATGCAACAGCCCAAAGGTTTCGTTGAAAAAGGCCAAGAGCACCTCGTATGCAAGCTTAAGAGATCCATTTATGGACTTAAGCAAGCATCGCGTACTTGGAACTAGTGTTTGATCAATTAATTAAGTCTTATGGGTTTGTGATCAAAACAAGTTCGAAAGTTGTGTGTACAAAAGATGTGACGGAACTGCGGTGGTATTCTTAGTATTATACGTAGACGATATTCTGCTCATTGGAAACAATGTAAAGGTATTGTCAGACGTAAGGGTATGGCTGTCAAATCAGTTTGATATGAAGGACTTAGGGAAAAGCCGGTCACATCCTTGGATCAAGTTCACTCGAGATCGCAAGAGGGAGATGTTGGGCTTATCGCAAGTTTCATACAAAGCCACTGTTTTGAAGCATATCAGCGTGCAAGATTCCAAGAAAGGTTTTGTACCTTGTAGGCACGGAATCCATCTATCCAAAGAAATATGCCCTAAGACGCAAGTGGAGATAGATGACATGAAAGACGTTCCGGACGTAGGAAGTCTTATGTATGCAACGTTGTGTACGAGACCGGATATCTGCTTTGCCGTGGGCATGATGGCAAGATATCAAAGTAACCCCGGGAAAGCACATTAGATTGCAATTAAATGCGTTCTTTAGTTTCTGAAAAGAACTTGGTATGGAATGCTGATTTAACAATCAGACAATCTAATTCCCATGGGATACACGGACTCAAATTTCCAATCAGACATAGACTCCAAAATACCTACCTCGGGTAGTGTGTTTTGCATGGGAGAAGGAGCCATGACATGGAGAAGCGATTTGCAGAAATGCATCGCAGATTCGACCATGGAAGCCGAATAAGTAGTTGCTTGTGAAGTAGCGAAAGAAGCGGTTTGGCTCAAGTACTTCTTAGTGGACTTGGACGTTGTTCCGAATTTGCCCGACAAGATAACCCTCTTTTGTGACAATGCCGGAGCAGTTGCAAATTCAAGGGAACCGAGAGCCCACAAGGCCAGCAAACACATTGAAAGAAAACACCATCTTATGCGAGAAATCGTTAAGAGAGGAGATAAAGAGGTGGCAAAGATAAACGTCGGAGGACAACCTAGTATATCCATTCACAAAGGGTCTGCCTCTGAGTACATTCAAGAGACATGTGGATGGAATGGGAGTCAAGACTATTGCCAATCTGCTTTAAGTATAAGTGGGAGGAATTATTAGGTTAGTGTAGGTTGACATGAGATGTCACGTAGAGCTACTACACTAAGACATGCGTGATGTATACTAAAAGCAGACTTTAAGTATAAGTGGGAGATTGTTGAAGTTATACGTGAAAGTATGCTTTTACTTTGTATAACTCGTGTATCAAACACTCGATTTATGAGAATAATTCTTTTATCACATTTGCTTTAGATATAATTGAATGTTGAATTTCTATTGCAAACCGTTCAATATATAGTACGTGTTACATTGTAGTTAATGTGGTGATACCCGATCACGGAAGACGACATTGACAGTTTACTTGTAACTAAACGTACATTTTCACGGCCTAGGTGGAATTGAACAATCCACCGTGAAAGGTCGATGTGTAAGGCTCAGATTGGTCTGTCTTGACCAAGAGATTGCACTAGCACATTTAGTATGTGTTGAAGAGGTCCTACAGCGAGGAGAAATTCTTTTGTTCTGAAAGGTGAAGAATTAGACCTCAGTGGTTGTTGATTTCTTAATCTCCGTCACTTAAATAGGACCGTGTGTGCTTAGTAGTTACTGCTTTGATTCATGTTGGGTGAGAATCATTGTGACTTCGAACTTTGTGTCTTGGGCAGTAATATTAATCATACGACGGTTGCTAAGATTTAATACGGAGAAACGCGTGTGAGTACGGCTCGTGTGATTAGTCCCCTTGGTGGGCTCAGAAGTTTTATTGTACCAAATCTTGCAAGTGAAGAATTAGTTTCTTCGGTACGAATAATAATGTTGAGCTGTCTTTACTCCAAGGTGAAAGATGTTAATTAATTTAGAGCTATTCAGAAGCTTAATTAATTAATGGACTTGATAATCTTAAACGCGGGAAATAATAACCGGGAGCCCATATTATCGTAATATGGATTAAGATGGATAGTGCAATATTAATTTATTAGTGGTAATAATTAATATTAATGGGCTGAATTATATTGGGGCTCAATATTGAAATTCAGAAGTCCATTAGGAGGTCCAATCTTAATTCTCCTTAAGGCCCCTCAAGTAGCCCAATTAAGTAGCCCAATAATGATAAGGTGATTAAAATAAAAAGAAAATAATATGCTGATTTTTTTCTTTAATTTTCGAAAAATACATGATAAGGAGGAAAAAGATTTTGTTGATTTTCTTGGAAAGATATTATGCAAGATATGTATTCTAAGAATACAAGAATATCTCATATATTCAAGAAGATCCAAATCTTGGATTTTCTCCATGTAAATTTCGAAAGTTTCATATTTATTTAAGGGAGTGAGATTTTTGTGGAATATTTTATTATGGAGAAAAGAATATATGAGATATATTCAAGATTTCTTAATGATTAAGAAAAGATTTTCTCCCTGCCCATAAAATCTCTACGAATTTCGGTCACCCCCCTTTATAAATAGGAGATGATTATTTCATCTCAATGTACATAATTCCATGTGTTGGAAAAATCAAGAGCATAGATATTTTTCTTTTTCCTTAGTTTATTAAATTACTTGAAAGCATCTCCCACCGGTGATCAAGTAAGGCGAAAGGGAAATACTTGAGAAGGTTTTTGGGTTGATAAAGCGAGATCGTGATTGTCCCGTTTATTCAAAGGCCAATTCTACAAGAGGTACGTTAATCGCATATTTAATTGTTAATTCCGCTTAATTAAATATGTGAAATTAATTCAACATGCATGATGATAATTAGTTGTTGGAATTATTATTTGAATTAATAAGGATTAATTCATGCTAGTAATAATTGTATTTAAATTCGTATTTAAAGTTTATCCCGAATAGATTCCGGGCACCCCAATTTTCCCAACAGGTATCTCTTTTCTCTTAGGAGTTATAGTATTACACTACTTATCAAAATAATACTGTATACAAATAAGGTCCCGTTTGGTTTGCAGGACTGGCCAGGATTGATCAAATAGTCCCAGGTAATCCTCCATTTGGTATGCATGACTTGGGCCCATGACCCAAGTTCAGCCCGGGTCCCAAATACCATTTAGTCCCACTGCATTGGGACTATTTGATCCCATGGGGAGGGTGAGACTAGTTAGTCCCAGCTACCAAACTGACTATATTACCCCTCAAATTCAACCTAAAATGATAAAATTGCCCTCATTAACATAACAATTTACAATCATACAACTTCAAAAAAAAACCCTAGTTGCGGTTCATCTCATCTTCATACGCACAAGAACATTTCGCCGTCGTCTTCAATTGAGCCCGTACTCTGGTATTCCCGACCATTGTTCTCGGTATTCCCGACCATCTATAGTCGTTGTCTTCAATTTCGTTACTACGTCGTCTTCAACTTCGTCGAAATTACGTCGGCTGTGGGAGGCGACGGTGACTGAAAGCTCTATCGACGGGAGAGTCGACGAAGACCCGTCGTCTTCAATTTCTATGATTTCTTTTTGCAGATTTGATGTTCCTAATCCTAATTTCTTTCAACTTTGATTTATTCTCAAATTGTGGTCGAGGGAACAGATTAAGCGTTCAATTCTCGCTCTTGTCAATTGAACCAGGCATTCTCCAATTCTCAATATGGTCCCCTTGAAAAGATAAATTCGTAGACCTAGATTTTATGGAGAATTGCACTTAGTTCGTGCATTTCGATGTTGCAATTTGAATCAGAAAATTTAAAAAATTAATGAAAGCTTTGATTTGGAAATTTTGCTTCTATGTGGTAGGTTCGTAGTTCTGGGTTTCACCTTTTAGTTCTGGATTCGTAGTTCTTGAGTTGAGAAAGAGGGCAAAGATGCGTGCTTTGTGAATGAGCAACAAAAAACCAATTCCAAGTTTTGTATCTATTAATTCCAAGTTTAAGCATAGTTTTGATTCCCCACTTGAGCCTCTTGGACGGACCCGTTTTCTTTTGCAAAGAGCAGATATAAACCTCCTTCTCCTTCATCAACTCCTAGTACCAGATTCCAATCGAATTTTGGGGGTGAAAAATGTGGAGTGCAATCTGAATTTGGGTGTGTGAAAAACAAAAGTTATTTGGAGGGTAATTTAGGTAATTATTATAAATCTTATTTTAAAATAAAAATATAAATTTTTTGCAATTCTGCAATCCAAACACAAGTTAGAAAACATGAATCCCACCAAATACAATCCCATTTAGTCCAATCCCAACTAATCCAGTCCAATTCAGTCCTGCGAACTAAACAGGGCCTAAAGGTATTATTTTGATAAGTAGTGTAATACTATAACTCCTAAGATAAACTGAAATTACTGTATAAAATATTATAGAATCGGTAGTTATACATAAGCGTGTTAGTAAATATATAAAATGATATTAATTTTATATTTATAAATAAGGTCATAGGAGTCCTATTCCTTTGAAAAATCATTTCGTTTTTACTTAAAAAAACATAAATGCTATATTCAGACATTTTAGAAAATGTGACAGATCCAATGCCCCTGATGTATGTCGGTAACTGAATGAGTGTACATTTATCCACAACATTATGGAATGATATTGATTGGACTCCATTTGTCCCCAATGCTACTGGCGAATTAGGCATTTTAAAAATAAAAAAATAATGTAAAATTAATGCCGACATAGAGAGGAATATCCGAATAGAGAGTATATATCAAATCCCTATTTCCTCCACTAAATTAGCATATTTCACATGAAAAATTTGGGTATATTTTACAATCTTCTTTCCCTCTATTCATATTTAATTGCATATAATTTTAGCCAATTAAAAAGGATAAAATTGTAAAAAGAAAAATATAAGTTTCTTAATTTAGCACAAAATGTTATAAGTGACTGATTACTTAAGACTGGAATAAGGGAGTAACGGGTTATCTAAACTTAAACTATATTATTTTCAGAATTTCGAACATTATGTGAGCAATCGACACATTCCCATTTTTTTTTTTTAAATGATTTACATCAAAATTTTAAATTGACTAGGAGTGTACGTGCACGTAACTACGCTAGGTTCTTTAATTATCTACAAATCACTCTATACAAAATGCACACACGTAGCGTTTAGCAATCACATCATATCAACCCTAGAATAAATTAATGTAGAATATATAATAGTAATAGATTTACTGACAACTATTTGTATTGATATAAACTAAAATTTTAGTATTTTAATTTTGAATTAATTTTAAAACTATCTAGATTCCACACTATTTAATTTAATACAGATAATTTAATACATCCATTGTTGTGCAAGTTAAATGAATTATTAAATTATTTTACTAAAATATATCAGTGATTTAGTATTAGATGTTTCTGAACATTATTCATGGCTTCGATAGAACATTATCACTAATCATCTAAGCATTGCTCTGATTTTAAAGGTTATCGATTCAATTATAACTAAAATATGCCTAGTTTCAGACGTGCACGTGGCGCTGCCATTATAATTTATTTATAAAGAAAATAAAAATTGAGGAGGAAAATGGACAGCTGGCAACAACTGTGTTGAGAATGACAAACCTGCCAGAAGTCCACGTCTCATATCCAAAAATTAAACAAATCACATCCATTTAACAATTCGAATCTTTCATTTCTTATACCTTGATCCTCTGGCTTTTCATCCACAAATCTAATTTTGTGTTTTGAGAAAAAAGATGGACAGATTGTTGGGTAAAAGAGGGTATCTGGCAATGAAGACAGATTCAGTAGCTGCGAGTGAAGTGATGAGTTCGGATTTCAAGGAAGTTGGAATCGCAATGAGGACGCTAGCAAACCACGCTATCACGCTAGGCGGCCTTGGATTTGGGAGTTCATTTCTCAAATGGGTTGCTTGTGCTGCTGCAATGTTAGTATCTTTCTTCATTTACCTATAAATTTGATCTCATTTTTGCACGATTGGGCATTTGGATTTTTGGATCAATTGTGCGGAAATTTGACTAAAATTTGAGGTGTTCGACATTATGTTTCTTAGACCATAGTAATTAGTAGATGTAACTATGTAAGTTTGTGGGTCTCATATTTTCATCATCTCATGACTGAATACGCAATCCTCCCTTTTCTTTATCTGAAAAATGCAATTTTCCTTGTGATTATCTATGTTGGATGGATTTCAGGATAGATGGTGATATTTGTATTACAATGATCTGTAAGGAAATCAATAATTAATTACACAAAGTTCAAATTTTTAGATGAGATAAATGAAAACACGATATATCAGAATTTTAGGCTTAGCCCAATATTCTTGGTTCAAATTTTGGTGAAAGCAATGGGTCTCCTCCCCATATAGTAGAGGTTAATGAGTGAGGGGGTGTGTTAAGATAATGAATATAAATGAATTAATTTCACAGTTTTTATAAGTTCAAACTTTTAAATGAAATGAAATTATTTCATAATCAGCCATTATGCTTCATTAGATTCGGTTAAGTAAGTTATTATCTTTCGTAAACCAGTGCTTATTATATGCTTATATACACTTGTGTTCATGTGCAGTTACTTACTGGTGTTGGATCGCACAAACTGGAAAACCAACATTCTCACATCCCTCTTAATCCCATACATCTTCTTCAGTCTTCCTTCATGGTTATTCAACATACTCAGGTAACTAAGACAACTATTTGTTATCAATTCTTTTCGACCCGATCATAGTTGCTTTAACTATCCACATTTTTCTGTAATTAAAAACACAGAGGAGATGTTGGGAAGTGGATTGCTTTTGTAGCTGTTGTCGTACGCCTTTTCTTCCCTCAACATTTTCGAGGTCCGATGCCATTCTTCTCATTTGCCATATAACATTGTAGCTACAATTTTAAGACTGAATAAATAATTTTCTACACTCAAACCTGCATTCTTTTCTAAAATTTTGTGGTGCACCATGTGTAATATTGTTTAATGAAAACAACTAATACTATTTAAAAATGCACTTGAATTGCACGGTGCTACAGTATAACAACATTGGTAATCTATTGTGCATCCAGATTGGTTTGAATTGCCGGGAGCTCTGATCCTGCTGGTAGTGGTGGCTCCGGGATTTATTGCGGACACCATAAGGGGAGACATATTTGGAATTGCCATCTGCCTGGCTATCGGATGTTACTTGCTTCAGGAACACATTCGAGCATCTGGTGGCTTCAGGAACTCCTTCACAAAGAGCAACGGTATTTCAAACTCGGTTGGGATACTCCTCCTCTTCCTGTATCCAGTTTGGGCACTCGTTCTTTACATTCTTTAGAGCTTCACCACTTCTGAACGTGTGTGTTATGGTATATTTGTGAAGGTGAAGAAAATGTTGTTGTTCAATTCGTATATTTGGTGTATCAGACAGTTTGATGTACAATTTATCTTTTGAATGTGTGAGATTGCTTCTTCTACTTTGTACAAGTGGTTGAGAATAAGTAGATGTTGTGCATTGTTTAGAATAAGTAATAAAAATTTGAGGCCCTTTTGAGTGGATTTTTGTGTCTGTAATTTTAAAATTTATCCTTTGCCGTCTATAATCTATTGGGAAAGGTCAAATTGACCTTTAATCTTGTTTCATGGAAGCATATAAGCCCCCAATCTTTTTCTTTCCAATAAAATTAGATAGGCCCTTTATCTTCAGAAATTGAACAAATAAATCATTTTGTCTGGGTGTGAAATAAATGGTGTCAACAACATTGTTGTTTTTTCCCCCTCTAGCTAAAATTCCAATCGGCTCTTACTCTTCTAACTTTCTTTCTCCCTCCTCGAATTTCACCTTGGTTCTCTCTACTAATGCCATCAAAAAATCTTTTAATACACAATGATGAGCAAAGAAATCAAAATTGTTGTTGAAGTTTTCCACTAATGATAAACAAATTTCTGGACTTCAAATACTCGAGTGCAAGTTGAGACCTTGACATCTCTCCTATATTCAAAGACTATTTGCAAGAAAAGATCATCCAAATTGAACTGAATTTTAGGCATATCCACAATTGAATTCTTAGAATTATTCATGAGAATTTTGATGATTTAATTGAATGAAAACCTTGTGAATTTTCTAATTTTCGAACCACATTATATTTTCATTTTATAATCTTTTTTCAACAATGAATTTGAGCTGTTAGGAGGACTTAGGAAGTGCCCGATGATGCTTAATTTTGTGGGCGATGGAGTTGAAATTTCTGAACAAGGAAATGCAATGGAGAGATGGAAGTGATGAAGTTGAAGTTATCTCAAAATTATTCCCATCAACACACAAAGAAGTGCTTGTACGTTTTCAGATTTAGAAAACAAAAGGTTTATTTGATCCTTTTTTATTAGAAAATGGGTGAGAATGTAAAAAAAAAAAGGGTTAGAAAATCAAGGGCTTTGTTGCTCCTGTCATACAAGATAAATGACCAGGCCAATTTGATCCTTTTCCCATACCTATTCAAATGTCACTTCCACAATAAGATTCAACGTTTTGTTTATTATAATCATATTTAAATTTGAGATGTGTTTGAAATGGATTTATATATTGCAGTTTTTAGGTGAATTGTTGTATATAATCATTCAAAATAGGAATACAAGAAAAGAGGCCCTAATACATAATACAGGACAAACATGAGTTTTTCACGGCAAACAAGTCTTAGACTATATATAGCAGAGATGAACAACATTATGTATACATGAAGATGGACTAGAACAAGCATGCATGCATATACTAAAATGCTTTGTTTCTTAAATTGCAGTTTATTGGCAAGTCTGATGTTGATACTCTTTTTACGCTTTGGCTTCATCATACAACTGATCAATACAGGTCTGCATATATCGTACGCAATTAATAATGTTGGGAAGAAAACTTGAGTTCAGAAATCCAAGTATCATACCTTGTAATGCTTGAGCAACTGTGGCCTCTTCTGTTTAAACGTTGGAGTGACTAAATCTCGATCAATGTCGAACGGAACAGGCTCTAGATGAACAACCCTCAACATTTCAAACCCGAGTAGCTGATACACATCAAGTATATACATATGTATGAGCAAAGTAAATTGAGGAGATAATAATCTGATTCAAATCGAACTCTATTAACATACATTGTGTCTTTTGGCAGTGGCGTTGAGCTCATCGAGAATGTATTTTCGAGCATGCTTGTTGCTACACAAAGACGGGAAGTCTGGTTTCTCTTGATTATTCAACTCCCAGTCTTCAAGGGCCTTTCTCTCCAGCACAAGAAACGACTCAAAACTGTTTCCATATACCCAAATCTGTTCATTAAGTGGAGGAAGATTAGTAATTTGAGCAATGAAGATAAGAATGGTACAAAAACATTATCTACGGGCTGAAGAAGCGGTGGGAGCAAGGGAATCGAACGGAGTTGGATCGAGCACCAGACGGACGATCGATATGGGATGGTTTTGTGGATCACTGGAACAATGAACCATCATTCAGAAGAAGATCAAGAGAGAGAGAGAGTGAGAGAGAGAGAGAAGAGAGAAGAAAGAGAAGAGAGTTTTTTTTAACAATTTCTTTATGTTTTTTTGAAGTATTTATTTATGTTTTTTGAACAATTTATTTACTATTTTTGAACAATTTATTTATGTTTTTTGAACTATTTATGTATGTTTTTTTTAATAATTTTAAACAATATTTCATTTAATTAGTAATTTGATGAAATTTAAAAAAAAATGGTAGTCAATTTTGAATTATATACAATTAATTGTATAAAAACGAATGAATTAATAATATATAATAGCCTAAAATATTAAATTTATAAAATTAATAAAAAAATTAGTAAATATATATATAAAAACGAATTAGAAACTAAAAAAGAATGATTTTTTTTTTAAAAGGGGACTCAATTTCAAATTATATACAATTAAATGTATAAAAATGAATGAATTAATAATTTATAATAGCCTAAAATATTAAATTTAAAAAATTAATAAAAAATTAGTAAATATATATATATATAAACGAATTAGAAACAAAAAAAGAACGAATTTAAAAAAAGGGGGACTCAATTTCGAATTATATACAATTAAATGTATAAAAACAAATGAATTAATAATTTATAATAGCCTAAATTATTAAATTTATAAAATTAATAAAAAAATTAGTAAATATATATATATAAACGAATTAGAAACAAAAAAAGAATGAATTTTAAAAAAATGAGACTCAATTTCGAATTATATACAATTAAATGTATAAAAACGAATGTATTAATAATTTATAATAGCCTAAAATATTAAATTTATAAAATTAATAAAAAATTTAGTAAATATATATATAAAAACGAATTAGAAACAAAAAAAAAGAATGAATAAAAAAAACAGGACTCAATTTCGAATTATATACAATTAAATGTATAAAAACGAATGAATTAATAATTTATAATAGCCTAAAATATTAAATTTATAAAATTAATAAAAAAATTAGTAAATATATATGTAAAAACGAATTAGAAACAAAAAAAGAATGAATTTAAAAAAAGGGACTCAATTTCGAATTATATACCATTAAATGTATAAAAACGAATGAATTAATAATTTATAATAGCCTAAAATATTAAATTTATAAAATTAATAACAAAAAATAGTAAATATATATATAAAAACGAATTAGAAACAAAAAAAAGAATGAATTTTAAAAAAAAAAATCGGGACTCAATTTCGAATTATATACAATTAAATGTATAAAAACGAATGAATTAATAAATTATAATAGCCTAAAATATTAAATTTATAAAATTAATAAAAAAAATTAGTAAATATATATATATATATAAAAACGAATTAGAAACAAAAAAAGAATGAATTAAAAAAAAAGGTGACTCAATTTCGAATTATATACAATTAAATGTATAAAAACTAATGAATTAATAATTTATAATAGCCTAAAATATTAAATTTATAAAATTAATAAAAAAGTTAGTAAATATTTATAGATAAACGAATTAGAAAAAAAAAAGATTGAATTTGATGAATTAAAAAAAACGGGAGTCAATTTGTGGTTATATACAATTAAATGAAAATAAATGAACAACAATAGCATGTGTCCTAGTGGTTCACACCTCTTTCGGGCTACCCGGAGGTCGTGGGTTCGATTCCCCTTGGACGCATATTTGCCCATTTATTTCTACAAGCCTCACAAAGACTTATATACAACATGGCTCACCTAATATAAGCTAGTGGCTCAGTGGTTTGCGCCCCGCTCGGACCTCAATGGGCGCGGGTTCGAACCCAATGAGCCACTTTTTATTTACACAAGTTCGCTGATTAGCGACCGCCTCATGGTTGGTCGCTAATCACAAAATAAAATTAAAAGATCAATTTTATTTTAAAAAAAAACAATTTAGCGACCGCCGGTAGTTGGTCGCTAAACCATGACCCGGTCAGGTCGGACCCGATAGATTCAGCGACCGGCTAAAGGCTGCCTTGACGGTCGCAGACTAGCGACCAATGACAAAAAACGGTCGCTAATGTTAGCTACCCGCTTTTTAACGATCGATTTTTTTTTCTGTCAGAAATCGGTCGCTAATCATGTTTGTTGGTGATAAATTTTTATTGGATGAATTAGTGACTGTTTAGGTTCGGTTTAATGATCATCAAGCAATTACGTGTGATTGGTTACCACCATAAATGGTAAATCGAGGGTCGGGTTATGAACTTGTAAATATGAAAATCGAAATCGTGATAATTTCGTATGTGTGTACGTTTAGGTGTATTAGTGTGTGTTTTGGGAGTGTTTATGAATTTGAACTTGTATTTCTTAAGCTGGAGAACAACTATTTATAGAGACTAGCAAGCATGAGGTGTTCCTGACTCTTGGTCTCCCTAGTCTGCATGCTTGACATGTGTCCTTTGACTCTAGTTTGACCTTATCTAGGCTAAATCTTAGTTACAAAGTCTTCTTTGGTCTTATCTCGGACTTCATTGTTGTTCGTCCATGTCGGTTTAAATTGATCCATGATAGTTCTTTCATAGAAGTTGTTCGTCGTTTGGGTGTATGGCTCAGAAGTTGTTCGCCTTTGTGTCTTGCATAGATTGGCATTGGGATCTTGGCCCTTTGTTCGTCAGCATACACCTCTTAGGCTGATAACTATAACACTTTTACCAATGTTGTTCGTCATTATTGACTTGGTGGTGGGTCCATATTTGGTCTTCGGTTTTTAAACCTGTTCGCCAATATCTTGTTCGTCGGTATAGTTGTTCGTCACTTTATACACTCCTTGGATTAGTTTATGCACCCCGGCTTGATTTTCTTTATTGATTTGATTTGGAGTTGATTTCTCGTAATCCTTCTTATGGCTCTAATCCTTGTTCGCCCATCATTGATTTATGTTCGCCTGTCAACAATTGCCCCCTATCCTGGCTATATGTTGCCCCAGACGAGCAACTTTGTGGCGAGTAACTATAGTTAGGATATTATACTGGCGTGGATTTGGACGAACATCATTGGCCCTGGCGAGCAACAAATGGTATGTCGTTCCGTCTCCCCAAGGTCTGGGGGTTGTACGAAGATGACGTGAGCGTCATGATTGCGCGCCGTCCACGTGCGATCAATCCCGAGGCTACGCGCCTCTGTATTTGCATATAGGTCCTCCAACTTCCACACTTGCTCGAAAAAGACCCCGTTTTCTTTCAACTTAGTCCAAATTTTGTTGTAAATTATACTTCGAACCCCGTTTTTTGCTTGGGGTATAAATAGAAGGGGAAACAAAATTTTTCCCACTTTTTCATTTCTTGCTACAGTGCTCCGGCGATTTCATCCTTCTCCGGCGATCTCGAGCTCTCCGGCGTCCGTTTCTCTTGCATTTGGCCTCAAATTCCATCTCCAAGGTAGTTATTTTCTTATCTCCTCTTCTTTCTCTCTTTTTCTTCCACATTTCTCCATCGCCGCCGTGTGGGACCTTGTGCCACCATCTTCTCCGGTGAAGCGCCGCCGTCTGCAATACTCTCTACCGTCGTCTGGGTTTTCTTTCCCTCTTCTCTACCTTCCTATGTCTTCACATTCGAGCAACAAATCTGAGGAAGCTCTTGATCCACTTTTCCCAATCGCGGTTCCAGTCGATCAACCTCCCTTCGAGATCTCCTCGGCGTCAGATCCTCACGTTGATTCGGTGGTTCGTTCAGTTGAGGATACTGGTGCTCGTCCATCTGGGAGGGAAATAGTGGTCGCGGCGAGCAGAAATTTGGAAAACGATTCTTCATCCAGTGCCGAATCAGAAGATCCTTTATTTGACGAGTTAACTCGCGAATTTCTAGAAGGAATAGGGTTCCCATCACCAAGAATGATGGAAAATGAGATCCCAACTGGAGTTGCTCGGTCTTTTGAATGGCGAGCATATGCTGAGGAGCATGCGAACAACTTTGCTCGCCCACAGAGAGAAGTATTGGATCTGGTGAAGACTGAGTACCAGGCGAGCAAGATTAAAAGCGTTGTTCGCGAGTATGAGTTGGATTCGATCCGGGAGACCTACAAGATTCCCTATGATATTCATATGTGGCCCCCCAAGAGAAAAGAGAGAGTTGATCGCCCACCTCCAGGATGCACGGCGATCAACATTCATACTCTGATTGCTGGATTGAGATTGCCTCTTCCACCTATTGTTGGTCGCTTCCTAGAGGCGACCAACCTTGCTATCACCCAAATCACCCCAATTGGATGGATGAACTTATTGGGGACGATGTGTTTGTTCGCATTAGAGGGGTACGTCGATCGTATAACTGCAGATGAGATCAACTACCTTATGACGATCACGAGATGTCCCCCTGGAGAGGAAGGTTATTTTTATCTCAAGGCCAGGACTGGACTGAAAATGGTGGAGGGGGTGCCGAACAAAATTCGCGATTGGAAACAGCACTTCTTCTTCATCGGGGGTGATTGGCGAGCATCTTCTGGTCCACACGGTGGTGATGGACGAATAAATTCCCCTGCCTCTTATAGGAAATTTAAACGTAAGATTATTTTCTTGCTCGTCCTCGAACTGTACTGTTCTAATTTAACTTTTCTTGTTTGTTCGCAGGCCCTCGTTTGCCCAAGTGGAACTCGGAAGAAGAAGAGATTGGCTCAGAGTTCCTATTTACCTCCTACTTGGTCGGCCTTCGCAATAAAGCGGAAAGGACCACTGAGTATTTGCGTGAGGGAAAGTGCTTGAGAGCTGCTCGCTTGTTCCCTTATCCTCATCATTTGGAAGCACAAGCTGAGGTGCCCCCAGGTATGAAAAATTTCCAACTCCTAATATCAACTTTGCTCGTCATTTGACTTTTACAACTTGCTCGTCTAAATTGAATTTAATTAACTTCAACTTCTCTTTTTTTTTTTTTAGCCGAGCAAGTCACCGTTGCCATCCCTCCCAGTTTTGCTCTCCTAGAACAGAGGGTTTTCGAGATGGCGCCTCCGAAGGGGCGGAAGAGGAGAGGTGACCCGCACACCAAGATCTTAGGGATGACGAATAAGGCTGAGGGAGCCAAAATCCCGCGACCAACTGCTCCTCCTGGTCCTGCCCAGCCATCTTCTCCGATTTCTCCTCCTCGTGTGGGGAAGCGTTTGAAGAAAGCTGATGGGACTCCATTGGCTCACGAAGTCCCCGTTGGTGGCAAGGGGAAAGAGAAAGTGGGCCACAGCCATGCTCGCCCTGAGGGGGAGGCTGTTCGCCGTTCCACTGAGCCTGCCGAAAAAGCAGGCAAAGCGAGCAAGGATTCCATCTCTGGCCGCGGCCCCGAGGACCTCACCCATCTGGGTTGGGATGATCGGAAATTCAAAGAGTAAGTCTCCCCCTGCCTTTGCCGAGCAAGATTCATCGTCATTTTCATCATTTTATTTTTATTTTTCTAAGAATCCTTTTCTTTCTTGTTCACAGATATCGTGCTGACGATCATCCCGGTCGAGCAAGTGTTGTACATCAGTGCGCTTGCTCGAAGACTCCCGTTAACATAAGGGAGATTCCTGGCGAACATGTTCGCAGGGCGACGGAGTTGGTCGCCCGAGCTTGGACGCGTCCCCTGGACAAAGCCATCCTCCAACAAGGGCTAGTGGACAACCTCCACCTCTCTATGATGCTCCACGCCAATGGCCTCGTCACGGCCCAAAGGGCAATGGCCCAAGTTGCCGAGCAAGAAGAGTCTGCTCGTCATTATGCCAACACTGCTCGGCAACTCACAGAAGAGAAGGACGGCCTCGTCAGCCAATATGAGGCCAAGGTTGCCCGTCTCAATAATCAGATCAATGTTTACATTGATGCTGAGCAAAAACGTCTTGAAGAAATTCAAGGATTGTCCAAAGAGCTGAAGGACAAGAAGGCCCTGCTCGGCGAGGGGGAGAAAAAGTTGTCCGCAGCTGAACAAGAGAACGCCGAGCTGAAAGCAGAAATTGCTCGTCTTCGGGAGGCGGAAGCCAACCTCTACACAAGCGAGCAACCCGAAGCCGAAGTTCAGGCTCGAACCGCTCCCATCTCAAACCTTGGATACATTTGCGCCTATGCGGACAGCATCCGCACGGCCGATGCCTATGACTTCAAGGATTTGGTGGAAGAAATGAGCAAGGACTTGAATGAATTCATGGAGCACTATCCACCGCCGAACAATATTGAAATTCAGCTAGCGGATTTGGCTGTACTAGGGGTTAAACTTGACAAACTTGACCCCAGTATAGCCATCACTCATCCTCCTCCTCCAGTTGATGAAGGCGAACAAGAGGAAGAGGTGGCCGTGGCTGACGAGCAAAATGCTAAAGAGGCAGAGGATAAGGCTGCTGAAGATCTAGCCCGAGATATGATCGTCGATCCTCCTGCCGAACAAACTCAAGATCCTCCTCCAGCCGAGCAGCAGTAGTTCTTAGGACTTAGCTTTTTTCTTTCCTTCGTTGTAGTTGTTCGTTCTTTTTGTAATAGCTTTCCAAAGCTATACTATTTTTGAGGCTTAATGTCTTTTAATTAATGGAATGTCTTTCTTTGTTCGCTCATTTTCTTTATATGTTAATTGCCTTTACATTTTTATCAATGCCTTTGCAATTATAACATATAGTGTTGGGCTTTTGTTCGAATTGAACTTTGCCTTTAGTGGAATCAGGGTTCAGCCTTAGGTTCTGTTCATTTTTTAAAAAACGAACAACCTTTAAGTGGTTTTGGTCCTCAAAATGGACTGGTACCTCGAGCTTTTGGACTTTTCCTCTTGACGAACAACTACTATATTTACATAATGAAAAATTTACAAGTGCTAAAAGACTGCTCGTCACTAACAAATATAATCTGACGAACAACTTTGAACATTAACTAAAACATGCTCGCTTATAATATTTTTGCCGAGCAACTCTGTCTTAAACTAAAAGATGAAACAACACTAAACCATACAATGTGCCGAACAACTTTAAATTCTATACTTAGCAAAATTTAAAAAAAAAAATTAGGCAAGTTTTTGGTTTGTCTTACTTGATTCACTGGCCCCCCAAGACATTTGTTCGCCCAATTAAGAACTTGTTCATCTCACTGATAGTACTTCTTCAGATGTACAACATTCCAGGAGTATTGGGCCGGCTTGCCTTCCATATCTTCGATATCGTATACACCATTAACGAATTTTTCCGTTATACGATACGGGCCCTCCCAAGTTGGTCCCAATACACCTGGAGGTTGGGCGAGCAACTTTCTTAGAACCATATCTCCAACTCTGAATTCCCTGATTTTAACATGGGAATTATAATAGCGTTCTGCTCGTTGCTTGTAGGTAGCGTTTCTTAGCTCGTCTGCTCATCAAAGTTGGTCGTCCGGTACGTGTTGGTCTTTAACTCGATTGGTATTACAGCCTCCATTCTGAAAGCCATTGCAAAAGGTGTTTCTCCGGTGCTTGACTTGGGAGAAACTCTGTATGCCCACAGGACTTCCGGAAGCTCTGTAGACCAACTGCTTTTGCTCTCCGCTAGCCGTACTTTTAACGTATGCTTAATGATTTTGTTTACGGCTTCGACTTGTCCATTCGACTGGGGATGATAGGGCGTAGAATAATGTTTCTTGATCCCCCACTTTGTACAGAAATCTCTCAACTCTTTCCCATCAAATTGCGGACCATTGTCTGTCACGATGGTTTGTGGAACTCCAAAACGACAGACAATGTTCTTCCAAATGAAATTGATCATTTTCTGTTGCGTGATTTTCAACATGGCCTCTGCCCATTTTGTATAATAGTCGACTGCCACAATGGCGAATCGAACTCCTCCAACTCCTGCTGGGAAAGGACCAATAATGTCCATCCCCCATCTAGCAAATGGCCACGGGCTATAAACTGATACGAGCTGTTGGGCCGGGGTATGAATATTTGGGGCAAAAATTTGACATTAATGGCAAGTCTTCGCTTTCTTGATTGCGTCTTGACGTAAAGTTGGCCAATAATAGCCTTGTCTGATAGTTTTGTATGCCAAAGCTTGCCCCCCGGTATGATTTCCGCATACTCCAGCATGTATTTCTTCGAGTATTGCTCGTCCTTGCCCCCTAGACAAACACTTGAGAAGTGGAAGTGTGACTTGAACCGAAAATACTAGCTTTCTACTAGTAGTTACCCCGTAAGAGAACGGGTTCACAGCAGTATGGGCAAGTATAGGGACCAAGTATTATCGAACCCAAGGGATGGTGTATATGCGAATAGATCCCTGAAGATCTACGCGTCGTAGTTAATATGAGTGTGTTGTTTTTGGATTTTTTGGAAGATTGATTAAAAGACTAAATTAAACTAAGTAAACTAAAATACTAAAGAAATCTAATTAACTAAGGGTTGTGTTCTGATGAGAGATGGTGATGCTTAGGATTGGAATCCCTACGTATACTAACGGGGCAGGTACATAATCAGAATAACTGTGACACACAAGAAATAACCTAAGTCTAAGAATGCAAGGTGAAAGCTCAAGATTCTAAACCCTAATACTTTACCCTAACACTCGACTTCACTAATCTACTAACAAGTTAATAGATTGTGCTCAAACTTACAATTTCACGCCTAAACAACCCCCCCAAACTTACCATATTGCTTATCCCCAAGCAATGAAATAATAAGTCAAGTGAAATTGTTAGGAATGAGTAAAAAAATATCAATCATGCAAGCTAATGAACTCAAGCTTCAAAAGTCAATCACCCGTATACTCACTCACTTTCTTTTATCATACTCATGCAACAATAACAAGAAACACCAAGATCAAGCATAGATGTGCACTCAATGATGTGTTTCGCTCCCTCACAAGTGTATAACAATGATCAAGGGACTCACTCAAACAATCAATCACACAAATTGGCAGCCATAGGCTTGTAAGTGCTCTTAACTTCGACCGTACTCTAGAAATCAATGCCGAATCAAAAAGGACTTTTCTCAAGGTTGTAATGTAGGCTCTTTGGACAGGTGGGATAACAATATAAGGTAAAGTGACTAAAGTGAATGGAGAATAGAAAATCAAACTTTGGCACTTCGAGATTAGGAACAGACTACTTCAAACATATTCAATCAACACTCTTTCAATTCCACTTTTCTCAACACTTCAATTTTTTTTCTAACTCTTTTCACTTTTTTTTCAATCACTTCACTTTTTTTTCTTTTTCGCACAAACACATTAGCTCATTTTTTCCTTTTGCTCATTCTCAAATTTTTTTTTTCCCACAACTCAAAACTTCATTACACCTTCTTCTCATATTCACTCAACAAACAACCTTTTCCTTTTTCAACTCAATTCACTCCCTTCACATTCACACTTTCCTATTCTCCACTCAAATTGGGACAAAAGGGCTTAGGAATTGGAATAGTGTTCATATGTGCTAGCAAATAAAATAGGCTTTCGGCTCAAAGGGGCTAACAAGGGATTCAATGTCATTGGTAAGGAAATTTTTGGCTAAGTGACTCAATCAAATCAAAGATGGCCTAAGATCCTATTCGGCATATCAAACTAGACATAATCAAGAAGCAAGAGCACATGCAAGTTCTAGCATCCTCTAAGGTGATGATTCACTCACAAACGAAGAGATTAATTCATGCATCAAAATCTCATAAGGCTCAAAAGCTCACGGCTTTCACATCCATGCTAGTCCTAGTGCATTCTCACTCTCATCACACAAGTACTCAAAAGAAAAATTCACAAGCATACAAGTTCTTTCTCAAATCAGCTCAAACTCAAACACTCACACACAAGAATTTCTAACTCACCCTTACAACTCACTCTACTCATCAAATCATACTCAAAGATAGCAATCGACAAGCATAAGATGATTGATAGGCATGAAATGTGCAATAACGAGTCAACTCAAAATCACCCCAAGGAGTATCTCAACAAACCAATAATCAATCAAACTCAACTCAAAGATAAGGGCGTGCATGCATGTGCAATGTAACAAGAAACATAAAAAAAACTCCACCCCCCCAAACTTCAACCTTGCTAGAGGTCTAAGTTTGGGGTTGTGGGTTACCTCAACCAAACAATTCAGTTTCTCTCAATAGCTTTGCACACTCCCTTGTCTCAAGTTGTTTCCTTCAATCTGAATAACTCCATGATACCTTTACTCTTTTAGAGACAAGCCTACAAAATAAAACTCTCAAGTACGAGGTTAAACATACGACTCAACAACACCCTAATAACATAAAAGGAAAATAACTAAAAACACTCAAAAGCAAATAAAAATGGGTTGCCTCTCATTCAGCGCTATTTTTAAGGTCCTCATGCCGGACCAAGCTCAAAGGAGCTTATGGGACATCATACTCAAATTTACCTCCCCCACTCTCATAAGAGTGGTGTTTGAACTCCTTTCCTTGATGCCCTTCCATCATGAGTTCCTTTGCTTCCTTTCCCACCTCAAGTGGTATAGGTCTCAACTCCTTCTTTCCTTTATCTGGAGGAGTCTTACTAAACAATTTCTTGAATTTTGACTTCTTCTTCTTAACTCCTCTTTTTCCCTCTAGCTGGACCACGTCCACTTTCTTCACCTCTTCATCCTTCAACTTCTTCACTTTATCCCTATCAAAATAATCAAGATCATAATGCTCATGGGTTAAATAGTCAAGTGAAGGACTAACAAAATCATGAGTATGAGAAAGATTAGGGATAGAAGGTGTGTCTTCAACACGAGGATCAATTGCATCCATGCAATACAAGCTCTCGTCCTCCTTCGGGTGCTTCATGGCTTCATATAGGGAAATCTTCACTTCTTGATCATCAACCTTCAACGTAATCTTCCCATTCGCCACGTCTAGCACCATCCCCGCCGTAGCTAAGAACGGTCTTCCCAAGATTAGGGGCACGTGCTCATCTTCTTCCATCTCAAGCACTACAAAGTCGGCTGGAAAAATGTGATCTCCAACTCTCACTAGGACGTCTTCAACCACACCTTGAGGTCTAGTAATAGACCGATCGGCAAGTTGAAGCGTCATCATTGTGGGTTGAAGTTCTCCACCTTCCAACTTCTTGAAAAGCAACATGGGCATGAGATTGATGCTCGCCCCGAGGTCGCACAACGCTCCCTTCTTGATCCCATTTCTGATATCACAAAGAATAGTGAAGCTCCCGGGATCCTTCAGCCTTGGAGGAAGCGCCTTGTGCACTAATGCACTCACCTCGTGGTTCAGCTGCACCAACTTCGGCTCATCCACTCGCCATCTTTTCGCAATCAAGTCCTTCAGAAACTTTGCATAATGCGGCATCTGTTCCAAAGCATCATAAAAAGGAATATTAATATGCAATTGTTTAAAAACATCAAGGAACTTAGCGAATTTCTCATCAAGCGTTTTCTTCATAAAGCGTTGTGGATACGGGACGGGTATCACAGATTTGGGTACCCCCCATTCATCTCGCTCGGTCACTTTCACTTTCTCCCTTGCTTCCTTTGCCTTCTTCCACTTTGGAACCCTCTCTATCTCCTCAAAGTCTTTCCCCTTCTGGGACTCATCCATATCTTTATGCTTCTCAATCCCTTCACTTTCAATCCCCTTCTCAACTTGGGGCGTCTCAGAATCAGCAGGCATCTGAGGACCTTCATAGTTGGTTCCACTTCTAAGCTGGATCGCCTTGCACTGCTCTTTCGGGTTCCCCTCCGACATTCTATTCACCGACTTTGCAATCTGGCTCATCTGGAACTCTAAAGAAGTGAACCTTCGATTGTTCTCTTGTTGAGTTCTGGTCCACTCAACGTTCATCTTCTGGAGCTCTTGATCACGATGATCACCCTTCTTATGCAACTCCTTCACATCGTACTCCAAGGATGACAATCGCTTGCTTCCTTCCTCCACTTTCTGAAGGATAGCTCTCAACATCTCCTCGGTTGATGCACCGCCTTCTCCACCAGGAGGTTTAGACCCCGGATCAACACCTGCAGGAACAGTAATACCAGCTTTTGGGTTAGCATAAGAAAAGTTATCATTCTTCCTCCATGTGTTTTGAGGAGGCTGCTGGCTTCCTTGAACTCCTTGTGTGTTCCTCCATTGATTTTGAGGTGGTTGTAGGCCTGGAGGTACAAATGGTTGACCATAAGAAGGCCTTCCATACTGATTTCCACCTTGGTAGCCATTCTGATTGTAATACAGACCTCCCATGTAATTGGCTACCTCTTGCTGTCCACTGGGTTGGTCTACTCTCTCATTCTCTACTGCATGCTCTCCAACCAAATTCTTCCCCAACTCGAGGTTGTTGATCTTCTCCATCATGGCCATCAATAGCCTTCTCGTTCCTTCACCCTCTTCAACCTGATGCACTCTCTGGAGGTCTGCATCCACACTCCACACACCGGCATTCGTGATAATGTTGTCCACGATCTTCCTACACCTCTCTATGCCTTGATTCAGGAATGCTCCGCCCGCACAGACGTCTAAATGGTCTTGCCCCGCCTTGTTGGCACCACTATAGAAGAATGCCATAATGTCTCTCTCGTTGTACCCGTGCTGCGGGCACTCAATCAGCATGTTTGAGTATCTCTCCCACGCTTGGCGTAAATCTTCTCCAGACTTCTGGCGAAAGGACGAGATCTCAATTCTAGCCTTGATCGTCCTTGATGGAGGGTAGAATCGCTCGAGGAACAGACGCTCGAGCTCGGCCCAAGTGGTAATACCTGTTGGTGAATGAATCTAATCGTAAGGATTAGTGGCTGTTTTAATCCGTTTTTACGTCACCAATCAATAACGTGTGATTGATTACCACCGTAAATGGTAAATCGGGGTATGAATTTATTGAATTTGTAAATTCGGTAGTCGAAATTGGACTTATTTCGTGTATGTGTAAGTTTGGGTGTATTTGTGTGTGTTTTTGTCTGAAATTCGAAAATTATATAAATAAGCTGGAGAACAACTATTTATAGAGGCTAGCAAGCATGAGGTGCTACTGACTCTTGGTCTCCCTAGCTTGCATGCCTGACATATGTCCTTTGACCTTAGTTTGACCTTATCTAAGCTGAATCTTAGTTACAAAGTCTTCTTTTGGGCCTTATCTCGGACTCATTGTTGTTCGCCTAGGTCGGCTTGACTGATCTTGATGACCTTTCAACTGAAAGTTGTTCGCCTCTTGAGGTTGTACTTTGGAAGTTGTTCGCCTTATGGCTTTGTTCAGCTTGGCTTTGGGATCTTTGTCCTTTGTTCACTTGTACATACTTCTTTGACTGTTTGTTATATCATAGTTTGACCAAGTTGTTCGTCATTGATGACTTCACAGTTGGCTCATTCTTGGTCTCGGGTCTAAATACCTGTTCGCCCATTAGTTGTTCGTCGGGGAGTTGTTCGTCACTTTATACACCTCTAAAATTGGTAGATGCACCCCAACTTGATTTTCTTTGTTGATCACCCTTGATTTGAGGTTGGCTCTTCATAATCCTTGATGTAGCTTTAATCCTTGTTCGCCATTTATTGACTTATGTTCGCCTATCAACAATTGCCCCCTATCCTCGCTATATGTTTCCCCAGACGAGCAACTTTGTGGCGAGCAACTATAGTTAGGATATCAAAATGATGAGGGTTGGGGCGAACATCATTGGCTTGGGCGAGCAACATATGGTCTGTCGTTTCGTCTTCCCAAGGTCTGGGAGTTGTACGAAGATGACGTGGGCGGCATGGCTGTGCGCCGCCCACGCGCGAGCAATCCCGAGGCCACGCGCCCCTATAATTACATATAGGTCCCTAAATTTTTGAACTTGTTTGGAAATTACCCCGTTTTCTCTCAATTTGGCCCCGGGGCTTTTGGGAAATTACGTTTGGGACCCCGTTTTTATTTGGGGTATAAGTAGTGGGAAAATTGAAATTTTTCCCACTTCTTCTTCTCCTACTACAGTGCTCCGGCGACTTCCTCCTCCCTCCGGCGATACCAAGCTTTCCGACGTCCGTCTTTCCGCTTTTGGTTTCAAACTTCAATTTCCCAGGTAGTTACTCTTTTTTCTCTCTATATTTTTCTCTCGAAAATCCTTTGTACCGCCGTGTGGACCCGAGCGCCACCGTCTTCTCCGGGATAGCGCCGCCGTTTGCAACTCTTTCTACCGCCGCTAGGATTTTTCTTCCTCTTCTATGTCTTCGCACTCGAGCAATAAAACTGAGGAGACCCTAGATCCCCTTTTTCCCATTGTTGCTCGCGATCTGGAACCATTTGAGGTTTCCTCAGCGTCGAACACTCATGTGGACTCAGTTGTTCGCTCTGTGGAAAACACTGGTGTGGGCCCATCTGGGAGAGAATTAACAGTTGTGGCGAACAACAATTTGGACGATAGCTCTTCGTCTTCTGCCGAATCTGGAGATCCAAATCTTAACGATCTCACTCGCGAGTTCCTGGAGAGTATTAACTTTCCATCCTCAAAGATGCGGGAAAATGAGATCCCAGCTGGGGTTGCTCGACTATTCGAATGGCGAACATATGCTGAAAGGTATGCGAACAGCTTTCCCCGTCCCCAGAGAGAAATAATGGATAAGGTGAAAACTGGGTACCAGGCGAGCAAGATAAAAAGTGTTGTTCGCGAAGATGAACTGGACTCAATCCGGAAGGACTACAAAATGCCATACGATATTCACCTGTGGGCATTCCGGAGAAAGGAAAGAGCTGATCGCCCACCCCCCGAATGCACGGCGATCAACCTTCACACCTTGATTGCCGGATTAAAGCTACCTCTTCCACCCGTTGTTGGTCGATTCTTGGAGGCGACCAACTTGGCCATCACCCAAATTACTCCAATTGGGTGGATGAACCTTCTAGGCTCTATGTGCTTGTTCGCCTTGGAGGGGTATGTTGATCTGATCACTGCGGAAGAGATCAACTACTTGATGACAATTACAAGTTGCCCCTTAGGAGAAGAAGGCTATTATTATCTCAAGGCAAGAACTGGGTTGAAAATGGTGGAAGAGGTGCCGAACAAGATTCGTGACTGGAAGCAACACTTCTTCTGGATTGGGGGTGATTGGCGAGCATCTTCTGGTCCACACGGTGGCCCTGGACGAATAAATTCTCCAGCAGCCTATGGAAAACTGAAACGTAAGTTTGTTTCTTGCTCGCCTTTGGGCTAAGTAGTTCTAATTTAACTTTTCTTGTTTGTTCGCAGGTATCGTGCTGACGATCATCCCGGTCGAGCAAGTGTTGTACACCAGTACGCTTGCTCGAAGACTCCCGTTAACATAAGGGAGATTCCTGGCGAGCATGTTCGCAGGGCAACGGAGTTGGTCGCCCGAGCTTGGACGCGTCCTCTAGATAAGGCCGTTTTTCAACAGGGGTTGGCGGACAATCTTCACCTCTCAATGATGCTCGTCGCCAACGGCCTCGTCACTGCCCAAAGGGCAATTGCCCAAGTTGCCAAGCAAGAAGAATCTGCTCGTCACTATGCCAGCACTGCTCGGCAACTTACTGAAGAGAAGGATGGCCTGGTCGGCCAATATGAAGCTAAGATTGCTCGTCTCAACAACCAGATCAATGTTTACATTGATACTGAGCATAAACGCCTTGAAGAAATTCAAAGCCTGTCCAAAGAGCTGAAGGACAATGAGGCGCTGCTTAAGGATAAGGAGGCCTTGCTCGGCGAGGGGGAGAAAAAACTGTCCGCAGCTGAACAAGAAAACGCCGAACTGAAAGCAGAAATTGCTCGTCTTCGGGAGGCGGCAGCCAACCTCTTTACACGCGAGCAACTTGAAGAGGAAGTTCAGGCTCGAACTGCTCCCATTTCCAACCTTGGATATATCTGCGCCTATGCGGACAGCATCCGCACGGCCGATGCCTATGACTTCAAGGATTTGGTTGAAGAAATGAGCAAGGATCTGAATGAATTCATGGAGCATTATCCACCGCCGAACAACATCGAAATTCAGTTGGCGGATCTGGCCGTACTAGGGGTTAAGCTTGACAAACTTGACCTCAGTATATCCATCACTCATCCTCCTCCTCCAGTTGATGAAGGCGAACAAGAGGAAGAGGTGGCCGCCGCTGTCGAGCAGAGTGCTAAAGAGACTGAGGATAAGGCTGCCGAAGACTTGGCTCGAGATATGATTGCCGAACCTCCCGCCGAGCAGGCTCAAGATCCTCCCCCTGCCGAGCAACAATAGGCCTTAGACTTAGCTTTTTTCTTTTCTTCTTCTTTGTAATAGTTGTTCGCTCCTTTTGTAGTACTTGACTTCTTGAATCATTGTACTATTTTTTAGGCTCAATGCCTTTGATTAATGGATGCCTTTCTTTTGTTCGCTCATTTTCTTATATATGTTAATTGCCTTTACATTTCTGTCAATGCCTTTACAATTATAACATATAGTGTTGGGCTCTTGTTCGAATTGAACTTTGCCTTTAGTGGAATCAGGGTTCAGCCTTAGGTTCTGTTCATTTTAAAAAACGAACAACCTTTAAGTGGCTTTGGTCCTTAGGTTCTGTTCATTTGTAAAACGAACAACCTTTGAATGGACTTGTACCTCGAGCTTTTGGACTTTTTCCTTTGCTGACGAACAACTACTGTATTTACATTTTGAACAAATTACAAGTGTTATAAGACTGTTCATCACTTACATATACAATATGACGAACAACTTTGAACACAAACTAAAAACTTGCTCGCTTATAGATTTTTGCCGAGCAACTTTATTCAAAAATAAAAGACGCAGCACCAGACTATACAAATGTGGCGAGCAACTTTTTAATCTATACTTAACCAAATTTTCAAAAAATTATGCAAGTTTTTGATCCTCGATCCATTCCATTTGCTTGATTCACCCTTTTGCTTGATTCACTTCATTCGCCATACTTGCCCCCAAGATAATTGTTCGCCCATTTATTGATAGTACTTCTTGAGATGTACGGCATTCCAGGAGTATGAGGCCGGCTTGCCTTCCATATCTTCGAGATCGTATACGCCATTTACAAATTTTTCTGTTATACGATATGGGCCCTCCCAAGCTGGTCCCAGTACTCCTGAAGATTGGGCGAGCAGTTTTCTTAGAACCAAATCTCCAACTCTGAATTCCCGGACTTTTACACGGGAATTATAATAACGTTCCGCTCTTTGCTTGTATGTTGCATTTTTTAACTCAGCATTGAGTCTTTTTTCTTCGAGCAAATCCATTTCAGCACTTAGAGCAGAATTATTTGCTTGTTCATCAAAGTTGGTCGTCCTAATCGTACTGGTCCTTAACTCAATAGGTATTACTGCTTCTGTTCCGAAAGCCATAGCAAATGGTGTTTCTCCGGTGCTAGACCTGGGAGAAACTCTGTATGCCCACAAGACTTCCGGGAGTTCGATAGACCAACCACTTTTGCTCTCCGCCAGTCTTACTTTTAATGTATGCTTGATTATCTTGTTCACAGCTTCAACTTGTCCGTTTGACTGGGGATGATAAGGTGTGGAGTAATGTTTTTTTATCCCCCACTTCGCACAGAATTCTCTCAACTCTTGTCCATCAAACTGTGGACCATTGTCTGTCACAATTGCCTGTGGAACTCCGAAACAACAGACAATGTTCTTCCAAATAAAATTGATCATCTTCTGTTGCGTGATGTTCACCATGGCCTCTGCTTCTGCCCATTTAGTGTAATAATCGACTGCCACAACGGCAAATCGAACATTTCCGACTCCAGCCGGGAAAGGACCAATGATGTCCATCCCCCATTTTGCAAAAGGCCATGGGCTGTATACCGACACGAGCTCCTGGGCCGGTGTATGAATATTCGGGGCAAAAATCTGACACTGATGGTAAGTTTTTGCTTTCTTGATCGCATCCTGACGTAATGTCGGCCAATAATACCCTTGCCTGATGGTTTTGTACGCCAAGGCTTGCCCCCCAGTGTGATTTCCACATACTCCGGCATGAATTTCTTCGAGTACTGCTTGCCCTTGCCCCCTAGGCAAACACTTGAGAAGTGGGACTGATATTCCCCTTTTGAAGAGTTGCTCGCCCACCAGAGTATATCTGGCGGCTCGCTTTACTAGCTTGGCAGCTTCAAAAGGATTGTTTGGTTTTTCCCCACTTTTCAAGTATTTGACTATACTTGTTCTCCAGTCTTCTTCACCGGTTCGATCGTCGAGTTGGTTGACATTATAGCTTACTGTTGATGGATCTTTCATCTTTGTAACTATAATATCTGCCAACTCTACGGGGCCTTCACTTGTTGCTAGTCGAGCAAGCGCATCTGCTTGAGTGTTGCTCGTTCTTGGAATTTGCTGTATGAAGACTTGCTGCAACATGGACATTAGGTGAGCAACAATCCGTTGATACTCGATCATGTGATCATCTTTTGCTTCGTATTCACCTCGGACTTGGTTCACGATCAATTGTGAATCGCCAAATATTTGCAAGCGTCTGACACCAACTGCGAGAGATAGGTGGAGACCAGCAATAAGAGCTTCATACTCAGCTTCGTTGTTGGTTGCCATGAAACCAAATCTGATTGCCGAGGTGAATACTTGTCTATCTGGGCTGATTAAAACTACTCCTGTCCCCGAGGCTATATTGGTTGATGATCCGTCCACATAGAGATGCCAAGGATGATCAAGTCCTCTCGTCGGATCTGGTGGGAAAGTTAGTTCAACTATAAAGTCGGCTAATGCTTGCCCTTTGATCGCTGTTTGAGGAGCATAGGTCACCCCGAATTGGCTAATCTCCAGTGACCATCTTAAGAGACGACCTGCAGTATCGGGGCGATGGAGAATTTGCTTGAGCGGGAAAGTTGTTAGAACTTCGACTTGATGGTCAAAGAAGTATGGTCGTAACTTTCTCACGCTCATAACCAAAGCATACGCCAGCTTTTCGGTTGGAGCATATTTGATCTCTGCTTCGTGTAAAGCCTGGCTGACGTAATATATAGGTTGGTGAAATTTGCCGTCTTCGCGCACCAAAACAGAGCTGATGGCAACTTCTGATGCGGCTAAGTATAGAAAGAGATTTTCTCCTGGGATTGGTTTTGATAGGATTTTGACATCTCCAAGGTATTCTTTAAGTTGATCGAAGGCCGCTTGGCAGTTGTTAGTCCATGCAAACTTTCCTTTTTTGACGGCCTCGAAGAATGGACGGCACTTGTCCCCTAACCTGGATATGAACTGGTTCAATGCTGCTAGGCACCCGGTGAGCCTTTGCACTTCTTTCACCGAACGTGGTGGTTGCATATCCATGATGGCTTTAACCTTTGAAGGGTTGGCCTCAATTCCCCGCTGGCTAACAAGATGGCCCAAGAATTTCCCTGAGTGAACTCCAAAGCTGCTCTTCTTTGGATTCAACTTCATGTTATAGTGTCGAAGAATTTCGAACACTTGAGTCAGATGTCGAAGATGGTCTTACTTCTTGGGACTTTTGACTACGATATCGTCTACATAGACTTCAACCGTGTCTCCAATTTGTTGATCAAACATCTTGTTCACCAGTCTTTGATATGTTGCTCCGGCATTTATGAGGCCAAACGGCATTCTTTTCCAACACAACAAGTTTTTGTTAGTGTAAAAAGCTGTGCTTTCTTGATCGTCAGGATGCATTGGGATTTGATGATACCCTGCAAAAGCATCCATGAATGTTAGCATTTCGTGACCCGCAGTGCTGTCCACCAATTGATCGATGTGCGGGAGAGGAAAGTTGTCCTTCGGGCATGCTGCATTCAGATCTGTAAAATCTATGCATAGCCTCCAGGTCCCATTTGGTTTCCTTACGAGTACTGGATTTGCTACCTATTGTGGACAGAGTGCCTGTCGAATGAGATCGTTGTCTAGCAACTTCTTAACTTCTTCATTCAAGGCTTGGTATTTGTCTGGGCCGTACTTCCTTCGTTTTTTATGGACGGGCTTTCTTGCTTGATTTATGTTCAGCTTGTGGCAAGCATGTTTCGGGTCTATCCCCACCATATATGCGTGAGACCAAGCAAAGACATCTAGATTCTTGGTGAGGAACTCTTTCATTCGGGATCTGTAAGGCTCTGGGAGCTCAGATCCTATGAATAATTCAAGATCTTCGTTGCGGGATTAACTTTGAACGCCTCCAGCTCTTCGACCGGAGTAGCTCGTCATTTTTGTCCCTTCCAACGGGGATCAAGTATGGGTTCCTCAGGGTTGGAATCATTTTCGATGTTCATGGGCTCTGCCCCCAGGCGGGGTTCTAGATCATCAGTTGGCTCCGTCCCATTGTTGTTCGTTTGTACTCGGCCCTCCAAGTCCCCCACTGAGGGTTGTTCGTCATCACCCCTTTGTTGTTCGTCAGATGGAGGTTCCTCGCGGGTGGTAACGAGTTGTTCGTCCAACACTTGCTCGTTCAAGTGTTGTTCGTCCGTATCGTTGTGGTCGTCCATGTCCATCATATTGTTCAGTATTGATGGTTTGTCGTCGGAATAACTTGTTGCTTCCATCATGGATATTTGTACAAATTTTGCTCGTAGTTGTTGAATGCATTCTCGTGCTCTCCGTTGGTCTCCTTTAATTGTGCCTGCTCCACTAGCTGTTGGAAATTTCAAGCAATAGTGGTAAGTGGAACATGCAGCTTTAAATTCATTGAGAAAAGGTCGGCCAAGAAACCCGTTATAGGTCGACTCCTGGTCTACAACCAAGAAATCTACCATTCTTGTTATATTTCTTTCGGGTTCATTAGCCGTTACAAGTTGTACTGCTAATGTTACAATTCCCAACGGTGTTGTCACGGCATTCCCGAAGCCTATGATTCTATGTGTTGTATTCCGAACATAACCCGAATAATCTCCCAGATTATCGAGGGTCTTCTTAAATAAGATGTTGGTGTAGGCTCCGGTGTCCACCAACAGTCTGTGGACTCTGGTCCCCATAATCTTTGCGCAGATTACGAGTGAATCATTGTGCGGAGTTAAGACGCCTTCAAGGTCTTTTTCGGTGAAAGTTAATTCTGCCGTTTGCATGATAGACGGCTTAACTCCCATTTCTTGTACTTGGCTAATCGCTCGTAGCTCCGCTTTCCTCTTTCGATTAGAGTCGGGTGGTTGTCCATCAAAACACCCTCCCGCGGGACCTGCGGGTTCCATCATGAAAAGATCTTCTAAAGGTTGAGCTGGAATACTGGGAACTGGTCGCCCGGGTCTGTTGTTTCTCTGAGGTTGACCATCCTCTTCGTCTTCTGAGTTGTTCTCCCGGGTTCTTTTCCCAGGTTGCCTTTTAACGAAATCGGAGAGCTTTCCCTCCTCATAAAATCGCCAGAGTTGCTTAAGCAAATCTCTACACTCACTCGTAAAATGCCCCACACTTTGATGGTAGGCACAATACTTGTTTGGGTTGAGTTTGCCAGTATCCTGACGGATTTTACGTGGTGGGGAAAGCAACTCTTTCTCCTTTACGCTTTCATACACAGTATCAACTGATACTGTCAATACTTGGTTCAATTTTTCCTTCAAATCCGATCCTTCGGTGAATGCTTTCATATTTTTTGGGACCCTGTAGCTTGTCCCGACGGGCTTTTTGTTATTCTCCTTAGGATCAGCTTTGTTCTCCCCCAAATTTGTTTGTAGGGCCTCGTGCATGGAAACGAAAATGCCAGCTTGGTTTCTAAACTCGGCATAAGTCTTTGGGAACTTTAGACGTACCTCCTTCCATAACTTTGACCTTTTTTTCAATCCGGCCATCACAGCGACGATTTTTGTATCTTCGCTCACCGATTCTCCTTCTAGCAAAACTTTATCGAATCTTTCCATAAACGCCCGGTCAGTTTCATCATCATTTTGCCTCAAATCTGACAGTCGGTGTTTTTGGGAAAGATACGACCCCGCCGTTGAAAAGTGAGAAAGAAATTCTCGACTTAGTTGGACGAACGAGTGGATTGATGCCGGCGGCATTGATGAAAACCACTTGTGAACCCGATCGCCCAATGTTAAAGGAAAATTCCGGCATTGGGTGGCATCGCTGGCTCCCACGGAGACCATGTAGTCCGTATACTTCGTTAAGTGGACCCGGGGGTCGGCGATGCCTTCATATTGAATGCTAGCTGGAAATTGAATCTTTTTCTGTATCGGGGCCTTCAAAATGTGAGCTGCCAAAGGTGAGGATGGCATGCTGGTCGTTCCCATCCCCCTCTGTTGGTCTAGTTGCCCCTGCATGTTCTCCACAGCCCTCCTTAGGCTTGATAATTCATCAAGAGGTGCCCCCTGACTTGGAGGCTGTTCGGCGAGCAAAGGCATTAACCTTTCTGCTCGTCGCAGTCCCTCGCTTGGAGTGGGCACTTCCTGGGCTTGCCTCCTAATGTTGTTCGCCGCATTTGGCCCTAGGCACCTAAAGGCTGACTGGGAGAGTCTTTCATGGACTGATGGGCGAGGCTGTTCAAAAGTTGCTCGCCCATCTTCTGCTCCCCGGTGAGCAGCTTCCCGTTGGGGTTGGCTAAGCCTGTCTTGGGCACTGGAACGTGTTGTTCCATGGCTAGACATAGTTGTTCGTCCGCGACCAGACTCAGCCTGTACTTCTCTTTGGTCGACCACCTTGGCCTTTCCCTTATTCCGTCTGACTTGGGCACTATCAACCTCTCGATGTTCGCCCCTAGTAGTCCTGGGTCTAACAACTTCTAGGGACTTGTCCCTTGGCCTTGCTTGTGTTGGCCTAACCTGCTCTTGTTGCCTCTGGAGGGCCTGGAGAGCAGCTATAGTTTTGGCCAACTCGTTGGGGTTGTTCGCCAAAGCCTCCATCTCAGGGGGGAGGTTATGTGTTATGGCTGTATGTTGCGACCTGTTCGCATGTCTCGGGTCACGGTCCTGGTGGTCGGCCGACGTGGCCCGGGTCTGAGATACTCTTTTTGACAAACGTGATCCTTGGGTCTCTTTAGATTGAGGCATTTCAATTTAAATTACTTCTTAATTTATAAATTGAAGAACACCAAGAACACCAAGAACACTTTTGTTTGTATCTTCAAATATTTCTTGAGATTTCCTATGAATCTTCAAGTTTTCAACTTGAAGTTCTTGAGTAATCACACTAAATCGAAGGTTCGACCCTCCTTCTAGCGCCAAATTATTGGTGAACGAATCTAATCGTAAGGATTTGTGGCTATTTTAATCCGTTTTTACGTCACCAATCAATAACGTGTGATTGATTACCACCGTAAATGGTAAATCGGGGTATGAATTTATCGAATTTGTAAATTCGGTAGTCGAAATTGGACTTATTTCGTGTATGTGTAAGTTTGGGTGTATTTGTGTGTGTTTTTGTCTGAAATTCGAAAATTATATAAATAAGCTGGAGAACAACTATTTATAGAGGCTAGCAAGCATGAGGTGCTACTGACTCTTGGTCTCCCTAGCTTGCATGTCTGACATATGTCCTTTGACCTTAGTTTGACCTTATCTAAGCTGAATCTTAGTTACAAAGTCTTCTTTTGGGCCTTATCTCGGACTCATTGTTGTTCGCCTAGGTCGGCTTGACTGATCTTGATGACCTTTCAACTGAAAGTTGTTCGCCTCTTGAGGTTGTACTTTGGAAGTTGTTCGCCTTATGGCTTTGTTCAGTTTGGCTTTGAGATCTTTGTCCTTTGTTCACTTGTACATACTTCTTTGGCTGTTTGTTATATCATAGTTTGACCAAGTTGTTCGTCATTGATGACTTCACAGTTGGCTCATTCTTGGTCTCGGGTCTAAATACCTGTTCGCCCATTAGTTGTTCGTCGGGGAGTTGTTCGTCACTTTATACACCTCTAAAATTGGTAGATGCACCCCAACTTGATTTTCTTTGTTGATCACCCTTGATTTGAGGTTGGCTCTTCATAATCCTTGATGTAGCTTTAATCCTTGTTCGCCATTTATTGACTTATGTTCGCCTATCAACAATACCTTCCCGCGGGAGCGTATTATCGTACCACTCCTTGGCTATTCCCGTCAATGAGAATAGGAACAGCCTAAGCCTCTTGGCATCTTCAGTCATGCCATTGTAATTGAATATGGAGGCTATCATGAGAAAGCTCCTCAAGTGTGTATGAGGATTCTCCTTCCCTATCACCCCCTTGAACTGATTCTCGGTAAGCAGCTTTAAAATCCCCGGGGATATCGAGAAGTTGTTCGCCTCTACAGGAGGCAAAGCCACTCCATCATAGTACCGTTGTGGCTGCGCTGCAAACCTCCCCCGAATAGCCATCTTGTAATCTACGTTCTGAGGAACGTGTTGAGGATTAGCAGCAGGTACTGGTACTTGCTGGGGTGGTGGTGGGTAAACAGGTGGTTGATTATAGACTGGGGGTGGAGTATACGGGTATGGTGGGTAAGGATAAGGTGGGTATGGGTAATGTTGGTATACTGGGTTGTTGAAAGGGTTATTTGAGTTTTGTGGGTAAGCAGGGTTTTGGTTCTGGTTTTGGGGTTGTGTTTGTGCAGAGTTGATTGTGTCTTGTGGGTTCGGGTGTGGGCTCTCAGTTCCCCCTATGGGTATCTGCTGATTACTGCTATTTCCATTGGCACCCTCTGCCCGTTCCACAAGAGCAGTATACTCTGCAGCTATTTTGTCTAACTCCCCAAGTTCATCAGAAATCTTGTCTTTGTTTCCCGCGGCAGTAGTCATTCTTCTCAAGAAGGCTCGGTTCCTTCTAGCTATTGTCTCAGGATCTGCAGGTAACCTCTCTTCGCTCGTATTGCCTTGTGAGCGTGTTTTCATAAACCTGAAACACTAGCAGAAGGATCAAAACGCAACTGCTGAATAAATAAAAATAAAAATAAAACAGAAAAGAAAGCACTCACTACTAACTACTAAGCTATCCACAAGTCCTATTCAAAAAGCATATAACGCCATCCCCGGCAACGGCGCCATTGACTTGAACCGAAAATACTAGCTTTCTACTAGTAGTTACCCCGCAAGAGAACGGGTTCACAGTAGTATGGGCAAGTATAGGGACCAAGTATTATCGAACCCAAGGGATGGTGTATATGTGAATAGATCCCTGAAGATCCACGCGTCGTAGTTAATATGAGTGTGTTGTTTTTGGATTTTTTGGAAGATTGATTAAAAGACTAAATTAAACTAAGTAAACTAAAATACTAAAGAAATCTAATTAACTAAGGGTTGTGTTCTGATGAGAGATGGTGATGCTTAGGATTGGAATCCCTACATATACTAACGGAGCAGGTACATAATCAGAATAACTGTGACACACAAGAAATAACCTAAGTCTAAAAATGTAAGGTGAAAGCTCAAGATTATAAACCCTAATACTTTACCCTAACACTCGACTTCACTAATCTACTAACAAGTTAATAGATTGTGCTCAATTAATGAGACCCTAATTTAACTAAGGTGGTGCGGTCGTCCTCCTTCGCTAAACCGGTAGATGAATTAACCTTTCCTAAACTCTCTCGTTAAGTCTACTCATTGTTAAAGAGTGATACGGTCGTCCTCTCTCTAACACCTTTCGAACGAAATTCAAGAGCGAAGTCTAGATTAATTTTAAGAATTCATTAACCAAGAGAATTAAAACCTAACGTCACAAGTTACTCTAATTACGTACCCACAACCTACTTCTACGAGTTCATCCTACCCTAAGCATACAAGGGTTTTAGCCGGACATGGCTTTAACAAACATAAAAGCAATAGAAGAAACAACGAACATAAACATAATGAATTGAACGAAGAAAATAAGAAACATGAACTAGGGTTTTTAAAAGAAAATAAATATGAGAACTGAAATTTAATTAACTCAAACGAAGTTTCAAAGTGTTTAAAGAAATCAAACTAACGAAAAGAAACTAATAAACGAAAAGAAACTAAGAATTCGTACGAAAAACCTCAACAAAATGTAAACGTAAACTTGCTTCTCTCCTTCCTCTCCAAAAAACTAAGTCTAAAAGTTATTTCTAAAGTTCCGGGATCCTTCAAAACGTGTTTGGAAGAGATATATATAGGCAACGGGCCGATTCGTGAACTCGTGGGCCGAAAAACGTAAGTTAGAGAAAAGGCCTTGGAAGCGCTCGAGCAGACCCGCTCGAGCGGGTCGCTCGAGCTGTTGTGGTCGAGCGGATCTGGAGCTCGAGCGGGGCGCTCGAGTGACGATGCTCGAATGGGTCTTCCTTCCTTCGCAACTAACACTTTTCTTCACCCGTACTAATACCAATCGTATTTCTTCGATATCTTCTCATCCGGGAGTCCGTTTGAGTCGATTCAAAGTCCTACGAACTCCTCTTTTCGCCCTCTATTCACCTATGTGTATCAAAGAGTCAAATTCATCAATGTATAGAAATAGTACTCATTTGGCTCTAAAAACTCAATAAATTCGACCAAAACTAGGGCGTTTCTAGCTTCGAATCATGACAATTTCACGCCTAATCAAAGTGATATTCCTCTTTTGTAAAGTTGCTCACCTACCAGAGTATATTTGGCGGCTTGCTTAATTAGCTTGGCAGCTTCAAAAGAGTTGTTTGGTTTTTCTCCACTTTTCAAGTATTTGATTATACTTGTTCTCCAGTCTTCTTCTTCACTGGTTTGATCATCAAGTTTGTTGACAATATAACTCGTTGTTGATGGGTCATTCATCTTTGTAATTATAATGTCTGTCAGCTCTGCAGGCCCTTCGCTTGTTGCTAGTCGGGCCAACGCATCTGCTTGAGTGTTGCTCGTCCATGGGATTTGTTCAATGAAGACTTGTTCTAACAAGGACATCAGGTAAGCAACAATTCGCTGATATTCGATCATGTGATCGTCTTTTGCCTCGTATTCACCTCAAACTTGGTTCACAATCAATTGTGAGTCGCCAAATATTTGCAGCCGTCTAACACCTACTGCAAGAGATAGGTGGAGACCAGCAATAAGAGCCTCGTATTCAGCTTCGTTGTTGGTTGCCATGAAACCAAATTTGATTGCCGAGGTGAATACTTGTCTGTCTGGACTAATTAGGACCACTCCTGCCCCCGAGGCCATGTTAGTTGAAGATCCGTCAACGTAAAGATGCCAGGGGTGATCAAGTTCTCTCGTCGGATCTGGTGGGAAGGTTAGTTCGACAATAAAGTCGGCTAACGCTTGCCCTTTGATCGCAGTTCGAGGAGCATAGGTTACCCTAAATTGGCTAATCTCTAGTGACCATTTTAGTAGACGACCAGCTGTGTCGAGGCGATGGAGAATTTGTCTGAGTGGAAAAGTTGTTAGTACTTCAACTTGATGATAAAAAAAGTATGGCCGTAACTTTCTCACACTCATGACTAGCGCGTATGCCAGCTTCTCGGTTGGGGAGTATTTGATCTCCGCCTCATGCAAAGCTTGACTGACGTAATAAATAGGTTGATGGAATTTGCCGTCTTCCCGTACTAGAACGGAGCTGATGGCCACTTCCGACGCTGCCAAGTATAAATATAACTTTTCTCCTAGGACTGGTTTTGATAGGATTTTTACATCTTCCAGGTAGTCTTTGAGTTGGTCGAACGCCTTTTGACAGTTGTTAGTCCATGTGAACTGTCCTTTCTTGATGGCCTCAAAGAATGGACGGCATTTGTCCCCTGATCTGGATATGAACCGGTTTAGTGCTGCTAGATATCCCGTGAGTCTTTGCACTTCTTTTTTTGAACGTGGTGGTTGCATATCCACTATGGCTTTAACTTTTGTTGGATTAGCCTCAATTCCCCGTTGACTAACAAGATGACCCAAGAATTTGCCTGAATGAACTCCAAAGCTGCTCTTCTTTGGATTCAGCTTCATGTTGTAGTGTCGAAGAATTTCGAACACTTGGGTCAAGTGTTGGAGATGGTCTTCCCTTCGGGGGCTTTTGACTACGATATCGTCCACATAGACTTCTACCGTATCACCAATTTGTTCGTCGAACATCTTGTTCACCAACCTTTGGTATGTTGCTCCGGCGTTGATGAGGCCGAAGGGCATTCTTTTCCAACACAACAAGTTTTTGTTTGTATAAAATGCTGTGTTCTCTTGATCGTCTGGATGCATTGGAATTTGATGGTACCCGGCAAAGGCATCCATGAATGTTAGCATTTCGTGACCTGCAGTGCTGTCCACCAGCTGGTCAATGTGGGGGAGTGGGAAATTGTCCTTCGGGCATGCAACATTCAGATCTGTAAAGTCTATGCATAGCCTCCAGGTCCCGTTTGGTTTCCTCACAAGGACTGGGTTTGCTACCCATTGTGGACAGAGTGCTTGTCGGATTAGGTCGTTGTCTAACAACTTTTTTACTTCTTCGTTCAAAGCTTGATACTTGTCTGGGCCATACTTTCTTCGTTTTTGATGGATTGGCCTTTTTGCTTGATTAACATTGAGCTTGTGACAAGCATGTTTTGGATCTATCCCCACCATGTCTGCATGAGACCAAGCAAAAACATCTAGATTTTTGCTGAGGAACTCTTTCATTCGGGATCTGTAAGGCTCAGGGAGCTCAGATCCTATGTATAATTCAAGATCTGGGTTTTCAGGATTAACTTTGAACGTCTCCAGCTCTTCAACTGGAGTTGCTCGTCGTTTTTGTCCTTTCCACCGAGGATCAAGTATTGGTCCCTCAGAGTTGAAATCATTTTCGATGTTCATCGGCTCTGCCCCCAGGCGGGGATCTAGATCATCTGTTGGCCCTGATTCGTTGTTGTTAGTCAACACCTGGTCCTCCAAGCCATTATATGAATGTTGCTCGTCACCACCTCTTTGTTGTTCGTCAGGATGATGTTCCTCCTGGGTGGTGAGGAGTTGTTCATCCAACACCTGCTCGTCATGATGTTGTTCGTCGGTATCCATGTGGTCTTCCTCTATGTCCATCATGTTCTCCAGTATTGATGGTTCATTAGTAGGACAGCTAGTTGTGGCTTCCATCATGGATACTGATACATGTTTGGTCTGCAACTGTAAGAGACATTCCCTGGCCTTTCTTTGATCTCCTTTGATAGTACCTGCTCCACTTACTGTTGGAAATTTCAAACAATAATGGTAAGTGGAACATGCAGCTTTGAATTCATTTAAAAAGGGTCGACCAAGAAACCCGTTATAAGTTGAATCCTGGTCTACAACCAAGAAGTCAACCATTCTCGTAATATTTTTCTCGGGTTCGTTGGCCGTTACAAGCTGTACTGCTAAAGTAACTATTCCCAATGGGTCCGTTACAGCATTTCCAAAGCCTATTATTCTGTGAGTCGTATCCCGAATATAGCCCGAATAATGTCCAAGATGATCGAGCGTCTTTTTGAATAGGATGTTGGTGTAGGCTCCGGTGTCCACCAACAATCTGTGGACTCGTGTTCCCATAATTTTTGTGCATATTACGAGCGAATCGTTGTGTGGAGTTAGGATTCCTTCCAAGTCATTTTCGGTAAAGGTCAGTTCCGCTGTCTGCATGATAGATGGTTTGACCCCCATTTCTTGGACTTGATCGATCGCTCGTAATTCAGCCTTTCTTTTTTTATTGGAGATTGGTGGTTGTCCATCAGAACATCCTCCTGCGGGACCTGCAGGTTCCATCATATACAAATCTTCCAATGGACGAGTAGGAATGGCAGGAACTGGTCGTGCCGGTTTATTGTTCTTCTGGGGTTGATCATCTTCGTCCTCAGAGTTGTTCTCCCGGACTCTCTTCCCGGGTTGTCTTTTGACAAAGTCGGAGAGCTTTTCGTCCTCGTAGAAACGCCATAGCTATCTAAGCAAATCTCTACATTCACTTGTAAAGTGCCCCACGCTTTGATGGTAGGCACAATATTTGTTAGGGTTGAGTTTGCCAGTGTCTTGGCGAATTTTCCGGGGAGGGGAGAGCAACTCCTTATCCTTTACATTTTCATAAACAGTATCGACTGACACTATTAGCACTTGATTTAACTTTTCTTTGAGTTATGTCCCTTCAGTGAATGCCTTCATGTTTTTAGGGACTCGATAGCTTGTTGCACCAGGTTTCTTGTTGTTCTCCTTGGGATCAGTTTTGCTCTTTCCCAAGTTTGATTGCAAAGCCTCATGCATGGAAACGAATATGCCGGCTTGATTCCTGAATTCGGCATAACTTCTTGGGCACTTCAGACGTACCTCTTTCCATAGCTTTGATCATTTCTTCAACCCGGCCATAACGGCAATGATTTTCGTGTCCTCACTGATGGGTTCACCTTCTAACAACACTTTGTCGAACCTTTCCATGAATGCCCGATCTGACTCGTCGTCATTTTGTTTTAGGTCCGACAATCGATGTTTCTGGGACAAGTATGATCCCACCGTGGAGAAATGGGAAAGGAATTCTCGACTCAGTTGAGTGAAAGAGTGGATAGATGCTGGTGGCATCGCCGAAAACCACTTGTGCACCCGATCCCCCAAAGTTAAGGGGAAATTTCGGTATTGGGTGGCGTCGCTGGCTCCCACTGAGACCATATAATCTGAGTACTTTGTAAGATGAACTCTGGGATCAGCAACACCGTCATACTGTATGCTTGCCGGAAACTGGACCTTCTTCTGAATCGGGGCTTTCAGAATGACAGGTGATAAAGGTGAGGATGGCAAACTGGTCGTCCCCACACCTCTTTGCTGGTCCAACTGTCCCTGCATGTTCTCCACTGCCCTTCTTAAACTTGATAGCTCATCCAAAGATGCCCCCTGACTTGGAGGTTGTTCGGCGAGCAAAGGTACCAACCTTTCTGCTCGTCGCAGTCCCTCACTTGGAGTGGGCAACTCCTGGAGCTGTTTTTTAGGGTTGCTCGCCGCATTTGGCCCTAGACGCCTGAAGGCAGATTGAGAGAGTCTCTCATGAATTGATGGACGTGGTTGCTCAAATGTTGCTCGCCCACGTTCAGCTTCCTGGCGAGCAACTTTTTCTTGCAATTGGGGTTGGCCAAGTCTGTCCTGGGCACTGGAACGGGTAGTTCCATGGCTTGACATAGTTGTTCGCCCACGAGCAGATTCAGCCTGGCCCTCTCTTGGTTCAACCATCTTTGCTTTGCCCTTATCCCGCCTGACTTGGGCACTGTTCACCTCGTGTTGTTCGCCCCTGGTTGATCTAGCCCTAACAACTTCCACAGGTCTGTCCTTAGGCCTCACTAGTGAAGGCCTATTCTGATCTTGCTGTCTCTGTAGAGCTTGGAGAGTAGCAATGGTTTTGGCTAATTCGTTAGGGTTGTTTGCCAGGGCCTCCATTTCTGGTGGAAGATTGTGGGTTATGGCTGTATGCTGCGACCTATTCGCATGTCTGGGATTACGGTCCCGGTGATCAGCCGACGAGGCTCGTGTTGGAGATGCTCTCCTTGACAAACGAGATGCTTGGGTTTTCTTGGATTGAGGCATTTCAATATAAATTGTTTCTTTAATTTCAATATTGAAGAACACCAAGAACACCTTTGCTTGTATCTTCAAATATTTCCTGAGGTTTTCTTTGAATCTTCAAGTTTTCAACTTGATGTTCTTGAGTAATCACACTAACCGGAGGTTCGAACCCTCCTTCTAGCGCCAAAATTGTTGGTGATCAATTTTTATTGGATGGATTAGTGACTGTTTAGGTTCGGTTTAATGATCATCAAGCAATTACGTGTGATTGGTTACCACCGTAAATGGTAAATCGAGGGTCGGGTTATGAACTTAAAAATATGAAAATCGAAATCGTGATAATTTCGTATGTGTGTACGTTTAGGTGTATTAGTGTGTGTTTTGGGAGTGTTTATGAATTTGAACTTGTATTTCTTAAGCTGGAGAACAACTATTTATAGAGACTAGCAAGCATGAGGTGTTCCTGACTCTTGGTCTCCCTAGCCTGCATGATTGCATGTGTCCTTTGACTCTAGTTTGACCTTATCTAAGCTAAATCTTAGTTACAAAGTCTTCTTTGGTCTTATCTCGGACTTCATTGTTGTTCGTCCATGTCGGTTTAAATCGATCCAGGATAGTTCTTTCATAGAAGTTGTTCACCGTTTGGGTGTATGGCTCAGAAGTTGTTCGCCTTTGTGTCTTGCACAGATTGGCTTTGGGATCTTGGTCCTTTGTTCGTCAGCATACACCTCTTAGGCTGATAACTATAACACTTTTACCAATGTTGTTCGTCATTATTGACTTGGTGGTGGGTCCATATTTGGTCTTCGGTTTTTAAACCTGTTCGCCAATATCTTGTTCGTCGGTATAGTTGTTCGTCACTTTATACACTCCTTGGATTAGTTTATGCACCCCGGCTTGATTTTCTTTATTGATTTGATTTGGAGTTGATTTCTCGTAATCCTTCTTATGGCTCTAATCCTTGTTCGCCCATCATTGATTTATGTTCGCCTGTCAACAATGTTTTGCGACCGAAAACCAGTTGCTAAATCAGTCGTCAATTTCCTTTTTTTTTGTAGTGAATGGATTCCATTTGCATTGATATTTATAAAACGCGGCATGTAAATTTGACATCTAACGTGGCGTGTGATTTTTTTTTTTTTTGTGGCGACTCCAATTATTACGTAAGCATAAGTCTCACCTAAATTTACACCATATATCGAATTGCAACATTAAATTAATTCGTATAATAATTTGCAAACTATAAAAATTCCTGTTGTAATTAATAAAGACTATAAAGATTGTGTTTTTTTTTTCAATCGGCTTCACTTGGTAGGGGTTACAAAATTAAGGGGCATAATAATATGGATACTAATTTAGTAGAAAAAGATGAGAAAAAGTTGATTGGTAGGATATAATAAAATAGGTAATAAAACAATATTATTTTAGGGTGTTGTTTGGTATGTATGACAAAAGGGTAAATAAGATAAAATATTGTCTTTTCATCCTTTAATAAAATTGTAAGGGGTGTTTGGAGATATAATTTTGTATTGATTCGGACACATAAAACTTGATATTGTACTGGGTAGGCATAATCCGCTAGAATAAAAAACGGATCCATACTAATTTAGTAAGGCCTACCAAGTAAACTATAAAAAGTATAAAAATTCATAATAAAGTCTTATATCTCCTACCAAGTGTTAACTCTTTCTATTATCAATTGAAATTATTGCATGCTTTATAGTTTCATGGGACGCAATTGCGATGAACTTTAAAATTTATGTTGTTATATATATATATATATAATTTTATGATACTCTCCCAATTTCAGGATTACTTACATATCTGCATTTTTTATCCTTCGTAAATAGAAATGTATTTATACACGAAATCGATCTGAAACCTCCTCAAAAACTATTTTGCAGATTGAACCCAATTGAATTCGTCAGAATCAATATTAGTAATAATTTAATATATAAGTGCAGTACTTATATCAACAAAACATCCTTTAACATTAATCACAGCTACCAATTTTTTTCATTCATAATGCACAATTTTTATTTTTTTTTTCACCTATACACAAGATTTTATACTTGTGAGTCATACTTTTTTTTTATTGTAGTGGAAGATACTACATATATACGCAAAGAATTACATATTTGAGTTTAACAATCAAGAATTAATCTAGGTGACACACGACATTAATATTGAGCAGAGTTACAAGAAATTACGTTTTTCCCAAAAACCATCTCCACAATCACCGTTTTATTTCTTCAGTAGTCTTCTTCGCATTGAACTTCTTGTCTTAAAAAATGCATCTATTTAATTATGTCTAAGCATTCGAACCACATATTCCTACATTGTCACTGCGATATCACTTTTTTTCCCCCTTCAGAGAAGGCCCGAAAACATAATAAGAAGGTGATCGATGATATGATTTTACTCGACAATAAACGGCTCAAGCTAAGAAAATCAACAACTCCAGATTCTTACTTTACCGAACAATTAATAAAGAAATTATTAGTTGTTTTCTCCAAGTGGCCACAAGCAATACATTTGGTTTCATATCTCGCTAGTAGAATTCTCCTCCTACCAAGGTTTGTTCTTGATGGAGCCGATCATGCACCAATCTCCATTTTATTGTTGCTATTTTGAGAGGGACTAACTAAAACACATACCTACCGCCTCTTGCCCAACTATCATTCACCCTTTCTGCGCTCAATAAGTCATAAGTTGACTTTTGTGGAATATTTTCCTCTCAAGATCAGTTTCCACGACCACTCATCATCTTCATTCTCTTTCAATCTGCAAAAACTCAATATGTTCATGAGATCATTAAAAGAAGTAAGTTCCCTATAAAAAAATCCCTCCACCAATTCCATTTCCACCTCCACCTCCACGTTTTCTCCTTCCAACTCCCCATCTACTTGATACTTTCCTTTTCATCTTGATTCAACTGGAAAAACCTAAAAAAACAACTCTTTAATGAATTAACATCCACCCACCCACCCACACCCCATGCCAAAAGTTAGTACCACACCCATCCCCTAGTTTTTTCTCCAAATTTTCCAAAAGCTATTTTCCTTCCGCTCTCGACCCGATTTACATCAATTCACCACTACGATCTAATTGCACCGAGAAAAGACCACCTTTCCACGCAAATTGCCATGAATAGAAGAAATAATCTTCACCAGTAAACTCTTACCTCCTACTAATTATCTCCACAAACATTTTTCCATTAACGCCCCCTCACCCAAATTGTGTACATCACCATTAATTTGTATGTGTCGCTTACGTGAAGAACCCAAATTTCAGATGACATAAGAAATTTCGTTGGTAAATTTTCAATATCTACGGTGTATTAAGTAGCATCTGAAAACAAAATGTGATCTTTGAACAACTATAAATCACAAGTTAGTGTACATTCAAATGCATATCATGCACATGAATTTTAAGTCCAATTTCAAATCAATTTTGATTTTGCAATGTCCAATTTATCAATAAACTTTGAAAAGTCAAAATTGATTTGAAATTTGACTTAAAATTCAAATGCACACTATATATTTAGATGTATACAACAATCACTCTTATTAAATTTGATCATGCGGCTAATTTTATGGTACATTATACTAAAAAAAATGTTTAGGTACCATAAGTAAAAATAATGTCTAAAAAATTATGAATAACTTAACTATGAAGCCCACAATTGCGTTCTGTGTTAAAGTAGGTCCCTCTTATCGTTTGGGCCTGTTCTATGAAGCCCACAATTAGAATGTCCCCCAACATCTAAAAGGGCCGACTATATACTCCTTCATACTTATTACAAGTCTCTACCCATTTACTTGATCCACATTATTTTAAATAATTATTAGATACATCCCATTAATATACTACTCCCTCCGTCCCACTTTAAGTGTCCCACTTTCCTTTTTTGGTTGTCCCACACTAAGTGTCTCATTCCATAAGACCATCTTTATCCGTTTAAGACGCCCAGGGCGTGGCGCTAGATGCCAAAAAAAAAGAGAAAAAAGAAAAGAAAAATTGGTAATTATCCCATGACCATGGTTATGGAACAACCAAGAACAACCAAAACTTAATGGTGTATTTTTGTATTCCAAAAAAATTTAAACATGCCACATGTCCAATTTTTATTCGTCAGTCATATTTTATATATATAATTTTTAATTTTCACTTATCTATTTGAAAAATAAAAAATAGAAAAATACCAAAATTCATAAAATTAAATTCTTTATAACTAGAGACCGATTTTAATATGTTTTGGATCACAATTTTATACACTCCCTTTTCGCTTCTCCTAATTTTTTTCTCTTCTAAATTGTGTTAATTATCCTCATGTTCTTTTCTAACATGGATCCAAATGATCCTAATTATCATCACTACTCCCAAAACCAGTCAAGTTCACAAAATTTTCAATCGTTTTTCTTACTGATAATTAAATATGTAATTTGCATTTTTTGCTTTGTTGTAATTTACGCATTTATTTGTAATTCGGTTTATTTATTTTCAGTTGTATTTTAATTTTTTTTGTAATTTTTTTAATTTTGTTATTGATTGTTGTAAAAAAAATTTAAGTTTATGGTAATTTTTTATTATAGTTATTAATTTTTTAATATTGTGTAAATATTATAAAAAATTAATAATAGATATAATGTAATACCCCGTCCCGTTTTATACCTTTTATATCCCTAGAACCCTTATTTTATTTTCTTATCTTTGTTTCTTTTAATTTTATTATTTTGAGTGCTATTTGTGTAATTTAAATATACATACCCTTTTACAAATTCCTAAATTCGTAGAAAGAATCGAATCTTTCAAACGAATAAAGGATTACGAGAAATTAAATATTCAAGTTTAATTAAGGATCTCGATCCGTATAAATTATTGAGAATAATTAAAATACTTTAAAATATTAATTGAGTCTTAAATCTGTATTATTTTCCAATTTTGAATTAAAGTTGTGAAACAAACAACCCCTAACTAAAATAAGAAATTTTAAAGAAATATTACTCTTCTTATTTCACATCCACATGTTTTTACCTCCCTTTAAAATTAATTAAAAAATTAAGAGATATTTTCCTATATATACCCCCTTCTCTCAGGCTACGGGGATTGTTCTTCCCCAAATTAGAAACAAGATCAAATCCCTTCCTCCCCTTCACGGTGAACGGCCGCCGGCTACCGCCTCTCGCTCGAACGCGGCGTCGCCGCCCCTTCACGGCGGCCATCGCAGCGCCTCGCCCACCTCCTCCGCCGCGTCCTCTCTCTCCCTCTCTCACAGCGACGCCTATCTGTCCCGCGGCCCAGCGACGACCGCCGCCTCTTTGAACAGCGCAGCACCGCCGCCCTGCGTCGCCCTCCCACGACGGCACGAAGCAGCCGCCATCCCCTTCGCACAGAGCCGCCGCTCTTCGCCCAGCGGCCAAAGTCGTCGCCTCCCTGTTCTCGACCTCAGCCGCGAACGCCGCCGTGGTCAATCCGAGCGCCACCGCCTCTGTCTCTCTCTTCCCCGCCGCTGAAGCCGATCGAGCCCCGCCTCCGATCGCTAGCCAAACGCCGCCATCCTCTTAATTTTGTGAGTCCCGTTTCATTCAACCTCTACTGTTCGTTCAATTACACAAGTCCTTTCGATTAATTCCAATTTCACTCGTAACCCCCTTTCGTTTAATTTTCCGTTCAATTTGACGTCGTTGAACCGGTTGCTGTTGCCGAATTTCTAGAAATTCCAACCGACGCCGTTAGGCTGCCCAATTCACTTTTCCAAATTCCCGAACGACGCCGTTAGGCTGCCCAATTCTTCGAACGAATTATCGATATCCCAATCGACGCCGTTAGGCCGCCCGTTTAACACCTCGAACCAGAATCGTAAGGTTTCTACCTCGTTTTTCTTCAATGGGTAGATTCTGGGTTATTTTGTTAATTTGTTAGAAGTTTGGAACTTGGAAATGAAAGAAAAACTTACTGTTAAGCTTGGTTTAATGTTTTAGTATCTTTAGTTAACTTATTTAGTATTATTGTTTTTGCCCTCTTGTATCATTCTTTGAAATAGGAAATTGAATATTATTTCTCTGTTTTCTTTTCTTCACAAACCATGAGATTGGACTTTGGATTAGTGTTTTGGTATTAGTGGTTGAAAGATGAAGTATTACTGTTTTGGAAGTTTAGTATCCTTTTGACTTAGTTGAATTTCTTTATGGAATTATGGGTTTTAGTTTAATTGAATGGTGATATTAGCATAGTCCATTAGTATCTTTGAATTAAAGGAATGGTATTGTTGTTGGATGATGATTTTCAATTGTTAACACATTTGTTTTGAATCCGTAGACAAATGGAAACTCGTATTCCCCTTGTGCGACTGTTAGAAAATTAGAAACGAAAAGACAAGTCGTTTATTATTCAAAATTTAGTAAACAAATGAAAAGGTGGAAAATAGTATAATTCTTTTGTTTTAGAAGTATTACAAATCAATTTTAGAAGTGTTACTAATATTAGAAAAGAAAAGTACTTTTTATAAACTTCTTAGAAAGTCTAAGTTTATTAATAAGATTAATAAAGGGTTTTTATTTATAAAATATGATTAATTATATTCAAGTTTTCTTTTAAAATGAGAAATAGAATTCTTAAGAAAGAAAAACCTTTTCTTTAATTTTATTATTATTTTTCTAAGTAATTTCTTATTTTTTTTCTAAGTAATTCCAAGGTTAATACTTATATTATTCCTTAAAGGGCCTTTGTTAAGGACACCACTGAATTCAGTAAATACACCTCCCTGTTACACCCCTGAATTCAGTGAATACACCCCCTGTCACACCCCTGAATTTAGTAAATACACCCCCTAATACACCTCCTCTTAAAAAGGGGTGTACTTATCAAAAGATTGTTTTTGTAGTAATCGAAATAGTCATACCACAAGTATACTAGTAAATACACTCCCTCAATACACTCACATTTTTAGAAGTGGTGTATTTACCAAAATAGGGTGTGACCCTTAAGCAAGTCCTTTTTGAGTTTATAAGACCACAACTTTCTCAATTCTCGTAACACAAACTCTCAAGTTTTCCTAAACGATTCAAAGGTCAACTTTTAATTAAATATTTTCCTACTAGGATTCGGTACTAGTTGGAACGCACACGAGGTTTCCGACCATCTATTTGTACATCACTCTCGGGACCCGGAGCTAACAGGTGGGTGATGATATGTTGATTGATCTGCTAATAATAGCGTCGTGCCGGTATTTTCTGAACTCGATTAAATCAAATCAAAAATATCTAATCCAACATAAATGTAACACCTATCTATATAATTGTTTGGATTATGTGATATAACTATATATGTTATGTATTAGCCTGTTGTTTTGTGAATCGATCAGCACTGCATGAGTAAACACCTGTTATGTGAGCATGAATCAGTTCTGTTGTAAATCAAGTATTTTTCTCAGTGAAGTTTGTTGTATCAGTTTTATGGAAAGTCAGTAAGTACGGAGTTGTGATGTGGGCATTTATTTCCGACCTCCGGGGACGCTGTCGTTGGACGCCCTCGGAATCAAGGTTGTTGATTATTTTCCGGTCTCCGGGGACGCTGTCGTTGGACGCCCTCGGAATCAAGACTGTTGATGGTTGGAGTTGAAAAGGATAACTTTGTGGAAGTGGTGCGTGACCATGTTTGATAATAGATCAGGTGCATGGTCACGGGGAATTATTTATATTGTTTTGAGAAGAGATTTATTATATGTGAAATTGAGTGTGGGCTTTGCCCCTTAACGTGAACCAACTTGTGATATTTCAATTATATGATGTGAAACCTGTTGTGCCCAACTGATTATTATGTAAACTTGTTATTTGTATGATATATGATGTTTATATTATTATGTCAACTGCTTAAATAAATTAATTATTTTATTAATGAGTATAACTTAATATATTTCGGATTTACCAATCCCATGACGTTGCAAATCACCCATACGTGAGAATTCAAATCTCACGCCCCATTTTCCTAACCCCTTGCAGATTATGATTTCGTGGAGCAAGGACAGTAATAGAGACGACACGGAGTTCCCCACTTAAATAAAATGTTACTGATAATACTATGTTTTATGTACACATATATGTGTATGAGATACTTATTAAATTTATTCTATTCATTTCTTCCGCTGCATAAAACTCATCATCTCTCATTTCCGTTATATTTCCTTCAAAAATTTTATAGTTCGGACTTTTGATCACAATAACACTTCGAATTCGATATAATTAATATATATTGGGTTCGGGGCGTTACATATAATTATTAAATTATAAAAGAAATAATTTATTAAATGTTGGTTGTGGTGGTTATGGATAAAGTATGAAAAAAGATGAGTATGGGTTGTGGTGGTTACCAAAAATGTCACTCATTCAATCCACTTTTCAACAATATTCATTACTTTATTAAATACTATTCATTACTTTTCAACACTATTCATTACTTTTCCACCATATATTAATAAACAAATACACTTTCTTAAACCATTCAACCAAAAGAAATGGGATACTTAGACCGGGACGGAGGGAGTACATTATACTTACTCCTAATTCTTCTCTTACTTTTATTATATGGGTAAATGGATCCAATTTTTCGTTGTTGTGAAAAGGGGTGGACTTGTTTTCTTGGTTAAATACTTGGGTTAACTGATGCAAATTACGTGGCCAGGATATGATACACATGGCAAATCATGTTCCAGCCTCCTTTTTTCCTTTTATAAACCAATTTTTCTTTTTGTTTTTTTTTTATGTTTTTTTTCTTTTACCATTTCTTTTACCTTTAATTTTTTTCTTTTTTAACTTCTCTTTTACCATTCGTTTCTTTCCCATTTACATTTGGACCAAATATTTTTAAAATTTACTTGGATCTAATTAACTGTATGCATTAATATTTATTCTATATTTTTTATATATTTTGTAGATTCAAAGAATTATTAGTTATACATAATCATACTTTTTAGGAGCATGTATATGGTGAAATTAGTTTATACATGAATTTATGAAGGGTGTTAGTTGTTTTCACTAAAAAGTATTAATTATTTACGCTAAAGGGTATGCGTTGTTTATACTGAAGAGTATTAGTTTATTTTCATTAAACAACGAATACTCTTTAGTGAAAATAACTAATACTCTTCAATGAAAACAACTAATACTCTTCAGCAAAAATAACTAATAACCGTCAATGGTTCGTGTATGAACCATTTTCACACAAATTTTAATTGTATGAAATGTGAATAATTTGACATATGAAAATGAAATATTATTTTTAGAAATAAAGGGCATTAGTCGTGATAAGTGAAGAGTATGATTCACATTACGAAAAGGTATTAGTCGTGATAACTGAAGGGTATAACTCACATTACAAAAGTGTATTAGACGTGATAACTGAGGGGTATGACCCACATTACAAAATGGTATTAGACGTGATAACTGAGGGGTATGACCCACATTACAAAATGGTATTAGTCGTGATAACTGAAGAGTATGACCCACATTACAAAAGAGTATTAGTCGTGATAACTGAAGAGTGTGGTATTTACTAAAGGGTATTAATCATGATATATGATTGAAGTGTATGACCTACATTACAAAAAGGTATTAGCCTTGATAACTGAAGAGTACGGCATATATTACTAAATGATATTAGTCAGGTTAAGTAAAAGGCATGACCAGCATTATAAATGATATTAGTCGTGTCGACTTAAGTGTATGACTTGTATTACTAAAGAGTATTAATCGGGATAACTGAAGGGTATGACCAACAAACAAAAGGTATTAGTCGTGATAACTGAAAAATATGAATTATATTACTAAAGGATATTAGTCGTGATAACTGAAGGGTATGATCATATTACTAGTGAATATTTAGCCGTGATTACTGAAGGGAATGACATACATTACTAAATCTGTTAGTCGAAATAACTGAATAGTGTTAGTCAACTGAAGGTTATGATCTATAATAAAATGTTATTGGTCGTGATAATTGAAGGGTGTGAAATATGCTACAAAGGGTATTAGTTATGATATTAAAGAATATGTCATATATTACTCAAATGTATTAGTTGTAATACTTAAATGATATCACATATATGAAACAAATATATCTTTTTTCTCCCCGAAAAGTATACAATATTTTTTTAATTAAATTTTATTTCTACATTTAAACAGTCAATTAATAAAGTGTTGTGTATAAGGGGGAAAAAGGGTAGTAAATCAAGCACCTAACAATTAAACTACATACATGTAGTATCAACAAATATATTTTTAGATAATAACACACTTCACGCCGCACTATGTGTAATCCATTTTCATAAATGGATCTAATTTCATGTATGGATAAGTTCCACTCTATACATATTCTTATCATATATGTTCAAAAAACAGATACACCCTCACGAACCCTTCCTCTACCGTTGTATTTACGCTTGTTGCAACATTCATTCTGGTGTCGATGGCCGGCGAGCCATCGACAACACCCCACAAAATCAAACCCTTCCCTTTTGTCTCTTTTATAATATATTTTAATGAATACAAAATTAATAATAATTAAATTTTAATACATATTCCATTCAGTTCGGTATGGTTTGATACGGTGTCATTCGGTTTTTTGGTACGGTTGTTTCGGTGTTGTTAATCGTTTTGGATTCACAAGAAAACTTGTTTCCGGGAATCGGAATATGAAAGCAATAAGAACGAAATTGAAAATCAACAAGAACACCAGTTTACGTGGTTCGGAGAAGAACTCCTACGTCCACGGGATCCGAGAGGATAGAGTATTCCACTAAGAAAAGAATTGGAAGTTACAAGTTACAATCACACAATCTCTCGTGTTTGCGCTCACAGATGAAGTTATCTCAAAAATTAATTATGTTCTCTTAGCTAAGAACCCCTTTTATAGATACAGAGATTGGAAACGAACCCTAGATTCGATTCAGTTGTAACAAACTCAATGCAAAAGTAGTTATCCAGCTGGCTAACGACTTCAATAACCGTCATAGTTGATTCAGTTAGAACCGCCTTCGAATTAGCTCCAATTTGGTGTATTTCGCGAATAACGGACTTCAGGATCAGATGACAAGACCTCATCTGGCTCTGGTCACTTACACCAGATGACCTCTGGTCCCAGACCTCCTCTGATAGACCTCCTCTGATGTCTCATCTATCAGACTCGTCTGACCAGACCTCACCTGATGGACCTCTTCTGATAGCTCTCTTGCCAGACTTCTCTGGTCAGGCTTCTCTGGTTAACCTCATCTGGTCTATCTCCTCTGGTACCCCAAATTTACCAATTCTCACGGCTAACACTTTCCCAATTTAGTCTCCTATTGAATTAAGCTCAGCAGACTACATACTTCACATATGACCCTTCACAATTCTCCACCTCAGATGAGAAATATCAATCCTCTCCTCCTTTCCTCCACACTCCAGCTTGGGCCTAAGGAACATCCCATACACTCATCTTTACCAATTCAACACAGAATTTGAATTTCGTCCCTGGTAAAGACTTTGTACACATATCTGCAGCATTGTCCTCTGTAGATATCTTCTGGATGAGAACCACTCCTTTGTCAATGATTTCCCTTACAAAATGCAACCTTACATCAATATGCTTTGACCTCTCATGGAATACTTGATGTTTAACCAGATGAACTGCACTCTGATTATCACAATGTATGACCACAACCCTTTGACTTATGTCAAAATCCTTGATTATGCCTTTCAACCACAAAGCCTCCTTAACAGCCTCAGACACTGCAACAAACTCTGCTTCTGTAGTAGACAATGTAACTCCACTCTACAGAACAGATCTCCAGCTTACAGCAGTATTGTACAGAGTAAAAATATACCCTGTTAAGGATCTTCTGGTATCCAGATTAGCAGCAAAATCAGAATCTACAAATCCTTCCAGTGGACTCTTCTGGTCAGTCATCCTCTCAAACATCAAACCCAGATCAGATGACCCCTTAAGGTATCTGAATATCCATTTCAAAGCTTCCCAATGTAATCTTCCAGGATTAGCCATGTATCTGCTTACCATACTCAATGAATAAGCTAAGTCTGGTTTGCTGCAGACCAGAGCATACATCAGGCTTCCAACCCCACTTGCATAAGGTACTTTCATCATAGTCTTCTTCTCTTCATCAGACTTTGGTTCCATTTCCTTAGATAATTTGAACTGTTGTCCCAGATGAGTTGACACAGCTCTACTCTCATGCATGTTAAACCTCTTCAGGACCTTCTCAATGTAACTCTTCTGGGATAAGAATAGTCTTCCAGCTTTTTTGTCCCTAAGAATATCCATTCCAAGAATCCTTTTAGCATTCCCCAAGTCCTTCATATCAAATCTAGCACTTAGCTTCCTTTTGATACTCTGAATCTTCAGAAGACTTTTGCTGGCAATAAGCATGTCATCCACATAAATCAGAAGATAGGCTATCACATCATTACCTTGTCTTTCCAGGTATACACAAGTATCATACTTGCTTCTTACAAAACCAATGGATAGCATAACTTCATTAAACTTCTTGTGCCACTGTCTTGGACTTTGCTTGAGGCCATACAATGATTTCTTGAGCAGGCACACCTTCCCTTCACTCACTGGTTCAACAAACCCTTCTGGCTGGTACATGTACAGATCCTCAATAAGATCACCATGCAGAAAAGCTGTCTTTACATCAAGTTGTTGTAGCTCCAGATCCTCTTGTACAACTCTACTGAGAAGTAGCCTGATTGAACAATGCTTACCAACAGGTGAGAAAACCTCATTGTAATCAATTCCTTCACTCTGAGTAAATCCTCTGGCAACTAACCTGGCTTTAAACCTCACCTGATCCTTCACACCAGATTCAAGCTTCCTTTTAAACAGCCATTTACAACTGATTAGCTTCTGCCTAGGTGGCTTATCAACAAGAATCCAAGTTTAATTCTTCTTAAGAGACTCCATCTCTTCTGTCATGGCTGTAATCCATGACTCCCTATCATTACACTCAAGGGCTCCCTTGTAGCTTTTAGGTTCTTGGTACTCTATGGCTTCTGCTGTAACAAGTGCATAGGAGACCAGATCCACACGGCCAAACCTTGCTGGAGGATGTATTTGTCTTCTGGATCTGTCTCTCGTCAGACTATAATTTCTCAAGTCTGCTTCTGGTACTTCTTCCTCCTCTTCTGCAGGTGCATTATCCTCATCTGATGACCCATTCTCTCTTGTTTCCTGCTCTGGTTCAGAACCAGATGCACTATCATGTTTATCATGATCAAGCTCCACCTCAACTTGAGTGATTGGCTCAGAAATAACACCATCCATCTCTTCAGCTAATGGCTCCCTATCACCTCCACCAGACTTGTAACCCATCTGTGATTCATTAAACACAACATCTCTGCTGGTAATACACTTCTGGTTCCCAGGCTCCAGACACCACAACTTATACCCCTTAACACCCTTTGGATACCCAATGAAGACACACTTTAAAGCTCTAGTTTCAAGTTTGTCTTGCCTCACATGAACATAAGCTAGGCACCCAAAAACTTTCAACTTTGAGTAATCTGATATCTTTCCATACCAGACCTCATCTGGGGTTTTAAACTCAATAGCAGATGATGGCACTTTATTAATGAGATAAACAGCTGTGTTAACAGCTTCCCCCCAATAACTCTTAGGTAAATGAGCATCATATAACATACATCTAACCCTTTCCAGAATAGTTCTATTCATTCTCTCTGCTAGACCATTCTGCTGGGGGTTTGAAGGAACATTTTTATGCCTAGTAATACCCTTCTCCCTACAAAATTGTTGAAACTCCTCTGATAGGAATTCAAGCCCATTATCAGTCCTTAAGTGCTTGATAGTCCTGCCTCTCTTATTCTCAAGTTCAATTAACCATTCTTTGAACTTAGAGAAGGCATCACTCTTCTGTTTAAGAATGTAAACCCAAACCTTTCTGGAATAATCATCAATAAGGGTAAGGAAATACCTGCCTCTACCATGAGTGGATACCCTTGCTGGTCCCCATACATCAGAATGTATGTAATCCATAACCTCCTTGGTGGTATGCTTCCCCTTCTGGTATGCTTGCTTCTTTGATTTTCCAAGAACACACCTCTCACAGAATTCCAGCTTACATATCCTATTCCCTGGGATTGCTCCCTTCTTGGATAGCTCCACCAGACCCTTCTCACCAACATGTGCCAATCTTTTGTGCCACAAGTTAACATCAGAAGACTCAATGGTAACATCAGCTGACCCTGTTACAGTTCTTCCAATCAAAGTATACAAACCATTCTTTATAGTCCCTTTCATAACAATCCTTCCAGATTTGGTTATTGACAGAATTCCCTTTTCTGTCTTGAATTCAAAGCCCTTAGAATTCAATGTACCAAGAGAAACAAGATTTCTCTTCAACTCAGGAACAAACCTGACATCAGATAAGATCATATCAACTCCATCAAACATCTTGATCTTGATAGAACCAGATCCTTGCACTCTACAGCTCTCATCATTACCCAAAAGAACAAGACCTCCATCAATCTTCTCAAGATCCAGAAACCAGTCTTCATGTGGACACATATGAAAAGTACACCCTGAGTCCAGGACCCACTCTTGACTTAGTCTCTCATGACTAACCATCAAGACCTCTGCACTATCATATCCTTCAACCTTCACAACAACTGCATCTCCATCTTGATCACCTTGATTGTCTTTCTTCCTCCTTTCAGGGCAATTCTTTCTCAGATGACCTTCCTTATGGCAAGAGAAACACTTCCTCTTCTAAAAAAAATCAGATTTCTTCCCACCTTTATTCCCTTTTCCACCATCCTTCTTCTTGGACTGAAACCCCTTCTTCTTCTTGGATTGAACATTCAATCCTTCACCAGGCTTCTTCCCATCAGTTTGGATCTGTAGAAACTTGGTTTTCAGGGCAGTTTGAACATCATCAAACATCACCTGATCCTGTCTTCCAAATAACAAGGCATCTTTGAAATTTTCCAGAGACTTAGGTAGAGCATTCAACAACATCAATGACTTGTCTTCATCATCAATTGTAACATCCAAACTCTCCAGATCATCCACCAACCTGTTGAACTCATCCAACTGATCACCAAGATTCTTATCTTCATTCATCTTGAAGACTTGAGGCTTCTGTTTCATGTATAACTTGTTCGTAACAGACTTGGTCTGGTATAACTGCTCCAGCTTATTCCAGATCCCAAGAACGGTTTCCTCCTTCGATACTTCCCTCAATGGCTTGTCCCCAAGACACAAGATAAGCGCATTGTGTGCCTTCCTCTTGTTCTCCTCCACCTTCGCCGGATTAGTTCCAGAAGCCACCTGAGCTGGTGGCAACAAGGCTTCGTACAAACCATTGTGTACCAGGAGAGCCTTCATCTTGATCTTCCATAAGCTGAAATCGTTCTTCCCCGTGAACTTCTCAATGTCGAACTTAGTTGCAGCCATGATTGCTTCACTTCCCACAGACGGCGCCACTTGTTAATCGTTTTGGATTCACAAGAAAACATATTTCCGGATCAATAAGAACGAAATTGAAAATCAACAAGAACACCAGTTTACGTGGTTCGGAGAAGAACTCCTACGTCCACGGGATCCGAGAGGATAGAGTATTCCACTAAGAAAAGAATTGGAAGTTACAAGTTACAATCACACAATCTCTCGTGTTTGCGCTCACAGATGAAGTTATCTCAAAAATTGATTCTGTTCTCTCAGCTAAGAACCCCTTTTATAGATACAGAGATTGGAAACGAACCCTAGATTCGATTCAGTTGTAACAAACTCAATGCAAAAGTAGTTATCCAGCTGGCTAACGACTTCAATAACCGCCATAGTTGATTCAGTTAGAACCGCCTTCGAATTAGCTCCAATTTGGTGTATTTCGCGAATAACGGACTTCAGGATCAGATGACAAGACCTCCTCTGGCTCTGGTCACTTACACCAGATGACCTCTGGTCCCAGACCTCCTCTGATAGACCTCCTCTGATGTCTCATCTATCAGACTCGTCTGACCAGACCCCACCTGATGGACCTCTTCTGATAGCTCTCTTGCCAGACTTCTCTGGTCAGGCTTCTCTGGTTAACCTCATCTGGTCCATCTCCTCTGGTACCCCAAATTTACCAATTCTCACGGCTAACACTTTCCCAACTTAGCCTCATATTGAATTAAGCTCAGCAGACTACATACTTCACATATGACCCTTCACAGGTGTCATTCGGTTTTTTGGTACAGTTGATTCGGTAATGTTCATATCCATACCAAAAAAACTTTCGGTTCGATTTCGATATAGTTAAAGTAAAAAAGTTAACGAATTTTTTGATTCGATTCTTTTTCGGTGCGAATTTTGGTACGAATTCAGTAATTTACAAACTCAGTGAACAACCCTAGTTATAATGGACATCCCTACATTTGTCAAGTTAATTTCTTTAATTCTTACTCCATAAATAGATGGTGGCCCATGACAAAATTTCCCATATTTGCTTTCTTGATTAATTTTTCTTTTAAAAAAATCATTTAATTACAATTTCTTATATGTGTTATCTTCCCATTATTTTCTTTCTTTCATAGTAAAAATCACAATATACACGGCAGTTTCGTGTGTAAAAGCGACCTCTAAGTAGGTTTGTGTGTTGATCTTAAACTTCTGCTAATTAAATAAAATAAATTTACATATTGAAACATGTGTTACAAAAGAAAACGGAACTTTGTTTTATGATTTTACTAGATGAGTGTCCCGCGTATTACGCGGGATTTTCGTGAAATTTTTATTATACATTATAATATGTTACATATACAATAACATTATAAATTTATTCACGGTAAAATAATATAATTATATTATATAATAAATATATTCAAAATATTATCAAATGTTAAACACAGTTAAGTCAATATAACAACCTATTAAATTCGATTTGAGATTAGAAATATTCAAATAATTAAAAAAAATTGGCGCACTGTGTTTTCAAGAAAATAAAAATATGTCAATTAAATATTAAAATTTTAAATTATTCTATTTTTAAATAAAAAAATTCAATCAATCATTTAATAAATAAAAAAATCAAAATTATTTAATATGTTTAATTCCATTTTAAATTTATTTTAACAAATTAGAATTTTCTAAATTGAAAACCCTTAAATATAGTGAGACCATAACAATAAGTTAATATTTATATTTCATATAAAGAGTTTTAAATTTAATTGATCAATTTAATTTACTATATTTTTATAGACTCAAGTTATATATAATAGATATTCCATCTTTATGCATGTTCATAGTTTAGTTTAACTGGTTAAAATCATAAATTGTACTCATGTGGTCCTAGGTTCGAATTCATGTATATGCATGTATTTTTTAATTAGACTCTTTATTATATAATGACACATAAGCATGATGAATTGACACATATGATTTTCACAAGCACGCCATGTAGGTTATAGATGGCACATAAGCATATGTCACGTAAGCAGAATCAGCCACAAGTCGACACGTAAGCAAACTCAACCATATAACGACACATAAGCAAGACCAACTCCCTATTAGTATAATAGAGGATTAGTAAAGTATATTGTATAACGACTAAATCTGGTAGTCCATAAGTAGTGCAAGCAATTACTAGGCAAAATTATAAATCTTAATCTTATAATTAATTAAATACATTGAGGGGACGTTTGGTTAGCAATTCTTCAATGGTAATGGGAATGAAAATTTATTTTCATCTATGCCCTCATAAGAAAATTGATATGTTAGGGGAAGAAGTGTTTCAATGATGATACCATTACTAGTGTCATGCCTCAATTTTGGAATAGAAGTTGACATCAAATGGTTGTTGGTGGAACAATTGGAGAGTGATTGAGGAAGATGATTGTAAGAAGAGAATAGGGTAATCAAAATGGAGTAGTGATTACCTTATTTAGGAGGAGAGGTAGTGATTTTGTTCTCATGAATCATATGCTAATTACACTAATTTTCAATCTCATTACCATTATCATTGAAGAGTTGTTAACCAAGCGCCCCCTGAATCTATATAAATAAAAATATATGAAGGCTACAAATCAAGAATTAGACTAATGAAATGAAAAACTAGCATAAGTAGAAAACTCTTTAACTTTGATTTAAAAGAACGGATAATTAAGTTTTTTTTTTTTTTTTTGCTTAATCCATGCTGACTCCTTTGACCTTCGGATAAGGATAATATATTATGTGGCAATGACACATAGTCCACAATTTAGGAAAATTGAAATTAATATAGGATTTCCCAACGTAGGCGTTGACTCTTGGAGTGCAATTCCCACTCTCTTTGTTTAAAAGACTGGCAATTAAATGCACCAAATCAATCGATTTTTTGGTGGTAGCCACAAATCTTATCCATTATTTCATCCAACAATCTTAAAAAGACACTTTTTCTTACTTAATAACTACACACAAGAAACGAGCATTTACTGATTCTGGTAGTCATTATTATCCCGTTCCCGATTATATTAATTGAACGTTATCCGAACTACATAATCCACTCACATTGTATACAGACAATTTCTAAACCAATAATAAGTGATGTTTTAGTTTCACATTTTTGTTCAGTTATGTTTTGACTTTTTTTTCACACTTTTTTCCAATTTTACGCCTTTACAATCTTAGAAAAAATGGATAAATTGAAACAAATTGTATAAAATATGGGGAAGAGTGATATTATGGAATGCTTAAACTCATGGAAATGTGGTGGGTGAAGACATTTAATCAAGGGTAAACATCTCCCTGTACATTACTTCTTAATTTAAAAAAAAAAAAAAAAAAAACCTAATTTTTTTCAATTATTTGTGAGTACTATCCATAACTATCCAATTCTTTAATGTCATTTTTAGCAGTTAAAGTTAATTAACTTTTTTAAAATTTAAATAATTTTATTCTTATCCATGAAAAATTATTAGAGATGAGTAATTTATTAGAGATGAGTAATAAAATTTATGTAATTTATTTTTTGAAATCTCTAAAAGGATGCACGGGTAAGAAAGCAAGTAAAATAACTAAATAGATAAATAATTAGAAACATAATTTAGAGTATAATTGCAACGAATAGACATTTATGAAGATTTTGACAACTGTGACAACATTGACTATTTTGACAATTGCAAAATCTATCAAAATTAAAGTCAACATTTACTCTATATAAAGATTGAGTAAGTCTGGTATGTCACATGTATATCTACCAAAATATAATAATTTGTGCAAAGCACCATACCATATCCATTTAATCAATTTTAGAAATGAATCTAATTTTAAAAAACAAACTCATATAATTATATGATTCCACATTAAATATTTTTTTGGGAAAAAAATATTAATAAAAAAGGGAAAAAATTTATCTTTTTTTTTATACACTTACTAAATTTATACGAATATACAATAATTATAAGACAAAAGTATTCCCTCCGCCCCAGTTTTGTTTTCCTATTTGACTGTGCGCGGAGTTTAATGCGAGAGTTGAATTTTAGTATTTAAATTAATAAAGTAGTATTGAGGATGATAATGGTGAATAAAGTAGTATTGTGAATGATGAATGGTGAACAAAGTATTATTTAAATGAATAAAATAGTTTTCATTTTAGAAATGAGAAAGCAAAATTGGGACGGATTTTTTTGGCAAATGGGAAAACAAAATTGGGACAGAGGAAGTACTTGGTAGGGGTATTGTTGGAAAAAAGAAGAAAAAATTAAATTGATTTGGTACGGTAACAAATAAAATGAAATAAAATTTAGAATAAAATGTAGATAGAGTATATAAGATCCTGACTGTGATAAAACCCCATCCAATATTTTTTTCTCCTCATTCCCAAGGTTCTCCATATAAATAGACACCAATTGCATATTTTCCTCTTATCAACTTCATATCTCCGCATTGTGACTGTTAAAAACCTCTCTTCTTTCGGATTTTCTTATTGGAATTGTCTCACAGAATTTGTCTCTACTTTTTTATTTAAGTTTCAGAAGAAATGGCGGGCGGCGGAATAAGCAGCGGCCCCGGAAACGGGAAAGAATATCCCGGCAAGCTAACGCCGTATGTCATTGTGACATGCGTCATAGCTGCCATGGGTGGCCTTATTTTTGGTTACGATATAGGAATTTCAGGTATCTATCTATTTATCTATTTTTAATTTAATCGAAAGTTTAGTTTGTGTATATATTGATTGAATTTTTATTTGGAAAATTTTATAGGGGGAGTAACGTCTATGGATTCATTCTTGGAGGAATTCTTTCCGTCGGTATATAGGAAGCAGAAAGAAGATAGTTCAACGAATCAATACTGTAAATTCGACAGCGAAATACTTACAATGTTTACGTCGTCGTTATACTTAGCCGCCCTGCTGTCGTCCGTCGTGGCATCGGCGGTCACCAGAAAATTCGGAAGGAAACTGTCAATGCTGTTCGGGGGATCGCTATTCTGCGCCGGGGCGCTGCTTAACGGTTTTGCGCAGGCTGTTTGGATGTTGATTGTAGGTCGCATTCTCCTCGGTTTCGGAATCGGCTTTGCCAATCAGGTATGTTAATAAATACCCTCTCTATTTTAAAATAAATGTTTTATTAGAAATTTTATATCAAATTATATATGAATCATAAAATTTTGACAATTATATTTCTATAAATCTCTAAAAAAATGAGTGAAACTAATTTATATATAAATCACTGAAGAGTATTAGTTGTTTTCATTGACGAGTATTAGTTGTATTTACAGAAAAGTATTACTGATTTGCATTACAGAGATTTAGTTGTTCAGTGAAAATGAATAAAAACTCTTCAATAAAAACAACTAATACTTTTTTGTGAAAACAACTAATACCCTTTAATAATCCATATATAAATTAATTTCACTCTATAAATACTCCTAAAAAATTTATTATATTATATTTAAATGTAATCCAATTTTTTTTATATCTTAATTTCGAATTCAGGTAAATTTAAAAAAAATGTAAAAAATTAGCTAAAACAACATTTATTTTGAAACAACACCAAATAAATCATCTATTTTTCTAATTAGTGTATTTATAGCACATTACGATGTCGTTTAATGCAGTCGGTGCCGCTTTACCTATCCGAGATGGCTCCGTTCAAGTACAGAGGCGCACTCAACATCGGGTTCCAACTATCCACCACAATGGGCATCCTGGCCGCCAATGTATTGAACTACGGATTCTCAAAGCTCAAAGGCGGGTTAGGATGGAGGTTGAGCTTGGGCGGGGCGGTGGTCCCGGGTCTGATCATCGCGATCGGGTCGTTGATCCTACCCGACACGCCCAGTTCCATGATCGAGCGTGGCAAGCACGACGAAGCCCGATCCAAACTGAAGAGAATCCGGGGCGTCCCGAATGTGGACGAAGAGTTTCACGATATGGTTGCGGCTAGTGAGGCCTCGCATAAAATTGAGCACCCCTGGAGGAACCTTCTCCAGAGGAAGTATAGGCCTCATCTTACTTTTGCCATCGCCATTCCTTTTTTCCAGCAGTTTACTGGCATCAACGTCATCATGTTTTACGCCCCGGTCTTGTTTAAGACTATCGGCTTTGGTGGGTCCGCTTCGTTGATGTCCGCTGTCATCATCGGCGTCATTAATGTTGTGGGAACTTGTGTTTCCATATACGGAGTTGATAAATGGGGAAGAAGGGCTCTTTTCATGGAAGGCGGCGTTCAAATGCTCATTTCTCAGGTATGGTAGTAGTTTTGAAAAAATTATTTTAAAGAAGAAATCAACAATACCCAAAGAATAATCAGTAATATTCCGAGAAGATATCAGTAATACCGCAATTGTAAAAAATCACATAAGTTTGTGTGTTTGTATGTTTTTTTTAAAAAATCAAAATTGAAGTTAAAATTCAATTTAAAATTCAATACACTAGAATTTGAGTTGTACGACGAGACTACAACCGATTTGCCACATTGCTTAAAATTACATAGTTTGTGTATTTTTTTAAAAAATTAAAATTGAAGTCAAAATTGAGCTTAAAATCCAATACCCTAGCATTTGCCTTAATTTTTTTAGTAAAAACAATTTTTAACTTGTTATATATTTTCAGGTATTGGTGGCGATATTAATTGGGGTGAAATTTGGGGTGACCGGAGCTACAACCGATTTGCCTCAATGGTACGCAATGCTGGTGGTGGTGTTTATATGCATATACGTGATAGGGTTTTCGTGGTCGTGGGGCCCACTAGGGTGGCTGGTGCCGAGTGAGATTTTCCCGTTGGAGATTCGATCGGCTGCGATGAGTCTAAACGTTGCGGTGAATATGATTTTTACCTTCATTGTGGCACAAGCATTCTTGGCTATGCTTTGCCGCTTGAAATTTGGACTCTTCTTGTTCTTTTCGTTTTTCATGTTGGTGATGACTGTTTTCGTATACTTTTTCTTCCCGGAGACGAAGAATGTTCCGATCGAGGATATGATGGTGGTGTGGAAGAAGCATTGGTACTGGTCTAGATTTATTAATGATGTGGGAAATGATCATGAATCAGTTGAAATGGGTAATTATGGTGACCGTAATTAAAGTTCCTGCTTGACTTGAGAATTGAATTCTTTGGGTTGACTACAAATATTTGTAATATTTACTTTTCTTGTTGATGATTTTATTGCTGCATTCTTTTGTAATTTTTTGCCTTTCTTCAATTCAAAATTTACAAGAGAAGGGAGAAAAGCATATTTATTTTAATGATGAATTTATTTTGTGTAACTCAGTGTTAGTGTGCATCTACCTAATTTGCGATTAACATTTTATAGTAAACTATAATTAATATTTTTATTAATGAAATAATTAATACAAACTAATACGCTCTCTATCCTTTTTTATTTGTCTCATTTTATACAAAATAATGTCCTCTTTTAATTGTCACTTTTATTATTACCAATGCACATAACTTAGCTAATTTTTTCAAAAATGCTCTTAATAAATAATAGAAATAATCAATATTTTGTAATAAATAGTAGAAGTAATCAATATTTTGTAATAAAGTAGAAGTATAATCAATATTTTATAATAGATAGGAGCAATCACTACAAAAAAAAAACGCGGATTAGCGACCGATTTTTTAGGTCGATCACTAATCCGCCCGGGTATGACCCGGTTGGATCATGGGATTTGTGACCGCCTTGGGTCGGTAACTAATTTTTTTTTAATAAAAATAATATTTTTAATTTAAAATTTGCGATTAGCGACTGATTTGGCGGTGGTCGCTAATCGTCAAACCCACGACCTCCGGATAGCTCGGAAGAGGTGTGAACCACTAGGACACATGTTATTGTTGTTTGTTTATTTGCATTTAATTGTATATAACCTCAAATTGACTCCCTTTTTTTTAAAATTCATCAAATTCAATCCTTTTTGTTTCTAATTCGTGTATATATATATATATTTACTAACTTTTTTTTATTAATTTTATAAATTTAATATTTTAGATTATTCTAAATTTTTAATTTATTCGTTTTTGTTATCTAATTGTATATAATTCCAAATTGACTCCCGTTTTTTTTAAATCATCAAATTAATTCTTTTTTGTTTCTAATTCGTTTATATATATATATATATATATATATATATATATATATATATATATTTACTAACTTTATTTTTATTTTGTAAATTTAATATTTTACACTAATATAAATTATTAACTTATTCGTTTTAATGCATATAATTGTATATAACCTCAAATTGACTCCCTTTTTTTTTTAAATTCATCAAATTAATTCTTTGTTGTTTCTAATTTATTTATATGTATATATATATATATATATATATATATATTCACTAATTTTTTTATTTAGTAAATTTAATATTTTAAACAACTATGAATTATTAAATTCATCAAATTAATTCCTTTATGTTTTTAATTCATTTATAATTTTTTTTACTAACTTTTTTATTTTATAAATTTAATATTTTACACTAATATAAATTATTAATTTATTCGTTTTTATGCATTTAATTGTATATAACTTCAAATTGAGTCCCTTTTTTTTAAAATTCATAAAATTAATTCTCTTTTGTTTCTAATTTATTTATACATACATACATACATATATATATATATATATTCACTAATTTTTATTATTTGTAAATTTAATATTTTAGAATACTATAAATTATTAATTTATTGATTTTTATGCATTTAATTGTATAGAACTCCAAATTGAGTCTTTTTTTTAATTCATCAAATTAATTCCCTTATGTTTCTAATTCATTTATATATATACATATATATATATATATATATATATATATATATACATATATATATATATATATATTTACTAACTTTTTATTTTATTTTATAAATTTAATATTTTGCACTAATATAAATTATTAATTTATTTATGTTTACGCATTTAATTGTATATAACTTTAAATTGAGTTCCTTTTCTTTAAAATAATCATAAAATTAATTCTTTTTTGTTTCCAATTTATATATATTCACTAATTTTTTTATTTTGTAAATTCAATATTTTAGACTACTATAAATTATTAATTTATTTGTTTTATGCATGTAATTTTATATAACTCCAAAATGAGTCCCGTTTTTTTTAAATTCATCAAATTAATCTGTTCAATATGTATCAATTTACGAAACAATTCATATTTTTTAATTTTTTTTCTGGATTTTTTTTTTTGGAATTTTTTTTTAATTTTTTGGTCATTTTGACCAATTTTAGGATTAGTGACCGCCAGAGGCGGTCGCTAATTTCCAAATATCACCCGTTTTAAAAAACGGGTTGAATTTTTCGATTTGCAAATGCCACCTAGCGGTCGCTAATTATAAAATTGAAATTAGAGACCGCCTTGGCGGTCGCTAATCGGGCGGTAAAAAATAATTGGACCTTTTGACTGATCTTTGGGTTTAGTGGCCGCCAAGGCGGTCTCTAATCGCATAAGATTAGCGACCGACCTTCCTAGGCGGTCGCTAATCAGTTGGTTTTGAGACCGATTATAGGCGGTCGCAAATATTTTTTTTTTAGACTACCTGTCAATTTCGGTCGCTAATCGGTCGCTAATATATGATTTTGAAACCGATTACTAGGCGGTCGCTAATATCGGTCGCTAATCCGCATTTTTTTTTGTAGTGAATAAATAATGGTGTAAATGTCTTTTGATACTCTTATACAAAATTGATTTGTGTAAATTGATAAAATGAGACAGATAATAAAGAATGAGGAAGTACCTTTTAAAAATACACAATGTTGAAATAACTCTGAAAGTTAATAATTAATCGTAAAATTATCAATTTAGCCGATAAATGATTATATAAATAATCACAAAATCATACATATATATTGTAATTGAGTGCGTAAAATAAAGGCGCGAGATTTATTCACCCAGTTCGTCGGGAACGACTACGTCTGGGGGCGAGCCAAGCCAGGAGTTTCACTAATATTCTTGTATATGAGTGTTTACAATTCTGAGTACAATGATATATTTATAAGAGTAAAACCCTAGTCTAAGATATGAAGCCCATTGGGTTATTGATCCATTAGTAATGTCCACATCAAATCTTCTAGATTTGGAATAATAAATCTTCGAGATTTACAACACTCCCCCTTGGACATTACGACATAACATGTCATAAAAACTCCACGTGCTAGGTATCGGCCAAATATTAAGTTAGGGAGGAATGTTGGAAGATCAAATCTTCTAGATCCATTTCGGGGTTACCGCTCCCCCTGAAGACAACAACACTTTGAGTATTTGCATCCCAATACCACAAACGTACTTTTCAAAAGTAGACGTAGGTAAGGATTTAGTGAACAGGTCTGCTAGATTGTCACTGGATTGCACCTTTTGAATGGTAATCACGTCACTCTTCTGGAGTTCGTATGGGTAGAAAAACTTAGGTGAAATATGTTTCGTCAGATTTCTCTTGACGTACCCATTACTCATTTGTGCGATGCAGGCGGCGTTGTCTTCAAATATAACGGTGGAAAGTGTATCACCTTTAGCGATATAACATGAGTCACCAATGTATTTTACCAAGGACCTTAACCAAACACATTCTCGTGCGGCTTCAAACAAAGCTATTATTTCTGAGTGGTTTGAAGACGTGGTAACCATGGTTTGTTTAACCGATCTTCATGAGATCGCGGTACCACCATAGAGAAAAACATAACCAGTTTGGGATATGGCGTTGTGGGGATCAGACAAATAGCCATCATCTGCACAACCTACTAAGGTTTTGTCTTGGTTCTTACGGTAAAACAGTCCAAGATCTTGAGACCCTTAGAGGTACCGTAGAACATACTTAACACCATTCCAATGTCTCCTTGTAGGAGAAGCGCTATATCTCGCAAGCAAATTGACAGCAAATGCAATGTCCGGCCGAGTGTAATTTGCGAGATAGAGCAATGCTCCAACAACGCTAAGATAAGGAACTTCTGGCCCCATAATTTCTTCTGAATCTTCTCTACATGGGTCCTTATCCACTTCGAGGGATCGTACAAACATAGGGGTGCTAAGTGTATGAGATTTATCCATATGAAATCTCTCAAATACCTTCTTCACGTAGGTCGACTGATGTATAAGAATTCCTTCTGGGAGATGCTCGATCTGCAGGCCGAGGCAGTACTTGGTTTTACCCAAGACTTTCATTTCGAATTCAGCTTTCAAGATTGAACTGGTTTCTTCAATCTCTTTGCATGTTCCGATTATGTTTAGGTCATCAACATAGAGGGATATGATGCAAAAACCACTTTGCGACTTCTTCGTGAATACACATGGGAAAGCTTTATCGAATGTATCTTCCTTCTTCTAGAGGAACTCACTAAGTCGGTTGTACCACATGAGGCCCGATTGCTTCAGGCCGTACAACGACTTCTGCAGTTTTATGCTATACAAACTGCGATTTTCACCATCCCTCATCTGAGGAATGTCAAATCCATCGGGGATTTTTATATAAATGTCGGCATCAAGTGATCCGTATAAGTATGCGGTTACTACGTCCATTAATCTCATTTGGAGATTCAATTTAACTGCCAAAGATATCAAGTAGCGGAACGTTATTGCGTCCATGACGGGAGAATAAGTTTGATCGAAATCAATACTGGGTCTCTGCGAAAACCCTTGAGCTACAAGCCTCACTTTATATCTCTCCATAGTATTGTTCTCATATCGTTTTCGTATAAAAACCCATTTATATCCTACAGGTATAGCACGCGCGGGTGTACGAATGATAGAGTCAAATACTTATCTTTTGTTAAGCGATGCGAGCTCTGCTTCAATTGCCTCTTTCCATTTTACCCAACTGGAGCGCTTCTGGCACTCAATGATTGTTTTGGGTTCTGGATCCGGATCGTTAATGGAAAGAGCAAATGTGGCTGCAAATGTGTCGTCGACGACAGTAATATTTATATTATATATTTCTCCCGTATCTATGAAATTCATAGAGACTTTAACGTTTTACGTCAACCAGACCTTCCTCATTTCCCAGTGTATCTGGGTCTGGTCGTTCTGCGGTCCTAGTGCATTGAATATTTTTTGCACGTGCTTCATCACTAGGACGATCGTCTTCTAGAGACTTTGAGTTATCTAGACGAATCTCTTCTAGAGATTTTACATTTCGACTGACCAGTTTTGCTAGCTTTTTATTTAGGTGTACTAGTATCTTTTGAGGGTCCTTTACGCTTCTGGCGTGTGGGGGCATGAGTACTTGTTTTGCTTGGGACCTCAACCCTTTGGGGAGCATTTACTGCAGGTATATGCGATTTAGTTACACCTTTATGGTCAGTGAACACGTCTGGCAGATTGTTTGCTAAATTTTGCAAGTTAATGATATTCTGAACTTCCAGTTCAGATTGACTAGTGCATGGATCTAGATACTGAAGATCACTTACGTTCCACATAAGCTCCCGGCATTCATTCAATTTTGAATTCGGATCTCCCCCTAATGCCGGGAAGTGATCTTCATCGAACGTGCAATCAGCGAACCGGGCCGTTAATTGATCCCCAGACAAAGGCTTAAGATATTTTACGATGGATGGAGAGTCAAATTTGACGTAAATACTGAGTTTTCTTTGTGGGCCCAAAGAGGTCCGCTTCGGTAATGTTATCGGAATATATAATGCACATCCGAAAATACGCAAATGGGAAATGTTAGGTTCTTTCACACGCACTAGCTGTAGGGGGAATGATCCTTATATGCAGTTGGACAGAGTTGTATCATGTGCGATGCATGTAGGACTGCATGCCCTCAGCATGAAGTGGGTAGTTTAGGGTTCATAAGCAATGGTCTCGCAATAAGTTTGATATGTTTCATTAGCATCTCAGCAAGACCATTTTGGGTATGGACGTAGGAGACCGAATACTCCACTTTAATTCACAGGGCCATACAGTAATCTGTAAAGGCCTTTGCGCTGAACTCAGCAGCATTATCCATACGAATCGATTTAATTGGATAATCCAGGAATTGAGCTCTAAGCTCGATAGTTTTCGTAATGAGCTCTGCAAGAGCTTGATTGTGGGTAGACAGCTAACAAGCATATGTCCACCTAGTGGAGGCATCAATAAGGACCATGAAATACCGAAATGGTCTTGATGTTGGGTGAATCGGTCCGTAAATATCTTCTTGAATTCGTTTAAGGAAAACCGGAGACTCTAGTCTAACCTTAGTGTGCGACGGATGCACTATTAACTTACCCTTAGAACATGCATCACAAATAAATTCATCAACAGAAAATATTCTATTATTCGAAATATTATGACTAATTGAATTAGATAGAATCCTACGTATCATAGATTGTCCTGGATGACTTAACTGCTGATGCCATAATTTAAAGAAGTTCGGGTCATGAAAATTTCATACTCATGGCTAGATGGAGATTAGACGGCCGGATGTAGGAATAGTACAATCCGGAGGGGAAGGGAGGAAGTTTTTTCTATAACTTGTTTACGGCTACCTCGAGTAATAGTCATCAAAAGGTATTCGTTATTGTTCTCAGTTTCAGTTTCAATGTGATAGCTATTATTTCTTATATCTTTAAAACTAAGCAGGATACTCTTAGATTGTGGAAACAATAAGTCATTATTGATTATGAGTTCGGTACCCACGGGGAGGACAATGGAAGCTCTTCCGGAGCCCACTATCAATATACTATCATTGCTATTGTAGTTATACTCCCCTTACGTTCTACCAAGTTATGAAAATACTTTCTATCTCTTAAGATTGTATGAATGGTGGCGCTATCTACCAAACAAAAATCACAATCTCAATCCATCATGCCAGAGGAAATAGCCCAAACCTAATAGCTGATATGTTTACAAGCCAGGTATAGCAATATCCAAGTAAATTTAATGGACAACGTTAAGGTAAACACATTGAAGCTAAAACATAATATCATCCATAAAATAAAGCATCCGAAAGAAAGGATCCAAAAACATAAATTATTTTATCCAAAAAATAAAGTACTAAAACAATCAAATACGCAAATCACTCATCATTTCCAAAGTCCTTGAGCTCGATGCCCAGAGGATCGACGTTGTCTTGGTCAAAATCTGCTTCAGGCAGGCTGGCATGGTGAGATTCGACTCTAGGGGCCTACCCCTTGTATTCCTTCTGCTGCTTTTGATAAGCCTCAACCAAGTGCTTGGGAGTGCGACACGTGCGAGACCAATGGTCTCTGCATCCGCATCTGTAGCAGGAATGCTCAACCTTATTTTGATTGCCAGATTTTTTAAGAGTGAAATTCGAGGTTCTGTGACCACCGGATGTACTACGACCTCGGCCTTTAGCCCAGGTCATCTTACTCTCTCTCCCCCTTCCACGTTTGCAACCAATTATATAATTGTCCCTATACTGCTGCTGGAGTATACGGTTGCTAGCGTGGAATATTGACTGATTGTTCTGCATCAACTGGGTTACAATACGTTGCAAAATAGAGTTGTACTCTGTTATAGACTTAAGGTCTTGGAAACAGAGTCTCAACCAATCGCATTGTACCGGAGGGAGGAGTATATCGTTTTGTTGTTGGAAATGGTCCTTCAGGGACTTCCACAACATTCCAGGGTCCCTTAATGAGGATCTGAAAAATGAATTCCTCACTCAGGTGGTTCATGAGAAAAATCAACGCTTTCGCCTTCTGGGCGTTAGTGGATTTCGAACCTTCGGCAATTGTTTCACTCAACTCATTTGAGGCTAGATGGATCTCGACATCTAGCGCCCATGTTAGGTAGTTATTACCATCGAGAGCAAGCTCATCGAATTCTTTCATGGTAATATAAGACATAATTCACTACAATTATTAAAGTGACATGGTAAGGGGTGTGACCAAATTAATTGACAACGGAGGAATAAGTATTTATTTGATTATTCTAGAGCACATAGGAGCAAGAATTGGGCGCCGTCTACCCAAAACAAAAATTACGGTCTGACAAGTACCGGGCGCCGCCTACCCGGGCATGATATGCGGACTATAAATAATAAACCATGTGCGGGAGTAATAATGCATGTAAGATAATTAAATCATAAAGACATGCACATGTACCAAATAATCATATAAGATATTTTCTTGAGAATTAATCCGTGAAAATAATTCCAAGGAAAATTTTGGGCTTAATAAACATGCAAATTTAACATTATAAAGATTTCATGTATATTAACGAAATTTAACGAAATATTTTCAGGATTTTAAATTAAAATTTAAATTAATTAGTATTTTTTTTGTGACGCCCAAAAACGAGCCCAAATGTGGGCTAGGGTTTCACAAAATTCTAGAGGCACGTCGCCCGTGTGACGATGAATACACGGAAGGTGTGCGAGGTGCACGCGGGAGACGGCGAGGGCCATCGCGCGAAAAAAAAAATTACGGCCAGTAGCGTCCTGCAGACGAGACAGCCGTGGGTAATCGCACTCCGTGGACGTGACTCCCACCCTTAATCGCGACCTGCAGGCGCGATTGGGGTTGATTTTTCCGTGACGGCCATAGGCGCATCGCGGTGTGCGCGAAGGCAGTGCTCGGCCTCGACGTTGTGCGCAGTGGCGCGCGGAGGGGGCGCCACCCTTCGCGTCTTGCGACGGTAGCCTATGGCGGAGCGGCGACAGCCTAAGGGCACGCACGGAGGCGCGCGTTGCTGCACACTCAACGGCCTTGAGCCGGAGCTTGCGCGGCGGCACGGCGGAGAGCGGCGGCTAGCGGTGGCGCTCACCCGTGGTCGGCCGCTGCTGGCGCACGACGGGCGGCGGTCGTTCACTCAAAATCCTTTTTTTTCTTTTTAATTCAATTCGAAAAATAATTTGATCCAATTATCGCAAATACGAAAATAAAATCGAAGCAATAATCATAGTGCATATAAAACATATAACGCATGGATCAAAGAATTCGATACGACAATTAATTCACATGATTTGTAGACAATTAATTTTAGGGTATACCGTTTAGTCTCGGACAGAGTCTCGTGCTGATAACGTGTTATAATTGAGTGCGTAAAATAAAGGCGTGAGATTTGTTCACCCCCCATTCATCTCTCTCTGTCTCTTTCACTTTCTCCCTTGCTTCCTTTGCCTTCTTCCACTTAGGAACTCTCTTACCCTTCTCAATGCTTTCCTCTTCAAGCTCTTTGCTCGTTTGAGTGCTTTCACCCTCAACCTTCTTCTCAACTCCTACCTCCCCACTCTCATCTCCATCTTTCTTATGTTCTTTCCCCTCTATCTCAACATCTCCTTGGGGCGTCTCAGAATCAGCAGGCATCTGGGGACCTTCATAATTGGTCCCACTTCTAAGCTGGATAGCCTTACAATGCTCTTTAGGATTACCCTCAGGCATTGAAGGGTATTTGCCAGGCTCTCTATTCAATGATTTTGCAATCTGGCTCATCTGGAACTCTATAGAAGTGAACCTTCGGTTGTTCTCTTGCTGAATTCGATTCAGCTCTACATCTCTCTTCTGGAGGTCTTGATCACGCTGATCAACTTTCTTATGCAGATCTTTCACATCGTACTCCAAAGATGATAAACGTTTTCTTCCTTCCTCCACCTTCTGAAGGATAGCTCTCAACATCTCCTCAGTTGAGGAACCGCCTTCTCCACCCGGAGGTTTAGAACCCGGATCAACACCTGGAGGAACTGTAATACCCACCTTTGGGTTAGCATATGAAAAATTATCGTTCTTCCTCCATTGATTTTGAGGCGGCTGTGGACCTGGAGGTACAAATGGTTGGCCATAAAAAGGTCTTCCTTGAAAATTTCCACCATGTGGATACCCATTCTGATTGTAATAAGAACCTCCCATATAATTTACTACTTCTTGCTGAATTGTGGGCTTGTCCTCTTGCTCATTCTCTGCTGCATTCCCTCCAACCATATTCTTCCCCAACTCAAGGTTGTTAATCTTTTCCATCATGGCCATCAACAGCCTTCTCGTTCCTTCACCTTCCTCAACCTGATGAACTCTCTGGAAATCTGCGTCCACATTCCAAGCCCCGGCATTCGTGACAATGTTGTCCACGATCTCTCTACACCTCACTATTCCTTGATTCAGGAATGATCCACTAGCACAGGCGTCTAGATGGTCTTGCCCAGCCTTGTTGGCACCACTATAGAAAAATGTTATGACATCTCCCTCATTGTACCCATGCTGCGGGCACTCTACCAACATGTTTGAGTATCTATCCCACGCTTGACGTAGGTCCTCTCCTTGCTTCTGGCGGAAGGAAGAGATCTCAATCCTTGCTTTGATCGTTCTGGATGGAGGGTAGAATCGCTCGAGGAACAGACGCTCGAGCTCGGCCCAAGTGGTAATACCTCCCCGTGGAAGCGTATTATCGTACCACTCTTTAGCTATTCCCGTCAATGAGAATAGGAATAATCTAAGCCTCTTGGCATCTTCAGACATGCCATTGTAATTGAAAGTGGAGGCTATCATTAGAAAACTCCTCAGGTAAGTATGAGGATTCTCCTTCCCGATCACCCCCTTGAACTGGTTCTCTGTAAGCAGCTTTAGAATTCCCGGGGAAATCGAAAAGTTATTTGCCTCTACTGGAGGTAATGCCACTCCATCATAGTACCGTTGTGGCTGCGCTGCAAACCTTTCTCGAATAGCCATATTCTGATCTGCTTTCTGAGGAATGTGCTGCGGATTAGCAGGTGGTACGGGTACTTGTTGGGGTGGTGGTGGTTGATAAGCTGGTGGTTGGTTGTAAACAGACGGTGGAGGATACGGGTATGGTGGATACGGATAAGGTGGGTATGGGTAAGGTGGATAAGGTAAGTTGTTTTGTGGTAAGTTAGGATATGGGTAAGCAGGGTTGTTCTGAGGATGTTGGACAAGGTTGTCAGCTGGATTGTTTACGTTTTGTGTACCCGGGTTTAGGCTCTGGCTATCTCCTAATGGATCTTGGTTCTGACTACCACTTCCTCCAATGCCGTCAACCCGGTCTACTGTCTGATTAAACTCATTAGCTGCATCATTCAACTCATTACTAAGGTCCATTGGTTCTTTCCCTCCTCCGGCAGTGTTCATTCTCCTCAAGAAAGCTCGGTTCCTTCTAGCTATCGTCTCAGGGTCCAACGGTATTCTCTCTTCGCTCGTATTTGTTGGAGTTATACGTGAAAGTATGCTTTTACTTTGTATAACTCGTGTATCAAACACTCGTTTTATGAGAATAATTCTTTTATCGCATTTGCCTTAGTTATGATTGAATTTTGAATTTCTATTGTAAATCGTTCAATATATAGTACATGTTACATTGTAGTTAATGTGGTGATACCCGATCACGGAAGACAACATTAACAGTTTACTTGTAACTAAATGTACATTTTCACGACCTAGGTGGAATTGAACAATCCGCCGTGAAAGGTCGATGTGTAAGGCTCAGATTGGTCTGTCTTGACTAAGAGATTGCACTAGCACATTTATTATGTGTTGAAGAGGTCCTACAGCGAGGATAAATTCTTCTGTTCTGAAAGGTGAAGAATTAGACCTCAGTGGTTGTTGATTTCTTAATCTCCGTCACTTAAATAGGACCGTGTGTGCTTAATAGTTACTGCTTTGATTCATGTTGGGTGAGAATCATTGCGACTTCAAACTTTGTGTCTTGGGAAGTAATATTAATCATACGACGGTTGCTAAGATTTAATACCGAGAAACGCGTGCGAGTACGGCTCGTGTGATTAGTCCCCTTGGTGGGCTCAGAAGTTTTATTGTACCAAATCTTGCAAGTGAAGAATTAGTTTCTTCGGTACGAATAATAATGTTGAGCTGTCTTTACTCCAAGGTGAAAGATGTTAATTAATTTAGAGCTATTCAGAAGCTTAATTAATTAATGGACTTGATAATCTTAAACGCGGGAAATAATAACCGGGAGCCCATATTATCGTAATATGGATTAAGATGGATAGTGCAATATTAATTTATTAGTGGTAATAATTAATATTAATGGATTGAATTATATTGGGGCTCAATATTGAAATTCAGAAGTCCATTAGGAGGTTCAATCTTAATTCTCCTTAAGGCCCCTCAAGTAGCCCATTAAGTAGCCCAATAATGATAAGGTGATTAAAATAAAAAGAAAATATTAATGCTGATTTTTCAAGTAATTTTCGAAAATAGGAGAATAAAAAAGAAATAAGATTTTGTTGATTTTCTTGGAAAGATATTATGGAAGATATGTATTCTAGGAATACAAGAATATCTCATATATTCAAGAAGATCCAAATCTTTGGATTTCTTGTTGAAATTTTTGAAACTTAACCCCTAAATATGTAGGGTGAGATTTTTGTAGAATATTTTATTTTGGAGAAAAGAATATATGAGATATATTCAAGATTTCTTAGAGTCTAAGAAAAGATTTCTCCAAGCCCATATTTCATATGATATTTTCGGCCCCTACATATTATAAATAGGGGATGATTATTTCATCCCCAAGTACATAATTTCATGTGTTGGAAAAATCAAGAAGCATAGATATTTTTCTTTTTCCTTAGTTTATTAAATTACTTGAAAGCATCTCTCACCGGTGATCAAGTGAGGTGAAAAGGGAAATACTTGAGAAGGCTTTGGGTTGATAGAGCGAGATTATAATTGTCTCGTATATCCAAAGGTCAATTCTACAAGAGGTACGTTAATCGCATATTTACTTGTTTATTCCGCCTAGTTAATATGTGAAATTAATTTAACATGCATGATGAAAATTAGTTGTTGGAATTATTATTTGAATTAATTAGGATTAATTCATGCTAGTAATAATTGTATTTAAATTCGTATTTAAATTTCATCCCGAATAGATTCCGGGCACCCCAATTTTCCCAACAACTGGTATCAGAGCCACGGTTTCGGGCTCTGAATTTTAAATTGGAATTTAAATTGTTAAACATTAAATTGAAGATGGATAATAGAATTGTTAGATCTTTTTTGCAGGTATCCAATTGTCATGGTTTTAATGTTGTTAATTTCATGCGTGTGAATTAATTGTTTTTTAATTCGATTCGTTCGAATTCATTTTTCTCGTGAGAAAATCCACGAGTAGATTAGTTGTTTTTATTTTGATTCGATCATTGTAATAGACTAGTCTAGATCTAGTATTTATTTTTTTTGTAAAAATAAATTGTAACCGGATCGTGACGAAGAACGAAGAATTAATAACGGCGTATCCGGACGATGCATACAAGTGTGGCGCGTGTATGAACGTAGAATCATGCAAGGGGTGAAGAAAACGAGGACGAACGGCAAAAAAAACGGCACACGGGGGTGCACGGCGCACGTCGTGCGCAACGCCTCGGGGCGCTCCGGGCGGCGCCTCGGCGCGCCTCCGTGCAGCGCCTCTGGTGTGCCCCGGGTGCGCCTCGGGGCTGCGCTTCGGCGCGCTTCGGGCAGTATTTCAGCGCTTTTTGGGCCGGGAAGCACGCGGACCCACTTCGTGGGCTGACGCGCGCTGTATCTCGGGCCGTGGAATTTTTTCGGTTCGTGTTTTTTTTCCGTGTGATTTTAAACGTCGTCCCGAACCCCAAACGATGCTGTTTTTGAAGAAGTGTTGTTGTTCGAGTGGGAGCACATCGAGACGAACGTCGGAAAGCAACAAGGACGATTTTTCGCATCAAGACGTGAAGAAATTAAACCGTGACAATTGGATTTGAGTGCTCCAATGTGTTTAATTTTGTTTTGATGGATGTTTTATTTCGTGCACCTATTATTATTTGTTAATATGTGTTTGCATGAATTTAATTGTCCAAGAAAAACCTTACTTTCGAAAATTACTAAGTATGTTTTTATAATCGCAATTTTATTCCGGATATTAAAATTGGATTATTTTGACCTCCATAATTTATTTATTTGTGAAGTTCTTTTGGAATACATTTCCCCCTCGGATCGGCCAAAAGAACGGATTTCACATGAATAAATTCCGAAAGGATGATTGTGGATTATTACTAGTGGCGGTATTGACCCTCACCACGAGTGGCTTGCTCAAAGCGAAATAATAATCCTGTATTTAATTATGGTTATTACTTAGGCATAGGGAATTGATATTAACTTACTCCCCTAGGAGTCCCTGTCAGTTTCTATGTGGTCAAAGTGGGAGCCAACTATTAATTTTGAATTAAGGATTTGTAACTTTTAAGTTTGTAATCCGCTTGAATGTGTTTAAATGTATAGACCACCCCTCGTGGCGCATTTAAATTATTTCGAGATGTTGGCTGATGCATGATTATATTGTTTTAAGGTTTCAATATAATTGATGTGATCAAAATTATGTGATAATTTTGTATTTTTCTAGATATTAATATGAATGTATGTTTTATTCTCAGTTCATCATGGCGCAACCTTTTAATCCACTGTATAGTATACTTAAAGATAATAAACTTGTTGGTGAGAACTATGTTGATTGGAAACGTAATATAAACATGGTCCTTCCTGCGCAAGAACACTATTGGATATTTAGCGTTGACGTACCCAAGAAACCTAATGATAAGTCAAGTAATGGGGAAAAGGCGATATTCGATGATTGGAAGCATTCCAATGAGCACATGAAGCACATCATCTTGACATTTATGTCTGAGGATTTGAAGCGCATTCATGAAGGCATTGAAGCGGCTGTTGATATCATGAATAGCCTTGAAGAGATGTTTCAATATCAGAACCCCATGGCGAATCTGTTCACCATTCGTGAGAAGCTCACGAAGGAAATGGTGAAGGGAACACCTGTAAGGGATCATGTTCTCAATTTTAGGCGTGAGTTTGAGAAACTCGAGTTTCTTGGTGCCGGACAAAGTGAAGAAAGTCAAATCGATTCCATACTCCTAAAGCTATCGAGTAGTTTTGATGGGTTCTTTTGGGAATACGTGTTATCTGAACACAAGTTCACTTTGGATACCCTGCTCAAAGCCCTGATAACGGTAGAGTCATACTTGGGGAGTAGGGACGAGGCTTTGGTGATCAAGAGCTTTTTCTCGAAATCTAGGCCAATGGAAGGTGAGATTGAGAAGGAGGTGGTTGATCGGAACCAAACCAGTAGACTCACTTTGGGAGGCAAGAAAAGAGCTTTCAAGCCGTACGGCGTGAAGATATCCGGTAAGAGTAAGTGCTTCAATTGCGGGGAAAGAGGACATTAGAGGTCTACCTGTTCTAAGCCTAAGAAGGCGGTAAAGAAAGGTAAGTCTCATGCTTTAGTCGTTGAAACATATGTTGCGGCGTATGCTGCCCACGTTTGGGTAGTGGATACTGGGGCAACTGATCATATTTGTTTCACTCTTCAGGGGTTCCAGCTAACCCGGTGACTTAGCAAGAATGAGATCACCATCACTTTGGGCAATGCTACGAGAGTGGCAGCCGAAGCAGTGGGAGTCGTGCACCTATCTTTTGAAGATAGAGTTTTAATTTTAAGAGATGTTTTATACGTTCCAAATTTTAGGAAGAATTTAATTTCGGTTTCTAAGTTGTTTTTTGATGGATATTCAGTTACTTTTAATAAAGTTGTTACTGTTTCTTTTAAGAATGATGTTATCTGTCATGGAACGTTGGTAAATAATCTCTATACGATTAAGTGTGCACACCACTCAAATAATGAATCTAATAACACGTCGATCATTTCGAGTAATAAAAGAAAGCGTTCTTCGAAGATGAACGAAACACTTCTATGGTATCTTAGACTAGGTCATATTAATCTAAAGCGGATAGAGAGATTGGTGAAAGACGGATCCTTGGAATCGCTCCAAGTCGAGCCGTTTCCAACTTGTGAATCCTGTTTAGAGGGTAAGATGACCAAGAGGGCATTTGGAGCCAAGGGGAATAGAGCCACGGAAGTGTTAGAACTCGTTCATACCGATATGTGTGGTCCAATGACGATCAAAGCGAGAATGGGGTATGAGTATTTCGTTACCTTCATTGACGATTACTCAAGATATGGGTACATTTACCTTATGCGGCATAAGTCTGAAACTTTTGAAAAGTTTAAAGAGTTTAAGGCCGAAGCCGAGAAACATAGGGAAAAGAGTATCAAGTTTCTACGATCAGATCGTGGAGGTGAATACCTCAGCGATGAATTCTTGAACTACCTATCGGACGAAGGGATCGTATCCCAGTTCACCGCATCGGGAACCCCTCAACAGAACGGTGTGGTGGAACGAAGGAATCAGACTCTTTTAGAGATGGTCAGATCCATGATGAGTTATTCGGATTTACCCAAGTCATTTTGGGGTAACGCCTTGGAAACGGCGGTTTATATTCTAAACTTGGTGCCATTCAAATCGGTTCCTAAAACCCCAATGGAATTGTGGACCGGGCGCAAGCCCAGTCTAAGACATTTGCGGATTTGGGGTTGTCCGGCATACGTGCTAGACAAGGAAGCCGGTAAGTTGGATCCACGTTCGGAATTAAGGCTGTTTATAGGATACCCTGCGGGAACGAAAGGGTGTATGTTCTATAATCCCAAGGATCAAAAGACCGTGATTAGTACACACTTTAAATTCTTGGAGGAAGACTATATGAACAATCGGAAACCTAAAAGTGAAATTACCTTAGAAGAATTGAGAGGTCAAACCTCGATACCAAGTATACAAGATGATGTACCACACGTCACATCTTCACAACCGGAACCCCGTCGTAGTGGGAGGGTTCCTAGGCAACCCGAGAGATTCATGGGGATAGGAGAATCTTCGGATTTGGTTCCCGGTGATGAATCAGACCCATGGACGTACGACGAGGCAATCCAAGACAAAGATGCGGAGTCATGGCAAACAGCAATGGAAGCCGAGATGGGTTCGATGGATCATAATCAAGTGTGGGAGTTGGTCGAGCCACCCAGTGGGGTAGAACCCATTGGATGCAAGTGAGTGTACAAGAGGAAAAGAGGACCGGACGGAAGGGTTGAAACCTTCAAAGCGAGGCTTGTGGCCAAAGGGTATACTCAGAAAGAAGGGATCGATTATGAGGAAACCTTTTCGCCTGTAGCTATGCTTAAGTCCATCTGTATTCTCTTGTCGATCGCTGCGCACCTAGATTACGAGATCTGGCAAATGGATGTCAAGACGGCTTTCCTTAATGGAAGTCTTGACGGGATAGATATCTATATGCAACAGCCCAAAGGTTTCATTGAAAAAGGCCAAGAGAATCTCGTATGCAAGCTCAAGAGATCCATTTACGGACTTAAGCAAGCATCGCGTACTTGGAACCAGTGTTTTGATCAAGTGATTAAGTCTTATGGGTTTGATCAAAACGAGTTCGAAAGTTGTGTGTATAAGAAGCGTGACAGAATTGCGGTGGTATTCTTAGTATTATACGTAGACGATATTCTGCTCATTGGAAACAATGTAAAGGTATTGTCAGACGTAAAGGTATGGCTGTCAAAACAATTTGATATGAAGGACTTAGGGGAAGCCAGTCACATCCTTGGGATCAAGATCACTCGCGATCGCAAGAAGAGGATGTTGGGCTTATCGCAAGCTTCATACATTGACACTATTTTGAAGCGTTTCAGCATGCAAGATTCCAAGAAAGGTTTTGTACCTTTTAGGCACGGAATCCATCTATCGAAAGAAATGAGCCCTAAGACGCAAGCGGAGATAGATGACATGAAAGGTGTTTCGTACGCTTCGGCCGTAGGAAGCCTTATGTATGCAATGTTGTGTACGAGACCGGATATCTGCTTTGCCGTGGGCATGGTGGCAAGATATCAAAGTAATCCCGGGAAAGACCATTGGACTGCCGTAAAGTGCATCTTGAGGTATCTGAAAAGAACTCGGGAGCGGATGCTGATTTACCAGTCAGATAGTCTAGTTCCCGTAGGATACACGGACTCGGATTTCCAATCAGACATAGACTCAAGAAAGTCAACCTCGGGTAGTGTGTTTTGCATGGGAGGAGGAGCCATTTCATGGAGAAGCGTAAAGCAGAAATGCATCACCGATTTGACCATGGAAGCCGAGTATGTAGCTGCTTGTGAAGCAGCGAAAGAGGTAGTTTGGCTCAAGAACTTCTTAGTGGACTTTGACGTTGTTCCGAATTTGCCCGACAAGATAACTGTCTTTTGTGACAATGTCGGAGCAGTTGCAAATTCAAAGGAACCGAGAGCCCACAAGGCCAGCAAACACATAGAAAGAAAATACCATCTTATACGAGAAATTGTTAAGAGAGGAGATATAGAGGTGGCAAAGGTAGCGTCGGGTGACAACCTAGCGGATCCATTCACAAAGGGTCTGCCTCAGAGTACATTCGAGAGACATGTGGATGGAATGGGAGTCAAGACTATTGCCAATCTGCTTTAAGTATAAGTGGGAGGAATTATTAGGTTAGTGTAGGTTGACATGAGATGTCACGGAGAGCTACTACACTAAGACATGCGTGATGTATACTAAAAGCAGACTTTAAGTATAAGTGGGAGATTGTTGGAGTTATACGTGAAAGTATGCTTTTACTTTGTATAACTCGTGTATCAAACACTCGTTTTATGAGAATAATTCTTTTATCGCATTTGCTTTAGTTATGATTGAATGTTGAATTTCTATTGCAAACCGTTCAATATATAGTACATGTTACATTGTAGTTAATGTGGTGATACCCGATCACGGAAGACAACATTAACAGTTTACTTGTAACTAAACGTACATTTTCACGACCTAGGTGGAATTGAACAATCCGCCGTGAAAGGTCGATGTGTAAGGCTCAGATTGGTCTGTCTTGACTAAGAGATTGCACTAGCACATTTAGTATGTGTTGAAGAGGTCCTACAACGAGAATAAATTCTTCTGTTCTGAAAGGTGAAGAATTAGACCTCAGTGGTTGTTGATTTCTTAATCTCCGTCACTTAAATAGGACCGTGTGTGCTTAATAGTTACTGCTTTGATTCATGTTGGGTGAGAATCATTGCGACTTCGAACTTTGTGTCTTGGGCAGTAATATTAATCATACGACGGTTGCTAAGATTTAATACCGAGAAACGCGTGCGAGTACGGCTCGTGTGATTAGTCCCCTTGGTGGGCTCAGAAGTTTTATTGTACCAAATCTTGCAAGTGAAGAATTAGTTTCTTCGGTACGAATAATAATGTTGAGCTGTCTTTACTCCAAGGTGAAAGATGTTAATTAATTTAGAGCTATTCAGAAGCTTAATTAATTAATGGACTTGATAATCTTAAACGCGGGAAATAATAACCGGGAGCCCATATTATCGTAATATGGATTAAGATGGATAGTGCAATATTAATTTATTAGTGGTAATAATTAATATTAATGGATTGAATTATATTGGGGCTCAATATTGAAATTCAGAAGTCCATTAGGAGGTTCAATCTTAATTCTCCTTAAGGCCCCTCAAGTAGCCCATTAAGTAGCCCAATAATGATAAGGTGATTAAAATAAAAAGAAAATATTAATGCTGATTTTTCAAGTAATTTTCGAAAATAGGAGAATAAAAAAGAAATAAGATTTTGTTGATTTTCTTAGAAAGATATTATGGAAGATATGTATTCTAGGAATACAAGAATATCTCATATATTCAAGAAGATCCAAATCTTTGGATTTCTTGTTGAAATTTTCGAAACTTAACCCCTAAATATGTAGGGTGAGATTTTTGTAGAATATTTTATTTTGGAGAAAAGAATATATGAGATATATTCAAGATTTCTTAGAGTCTAAGAAAAGATTTCTCCAAGCCCATATTTCATATGATATTTTCGGCCCCTACATATTATAAATAGGGGATGATTATTTCATCCCCAAGTACATAATTTCATGTGTTGGAAAAATCAAGAAGCATAGATATTTTTCTTTTTCCTTAGTTTATTAAATTACTTGAAAGCATCTCCCACCGGTCATCAAGTGAGGTGAAAAGGGAAATACTTGAGAAGGCTTTGGGTTGATAGAGCGAGATTATAATTGTCCCGTATATCTAAAGGCCAATTCTACAAGAGGTACGTTAATCGCATATTTACTTGTTTATTCCGCCTAGTTAATATGTGAAATTAATTTAACATGCATGATGAAAATTAGTTGTTGGAATTATTATTTGAATTAATTAGGATTAATTCATGCTAGTAATAATTGTATTTAAATTCGTATTTAAATTTCATCCCGAATAGATTCCGGGCACCCCAATTTTCCCAACAGTATTGCCTTGTGAGCGTGTTTTCATATACCTGACACACTAGTAGAAGGATCAAAACGCAACTGCCGAATGAATAAAAATAAAAATAAAATAGAAAATAAAGCACTCACTACTAACTACTAAGCTATCTACAAGTCCTATTCAAAAGACATACAACGCCATCCCCGGCAAAGGCGCCATTGACTTGGATCGAAAATACTAGCTTTCTACTAGTAGCTTCCCCGCAAGAGTACGGGTTCACTGTAGTATGGGCAAGTATAGGGACCAAGTAGTATCGAACCCAAGGGAATGTATGTATGCGAAATAGATCCCTGAAGGTCTACGCATCGTAGTTAATATGAGTGAAATGTTTTTGGATTTTTAGAAAGATTAAAATAAACTAAACTAATTAAACTAAAATACTAAAGAGGACGAATAAGGTTTGTATGCAAGTATGTGATGGTGATGCTCAGGATAGAAATCCCTACGTATACTAACGGAGCAGGTACATAATCAAAATAACCGTGACGCGCAAGAAATAACCTAAGTAAAAGAATGCAAGATGAAAGCTCAAGATTTTAAACCCTAATACTTTATCCTAACAATCGACTTCACTAATCCACTAACAAGTTAATTGATCGTGCTTAATTAAGGAGGCCCTCATTTAACTAATGGTGATGCGGCCGTCCTCCATAGCTAAACCGGCAAATTAATCAACTCTTTCTAAACCCTCTAGTTAAGTCTACTAGTTGTTAAAGAGTGATGCGGTCGTCCTCTCCCTAACACGTTCGTACGAAATTCAAAGACAAAGTTAAGATTGATTTTAAGAATTCATTAATTAAGAGAATTAAAACCTAACGTCACGAATTACCCTAATTACGTACCCACAACCTCTTCTACGAGTTCATCCTACCCCAAGCATGCAAGGGTTCTAGCCTAACATGGTGGTTTGAATAATCAAAGCAATCACAAGAACAATAAACATATGCATAATTGAATTAACTAATAAAATCAAGAACATAAACGAAAGAACAAATTAAAGTCTCCAAAGAAATCTATATAAATCTGAAAAACTAGGTTTAATCGTCTCAAAGAGTAAAGAAAGAAAGAATTAATCTAATACATTCAAAAGAAATACTAAAACTAAGAATTCGTAAATTAAAACCTCGATTACAACGTATAAAATTCTTCAAAACTCCTTCCCAAGCTTTCTCTTTCGAAAAACGAGTGTAAATATGTGTAGATATGTCTTCTTATGTGAAAATATGCTTGGAATGGGTATATATAGGCTTTGGGATGAATTTGGGCGATTTTGGGCCAAAAACATGCAAAAACGCTCGAGTGCTGGTGCAGCTCGAGCGCTAGCGCTCGAGCTATGGTGGTCGAGTGGTTCTTCCGGTCGAGCGGTGGCGCTCGACCGCTGGCTGTACACATGTTCGTAAAACCTTCATAACTTCTCAACCGGGAGTCCGTTCTGGCCGATTCAAAGTCCTATGAACTCCTATTTTCGCCCTCTATCCATATATGAGCATCAAAGAGACAAATTCATTAGTTTATGAAAATGATACTCAAATGACTCTAAATACTCATATAAATCAATCAAAATAAGGGCATTTCGAGTGACGAATCATGACAATTTCACGCCTAATCATACGCCTGAGGTACTTCATAACATTCTTGACAACAATCCGGTGAGGCTCACCTGGATTCCGCTGGTATGTACCAGTGATGTTGACAGCGTAGGCCACATCTGGCCTCGTGCAAGTCATGGCGTACATGATGGAGCTCAATTGCAGATGCATATGGAACGTCTTTCATGTGCTTGACATAAGCTTCGCTAAAAGGACCATCCTTCTTCGACAACTTTATCCCATAATTTTCCGGTAGAGATCCTCTCTTAGAGTTCTCTATTACAAAACGCTTCAACACCTTATCTACGTAGGTGGATTGTGACAACCCAACCATCTTCTTGGATCTATCCCTATGGACTTGATCCCTAAGATGTAGCATGCTTCACCAAGATTCTTCATCATGAAGGACTTTGATAACCAATCTTTCACGGATTGCATTAGCGGGATGCTATTTCCTATAATCAATATGTCATCGACATATACGACTACAAAGACAATACTCTTCCCACTGCGTTTACGATAATCGCAAGGATCTTCCAAATTTCAGATGAAGTCAAAAGATTTGACAGCTTCATCAAATTGGATATTCCAACTCCTAGAAGCTTGCTTCAATCCATAGATGGATCGTTTAAACTTGCACACAAGATTAGATTTTGGTTTAGATATAAAACCCTCCGGTTGAGTCACAAACACTTCCTTATCAATGTTACCATTGAGGAAAGCTGTTTTGACGTCCATCTACCAAAACTCATAATTGTGGAGTGCTGCTATCGCAAGTAAAATTCGAATGGACTTGATCTTAGCAACTGACGAGAAAGTCTTATCATAGTCAACACCTCGTGTTGACTATAACCTTTCGCCACCAACCTATCTTTATAGGTTTGTACTTTGTCATTTGTATCAGTCTTACGCTTGAAGACTCGCTTGCAACCTATGGGTCTAACCCCTTTCTGGCAACTCAATTAAGTCCTAGACTTAATTGGTGTACATCGAGTCCATCTCGGATTTCATGGCTTCATGCCACTTCTCTGAGTCAACATCTAATGTTGCTTCAGTATAAGTTCTAGGTTCTTCTTTATCCGGGATCTCCACGTCATCATGTTCCTCCACGAGGAACCTATAATACCTAGTGGGTGGATTACGAATCCTAGTCGACTTATGGAGTTGTGGTTGTGCAGGCTATACATTCTGATTGTGAAAATTTTGTGGTGCAACGACTTCATCGTTGACCGGAGAGTCCTCAAGAGCGACATTTTCAAATGCCTCTTGGGCGGGAGTTTGAATTATGTTATTCTCATTCAGCCCACTTGGAGGTTGTTGCGAAAGTAATGCATTTCCAATTACGCTCCCACTGGCTGAAAGAGGATCACCTAGTGATTAACTTCCACCGTGAGAGTCGTTGAATGCTCCCACTGATTCTTTGTCATGTTGCTTTGACAAAACATCAGTCTCTATGTTGATTTGTGGTTCTTGAATCTCTTCAAGTTCTATCTTCTTACGACTTTGTTCCTTATAGACGTACTCGTCTTCTAGGAACTTAGCTTGCCTAGAAACAATCATTGTTTGTTTCTCCGGTAGATAGAAGTGATATCCTCTTGTCTCCTTAGGATATCCCACAAAATAACCATTTTCACCTTCGGAATCCAACTTATCAGTTAGCATTTTCTTCACAACTGCGGGGCAACCCCATGTTCTAATGTGTAGAAAAATGGCATCTTGTCGTGCCATAGCTCGTATGGAGTCTGCTCAACTGATTTGGACGGAATCCTATTCAGAATGTAGATTGAGGTTTGTAATGCGTATCCCCATAAGAATGTTGGAAGAGAGAAAAACTCATCATGGACCTTACCATGTTTAACAAGGTTCGGTTTCTCCTTTCGGACACACCATCCATCTGAGGTGTTCCAGGAGGAGTCCATTGTTACTGGTTCCCATGAAGCTTTAAGTAATCCATGAATTCATGGCTAAGGTACTCACCTCTTCGATCCAATCGAAGAGTCTTGATACTCTTACCAAGCTGTTTATCTACTTTGTATATTAAGAACATCATGTCCATAACTCAACAAATGCCTAACAATTTGAACTATTAGTGAACATGTTTATCTTAACAACAACCATACTTGTTCTAGCAGCTAAAACACCTTGTGTTTTCTTCTCGGTTGCTAGAACCTTATAGGCATACTTCCAATACCCCTTTCAATTGCAGTGGGGCACATATCTTTATCAACCCGCTCTTACTTTTGAACTCCACCTTTTGCCTTCAGGAAGTTGGGCTTGAAGCCCTCTTAGCCTTACTTCTTCGCTTCTTCTCGCCTTTCGGGTCAGAAGAAATAGAAGCACTCACCATGAGCACGGGCTTTTCCTTAGCAGCGGAAGACTCAAAATCTTAAGCATGTTATGAGGCTCCGGCATTGTCGCTTCCGTCTTTTTCATATTAAATTTACTCCGAAATTAGAATATGAATCAGGGAGCGACTTGAAGATAACACATGAGGTGAAATCTTCCCTCCTTTAGCTAATTGACATCTGAACAGATCTCTCATCACTTCATAAATCTCAAACGAGATTTAGAATCAAAGAGATCCTTTAGACGCTTAAGCATCTCGAAGGGATCCATTTTCTCATGTTGCCTTTTGCAATTCGGGAGTCATGCCGAACAATCATAACATAGAGTCTAAGAAGCATCATCTTAATGCTTCTTTTGAGCTGTAACGTCAAACGATGCAGCCTCAACTGAACCAGCCTCATGGGTAAAGGGATTGGTGTGTCTAACACGTACTCAATCTTTTCTTGCCTTAGCACCAAACACACGTTTCAGTGCCAGTCCATAAAATTTGGCCCAGCCAATTTGTTCGTTACCAGAACATTTCTCAATAACAAGTTATTCATTTCAACAATTCTAGAGAAATAAATTAAAACGGGAATTAAACACATAATTCCTATGATCAATATTCAGCAATCAAAATAAACATGGTCTTTGAATTTATTTTGTCTCCATTATTTTCACATTCTCAACGACCTCATCGGAAGAGTACGAATTTATATCTAATATAAATTGTAATGGACTAGGATCCACATTCCTACTATTACAATGACTGTTTGGGCTGAACATTGCAACAGCAGAACTGGTAGGTCTCTAAACCAATTGCCTCACGCAATTCCTAGTTGATTGAACCTAGTTCAATCTGATGTCACCTAATTCTCGTTTCCCTGCTTGGGCTGGTGAAACAGAATTAAGTTGGTTTACAACCATTAAGCGGCGACAAACATATCCCTATAAAAGTCCCGTTAGATGTAGATCCGAGCAAAAGACTTGGGCCTTAAATACTCATTGGAACGAAACCTCCGGTTCACTTTTAATTTTAATGGAAGACATCTTTCAATCTAATGAAAAACCATATTTTAGTGAGGAACATTTTAAAGGCGGGATATTAATTGCTTAATCGAGATCCAATCATAATAACTACATCACATTTGAGCAATTATTGGGCGCCGCCTACCCAAACATGACATGTACGGACTAACATATATTGGGCGCCGTCTACCCAAACATTTAACACGGTCCGACAAATATTGGGTGCCGCCTACCCAAACAATTTAATGCGGGCTATATAACTAAAAATGTAAATATCGATTCACATAAGTAGTTATACAAGTGGGGAGCAACTAATCAAGTTCTCATGCTTTATTTCAAAATTCAAATTGCATAAATAAAGCATTTATTAAATACTTAGCACATAAATCAAAACATGCAAAAAAAATTAATAACACGTAAATCAAATAAACGTGCTTGACAATAATTATTCGTATGTAAAAAAATTGCTAAAATTAGAAATACCGACAAACTCCAAGCTCTCGGTCAATTTCTAAAGTCGTTTTCAAAATTATTTTGCCCAAAATATTACTCCCTCTGTTCCCTCTCAATATTCACACTTTCCTATTTGGGATGTCCCACAATAATATTCACACCCCAAATATGGAAATAAAACACTCTCACACTACCTACTTTAATTCAAAATATTCTTCATTCATTGGTTCAAGAAGTCAATAAAGCAGTTGTTCTTAAAACTTGTGCCCACACAAATGTGAATATTAATAGGGGACGGAGGGAGTATTTTATAAAAAATAATCAAAATTTTGGTCCAACCAAAATATGCTCTTATTAAAAAATATTAGTATTTAGTCCAACCAAATAATTCAATATTTTGCAAAATTTTTATAAAATTTGGTCTAACCAAACAAGCTCTTGTTTGTTTTTCAGAATTTCTAAAATTCATCCAACCAAACATGGTATTAATATTTTCCAGAATTTTAAAATATTACTCGAGGATTAAGCTGCAATTTTCTCAAAAACTCCAGGCTTGCATATAGACCCCGAAGGGCTAAACTATAATTTCTAAAGGATCAGAATTTACAGAAAGGCCCAAGGTCAAAGATGCAATTTCTAGAAATATTTCAAATTTGCAAATTAATCCAGTAGAGGATCAAATTCTCAAGCATAGGCCCCTATGACTTTCACGACTAATCCAGCATCTCCACCAAGTCTCGAGCGCCGAACGTGCAACAACCCCGACGAAAAATATCGGCAACGACGGATGCCCAGCGTCCCTGTCACGATTGTCACTCATTCAAACGCAGATCGGAATTGGATCAGCCCCGATTTCATGAAAACAGGACCAACGCACCGAAATCGCTCGCCTCTCAATTTATCCGTCCGATTGGAGGCGCCGTCGAAGTGGGTGCGGTCCCCATCCTCCAGCGCTCGCCATCGAGGTCGGCGTAACTTACCCAGCGTGCCTCCGCCGCTAGCGGTGTCTCATGGTAGAGGGCGATCCAATCGCCGCCCATGAGATTGGTCCTGGCATTTGATGGGGATTGTGGCTCGGTCATACTGATAAAAACGGGAATCCAATTCTCTTTGATAGCGGCGGCTCGAGCAATTGTGGAAGGCAGTGGTACGATCAATATGAAGAATCAATCGCAATTGAAAAAGAAACCCAGTTCCCTTAACCAAGAGGAATAAATCGCAAAGGGAAAAGGAACTCAGTTCCCTTTCGGGGAAAAGGAAACCAATTCCTTCAAAAAAATTTTAATAATTAAATCAAATTTAATTATCAATTGGTAAAATATTGAGTTATCAACATTCAACCATTTAACCTTTCAAAAAACATTCAACCATTTAATTTCAATAAAACTAAAAAAAAAAAAAAAAAAAAAACAGTGCGCAATATACTTTTGTAAATAAAATCTAATTTTATTACTAAGTATTAAGGGCAAAACCAATTTTTAAAAATACGCACATAATTTACCCACAAGAATTAAAATAGAATACAACCATAAAATCAAAGTCTGATGCTCTGATACCACTGTTGGGTTTTATAGGCACGAACATCATGTTCGGCGCAGCGGAAGAATACGATTCACCAACAACGAATCTGAAACACGATTGTATAACGTAAACATAAAGGATAAATAACACGTATATAAATTCTTACAACGATTTGTACGCGGAATCCTCAACTATGGTATCCAGTATCCACGTAACGGCTTTCTGTTGGGAAAATAGGGGTGCCCGGAATCTATTCGGGATGAATTTTAAATACGAATTTAAATACAATTATTACTAGCATGAATTAATCCTAATTAATTCAAATAATAATTCCAACAACTAATTATCATCATGCATGTTGAATTAATTTCACATATTTAATTAAGCGGAATAAACAATTAAATATGCGATTAACGTACCTCTTGTAGAATTGACCTTTGAATATACGGGACAATTATAATCTCGCTTTATCAACCCAAAGCCTTCTCAAGTATTTCCCTTTTCACCTCACTTGATCGCCGGTGGGAGACGCTTTCAAGTAATTTAATAACTAAGGAAAAAGAAAAATATCTATGCTTCTTGATTTTTCCAACACATGGAATTATGTACTTGGGGATGAAATAATCATCCCCTATTTATAGAGGGTAGGGGCCGAAAATTAGAGGAGATATGGGCTTGGAAAAAATCTTTTCTTAGTCTCTAAGAAATCTTGAATATATCTCATATATTCTTTTCTCCATAATAAAATATTCCACAAAAATCTCACTCTTATTTTCAAGCTTATAGTTTTCGAAAACTTCAAGGATAAAATCTAAGATTTGGATCTTCTTGAATATATGAGATATTCTTGTATTCCTAGAATACATATCTTCCATAATATCTTTCCAAGAAAATCAAGAAAATCTGATTTCTTTTTTATTCCTAATTTTCGAAAATTATAATAAAAAATCAGCATTGATATATTCTTTATTTTAATCACCTTATCATTATTAGGCTACTTAATTGGGCTACTTGAGGGGCCTTAAGGAGAATTAAGATTTGACCTCCTAATGGACTTCTGAATTTCAATATTGAGCCCCAATATAATTCAGCCCATTAATATTAATTATTATCACTAATAAATTAATATTGCACTATCCATCTTAATCCATATTACGATAATATGGGCTCCCGGTTATTATTTCCCGCATTTAAGATTATCAAGTCCATTAATTAATTAAGCTTCTGAATAGCTCTAAATTAATTAACATCTTTCACCTTGGAGTAAAGACAGCTCAACATTATTATTCGTACCGAAGAAACTAATTCTTCACTTGCAAGATTTGGTACAATAAAACTTCTGAGCCCACCAAGGGGACTAATCACACGAGCCGTACTCGCACGCGTTTCTCCGTATTAAATCTTAGCAACCGTCGTATGATTAATATTACTGTCCAAGACACAAAGTTCGAAGTCACAATGATTCTCACCCAACATGAATCAAAGCAGTAACTATTAAATACACACGGTCCTATTTAAGTGACGGAGATTAAGAAATCAACAACCACTGAGGTCTAATTCTTCACCTTTCAGAACAGAAGAATTTATCCTCGCTGTAGGACCTCTTCAACACATACTAAATGTGCTAGTGCAATCTCTTAGTCAAGACAGACCAATCTGAGTCTTACACATCGACCTTTCACGGCGGATTGTTCAATTCCACCTGGGTCGTGAATTGTACGTTTAGTTACAAGTAAACTGTTAATGTTGTCTTCCGTGATCGGGTATCACCACATTAACTACAATGTAACATGTACTATATATTGAACGGTTTGCAATAGAAATTCAACATTCAATTATATCTAAAGCAAATGTGATAAAAGAATTTTTCTCATAAATCGAGTGTTTGATACACGAGTTATACAAAGTAAAAGCATACTTTCACGTATAACTCCAACAATCTCCCACTTATACTTAAAGTCTGCTTTTAGTATACATCACGCATGTCTTAGTGTAGTAGCTCTACGTGACATCTCATGTCAACCTACACTAACCTAATAATTCTTCCCACTTATACTTAAAGCAGATTGGCAATAGTCTTGACTCCCATTCCATCCACATGTCTCTCGAATGTATTCAGAGGCAGACCCTTTGTGAATGGATTTACTAGGTTGTCCCCGACGCATATATTTGCCACCTCTTTATCTCCTCTCTTAACGATTTCTCGTATAAGATGGTGTTTTCTTTCAATGTGTTTGTTGGCCTTGTGGGCTCTCGGTTCCCTTGAATTTGCAACTGCTCCGGCATTGTCACAAAAGACAGTTATCTTGTCGGGCAAATTCAGAACAACGTCCAAGTCCACTAAGAAGTACTTGAGCCAAACCGCTTCTCTCGCTACTTCACAAGCAACTACTTATTCGGTTTCCATGGTCGAATCTGCGATGCATTTCTGCAAATCGCTTCTCCATGTCATGGCTCCTTCTCCCATGCAAAACACACTACCCGAGGTAGGTATTTTGGAGTCTATGTCTGATTGGAAATTTGAGTCCGTGTATCCCATGGGAATTAGATTGTCTGATTGTTAAATCAGCATTCCATACTAAGTTCTTTTCAGAAACTAAAGAACGCATTTAATTGCAATCTAATGTGCTTTCCCGGGGTTACTTTGATATCTTGCCATCATGCCCACGGCAAAGCAGATATCCGGTCTCGTACACAACATTGCATACATAAGACTTCCTACGTCCGAAACGTACAGAACGTCTTTCATGTCATCTATCTCCACTTGCGTCTTAGGGCATATTTCTTTAGATAGATGGATTCCGTGCCTAAAAGGTACAAAACCTTTCTTGGAATCTTGCATGCTGAAATGCTTCAAAACAGTGGCTTTGTATGAAACTTGCGATAAACCCAACATCCTCCTCTTGGATCTCGAGTGAACTTGATCCCAAGGATGTGACCGGCTTTCCCTAAGTCCTTCATATCAAACTGATTTGACAGCCATACTCTTACGTCTGACAATACCTTTACATTGTTTCCAATGAGCAGAATATCGTCTACGTATAATACTAAGAATACCACCGCAGTTCCGTCACACCTTTTATACACACAACTTTCGAACTTGTTTTGATCACAAACCCATAAGACTTAATAACTTGATCAAAACACTGGTTCCAAGTACGCGACGCTTGCTTAAGTCCATAAAATGGATCTCTTAAGCTTGCATACGAGGTGCTCTTGGCCTTTTTCAACGAAACCTTTGGGTTGTTGCATATAGATCCCATCAAGACTTCCGTTAAGGAAAGCTGTCTTGACATCCATTTGCCAGATCTCGTAATCTAAGTGCGCAGCGATCGACAAAAGAATACGGATGGACTTAAGCATAGCTACAGGCCACAGGCCACAAGCCTTGCTTTGAAGGTTTCTACCCTTCCGTCCGGTCCTCTTTTCCTCTTGTACACCCACTTGCATCCAATGGGCTCTACCCCATTAGGTGGATCAACCAACTCCCACACTTGATTATAATCCATCGAACCCACCTCGGTTTCCATTGCGGTTTGCCACACTTCCGCGTCTTTGTCTTGGATTGCCTCGTCGTACGTTCATGGGTCTGATTCATCACCGGGAATCAAATCCGAAGATTCTCCAATTCCCATGAATCTCTCGGGTTGCCTTGCAATCCTCCCACTACGACGGGGTTCCGGTTGTGAAGGTATGACATGTGGTATATCATCTTGTATACTTGGTATGGGAGTTTGCCCTCTTAACTCGTCTAAGGTAATCTCACTTCTGGGCTTTCTTTTGTTCATATAGTCTTCCTCCAAGAATTTAAAGTGCGAACTAATCACGGTCTTTTAATCCTTGAGACTATAGAACATACACCCTTTCGTTCCCATGGGATATCCTATAAACAACCTTAATTCCGAACATGGATCCAATTTACCGGCTTCCTTGTCTAACACGTATGCCGGACAACCCCAAATCTGCAAGTGTCTTAGAATGGGCTTGCGCCCCGGTCCACAATTCCATTGGGGTTTTAGGAAATGATTTGGATGGCACCAAGTTTAGAATATAAGTCATTGTTTCCAAGGCGTTACCCCAAAATGACTTGGGTAAATCCGAATAACTCATCATGGATCTGACTATTTCTAAAAGAGTCTGGCTCCTTCGTTCCGCCACACCATTCTATTGAGGGGTTCCCGATGTGGTCAACAGGGATACAATCCCTTCTTCCGATAGGTAGTTCAAGAATTCATTGCTAAGGTATTCGCCTCCACGAACAAATCGTAGAGACTTGATACTTCTTTCCCTATGCATCATAAGGTAGATGTATCCGTATCTTGAGTAATCATCAAATTACTCATACCTCTTCTTGCTATGATCGTCATTGAACCACACACATCGGTATGAACGAGTTCTAACACTTCCGTAGTTCTATTCCCCTTGGCTCCAAATGCCCTCTTGGTCATTTTACCCTCTAAACAGGATTCACAAGTTGGAAACGGTTCGACTTGGAATGATTCCAAGGATCCGTCTTTCACCAATCTCTCTATCCACTTTAGATTAATATGACCTAGTCTAAGATGCCATAGAAGTGTTTCGTTCATCTCCGAAGAACGCTTTCTTTTATTACTTGAAATAATCGATGTGTTATTAGATTCAATTTTGTGAGTGGTGTGCCCAAATAATGGTATAAAGATCATCCATTAAAGTTCCGGAACGGATAAACTCATCGTTTCAAGCAATAATAACATCCTTATTAAAAGAAACTGAGTATCTATTCAAACAGTTTAGAAACTGAAGGTTGAGTTCTTTCTAAACTAGGAACATGAGGAACGTCTCTCAAGACCATAACTCTATCTTCACAAGATAGGCGCACTTCTCCCACTTCTTCAGCTGCCACTCTCGTAGCATTGCCCGATGTGATGGGGATCTCACTTCCGTTGAGTCGTCGGGTTAGCTTAAACCCATGAAACAAATGTGATCAGTAGCTCTCGTATCCACTATCCACGAATAGACAGCATACGCCACTTCACAAGTTTCGACGACTAAGGTGTGTGAATTACCTAACTTTCCTAGCCTCTTAGGCTTGGAACAGGCAGACCTCCATTGTCCTCTCTCACCGCAACTAAAACACTTCCCCTTCGATGCTTGCCTTTGCATTTACCTTTCGCAACAATTGGATTTGCTTGGATCCGGCCTTTGGTTCTCTTCCTCTTTTTCCCTCCCTTGGGACCAAAAGAGGTAGACGAACCATTAGCCACCATAGCACTAGACTGGTGCTCCATTATCACCTCCACCGAAACTAAAGCTTGCAAGAGCTCGGACAAACGACTTGTCCGTTCATTCATCTGACAGTTCAGATGAAACTACTCAAAGCTTCTCGGTAGGGAATGGTATATGAAATCAATCAAAATCCGCACCAAGTACTTCCAACTTGTTAAGGTATGCCATTATCTCGAGAACGTGCTCCCTCACGGGCGTTCCTTCCACCATTTCCAACTTGACCGAGTCATGTTTGGTGAACTGATTAGTCATGGGATTCTGATGTGAGAACATCTCTTCAAGGTGTTCCATGATTTCAACAGCGGATACAATGTCTTCATGAACGCGCCTCAAATCCTCAGACAGAAATGTCAAGATGATGCACTTCATTCATTGTCACGCTTCCGATCATAAACTGCCTCTTCCCATTGCTTGACTTATCATTAGGCTTGCTGGGTATATTAACATAAATAACCCAATTGTGTTTTCGTGCAGTAAGGACAAATTTTAAAAAAAAACATTTCCAATCGATATAATTCTCTCCAAAAAGTTTATTAACTTTAAGTATATTAAACAGTGGATTAAAACGTTGCGACATGATGAAATGAGAATAAAACATACATTCATATCAATATCTAGAAAAATATGAAATTATCACATAATTCGATCACATCAATTATATTGAAACCTTAAAACAATATAATCATGCATCAGCCAACATCTCGAAACAATTTAAATGCGTCACGAGGGGTGGTCTATACATTTAAATACATTCAAGCGGATCACAAACTTAAAAGTTACAAATCCTTAATTCAAAATTAATAGTTGGCTCCCACTTTGATCACATAGAAATTGACAGGGACTCCGAGGGGAGTAAGTTAATATCAATTTCCTATGCCTAAGTAATAACCATAATTAAATACAGGATTATTATTTCGCTTTGAGCAAGCCACTCGTGGTGAGGGTCAATACCGCCACTAGTAATAATCCACAATCATCCTTTCGAAATTTATTCATGTGAAATCCGTTCTTTTGGCCGATCCGAGGGGGAAATGTATTCCAAAAGAACTTCACAAATAAATAAATTATGGAGGCCAAAATAATCCAATTTTAATATCCGGAATAAAATTGCGATTATAAAAACATACTTAGTAATTTTCGAAAGTAAGGTTTTTCTTGGACAATTAAATTCATGCAAACACATATTAACAAATAATAAAAATTGCACGAAATAAAACATCCATCAAAACAAAATTAAACACATTGGAGCACTCAATTCCAATTGTCACGGTTTAATTTCTTCACGTCTTGATGCGAAAAATCGTCCTTGTTGCTTTCCGACGTTCGTCTCGACGTGCTCCCACTCGAACAGCAACACTTCTTCAAAAACAGCATCGTTTAGGGTTCGGGACGACGTTTAAAAACACACGGAAAAAAAACACGAACCGAAAAAATTCCACGGCCTGAGATACAGCGCGCGTCGGCCCACGAATTGGGTGAGCGCGCTTCCCGGCCCGAGAAGCGCTGAAAAACTGCCCGAGGCGCGCCGAAGCGCAGCCCCGAGGCGCGGCCGAGGCGCACCCGAGGCGCTGCACGGAGGCGCGCCGAGGCGCACCCGAGGCGCCGCCCGGAGCGCCCCGAGGCGCTGCAGCCCGCGCCCGAGGCGCACGCACGGCATGCGCCGTGCACCCCCGTGCGCCGTTTTTTTTTCGCCGTTCGTCCTCGTTTTCTTCACCCCTTGCATGATTTTACCTCCATACACGCGCTACGCTTGTATGCGTCGTTCGGGTACGCCGTTTTTAATTCTTCGTTCTTCGTCACGATCCGGTTACAATTTATTTTTACAAAAAAAATAAATACTAGATCTAGACTAGTCTATTACAATGATCGAATCAAAATAAAAATAACTAATCTACTCGTGGATTTTCTCACGAGAAAAACGAATTCGAACGAATCGAATTAAAAAATAATTAATTCACACGCATGAAATTAACAACATTAAAAACCATGACAATTGGATACCTGCAAAAAAGATCTAACAATTCTACTATCCAATTTCAATTTAATGTTTTAACAATTTAAATTCCAATTTAAAATTCAGAGCCCGAAACCGTGGCTCTGATACCAGTTGTTGGGAAAATAGGGGTGCCCGGAATCTATTCGGGATGAATTTTAAATACGAATTTAAATACAATTATTACTAGCATGAATTAATCCTAATTAATTCAAATAATAATTCCAACAACTAATTATCATCATGCATGTTGAATTAATTTCACATATTTAATTAAGCGGAATAAACAATTAAATATGCGATTAACGTACCTCTTGTAGAATTGGCCTTTGAATATACGGGACAATTATAATCTCGCTTTATCAACCCAAAGCCTTCTCAAGTATTTCCCTTTTCACCTCACTTGATCGCCGGTGGGAGACGCTTTCAAGTAATTTAATAACTAAGGAAAAAGAAAAATATCTATGCTTCTTGATTTTTCCAACACATGGAATTATGTACTTGGGGATGAAATAATCATCCCCTATTTATAGAGGGTAGGGGCCGAAAATTAGAGGAGATATGGGCTTGGAAAAAATCTTTTCTTAGTCTCTAAGAAATCTTGAATATATCTCATATATTCTTTTCTCCATAATAAAATATTCCACAAAAATCTCACTCTTATTTTCAAGCTTATAGTTTTCGAAAACTTCAAGGATAAAATCTAAGATTTGGATCTTCTTGAATATATGAGATATTCTTGTATTCCTAGAATACATATCTTCCATAATATCTTTCCAAGAAAATCAAGAAAATCTGATTTCTTTTTTATTCCTAATTTTTGAAAATTATAATAAAAAATCAGCATTGATATATTCTTTATTTTAATCACCTTATCATTATTGGGCTACTTAATTGGGCTACTTGAGGGGCCTTAAGGAGAATTAAGATTGGACCTCCTAATGGACTTCTGAATTTCAATATTGAGCCCCAATATAATTCAGCCCATTAATATTAATTATTACCACTAATAAATTAATATTGCACTATCCATCTTAATCCATATTACGATAATATGGGCTCCCGGTTATTATTTCCCGCATTTAAGATTATCAAGTCCATTAATTAATTAAGCTTCTGAATAGCTCTAAATTAATTAACATCTTTCACCTTGGAGTAAAGACAGCTCAACATTATTATTCGTACCGAAGAAACTAATTCTTCACTTGCAAGATTTGGTACAATAAAACTTCTGAGCCCACCAAGGGGACTAATCACACGAGCCGTACTCGCACGCGTTTCTCCGTATTAAATCTTAGCAACCGTCGTATGATTAATATTACTGCCCAAGACACAAAGTTCGAAGTCACAATGATTCTCACCCAACATGAATCAAAGCAGTAACTATTAAACACACACGGTCCTATTTAAGTGACGGAGATTAAGAAATCAACAACCACTGAGGTCTAATTCTTCACCTTTCAGAACAGAAGAATTTATCCTCGCTGTAGGACCTCTTCAACACATACTAAATGTGCTAGTGCAATCTCTTAGTCAAGACAGACCAATCTGAGCCTTACACATCGACCTTTCACGGCGGATTGTTCAATTCCACCTGGGTCGTGAATTGTACGTTTAGTTTCAAGTAAACTGTTAATGTTGTCTTCCGTGATCGGGTATCACCACATTAACTACAATGTAACATGTACTATATATTGAACGGTTTGCAATAGAAATTCAACATTCAATTATATCTAAAGCAAATGTGATAAAAGAATTTTTCTCATAAATCGAGTGTTTGATACACGAGTTATACAAAGTAAAAGCATACTTTCACGTATAACTCCAACACTTTCTACCAACCCGCACCGATATGCCAGCGTTGAATCTCAAGACGAATTTGCTAGGAAAATTCCGACTAGAGATTTTTATGGAGAAATTATATTTCTTGTATCCCTTTCTGAATTCCCATAAGACTCATATTAATAGGGATTAACTTGGCTTAATTCCTAAGCAAGATATCGGGCCTAGCCCGTAATATAATCTCTACGGATTATATTTCCCTAGATATGTTCCTACGAATAATATATTTACCATATCTATTATTCTTATATAATAATATTACAAATATTATTATTGGGATTTCATATTTAATTAAATCTAATTTAATTAAATAATAATAATAATTAATTCCTGATATAATTATTATTATATTCTCCATAAATTAAATATTATATCCAATACAATATTTAATCAACCAACTATAATTGATAAATTGTCATTACTTGTTGTGTGACTCATAAGCCCTCGTATATCGAGCGATTAGTCAAATTAACGGTCTTAATTGAACCCTAGACAATAAATCAGACATTCTCAATATACGAGGTACGTTGCGAGGAAATCTGCAACTACCTGTAATATTGTAGGCTATTGTGATATCTTTCTTTCATTCACGAATACCCGATTAAGTCTTGAACATGATGAAGTGTCTATTCAAATAACTTAATCATATTATCTCAAATCACTAATTGATCAACTATATCACACTTAGCCACAAAGTCTAAGTTGATGTGCGTCGGCCGACGACTTAGATCCAATTATGATGAGAACACGAGTATTCTCTCTAAATCCACATTGAGGAATGAATCCTATTTTTGGCTCAACTATCACGCACATGCATTTCGTGATGAACTCAATCCATGCCATATCTACCCCTGGAAGGGTGCAAGCGTCGGTCATGGTCAAAGTTCACCACTCCACACATGCCGTGCGTATTGACCTCAAGTCAGAGGAGTATCACATCGCTCCCACTAACCGAGACACCAGTAGATACATTATGTGGAATTACATCAAACGGTTTTTCGGATGGGTATACCAATACCCTCTAAGGTATCTGTGCATCCATCATGAGATACCCAGTATCTCGTAGTAAGTGAGATCTTACTACACTCTCTAAGAGTCAGATCGCACACCAATCTCAATTGCATCATCTGTAACGCCCCGAACCCAGAATATATTAATTATATCGGATTCGAAGTGTTATTGTGATCAAAAGTCCGAATTATAAAAATTTTGAAAGGAATATAACTGAAATGAGAGAGAGAAGTTTCATGCAGCAGATAAGTGGGAAGGAATATTATAACGTAAGTGTATTTGTATATATATAAAGATGGATAGAGGGTTCTGTATCTTCAGAATAATACACACTGAGTTTGGATAATTTAAACACACGGAAAGAGTATCGTCTTGCATGGCAGTATCGATAACATTTATTGGGAAATAGAAATAATAGGCATCATTGTATTAGTAATAATATATTTAAACAAAAGGGAGACTTTGTGTCTTCTGTGTCACTGTCCTTGCTCCCCGTAATTGAAATCTGCAAGGGGTTAAGAAAAGGGGGCGTGAGAATTGAATTCTCACTTATGGGTGATTGCAACATCATGGGATTGGTAAATCCGAAATATATTAAGTTATACTCATTGATAAAGTAATTAATTAATCAGTTGTCGTATATAAAAGATTATAAAAATTTAAACGCTGATTAAGCATATTTCACATGATATAATTGAAATAGCACAAGTTGGTTCACATTAGGGCAAAGCCCAAAGTCATATCACGCATTATCACAAACCATAAACGTACAATCATTCCACTTCCAACAAAGTTACTCTTTTCAACTCCAACCAATCAACAAAGTTACTCTTTTCAACTCCAACCAAAACTTACTCCATCCAACCACACAAGCTCACATCATCCAACCTTATAACATCCCTCAAAATAAGCAAGTATCAATGGCCTTCTTCCCAGTGCGTAAAACGATAGCTGACCGGGGACCAGATCTACTTGATCAACAACCTTGATTCCGAGGGCGTCCCCGACAGCAGCCCCGGAGGTCGGATTTAAAACTCGATCCCGACTCCATACATACTGACCTTCCACAAAACTGACTCAATAAACTTTACAAAGAATAATACTTAACTGATAACTGAACTGATTCATGCTCACGTAAGGTGTTTACTCATGCAGTGGTGATCGATTCACAAAACAACAAGCTAATATATAACATATGTAGTTATATCACATAATCTAAACAGTTATATAGATAGGTGTTACATTTATGTTGGATTAGATATTTTTTATTTGATTTAATCGAGTTCAGGAAATACCGGTACGACGTTATTAATAGCAGATCAATCAACGGATCATCACCCACCTGATTGTTCTGAGTTCCGGGAATATTGGGTAGGCAGACAGTCGAGTCCTTCGCGCGTGTTCCGAAAAGTACAGAATCCTAATAAGGAGTATTTCGATTAAAAGATTGACTTTTGAATTTGAAAAGCTTAAGAGCGCGAAACTCGAGGATTGAGTAGGTCGTTGTCTTCAGAAAATTATTGAAAACTAAAGTTTCCAAAGGTTGATTTCAAATTGATAAGTACACCTCTTTTAAAGGGGAGGTGTATTAGGGGAGTGTATTTACTAAATTTAGTGGTGTAACAGGGGGTGTATTTACTGAATTTAGTTGTGTAACAGGGGGTGTATTTACTGAAATTGGTGGTGTAACAGGGGGTGTATTTACTGAATTGAGTGGTGTTCTCAAAAAGGCCTTTTAAGGAAAAATATAATTATTAAACTTGGAAAATACTTAGAAAAATAAGATTATTACTTAATAAAATTAAAGAAAAGGTTATTCTTTCTTACGAATCCTAATTCTCGTTTTTAAACGAAAACTTGAATATAAAACTTTTCTTTTCTAAACTTATTAAAAGACTTGGACTTTTCTTAAGGAAATTATATTATAAACTAAAAATTGTTTATAAAAAGGTATTCTTAAAGTTGGTTTGTAATTCTTCTAAAAATAACGGATTATACTAAAAGGCTTTATTTTGTGGTTTTTTTTTCTAAAATTCTAACAGGGGTACGAGGTGAAGACGAGTTTCCCTTTGTCTTACAAAAATTATTCAAAAGTGTTTTTATCCTTGAAAAACATCAAAACAAGGATACTATAGGATTTTGCTAATATCATCATAATACTAAAAACAATGATACTAAACATTCATAAGAATAATACTAGTCCTCTAAGTCATTAATACCATCCATCTAAAACAATAATATTTCAATAACCGATCAACTAAAAACAAGATACTAACTCAGCTAATTCCAACAGTCCAACTTATAGTTTGTGAAGGAAAGAAACAGGGAAAACAATATCCAAAATTCCTATTTCTAAGGAGTGATACAAGTGAAACAAAATAATAATACTAAATAGGTTAATAACTAACACTAATCATCTAACTAAACTAACAGTAAGTTTTCTTTCATTTCTTTTCCTTGTTCCAAGCTTTTTAACAACTTAACAGAATAACCCAAAATCTACCCGAGATGAAAACGAAGATAGAAACCTTACGAGCTTCAGTTTGAGACGTTAAACGGGCGGCCTAACGGAGTCGTTTTGAAACCCGGAAATTGTTCACGAAAATTGGGCAGCCTTACGGCGTTGTTCGGGAATTCGGAAAAACGATTTGGGCAGCCTAACGGCGTCGGTTTGAAATTCCAGAAATTTTACAAAAGCAACCGGTTCAACGGCGTAAAAAATCGATCGGAAATTAAACGAAAAGAAGGTTACGGTTAGAAATTGAAATAGTTCGGAAGTCGAAATCGAATTAAACGGAAATGAATTTCGAAGGAAAGAGGAAGAATTCCATCTTACTGGAGGTGGAGGAAGAGGCGGCGACGGCGGAGCTGGGCTTCGAGGCGGCGGCGCTCGGCTTCAACGGAGAGAGAGAGTGAGAGCGACGGGAGCAGGGGAGCTCAGAGCGCGACGGCGGCGGCCTGGCTTCGTCGTGGCGGCGGCGAGCGGGTCGCGGCTGAGCGGGAGGCAGAGCCCCGGCGGCGATGGCGCTCGCGGCGGTGGGAGCTCAGAGGAGCAACGACGTGGGCGGCCTGGGCCGTGGTTGAACGGAGCTCCGGCGGGGTGTGACTGGCTGGGCCACGGCGGCGTGGAGTTTCGTCGGCCGGAGTAAGGAGGCGGAAGGAGGAGGAGGAAGGAGGAGGCGGAAGGAAGGAGGAGAGAATTTTTTAGAGAGAGAAAAATTGTGTGCGTGAGAAAAAATGAAAGAAAATGAGAGAGGATTTGGCTTTTTCCCTTTTTATACTAATTCCTTTCAAAACTTATCTACTCCTCAATTCTTATCCAAATAATTTCGATATTTTCGTTCCCAAATGATACGGTTCAGGGATCGTTTGGTTCACGAGTGTAATCCCGATTCAGAAAATAATACAGTTTTTAGACTCAAGTAATATTTTATTGTATTTTGATTTTTCTCAATAAATTAAACGGATCGAAATCCTTAATTTAATTTTGAATAATTAATTTCTCGTAGTCCTTTATTCGTTTGAAAGAATTCGTTTTCTTTCTTCGAATTTAGGAGTTTTTATAAAAAGGGTAAGTATATTTAAATACAGAAATAGCACACAAAAATAATTAAAATTAAAAGATACAAAGAAGAGAAAATAAAATAAAATAAAATAAAAAGGTTTCTAATTAAGAAAAGGGGTACAGAACGGGACGGGGTATTACATCATCAATATCCCATTCTTGATGATCCTTGATCGGGGCTATTTGAGAATCATACTTAAGTCATCTGAGTTCTCACTCACTCAATGACAGTATTGATTCATAGGAACACAAATAAGAATATATGCAAACAATCAAACATCATATCCAGATAAGTGTAACGCCATACATTTAATATTAAACCAATAATAATATTAAACCAAATCTGAATATTATCTTAGTATTATGTCCTTTCGATGGATTGTCTCTAGGACACTAACAATAACAGTCTCCCCCTTCCCACACTTTCCGGCGGCGGCGATCTCCCCCATCCTAATTTTGCAAAATTACCCCCAATTTTCACAATTAAAAACAGAAATTGCAACTTATTATGAAAATTTCAGTAATTAAAAAGGAGAAGACTAACCACGAGCATTCGGATTCATAACCTCGCATTCAGAGTCTTCATCAAATATTTTATGTTCAATATTTTTCATTTTTCATTTTTTATTTTTTAATTCCTTAATTAATTAATTCTCTTTTATGTTTATTTATTTTAAAGTGATTACAATAGAGTATTAATTGTTATAACAGAAAAGTATGACCTACATAACTAAAGAGTATTATTCATGATAAGTGAAAGGTATGACTTATATTTCAAAAGAGTATTAATCGTGATAAGTGAATGACGTGACTTATATTATAAAAGTGTATTAGTCGTGATAACTAGAGATTATAACCTACATTATAAAAAGTTATTAGTCGTGATAAGTGGAGAGTATGACTTATATTACTAAAAAGTATTAGTCGTGATAACTTAAGAGTATAACTTGCATTACAAAAGAGTATTAGTTGTGATAATTGAAGGGTGTGACTTGTATTACAAAAGAGTATTAGTTGTAATAATGGAAGGGTATGACTTATATTACTAAAACATATAAGTTATTATTGTTGAAGGGTATGACTTATATTTTATAAATTAGTATATTAATCATATGATATTAGATTTATCATATTGTAAATTAAAAAAAATTGGGTCCAAAAATAAAATATGAATCATTTGAAGGGTATTAGTTGTTTTTACTAAAGAGTATTAGTTGTTTTCACTGAAGGATATTAGTTGTTTTCGTTGAGGGTATTAGTTGTTTTCGCTGAAGTGTATTAATTGTTTCCATTGAAGGGTATTAGTTGAAGGGTATGCAGAGTATTAATTGGTTACATTAAAAGGTATTACTTATTATACTAAAAAGTATTGTTAAGTTATTCATATATGAATTAATTTTATTCTATACATATTAAAAAATGGCAAAAGAAAATAAAATGAAAAAAATATTGTAAAAGAAAATAAGAGAACGGAATGAAATAATGTAGAAGTAAAATAAAAAATAAAATAAAAAAATGACTAGATAAGAATGGGTATTGGCTATCTGCTCTACAATATGTCGAACAACCCAATTCTATTTAGCGACCGCGAACTTTTCTTCGGGCAATTAAATCAAAGTTTATGTATAAATAAAGTTTACTCTATACTTTGCCTACGTATAAATGTTTGTAGAATTATGTATTAGTATCAGGGAGGATGCTACTTGTGTTCATTAACCGTGCATTTCCATTATCTCAAATATTTTAATTTTTTTATACAATATAGAGCAAATTTCAGAGAGCCTAATTGTTAATTAGTGGCAAAGAACACAGTTAATTTGTACATACTTTTGTAAAATTCGAGAAATCTCTCTCTCTCCTTCTTTGTTATCACGGGAAATGGAGGAAATAATACCATAAATCAGAATCACATGATACGCCATATTTTGGTTATAAATTCTAAATTTGATGTTATATATAAGATTTCTTCCTTGGATAAAGACTATAAATTCATGATTGTTCTTCCTCTCCTTATATTGGGTCAAAAAAAGCACATTTCTTCCCCCATTCCTCTGGTTTTTTTTATAAGAAGCATTAATTCCTTCATTTTATGAAAAAAATTAGACTGTATCCCACTACAAAAAAGACGGTGATTAACGATGGAATATTTACGACGGACACAAATCTGTCGCAAATTTCGTCTATTTGCGACGGATTTTAGACAGTCGTCGGAAAAAAAGAACATTTGTGACGGCATTGTACTGCCGTCGCAAAATGTAGAGTTTTGCGACGGGCAAGACCGTCGCAAATTCTAGGGCCCACCACCTTCGTTGCACACCGAAAAATTTTGCGACGGATAGATCGTCGCAAAGTCAAAATTGAAATTTGTGACGGCCTTCTCCGTCGCAAAACGACCTGTTTAAAAGTGACCGTTCGGGAAACGGACCATTTGACTGATTTTGCGACGGTGGAGTCCGTCGCAAATTTTAACTTCGAATTTGCGACGGACTATCCGTCACAAATTTGACCCGGTTTTGCGTGACTTTTATGGAAACGTCGCGTTTGACTGATTTGTGACGGAAAGGCGGTCGCAAAAATTTAATTTTCAAGTTTGCGACGGACAAGCCGTCGCAAATCTACAAAAAACGACGCCGTTTGGGAGTTTAACGGTCGCAATTTGCGACGGAAACCTGTCCGTCGCAAATTCCCCCCCCCCCCCCCCCCCCCCCCCCCCCCATAAAAGCAGTGTTGCAGGCGGAAGAAGAAGAAGAAGAAGAAGAAGAAGAAGAAGAAGAAGAGGAGGAGGAAAAAGAGAGGAAAAGGAAGGAGAAGTCGGGTGCAGTCGCTATAGAGCCAATCCGTCCCCACCGAGTGCTCGTTTCTTCATTAAATAGTAAGTTTTCTTCATTTTTATCGTTTAAAATTTAATTTCAAAGCATGTTTATAATTTGTTAAGTTTAGAATTGATTTTAGTTGAATTGTTAAGTTTATATTATATTTTTAATTTTAGTTTAATAATTTTACAAAATAATATTAGTTGATTGATTTTAATTTAGTTGATTGAATTTAGTTGAGTAGGTAGTTTGAATTATATTAGTTGTTTGATTTTAGTTTAATGATTTTAAATAATATTAGTTGCTTGATTTAAGTTTAATAATTTTACAAAATAATATTAGTTGATTGATTTTAATTTAGTTGAGTAGGTAGTTTGAATTATGTATTAGTTGTTTGATTTTAGTTTAATGATTTTAAATAATATTAGTTGCTTGATTTAAGTTTAATAATTTTACAAAATAATATTAGTTGATTGATTTTAATTTAGTTGATCGAATTTAGTTGAGTAGGTAGTTTGAATTATGTATTAGTTGTTTTAGTTGAGTAATTTGAATAATATTGGTTGTTTGATTTTAGTTTAGTAATATTAGTGAATAATATATAAGTATTTCGAATAATATTCGTGAATTTTGTTATAGATGAGCGGACAAGGCAGTGGCAATGACAGTCAGCAGCCTCCGAGGGATGAGGAGGCGAGTCGAGGAGGGCAATGATAGTGGCAATTTTAAAATACTATTTTGTAGCATCATTCACGGTCACAAGGTTTCCGCCATTATTACAGAGATAATGAGAGATAATCTAGAGGAGAACGCAATGAAGTTCAAACTCGTCTCGTCGCAGCGGAAGCAGTACTACTTGGATGAGTTTCGGGTATATATATGCAAATACAATTAATTGTGTACAAATGAACGAACTGTAAATTTAAACGGGAGTCGAAATAAATAATTTTACCAAAAAAAATTAAATGGCCACAACATTTATAAAAACAAGTGAGAAATGAAAATGAATTAATTTGGTGAATTTTTAAAAAAAATGAGTCAATTTGGATACATATACAATTAATTGTGTACAAATGAACGAATTATAAATTTAAACGGGAGTCGAAATAAATTTTTTTTTACCAAAATAAAATTAAATGACCACAACATTTATAAAAACAAGTGAGAAACGAAAATGAATTAATTTGATGAATTTTGAAAAAAAAAGTCAATTTGGATACACATACAATTAATTGTGTACAAATGAACGAATTATAAATTTAAACGGGAGTCAAAATAAATAATTTTACCAAAAATACATTAAATGTCCACAAAATTTATAAAAACAAGTGAGAAACGAAAATGAATTAATTTGGTGAATTAAAAAAAAATCAATTTGGATACATATACAATTAATTGTGTACAAATGAACGAATTATAAATTTAAACGGGAGTCGAAATAAATAATTTTTACCAAAAAAAAATTAAATGGCCACAAAATTTATAAAAACAAGTGAGAAACGAAAATGAATTAATTTGGTGAATTTTGAAAAAAAAAATGAGTCAATTTGGATACATATACAATTAATTGTGTACAAATGAACGAACTATAAATTTAAACGGGAGTCGAAATAAATAATTTTATAAAAAAAATTAAATGGCCACAACATTTATAAAAACAAGTGAGAAACGAAAATGAATTAATTTGGTGAATTTTGAAAAAAAATGAGTCAATTTGGATACATATACAATTAATTGTATACAAATGAACGAATTATAAATTTAAACGGGAGTCGAAATAAAAAAAATTACCAAAAAAAAAATTAAATGACCACAACATTTATAAAAACGAGTGAGAAACGAAAATGAATTAATTTGGTGAATTTTGAAAAAAAAATGAGTCAATTTGGATACATATACAATTAATTGTGTACAAATGAACGAATTATAAATTTAAACGGGAGTCAAAATAAATAATTTTACCAAAAAAATATTAAATGGCCACAAAATTTATAAAAACAAGTAAGAAACGAAAATGAATTAATTTGGTGAATTTTGAAAAAAAAAAGAGTCAATTTGGATACATATACAATTAATTGTGTACAAATGAATGAATTATAAATTTAAACGGGAGTCAAAATAAATAATTTTACCAAAAAAAATTAAATGGCCACAAAATTTATAAAAACAAGTGAGAAACGAAAATGAATTAATTTGGTGAATTTTGAAAAAAAAAATGAGTCAATTTGGATACATATACAATTAATTGTGTACAAATGAACGAATTATAAAATTACGCATTGTCGAAATAAATAATTTTACGAAAAAAAAATAGTTGGGAAAAATATTTTTATAAACAAGTTAGATACGAAAAGAAATTAATTTGGTGAATTATAAAAAAAAGACTTAATTTGAATACATATACAATAAATTGCATAAAAATGAACGAAAGTAGCAAGTGCCCTAGTGGCGCGCGCCCCCTCCTCTTGCACAAGAGGTCCCGTGTTCGATTCCCCTTGGGCGCAAATTTGGATTAATTGTTCAAGGCCTAATAAGATTAATATAGAAGGTGGGCCGCATATAATAAGCAATGGGTCGGGTGGTCCAGTGGTCCGCGCCCGATTCTGATTCTGACCTCCTCCTTTTCACTTTTTCTTCTTAATTCTAGTCCTAACAACCTGCCCACTATCTTCTCCTGTATATTTGTAAAACAAACAAATATGTAATACAGTCTATAAATCCTAAGAAATCAATTAGTATAAACATAATTAAATTACCAGATTCCGAGGACGTGTACACATATTTCAAATCAAGTCCTCCTAGTTCAGATTAAACCACAAAACATCAATATTATAAATTGGACTATTAAACAACTACGAAAGAAATTTTCTTGTAATAAAAAATTCTCACTTTTGTGTTTTGCACGACATTCCTTGAATCTTCTTTTTGAACCTGGGGATCCTTTCATTATTCAAGAAAAATAATGACATGTATAAGATCATTTCCAAATTTCAAAAGAAATATCTCATGAAAAAATCTACCTCTCACGCTCAGTCTCTGTTTTCGAGTATCACTGGATCTCTTTGACCTTGTGCTTCTCCTACCATCATCATCGCTATCTCTGTTACTCGAGGACCTTCGGCTTCGCACCATTTTTTCTTGGTCCATTACCAATAAAAAATCATATACTTGTCATGTTAATATACATGTAAATCCAATAAAACCATATTCATTTTTTCCCAAACCCTAACTATGAAACAAATCAATAATCGAAAAATCTTAACCGCAAACCACCTTGTAACACACGGAAAAAGTTTTTGCAAAAAATCTTGAACAAAAACTAAAACTCTACATACCAAAATTCAAATAAACCCAAAGAAATTCGAACAAATACTTAGATATAAGAACAAAAAGGTTGAGTCTCACCTTTTACAAACCAGAATTTTTGTTGCGAAATTTCACACACGAAATGGCGGTTTGAGGAAATCGCCCAAATAAACTGGATAAAATTTCAAAATTTTGATGGAGTAATTTGGTCTGAAACTTTGCTGAAATTGAATTTGGTAATGGTATTTCACCTCACAATTTTATCGGAAAACAACAAAAGCTACGAAAAGGACCCTCACCTACCACATTAAATGTCCCATCAGCTGCAGGTTTTTGTTTTTATCCGGATTATTAATGGCTTTTAGTTTTGTAGTAATTTGGAATTTTGGAAAGATGTGTAGGGCCCACAAAATGTAGTAGAAGGTTACAAGGATTTTTTTGCACCCTAATTTGTATTTAAGGTCTTAGGATTGTAGTATATAATTATTACCCCTAAATTTAATTTTTAACTGAATGCGTAATAAAATTGAAACGATCATTTTTTTTTTCTTTCTTCTTTTTTTGATAAGTGTGAGAAGTGACATTGAAAATTAGATTGAATTAAATTCAAAAAAGATTTTATTTGTTTAACTTCCCACTATCATTTGTCCAACTTCCCCCTCCAATTTGAATCCCACGTATCTGCCCAACTTCCCTATATGCTTGCACCCCAAACCCAAAAAATATTAATTTTAATTCTAACAATTTGAACTTCTTGGGATTAATTTGTACATTGAGTGGATTAATTTAATTTCGACATCTAATTTTAATTCCAAACCCTAAAAAAAAAAATTTGTACATTGAGTAAACAAATAAATATTGACAAAAAAGAAAAAGAAAAAAAATAAGAAGATGATACTACCACAATATTTCAATATAATATATACAAATAAGATGATATTACATCGATCATAACAGTAAATAGATCGTTAATCCTTAGAAACTCTTCACCCGTCGCAAACTCAATTTCAATCTCGAGCAAAGCAACCTCCATCTCGACAACATGCATTTTTCCCAGCAATATTTTTGCTTTCTCCACTTCCAACTCTAGCAATCGCTTTTATTTCTACATGATATACAAATAAATTAGGCATCAAAACACACACACACACATATATATATATATATACACTGAACAAACTTTAAACAAACAAAAAATTGTTTACCTTGTGCTTGGACTCCAGCAATGACAAAGTCATTTCGTTTGATGCAATTGGGTCCTAAAATTATAACGAAATAAATAAGTGAATAAATTATTTGGAAGAAAAATAATAATATGACCAAAAAAAATATCATAAGGGTCGAGAAAAAGAGATAGATGGAGAGAGGGAGAGAGAAAGAGGGATGATGTTGTATTTATATATGGAGTAAATTTAGGATAAATTGTAAGTTAGTGGGTGTTAGTAATACGTTCAAAATAATATTAATGATACAATGTATTTGGTTTGAAATGTTAATTATGAGGGAGTGGGAGATGTGTGACATATAGTGTGTATCAAAATATCACACACTAATAATATTACACAAATTAACAATATTAAGATTTCAAAATATTTTCTAAAATATTTATTCGGCTTAAAAAAAATCTTTTTATTCATCTTTTATATTAAATTGAAGTGTATCTCTCATATCATCTTAAATATACATATGCTTTATATATGCATAGTAAAATTTTCTAAATAGTGTTACTAATAGTTTTTCAATATATTATTAATAATGTCTATATAGAAAAATATCTAAAAAAAATTACTAAGAGTTTTTCAATGTATTACTAATAGTGTTAGGCTTTAGGGTTTAGGGTTTATAAGAGTTTTTCAATGTATTACTAATAGTTTTTCAATGTATTACTAAGAGTTTTTCAATGTATTACTAATAGTGTTAGGATTTAGGGTTTAGGGTTTATAAGAGTTTTTCAATGTATTACTAATAGTTTTTCAATGTATTACTAAGAGTTTTTCAATGTTAGGGTTTAGGGTTTATAAGAGTTTTTCAATGTATTACTAATAGTCTTTCAATGTATTACTAATAGTGTTTATAAGTATTACTAATAGTTTTACAATGTATTACTTATAGTTTTTCAATGTATTACTAATAGTGTCGATAAGTATTATTAAGAGTTTTACAATGTATTACTTATAATTTTCAATGTATTACTAATACTATTAGGGTTTAGGGCTTAGTGTTAGGGTTTATAAATTCTAAATTTGATGTTATATATAAGATTTATTCCTTGGATAAAGACTATAAATTCATGATTGTTCCTCCTCTCCTTATATTGGGTCAAAAAAAGCACATTTCTTCCCCATTCCTCTGGGTTTTTTTTTTTTTTTTTTTTATAAGAAGCATTAATTCCTTCATTTTATGAAAAAAAATTAGACTGTATCCAATGTATGTCATGTGTAAAGTAATCTAATTCTAGGATCTTCCGTTCATTGAACATTAAAAATGCATTAGTCAAACAATTTATTTCACTTTCTAATTTGTGTTTCAATTTCCAATACCAAATAAATGAGCATTAGCTATGATTTTATATTTGTATTTATTTTTATTAAATACTCTCTCCATCTCTTTTTATCTGTCTCATTTTATCCAAAATAATGTCTTTTTCATTTGTCACTTTACTAATAACAATGCATTTTTCAGTTATTTTTTTCAACAATACCCAAATAAATAGTAAAGTTAATCAACATCTTGTTATAAATAGGAGTAATAAATAAGAGTTTGAGTGTCTTTTAATATTCTAACAAATGAGAAAATTGGTTTGTTTGAATGGATAAAATTAGACAGATAATAAGGGACGGGGGAGTAGTTTCTTAATTCAAGTATAACAATCTTGAACGTCAACTATAAAACGGCACAAAATTTTCCATGAACAAGTTTCATATATAGTATGAGTTTTATATCATTATATATATATTTACTAATACTATTAGATGCACTCGCTAAAACTATTAAAACTTATTAATTAAAATTAAAATATAAAATATTATGATATCAATCAAAATATATAATTATATCAGAAAATACATGTAATAGTATCAACTTGATCATGTTATGAACAAATTTTCACAGGAGTCCTACTCATAAAATGGTAAAAAACGAGTACTTTCCCCTATATTTTCATAAACTATAGTACTTGATACTTTATAGTCAGAATAAAAAGAATTTACATATGAAAAAAAATTAAAAGCAAGAAACACTACATCAATATAACACTACAAGAATATAAAAAGTTTACGAAATTATATCAATATGGCTATTGAATTTCAAATAAAAAAAATTGTAGTGAAAATTGTCTACAAAATTTTCTAATTATATGCTCATTGACTTGAACGCAAAATACTAGTTATACTAGTAGTAACCCATAAGAGTATGAGATCACAGTAGTATTAGCAAGTATAAGGACCAAGTATATCGTACCCAAGGAAAGGTATGCATGCGAATAGAGCCCTGGAGATCTACGGGTTGTAGTTAATATGAGTGTATGTTCGGGTTTAAGAATTCTGATTAAACTACTTTATACTATACTACTCTTAATGCAAATAATGAAATTAGACGAATAACTAAGGTTTTAATAATATATGAGATGGTGATGCTCAGGATAGGAATTCCTATGTATACTAACAGAGTTGGTACAACAACTAGAATAATCGTGATGTGCAAGTAATAATCCTAAGTGTACTAAAACTAGGCAATCAACTTCCCTAATCTAGCACAAGATTGAAAGACTAAAAACTCAAGAATTAACCCTAATACTTCGTCATATCAACCTACTTTCACTAATCCACTAACCAAGTTATATGGATTGTGCTTAATTAATGAAACCATAATTTAAGTAAGGTGATGCAGTCGTCTGACTTGAAGCGACTACACTAGCTTCTACTAGTAGCTACCCCGCAAGAGTACGGGTTCACTGTAGTATGGGCAAGTATAGGGACCAAGTATTATCGAACCCAAGGGATGGTACATATGCGAATAGATCCCTGAAGATCTACGCGTCGTAGTTAATATGAGTGTAATGTTTTTGGGTTTTTTGAAAGAATTAATTAAGAGCAACTAAAGTAAACTAATTAAACTAAAGAACGTAAGAAACGAATTAACTAAGGTTGTTTTCTAATGGGATATGGTGATGCTTAGGATAGAAATCCCTACGTATACTAACGGAGCAGGTACATAATTAAAGTAATCGTGACAAACAAGAATTAACCTAAGTAAAAGAATGCAAGGTGAAAGCTCAAGATTCTAAACCCTAATACTTTACCCTAACACTCGACTTCACTAATCCACTAACAAGTTAATAGATAGCGCTTAATTAATGAGACCCTAATTTAACTAAGGTGATGCGGTCGTCCTCCTTCGCTAAACCGGTAGATGAATTAACCTTTCCTAAACCTTCTCGTTAAGACTACTAATTGTTATTGAGTGATGCGGTCGTCCTCTCTCTAACACTTTCGTACTAAATTCAAAGGTAAAGTTCAGATTAATTATAAGAATTCATTAATTAAGAGAATTAAAACTAACGTCACGAATTACCCTAATTATGTACCCACATCCTACTTCTACGAGTTCATCCTAACCTAAGCATGCAAGGGTTTTAGCTGGACATGGTTTTAACAAAACTAAAAGCAATTAAAGAAACGACGAACATAAACATTATGAATTGAACGAAGAAAATAAGAAACATGAACTAGGGTTTTAAGAGAAAATAAATACGAAGAACTGAAATTGAATTGATAAAAACAAAATTTAAACGTGTTCAAAGTAACGAACTAATGAAAAGAAACTAAGAATTGAAAAGAAACTAAGAATTCGTATGAAAAACCTTAACAACGTAAAAGTAAAGCTTGTTCCTCTTCAAAAACTAAGTCTAAAATTATTTCTAACGTTCGGGTTTGATGTGTGTAAGTGGGGGCTCCTTCAAAACGTGTTTGGAAGAGGTATATATAAGCACGGGTCGAAACGGGAGTTAATGGGCCGAAAATACGCATCCGGAGGCAAAAGTCCATGGGCGCTCGAGCAAAACGCTCGAGCGGTCCCGCTCGAGCTGTGTAGCTCGAATGACACAATCGCTCGAGCGGTGGCGCTCGAGCTGCTCGAGCGCTGATATCACACTGTATGTTTTGGGCGCTCGAGCGATTCGCTCGAGCGGTGGCGCTCGAGCTGCTCGAGCGCAAGAAAGTTTCTGTACGTTTAGGCGCTCGAGCAATGCGCTCGAGCGGGGGCGCTCGACCTAGTCACTCGAGTGACTTCCAACTCTTCCCAAGTGATACTTTTCCTCGTCCGCACTAACACCAATCGTATTTCTTCGATATCTTCTCATCCGGGCGTCCGTTTGAGTCGATTCAAAGTCCCACGAACTCCGTTTTTCGTCCTCTATTCACCTATGAGCATCAAAGAGACAAATTCATCAATGTATAGAAATAATGCTCAATTGACTCTAAATACTCTATAAACTCGACCAAAACTAGGGCGTTTCTAGCTACGAATCATGACAATTTCACGCCTAATCAACCCCCCCAAACTTACCATGTTGCTTGTCCTCAAGCAACGAAAGAATAAGTCAAGTGAAATTGTTAGGAATGAGTCAAGAATCAAATCATGCAAGCAAATGAACTCGAGCTTCAAAAGTTAATCACCCGTATACTCACTCACTTTCTTTTATCGTACTCATGCAACAATAATAAGAAACATCAAGATCAAACATGGATGTGCACTCAACGATGTGTTTCACTCCCTCACAAGTGTATATCAATGATTAAGGGACTCACTCAAACAATCAATCACACAAATTGGCAGCCATAGGCTTGTAAGCACTCTCAACTCCGACCATACTCTAGAAATCAATGCCGAATCAAAAAGGACTTTTCTCAAGGTTGTAATGTAGGCTCTTTGGACAGGTGGGATAACAATATAAGGTAAAGTGACTAAAGTGAATGGAGAATAGAAAATCAAACTTTGGCACTTCGAGATTAGGAACAGACTACTTCAAACATATTCAATCAACACTCTTTCAATTCCACTTCTCTCAACACTTCAATTTTTTATTTTCTCTATTCACTTTGTTTTTTTTCAATCACTTCACTTTTTTTTTTTTTCGCACAAACTCATGAGCTCATTTTTTTTCTTTTTGCTCATTCTCAATTTTCTTTCTCTTTTTCCCACATCTCAAAACTTCATCACACCTTCTTCTCATATTCACTCAACAAACAACCTTTTTTCTTTTTCAACTCAATTCACTCCCTTCATATTCACACTTTCCTATTCTCCACTCAAATTGGGACAACAAGGCTTAGGAATTGGAATAGTGTTCATATGTGCTAGCAAATAAAATAGGCTTTAGGCTCAAAGGGGCTAACAAGGGATTCAATGTCATTGGTAAGGAAAATTTTGGCTAAGTGACTCAATAAAATCAAAGATGGCCTAAGATCACATTCGGCATTTCAAACTAGACACAACCAAGAAGCAAGAGCACATGCAAGTTCTAGCATCCTCTAAGGTAATGATTCACTCACAAACGAAGAGATTAAATCACGCATTTAAATCTCATAAGGCTCAAATCTCACGGCTTTCACATCCATGCTAGTCCTAGTGCATTCTCACTCTCATCACACAAGTACTCAAAAGAAAAACTCATAAGCATACAAGTTCTCTCTCAAATCAGCTCAAACTCAAACACTCACACAAAAGAATTTCTAACTCAGCCTCACAATTCACCCTACTCATCAAATCATACTCAAAGATAGCAATCAACAAGCATAAGGTGATTGATAGGCATGAAATATGCAATAGCGAGTCAACTCAAAATCACCCCAAGGAGTATCTCAACAATCTAATAATCAATCAAACTCAACTCAAAGATAAGGGCGTGCATGCATGTGCAATGTAACAAGAAACATAAAAATCTCCACCCCCCCCAAACTTCGACCTTGCTAGAGGTCTAAGTTTGGGGTTGTGGGTTACCTCAACCAAATAATCCCGTTTCTCTCACTAGCTTTGCACATTCCCTTGTCTCAAGTTGGTTCCTTCAATCTGAGTAACTCCATGATACCTTTACTCCTTTAGAGACAAGCCTACAAGCAACTTACTCAAATACGAGGTTAAACATACGACTCAAAATAACTCCCTAATAATATAAAAAGACACTAAAAATAAATGAAAGCAAATAAAAATGGGTTGCCTCCCATTCAGCGCTATTTTTAAGGTCCTCATGCCGGACCAAGCTCAAAGGAGCTTATGGGACATCATACTCAAATTTACCTCCCCCACTCTCATAAGAGTGGTGTTTGAACTCCTTTCCTTGATGCCCCACCATCATGAGCCCTTTTGCTTTTTTCTCATTCCCAAGTGTTATGGGTCTCAACTCCTTCTTGCCTCTATCTGGAGGAGTCTTACTAAACAATTTCTTGAATTTTGACTTCTTCTTCTTAACTCCTCCTTTCCCTTCTAACTGGACCACGTCCACTTTCTTCACCTCTTCATCCTTCAACTCCTTCACTTTATCCCTATCTACATAATCAAGATCATAACGCTCATGGGTTAAATAATCAAGTGAAGGACTAGTAAAATCATGAATATGAGAAGGATTAGGGAGAGAATGTGTATCTTCAACACGAGGATCAATTGCATCCATGCAATACAAGCTCTCATCCTCCCTCGGGTGTTTCATGGCTTCATATATGGAGATCTTCACTTCTTGATCATCGACCTTCAACGTAATCTTCCCATTTGCCACGTCTAGCACCATCCCCGCCGTAGCTAAGAACGGTCTTCCCAAGATCAGGGGCACGTGCTCATCTTTCTCCATTTCTAGCACTACAAAGTCAGCTGGAAAAATGTGATCTCCAACTCTCACTAGGACGTCTTCAACAACACCTTGAGGTCTAGTAATAGACCGGTCGGCAAGTTGAAGTGTCATCATTGTGGGTTGAAGTTCAACACCTTCCAACTTCTTGAAAAGCGACAGTGGCATCAAATTAATGCTCGCCCCGAGGTCGCACAACGCTCCCTTCTTGATCTCGTTCCCAATATCACATAGGATCGTGAAGCTCCCGGGATCCTTCAGCTTTGGTGGAAGCGCCTTGTGCACTAATGCACTCACCTCGTGGTTCAGCTGCACCAACTTCGGCTCATCCACTCGCCGTCTTTTCGCGATCAAGTCCTTCAAAAACTTCGCATAGTGCGGCATCTGTTCCAAAGCATCATAAAAGGGAATATTAATATGCAGTTGTTTAAAAACATCAAGAAATTTTGCAAACTTTTCATCAAGCTTCTTTTTCATGAAGCGCTGTGGATATGGGACGGGTATCACAGATTTGGGTACCCCCCATTCATCTCTTTCTGTTTCTTTCACTTTCTCCCTTGCTTCCTTTGCTTTCTTCCACTTTGGAACTCTCTCAACCTCCTCACTTTCCTTGCCCTTCTGGGACTCATCCATATCTTCATGCTTCTCAATTCCTTCACTTTCAATCCCCTTCTCAACTTGGGGCGTCTCAGAATCAGCAGGCATCTGAGGACCTTCATAGTTGGTTCCACTTCTTAGCTGGATCGCCTTGCACTGCTCTTTCGGGTTCCCCTCCGGCATTCTATTCACTGATTTTGCAATCTGGCTCATCTGGAGCTCTAAAGAGGTGAACCTTCGATTGTTCTCTTGTTGAGTTCTAGTCCACTCAACGTTCATCTTCTGGAGCTCTTGATCACGTTGATCACCCTTCTTATGCAACTCCTTCACATCATACTCCAAGGATGACAACCGCTTACTCCCCTCCTCCACCTTCTGAAGGATCGCTCTCAACATCTCCTCGGTTGATGCACCGCCTTCTCCACCAGGAGGTTTAGACCCCGGATCAACACCTGCAGGAATAGTAACACCAGCTTTTTGATTAGCATAAGAAAAATTATCATTCTTCCTCCATGTGTTTTGAGGAGGCTGCTGGCCTCCTTGAACTCCTTGTGTGTTCCTCCATTGATTTTGAAGTGGCTGATGGCCTGGAGGTACAAATGGTTGGCCATAAGAAGGCCTTCCATACTGGTTTCCACCTTGGTAGCCATTCTGATTATAATATGGAACTCCCATGTAATTGGCTACCTCTTGCTGTCCACTGGGTTGGTCTACTCTCTCATTCTCTACTGCCTGCTCTCCACCCAAACTCTTCCCCAACTCGAGGTTGTTGATCTTTTCCATCATGGCCATCAATAGCCTTCTCGTTCCTTCTCCCTCTTCAACCTGATGCACTCTCTGAAAATCTGCATCTCCACTCCAAGCATCGGCATTCGTGACAATGTTGTCAACGATCTCTCTACACCTCTCTATGCATTGGTTCAAAAATGCTCCGCCCGCACAAGCGTCTAAATGGTCTTGCCCCGCCTTGTTGGCACCACTATAGAAGAATGCCATAATATCCCCCTCATTGTACCCGTGTTGCGGGCACTCAATCAGCATGTTTGAGTATCTCTCCCACGCTTGGCGTAGGTCCTCTCCTTGCTTCTGGCGAAAGGATGAGATCTCAATTCTAGCCTTGATCGTCCTAGATGGAGGGTAGAATCGCTCGAGGAACAGACGCTCGAGCTCGGCCCAAGTGGTAATACCTCCCCGCGGGAGCGTATTATCGTACCACTCCTTGGCTATTCCCGTCAATGAGAATGGGAACAGCCTAAGCCTCTTGGCATCTTCAGATATGCCATTATAATTAAATGTTGAGGCTATCATGAGAAAGCTCCTCAAGTGTGTGTGAGGGTTCTCCTTCCCGATCACTCCTTTGAACTGATTCTCGGTCAGCAACTTTAAAATTCCTGGGGAAATAGAGAAATTATTTGCCTCAACAGGAGGCAATGCCACTCCATCATAGTACCGCTGTGGCTGTGCTGCAAACCTCCCTCGAATAGCCATATTATGATCTACGTTCTGAGGAACGTGTTGAGGATTAGCAGCAGGTACTGGTACTTGTTGGGGTGGTGGTTGGTAAACAGGTGGTTGGTTGTAGACTGGGGGTGGATGATATGGATATGGTGGGTAAGGATAAGGTGGGTATGGGTAATGTTGATATACTGGGTTGTTAAAAGGGTTATTTGGGTTTTGTGGGTAAGCAGGGTTGTTATGAGGATTATGGACAAGGTTCTGAGCTGGATTCCCTACGTTTTGTGTATCCGGGTTTAGGCTCTGGCTATCCCCTAATGAAATTTGATTCTGGCTACCACTAACTCTAGTGCCTTCAACTCGGTCTACTGCCTGATTGAAATCGTTGGCAGCATCGTCCAACTCATTATTGATATCCATTGGTTCCTTTCCTAAGTCGGCAGCGTTCATCCTTCTTAAGAAGGCTCGGTTCCTTCTGGCTATTGTCTCAGGGTCCAACGGTATTCTCTCTTCGCTCGTATTGCCTTGTGAGCGTGTTTTCATAAACCTGACACACTAGCAGAAGGATCAAAACGCAACTGCCGAATGAATAAAAAATAAAAATAAAAACAGAAATTAAATCACCCACTACTAACTACTAAGCTATCTACAAGTCCTATTCAAAAGACATACAACGCCATCCCCGGTAACGGCGCCATTGACTTGAAGCGACTACACTAGCTTCTACTAGTAGCTACCCCGCAAGAGTACGGGTTCACTGTAGTATGGGCAAGTATAGGGACCAAGTATTATCGAACCCAAGGGATGGTATATATGCGAATAGATCCCTGAAGATCTACGCGTCGTAGTTAATATGAGTGTAATGTTTTTGGGTTTTTTGAAAGAATTAATTAAGAGCAACTAAAGTAAACTAATTAAACTAAAGAACGTAAGAAACGAATTAACTAAGGTTGTTTTCTAATGGGATATGGTGATGCTTAGGATAGAAATCCCTACGTATACTAACGGAGCAGGTACATAATCAAAGTAATCGTGACAAACAAGAATTAACCTAAGTAAAAGAATGCAAGGTGAAAGCTCAAGATTCTAAACCCTAATACTTTACCCTAACACTCGACTTCACTAATCCACTAACAAGTTAATAGATAGCGCTTAATTAATGAGACCCTAATTTAACTAAGGTGATGCGGTCGTCCTCCTTCGCTAAATCGGTAGATGAATTAACCTTTCCTAAACCTTCTCGTTAAGACTACTAATTGTTATTGAGTGATGCGGTCGTCCTCTCTCTAACACTTTCGTACTAAATTCAAAGGTAAAGTTCAGATTAATTATAAGAATTCATTAATTAAGAGAATTAAAACTAACGTCACGAATTACCCTAATTATGTACCCACATCCTACTTCTACGAGTTCATCCTAACCTAAGCATGCAAGGGTTTTAGCTGGACATGGTTTTAACAAAACTAAAAGCAATTAAAGAAATGACGAACATAAACATTATGAATTGAACGAAGAAAATAAGAAACATGAACTAGGGTTTTAAGAGAAAATAAATACGAAGAACTGAAATTGAATTGATAAAAACGAAATTTAAATGTGTTCAAAGTAACGAACTAATGAAAAGAAACTAAGAATTGAAAAGAAACTAAGAATTCGTATGAAAAACCTTAACAACGTAAAAGTAAAGCTTGTTCCTCTTCAAAAACTAAGTCTAAAATTATTTCTAACGTTCGGGTTTGATGTGTGTAAGTGGGGGCTCCTTCAAAACGTGTTTGGAAGAGGTATATATAGGCACGGGTCGAAACGGGAGTTAATGGGCCGAAAATACGCATCCGGAGGCAAAAGTCCATGGGCGCTCGAGCAAAACGCTCGAGCGGTCCCGCTCGAGCTGTGTAGCTCGAATGACACAATCGCTCGAGCGGTGGCGCTCGAGCTGCTCGAGCGCTGATATCACACTGTATGTTTTGGGCGCTCGAGCGATTCGCTCGAGCGCTGGCGCTCGAGCTGCTCGAGAGCAAGAAAGTTTCTGTACGTTTAGGCGCTCGAGCAATGCGCTCGAGCGGGGGCGCTCGACCTAGTCACTCGAGTGACTTCCAACTCTTCCCAAGTGATACTTTTCCTCGTCCGCACTAACACCAATCGTATTTCTTCGATATCTTCTCATCCGGGCGTCCGTTTGAGTCGATTCAAAGTCCCACGAACTCCGTTTTTCGTCCTCTATTCACCTATGAGCATCAAAGAGACAAATTCATCAATGTATAGAAATAATGCTCAATTGACTCTAAATACTCTATAAACTCGACCAAAACTGGGGCGTTTCTAGCTACGAATCATGACAATTTCACGCCTAATCATCGTCCTCCCTAGATAAATCGGTATATGATAAACCCCTTCTAAAACACTTTCATTAAGTCTACTCGTTATTAAAGAGTGATAAGGCTGTCTTCTCTCTAACAATTTTCGTACTCAATTCCAAGATAATTCTAGGGTTTATTTTAAGAATTCAATTAATTAAGAGAACTAACACTAAACATCACGAATTATCCTAATTATGTACCAACATCCTACTTCGACAAGTTCATCTTATCCTAAGCATGCAAGGGTTCTAGCCTAACATGGTAATTAGAACAACAAAAATAATAACTATGATAAACATAAACATATTTGAATTAATAACTAAGCTCAAGAACATAAATAACGAATGAATCAAAGTCTCAAAATCAATCTCTTATAATCTCAAAAGCTAGGGTTTATAATCTCAAAGAACAAAGAAAAAAAGAATTAATCTAAATAGTTCGAAAAAAATAACTAAACAATAAATTCGTAAATCAAAACCTCGATTACAAAGTATGAAACTCTTCCAATCTCTCTACCAAGCTCCAAGTATGTAAAAAATATGAATAGTGGTTAAAGAGTGTCTAAAAACGAGCTTGGGATCGGGTATTTATAAGCAACGGGCTTAAAACGGGTGAAAAAGGTCAAAAAGGCGCGAGCATGAGTGTTGGTCGAGCGCTAGGCGCTCGACCTAAGGGTGGTCGAGTGGTTCGACTTACAGCGCCAACAGGGCGCTCGAGCTCTAACTGGTCGAGCGCCTGAAGGTGGTCGAATGGTGCAAGTGGTCGAGCACTAGGCGCTCGACCACTGCTTGGTCGAGTGCCTTAGACTTCTAGTGCGAAAAAAGCGCTCGACCTCCCTTGCTCGAGCGACCTCCTTCCTTGAGCCAAGTGACACTTTTCCTTGCACGAACTAACACTTTTCGTTTTTTTTTTATATCTTCTCATCTGGGCATCCATTTGAGTCGATTCAAAGTCCTACGAGCTCCATTCTTCGCCCTCTACCCATCTATGAGCATCAAAGAGGTAAATTCATCAGTTTATGAAAATAGTACTCAATTGACTCTAAATACTCATCGAATTCACTCAAAACACGGGCAAAACGAGCTACAAATCATAACAATTTTACGCTTAATCACTCATCTTGATTCCTTGCCTATAAAGAATTTGCCTATGAAATTTAGTAGGCATTGTAGGTAAATTTTAGTAAATAAATTGCTTGTTGAAAATTAATAATCTAGAAATTTAGGCAAATTAATTTTGTAGGTATATTATTTGTAGGTTGAGAAATGAAGATGCCTACTTTGATTACAAAATTTTGTAGGCAAGTCGCCAACATTTTCGCTACGGAAATTTTTTGGTGGAAAATTTTGTAGGCTATTTATTTTTTTCTTGTAGTGTGAGCACAATGATGAATTAAAGGAAAAGGATAAAAAAATATTACGTAAAAAAGTTGTGGATAAATTGTAAAAACATGACTTATCCTTGCCGCTGATTGCAGTTCAAGGACCGGCTTTTGCAGGGCAGGTACCGAACTATCTAACTGTTGCAAAAAAAAAAAAAGGACCTTAGGCAATTTTAAGGACAAGTTGGGGAGAAAAAATAATTTTTTGATCCCATAAGTGTCCGGTTTTCACCCCAAATAATTAAACAATTCAAATTACATTATGTAACTTATTTGATAGTCCAATTTAGTCTCATTTTCACTGCAAAAAAATAAAAACGACATCGTTTTGAATCACATAAAAGTCACGAGCCGATTGAATTTAAGGATTTCCGCTGACTTTACTTAGATGACACCCATTATTTTGAATTAATTTGTTCACTTGTTTTGAGTTTGAAATTCATGTCTTTTTTTTTTCATTTACTCTTTTAATTAATCCACCTCCACTCCCATCCTACCGGGTCTTCTTCCCCAAAACACCCTGACTCCAATTCCCTCTATGTATTTTAAGAGTTTTTATTTGATTTCAGATTTTAATCATTATTAAATATTTTGATTTTAAATTTAATTTCTATTTTTAAAAAATAGAATTTCAGAATTTTTAAATTTTCTTTTATAGAATTCAAATTGATATAACTGTTTTTTTTTTTCATTTTTTAATGATTAAATAAAAGAATAATTAATTAAAAATATACACATGTTCTTCATGTCAGCAACTTGCAGAAAAGCCGAAAATTCGACCACCATTAAATTTTCATTTGCTTCAAAATGACGTCCTCTTTTTCTTTTTTTTTTTTTTTTTTTTGCGAAATATGACCAAAATTTTAGAATAAAATAAGTTATTGAATGTAATTGAAATTGTTAAATTTTTTGGGTGAAAATTGGACATTAGATTATTTATTGGACCACATAATATATTTTTCCTTTATTTTATATTTAAAATTACCCGAGATCTTTTTTTTTTTTTTTGCAACAATTTGATAGTTCAGTAATTACCCCGCATAAGTTAAAGTTTAGTCCTCTAAATGCAATAAGTGGTAAATATAAGTTCTATTTTTGCAATTTGGCCAAAAATCGTAGAAGAGGAATTATGCGTTATAATATATACTCCCTCCGATTTATTTTTGTTTTTCACTTTTAAAGTGGCACGGGTTTCAATAAAGGAGTTGTTTATTAGTATTTGTGAGTATACAATTACTTTTTTGGATATAAAGTAAGGGTAAAAGAGTCATTTCAACTTTTTAAGGAGTAAAGTTAAAGTGATATGTGTACGTTTTTGCTATTTTGGGAAAGAGATTGAGAGATTAGGAAAAAAAAAAAAAACAATGGGAGGGAGTACTATTTTTTTCATATATAACATCATGATTGTTCCTTTTATTTACTAGATAAAGTTTATTCTCGAAAATTAAGAAAATGGAAGCAACATTGGTCTATGTATCCAAATCTTTCCAAAGTAAACAGATGATGAGTTATCCAAATAAGAAGTGATCATGGGGTGGTTCCGAGAACGCAGATCCATTGACCCGTAAAGAGATCGTTACAATCAATGTTGGGATTGATGGATTCGAAGTATTCTTCCGACAGCCCCAATGCGCTCATAACGTCTTCGCAGCTGAATCCAGCCGGCAACCCTACCACTATGTTGCAAACCAGGCTCGCATCATTCGGTTCTATTCCTGCGCACCAATTCATTATCATCAATTAATTCCTTTTTATGACATACTATATTTATGTCTTATTTAGAAGCAAAATTTAATTGCACAAAACTAACCAAGTACTGATTTAAAAGCAGGTGCTGATGATCGAATTTTGGCAACGAGTTGTTGAATTGTTGAGGATTTCGAGGGATTTGTTGTGGGGACGTCAGTTTTACCCTTCGAAAAGTGAAAAGAAGACAATGTTAAAAGGGTCAAGAAAAGAAAAATAGTGATTCTTCTTTGTGAGTTAGCCATATTATACATGTATATGTTTTGGGTGTGACATATATTTATAGTGCACACAGCATAGTACTAGTTACATTGTTTCTAACAATTTTATTATAAGAACTCTTCTTGGAGATTGCAATTGTCAATTCATCGTACGTTATATATGAGTAGAGTTTTAATTTCTTGGCTATATTTGTTTCGTGTGTGCATCTATATGTCCTTATTAATTTCGTGCCGCCAATTGTTGAAGATATGGGTGAAATTATGCCCAAGAATATTTTGCTGGATTTTTTTATAAGAGGATTTGGAATAGTATGAAGATTAATGAGGATATATAGATGTGTGCATGGATCCTTTCAGTTTCGAACATATTTGATATTTATGAAGAAAATATTGCTTGCCACATGAATTAATTTCATTGAGTAAGATAGATATAAATAAGCACCCAAAAATAAGAACTTATGGAATGCTTCAGAAGGAAAGAAACGGTGACGACGGTATTTGACAAAGAGTAGTTCTAGGGTGCATCCAAGTGCATACTATGTACTTGGATTTTGCACCCTAATTTAAAATCAATTTTGACTTTAAGATCCAGAAAAAATTCGCGGATCGAAACCGGGTCGGGTTCCTCTCTTCTCCTTCCATTGACGCGGGCAGTTCTGTACATGTAGTGGACCAACGATGCTGAAATACACATCGGGGAACACCGCTTCTCGATCTGGTTTTTTTCCAACAAACAATCTTAAAAAAGGTCGCTCGTGTTCGGCGGTGTGCTCAGCCCGATTCTAGTGGCCGCCGGGAGAAAGAAAAGTTTTGTGTCATACAGGGTATTTAAGGTGGCGATTGCAGTGTGATCATTGTGTGTTGTAAATTCATTTTATACATGAAATCTAGAATACATATTACGAAATACATGTAAATTCTACGACTTACATTTTGGGATTCCTTAATCCAAAATATAAAACCAAATGACCCAATGATGTTATGGTTAGCCGGAGAGACATTACAGTTAGATCAATCAAACTGAGATGGCCCATGGGAAGAAGGAATTCTATGATATGGGAAAGGTAGTACTTTTAGTTCGGTCTTTGAACTCTGTAGCAATTTTAATCTTGTTATTGTAGGGTAATTTTTGGGGGTATTGGTGATTTTAAGTTGGGATAGTGTTGAGTTATTATTGGGGTATTGTTAATTATAACCTGGGATATTGGTGATTAAGTCTCAGAGTATTGTTGAATAATTTTTTGGGATATAACTTGGGGTATTTGTGATAATAACTTGGGGTATTGGTAATAATAACTTGGGGTATTTGTAATTATAATTCGAGGTATTGGTGATAAGTCTTGGGGTATTGGTGTTTATAACTTCAGGTATTGGTGATTATAACTTCGGGTATTGGTGAATAAGTCTTGGGGTATTGGTGATTATAACTTCGGGTATTGGTGATTATAACTTCGGGTATTGGTGAATAAGTCTTGGGGTATTGGTGATTATAACTTCGGGTATTGGTGATTATAGGCTTTTTTATTCATATATTGTATTTTTCAAATGAACTTATCAAACTATTGTAATTTTTGAAACTCTTGTCAAAATAAGCATGAACGCCGTCCGCAACGGCGCCCATACTGTAGAAATAGAGAGAGCGCCGTCGTAGAAGGTGCCCATAAAGTTTCCGACGTCTGCACCGCCAGGATGGTAGGATCTGATTGTAGAGCGCCGTTGTGAACGACGCTCTTACTGTTCAAACGCCATCCTCGATGGCGCTCCATTTACTGCCAAAAGCTTGTTTCATTTACTTAAAAAAAGGAAAGTGAATAGTTTCATTTACTGTCAAAAGCTTGTTTAAGAATAATCTATTTTATTTTCTGTTTTATGTTTTGATTCATAACAATGGCGCCCTTTGACTTTCTTTTAAAGCCCACACCGCCGTTAGAATATTTGATCGGAAAAGCGATGTTGTACAGTAAGGGCGCCGTTACCAACGGCGCCCTACAATCAGATCCTGCTACTTTTGCGGTGCCGGCGTTGGAAACTTTATGGGCGCCTTCTACGACGGTGCTCTCTCTATTTCTACAGTATGGGCGCCGTTGCGGACGGCGCTCATGCTTATTTTGACAAGAGTTTCAAAAATTACAATAGTTTGATAAGTTCATTTGAAAAATACAATATATGAATAAAAAAGCCGGTGATTATAACTTCGGGTATTGGTGAATAAGTCTTGGGGTATTGGTGATTATAACTTCGGGTATTGGTGAATAAGTCTTGGGGTATTGGTAATTATAACTTCGGGTATTGGTGAATAAGTCTTGGGGTATTGGTGATTATAACTTCGGGTATTGGTGAATAAGTCTTAGGGTATTGGTGATATAACTTGGGGTATTGGTGATTATAACTTCGGGTATCGGTGATATAACTTCGGGTATTGGTGATATAACTTCGGGTATCGGTCCGAAGCGCGCGCGACCATTTGCGACCCTGTTTGTTGTCAGACCCGTGAATTTTGGTCGGGTTGGGCCTGACCCGCGAGTTTTTATTGGATCTTAATTGGTCAAAATTAATTTCAAATTGATTTCAAAATTCCAAGTGCATGCTATGCATCCAAGTGCACCCTAGAATTTGCGTTAGACAAAATCCATCAATTTAACAGATCAAGATCATTTTATATATCAAAAAGTGAAATACGACATGACCATGACCATGTCCATGAACATACAAGAATATGCTGATCAATGTAATATTAGTAATTTTTTACTTTTGGTTTGAAGTTTTTATATAGTACATATTAATGTTAAATAATTATAAATATGTCATTGTGCATAAATAAGTTTGGAGTAGGTCTTATATGAGACCGTCTCATGACATGAGACAATAAGAATGAGTGTAACTAGGACATTGACTCATAAACACTTTGGTAGGGGTAGGTGTTAATTTGTGTGGTCTTATGCTATGAGACGGTCCCATACAAGTTTTTTTCATAAGTTTGATATCTTGTGAATAGTGATATCAACGGAGTCCTCGGATTTACAAAAGGTGACACGTTTCCTATTATGTTTATTTTGCTGATAGGCTCCAAGTTGTAATTCATGGGGTTATTGGGTGTGCATAAAAGTCCAATTTTACTTGTATGAATACCCGCAACTTACTGTCCTGAACAATTCTCAGAATTGTTCTATTGTTGTTATTTTCGCATCACTATGAAACTTGGCGGCTCCGTTCTTGTGCAAAACCTATTTTCAATTGTGGGGTCAGTTTGGGACCTTCTTGGAAAAATTAGAGATAAAATAAAGAAAAATATATTAAACTGATCTAATTAAAGGGAATTGAATATTGATGAATTATATATTAGAATTGCTATATGTATGGATTAATGGTACGAAGAAGGCAGTTCTGAATGGCGCATACTCAAATATGTGTGTATATAATACTTCCTCCGTCAGCTAGCTGAGCACATAAATTAAAAAAAAATTACTCTCTAATTCATACCTTTTAAGTCTACAAATATATTAAACTAAAATAGTACAACAAATTGTTCTATAATATAACAATTTTTTTTAGATCTGCTTGATATGTACTTTTATTTATAAACTTATTTGTAAGGTGGGAGGAAAAGTGGACCATTATGTAAATTTCCCTTAAAAAAGATATTCTCTTTTAGTGAAGTAGTGACATAAACATATGAATATATATATTTATATTTTTTAAGTATGTACATAATTTTTTTTTTTTATGGCAGTGTGCAAATTAGTGCGGGACATTCAAATGAAATAACAGTGGAGGGAGTATATATTATTAGTTCAACTAGAAATAATAAAAATAAAATAGATAATGCTATCATAATAAATTATCCGAAGTATTGGGCCGACATATCGATCGGCCCTTAACGGGTAGGCGCGAGATGTGAATCCATAACATGAGTTATCGAGCCGACCCAGTAATTGCTCAATTTGAAAGACCAAGGTTAAATAAAGTTACATGTTTTGTAATACACCCAAATATTTTTTTCCGAAAAATGTAACCATTTCGAAAATTCATATGTTTAGTGTTTTTCTTTTTTACATTTTCAATTTTTTTTTTTCGAAAATTGTCAAGATTTTCGAATTTTCTTTCCGAACACTTTTTGGTGGAGTATATTAACAAAAGATAGGACTACGTAACCTTGGTCATTTGAAAAACCACACCCCAAATCAAGTCATAATTCGTGTTCGGCCAGCCCTGCAAGCCTGCAAATCTGCTTCTCTCATATACAGTATACTGATGATGAGAATAAGCAAGATAACAATGTTTTAATTTAATTTAATTTAATTCATTTCCCTCATTGCAACAAACAAACAATCGATTGGCAAATAAATCAAAGTTTATCATTCACAAGCATCGCCAAGACTGTCTACAAAAGAAACGAATCACTCTTGCTCGAACCGCCGAGACACTTTCAAGACTAGATTGATTCATCTCTTTCTCCATTAGTTATTTATCCAGCAATTCATGTACATGACTTTTTGAAAAGATTCATCAGCAGGATTCCTATTAATCTCTTCCCCACCATCCCTCATAGGAGAAGAAGGGAACAAATTTGTCGAACATCGAGCTCGATAGCCAGAACAGTCCTTCACCGATTGGAGGCTATTCTTGCCTTCCACCATAGCTACAACCGCTGCCATGTAAACTCTGCTCACCCCATCCATCTTTTTGCACATTTTTACGACTAACTTCCTTTTTGTTTCTTATAGATTAGCCTGAAAATTGAAGTAATAGTGCAGGTATGTATAGGCAGAGTGATTGGGTACTATCAGTTGGCGCGGGTCAATGGTTTAAGAGTTTTCTAGTGGCGTATGACATCATCGTAGGATTAATCTAATGGGATATATGCCCACAGAAAATGTGGTCCACCCTTAAATCTGTGAGCTATTTTGTCGAGCACTTATTGTGCATTATCTGATTTCAATAATTATGCGTTAGTTACGTACAGTATTTTGAGGCGCTAATTTACGTACCCATCTCTGATCATACTTTTCATGTGGGGACGAATAACGCCATCTGATTTCCATAAAGAAAGAAATAAAATTCCCGGACATAATCATATATTTTAGATAAAGAATTATATCCCCACACGTCCAATCTGGTCCATGACAGTGATGTCAGATGGAGGCTGTGGCAATTATTTTTCGATAGTCTGAACATTGCATCATGAGTCCATAGCTAGCTGTTTTTATTGTTGTCTTTCACAGAGGTCAAGATTCTCTCGCCAACTAGGTTGTAACTTGTATCAAGAGAGGGAGAGGGAGGGAATAATAGCCTGAGAGACATCACAATATTATTCAGAAAAAAAAAAAAACCTGTCGACATTTAGAAATCAAAAAAGCATCGCAATTTGCTTTTGCATCCAAATACAACAAATAATAAGAGAGACCGAGTAGGAAATGTGAACATTATTTCTGGGTGGACTAAAACAAAACCAGAATAAACTGATGGGAGAAAAAGGAATTTCTCATTTAAGGAACAAAAATCACATATCTACAGATCTGTAGATGGCAATAAGCCAAATACGTTACAAATACAACTGGTAAACATTTCATCATCTCCAACTCAACACTTGAGCAGAATAGCTTTCACAAATGACTAAATATACCCATCCAAGAACAGTGCACAAACTCTTCACAGGACATACAACACTTTCAGGAAGAGACTCCATTTATGCGGATTCTCCCCCTTCCACTTGTTGTCGAGCTAGGTATCTTTCTCTTCTTTCTTTCTGCATACAAGAAATCCAAGAGGAAGACGATATAGATCAGTCGAAAATGACAGCAAATATCTTTCCAAAAATATATCTTAAGGTAAGATAAAAAGCTCACCCATTCATCAATTACAAGCCCTTCGCCAATAAACTTGGGACCTGTGTCTTCTGATGGCTTCTTGCGTGATTCAAGTTCAGCCTCAGCTTCAGCTAACTGGCGCTTTAGTTTATCTAGAGCCTTCAAGAACAAGATCAACATTTTCATTTGTTAAACCATTTGTTTAAAAGATACACAAGCTAGATGATTAGATGGACTCCAAGAGGTGTACGGGATTTAGATTCAGATTATCGTCACTTACAGGACTAGGACGTTCGACATCAAGAAAAACTACCCGAAGTATCTGCTCCACAGCAACCTGATCCTTCTGCTCATCGAACTGTGGCCAAACATATGAAACAGATCATAATGCATAGATATAGAGTTCATTCAGAATTTATTCCACTACACATGCATTGCCCCATAAATTTCAGTATATATGACTTACTAGAAATAGTTAAGAAAAGAATAAGTCTCTTTTATTCAATATTGCTATGCTTGATAAGCTGCATTATTGAAAGTAACGGAACAAAAGACAGATTAATATGACATACCAATTCGGGTACATAATCCATTTGATCCTTCACTTTTAGGCTCATTATTTTGAACTTCACCCTGCTTTTCTGATCCATTGGTTTTTCATTGTTCTCTGGAGGCTCTACAAACTTGAAGACTGATGGAAAACATCAAGACAAAGATATAAGACTCCAAATGTTAACAAATACCGCGAATGCTTTAAATCACTCACAAGACTCCACATTCTCATACGCTTGGATATAAAGGCTCATAATTCGCCATTTAAAAGAAAAAACAATAGAAAAATTGAGAGCACATAATTACCAGTTGCTATTATACTCTCGCCAGGAGCAAGTATGGCTCCAGGAGGACGCATGAAACAACTTTTAGGTGCAGTCGTTTGGAACTAATATACCAAAAATAAACACCATTCAGAGTAAAGAATATAAATATAAGCATTTGCTGTGGTATCTAAATCCACCCTACATAAGTAACAAGTTATATATTGGCCTAAAAAATGTGTAGCACGAAATTAATAGCCAAAATATGATTAAATGCTCAACGTCATACCTTGAATGCTACAGGGGACTTGCTCGTATTTTTAATTTTGATAGCACTTCGGACTTGCTTACCAGGCTCATCTGAAAGGCGTAAATAAAAACAAAAGTTATGTTCACATATAAAAGGTGTTCAGATTCAGCCAACTAATCTGTTGCTCAGGACTTGTGAGAATTTAAATGACAAGAATAAACTGGCAAGCATTGAGAAAGCAAAGGGCTTGCACACAAACATTAGGGTCATTCCAAAGATGGATATTTTAATTAAATACGAAATATAACCATAAAAGAGAAAGCACACAAATGTTTCCATCAGGTTTGCACTTCTATAAACTAAAAAGCAGTATATAGCATAGTATATATGGAACTCTATAAGAAAGATATTTCTCCTTCCTAAAACATTTGAATTTTTGCAGGAATATTTTTTCTCCAAGAGTGAACAGTAAAACCTCCAGTCTCTGATCTCCGGCTTCAGCAAGTACAGGAATACAACAGCATTCACTTGATTTGGTGTCTAATTACTTCCATAAAATGTTAAGAGAGAATAAAGGACAAGAAAAATTCCAGGTCAAAATCACTGTAGTGTACTTTAATTTTCCACAGAGCCTCTAATTAGCAATATCAAGAGCTTAACAGTCATAAAATTACCCGAAATACAACACATCAACATCAAATTTAGCACTATAAAAATTCACAATCCACAATTCAACTAATCAGTAATGAGAAAAGCAAGATCACGATTAAAAAAAAAAAAAGTAGAAAAAAACAAAGCAATACCGACAAATATCATCAAAAATCAACTCGGCAGAATGCCAAGTGAGAAGTAAAAACAGAGCGAAGCGTACATACAAGGAAAGTAGAGCTTATTAGAGGGATCAAGCTTCAATCGACGGCGCGTGGGGAGCAGAGATCTGGCCACCGAAGAAACAGAGCTCCCGGGGTTACCCTGAGCACCCGATCCCTCCACCTGAGAATGAGTATTATTGTTTCCATGGCCGTAATTCTGCTGATAATTGGCGAAATTTGAGGAAGACGAATTCGTCGACTGCGAGTTTCGGAAGGGTATCTTGAATAGGCCCCAAACTTTGCCATCGGATTTGTCTTCGTCGATCGCCATTGATTATTGCCGTCGCCGGAGCACCTAAAACGACGCCGCGGTGAGAGAGGGGTTGATTTGGGTTTCTGGTTGTTGTTTGGAGAGTGTGACTTTCGAAAAGTTCTTTGTTGGTGCTTTGTGTGGGGTATTTGCAGGATTTGGAAATTTTTAACGGGTGTTTTTTTGTTTCTTTTTATTTTTTCATAAAAGAGTTGTGTTTTTACGGCCTTAAAAAGGCCAAGGGCCGTCCATACGGATTTGAATTTTAAGGTTCAACTTTCAACATATTTGTCCTAGGTCTGATAAATTCGTCTGGCATTGATTTAAATCAAATTGTAATTTAGTCATTAATTCTTTTTTGAAAGCCTAGTTTAGTCATTAATTTAACTTATACTTTCTTTACACTTTTTTTTTTCTAATTAACTAACTCTATCTATCTATCAATATATTTTATTTTTAATTTGACAATTCTACAAAATAATAATATTTCATTAACTCATTGTCAGTGATTACTAATTAGAGACTATTGAACTAGAGATAATACTTTTGAGATAAGGGAATGCTTTTCATATTGATTGTTTATTCATAAATTTGAGTTACAAGATAATGTGATGTGAGGTATTTATAGAATTAAAATACTTTAACTACCTCATAACTAAAAGAGTAACTTCTCTTTAACAAACACAAGTGGTAACACTTTTCTAACTACCCAACTGTATCTTTAATAACCCCCCTCAAAATGATAGGGATAAGAAGGGATCATTTTGCACCATCTTGTTGTTGTAACTTTGTAGTTGTAGAATCTTGAGATATTGGAGAATGTATATCCAAGATTCCTAATTTCATCTTCATGTTGTTGTAAAGCTCTCCTCCCAATGGTTTAGTCATGATATCTGCAAGATTTTCTAAGGTAGGAATCTGCACAAGTTTGACAGCCCCTTGTTGAATTTTGTGTCTTGTGAAATGTTGGTCCACCTCAATGTGTTTTGTCTTCTCATGACATACTGGATTATGTGCTAGGCAATAAGCTGTTTTACTGTCTGTATAAATGGTTGCTGGTTGTTTGTGTGAGATCTTCAAGTCTTTTAGAATGTATAGGATCCATTGAACTTCACAAGTTGTAGTGGCAAGTGCTCTATACTCAGCTTCTGTAGAACTTCTGCTAACTGTGTTTTGTTTCTTTGATTTCCAGGATATCAGAGAGTTGCCTAAGTAGATTGTGTACCATGTTATACTTCTTCTTGTGAGCTCACACCTTACCCAATCAGCATCACTGAAAGCATGTAGCTGGAAAGTGTTTGATACTGGATAGAATATTCCACCTCCTGGATTTGTTTTGAGGTATCTAAGTAACCTGTGGACAGCAGCTAAATGACAAGTATTAGGATTGCTCTTGAATTGAGTTAAACATTGAACAACATAAGAAATATCAGGCCTTGTTATAGTTAGATACAACAGTTTTCCAACTATTCGTCTATATTCTTGTGGATTATCAAGTGAAGGTGCTTCTTGTGAAGTAAATAGTTGTTTACTATCCATAGGACTGAAACGAGGTTTACTTCCCAAGTAGCCACTATCATTTAGTAAATCTAAAGTATATTTTCTTTGACAAAGTTGCATTCCTTTCTCATTTCTTGCAACTTTTATGCCTAGTATATACTTTAATTTACCTAAGTCCTTAATGGTAAACTGGGCATGAAGGTGATTTTTAACCTTTTGTATTTCATCAAGTGAATTACCAGTTAAGATTATATTATCCACATAGCAAGACAAAGCAGTAAATATGTTACCATCAGTTTTGGTAAATAAAGCAATATCAGCCTGTGATTGTGCATAACCAAAAGAAATCAGAGAATCAGCAAGTTTAGTATACCATTGTCTTGAAGCTTGCTTTAAACCATAGAGACTTTTGTTCAATCTGCAAACCCTGTTATCATTTAATTCACAATATCCTTGTAGAGGAAGCATGTATACTTCTTCCACTAAGTCACCATGTAAAAAAACATTGTTTACATCTAATTGGTGAATGTGCCAGTTTTTTGAAACAACTATAGCAAGTAGAATTCTAACAGTGGTGATTTTAGAAACAGGAGAGAAAGTGTCTAGATAATCTATTCCTTCTTCTTGAGTGTAACCTTTTGCAGAAAGTCTTGCTTTATATCTTTCTATAGATCCATCAGCTTTGTATTTCACTTTATAGACCAATTTACAACCTATGCAGTGTTTATTTTCAGGCAAAGGTACTAATGTCCAAGTGTTTGTCTTTTCTAAAGCATCTAGTTCTTTTCTCATTGCTTCAGTCCAATTAATATCCTTAATGGCTTGTTTATAAGTCTTTGGTTCTGTGATTTGAGATATAGAGGCAATAAAAGACCTATATGAATTAGAAAGCCTATTTGTTGCTAAGAAGTTAGCAATAGGATATTGTTTTCCAGCAGAAGTTTCAGGAGTAGAGGTTTTAGAGTGACTTAGTGAAGCTGGTAAAGTAGTATTATAGACCTGTAAGTAAGCTAGTGGATGTCTTATTCTAGTAGATTTCCTAGTTTCAGGTTGTTCTAGCTAAGGCTCAGGAACTTCAGAACTAGACACTTCATTGAGTTCATCAATTAACTCATTATGCTGTTGAACTATTTCAATAGGTGCAGAAAAAATATCAGTGGTATCTCCCTCTGATTCAATAGTCATATTGTCTAAGTTGGTCTTTTGAAAAAGTTGCTCTATATAATCATCAGTGTGTTTCTTATTTTTCAAGGGATAGATGTTTTCATGGAATTCAACATTCCTTGAAATAAAAACATTACCAGAATTTAGATCAAGTAACTTTTCTAACTACCCAACTATATCTTTAATGGAGACAATTCAAAATGAAAATAAAAAACAATTAATTCATCCTCATTATTCATTATATTTTGTATATGGTGTTGAGACTCAAAATTTATTACTCTATTTTGAGTAATTGTACACTTCGCTATAAATTTTTTTACAATCATTTTTTCATAAGCCAATCAGTAATTATTTTATTTATTTATTTTAAAATTGGAGCAAAATACTAACAACAAATCATTCTTTTTATTGTAATTTTTTATTCAATGATTCCATAATTTTTTTTTTGAACAAATGCCTTTTTTATTTTATAAAAGAGAATTATTAGTGTGATTAAATCGAGTGAACTGCTTCCCCAATCCCCATAAATAAAATATATATACAACTAGACACATAAAAACATATACTAAAAGTAGAATTATAATTTAGAACGATAAAAATAAAATGATCGGAAGCTGTCGAAAATCTCCAAGTCCAATATGCTTTTAATTTTAATTATTCTGATTTCCACTAAACATAATTTAAAAAAAAAAAAAAAACAAGCCTCAGCATAGAAAAGAAAAGCAATGACCCACCGTCAGCATGCACGGCTACGCTAGACTAAAACTAAAGCCCAACTCTATATTATTACCTAAAGAAGATTAAAAAAACCAAAAAAAACCTGAGTATCGGAAAATTTTCCATCTATATCTCCAAGCCCAAATAAGATAATAGGCCTATTACACACACGGTAGGTATTAGGAATAATGAGTGGGTGGAGTGGGTAACACATGCAAGACGTGTTGACTCTACTTTTTGTTGACTTGAATTATTATGTGCGTGCTTATTAACTTTAGTTTGACTTGAAAATACTCAGTTTCTTTCTTTTGTAATACAAATATGCCAATACTAGTTTTGGCTGAAAATCAAGTCAAACTTGCTCAAGTGTTTGAAGATCAAAACTTTTTAATTCACTATATATATATTTTACAATTAATTATTAAATATTTCAAGGAAAACTAGTGTAAATTTAATCACACTGATTTTGATCAGGTCAACTTCAAAACTTGTGGGTCAACTATAAATAGATTATTGCATGGCAAGCTTCCATATTCTTGCTCTGGGCATTGAATGGATGGGACTCAAAATCAATTCAAATCTTAATTCCGATGTATAAACATTTTTTTGTTAACGTATAAAATTTCTATATAAAAAATTTCACTACTATAAAATCCTTCTTTGTAAACTTATTTTTATATACATCACTTGGTCTATACGAGGATAAAATTATATTCAAACTTATGAGGCACCAAAGTTGTAATGAATTTTCCGAGTAAGTCTCTTATGCATTAGGTGTACCGCGCAATTCAAATGTATTTTTGAAAGATTACTCTTACTATTACTGAAAAGTTACTCCTATTAAATCCACGTTTTAGTATTAGTAGGAATTATTTTTTACTAATAATAGGGGTAATTTTTAAAAAATGCACTTGAGTTAGACGGTACACCCGAATTTCCCATTGTTCCTTCTCTCATTTGTACAAGTTCATACTCCTATATATAAGAGCATATGCAAATATACAGATGCATATTTTCTTTTGACTAACTTGTTGCAACTTGCAAGTTAAGTCTGAGTAATATAAACTTTTTTCTTGATAAAAAAAAAAAATCTTTTGATTAAGTAGTAATCTTTGGGTTGACAAAATTATTATTTCACTCCAAGACACTTAATACTTTTCAAGTGAAACAATTATGTATGATTTATCAGATATACATATCAGGTCACTGAAAGCTTATTTATTCGAGTTTTTCTAAAATGCTATAATTATTCAATAGGATATTAGGATGTTTTTATTTTTGTAGCAAACAACTATAATAAATTTACCATTTGAATTTTCAAATAAATCTTTACATCAAGAAACAACCATCAAGTCCAATTCATTGCCCTAATTGACACTCCAGTCGATTGGACCATGTCTAGTTATTGCAAGTTGGGCTCTGAATCTGATAGAATGATCCGTTGAAGAATTTGATAAGAAATGGATGACCAAACTTTGACAAAGTATTATCCTTATGGATGACCAAACTTAGACAGTATTATGTGCACTTTACTAATATTTTACTTGTAAAAAAGTAATACTATTGTTTTAAATGTGTGTACATAATACCTTCTCCCGAACTTTTGTTTAAGAAAAATAAGACAACTAAGCAAGATAAGACAACCGTTTCGTTAAATGAATATCTGAAGAATTGGTGATTCATTATAATTTAGATAATATTAATATAAGTAATCTAAAAAAATTAATAGTATAAAGTATTATCTCTCTCTCTCTGTAATTGCCTTTGTTTGATCTAATAGACGATAGGAAAAACATATGAGAACGGATCTTTTCATCCCAAAATTTGATTGTTCACTGCACGGTTCAGTTCACCATCCAAATTTTCAGTTTACAATTTGGGGGTGAAGTACTAAATTTTGTGGGTGAAAATATCCGTACCTAAAACATATTTTTTTCAATGAAAATTATCTTGTTAAAAATCCTCGGCCCAAGATAAAGAGAGTCAAAGGTTAAATATAGTCCCATGTTTGGTGAATACAACCCCAACCAAAAAAATGTTCGGAAATTTTTTCCGAAAAAAGTAACAATTTTTGGAAAAATAATTCGAAAATTCATATGTTCAGTGTTTTTTTTTTTTTTTTTGTATTTTCGGAAATTTTTTCTGAAAATTGTCAAAATTTTCGGATTTTTTTTTCCAAACACTTTTTGGTGGGGTTGTATTAATAAAAGATAGGACTGTATATAACCTTGGCCTAAGCGCTTGGATTCTGAAAATTGGGCCATTCAATGACACAGGTCCAATCCAAAGGCCCAAAATGCACATAAATTATCGGCAAAACGACATAGTGTTTCTCTTTCCAATATCCAAGTCCAAATCCCGATCTCCCAACGACCGTTTGGTTCCCGCCATGGATATAATCACCCAATCCGCGGCCTCTCGATTCCCTGTATTCCGTACCTCAATCCCACCGCCAATTCCGTGTAACTCTCCGGCGCCAATGTGTTTTCTCCGCGAGGTTTTGCATACTATCCTGCGTCGCTCATATTTCCAAGCTTTTTCCCCCAATTTTAGGGTTTTGCGCGTTACTGATTGTCGTTTATTTTGTCATTCAATGTTTTCAGGTTTAGTCATCTACGGAACGCAAGATGCTGCCTTCTCTGTGTTGATGTATCTCTTTCTCTCGTAGTCGTAGCATTGATTTGTCAATTTAATTGTTCAGAAGTTTATTTTTTCCGAAGAGTTCAAAATTGATTAGACTTCATATTTCGGAGTTGAATGTTAATTAGCCTTGGGTAAACTATCTTTCTAACTCGGAGAAAGAAAAGCAAAAACTATTTAATTACTCAATTTATTGATCGTTTAAATCTTTCGTTTGATTTATTCTCTGTTTTTATTCTCTTTGATGTGGCAGAGATAGTGCTGTTATGCGATGCTCAGGAGCTCGGCTAGACTGGTTTATCGAACTCGATAGCTGAGATTTTTCTTATAATATCTTATCGAGCCGGCTCTAGGCAGAGATCACATGAGCAAACTACTCCGTTTGGTTCCACTGGTAAAAGCAATCATCTGTGTACCACTTCATTGTGGCACATACTACTTTATAAATTCACAGGCAAAGTATGAAAATGGAGACGAAATTAATTGGCAAGACATGTAATGCACACACCATCAACACTCCTAGAAACTTCCCGTTTTCAAAGAGTATACATATGTGTACACTTTATAGTTCATACATCACCTTCTCATTCCTACAGAAAGACTCTCACCCACTATCACCATCACAACCGATATACATATAGGATTCCATATCTACTTTTTTATGGAGCCAAGTTCAGTGTAAAATATTTGTTATTTTTGGTACAACATACACTACCAAATACTTTGCATTGAAATTAGCACCATAAAAATCAAATTTGACACATATATGTATGCCTATGTTACATATAGGTATAGCAGTCAATTGGGAGCCCAGCAGCTCATGTACATGACTATGCGGAACGATTCTTCATGCTGCTTTATCTTGTTGCGAGTCTTGAATGATTCGGTGGACTCGAGCACACCAGAAAACTTCCTGGCCTGCTTTGCAGAAGAACCAAAGGTAGTAGTAGAAGAAGAGTCTTTGAGAAAGCTGATAGTTGAGGCCTGATCTTTGATCCCCTGCATCGCCCTTATTCCCGTTTGGTACGCCATATGTACCTCGACCTCAAACTTCGCAATTTAACAAGTGGCTAGGTTTTGTATGTGAATATATGTATAAGCGGTGGGTGGGACTGGGTGGTGTGTGGGGTGGTGGGGGTCCTGAATTTTAGGCAAACCTGCCAAGCTTGAATTAATCAAATTTGTGAAGAAAATTGATGCCCTTGGAACTTTTCTTTCCTGAATTTTGTGTGTGCGCGCGCTCCATATATAATTTGTTTCAACATTTTTATAGGTTATATGCTGAAATTTTATTAGTACACGTGGTTGATAATTCAAAATTATATAAAAGAAACATTATTTATTTAGTAATACAGGAACCTGTTTATTTGTGCTTACTTGAGCTTATTGGGTTGGTGGCTTGTCCCGGTTTCAAATTCATAAATTTGCAGAAAATTGTTATGTGGATAATCATCAGATACAAACGGCGGTCTTCAAGCAGACCAATGAAACCTAACGGTTAGTAAGAAGAACTTTCCAGACCGGAATATCTATTATTATGATTGTAAACAATAAACTGTCTGTATATGTTGCGTAGGTTATCTGGTTGAACTTATCCTAGAAATTTGGATATATGTTCATCTTACCAAAACACAATAGAGATGTCTACACACTTCTAGAACAATTGAAAATCTTGCCTAATGGCGCACAATTTTTTCATTTTTAGTAGCTTCAATTTGAGAATAGCTCTGATAAGAACAACTGTTTAAAGGCAACCTCTATCATACATAATTGTTTAGTAAAATAATTAATAATGAGATGAATTAATAGTAATAAACTAATATTACATTTTAGTAAAATATCTAATATTATTTAAAAATATACACGAATTTGCACGATACACTTAGATACATTAGAGACATTAATTATTGTCTTGTTTAAACTTAAAGAGTATGTATAGAGTGAAATTGGTTCATACATAAATCATTGAAAGATATTAGTTACTTTCACTAAAAAATATTAGTTGTTTTTACTAAAGAGTATTAGTTGTTATCACTGAAGAGTCTTAGTTTGGTTTAAGTAAACAGTTAATACTCTTCGGTGAAAACAACTAATACCCTTTAATGGTTCATGTATGAATCATTTTAAAAAAATATCCCTGATATTAAAATATAATTATGACCACTTTCTTAATGTTGATATTATTAACTCAATTAATAACCCTAGTAATATGCACCATGATAATAATCAAATAATCACATATGTTATTAATATTTTTGCTCTTTCTTCTCTTTGTGAAAACATTTATTTTACTCTATAGTTATTGGAGTAGTTCTAGTGTGCATTAGAGTGCATAATATACACTTGAATTTTGAAAAAAATTACTAATAAATCAATTGCAAAAAAAAAAAAGAAAAATACACAGTTCGGCGTATTTTGAAAAAATCAAAATTAAAGTTAAAATTGAGTTTAAAATTCAAGTGCATGTACTTGAGTGCATGCAGGAATTTGTGTAGTTATTGATATAACAACCACTAGTTTAATAAATTAAAGACAAAGTATAGAGTGAACATGGTTAATAAACCATTGAAGGGTATTAGTTGTTTTAACTTAAGAGTATTAGTTATTTTTAATGAAGTGTATTAGTTGTTTAGTGAAAACAAATAAGACTCTTCAGTGAAAACAACTAATATTCTTCAGTGAAAACAATTAATACTCTTCAGTGAAAATAACTAATATCATTCAATGAATCACGTATGAACCAATTTCACTCTATACCTACTCTAAATTAAATTGCCTTTTTTATTTATTTTTTCTTTCTATAATTGCATTTTTTTAATTATCTCAAAATAATTCGAGGCCCAAACAAAGCAATAATTTTAAGGCCCAGATTATTGACACTACAAGGTGAAGTAAATACACTACACAAAATTTAATTCCTAAGACAAATACTTGAAATGACAATATTATCCTTCTAGCCTTCTCTATAAAAATAATTTTAGTAAATACACTACACCTCATTTTCATACTTCACTTTCGAACAAAGAAAATCATTTTGAACAATTCAAACGAGCTTCATACTTCAAGAATGTGACCCATATCAATCGACCACTAGGCGCTTGAAATGTGTTGTGACAGCCTACATTGTAAGGATGAACGATCTTCCAAGTCCGGAATACGTATATGTAAGTGTTTTAGTATTCTTTAGAAACTAGGGTTTTTAAATGTTGAATAGTATATTTTTTGTTGGTGTTATAATATTTTTCATGCATATTATTGTTCATTGAGTGTATAAAATTTTATGAGTATGATAATATTATTGTTGTTTGCTTGTTTCGAACAATTTTTTTCTTTAAAATCGCGATTGCACTTGTTCGACTCTGGTTATCCGAAAATGACCATAATGTTCGGAAAAAAAATTCGAACATGAACATAGTTTTCGGAAAAAAATTCGAACAAAAGTGTTAATTTTTTTTCCCAAAATTGTGTTCATGTTCGGAAAAAAAATTCCGAACATTATGGTCATGTTTGGATAACCAGAGCCGAACAACAGTCATAGCGATTTTCGAATTTGACTGATGATAAGCGGACGACGGCGGAAGACGGTGGGGCGGGAGATGAGTTCACTTTGCAATGGTGACGGACGGCGGTGTTGTGGCTATGGACTACGGTGCTGTGGCCGTGGCTATGGACGACGGCGAAGGATGTTGAAGATGTCGTGTATTCAAAATATGTAGGGTATTTTAGGAATAAAATGTAGTGTATTTATTCTAAGTGTAGTGAATTTATCCATGTAGTGTATTTACTCCACATTGTAGTGCCAATAACCTGGGCCTAATTTTAACAATCAAATTAGCCCATCTAAAGTGAATGCCAAGAGGCCCAATCTTAAAGCCCATAACAGATTTTTCACGGTATTGGAGGCAAACGCCGTCGTTCTGCACCTGGCCCCCATCAATATCCAAACATTCGATCCAAAATCAACCGCTCGGTTCCCGCCATGGATATACTCATCCGCTCCGCGGCCTCTCGATTCCCTGTACCTCACCCTCACCGTTCATCTCTCCGCCAATGTGTCTTCTCCGTGAGGTCTAACGCACAATATTTTCCAAACTTTCTCGCACCAATTCTAGGGTTTTGTGCCTTATCGATTTCGTTTCTTTTGTTATTTACTTTATTCAGGTCAAGTTTGAGTCTTCCTGTTGTTGAGCAGAAAGCAACGTACTACGAACATCTGCAAGCGGCTGTTGATGTTGTCGAGCGCGCCTGCCGTCTCTGTGTTGATGTAATCTCTTTCTCTCTCGTTGATTATGTTCTACCTTTTAATTGATATTGAAATTATATTTTTTCCGAAGATAGGTGCAAAAATCACTGTTTTCAAGTGATGGGAAAATCGTTGAAAAAATTGATCAGACACCGGTCACTGTTGCAGATTTTGGAGTTCAAGCTCTTATTAGCCTCGGTAATCCCTTTGAAAAATTGCCCAGTCTACATTTAATCGTCGTTTGTTTAATTCCGTCCCTCTTTTCTCATTTGATGTGTCAGAGATGAGCAGACTATTTCCTTTGATCCCACTGGTAGCAGAAGAGGACTCAGGGTTTGTGCGTGAAAACAATCTAGGCGGTGCTGTTTTGGCAGCTGTTACTGATAAATCATCTATAAGTGATAAAAATTTAAGTGAAGATGATGTTTTCACGGCAATTGATAGAGGGGGGAAAGATGCCTATTTGTTTGGATCAGAGCCAGCAACTTATTGGGTGAGTTTCTGAAATTCAGGCCGGCTCTAAGATTAGAATTTGAGTGAAGATTTTGCTAGAATCTATATAGTCTAGAGTATTTTGGTTATGGGTAAAAAATAATCATCTTACTTCATTAATTCAGAGCTTTCTTTTGGATGTGTGGATAAAGGGTCAAACAAGCTTTGGCTGTCGAAATGTGGTTCTATGAGATATTTATTGACAGTATATAAATGATGAGTTTCTGGGATATTGGTCTAGTCCATTTTTTCTTTCTGTTTTCTTAGAGAATCTTATAATTGTTACTAACATCATGGATATACACAGATATTGGATCCTATTGATGGAACACGAGGATTTGTTAAAGGTAGCGGGGCTCTGTATGTGGTATGTTTTCTTTATGAGTTTCTCTTCCATCATGCTGGTTGGACATGGTGGTTATAATGCTTTTGCCTTTTGGAATTCATTTTGTTTAGAGACATCTCATTTGTGTCAGCATGTGTTCCTTATGCTAAAATATACTTGTACAAACTGCAATTGATCTTGAATATGTGGAAAGGAGTAGTAGTATTACTACTTGGATGTGTAAACATGCTAATTTCCCCATCATGAGAAATTTTAATTGCGATGTTCTAGTGGTCCAAAAGTTTTTCCCCCTCATCAGCATTTGTCTTCTGCCTTATATTAATGAATGATGGCTAACCCACACTCAGTATTGAATACACTTGGAAGGAAGGCATAGATATATTACTACTGTGATGTTTGAACATGTTGATAAGATTCTCCACGTTGAGAAAATTACGAGGATAATGCTCTTGTGATGCAAGTACAATTTTTGTCATTTGATTTGTTAGCTGGAGCATGTGGTTTTCTATTCCTGAAATTTCTGTTTTTGGATAAATGTTTCTTCATTAAGGTCATAAATTAAATTATTATGTTTTCCAACTCAGTTACTTGAGTCTTCTAATATTGCGGCGAGGATTAGGTATTAATGTAACTGTTGTTCATTATTTTTTCATGTACTTATTCCTTACTTTTCAGGTAGGTTTATCTCTAGTAGTTGAAGGAAAGATTGTTTTGGGTGTTATGGGATGCCCGAACTGGCAGGATGACACTGAGATACAGCGAAATGAGGATACTGTTTCGAGATCAGGGATTATTATGATATCTCATATTGGTTGTGGGACATGGAGAACAAGATTGTGGGATCCACAAAACAGTAATACCAAAATTGCTCGTAATTGGACCAGGTGCCTTGTCGACAGTTTTCAACAAGTTCATGAAGCACGTTTTTGCATTTCAGACAGTCAAACATGGGAGTCTTTGCCCCTGGCAACTCAATTTAGTGCGACAACGCTTGACACCAGTGTTGGGGAGAAACAGATCCTTCTTTTGCCTACTTGCTGTGGAAGGTTCGCTTTCTTTGTCTCAGAAAATAACTTTAATTCCCCAACCATCTGCATATATCTTTCTATTTGTTTCAGTATTCATATCTTTTTTATCTCCCTTGCATATGGGATGCATTGTACTTTGGATCTGATTATGCTTGGTGAAGGATATGTAATATTGCAATAGATTGTACAAATGCTTTTAATGGATTACCACTTAACAGCAGAACAGAACTAAACTGATTTTCTCATTTGGTATATTGTCTGTAAGAAGTATGTAATATCCATTTAGATACTGTATTAAATACATATGAGCTTTTTGAAATAGCTTGTTTATTCAAGATTATAAGTTTAATGTGTTGATGTGGTTGCAATTACACATAATAGTGTTGAACTCGAGTTATTCCTTTTCCAATTTTTGGATTGCTGTGGACCTGTGGTATTATTATAATTGGTTTTTTTCAACACACGTGTTGTGTGTTTCTCGGTGAGCTCTCTCTCTGACATTCATAATTATGTTATACACAGTCTCTGCAAGTATCTGATGGTGGCATCCGGAAGGGCATCCGTTTTCATTCTTCGTACAAGGACCGAAAGGACTATCAAGGTATACTTTCTTAGTTTATGGTTGGGACTAAGTATAGCTAAAGCACCTTGTTCATTTTATTGCATTAATATGTAGGTATGGGATCACGCTGTGGGAGTCATATGCATTAATGAAGCAGGGGGAAAGGTATGCCACTTGCCAGCACTGCATTCTATTTTATGTTTAATCATATGAGCTTCCACATCAAATGATTTTATTCTTTAACAAATTGGGCTTTTGTATAATAACAGTCGATATAAATCTTTATTCGAAAGTTAATTTTTCCATTCTCTGTCGCTGTGGTAGACTGTGGTTAAAGGCTATTTAATCAAAATATATCTTACATCGCCATTTACTACTCTCAGTTGCATAAGATAGAAAATAAACTTAGCTGACGTGATACAATTAGCAGGTGACTGATTGGGAGGGTAGCGAACTTGACTTCGCTGCTGATCAAAGAGAGCGAAGAGTCTTAAGTCCTGGTGGTGGTATTTTGGTGACAAATGATAGCCTACATAACCAGATATTGGATATTATATCCAGCAGCTGATGATTACTCGTCTTAATTTTTTTGCAGTGTCAATATTACAATCATTTTATTGATCTCCATTGTTTTTGTCACAGTAAATCGGTGACCATTGTTGTATGATAGTTACGCAGAAAAATATTCTCAAACGTATTATATGTTCTCCAAAGATATTGATGTTCTCAAAAGATTTTGTAGCTAAAATTGTGTTCTGTATTAATGTAAGAATATGTTGCTATATTGCTTGCAGTCATGCACTGTGCATCCACATATTGTTATTTTTAATCTGGGGACCAGATAGATGACCACAGTGTGTGATGAGATATATATATATATATATATATATATATATTATTTTTTGATGAAATGAGATTATTGAATTTGCCATCATATATTTCAAGAAGGAAATTAGTTTCATTCTTAATATAAATTCCCAATCATTTAGTTTCATTTTAATAACATTCCCTGAGTGAAAGCTGCCAAAATATCAAGTTACATTACATAAGTGGTAAGTAGACAAAGTGCCTTTAATTCTTGTTTTTAAAGTTCAATTTTTTTGTGAAATAAGCGTCGGACGTATTAGGCATTTCTATTGCCTACAAGTGAACTTTTATACAACACTTATTTTCAACTGAAGAAATATTAAAAACTCAGTTGGGACAAATTATATTATCCTTTTTTTTTTTTTTTTTTGAAACACAATATATAAACTAGGCTAGAGTCCCAACAAGATTTATAAGAGCCAATAAGAAGCCAACAACTAAAGATCATCGAAATCTTATGTTTCCAAACTGAGATTCGTCCATATGAGGATAGGACAGCAGCAAGTTTTCGTGTGAGACTAAACAAAGTGGTTAAAATATTAAGTCTATTTGCTTACGTTAATCCCATAATAATTTCTTAATCATTTCGGCTTACTAAACTTGGATATATTAAAGGACTTAATTAGTATGATATTTTCATCGAAGTGTCTCGAACTTGTGTAGCCAGGTGTTCCACTTTCCACTCAAATAAAATATTAACCCAATGACTGAGCTTGCATTGCATGGCTGCAACACATAGAAGAACGTAATCCTTTTCTTAAAATAACAACTTATGTATATAAAATATGAAATCGCATTTATGGGGGGCACCATCCACGACGAGTACTCGCGATTATAATAATATGCATGAAATTGCTGAGAATAGTAAACCGGGCACAGTAGCCACAAATTCCCTTGATCTCATTTCCAGAAACAGCTATAAAATAAAATAATATAAATAGTTATCCGATTATATTTAAGTGTTAGTTGGAGGGAACGAACAGCTCACAACAGATAAAGAATAGTTTTAACTGATAATTTACCAAATATATATGTTTATGATTTTGCCGGTCAACTTTGGGGCGTAAGCAGCTTATTTCTGGTAAAATTTAATTAATAAACATCGATCTATTAGATTTTACGAGACTTAAAATAGTATGCTAGTGTTGTGTAAATTAATTAGTATTACACATGTTCTCTTAATACGCTAAGCATATATATATTTTATTTGATTATAAAAGTTAGAGAGGATCTGTGGTCCTGCATGCCACCAAGGATGGGTACATTAACCTGAGATTAAGGTTCTAAATCTAATTATCTAAGTCATTAAAGATATACTTGTTCATATTCAAAAATTAATTAGAAGGGACTAAACTTTTATATATGTTTGCAGGCTACGGTTAATCGTTTGAGGTAGAATTATATATGTACATATTGCATTTATTTCGTATTATGTATGTATTAATAGTATTATCCATTTACCATAAAGTGTAAGAATATTATACAAGATATATTTTTATAATATATGTTGGGAGAAAAAGGCCATCCGAATGATTCGTCAAAATGAACAGTTGGGTTAAATAAAAAAATGGTTGACCTGCATCTAAAAACGTAGCTTCATTTGTGTGATATATAAAGCGCGACTTTCTTACACATCATGAAAGCATTAAAAATTGGTAATAATTAGCGCCAGGCACAGTAATAAGCAAACGCGTGTCCTAATCTAGTAGCATCCTACTTATGACGTACGAATTGGATTAATTGTATGCCCAATAGATTGGATTTGGAGTATATATATATCTCAGCTTAATACTAGTTTATTAAATCATTTTTTTTTTCTTAGTTGAATTTGGTCCCCATGCACGTAGAAAGCCACGTATATGGTCTTATTAATCACCTTACTCTATATATCTTTGTTAATTTATCATTATACGAAACAAATAATGTAGCTAAAGATATTGTAGTAGATATCGGTGTAAATTATTAAAATGATGTGAGCCATATTAATACTGAACGAATTGTTTAGAAATTGAAATTTCCTGATCATACCATCGTTATACTATACTCGTTGAACGAATTCTATCAAATTATTTTAATCAACATTTTCAGAATAAGTATTTAAAATTGATTTTCAAGATTTATTTAGGGAAATAAATAAACGAATTGATGTCACATAAACCTCTTTACAATTTGAATTTTTAAATAAAATTGAATTTTTTTTTATGGTATCCGAACCAAAAGATTTACTCTCACACACCCTGAGTTTGGTTCCCACAGAAAATATAATTCCATTTGTATTAAATTGTACATTTATTGAGTTTCTTGTTAAAGGGGAAAGTTGAGAACTAAGCTAAATGAACGGATTCTATAAATTTAAACTTTTAGATAGGAATATATTACCAAAATTAAAAAATCAATAAAGTTGTATGTTGATCTTACTCTTAATGTAAGATCGAATTGGGGTTAAGATTCAAATCATTGGAGACGGTACAATGCATGGAAGTATAATTCCACTTTGAATTGGGGAGGTGGGCCACAATTATAAACCAGCTAGCTAGTGATAGTTGATCACTAGAATATTATTTTGGATGGATGCTTATTGGAGTATAAAAGTCAATAAACTTGAAATAAATTGCAAAAGTTGTTTATTGGAAAAATAGAAAAAGAAAATACCTGCCTTGCCTACAATTATATATCATAAAATGTGGTTCTGAATAAAACGGTTAATGTGAATTTTAGTTTATATTCATTTGCGTATCACGCGTGCAAGGTTGAAAATATTGGTATTCGTACATAAAATTTGTGAAAATATCGATAGATATATCAATATCGGTAAATTAATTATGAAAATTTAATAACAAACATTTAATACATAAAATTTACAATAGAATTTGACCAAATTTTATATTTGTGATATTTAGCAAAATTATGGATATTTTGTTGATATTTCTTGATACTTTTTCAATATTTACCAACATTTTTCGATATTTTACTGATAGTATGCTCAATTTGCACAAAAATATAGTCGATATTAATCTTGCATACCGGTATTTTTTTTTTTACGGATATTATGGAAATATCATTACCCTTAATATCGATATCGGTGACCTTGAAAAATGGATATATCGAGGATATATCGGGGAAATTTTTTGATATTTTCATCCTTGCACGCGTGAACTGATAAATAATAGAACCCTTTTAATTTTGAGTAAGTCTCTTATGTACTCAATTCGAGTGTATACTTAAAAATATTACTCATACTATAAATTATTAAAATTAAATGTATTTTTTAAGAATAACAAGAGTAACATTTTATTAATAGTAGGGACAACTTTTAAAAAATACACTTGAATTGCATGGAGTACTTAGTGCATACAAGACCATGCCTATAATTTTATTGTTTTATTTCATTTATTCTAATATTATCGATATATATTATTCTACAATAAAATTTATCAAATACACATACATAGTGTATATATATGGTGACGCCACAGTGACGATTACTTCACTTCATATGGAAATTGAAGTTAGGCTTTTTTTCCTTTAGTTTTGCAACATGGAAATTGGAATTGTGCACTAAATAACTTAAAATGGAAAGTCATTTTCATCGCCATATATGTTTGACCACATTATTAAATTAGACTATAGCTGCCACGGTTTAAGTGAGTTCTTAATTTCTTCTCCTTATGAGTCACCACTGTATTGCTTTGGAATTAGATATGTGGTGTTATTTTCACTCTAAGAAATGCACGATCTTCTAATCAACATGTTCTATTGCCCTTATAATATACTCCATGTATACAATTTGAATAATTAATTACATCTAATATTACATGTACATTATTAGATTTATGCACGTACAAAGCAAAATAGTAAAATACTTGATTCTAGCTAACTACAGGCCTACATCAATTATACGTACCCTAAATGTCTTTTTTCTATATACATCTATATATGTTCTGGATATGTAATGACCGTTGAACAAATTATTTAGTAATTAATTACAATGTCGCATTAATTAGAAACTCAGCCATTCTTTTTGTTCGTTGAATTATGCCATTTCTCAATAAGTGACAATCGTAATTATATTATTTGGTTAAAATGGTAGAAATTGTGATGAAGTGTCTATTAAAAAAAAAAAATCACGGGACTATCATAAACCCTTTATATGGTACTAATGTTTATGATAAATATGTACACACATATAATAAATGCGCCCATATTTCGGCAAGGAAGAATCTCAATTATTGAAGCCATGAAATTATTTAATGCTAACTCCAAGTCCTCGAGGCATTTATTATTCGAGATAAAATGCCAACCATATACATGAGAGGGGACCACCTCTAATTTCCACTCCAAATTGAAATATTAATTCAACGGAAATGTGATTTTTTTTTTAATAATGTCTTTTATTCCGTTATTTAAATTATATTTGCTAAATCTTTTTCGTTTTATTTTAATTTTAAATATATTAATTTGGTCGGTTAAAGATTTGGTCAAATAAATTTCGAAGAAAATCAAAACACTGCCAAATTTGTGCTTTATCATTTGCCCAAGAATGCCCCGCGTACGGAGAAACGCAAGAGGTTGACTTTTAATCTTATAGCTGTACAAAATAGTCTTTTTATGATGAAGCTAACATGGCTTGATGAAGCCGGCTTCAACTTGAAGCCATGCAGTATTAATTAATTGGCTTGAAAACAGCTTCAAAAGCTGCGTTTTTTTTTCAAGTAAAATGAGTAATATATCGCCCTTTTACTGTTTTACAGCATATAGCCTTTGTGCATATATGGGTACTTGTTATTGTTGTAATTCTAATTACGTTTTACTCCTCAAGAAAAAAAATCTAATTACATTTTACCATATACTCCCTAGTTAATCAATTGCTCTAATGGTGAGAATTTGAGATTTAAAAATACTCCATATTTTAATTTAGACTTCAAATACAAAATTCATAAGAGATGCAATTAATTTATGATGTGGATCGATTCATCCATACAAAATTTTGCATTGATTTAAATGGTTTTTATATTAGTGAAAGGTGGGATATAAATCCTTCAAATTAGTTGGTCATATATTGGACCGAATACTGAGTGTTAATATTTTTTTACTCCTCTCCAGTTAAGTTCCCTTTTGTTTTTTGACAAAGGATTAAGAGATGGGAAACAGAAAAAATAAAGAAATAAAGTAAAAAAGAGATGTGAAAACAAATACGTACTTTTCAATTAAAAAAGTGAAAGTTTAACTTAACAAGCCCTTTGACCAAAAAAAAAAAACTCAACTAGGACGAAGATTTTTTTCTTTAGATTAATTTATGTGTCATAATTCGCATTTCATTTCACATTTCACTCTTTGAAATATTAACGTGAGTTTATAAATTATACCAGTTTGCTAATTATTTTTGTAACATCATATTTCATGCATTTATTTATAAGATAGTGCAACAAGAAAATTAGTACGGGTGAAATCATTCCATAGTTTTTTACTCTTAGTTTTTTTTAGTAAGTCTCTTGTGCATTTGGTGTATGATGAACTCACTCAACAGTTGATAATGTATACACTGAAAAGTTAGTCTCAATCACACTGAAAAGTTAATCTCAATTACACTGAAAAGTTTACACTGAAAATCAGTTTTCAATGTAAACTTTTCAGTGTAATTGAGACTAACTTTTTAGTGTATACAATATCAATTGTTGAGTGAGTGCACCGTGCACTTGGTGCATATGAGACTTTCCCAATTTTTTTTTACTTCTTTAATAATATTAAAAGCCGCGCGTTGGCTATTGATTTTCTCGATCTCTCAATGCTAATTAAGTAGATATTGTTCGACATGAAAATTTCTCTATAATTCATTTTCCTTTTAAACATATGCGATAACAAGTTCAATTAAAATTTCAATTTACATTAATTATTTAGCTAATTATATATTTAGAAATATATATAAACTCACAAATTCACTTACAATATTATCTGCAGAAATAAAATACCCTCAAAACCTTACATATACCATAGGTCTGTGACTGTGATAAGCATGCCAATAATCTATACACTCATTATAATCCACAATTTCCCTATACTATATCATCGACTGGGGGGTGGGGGAAGGGGGGGTACGTGGCATTTTGTGAGTTGAAGACAGCTAATATGAATCCAGATATTGATGAGTTACACACAGCCGGAAAATGATATTTGATGTGAAGTTTTGGAATTAAAATATATTAGTAGTAGTACCCGTGACTTAACCCTTGTGGCCATAATCGTAACAGTACGGGTCTGCGAATTTCCTCTCCGCTATTTATTTTGAATTTGAAAATTTCAATGTGAATTACGTACGTACTAATAAGTTAGTTTTTTTAATTTTTTCACCAAAAACGTACTACAGTTAAATTTCCTGGCCTTGAAATATCAAATAATTTGATTACTATCTTCGAATTATGGTTTATATTTAAAATATTTTTGGTTCCATTGAAATGTCTCATAAGACAGTCAAAATTTATTTTTTAATTAAAAAACTGTAACAACATGTATAAGAGGGGCTCGTGATCAACATCTCTGGCTAGAATTCGTTATTGATCTATTACTACTATCCACGTAACGTATAACTTTGTACTCCCCTTCTTAAATAAAGAAAAAAAAAAAGCTAGTGTTTTAGGCACGAATTTAAAGAAAAAATAGATAAAATAAATAAAATAAAAATATTGTGGAATATATTTATAAGTTATAGTTTGTGTAATTAAATGATAATTTGAAGGGTGGAGATAAAATGATTGTTTACATATAAAAATGAATAGACATATTTTTTATGGATGAAAAATAAAAACAAGTGAACATATTTTTTAAAAATAAAGACAAATTCTAGTATGCTCCAAGTGCATATTGTGCACTTGAATTTTTAATCCAATTCTATAACCAAGTCAAATGAAATTTTGAAAAAGTTAAAATTAAATTTAAAATTGAGTTTAAAATCTAAGAGTAAAACTGCTCATTTATAAATTGTACAACAATCTCTCATGTAATAATGCATTAATGTGAGCTGCCGCAAAAAAATATGCAACGAAAAGGTTATGCTGCAAATACAACGAAAATTAAACACATAGTAGGCAAAAAGATAACAAGTGTAAAATAACAATAGGTAATTGGGATTACAAAAAGTAATAAAAAAAAAAAAAAAAACTTCACCACGAGATAAATTAATTTGATGAAATCCATAATCTCTCCCAAGATGAGGGACACGTAGAGTATGTGAGTAACAGGGACGGCACCGAATCCTTTTGACTTCATTTTGTTCTCTTACTTCTCCCCAACTATATATACGCTCTTGTCTTTCCATTTCTTATATACGTATCCAATAATTCTAACTCGGCAACAAATAATTTAACTTTTCGATATGGGAAGAGCTCCTTGTTGTGACAAAAATGGACTCAAAAAAGGGCCTTGGACCCCTGAAGAAGATCAGAAGCTCATTGATTACATTCAGCAACATGGTTATGGAAATTGGAGAACCCTCCCAAAAAATGCTGGTAATTACTCCTCTACATATTTTATTTATTTATTTGTTAATATCTTCTTATTTTGAAAATGTCTAATAAATGTTTAATTAATTATATATTATAGGTCTGCAAAGGTGTGGAAAGAGTTGCCGCCTACGCTGGACTAATTATCTCCGCCCTGATATCAAGAGAGGAAGATTTTCATTCGAAGAAGAAGAGACGATTATTCAACTCCACAGCATCCTCGGAAACAAGTAGGTTTTTTTTTTAAAATAATTTCAACTTCTAATTATTACAAACTTTTCTTCTATGTATATACTAATTATTACAAACTTTTAATTCAACAGATGGTCCGCAATTGCTGCTAGACTTCCAGGGAGAACCGACAACGAAATCAAGAACTATTGGAACACGCACATTCGAAAAAGGCTTCTCCGAATGGGAATCGATCCGGTGACCCACAGCCCACGCCTCGACCTTCTAGACCTTTCCACAATCCTCAACTCGTCCCTTTACAATAATTCACAATCCCAAATCAATTTCTCCAGATTATTAGGGCTTCAGCCCTTGATTAACCCCGAGTTAATACGATTAGCCACTTCTTTAATATCCTCAGAGCGCCGAAATCCCGATTTCGTCTTGCAAAACCAGCTAATTAGCCATAATCCTACCCAATTAATCCAAACCCCGGTTCAAGACTTAACCGCGGTTCCCACTACTTGTTTGGATTCCAACCTCATGCAATACGACGACGTTTCCGGATTCGGCTCGCACAATTGCCAGTTAAACGAATGGCAACAAAGTAACGGGTCAATTCTGACGGACGATTACGTGCCCGGGGCAAACTTTGGGTACTACGGATCAGACCATCCGTCATCCGAAACGTCGACGTTTCAATCTAACGGCAGCAACAACTTCAGCTTCCAGTCCGTTCTATCGAACCTGTCGACTCCGTCATCTAGTCCGACGCCGTTACATTCGACGTCAACTAATTACAATATGAACACGGAGGACGAACGGGAAATTAGCTACTGCAGTAATAACATGTTTCCAGATATTTTGGATGTCAGTGATTTCATCTAATTGATCTTATGATCGGAATCACCGCGTTAAGCGATGCGGATATTTTTCTTTTTCTTTTTCTTTTTTTATAATTTAAATTTATTTATGTCTTTCTTAAGTCTCATGTATCTTGTATAAATTAATTTCTGTTAAAGTTAATTAACTATAGCTTGTGCTGATTTTTCTTGCCCGCACTATCTATCAACACGACTCCATTCCATTGTTTGCTTCCTTACACAAGTGTTCCATTATTGGCATAGTTTTGTGTTTTCTTGTCTAAATATCAATCACCATTATTTAAATTTGATTGATTTAATACACTGTTATATCTTAATCAATAATCTCCCACTTTTTTATAAACATCATTTAAAAAAAATATATAATATTCAATCAAAATAACTTAAACTTTTGTTACATATATTACTAGTCAATGATTGTTAGTAAAAAAAACAAAATACACACAATCAATAATGGAAAGTTTGGTCATAATCACATCAAAGACTTTGTTATCTATAAATATAAATTACAAATATAGCATGTACAGAATTTCCAATCTAAAATAGTACTAATTTGGTAGAATGGTCTCAAGATATATACTTTAATTTCTCTCATGCTGTTTTAAGTAATCTTCATTTATCTGTTACATTATTTAATTGGCACTGCTTAATTGTCCTGTTAGCTTTCTTAAAGGGGAAATTAAACATCATAATATGTCTGTCACGCTAATTTAAACTAATCAAAAAGTTTCTATAAGAAAAGAGGAGAAGAAGAAACTGAGTGTGGTTTCATCCATCCCGACAGAGGAGTTGCGGCGGCGGTAGGCCAGCGGCCGACAGTGGCCGGAGAAGGTGACGCGTGGGGGCGCCACCTGTACCACACAAGTATTTACGTACTAATAAAGTAATGATATATTTATTTAAACAATGTCCATGGTTGTGCTAAGCCTCAGGGGTTTGACTAAAGGAAGGAGCACGTGGCGAGATGCTAAGGGTGGGAAAACAGTAGTGGGGACCACATGAAAAAGGATCTCTATAGCTTTTACTTAAAAATCATGGCGTGGCTCTTGTGCCATTTCTCATCTTTTTTGTCCTCCCGATAAATTAATTAGCAGTTCGTCAAACGCTAGTGACGCCAGCAAGGGACACGTGGTGTCGATGATTTGACCCCTGGTCCCCACTCCATGAATGGGTCACCCGCTGGCCCCGTTGCCAATAGGCGGGAGGACTAATAGATTTTGAACAAAAATTGATGATCTAACTTATATTTAATGTATGCTGTATAGTTGTGAGTTCTGTGGTTGTATTTCCATTTTTTTTCTTAATTTGATTATCAATTTAGAGTATGTATAGTGTTAAATTTATCCATATAAAAACCACTTGACTTTAATAAAAATAATTAATACTACTTCCGTTCCTAAAAAATAGTATGGTTTTCTTGTACATAGTTTAATGCGATATGTCGTAGGGTATTACGAGGTTTTCTGAGGTCCCTTTTTTAATAAAATGATCGTTTATGGAAAGTATGCGAAACAAATTTTCCATTAACGATCATTTTATTAAAAAAACGAACCTAAAAAAACTCTGTAATACTCTCTGACATATCACATTAAACCACATGCAAAAAAACATAACTATGTTTTGGTGAAACAACTCATACTTTTTAGTGAATTTGTGTCCTCCAAAACTAATACTCATTATTAAATATAATTAGTAATTATTAGTAAACTAATTTATACCCTTCAAAGTGATTCATTTGTGAATCAATTTCACTCTATACAATTTAAAGTCATGTGTAGTCAATTTATTTTGATGCAAATATAAAATTCTAAGAAAATATATTAATATTTACAAATGTGAACATATGCAATCAATATATATGTGTTGATATAATAACTTTATATACTTCTTATCATCAAGAGTGACATAATGGACACCATGAGTAGGGTCGCCCAATCCATTGTTTTATATTCAAGGAAAAGTTTCAGTGTTGCAATTATTAGTTCATGTTTAATAAAGATAGACTACACTGTATTATTTCCGTTACTCCATTATTAGTGCATGTTCAGTATCTATTTCATTTACTCAATTATTTTAGTAAACATTTCGAAGGAAAGGACATCAAATGTAGATGCATGCATACTGCATATAAGAATGACGATATGCACACTTGAATAGAAGGCGAAAATCTGGCACTTTCTGTTTGAGTAAATGTTATATACTCCCCCAATATAACCAATATAAGTGTCTTTTTAAATCAATACACATATAATTCTAAAAAAGAACACACACACATTGGCTCTTAGAAATGTTTCCCCCAACTCTCATGTTTCATTATACTATCACATTTTTTTATCTAGATTTGTAGTACTTCGTCCGCCTATTTCCCGGCATTCCACAGACTAAATTGTATATAAATTTGTTAAGTCTTATTCCTAGGAATATTTCCTCCAATTCAACTGCATATTTTAGTATTGTCTTTCTTGTTAATAATGGATTTGAAAATCGGCCTACAGTTGTGAATTTACGATCATGTTTTCTCTGGCGATTTACGAGTCCATCTATATATATATATATATCAATTCATTCATCTCGTCTGCTTGATTCCCCCATCGCCATTCATAATCTATAGCACTATACCTGCATGATTTCCTTGAGGATTGCAACCAATTTTAACCCAATCCACGAAAGAATTCATTAAATTTCCTCCAACAATTGCGAAAGAAATGTGAATGTTCTGCCTCGCCAAATTTTTATTTTAGGAGTTTTATCAATTTAGGGCATGAAAGATTGTAAAACAATTAATGTAAGGCTTGGAATTTTTTTCCTATCAATTCAAGGTCTAAAATATTGAAAACTATTGATTCAAGACTTGAAAAATAAAACTATTAATTTAGAACTCACTCATTTTAAGACCGTGTTTGATCTCTAATAATTTCTTGTTATCTGAAAATATTTTTATAAATCATAAATCCAAAACTATAAAATATATATTAATTTAAAGTGATTCAAAATATAAAAAACAAAATAAATAACGAAAAGATAATAATGTATATAAATAAAATAAGAATATAAATTATAATATGTTAAACACGGTCTTAAGATTCTTAAGTCTTAAATTGATAGATTCTATCTTTCAGGTCTTGAATTAATAGTTTTCTATCTTTCAAACCCTAAATCAATGGAAAAAATCTTTTAGGCCTTAAATTAATAGTTTTTACATTTTTGAGGCCTTGAATTAACATTATTCTTTTATTTTAAAAAATTGATAAATTAATAATTTTACACTTTTTTAAACCTTAGCCAATATTATTGGCACTACACCTAAGCCACGCAGGCAATTATATATAACTCGATTTGGGCTTTCGGAACAATATTTGGTCAGCATTTGAAAAAAAAAAAAATACTCTTACATTTGAAGGCTCGTATAATTAATATTCTTAATTTCTGTAGGGGATATAACAAAATGAATTAATTTCATACTTTTCTATAAGTTTCGAAATGTAATTCTTTCATGGTATTATAGTCAAAATCAAAAGGCTCACGCTCGGACAAAAACACTGGATTCAAATTCCGTTGAGAGCAACTTCATCTACATTAAACTGTCCATTCATTGGGCCTCCCAAAAGAGGAAAAGTTAAAAGTCCTAAAACCCTTCTACAAGTTCAAGCTCTTTTAAATGAGATGAAATTCTTTCACTAACCCGAGCCCAATTTTTTTTTTTTTTTTTACTATGATGATATATATGGTAAATGGTAAAACATGTTGTGTATGCTAATATTGTAATCACATCAGTGTGTGTACATGAGTTTGCAAGTCAAAAAATCTAGTATTAAAGTACAAAGAGAGCTCGGAGCACGACCACCGCTGATTTTACACGATGGTAATCGCTAACTTTAGCTTTCTCAGCCTTTATTAACCGTACGATACGAAGTTGAAATTTCCCAAGTCAAAGCCTCTTTGCGGCCATTAATACTTCCATGCATGCACGTCATTTATATGTCACAAACACGTCATGTAATATTTATACAAATATACAACTTGTCCCTCTCAATGTACCTTTTCTTAAATTTTGTAGCTTCTTTTTAAGAAGCATGCATTATAATGCTAATTATATATATACTGTGGGTATGAGATCTAGAATACAATATTTAAAGTTTTAATAAAACTATAAACAAATTCAAATGCCTTAATTACGTCAAAGTAATTAATAGACCGTATTAACGTGTCGAGAAATGCTAGGTTCATATTTTGTACGGGTACGTATATGAAAGAAATGCATTAAACCGACCATATCCAAAGAGGAAATCAAAGTCTTATCTTTTCTGGCTTCAGAAATAAAATGTAATTAAATGAATAAAAGTTAGATCTTTTTTCGTCTTCAATACCTTAATTAGTTGATTTCTACGTCTCTCCCTTTCACGATCGACCGCCCAAAGAAAAAGCACTTCAAAGTTTTCAATAAATTCGACAACTCCTAAAGTAGGTCCGTGTCTTTTTTTTTTTATTTCCTTCGAATATTGTTTATGTTCTTTTCATTATTTCTTCTCTATGTTATACTTTTGAATGTATGGTTTGTTATAAGGAATGAAAACAACTAATAATAATAAGGAATGAAAGGGCTATGCTCCATACAATTATATTGTTTGATTTGTAATAAGAAATAACTATCATAATCATCAATTTTGTTTGAATTTGTTAGAAATTAAATAAATGAATTGATACTGTTTATAAATTCAGTTTTTTAAATGAAATAAAATTAGTTGGGATTTAAACCAAATCCGTCCTCTATCTTTTCACCTTTATCAAAATGGTCCTCTATTTATTTTCTTTATCAATTTAGTCCTGTATATATTCAAGTTTCGCCAAAATGATCCTAATTGGCCTAAAAATGTACAAAACCTCACCATTTTGGTCCTATATTTTTTTTTTACCAATTTAGTCCTGTATCAATTCACATTCTCCAATTAGGTCATAATTGAACGCATAAAGCATATAACCATTTTTCACCAAATTAGGACCAATTTGACGAAACTTGAAGAAATACAGGACTAAATTGATAAAACAATAAATAAATGACTATTTAGATAAAGGTGAAAAGATAGATGATGTGTTTTTTAAATCCCATCAAAATAATATGGGAGTTTCTTGGGGTTTATAAGCATGAACAAGTTCTCCATTGGTATGATATATTTTTGGGAAGGCCCAAAAATAAATTTGTGCAGGCTAGCTCGTTTCAAAGCGGACAATATCATATTAATGCAGAGGTGGAGGTCCATCGGGGGCCCTAATTATGTTATCAGAACCATGTTCCCAGGTGAATCGATGTGGAGGAGTTTTCCAGTGTCAAACGGAAAAAAAATGTGAACCAAGTTAAACAACTGGGTCTATATGCAAAGCTGGCCACCGCTAGTGCCGCATTGAAAAAAAAACCACATCATATGCTTCCCCCAAAAAAACTAGTGCGCATGACTAAAAATGTGGCATTTTATGTTTTATGCGTTCAATTAGGACCTAATTGGAGAAATGTGAATTGATACAGGACTAAATTGGTAAAGAAAATAAATATAGGACCAAAATGGTGAGGTTTTGTACATTTTTAGGCCAATTAGGATCATTTTGGTGAAACTTGAATAGATACAGGACTAAACTGATAAAGCAAATAAATAGAGGACCATTTTGATAAAGGTGAAAAGATAGAGGACGAATTTGGTTTAAATCCCAAATTAGTTCATGACATCAAAGCCGAAAAGACTCATGCCCACATATTTTGGGTTCAATTCCCGATGTTGAAAATAACTCCACACATATAATTTGTTTACTCATTAGACTTCTTCCCCAAAAGTTGAGAAATTCAATTAATAAATGAAGAAGAGTGTTAAAAAAAATTAAATAAATGAATTGATTCCACAACTCTCTATAAATTTAGACTTTTAGATGAGATTAAAATATATGTGATTTATTCAATTTGTTGGAAATTGGTTTTGTAAATGTGTCATACCCTTACTTTGATCAATTTTTTGAGGAGTAAAAACGTTAGTTTTTGGGAAAATAAAATTAACGATGTTGTTCTACTCGCGGAGTAGATGAGCGTGGTATATTTAATATCTCAAAACCGATTTCCGGTGAGTGAGAAATTAATTTGGGAAGTTGTAGTATTAATCATGTGTGTTGAATAATTCCATGGGAAATGGAAAATAAAGTTTCATCCCACATTGGAAAATTACAAGAAGTTTGTCTTGTATATAAGTAGGAAATTATTCATGTTCTCTAAATTGGGACATGGGGACCCTAACCATGGACCACGCGCGCGCGCCCCGCCCCGCCCGGGCCCGGGTTCTTGGTTCTTGGGCTTTGATGCCATACCTATATTTTTAGAGTACAAAAAATATGAAAAAGCCCATTATCTTTTTGGATCCAATCGGATTGGGTGACCCGTATGGTTTTGGGTCGGCCCATTTCGGTTGGCCCATTTAGAATTGGGTCGGCCCACGAACATGTTTAATACACCTACGATTTTGATTAATACACTCCAGAGGATCTGGAATATTCCGTCTTGCTTCCCATGACTAAGAAACTGCGTTTCTCTCCACGACAGAACGTGGGTGATCCATGATCACCACGTACTCCACTCCAGCAGCCCTCAAATGGGTCGGATTTCTGCCTATATATATACCCCCTTCGTCCAGTTTTTCCAGAATCACTTACGAACCCAGAAATTCCAAAAATTTTGTCTCTCCAGAAAATCCCGTTCAGCTTATAATTCCGATTTAGTTCGCAGGAAATTCATACTCGGTAGTGCTACCGGTGTGAATAGACAAACCGTTTTACCTTTGGGGATCCGTACGCATTATCCGTAAGCAATGTACGGGCGTATTCGATCTTGCGGGAATAGGTTTCACCTAGACTCGGTTTTCACGAATTCGTTTCGTGCTCATACTCTTCATCCTATTTTCAGTCTTTCGAATTATTCACACCCCAGTTTCTAACAATCGCAAGATCGAATAGTACTTTTATTTCGAAACTCTGAAAATGTCGAACCATAACTCTGATAACGAAATGGACTTATCTTCACCAACTAAGAATGATGTCTCTAATCCAGTACCTGCGAATCCGACTACCATTCCCCCTTTCCAGTTTGGAAACTTTGGAGACATCCTTGCTGAATGGATGAAAGCCAATGGCAATCCCTTCGTGGGAAATGCCAATCCCTTTGTGGGAACCTCTAGCACTAATCCCTTTGTGGGAAGCTCTAGTGCTAATCCCTTCGTGGGAAATGTTGGCGGCAATCCTTTTGTAGGAAATGCCGGTGTCAATCCTCTTTTGACAACCAACCAGGCCTCCCTTCAAGGGACTGTTAGGCCGGTGGTAGTAAAAGGGGAGAAACCCGAAAAGTTTTCGGGAAGTGACTTTAAAAGGTGGCAAAAGAAGATGCACTTCTATTTGACCACCATCTCTTTGGTGAAATTCATCAAAGAGGATAGTCCGAGTGCTCCTGCTGATGATGCTACTCGTGAGACAAGGATCGCTTATGATACTTGGATCCAAGATGACTATCTTTGCAGGAACTACATTCTGAATGGGCTGTCTGATGCCCTCTGTGACGTGTACGATGAGTACCCGACTTCCAAAGCTCTATGGGAGTCCTTGGAGAAGAAGTATAAGACTGAAGACGCGGGAACTAGCAAGTTCGTCGTCTCCACCTTGTACGACTTCAAGATGGAAGACAACAAATCTGTTGTCGAGCAAGTGCAGAAGCTGCAAGTTATCTTCCATAACATTGCAGTGCAAGGGATGGAGCTGCCTGAAGCCTTTCAGGTAGCAACTGTGATTGACAGACTTCCTCCATCTTGGAAGGAGTTCAAGTCCTACCTCAAGCACAAGTGAAAGCAAGTGACGATGGAGGACCTTGTTACCCGACTCCGGATCGAGGAGGATAACAAGAAGAGGGACAAGAGGGAGAGGGGCTCGATTGCTTCCATCGAGGCCAAAGCTAACCTGATGGAGAAAGGCGAACCATCAAAGAAAAGGAAGCGACAAGACGACAAGGGCAAAGGCAAGGCTGTTGCTGCTGCTCCTGTCCCGAAGAAGTTCAGTGGGAAGTGCTACAACTGTGGCAAACCCAACCATCGGGCAGCTGATTGTCGTCAGCCCAAGAAAGAGGACAAAGGGAAGAAGAACTCCGTGAACGTTGCTGAACGTGAGCTTACGGAGATGGACATGTCTGCTGTGGTGACCGAGGTCAACATAGTGGACAACAAGAAGAGTTGGTTCGTGGACACTGGTGCCACTTGCCACGTTTACTCGGAGAAGTCTGCCTTCTCCACTTATTCTCCTGCTGAAGGGAGAAAGCTCTAAATGGGCAACCAAGCCTCGTCTGAAGTGGCTGGTGTCGGAATGGTGGTGATCAAACTGACTTCGGGAAAGGAGCTGAAACTGAAGGACATGCTGCATGTCCCGGACATCCGGAAGAATCTGATTTCGGGGTCACTTTTAGTTAGTAGTCAGTTTAAGTTAGTGTTTGAGTCAAATGGCGTTGTACTTAGCAAGTTTGGCATCTTCCTAGGAAAGGGTTACCTCGAGAAGGACCTTTTCAAGATGTCTGTGATGACTGTAAGCCGTGATGGCAAAAACACTATTATTAATGAGAATGCTTCTACTTCTGCTTATATCGTTGAGTGTTCCTCTTTATGGCATTTTAGATTAGGACATGTTAATCTAAAATCTATAAAACGATTAGTAAATTTGGATTTACTAAAAATTGAGAATGTTGATACATCCAAAAGATGTGAAATTTGTGTAGAAGCAAAGATGACTAAATTACCATTTAAGTCAGTTGAAAGGAACACTACTCCTCTAGAATTAATTCACACTGATGTTTGTGATTTAAAATTTGTGCAAACTAGAGGTGGAAAAAAGTATTTTATTACTTTTATTGATGATAGCACAAGATTCTGCTACGTTTACTTACTTCGAAGTAAAGATGAAGCTATTGAAGTTTTTAAAAACTATAAAAGTGAAGTAGAGAATCAAATGAACACTACAATTAAAGCAATTCGTAGTGATAGAGGTGGAGAGTATGTGGCTCCGTTTGAACAATTATGTGCCGAATTTGGCATCATACATCAAATGACAGCTCCCTACTCACCACAATCAAATGGTATTGCGGAGAGGAAAAACCGAACTTTGAAAGAGATGATGAACGCAATGTTAATCAGCTCAGATTTACCTCAGAACATGTGGGGGGAAGCTATTCTGTCAGCTAACCACATTTTAAATAAAATTCCACTTAAGACTCAAGATAAGACACCTTATGAGTTGTGGAAAAATCACAAACCATCATACAAATACCTCAAAGTGTGGGGGTGTTTGGCTAAAGTTGAAGTGCCACTTCCTAAACAAGTGAAAATCGGACCTAAGACAGTCGATGGGATCTTTATAGGATACGCCTTCAACAGTAGTGCCTATCGGTTCTTGATTCATAAATCAGAGATACCCGATATGACAGTAGGTACTACCATAGAATCAAGGAATGCTGTGTTCTTTGAAAATGTGTTCCCGTGTAGGGACAAAGAAGAAGTGAGTTCAAATAAACGAACTCATGAAGAATCAAGTGAAGCTGCAGGTCCTTCCACTCAGCAGAGTGAAGCACCAAGACGCAGTAAACGAGCTAGAATTGGTAAGACCTATGGTCCAGACTTCATCACGTATGTGTTAGAAGATGAACCTAGGACTATCAAAGAAGCTCTTTCCAGACCAGATGCATCTCTCTGGAAAGAAGCAATAAACAGTGAATATGATTCAATTCTGCAAAATCATACATGGGAGTTGGTTGACCTCCCTAAAGGTTGCAATACCTTAGGATGTAAGTGGATCCTTAAAAGAAAGTACAAAGCAGATGGATCTATTGAAAAGTATAAAGCCCGTTTGGTTGCAAAGGGTTTTAAACAAAGAGAAGGACATGATTTATTTGACATCTACTCTCCGGTAACAAGGATTACATCCATTCGTGTACTTGTCGCGATTATTGCTTTGCATAATCTCGAAATACATCAAATGGATGTAAAGACTGCTTTTCTTAATGGAGAGATGGATGCTGAAATATACATGGATCAACCAGAGGGTTATGTTGTACCCGGGAACGAGAAAAAAGTTTGTAAACTCGTTCGATCGTTGTATGGACTTAAACAAGCTCCTGTACAATGGCATTTAAAATTTGACAATATTATGTTGTCAAATGGATTTCGAATTAACGAATGTGACAAGTGTGTGTATGTGAAAGATACACCAAATGGATTTGTTATCGTATGTTTATATGTTGATGACATGTTAATCATAGGTAACAACTCAAATGTGATCGTTAATACGAAAAACATGTTAAAGAGAAATTTTGACATGAAAGATATGGGTTTAGCAAACGTGATTCTAGGAATCAAGATCGAAAGAACCTCAAATGGAATTTCTTTAACACAATCTCATTATGTTGAGAAAGTCTTGAAGAAATTCAATGCATTTGATGATCCACCTGCTAAAACTCCACTTGAACAAAATGTTCATCTGAAGAAAAATAGAGGTGAACCTGTGAATCAGTTGGAATATGCAAGGATCATTGGAAGCGTGATGTACATTACAAATTGCACACGTCCAGATCTTGCGTGTTCTGTGAACAAACTAAGCAGGTACATGAGCAATCCAAGTAATGAACATTGGAAAGCTCTGAAAAGGGTCTTGAGATACTTGAAGTATACTCTTGATTTTGGGCTACACTACACGCGACATCCAGCTGTACTTGAAGGGTACAGTGATGCTAATTGGATATCCGATAGTAAAGACTCTTTCTCGACTAGTGGATATGTATTCACTATTGGAGGAGCTGCGGTATCGTGGAAATCCACAAAACAGACGTGTATTGCCCGTTCCACAATGGAATCTGAATTCATCGCTTTGGATCAAGCTGGTGAAGAAGCTGAATGGCTTCACAATTTCCTAGAAGATATTCCTTGTTGGAACAAACCAGTATCATATGTAATGATACATTGTGACTGTCAAGCTGCTATTGGTAGAGCTTTGAACAGTATGTACAACAGAAAGTCAAGACATATTCGTCGCCGACATAACTCCGTTAGACATTTGATCTCAACTGGTATAATAACAATTGATTATGTAAGATCAGTTGACAACATAGCGGATCCGCTCACGAAGAGCTTGAACCGAGATCAAATGAATAAGCTGATAGAGGGAATGGGTCTGAAATCCACAAATAAATCTGAAACAGTGGTAACCCAACCATGATGACTGGAGATCCCAAGAACTTGGTTCAAAAGGGAAAACTAAGCTGTGAATGTTAGTTGTACAACACTTGAAAATAATGACCGTTCCTGACAGCACTGTATCAAGTGTTAGTGAACCCGTGAGTTGTGGTAAAGGATAAGTCTTTGACTTTTAATGATTCCTATGAGTCCATGTGGGACTGAGTATGACGGGATACTCGAAAGGAGATCACCTATATAAATGAGAAGTGAGGGCCGCTTCGACCAAATATTTATGAATACAAAGGGCGTCCAGGGCCAAAATGGACAAAAACGTGAGAACAAATCGGAATCGAGACTGACTTGTGTCTGCACTATCTGTAAGGTATACACTAAGGAGGATTAGTTCAAGGCATCGTGTCCACTAAGCCGCCGGTATACCCGATGGTGCCGGGCTACGGAAAGTTCAAAACCATTGGTTACTTATCCGGAAGCAATGAAGTCTCACATGAGCTGAACGAAGAAGCTTGACTCTATATAGGTGCAATTCTCACTCATGTGGGGGATTGTTGGAAATTGGTTTTGTAAAGGTGTCATACCCTTACTTTGATCAATTTTTTGAGGAGTAAAAACGTTAGTTTTTTGGAAAATAAAATTAACGATGTTGTTCTACTCGCGGAGTAGATGAGCGTGGTATATTTAATATCTCAAAACCGATTTCCGGTGAGTGAGAAATTAATTTGGGAAGTTGTAGTATTAATCATGTGTGTTGAATAATTCCATGGGAAATGGAAAATAAAGTTCCATCCCACATTGGAAAATTACAAGAAGTATGTCTTGTATATAAGTAGAAAATTATTCATGTTCTCTAAATTGGGACATGGGGACCCTAACCATGGACCACACACGCGCGCCCCGCCCCGCCCGAGCCCGCGCCCGAGCCCGGGTTCGTGGTTCGTGGTTCGTGGCAATTGGGCTTTGGGTGGGCTTTGGTGCCATACCTATATTTTTAGAGTACCAAAAATATGAAAAACCCCATTATCTTTTTGGATCCAATCGGATTGGGTGACCCGTATGGTTTTGGGTCGGCCCATTTCGGTTGGCCCATTTAGAATTGGGTCGGCCCACGAACATGTTTAATACACCTACGATTTTGATTAATACACTCCAGAGGATCTGGAATATTCCGTCTTGCTTCCCATGACTGAGAAACTGTGTTTCTCTCCACGACAGAACGTGGGTGATCCATGATCACCACGTACTCCACTCCAGCAGCCCTCAAATGGGTCGGATTTCCGCCTATATATATACCCCCTTCGTCCAGTTTTTCCAGAATCACTTACGAACCCAGAAATTCCAAAAATTCTGTCTCTCCAGAAAATCCCGTTCAGCTTATAATTTCGATTTAGTTCGCCGGAAATTCATACTCGGTAGTGCTACCGGTGTGAATAGACAAACCGTTTTACCTTTGGGGATCCGTACGCATTATCCGTAAGCACTGTACGGACGCATTCGATCTTGCGGGAATAGGTTTCACCTAGACTCGGTTTTCACGAATTCGTTTCGTGCTCATACTCTTCATCCTATTTTCAGTTTTTCGAATTATTCACACCCCAGTTTCTAACACAATTTTCTTTGAGGAATGAAATCAAAATTGACCTTTTCTTAACATTACAATTATTCTTGTTCAAATTCGAAAAATATAATTAATTAAATTATTTTTAAAATAAAAAGTAGAAAACACTTAATTTATGTATTTGAGCATGGAATGAAACTCATGCCACTTAAATGAGATTAAGGAATTGAGAAATTCTTGGTTTAGATGTGTCGATGTGAAAAGTCGTGAATGATACCCCTACATCAAAATATCAATTTCTCTCTATTTTTCATGCCTCATCTTATTATACCTCCCAAGCACCCCTTATTCTTAGTAAAATTTTACAGTCCAACACTCCAAGAAATTAAGCTAAAAACGTGGACATTTTGAACTAAGGAAATTAAAGCAGCGATTGGGGCCCTCATATACATCACGTAAATTTTAGTCTTCTGTCTTTTGATCTTTTAAATTTTTTATAGTCGTTTAATGGACTTTTGAAATTTCTCTTTATAGATAATATATTAATTTCCAGGTGAATGATTGCCTAGCAATCATGATTAATCACTATTAGCTTAAGCTTTTTATGTGTTACTAGTAATTGGTTGCACTTTTCGAGACTGTGGGGTTTGAATTTTGCGAGACTTGAAAGTGCCAAAGATTTTCTATCTTGTCGAAGACGTAAAGGGCTCGTTACTATTAAATGGGGTTATTATTTACAAAATTTGAATTAATTATGCATGTTTAAATTTATGCTTTAGATTCTAAATATTATTACGATAATTAAGTTGTCGAGTAAATTACAAAATTTATCACGTCAACTATTTTGGTGCTATATGAATTAATTTTCTCAATTAATTCGTGATTTATTTTAATTAAAATTAATATGTTGGTATGCAATATAAGCGATGCCAAGATATTAAGTAGTCCAGTTGTTGCATGAAATTCCGACGGTTCACATAAGCAGCACGTGCAAAAACTTGCAATGTTAAATATATAGGACTCACTATTTCAAAAATTATGAAATTATTTGAGAAAATTATTTCGTATGAAATTAAAAAATGGCGCGCCAATGCCAAATGTTGGGCCATTTTACAATTTAACTTATAAATTGTTGAGTAACTCTATTGTGCACTTAGTATATGATGCACTCACTCAATAGTTGAAACTGTTTTATATTGAAAAATATGATTTGATTAAACTGAAAAGTGTGGTTAGATTATACTTAAAAGTTTACACTGAAAACAGGTTTTAGTGTAAATTTTTCAGTATAATCTAACCACATTTTTCGGTGTAATCAAATCATACTTTATAATGTAAACAATATCAATTGTTGAGTGAGTGCACCGTACACCAAATGCATATAAGAGTGCACCTAAATTGTTTGGGTTAGGTAGGGAAAGATTTAGCTGGGGGTTGGGGGAATTAAGAGGGTACAATACATATATAGAATTTTTTTGTTTCATATACCTTAAATTGATGAAATTTTATTATTTCGTTCCCTTAAATTATAAAATTTAACCCGTTACAATTCAAGTGGCGAAATTCTAAATACGTCACTGGATTAAATGATTGATGATATTTTAATATGTTATTTATTTTAGATTAATAGAAGCTATTTCTAAATTAATCTAGAATGCTAACACGGTTGGTTGGTAATTTTATTGTTCACTGTAGTGATTGGAACGTGTTATATATATAATGTTAAAATGTAACACTAACACCACAAAATTGGAACTCTTTAAAGTGTGCTACACTTTCTTTAAAATTGTATGTGCAAGGACTGGTCTTGTGGTATATATATACACTTTAATCTTAGAATTGATACTATTTTTGGATAAAGGTTTATACAAATACAGTCTATTGGTATATATCGACTCATATTGATAATTAAGTTGTTCTCCGGAGAGAAATTAGTACGTCTCATATTTGTTTGCTATATTACTAAAAATGTATATTCCATACTTGTTTGCTATATCTATTTTTGACAAAAATAAAAAAACACAATACATTTTAGTATTATATTTTCCATATATATACTCATAATAAAAAAACATCTACTTTATCACTTTAAATATTAATAAACAATTTTTTTCTTAAAATATGTGCAAACAGTAAAGTCGCAAACAAGTATGAGATGAAGGAACTAACATAAATGAGTTTATGACACTGTTGTTATAATAATAATAATAATAATAATAATAATAATAATAATAATAATAATAATAATAATAATAATAATAATAATAATAATAATTAATACTCCAATATTAGACATGAGCTATAATGATTAATTTGCATTGACAAAGGAGTATAAGTGATAAGTGATTTTCGAAACTCTCTTTGACTGACGACGACATGCAAGGCTGCTTTAGTTTGTAAAAATCAATGAAAATTGATGCCTGTCAAATTTTAATATCAACCAGCTAAGATTTTTATCCATGGGCGGAAACATGTTCACATTCACTGTACGAGGACTAATGACCTTACGACGTTGTCACTTGGATAATGACATGTTAATTATAACTTATTCAGGATTGACAATTTTCTCGTAAATTAAAATTTTATAATAAAAATACTACTTGCTGACCCCTTGTTACATACGAATATTATTTTATATACAATGCACATACTTGAATATTGTTATGAATTAATTTCATAATTTGCGTAAAAAAAAAAACATAAAATAGTTTAACCTAATCTAAATGTTTTTATATATAGGGAGGTGTTAAAATAATTCATTTATATTAAATTCTTTAATACTTTGTTTCATTTGTGGGTTTAGTTCTCTGCTTCACCTTTTCAAGAAAAAGGTCTATCGAATGAATAATGTAATGAGTGAAGTTGCTTTCAGTGAAATTTGATACGATAAAAATAATTATATTTCATCTGAAGATTAAAACTTATAGAGAAATATGTAGTTAATCAATTTATATTAATGCTTCATTGGAAGTAACACTAAACACATTTTCTAGTCTTGAGAATTTTTTTCCAAGCAAAAATTGGTCTTCGTGTCTTACTTCATCGATGTACCTAATTATCCGGACAAGTTCTGTGCCTAATTTTCGGCATGAATTTCTTTCTTCATGTTTGATAATGTGATACACATATGTTATCGCAATCATATCCGGCCAAACTTCGTTTTAAACAATTTAATATGCATGTTAATGTGTTTCACGAATTAAGAAAGACGAACCTTTATAATCAAATACTATTTGTAATGATTAATTAATCGTGGGATTCATGTTAAGGATCAATTATCACAAAAAAAATCATGCATATTTTCACACGTTTCATTGTCACTAAATTATTCAAATTCAATTAACTTTACATCTACGAATAAATAATATATTCATAAATTAATCTTACATTATAATATTTTACTTTATCTATTTTATTTATTTTTTCTTTAAGCTGTGCCTAAAATGATGATATTGATTTTGTGGGTTGAGGGAGTACATAGTACTGCTAGTATATGGATACATTTGACATGCCCAATTTGTATAACGTTCAAAATAAAATGTAATGCTAAATTAAAACAAGAAAGCTAATTATAACGAGAGACCCAACTAGCAGTATGTTGACAGCGATTTATGACTGGTCTCGCTGCCGGGTTCCTAGCGGGTAGGATTTTATATTAATGATGACAAGGAGTAACAAATGTGAGAGTAACTGAGCTCTCAAGTATGTATTTGCAATAAATGTGCTGTGTGTTACAAATTGGCATTTAAAGCCCTATTTATAATGTACAAGGTGGGGGTTCCCCATGCTTGGTAGGTGGACTCGTGGGTCCCTCCTACTCCTAGCTGAAAGGTAATAAGTGGCTACAGCCTCCCCTACGAGCCAATGAGGAGACGCCACGTGGCACTGTCACCTCTGAGGTGATTGGACTTGGCCCCAACGGCCCTCTTTGACCCTGTCACATCCTCTGGATTGATGGCACTCGACGTCCTCTCACAGCTGGCGCGGCATGGGGTCGGGTAGACGGGTACTCGGGTACCGGGAAGCGAGTCCGGACGAAAATGCCCCGGTTGGCCATTTGCGGGCAGGCGGGTAGAGTACCTGCACAGGGGCTCGTCGCTGGCCGCCCGATATCCGGGCATGTGGATTATAAGTACCCTTCCCGGCCGATCCCAGAGGCTCATGTCGGGCAGCGTCTGGGTCCCCGCCCGTCTGTCTGACCGGTCGGAGGACTGTTCTCCTCCGAGCCCGCTACAGCAGTGGGCCTGTATCCGATACCCGACGGGTCGGGTAGTAAAATATCGGGTGTAACAATTGCCCCACCAGCCCGACATCGGGGGGCCGCAGTCGTCGGGTGGCGGGCTGGTCGAACTGCAGACCATTTTGATTTCGAATTTGAATTTTGGGGGTGACGTTTCGGTTTCCAAGACGACGCCTCGTCTGCTGCGCCTGCTGACGTCACGGGATGGCGTGACTGATGCGCAGAAATCCAGGGGTCACGTCCGCCGAACCTGCTCCCCAACCGTTGCGCGCGTGACCCCCACGCGCCCCCCCGGAACTTTGTTTTATTTCATTTCCGACCCCGTTTTTTGCTGTTTAGTCCCTCCTACTTCTTCTATAAATAGGGGCTTCCAGCCCATTTTCTCATTTTCACTCCCTTGCAAACTCGTGCCCTCTTTAAGGAGATTCAAATTTTCCGGCAAATTTCCCAGATTCCGGCGTTCTTTCTCGAGTCCCAAGGTAATTTCTTGTTTTTTTCATCGACACTTCTTCTTCTTATTCTCTTTTTCGTCATGAGTGACTCGGTCGAGAGCATTGGCGCCGCCGATGTTTATCACTTCCGCCGCCGTGCCGCCGCCGATGCCGAGAGGCCTTTTCAACCGGCCGGGGAAGGAACGTCCCGCACCGCCGCCCGAGAGGGCGAGGGCAATTCCACGGATGTGGATGCCTTCGCGGAAGATTTGGAGGGGATGAGCCCCCAACGAGAGGGGGAAGCCCTAAGCGTTTCCCCGGTCTCCGCCTACCCGCCCCGGGCCGAAGATTTTTTGTTCGAGCGGGAAGCTGTGCCCGACCAAATAAACTACGCGGACAGCCGGCTAATCGGGTTCGACTACTCGAAATATATGAGCCGGTTCGTGCGAAAGCGCCCTCCCCGCGCATATCTCGAGGCCCGGGACACTAACTTTGGGGCCTCTCGCCGCCCCAGCTGCCTTCCCCCGGACGCCGACGTGAAGGAGTTGTACTGGACATTCCAGGCGCCCTCCGACGTCTTCTTCTACGCTCCCCGGGAGAATGAACGGGCCGACCAACCTCCGGAAGGCCTAATCGCCATAAATTCGGACACCCTTCATGCCGGGCTCCGTTTCCCGCTTCACCCGGCCATCTCCAAGCTACTCGCAGCCTGGAATCTGTCGATCACCCAGATCACCCCGAATGGGTGGAGCTACATCCTGGGGGCAATGGTTGCTCTCGGTCGGCGCGGGCTGCATCGTATGCCCACTCTGTCCGAGCTCAACTATCTGTACTACACCGTGGCCTCGGTCGGGCAGATGAACCTTGGGTATTACTCCGTGAAGCCCCGGGGTGGAGATGTCATTGTCTTCGGCATCTCGTCGAAGGTGACGCACTGGCAGGAAAAGTGGTGGTGGGTCGGCGGCGCCTGGGAGAGCGTTGGTATAGACGGGCACACCATCCCGGTTCCACGGGAATGTCGGGAGCGCGACCGTCGAGGTAAATACTGAATTTTTCTTCATCTCTTAGTACTGATCTAATTCTTCTTTCATTGTGCAGGTTGCGCGGTACCAAATCAGGCCGACCTGACCGACGACTTCAGGCAGGCGCTTGCCTTGGTGAGATCCGAGAGCGTGGACAATCGCGACATCGACCTTCTCAACGACGACGAGTACAGAAGGCTCTCCGGACTTCAGACTTTCCCGCGCCACTTGGATTTCGGTGGTAAGACTCTTTCCTGCCCGACTCTCCTTATCCTCGTTCTCGCTTCTCGATTTCTAATCTTGTCACTTTTCTCGCAGCGCAACGTTTCCCGGCCGAATCCTCCACGCTATCGACCTCCCCGGCAGTCTCCCCAAGGACCGCAACCGAGGCCGGCCAGGCAGTCATCCCGGTCGTAAACGTTGAATCATCCGAGGAGACCGTTGACATGGCGCCTAAGAAGAACGCCCTGGCCAAGCTGGCGAAACGGGGAGCCGTCCGTGCCGCAGGGGTGGCGATCCGCAGCCCGCCCGCGACCCCGGTGCCCCCGACATCCTCCTCCCCGGCAGACGGGCAGCGCCCATACAAGCAGGCCCGGGTTGAAGGCCAGACATCTGTCGACCCGGCCATGGTAACGGTCAACCTGGACCCGGCGACCGGCGGGCTTGTGGCCGGTAACGTCGAGGCGACTTTAGGGGGCCCGGCCTCCCCTGCCCGCGATCGCAGCGACTTCTCTTTCTTGGGTTGGGGCAATCACCTCACGTAAGTATTACGTTTTCTTTTCTAAGTTTTCTAGTCGATTTTGCGATGTAGGATTTTTAACACAACTTTTCTTCCCGTGTTCACGCAGGCCTGAGCCTCTGCCCCCGCCCGAGGTCCTTCAATTCCTGCGCTCGCAGGATCCTCTGTACTCGGAGGCCGTGCCGGAGTCTTGGCCGGAGGAACTACGCCGCGCCGTGCTGAATCTTCCCCGGTCTTGGACCCTCAACTGCCAGAAGGCCACGAGGACCGTCTCGCTCACCGACCGGATGAGGGCGGCGGCCATCCGTACCTCCCGCAACGCTATTGCCATGGAGGGCATTATGCTCGAATTCGAGCGGGAGATGCGGACTGCCTCCTCCTACAGGGCAGCCTTCCAGACGAAGCGGGACGAAGCTACCCGCCTAGAAGAGGAGAACAAAAAGCTTCGGGAGGAGCTGGAGGCCGGCCGAGCGAGTCGGGCTGAACTAGAGGGGGTCCTCGAGGAAGAGAGGAGGGCGCGCGCCGAGGCCGAGGCGAGGACGGCTGAAGAAGTCCGCCAAGCCAAGGAGGCTCTCGCGGTGGAGGCGGAAAGGCGCCTGGAGTCCGAGCGTGCCCGATTGGCCGCTGAGAACGAGTCGGCTGGGTCCATGGTGTACATTAATGCTTACGCCGACTCGATTCGCTCCCTACTCCGTCAGAATCCTCAGGCCGACTACTCCGGGCCTCTGGCCGATCTGAGGAGTTATGTCGAGTCCAATCCTCCCTCCCCGGACTATGATATCACATTGAAGGACTTGGTCGATCGCGGGCTGGATCTGTCGTTTCTTGGCGACCCGGCGACCTTCCTTTACCCGCTAGCCGACGAGGAGGCGAATGAGGACCCGGGAGTGGTGGATGAGGCGCACCCGTGATTTTTCTTTTCCTTTGTTGTTTTGTTAAGTTTGTTGGCCGCTGGCCGTTTTGTATTTTCTCTTTCCCGGACCTCCTTAATGAAATTACTTTTGCTCTTCATTTCGCTTTGTCTCCTTGAACTTTTAGTTTTATCGGCCGGGTAAATAACGTAATCGGATAATAAATAATAAACGGTAGTGTTCTGGCCGAATGTCGGGTAGTGACTTTTAACAATCGCCCAAAAGAATTAACCAACGAATTAATTAATGAAGCGCTATAGCCGAATGTCGGGCAGCTACTTCACGAAGATGGGATTGTTTTAACAACCGCTTAAAGAATTAACCAACAGATTAATTAATGAAGTGCTATAGCCGAATGTCGGGCAGCGACTTCACGGAGATGGGATTGTTTTAACAACCACTTAAAGAATTAACCAACAGATTAATTAATGAAGTGCTATAGCCGAATGTCGGGCAGCGACTTCACGGAGATGGGATTGTTTTAACAACCGCTTAAAGAATTAACCAACAGATTAATTAATGAAGTGCTATAGCCGAATGTCGGGCAGCGACTTCACGGAGATGGGATTGTTTTAACAACCGCTTAAAGAATTAACCAACATATTAATTAATGAAGTGCTATAGCCGAATGTCGGGCAGCGACTTCACGAAGATGGGATTGATTTAACAACCGCTTATTGATTTTTACAAGTTTGCGCTTCGAGTAGCGATTACAATGAGCTCCTACTGGTAGTATTTTTTTAGTAGGGAGACGTTCCAAGGGTATTGGGCCGGGTTGCCCTCAAGGCTTTCCAGCTCGTAGGCTCCATTGGCGAGGCGGCTGGAGACCTTTAGGGGTCCCTCCCAATTCGGACCAAATGCCCCCTTGGGCTGCCCGACCGTCCGTCGGAGCACCAGGTCCCCGGTTTCGAACTCCCTGATCTTGATCTTCGAGTTGAAGTATTTTTCAGCCCGGCGTTTGTAAGCTATGTTTCTTTGTTCTGCGGACAGCCTTCTCTCCTCCAGCAGGTCCAACTCGTTTAGCATGGCCTGGTCGTTCTCGGTCCCCACGGGTTGTGAGGTGCGGAGGCTCGGGATGACGACTTCAGCCGGGATGACTGCCTCTGTTCCGAAGGCTAGAGCAAAAGGGGTCTCCCCGGTTGCGGTACGACATGTCGTTCTATATGACCATAACACTTCGGGTAGCTTGCTCGCCCATGTTCCCTTGCTCTCCTCCAACCTTGTCTTCAACGTGTGTTTGATTATCTTGTTTACCGCCTCGACCTGTCCGTTCGACTGGGGGTGGTAGGGTGACGAGAATAACCTCTTGATCTTGTGCTTTTGGCAGAATCTTTCCATCTCTAGTCCGTCGAATTGTTTCCCGTTGTCCGAAATGATTATCTGTGGGAGGCCGAATCGACAGATTATGTTGCGCCAAATGAACCTGATAACCTGTTCCTGATCGATCGTTTTCAGTGATTCCGCCTCCGCCCATTTGGTGAAGTAATCCACGGCGACAATTGCGTACTTGACGCTGCCCGGGGCTGTAGGTAAAGGGCCAATGAGATCGATCCCCCACTTTGCGAACGGCCACGGGCTCAGGATCGAGGTGAGCTCGGTTGGAGCTTGGTGGATTGCCGGTGAATAGACTTGACACTTGTGGCATGCCCGTGCGTAGTTGATTGCGTCCCTCTTCAGGGTGGGCCAGAAGTATCCCTGTCGGATAACCTTCTGGGCGAGCACCTGGCCGCCGGCGTGGTTCCCGCAGCGTCCTTCGTGGACTTCTACCAAGATCTTCCTTCCCTGCTCCTGCGTTACGCATTTTAGGAGGGGCAGGGCGAAGCCTCGTTTGTACAACTGGTCCCCGATGATCGTGTACCGGGCCGCCCGGAGCTGCAACTGTCTTGCCGCTACCCGGTCGACTGGGAGTTGGCCGTCACGGAGGTATTTCAGGGTGGGGGTCATCCAGCTGTCTTCCGCCTGCCCCAGGCTACTCACCCACTGGTTCGAACTCGTAGGGGCGGTCAGGTAAGTAACTGTGATCTGGGACATGTCGGCTGCCCCTTCGGATGTTGCGAGGCGGGCAAGTGCGTCTGCTTGAGTATTGTCAAGTCGGGGTACCACCTCTATGCATACTTGATCGAACTTTTCGAGCAGGTTCTTGGCTAATCCCTGGTAGGCCAACATCCTATCGCTGCGTGCCTCGTATTCTCCTGAGATTTGACATGTAACGAGCTGTGAGTCGCTGTAGACCTGGAGTCTCTTCACTCCCATGGCCATGGCCATTTCCAGGCCATTAATTAATGCTTCGTACTCGGCCTCATTGTTGGTCGCGTGGAAACCGAATCTTATGGCTGTCGTGAACGACTGGCCGGACGGGCTGAGAAGGACAATTCCCGCGCCTGCCCGCGTAGTTGTGGAGGATCCGTCAACGTACATTTTCCAAGGTGGCTGCTCGATCTTGGACATCGCCTCCGGGTAAGTGAGCTCGACTATGAAGTCGGCCATGGCTTGGCCTTTGATGGATGTTCGGGGAGCGTATGTGACTCCGAATTGCCCGATCTCAACAGCCCACTTGAGGCACCTGCCCGCCGTGTCTGGCCGATGTAGTACTTGGCGAAGTGACATTGTTGTCAGTACTTCTACTTGGTGATCAAAAAAGTATGGGCGTAACTTGCGTACGCTCATTACTAGGGCGTATGCTAACTTTTCCAGGGGTGGGTACCGTAGCTCGGCATCGTGAAGTGTCTGGCTGACATAGTAGATTGGCAGATGTGCCTGCCCCTCAGCCCGCACTAGCACGGCGCTGAGAGCTGAGTCCGACGCCGCCAAGTATAAGAAAAGCTTTTCGCCGGGGATGGGTTTGGCCAGCACCTGGGCGTTTGACAGGTATGTTTTCAAGTTATCGAAAGCGAGCTGACTCTGGGGAGTCCAGTTTAGTTTCCCCTTCCGCATGCTGTCGAATAAAGGCTTGCATCGGTCCCCCATGCGGGAGATGAAACGGCTGAGAGCGGCCAGGCTGCCCGTCACCTTCTGCACCTCCTTCACCGTGCGGGGAGGGCTCATGTCGAGGATCGCCTGTACCTTGGTCGGGTTTGCCTCGATTCCTCGCCGGCTAACCATGTGCCCCAAGAACTTGCCCGACTCGACGCCGAAACTGCATTTTTTCGGGTTGAGTCTCATCCGATACTTTCTTAAGATCTTGAACGTTTCAGCTAGGTGTGTGAGGTGATCTTCTTTCTTCTCGCTTTTAACGACGATGTCGTCGATATATACCTCCATGGTTGCCCCGATCTGATCGTGAAACATATGGTTGACCAGCCTTTGGTAGGTTGCCCCTGCGTTCATGAGCCCGAATGGCATCCGCTTCCAGAAGTACATGTTTTTCTCGGTAAGGAAGGTGGTGTGCTTCTGGTCGTCTGCGGCCATCGGGATCTGGTGGTAGCCGGCAAATGCGTCCATGAAAGTAAGCATCTCGTGCCCGGCCGTGCTGTCCACCAGGTGGTCGATGTGCGGCATCGGGAAGTGATCCTTTGGGCAGGCCTTGTTCAGGTCTGTGAAGTCGATGCATAGCCGCCAGGTGTTGTTGCTCTTTTTGACGAGTACAGCGTTGGATACCCATTGAGGCTTGTCGTCGGGGTCGACCATTCCGATGAGTTTGTTGTCGAGCAGCTTTTTAACTTCGGTGGCAATGACCGCGTATTTGTCTGGGCCGAATTTCCTTCTTTTCTCTGAGATTGGTTTGCGGGATGGATCGATGTGTAGTTGGTGTGAACATACGGCTGGATCGATCCCGACCATGTCTTCGTGGGACCAGGCGAATACGTCTAAGTTCTGTTCCAAAAATGCAGTCATGTTTGCCCGCATCTCGCCGGACATTGACGAACCGAGTTGAACACTTACTTCTGGCCGATTTATCATTGTGACCAAAATTAATTCCTCGATCGGGCTGGCTCCCCGTTCGCCGTAGCATGGATCGTCGATCTGCCCTGTTAGGGTTTTTTCAATCTCCATGGGTTCGTACCCGAGCCTTGGCTCCAGGTCGACTTGGATGTTCTCAAAAGTTTGCGAATCTTCTTCCATTGGGTGGGCAGCGGGTGGGATTTCTTCGTCTATTTCCATGTCTCCCTCCCCGATTGTGCAGACATAATCTAGATTTGCAAAATTTGAAATAACATCGATATACGCCAAACATCCGCGTGCCATTTTCTGATTTCCCTTAAGAGTCCCAACCTTCCCGGAGGGGGTTGGGAACTTGATACAATAATAGAATGCTGAGGCGGCGGCTTCGAACTCGTGCTCGAATGGCCTGCCGAGAAACCCGTTATAGGTTGACGGCTGGTCGACAATGATAAAATCGAGCTGTTTCGAAGCCTTAACCTCAGCGTCTATACTAGAAACTAATTCTACGGCTAGCCTAACTATCCCGTAGGGTTTCACCGTGGAGTCGCCGAAGCCTTTGATAACCTGGTCGCATGGCTCCACATACTTCTCAAAGGAGCTGTCCAGCTGGTCGAATGCGGCTTTGAAGAGGATGTTGCAGTAGGCCCCGTTGTCGACGAGTATGCGATGGACGGTGACGCCCATGATGTTGACGGACACGACTAGGGCGTCGTGGTTCGGGTAGATGACCCCGGTGCGATCCTCCTCCTTGAAGGCGAGGAGGTTCGATTCCTTTGCCGTCGTGTTGACCGGCAGGGCGATTTGATGGACATTGTCCATCGCTCGCAGCTCGCTCTTCTGTCTGCGGTTGGAGAGCGAGGTGGTAGGTGCGAAGCCTCCCACCGGGGAGAGCATGTTGACCGCCCGTCGGGCCTGATGTTCCGGCATTGGTGGGCATATGAGGGCCGCCTCCCGGTTTGGCTCCACGGGGTGGGCAGCGGCCTGAGCCTCCGGCCTAGCCGCCGGCCTCTTCACGAACTCCTCCAGCCTCCCCTCCTCGAAGAGTCGCCAGAGTTGCTTCAGGAGGTCGCGGCACTCACTCGTGTTGTGCCCGACGGTTTGATGGTAGTGGCAGTACTTGTTGGGGTTGAGCTGTACCCCCGGCTTGTGGACCCACGGCCGTGCCTTGGGCATCATATTTTTGTCCCGGATCTGCACATAGACGTACTCCGGGGTGGCCAACAATTTTTCGGCCAGCTTCACTTCGACGGAATCGAAGGGCTTGAAAGGCTGGGGAGTCCGGTAGGAAAAGTTCCTCCGGCTTGATGTGGTGCCTGCCGAGGCGCGTGGTTTCTCCTTCTCGGCAGGGGTGCTCTCGCCCAGCCGATGTGCCAGGATGTCCGCATTGTAGATGATTTTTCCGGCTCGCTGCCGGAACTCCACGTAGGACTTGGGGTAGTCCTTGTTCACCGACTTCCATAGTTTGGTTCTTAGGCGGAGTCCGCCTATGATCCCGACGAGCTTGACCTCGTCCCCGACGGGCTCGCCCTCCATAATGATGCGATCTACCCGGTCGATGTACGCCCGGTCCGTCTCGTCTTTCCCTTGGGCCAAGTTGGCCATGCGGTTGGCGCCGGCCATTCGTGGCGCCATCGAGGAGAAGTGCTCCAAGAACAGTTCCCCTAGCTGGTGGAATAAAACCACCTTCCCCGCGGGAAGCGAGGAGTACCATCGGTGAGCCCTGTCCCCCAAGGTTAACGGGAACATCCTGCACTGGGTGGCATCTGTTGCCCCCATGGAGATCATGTAGGTGGAGTATTTGCTGAGATGGGTGCCGGGGTCTGTCTCCCCGTCATATTGGCCCACGGCGGCCACGTTGATTTTTGGTTGGGCCGGGGCCCGCACCAAGATGTCTGCGAGGGGCGAGTTGGGCATGTAGGGGACATGATGTTGCCCGTCCCGCCTCTCGAGCTTGGCCTCAAGGTCCGAGACCTTCTTTAGGATGGCGGCCATGGCGTTGTCGGCCGCGGGGGGAGAACGGGGACGAGGGTTGTCCCCCAAGCGGTCACGGACCGACGGCCTCGGGGCTGCGTCGTTGTGACGCCTGGGAGATCGTGCTTGTTCTCGCTCCCGGGGCCTGGAGCTGGCGTTGGACTCACAAGGTCGGGCAGCTCCCCGAGCCTGGGTTCCCAACCGGGAGAAGACCGATCCCGCAGGTCGGCGAGAAACCCGCTGCGAGTCGGCCTCCTCGTCGAGGCGCCTCTTTAGATTCTGAGACCGGGGGTTGCTGGCGGCCCTCCTGGCCGCCTCTTGCTCCTGCCGGGGCTGGCAGGTGGCCCTGCTCCGGGCTGGCTCCTTTCCAGGTCGGTGAGTGCGGATAGGAGCGGCGTCGATCTCGGCCTGACGGCGCTCGATCATGGCCCTTGCGGCCTGGAGGTCCTCCGGAGTTCTTATGGCCGACAAGAACTCGAAAGGACCCTGAAGGGTCTCCGCCGTGGCCGGAGCCGGAGTGGCGGTTTCGCCGATGTCCTCGACTTGCTGCTGGGTTCGTGTGGCCTTCGAAGTGGTCATTTTTTGAATGATAGTGGATGGGATTTCGTTCGGGGTGACTAGATAAATGAAACCGAGTGTACTTCGATATTAGTCACCCTCCTTCTAGCGCCAAAATGTTGACAGCGATTTATGACTGGTCTCGCTGCCGGGTTCCTAGCGGGTAGGATTTTATATTAATGATGATAAGGAGTAACAAATGTGAGAGTAACTGAGCTCTCAAGTATGTATTTGCAATAAATGTGGTGTGTGTTACAAATTGGCATTTAAAGCCCTATTTATAATATACAAGGTGGGGGTTCCCCATGCTTGGTAGGTGGACTCTGTTGGAGTTATACGTGAAAGTATGCTTTTACTTTGTATAACTCGTGTATCAAACACTCGATTTATGAGAATAATTCTTTTATCACATTTGCTTTAGATATAATTGAATGTTGAATTTCTATTGCAAACCGTTCAATATATAGTACATGTTACATTGTAGTTAATGTGGTGATACCCGATCACGGAAGACAACATTAACAGTTTACTTGTAACTAAACGTACAATTCACGACCCAGGTGGAATTGAACAATCCGCCGTGAAAGGTCGATGTGTAAGGCTCAGATTGGTCTGTCTTGACCAAGAGATTGCACTAGCACATTTAGTATGTGTTGAAGAGGTCCTACAGCGAGGAGAAATTCTTCTGTTCTGAAAGGTGAAGAATTAGACCTCAGTGGTTGTTGATTTCTTAATCTCCGTCACTTAAATAGGACCGTGTGTGCTTAGTAGTTACTGCTTTGATTCATGTTGGGTGAGAATCATTGTGACTTCGAACTTTGTGTCTTGGGCAGTAATATTAATCATACGACGGTTGCTAAGATTTAATACGGAGAAACGCGTGCGAGTACGGCTCGTGTGATTAGTCCCCTTGGTGGGCTCAGAAGTTTTATTGTACCAAATCTTGCAAGTGAAGAATTAGTTTCTTCGGTACGAATAATAATGTTGAGCTGTCTTTACTCCAAGGTGAAATATATTAATTAATTTAGAGCTATTCAGAAGCTCAATTAATTAATGGACTTGATGATCTTAAACGCGGGAAATAATAACCGGGAGCCCATATTATCGTAATATGGATTAAGATGGATAGTGCAATATTAATTTATTAGTGGTAATAATTAATATTAATGGGCTGAATTATATTGGGGCTCAATATTGAAATTCAGAAGTCCATTAGGAGGTCCAATCTTAATTCTCCTTAAGGCCCCTCAAGTAGCCCAATTAAGTAGCCCAATAATGATAAGGTGATTAAAATAAAAAGAAAATAATATGCTGATTTTTTCCTTTAATTTTCGAAAAATACATGATAAGGAGGAAAAAGATTTTGTTGATTTTCTTGGAAAGATATTATGCAAGATATGTATTCTAAGAATACAAGAATATCTCATATATTCAAGAAGATCCAAATCTTGGATTTTCTCCATGTAAATTTCGAAAGTTTCATATTTATTTAAGGGAGTGAGATTTTTGTGGAATATTTTATTATGGAGAAAAGAATATATGAGATATATTCAAGATTTCTTAGAGATTAAGAAAAGATTTTCTCCCTGCCCATAAAATCTCTACGAATTTCGGTCACCCCCCTTTATAAATAGGAGATGATTATTTCATCTCAACGTACATAATTCCATGTGTTGGAAAAATCAAGAAGCATAGATATTTTTCTTTTTCCTTAGTTATTAAATTGCTTGAAAGCGTCTCCCACCGGCGATCAAGTGAGGTGAAAAGGGAAATACTTGAGAAGGCTTTGGGTTGATAGAACGTGATTTCAAGTGTCCCGTATATCCAAAGGCCATTACTACGAGAGGTACGTTAATCGCATATTTACTTGTTTAATTCCGCCTAGTTAAATATGTGAAATTAATTTAGCATGCATGATGATAATTAGTTGTTGGAATTATTATTTGAATTAATTAGGATTAATTCATGATAGTAATAATTGTATTTAAATTCGTATTTAAAATTCATCCCGAATAGATTCCGGGCACCCCTAAATTTTCCCAACAACTGGTATCAGAGCCACGGTTTCGGGCTCTGAATTTTAAATTGGAATTTAAATTGTTGAACATTAAATTTGAAATTGGATAGTAGAATTGTTAGATCTTTTTTGCAGGTATCCAATTGTCATGGTTTTTAATGTTGTTAATTTCATGCGTGTGAATTAATTTGGTTTTTAATTCGATTCGTTCGAATTCGTTTTTCTCGTGAGAAAATCCACGAGTAGATTAGTTGTTTTTATTTTGATTCGATCATTGTAATAGACTAGTCTAGATCTAGTATTTATTTTTTTGTAAAAATAAATTGTAACCGGATCGTGACGAAGAACGAAGAATTAAAAACGGCGTACCCGGACGACGCATGCAAGCGTGGAGCGTGTATGGAGGTAAAATCATGCAAGGGGTGAAGAAAACGAGGACGAACGGCGAAAAAAACGGCGCACGGGGGTGCACGGCGCACGCCGTGCGCAACGGGCGCACGGCGCCGCGCGCACGGCGCGCGCGCGCCTCGGCAGCTCCCTGCAGCGCCTCGGGGCGCCTCGGGTGCGCCTCGGCGCGCCTCCGTGCAGCGCCTCGGGCGCGCCTCGGGTGCGCCTCGGGGCTGCGCTTCGGCGCGCCTCGGGCACTTTTCCAGCGCTTCTCGGGCCGGGAAGCGCGCGGGCCCACTTCGTGGGCCGACGCGCGCTGTATCTCAGGCCGTGGAATTTTTTCGGTTCGTGTTTTTTTTCCGTGTGATTTTAAACGTCGTCCCGAACCCCAAACGATGCTGTTTTTGAAGAAGTGTTGCTGTTCGAGTGGGAGCACGTCGAGACGAACGTCGGAAAGCAACAAGGACGATTTTTTTTCGCATCAAGACGTGAAGAAATTAAACCGTGACAATTGGATTCGAGTGCTCCAATGTGTTTAATTTTGTTTTGATGGATGTTTTATTTCGTGCACTTATTATTATTTGTTAATATGTGTTTGCATGAATTTAATTGTCCAAGAAAAACCTTACTTTCGAAAATTACTAAGTATGTTTTTATAATCGCAATTTTATTCCGGATATTAAAATTGGATTATTTTGGCCTCCATAATTTATTTATTTGTGAAGTTCTTTTGGAATACATTTCCCCCTCGGATCGGCCAAAAGAACGGATTTCACATGAATAAATTCCGAAAGGATGATTGTGGATTATTACTAGTGGCGGTATTGACCCTCACCACGAGTGGCTTGCTCAAAGCGAAATAATAATCCTGTATTTAATTATGGTTATTACTTAGGCATAGGAAATTGATATTAACTTACTCCCCTCGGAGTCCCTGTCAATTTCTATGTGGTCAAAGTGGGAGCCAACTATTAATTTTGAATTAAGGATTTGTAACTTTTAAGTTTGTGATCCGCTTGAATGTATTTAAATGTATAGACCACCCCTCGTGGCGCATTTAAATTGTTTCGAGATGTTGGCTGATGCATGATTATATTGTTTTAAGGTTTCAATATAATTGATGTGATCGAATTATGTGATAATTTCATATTTTTCTAGATATTGATATGAATGTATGTTTTATTCTCATTTCATCATGTCGCAACCTTTTAATCCATTGTTTAATATACTTAAAGTTAATAAACTTTTTGGAGAGAATTATATCGATTGGAAATGTTTTTTTTAAATTTGTCCTTACTGCACGAAAACACAATTGGGTTATTTATGTTAATATACCCGGCAAGCCTAATGATAAGTCAAGCAATGGGAAGAGGCAGTTTGTGATCGGAAGCGTGACAATGAATGAAGTGCATCATCTTGACATTTCTGTCTGAGGATTTGAGGCGCGTTCATGAAGACATTGTATCCGCTGTTGAAATCATGGAACACCTTGAAGAGATGTTTTCACATCAGAATCCCATGACTAATCAGTTCACCAAACATGACTCGGTCAAGTTGGAAATGGTGGAAGGAACGCCCGCAAGGGAGCACGTTCTCGAGATAATGGCATACCTTAACAAGTTGGAAGTACTTGGTGCGGATTTTGATTGATTCCATATACCATTCCCTACCGAGAAGTTTTGAGTAGTTTCATCTGAACTGTCAGATGAATGAACGGACAAGTCGTTTGCCCGAGCTCTTGCAAGCTTTAGTTTCGGTGGAGGTGAAAATGGAGCACCAGTCTAGTGCTATGGTGGCTAATGGTTCGTCTACCTCTTTTGGTCCCAAGGGAGGGAAAAAGAGGAAGAGAACCAAAGGCCGGATCCAAGCAAATCCAATTGTTGCGAAAGGCAAATGCAAAGGCAAGCATCGAAGGGGAAGTGTTTTAGTTGCGGTGAGAGAGGACAATGGAGGTCTGCCTGTTCCAAGCCTAAGAGGCTAGGAAAGTTAGGTAATTCACACACCTTAGTCGTCGAAACTTGTGAAGTGGCGTATGCTGTCTATTCGTGGATAGTGGATACGAGAGCTACTGATCACATTTATTTCATGGGTTTAAGCTAACCCGACGACTTAACGGAAGTGAGATCCCCATCACATCGGGCAATGCTACGAGAGTGGCAGCTGAAGCAGTGGGAGAAGTGCGCCTATCTTGTGAAGATAGAGTTATGGTCTTGAGAGACGTTCCTCATGTTCCAAGTTTAGAAAGAACTCAACCTTCAGTTTCTAAACTGTTTGAATAGATACTCAGTTTCTTTTAATAAGGATGTTATTATTGCTTGAAACGATGAGTTTATCTATTCCGGAACTTTAATGGATGATCTTTATACCATTATTTGGGCACACCACTCACAAAATTGAATCTAATAACACATCGATTATTTCGAGTAATAAAAGAAAGCGTTCTTCGGAGATGAACGAAACACTTCTATGGCATCTTAAACTAGGTCATATTAATCTAAAGTGGATAGAGAGATTGGTGAAAGACGGATCCTTGGAATCATTCCAAGTCGAACCGTTTCCAACTTGTGAATCCTGTTTAGAGGGTAAAATGACCAAGAGGGCATTTGGAGCCAAGGGGAATAGAACTACGGAAGTGTTAGAACTCGTTCATACCGATATGTGTGGTTCAATGATGATCATAGCAAGAAGAGGTATGAGTAATTTGATGATTACTCAAGATACGGATACATCTACCTTATGATGCATAGGGAAAGAAGTATCAAGTCTCTACGATTTGTTTGTGGAGGCGAATACCTTAGCAATGAATTCTTGAACTACCTATCGGAAGAAGGGATTGTATCCCTGTTGACCACATCGGGAACCCCTCAATAGAACGGTGTGGCGGAACGAAGGAGCCAGACTCTTTTAGAAATAGTCAGACCCATGATGAGTTATTCGGATTTACCCAAGTCGTTTTGGGGTAATGCCTTGGAAACAACGACTTACATTCTAAACTTGGTGCCATCCAAATCGGTTCCTAAAACCCTAATGGAATTGTGGACCGGGCGCAAGCCCAGTCTAAGACACTTGCAGATTTGGGGTTGTCCGGCATACGTGCTAGACAAGGAAGCCGGTAAATTGGATCCATGTTCGGAATTAAGGTTGTTTATAGGATATCCCATGGGAACGAAAGGGTGTATGTTCTATAGTCTCAAGGATTAAAAGACCGTGATTAGTTCGCACTTTAAATTCTTGGAGGAAGACTATATGAACAAAAGAAAGCCCAGAAGTGAGATTACCTTAGACGAGTTAAGAGGGCAAACTCCTATACCAAGTATACAAGATGATATACCACATGTCATACCTTCACAACCGGAACCCCGTCGTAGTGGGAGGATTGCAAGGCAACCCGAGAGATTCATGGGAATTGGAGAATCTTCGGATTTGATTCCCAGCGATGAATCAGACCCATGAACGTACGACGAGGCAATCCAAGACAAAGACGCGGAAGTGTGGCAAACCGCAATGGAAACCGAGGTGGGTTCGATGGATTATAATCAAGTGTGAGAGATGGTTGATCCACCTAATGGGGTAGAGCCCATTGGATGCAAGTGGGTGTACAAGAGGAAAAGAGGACCAGACGGAAGGGTAGAGACCTTCAAAGCAAGGCTTGTGGCCTGTGGTCTGTAGCTATGCTTAAGTCCATCCGTATTCTCTTGTCGATCGCTGCGCACTTAGATTACGAGATCTGGCAAATGGATGTCAAGACAGCTTCCCTTAACGGAAGTCTTGATGGGATCTATATGCAACAGCCCAAAGGTTTCTTTGAAAAAGGCCAAGAGCACCTCGTATGCAAGCTTAAGAGATCCATTTATGGACTTAAGCAAGCATCGCGTACTTGGAACCAGTGTTTTGATCAATTGATTAAGTCTTATGGGTTTGTGATCAAAACAAGTTCGAAAGTTGTGTGAAAGATGTGACGGAACTGCGGTGGTATTCTTTGTATTATACGTAGACAATATTCTGCTCATTGGAAACAATGTAAAGGTATTGTCAGACGTAAGGGTATGGCTGTCAAAATAGTTTGATATGAAGGACTTAGGGAAAGCCGGTCACATCCTTGGGATCAAGTTCACTCGAGATCGCAAGAGGAAGATGTTGGGCTTATCGCAAGTTTCATACAAAGCCACTGTTTTGAAGCATATCAACGTGCAAGATTCCAAGAAAGGTTTTGTACCTTTTTTAGGCACGGAATCCATCTATCCAAAGAAATATGCCCTAAGACGCAAGTGGAGATAGATGACATGAAAGACGTTCCGTACGTTTCAGACGTAGGAAGTCTTATGTATGCAACGTTGTGTACGAGACCGAATATCTGCCTTGTCGTGGACATGATGGCAAGATAATAAAGTAATCTCGGGAAAGCACATTAGATTGCAATTAAATGCGTCCTTTAGTTTCTGAAAAGAACTTAGTATGGAATGCTGATTTAACAGTCAGACAATCTAATTCCCATGGGATACACGGACTCAAATTTCCAATCAGACATAGACTCCAAAATACCTACCTCGGGTAGTGTGTTTTGCATGGGAGAAGGAGCCATGACATGGAGAAGCGATTTGCCGAAATGCATCGCAGATTCGACCATGGAAACCGAATAAGTAGTTGTTTGTGAAGTAGCGAAAGAAGCGGTTTGGCTCAAGTACTTTTTAGTGGACTTGGACGTTGTTCCGAATTTGCCCGACAAGATAACTGTCTTTTGTGACAATGCCGGAGCAGTTGCAAATTCAAGGGAACCGAGAGCCCACAAGGCCAGCAAACACATTGAAAGAAAACACCATCTTATACGAGAAATCGTTGAGAGAGGAGATAAAGAGGTGGCAAAGATATGCGTCGGGGACAACCTAGTAAATCCATTCACAAAGGGTCTGCCTCTGAATACATTCGAGAGACATGTGGATGGAATGGGAGTCAAGACTATTGCCAATCTGCTTTAAGTATAAGTGGGAGGAATTATTAGGTTAGTGTAGGTTGACATGAGATGTCACGTAGAGCTACTACACTAAGACATGCGTGATGTATACTAAAAGCAGACTTTAAGTATAAGTGGGAGATTGTTGGAGTTATACGTGAAAGTATGCTTTTACTTTGTATAACTCGTGTATCAAACACTCGATTTATGAGAATAATTCTTTTATCACATTTGCTTTAGATATAATTGAATGTTGAATTTCTATTGCAAACCGTTCAATATATAGTACATGTTACATTGTAGTTAATGTGGTGATACCCGATCACGGAAGACAACATTAACAGTTTACTTGTAACTAAACGTACAATTCACGACCCAGGTGGAATTGAACAATCCGCCGTGAAAGGTCGATGTGTAAGGCTCAGATTGGTCTGTCTTGACCAAGAGATTGCACTAGCACATTTAGTATGTGTTGAAGAGGTCCTACAGCGAGGAGAAATTCTTCTGTTCTGAAAGGTGAAGAATTAGACCTCAGTGGTTGTTGATTTCTTAATCTCCGTCACTTAAATAGGACCGTGTGTGCTTAGTAGTTACTGCTTTGATTCATGTTGGGTGAGAATCATTGTGACTTCGAACTTTGTGTCTTGGGCAGTAATATTAATCATACGACGGTTGCTAAGATTTAATACGGAGAAACGCGTGCGAGTACGGCTCGTGTGATTAGTCCCCTTGGTGGGCTCAGAAGTTTTATTGTACCAAATCTTGCAAGTGAAGAATTAGTTTCTTCGGTACGAATAATAATGTTGAGCTGTCTTTACTCCAAGGTGAAATATATTAATTAATTTAGAGCTATTCAGAAGCTCAATTAATTAATGGACTTGATGATCTTAAACGCGGGAAATAATAACCGGGAGCCCATATTATCGTAATATGGATTAAGATGGATAGTGCAATATTAATTTATTAGTGGTAATAATTAATATTAATGGGCTGAATTATATTGGGGCTCAATATTGAAATTCAGAAGTCCATTAGGAGGTCCAATCTTAATTCTCCTTAAGGCCCCTCAAGTAGCCCAATTAAGTAGCCCAATAATGATAAGGTGATTAAAATAAAAAGAAAATAATATGCTGATTTTTTCCTTTAATTTTCGAAAAATACATGATAAGGAGGAAAAAGATTTTGTTGATTTTCTTGGAAAGATATTATGCAAGATATGTATTCTAAGAATACAAGAATATCTCATATATTCAAGAAGATCCAAATCTTGGATTTTCTCCATGTAAATTTCGAAAGTTTCATATTTATTTAAGGGAGTGAGATTTTTGTGGAATATTTTATTATGGAGAAAAGAATATATGAGATATATTCAAGATTTCTTAGAGATTAAGAAAAGATTTTCTCCCTGCCCATAAAATCTCTACGAATTTCGGTCACCCCCCTTTATAAATAGGAGATGATTATTTCATCTCAACGTACATAATTCCATGTGTTGGAAAAATCAAGAAGCATAGATATTTTTCTTTTTCCTTAGTTATTAAATTGCTTGAAAGCGTCTCCCACCGGCGATCAAGTGAGGTGAAAAGGGAAATACTTGAGAAGGCTTTGGGTTGATAGAACGTGATTTCAAGTGTCCCGTATATCCAAAGGCCATTACTACGAGAGGTACGTTAATCGCATATTTACTTGTTTAATTCCGCCTAGTTAAATATGTGAAATTAATTTAGCATGCATGATGATAATTAGTTGTTGGAATTATTATTTGAATTAATTAGGATTAATTCATGATAGTAATAATTGTATTTAAATTCGTATTTAAAATTCATCCCGAATAGATTCCGGGCACCCCTAAATTTTCCCAACAGACTCGTGGATCCCTCCTACTCCTAGCTGAAAGGTAATAAGTGGCTACAGCCTCCCCTACGAGCCAATGAGGAGACGCCACGTGGCACTGTCACCTCTGAGGTGATTGGACTTGGCCCCAACGGCCCTCTTTGACCCTGTCACATCCTCTGGATTGATGGCACTCGACGTCCTCTCACAGCTGGCGCGGCATGGGGTCGGGTAGACGGGTACTCGGGTACCGGGAAGTGAGTCCGGACGAAATTGCCCCGGTTGGCCATTTGCGGGCAGGCGGGTAGAGTACCTGCACAGGGGCTCGTCGCTGGCCGCCCGATATCCGGGCATGTGGATTATAAGTACCCTTCCCGGCCGATCCCAGAGGCTCATGTCGGGCAGCGTCTGGGTCCCCGCCCGTCTGTCTGACCGGTCGGAGGACTGTTCTCCTCTGAGCCCGCTACAGCAGTGGGCCTGTATCCGATACCCGACGGGTCGGGTAGTAAAATATCGGGTGTAACACAGTAGAATTTGAAGTCATGACTTTGCTTCGTAGAAATTTTAATCTATAATTTATCTTTTATGGGAAGATTTATATTTTCGTTATTCCTATTGTTGTAAATTTAGAAGATTTGATATGCAAAATTTAGAAGATTTGATGTGGACATTATTTATGGACCAAGTAATCTGATAGACTTTAGGGTTTTGATATTATATATATATATATATATATATATATATATATATTCTCGTACTCAATATTGTAACACACGTGTAATACACAGAACTTATAAATTGTAATATTCCCGTACTCAATATTGTAATACACGTGTAATATATATATATATATATATATATATATATATATATATATATATATATATATATATATATGATGAATTGGATATACAAATCGGTGTTCCTTTACGCGCTTCTTTATTTTAGAACACATATGTCATACAATATTTGAACTTAGCACAGTTAAGTCTGGCCCAATTTTGCCCGTATAAAGGTTTTGACCAATGGTGTATCAATAAAATATGGGCTCTTTGATGGCCTGGCCCCTAACAGCGCAATAGGCCCAGTGTTTAAACAGTAAGAAAATGGGCCCATTCAAAGGTCTGCCGAGTGCTACTCTGGATTTGGGCTGATTTTCGCTTTCTTCTGTCCCAAGTAATGAAGATTTAGGCCATGGTTAAATGCAGTTCCATGTTTGGTGAATACAACCCCACCAAAAAAAATGTTCGGAAATTTTTTCCGAAAAAAGTAACAATTTTCGGAAAAAAGTTCCAAAAATTCATATATTCAGTGTTTTTTTTTTGTATTTTCGGAAATTTTTTCCGAAAATTGTCAAAATTTTCGGATTTTTTTCCGAACACTTTTTGATGGGATTGTATTCATAAAAGATAGGACTGTATATAACCTTGGCCTTAATTGAAAGGTGTTGCTACTTTTACTAAAAAGTGCAAGCAAAAATATCCAAATTTTGACATAAGTATAGAGTGAAAATTGAAAATAGTTAATTTATTAACCATTGAAATATATTAATTATGTTTACTAAAAAGTATTAATTGTTTTGTGAAAAACAAACTAGTAATAAACAATACATATCTTTTAGGAAAATAAATAATAGTTCTTAATAAAAACAACTAATATTATTTAATAATTAATGTATAAATCAATTTCACTTTATATATAATTCTAAATTTATTTATTGAAAATATCCATATTTATTAATAAAACAGTTGATATTGTTAAAGAATTATGCCCATTCAGTGCATTTTTATTTATATACAATAACAATACCCTGTCTGTCTTCCCCATCAAAGGAAAAATAAACCCAATACCCTGTCAAAATAGAAACCTATTGCATAAAGACAGATATTTCATTGCAAAAACCTTGTAAAGGGCGCAAGTCTCGCGAGCTAAATCGAAGCTTAGGGCTCCTAGATTCGGCCATTTCCACGCAACCAGGGTCTTCTTCTTCATCATCATCTCCTATTCTCATGCGTGTAATCTTTCGCCGCATGCGCTTAGGTTTGGGATACAGCTGCATTTTTTTTTCTCCCTAATTTACCTCTGTATCGATGCTTTTCTCTCTTTAGTTGTTACGAAATGGCGTCGATCACTTGATGCGTGATTGCTTCTGTCTTTGGCAAATCTTAAATTTGTGAATGGTATGATCCATATGGTTGAATGTTCATTAACTGGTAGAAAATGCTGGTCGGAGATTCAGTACGCCTCCTGCTTGTGTTAGCCTATACGATTTTCTGTACCCGGGTTTCGCTATGTCAAGGTTCGTGAAAGCCCTCCCTTTTTTATAAATTGTGTAATTTTGCTTTGGCATATTTCCTCTTTACTTTGAGTATCCCTTTTAGCTTGATTACCTTATCATTTGCTATTGGCACTTGAATATTTTCTGAAATCTAGTTGTTTTGGTCCGTGAATTGAAAGGTATATCAAAATATTGATCATCGGGTTGTTAATGTTTGAACAATGCGTTCGTTTATTGAGTCATAAATTTATATGGAGGTACTGCACTTGTATAGTGGGTATTAACAAGAGTGTATGTGATATCAAGTATAATAAAGTTTTGGAAGTTATACATCATAATGGTGCTGTATTTCCTCTTTAAATATTCTCATACTTAAGAGGTTGCAGATTGTTGACGGTTGGGACAATCAGGAGACTGTCACTGTCTTTCCTGACAAATCTGTGTGGTATCAATTCACAAGGTTGTTCAAGCCATGGAGCCCTTGTTCGAGTCAGTATGTGCTCTCCTCAATACAGATCATACTTCCATTACTTGTTTCCCAAAAGGAGACATGTCTGGGATGCAACTCGTGAAACAGGAAAAGGTTTCTGTAATAGTTACTTCAGGAGTTATTCAACAATTCCCGCTTGTAATACGATAGCTCATCATGCCAAGGTTGCTTGGAAGAGGTTGGCACAATCGTCTTTACAGAATGGGCGAACTCATGTCTCTGTAAGCAAGATTGCTCAGGCAGTTTGCTTGGGGTTGAGCCGCTCTTACATAGTTGTACCTAGTATGTTTGCTGTCATGTGTGGAACCGACTTGGCATGGGCTCAAGCTGCTCCAGGTACACATATTGTCATTCACCCCAAGAATACACTATACATGCAAGCTCAAGAAAGCCATCTTTATGTAACCAGATTGATACTCTCCATATATGAAGGCATTATCTTGTTGCTTAGGTCTTTTCAATTGGCTGTTCTCTTCGCTCCAAGCATTGCCATGGCTCCATTTGCAGATAGTTTTGGACCCCGTTTTAGGAAATTGTGGCTTCAGGTTGTCCATCGGACACTAGAAAGAGCAGGTCCAGCATTTATTAAATGGGGTCAGTGGGCAGCCACTCGGCCAGATCTATTTCCTGTTGACATGTGCACTCAATTGTCAAAGCTTCACATGGAAGCACCTGAACATAGCTTTCGTTACACAAGAAAGACAATTGAGAGAGCGTTTGGTTGTAAAATTAATGAGATTTTTGATGACTTTGAGGAGGAACCTGTGGCTTCTGGAAGTATTGCTCAAGTTCATCGAGCTAAATTGCGACCCAGATACGCTAGTCGTCAGCACAAACCTACTACAGTTGCTGTCAAGGTGAGACATCCTGGAGTTGGGGAATCCATAAAAAGGGATTTTGAGATAATTAATATTGCAGCAAAGATTTCTGGCCTTATTCCTGCACTGCATTGGTTGAGATTGGATGAAAGTGTCCAGCAGTTTGCAGTTTTCATGATGTCTCAAGTTGATCTTGCTCGGGAAGCTTCTAATTTAAACCGCTTCAGATACAATTTTCGACACTGGAAGGATGTTTCTTTCCCTGAACCAGTATATCCTCTAATACATCCGTCTGTTTTGGTGGAAACTTTTGAACATGGAGAAAGTGTTGCTCGATATGTTGACGAGTCCGGGGGGAATGAACGAATTAAAAGAGCTCTTGCCAACATTGGAACCCATGCGCTGCTAAAAATGCTCCTGGTACCTCATTATTTTTGTCATTTGTTTCATCCTTGTTATCATCCTATTGCATTTAACATTTCGACTGCCTCCTTTTTTGTGATTATACCTCTGCAGGAACTTCACTTTCCTCATTTAAGTGATGTTAGTACTCATAAGTCTGTTTATGACATTGTATAATAACTCTAGTTAGGCATGAGTGTAGTCGACTTTCATCCAGCTCTTAATACCAAGTGTGATTTTTGACACCTTATTACTTTGTTGATTTCTGTCCTGAATCACTGATGATATATTAGTTCTCTTTCTTGTTTCCTTTGCTGAACAAGACAGTACATGCATTTTTAGCCTTGGCAAATATGATTAATTAGCAAAGGATACTTTCCGTTGTTTGAGAATCTTCTATGCTTTCTCAGGTTGACAACTTTGTTCATGCTGACATGCATCCTGGAAACATCCTTGTCCGAGCAGCTGGGAGCAAGCGTTCTCGTAAAAAGCTCTTCAAAGCCAAGCCTCATGTTATTTTCCTTGATGTAGGCATGACTGCTGAACTTTCTAAAAATGACCGTATTAATTTACTGGAGTTTTTTAAAGCGGTTGCTCGAAGAGATGGTCAAACTGCAGCAGAGTCCACACTGAGGCTATCACGGAAACAGAAATGCCCAGATCCAGAGGCCTTTATCAAGGTGAACAGCTCGCATTTGCTTACATTGAAAACTGTGCGGCATAAGAGTATTGGATGAAGCCTTTGAATTTTCTGAGTTCTTGACATTTTTAGTACCAGTCTCAAAATGCCAATGGGATAAAATTACAAATAATCTTTTTGCTTGTATCAAACCTATCTCCATAGATTAACGGCACACTTGAATTATCTGAAGTTCATCAACACAAACAACATTATGGATGAATAATGTGTCGAGCTGCTGCCAACTTTTCTGTCATCGTGTTTTAATGCATTTAGCTCAAACGGGTAAAGGATATAATGTGATTTTGTCTGGTGTAGAGCTTTTTTTAGCTAAGCTACTAGAGGGAGAAAATCTTCCTTTGTCACTTGAGAATTCGTCTTTACATAATTGGAAGGCTCAAAGTTTTTGTATGTTACCATAAAGAATTGCTTGGATGTTGACTGCTTAAAAGTTTCTTACCCTTCTGTCTTCCTGCGTTTTCTTTTGCACTGTATACTATTTGGTTGTCTTTGAGAAACACATTGCCTAGCGGTGATTTGGATATCTTGCTTCATGTATGATTCACCCCCCTGTAAGGTTGATCGTTACACCTGTCTAGTTGTTCCTTTGTTATGGTTGGACACGATGAAAACTCATAATGTGTTGCACTTTGATTTCTTTGCTTACAGGAAGTGAGGGAGTCATTTGATTTTTGGGGTACCCCTGAAGGAGATTTGGTCCATCCTGCTGACTGCATGCATCAGCTGCTTGAGAAAGTTAGACGTCATAGAGTAAATATTGATGGCAATGTTTGCACTGTGATGGTGACAGTTTTAGTCCTTGAGGTAATCTTTTCGTCTAATTTTCTGTTATCTGTTAGTTTTTGCTTGAATGAAGCAGGACATAAGGCATTTACGAGTATTTTGAATTTTTAATGGAGAAATTTTCATTTGGTTGAGAGAAAATTGTTTAGCTATTTTTTGTGGAGGATTAAGTAGTTTTTTTGTCACTATAATTTCCACCACTTTGTGTTTGTATTTGATAGGGGTGGCAACGGAAGCTTGATCCAGACTATGATGTGATGAGTACACTACAAACGCTACTCCTCAAAGCTGACTGGGCAAAGTCACTTTCTGATACAATCGAAGGGCTGATGGCACCATGAATGATCTTCAGAAACCACCACCACCACAAAAGTTTTGACAAAGTAGAACTGCTCAATTGTACATCGCTCTACACAACTATGAATAGTATATCTTGCTCTCCAATAATTTGTTGAGTCTTCAACTGGCTCCAATGCGTGCCCACACACAATTTTGTTAGGATTGTTCTGCCATAGACACTTACCACTCAAAATCCTGTGTTTTGTTTTGAGCAAGTATTTTACAGCAGTATGGGCTTTTGTTATTTTGAGCTCATGCTATTGAAACAACTTTCTTGAGGTGGTGGGTGTAAACGCTCATTGTCTACCTTTTATTGGATATTATCCAAGACAGCCCTCATGTTCAATGTAACAGTATTTAAGTTTCAGATTAGTCGGATCAATTATATGAGTATGTATCTTGTTATTGTTTCTGAATTAAGTTAGTGTGGATCAAATGACCAAATTATAGGTGAAAGTATTTGTGTATACTTGGGATGACAATGGTGGAATTTCGATGATTTAATTCGACCCGTGATAGTAGTGCTTATCGTATTTAACTATTCATTACTGTATAATTTATAAATTGTTCAGTATTTTTTTTACCTGTATTTTGCACAGGCACTCATATGCGTGTGTGTGTTCATATTGAAATCAAATCTTCAGTTTAATTTTCACTCCTGCATAAAGAAATTCAAATGCTGAATATTAAATTAACTAGTAATTGAATCCGTGTTGTACTATTAATTTATGGATCTTCAATTTATATCGTAGTTTATTTGTTTAGATTTAAAAATGTTTATTATTAGTTATATTAAAGTATTTATCATTTTAAATAGATATTATTATTTTATTTGAAGGTTTATTTTTGGGCCAATAACATATACACACACTTTATACCCCCTAAATACAAATTTCCACCCAAATTTTCCTACATAGCATAAACATACAAAAGTGGGCCATTCTCTCTTCCATTTTGCAGACATTTTTCTGCAACTTGCAGTACACATTTTCCAAAATTCTTTTTGGCCATTTTTTATTTCAAATTTCATATCCCAAATTTTATTTTAATTTCCAACACAAACCTTTAGCCATATTTTAATAATTGTGTTCTCCCTATTCCAGATTTTGTAATATTCGGCCATTTTTTGGGTCTCAATTTATTAGCCATATTATAATAATTGAATTCTCTGGATTGTGTAATATTCTTCCTTTTTTGTTTCCACTCAATTTATTCGAAACTCACTCTCTCAAAATCAATCCAGTAAATAAAAAATTGATGAAATTTTCAATTGCCCAACATCACCAGCCTAAAAAAAACTGCATAATACAAATTCATAGAATTATTTACATAATGCAAATACTTGTTTGCATAAAACAAAAAATTATTTGAATAATGTAATTTTTTTGTTGAATAATACAAAAAATTATTTGAATAATGTAATTTTTTGTTGAATAATACAAAAAATTATTTGCATTATTACAAATAAAATTTGCATAAATTGTCTGATCTCTTCAACTTAATTATATAAGCAAAAAAAAAAAAAAAAAAACCATTAACTCAACCATCAATTATTCAAACTCATTCCAAACAACTTTCTATCAAACATCAATCCAGTAATCAAAAAATGAAAAAAAAAAAATCAAATTCCCAACATCATGAATCCTAAGTTGAACACAAAAAATTGAAAATCAACACAAATACTTGTACAAAATACCCATATCAATTTAAACAAAATTCTGGAAACTAAAAACCCAACAAAAATTCCGGTGGATCTTTCCCCTCTAGCGGATCTTTCGATGTGGCAGCGGGTCTTGTTCAAATTCCAGCAACGCCCCTTTGCGATCCAACACTACCCATCATCTTGAACCTCACGACGCTCCTTCGAAATTCACCAAATAATCACAAAAGAGAAGCAAAAAAGGCACATACTTAGAGAGGGCGAGGACCTGCACTTCTTCCCGGCGTATCCCCGTCGGCATTTTGCCGTCGTCGCGAAACCCTAGATTTAGGGTGGATCTTGCACGAGGCGCCAGAGCGGCGGAGCCCGATCGCGGCACACTTCTTTCTCGCGGTGGATCCCGGATGGTTGTGCGGCGTTATACGGTGGTGGAATCTTGCTCGCGGTGGATAACGGACCGCAATTCCAGCGACAGATTTTTAGAGAGAGGTGACATATCTGGTTTTTTAGAGAGAGAAAGAGAGAAGGCAGAGAGAGTGAAATTTAATTTGAAATGGGAGAGGATCGATTCATTGAGTAAGAGATAGGGTGAGGGGCAGTCATCTGACTTGTGGGCTCCACGCTTGATACACAAATTGTAGATTTTTGCAATAAAATGTACTCCCTCCGTCCCAGACGAATTTGCACACTTTCCTTTTTTGGATGTCCCAAACCAATTTGCACACTACCTAAAAAGGAAACATCGATTTGCGTGCACACTCACACAAATATACACATATTTACCCATATGCCACTACTTTAACATTTTTCTTAATATGTGTGCCATCCCAGGGGTGCAAATTCCCCTGGGACGGAGGGAGTACAATTTTGTTACATGGGAAAAATGGTAGGGGGTCATGCAATTAAAGGTTTAAAAGTAGGGGAGTATGCAATTAATCCTTTATTTTTTTAAAGAGAACGTTTAGAAGATGTCGAGAAACCTTTGTGAAAACAAAGTGTAATAAATATTACTCTCTATGTCCCCAAAATTTTTTCATAGTTACTATGTTTCTTGTGTTTTCGCGAACGGGTTTTTTATTAGTATTTGAAATGATAAAGTATTTTTTTATAGGTAAATGTTAGTTGTTAGTACTTAGATTAGTTCACCAAGCCCCAAAATACTCTAAGAATCTCTAAGCCACCTTATAACTCTCATAATTCGTTCCCAAATGGAATCGAACCCGGGTCACCCACTATAGTAAGGAACCCGGTGGCCAGGTGGGCTAAGTCATCTGGTTAATGATAAAGTAATTTTAATGAGACAGATAATAGAGTAGAGATAGATCTATTATACCTCTTTTTAAAAATTATTTTATCATTTTTAATACTAATAAACAATTTGTTCGCTAAAACACGAGAAAAAGTAATTGTGAAGAGTATTTGAGGACGGGTGGGGTATATTTTATTTATGAGACAATCTTAATATTTTTTGTATTCCACCATAGACTTACGCAGTAAGAAATTTTGGCAATAGCTACGAATCCATATTAAACAGAAAATAAAATAAAATTGAAAAGACTAGATTACGAAACACCTCTCTAAAAATCACATGTTTTTCATTTTCGATGATCGTTCATCGTCAGTCACCACATATCAAAATTTCAAATTTATTGTGATTTGTGACTCTAAAAATATTCACGTATGACTGGATGTGACTGAAAATTGATTCTTCTGTTGGGAAAATAGGGGTGTCCGGAATCTATTCGGGATGAAATTTAAATACGAATTTAAATACAATTATTACTATCATGAATTAATCCTAATTAATTCAAATAATAATTCCAACAACTAATTATCATCATGCATGTTAAATTAATTTCACATATTAACTAGGCGGAATAAACAAGTAAATATGCGATTAACGTACCTCTTGTAGTATTGGCCTTTGGATATACAGGACAATTGTAATCTCGCTTTATCAACCCAAAGCCTTCTCAAGTATTTCCTTTTTCACCTCACTTGATCGCCGGTGGGAGACGCTTTCAAGCAATTTAATAAACTAAGGAAAAAGAAAAATATCTATGCTTCTTGATTTTTCCAATACATGGAATTATGTACTTGGGGATGAAATAATCATCCCCTATTTATAATATAGAGTGGCCGAAAATATTGTGGTTTATGGGCTTGGAAAAAATCTTTTCTTAGACTCTAAGAAATCTTGAATATATCTCATATATTCTTTTCTACAAAATAAAATATTCCACAAAAATCTCACACTCTTAATTATAAGAGAGAATTTTAGAAAATACATAAGTGGAGAATCCAAGATTTGGATCTTCTTGAATATATGAGATAATCTTGTATTCCTAGAATACTTATCCTCCATAATATCTTTTCAAGAAAATCAACAAAATCTTTTCTCCTCTTAATTCCTAATTTTCGAAAAATACAAAGAAAAATCAGCATGATATAATCTTTTTTATTTTAATCACCTTATCATTATTGAGCTACTTAATGGGCTACTTGAGGGGCCTTAAGGAGAATTAAGATTGGACCTCCTAATGGACTTCTGAATTTCAATATTGAGCCCCAATATAATTCAATCCATTAATATTAATTATTACCACTAATAAATTAATATTGCACTATCCATCTTAATCCATATTACGATAATATGGGCTCCCGGTTATTATTTTCCGCGTTTAAGATTATCAAGTCCATTAATTAATTAAGCTTCTGAATAGCTCTAAATTAATTAACATATTTCACCTTGGAGTAAAGACAACTCAACATTATTATTCGTACCGAAGAAACTAATTCTTCACTTGCAAGATTTGGTACAATAAAACTTCTGAGCCCACCAAGGGAACTAATCACACGAGCCGTACTCGCACGCGTTTCTCCGTATTAAATCTTAGCAACCGTCGTATGATTAATATTACTGCCCAAGACACAAAGTTCGAAGTCGCAATGATTCTCACCCAACATGAATCAAAGCAGTAACTATTAAGCACACACGGTCCTATTTAAGTGACGGAGATTAAGAAATCAACAACCACTGAGGTCTAATTCTTCACCTTTCAGAACAGAAGAATTTATCCTCGCTGTAGGACCTCTTCAACACATACTAAATGTGCTAGTGCAATCTCTTAGTCAAGACAGACCAATCTGAGCCTTACACATCGACCTTTCACGGCGGATTGTTCAATTCCACCTAGGTCGTGAAAATGTACGTTTAGTTACAAGTAAACTGTTAATGTCGTCTTCCGTGATCGGGTATCACCACATTAACTACTATGTAACACGTACTATATATTGAACGGTTTGCAATAGAAATTCAACATTCAATCATAGCTAAAGCAAATGCGATAAAAGAATTATTCTCATAAAACGAGTGTTTGATACACGAGTTATACAAAGTAAAAGCATACTTTCACGTATAACTCCAACATCTTCAAGAATATGTCATCTCAACTTGCAAATGCAAATCATGATTCGACACACCATAACACTTCAAAATATTCTAGTGTAGGTGCAAGTATGACTATATCTTTCAAATAATTCAGATCGTCCACAATATTCTTCAAGTGTAGCTTTGAATAAAATATTTGTAAAATTATCAATGAAGTCATTTCATTTCGTTTCTTTTTCAATTAGAAAAATTCATATATGAAGTCTTTTGTTTCATACGGTTACTCGTACATCTTAATTTTATAAGATTTATTTTTATAATATTGAGATAAATGCATGCATTAAAATAATTATGCAATTTAAGAATGTATAATATATTTTTATAAATAAATAGCTAACATTATTATGTAACCTCCACATTTAGTCTAGATTTGAGGGGCGAAACCTCAATTTATATCAATTCCTGTGTTGGGTCAGTCCATACAGAGCTTTGCTCTGTCTTCAATTGGAATGCATTGTTCATATTATTATCCCGTGAAATTATCTCGAATCTAGAAGCAAAAATATTGAGAAATATAAAGTTCGTTGAAGATCTTACTATTTCTTGTTTTGTAGACGACAAAATGCATTAACTTATGCATTGTTTGTATAATATGATAGATATACTCATATAGTCATATGTATTTGGTAATTTGCCAAATAGAATATATTGATATATTAATTATTATATGTCTACTATAATGTTTCTCCGAAGTAATTAATTTGGATAATCTCTCTTTTACAAAATATTAAGAGTATGTATAGAGTGAAATTGGTTCATATATAAACCACTTTGCAATACTTTTTAGTATAACCACTAATACTCTTTAATTGTTTAATGTTCATATGTATTTGGTGGTTTACCCAATAGAATATATTGATATATTAATTATTACATATCTACTATAATCTTTCTTTGAAGTAATTAATCTCGATAATCTCTTACTTCTACAAAAAAAAAAAAAAGCATGTATAGAGTGAAGTTTGTTTATACACAAACCACTTTGTGAATTTTTTTAGTATAACCACTAATATCCTTTAGTGTGATCAACTAATACCCTTTAGTTAAACTAATACTCTTCGTACCCTTCAACAAATATCCTTTAGTGAACTAATACCCTTCAGAACTAAGACTCTTCAGTGAAAATAACTAATACCTTCCAGAACTAATACCTTTTAGTGAAAACAACAAATACCCTTTAATGAAAACAACTAATACACTTCAAATGGTTCATATACAAACCATTTTCACTCTATACTTAGCCAAAAATTAAAGAGTGGTCTTATTCCTTTTCTTTTTCAGATTAATAAATATTTATATTAATAAAATCTACAAACTATATATCGAACTATACATTGATCATTCACAGAAATATTGAATAACTATTATTATATATTTGAAATATATTTTATACTGCAAAATATAGGGATTTATCATAATATAAAATTCAAAGATATATTCAATATATTGTTATATTATTTCTCAATATTTATTAATAAATATTTGTCAAATTAAAAATTATATTTTTAATAAATATTTAATTTTTTTGTAAAATATATTTGTCAATATTTATAATAAAATATATTTCAAAGATATATACCAAAGATTTAAAAAGACTTAAAATGAAAATATTTAACAACTATTATTTTAAAATATTGGAAATATATTTTCTACTATAAAATAGAGGGATTTATTATAATATATATTTTAAGATATATTCAACATATTCTTATATTATTTTTTAATATTTATTGCAAATTATATTTTAAATATATATCCAATATTTACCAAAGATATATACCAAATATTTATCATAATATTAGATTTCAAAAATATATGTCAAATATTTAAAATAAATATTACTCAATTTAGCAATAATTTTGGCGGAATAAATCAATGGTTATTCTGAAACTAAATATACGGACACAGGGTCAAAATTTCAATCAGTGTCACAATATTTAAATTAAACAAAGGGGCGTCAATATATGCGTATTATTGTGACACTTACTTAAAAATGTCACTAAAAAAGCGTCACTATTGGGGATACTTTTTAGTAGTGAGTTAAAATACTAATACACATCATTTTCATTCTATACGCCGGCCCGGGCGGTCTGATTTGCTATGCAGGATGGATAGAAATTGAGGGTATGTTTGTTTTGGGATTTAGCTGTGCGGGAGAAGTCATGACTTTGAAATTTTAGGATGTTAAAAATTTGATGAATAATATAAATATGTGTTTGTTTTGGGATTTTAGTATGGTGAAATTTTGTTTATGCCAAATCAATGTTTATTAGTGATAGATGTTGTATTATTTTATTATATTGTATAAGAGAAAAGTAGGAGAGAGATTGAGTGGATGATAAAAAAGTGATGGTGTGATTGTATTTAGGGTTAATTGCAAAAAAAATCACGAACTTTATAATCTTTATCAATTACAACATAAACTTTTAAAGTTTGCAATTCAATACACGAACTAATTTATTATTGCAATTCGATACATGGTGTAAATTTCCGGGATACTCTATACACGTGTAAATTTTTCGGTAATACTAATTAACGCTCTGTAGTAGCCGAAGCTGCCATAAAAAACACGTCACACGCTACATCAAATGCAAAATCTAGAAGAATTTTTATGTTTCTTTAAATTTCAAAACATTTTTTTTATAAAAATTGCTCAAACACGGTTTAATAATAGTGAAAGATGGTAAAAAAATTATTTTATAGAGATGTATGAGTTTGTATAATGTGAGATAACTTTTCTACATAAACTAGACAACACCAAAATTTATAATCAATTATTAAACGTGTTTGAGCAATATATTTAAAAAAAAAAACACTTTTTGAAATATTAATTTTTTTATGTTTTTTTACAGATTTGACATCTGATATGGCATGTGACGCGTCTATGATGTCGGCTTCGGTTGCCACGTAATCATACATATTACTGGAAATTTACACTATGTATTGAATTGCAATAATAAATTAGTTTGTGCATTGAATTGCAAACTTTAAAAGTTCATGTTGTAATTGATAAAGACAACAAAGTTCGTGAATTTTTTTGCAATTAACCCTTGTATTTAATTATGTGAAAAATAGTAATAGGTTTATAGGTATGGATTGAGTTTGAGATTTAAAAACCTGATTTTAAATTTCAAACTCATATGGAGCGTGTATCGCAAAGTCCAAAGTCTATTCGGGTGAATCCCAAAATAAACATACCCTTTGAACCTCAAACCTAGATTAAATTTGGAGGATATAGAATAATGTTAGTTATTTATTTATAAAAATATATGTAAAATACATACATTCTTAAATTGCATAATTATTTTAATGCATACATTTATCTCAATATTATAAAAATAAATTTTAAAAAATTAATATGTACGAGTAACGTATGAAATTGAAGACTTCATAGATGAATTTTTTAATTGAAAAAAAGAACTAAGTGAAAAGGACTCCATTGATAATTTTACAAATGTATCGTCCAAAACTACATTTAAAGACTATTGTGGACAGTCTAAATTATTTGAAGGACAGAGTTATAGTTGCACCTACACTGGAATAACTTATAGTGTTATGATGTGTCGAATCATGATTTGAATTTGAAAGTTGAGACTTCAATTATGTAACTCAGAAATATAGGTCATTCAAGAGGATTGTGCAGATACAATCATAATTAGAAGTGATTTAGATAAGATGGTGTTGATCCCTATACTTTCACTGACTCTATTCGACTCGAGATTTCCGTTCAAATTTCAGAAGAGACAAATATTGGAAAAATTATATTGTGTATTGAATGGCTCTCAAGAGTACACATTTATATATAAAATCTAAGCTAATTAAGGTAAACTTAAAAGCCCATTAAAGGTCCTATAATATTTTCATATTATTCTAACAGATTCGAAGGCTCTACAACAATGTTACACCAGCAGGGATAATTCGATTGCAAGATTCATATTCCAAAATAATCCATGCCTCCAGCTGAGATTTGAGTACTAGTAACTATATGCATATTCATAAGGGACGTCACTCTCATCAATGTTCTCGTAGTAGTATTTTTTTTAATTTTTCTGAGTTTTGAGGGGACGCTTAGTTAGCAACTCCTCAATGGTAATAGAAATGAGATTGAAACTTTGTGTAATTATGATGGTTCAGGAGAACAAAATCACCATCTCCTCTCCTAAATAAGGTAATCACTATTTCATTTTGATTACCCTATTCTCTTCCTACAATCATTCTCCTCAATCACTCCCCTATTTCTCCACCAACAACCATTGGTTGTTCACTTCTATTCCAAAATTAGGGCATGACACTAGCAATTGAGTCACAATTGGAACAATTCTTCCTCCAACATATCATTTTTATGGGAGTATAAATGAAAAATACATTTTCATTCTCATTACCATGGAAGAGATGTTAACCAAGCAGCCTTGGTTTTTTAATTCTTATTCATGTATTTTAAGTTTGTATTATCTCATTTCGTAGGAAAAACACTATGTATGCGATAACATTATCACAATACATGTGATCGATGAATATAAAATGAACTATGAGTGACAATCAACAGATGTACAAGATGCATGAGACTTTCTATTTCAAAATTATAATTCATGTGCGTGTATATATATGAGGAAGCTCGTCGGTAGGTTTGTTATGGAGTTAAACAACAACATAAAACATTTATACACTCAGTGATGGATATACATATTGTTGGAAAATAAGGGTATGTGTACACGAAGATGAAAAGAAGGACACTGACTTTAATAAGGACAGTAAGTCGAGGCAAGAGTTAGACTCTTTCTCCGTAACACGATATTGTCCCGTACTTCGGTGCAATGCGGTAGCAATGACAATCGTCCCCAAGATACAACGACTTTGGAATTTCTCGATTGTTGCACTACGAATTGAAGGTTATCGGCGAATGGACCAGGTATCCAAAACTTTCCTTGACTCGAGTCTAATGCAACCCTTAGAATGTTTGAATGATTTGGAGGGTTTTGAATGCAGAAGGCTTATTGGGATTTCTGGAATGACTCAAATGCATTATGTGGGGTTATATTTATAATAATTGAAGTGTTCTTGGTGCCTCTTTGCATAAGGTTGCAACCTTTCGACCCAGATTAATCTAAGCCCTTCGATCGCGTCTATTGGATCAGATTAAAATCTGAAGGCTCTGATCGCACCCTTTCACGTGGAGCTGTTCGTGCGTCTAGGACCGAAGGTTCGAACCCGAACGGGTAAACGAAGCCACTTTGGCGCTGACCCGCACGCCGGTTCGACCCGGTTCGCTCGCTTGAACCATTTCGTACCCGATCATGGGTTCAAGTCCCGCGAGTCGTAGTTTATTCCGAGCGCGAGCCATGGTCGAGACGCTTCACTAAAAAAATTAAAGGCTCCTCGCGAAGTGCAAAGTGCGCCTCTAAAGCGCTCAATGCGACTAAGTGCGACGTGCGCGTGCAAATCAATGGTCTTTAGGTTCCCGAAGGGCTAACCATAACACCACCACTTAGATTTAGTCAAGAATACATATCCATCACACAAGTCTACTTATATGGAAGATCTTTTTCTTCCAATTTTTCAGTGTGGGGCAGAGATTTCTTATTCCTTATTTCTCCACATTTTCACTCTTCAACTTAGGAAGATAAATTGCCAACTTTATGTATTAATATCTAATTCACCCGAAATTTATTTTGAGCAAATCAATACATTGAATTCATCTAGTCCGAATGTAAATTACGAATTAGCAATTTATTTTCATTAAATGGATCATCACAATAAAATTGGTCAAACCTGGGTCAATACTTAAATTTCAAACCAATTTCTTGTACCCCAAATAAAAAAATTCCTCTCATTTTCTTGTGTAAAAACAACAATTTGTAAGTTCATCAAGAATGTCTATTATTTTAGTATTAGATTAATTTGATAAAATTAATTTTAAGTAGAGATATCTAGCTATTTGATCAGCCCTATATTTGAAATTAAGGCGACAACCATCAATCAAATCTATGTAACTATACAATTTGAAAAGCAAGTTCCTGGCCAGTATTACCAATTAATCGAGTACATAATGGAAAGCCTTCATATATAACCAAGAACCTCATGAAAATGGCTTTACACTTGACTAATGATCCAGGATACTTTGACGGGTAAACGGGCGATTGAGAGATATGAGCGAGGACGAATTTAAGGGGACAAAAAAAAAAAAAAAAAAAAAAATCTACCATACATGTTGAAAATATTCATGATGTTAGATTTTTGCTTCCTAACTGTAAAATCCTAGATATAGGTCTGTTCACGGTACAAACCAATATGGATATTTGAAAATATACGTGTTTGTACTAAAGTTTGGTTATTTTAAAATTTGAGTGACCGTGTCCATACCGAATTTTCGGTACGGTACGGTATTGATATTTTATTTTTCGATACGGAACGGAGGGGATTTTTTGTTACAAACGGATCGAATCGGTACGGAACTGAGCAGAGAAATAGATTTTTACCCCTTTTTTTTTATCATTCTATCATTTTTTAATCAATTTAAAATAAACATATTGATGCATGCACACTCACACGAATACTACACAATTTCAACCACAATCAAACATGTATCATTACAAGCTGAAATATAACACATTATATGATAATAGATGGTTAAAATATTAACGTAAATCACCACCAATAGAGTATTTAAAATACAATATATAAAATATATTATTAAAAAAATTCTTTTAAAATATCTTGTGAATGGAAAATACAATATTAAAATCACGTTGATCGTAATTCCTAACACAAGGTACACCAAATCCAAATTTTTGTAAGAAATGAATATAAATGAACAATGAAACTAAAAGAATAAAAAATTAAATTTTAATTATTTGATATACACCTAAGTATAAGTTAACTTTTTAAGAACTTAATAAGTTAAATAATATTTTGTATTTTGAAAAGGAGGAGAAATTAGGTGATTGTATAGTTGTACTTGAATTCAATAATATTATAATAGTATTTGATAAATAAAAAATAATTAAAATTTAATATATATTTAATTCGGTTAGGAACGGTACGATTCGGTATGGTCACATTCGGTTTTTTGGTACGGTTAATTTGGTAATATACAGATCCGTACCAAAAACATATTCGGTTCGATTTCAGTACAGTTAAAATAAAAATAAAGTCCATAATTTTTTTGGTTCGATTCTTTTTCGGTGCAATTTTCGGTGCGGGTTCGGTAATTTCCGAACTCCGTGAACAACCCTACTTGGATCCATCACTGAATAACTTGTTAAAGAAATATATTACTCCCTCTATCCACTATTAAATGTCACACGTAGTGGACACATTTTAAAAAAAAAGTTGATTTTTTTCTAAAAGATTTTATTTAAATATAAAATAATATTGTAAATAAGTTTTATTTCTATTTTAGGGGTGTAAAAATTACTGTGGGATGGAGGGGAGTACTGTATCTTTGGATATTGTAATCTCTGGTTAGATAATCACTCACGGGTATGTATAGAGTGAAATTGGTTTATATGTGAATCATCGAAGGATATTAGTTATTTTCACTGAAAAGTATTAGTTGTTTTTACTGAAGAGTATTACTGGTTTGCACTGAAGAGTCTTAGTTCATTTTCACCGAACAACTAAGACTCTTTAGTGTACATCAGTAATACTCTTCAGTAAATTCAACTAATACTCTTCAATGAAAACAACTAATACCCTTCACAGATTTATGTATAAACTAGTTTCACTCTATACTTTGTCATCACTCTAATATTGAGATTCGGGTTATCAATTTGGGATCCACTTTTATGGTAAATAAGTTTCGAAATACAAACATCCTTTGGTTTTGAATTGGAAGAAGGAATCCTTCCGGGATAAATTGAAAATTCAAACGCGAGTGAGAATTGATGTATTTACTTTTGATTAAAATCATATGAATATTTTTTATTTTACTTTACATAAAACTAGTGATCGTAAAACCCATGCTTCGCACGGCCAAAATTGTTACATTGTTTAAACTATAATAATTAACAAATTTTAATTATAAATCTAAAAATTTACAAATTTTTTTTAAAATATAACTAAATTTTTTCTTGACTCAAATTAATAATACTTCTCATTAAATTTTTTTATATTCTATTTATAATATTCAATACTTTAAAATAGTTTCATGATAAGTTTATCATTAATCATTTTCATAAAAAATTTACTCCTGGAATAGGATATAAATTGGACCTGTCGCATTAATATTTCAACACATGTGTATTTAAATTTGTATTGTTTAATAATTATATAAAAATAATAATTAAATCACTTAAGAATATAAAATCTTAAAGGAATTAAAAACCATAAACTTAAAATGTCATAAAGGAAAGAAAAGAAAAATCTGTCCTGACCAACCATGATTCATCTCCCCAATTACTGAACCTCATTTTTTCAATAAACACATATTGCGACCGAAAATCTCCGCACCAAAAATAGAAGTGTCGTAGCAATGCCAAAAACTACTTGCATCAAACTAAATTGAAAGTCGTACCAGAAACATAGTATGTATCGTTTCGGGAATCATCGAAAAAATTGAACAAACCCAGAAACTAAATCCTTCAACAAAGTGATAAATGTGAACAACAAACCAAATTCTACGAACACCAAATGCAAACCCGCCGAATTAAAAAGTCATGAATCAAATAAAAATTTCAAAGCCTGCATTTATGGCGAATTGAAGAGGCCACACAAATTTAAGAAATCCAACGGTGACAGGAGTGCAAGAATACTCTCTATGAATTCCTTTTTTATCCACATTTAAAATCGATTAGAAGAACTCATGAGAATTCTAAAGAAGTCGTCATTCTCGAGGAAATGTTGTTGGGGATAAAACGAAGGTGGGGAGTTGAGGACTGAGAATGGTCGAGGGAGAGAGAGACGACGGCTACCCTCATATAGGAAAGGACGGGAAGATGAATTTTTCAACCACCTTGAGGTTGTTCAACAATAGGGCCTGATAATTATTGATATGTTTGTGAAAGAAGACAGTGTTTTTTTTTCAATTTTATATACTTTAAGTTTTTCTATTGATTTTAGTAATTTTAATAATTAGTTTATGTTTTTCTATCAAATCTTAGTGATTATATTAATTGTCCCGAATTTGGGTTACTCAGGCAAAAAATTGGGTTATTCTGGCCTATAGGATCATTTGCGTAAAATTTTGGGATTGTTTAAGTTGGGACCTTATCTGTGAGAAAAACTAACTAAATGTTAACAGTAGGCTAACTTTGGAACCATTTGTACATGGAAAATAAGTTGTGGAATCATGTCTAAAATGCTAAGGGAACATTTTAAAATGCGATCGTGTCCTGTGGGATCTGATGTGCAATTTTTTCTACGTTATAATATATTTATCTATGAACAATTTCATATTTAGTTTGATTAAAATTAAAAAAAAAATTAAATATTTGATTTTAAAAAACAAACCAACACTACTACAAATTCGAACTAAGATAGCTGTACTTGGACAGCCATTAAAAAAACCGCTCTCCAAGTGAGAGATTAGAGAGCGGTTTTACAAAACTTATTTAAAAAAAAAAAAACAAACAACTAAGACAGCGGTTATAAACCGCTGTCCAAGATTTGAACTAAGAAAGCGGTTTTAAACCGCTGTGCAAGAGGTGAAAGCTAAGACAGCGGTTAAAAACCGCTGTCTAAGGGGTAACTTAAAGAGCGGTTCAAAACCGCTATCTAGGTGGTTCTTGGATAGCGGTTAAGAACCGCTGTCTTAGATAATTACTTGGAGAGCGGTTATTAACCGCTTTCTAGGTGTTTGACCTCTTTTACCCCCTTTGACCCACATTCAGATCCCTAAATTCACCACGCACGTCGCTCTCGCTCTCTCCTTTCTTCTTCCTCTTCATTCCCACGCCGCGCCATCTCCTCCACCGCCTCTCGACTCCGCCGCCTCTTCCCACGCCAGCCACCTCGCGACGCCACCTCGCGACGCAGCCCGCCGCCGAGGCTCCTCTGCGATGCCGTCCCAGCCGCCGCCGAGCCTCCGCCGTCCCAGCCCGCCGCCTTGCCGCCGCCGCCAGGTAAATTTCTCTTTCTATTTGTTTCTAGTTTTAGTTATTAGATAATTTAATTGATGAATTTGTATTAGATAATAATTAGATTATTAGGTGTATATTAATCTAATTGATGAATTTGTATTAGATAATTGTGTTTAAATTATTTCTAGTTAATTAACTTATATTTGTATTAGATAATCTAGTTAATTAACTTATATCTACAAGTTATAAAAATAGCTAAATGTGTGTACGCAATTAATTAGTCGACTTTTGGCTAATTAATATGACTCCATTTTGGAATGACGTATTGTCTTAATTTGTTTGACAAAAAAAAAAAAAAAAGAATATGTTTAGTTGAAGGAGAGGTAATAGTTATTATTTTGAGATTGATGGCCAAGAATTATGTTTGTATTTGACTTCATGAGTTAGGGTATGAATTCAAAATAAGTTTGACAATGAGTAATTGATTATGATATATATATATATATATATATATATATATATATATATATATATATATATATATATACTTGATTATGGTATTGGTGAGTAATAAATATGATCCTAGTATATACTTAATTGAGCTCATAAGATGATTCTTATGAAGCATTGTTAGGGTTAGAATTGTTAATTAATTGAAGGCTTTAGAATTAATTTTAGATGAAATTGTTAGAATGCATGTTAGGATTAATATGTTATAATTTTATTTGAAATTGTTAGAATGCTTGTTAGAATTTTAGAATGTCTTGGGACTTATAGAGTGTCTTGGGATTTATAGCATGTTAGAATTTTAGAATGTTTTGAGACTTATAGCATGCCTAGCTAGAGGTTAATAAATTTTACAAAACAGTAGTAGTTGTAAATAGAGTTGAATTACTAATTATATATAGACTCAATACGTGTGCTTTTCGATTAATTTATATAGGCATCTCTAGTTCTATATGGATCGAAAGTGGGTTCGGGCATATAGATTATCAGAGGAGTATAGGAATAGGGTGGAAGAGTTTTGTAATCATGCAATTAGACACTGCACCGACCATCGATACATTCTATGTCCGTGTTGGAAATGTATGAATGGAAAAACTGTTAGTGGTCGAGAAAGTTTGTTTGACCACTTGATGTGTCACGGTATTGATAAAACATATACCGTTTGGACATTTCATGGTGAGAGAAGAGATGGATGTAGCTCTAGCAACATAAGAACTGACTCTAGATTTGAAGATACAGTGGATGAGGATAGTTTCAGAGATGTACCGAATGTTGATACATCGAGTGGGGATGACATAAATCTGCGAGATCACCCTTATATGTCTGAAAAATTAAGGGATGACGCTGGATTACCCCTTTGGCCCGGGTGTAAGAAGGCAACAAAAGTGTCAGCTGTGTTGATATTGTTCAACCTAAAAGCAGCACACGAGTTATCCGATGTGTGCTTCTCAAGTATGCTGGAAGCAATTAGTGGTCTATTGCCCGATGGAAATGTACTGCCTACGAAAGCATATGAGGCTAAGCAAATGCTTAAGTCCATCGGGTTAACACATCAGAAAATTCATGCTTGTCCGGGTGATTGTATCTTATTTCGGAAGGAGTATGAAGACCTCGATGAATGTCCCAAGTGTGGGAAGAAGAGATATCTGAAGAATAAATCTCCAGCGAAGGTGATGTGGTACTTCCCAATAATACCAAGATTCAGGAGAATGTATAGTAGCGGTGTGGATGCTAGAAATTTAACTTGGCATCATGATGATAGGATCGATGATGGAATGCTAAGACACCCTGCTGATTCACCCCAGTGGAAGACATTCGATGCCAGACATCCAGAATTTGGTGACGAGCCACGACACTTGCGTCTTGCACTCTCAACTGACGGAATGAATCCGTTCGGTATCCAAAGTACCAACCACAGTACATGGCCAGTGATTCTGATGGTTTATAATCTTTCACCGGAGTTGTGCATGAAGCGCACTTATATGATGTTGTCTATATTGATATCAGGACCCAAACAACCTGGTAACGACATAGATGTATATCTGGCTCCTCTGATAGAGGACTTGAAGCTCCTGTGGGATGAGGGCGTCGATGTGTATGATGCTTATAGAAAGGAGAATTTTAAGTTGAAGGCCATGTTGTTTGGGACTATCAATGACTTCCCCGCTTATGGGAATGTATCTGGATATAGTGTGAAGGGGGCCGATGCATGTCCTTGGTGTACCACGAACACAGATCACATTCGTTTATGTCATTGTAGGAAGACTGTTTATATGGGGCATAGAAGGTGGTTGGAGCCAACACATGAGTACAGAAGAATGGCCGATGCATTCGATGGCACAATCGAGACACGTGGAGCACCACGTTTATTGTCAGGTACAGATGTATTGAACGAGATGAAGAATATCAACACACAATACAGAAAACACTTTGCAAAGAGTCTCCCAACTAGAGGCTGGAAGAAGGAATCAATTTTCTTTCAATTGCCCTATTGGAAAGAGTTGTATGTTAGACACTTCATTGATCTAATGCACGTTGAGAAGAATGTTTGTGCTAGTTTGCTCAATACTCTGCTAGCTGATAACAAGTCTAAGGATGGTTACAATGCAAGAATGGATATGGTTGATATGGGTATAAGAGCTGAACTGGCACCTGTGTATGAAGAAGGTAAACCACCGAAATTACCTCCTGCTGCACACACCTTGTCCAAGAGTGAGAGAAAAATTCTTCTTCAAACACTAAAGGATGTGAAAGTACCAGAGGGTTATTCGTCCAACATACAGAGACTTGTTTCAGATGATGGCGTGAAGTTGATGAATCTGAAATCGCATGACTATCATGTCATCATGGAGAATTTCTTGCCCATTGCAATACGTTCTATCTTGCCTGAAAATGTGCGCATAACCATAACAAAACTTTGTTGGTTCTTCAAGGCAATGAGTAGCAAAGTTATTGATCCTAGAAAATTGCTTGGTTTTCAGAGACAGATTGTGGGGATGCTTTGTGAGCTTGAAATGTATTTTCCTCCTTCATTTTTTGATATAATGATTCACTTAACCGTTCATTTGGTTCACGAGACAAGGATGTGTGGTCCTGCTCGTATGCGATGGATGTATGGTGTAGAGAGATATATGAAAGTGTTGAAAGGGTATGTGATGAATATGTACAGGCCGGAAGGATGCATTGCAGAACGCTATTTAGTAGAAGAAGCAGTCGAGTACTGGTCTGAATTTATTCCGAACGTAGATGCAATTGGACTTCCAAGTACCCGATACACCAATAGAATGGATGGTGAAGGCATTACCGGTGGCCAACCTGTAAGTGTTAGTATGAAGGAGCTAACACGGATGCACTTGTGTGTACTTCACAACACGGTCGACGTGCTTCCTTTTATTGACTTGCACATGCAGGCACTTTCTGAGTCCTTTCCCACCAGAGCTAGATCATGGATTGAAACTGAGCACAATCGCACGTTTGTTGACTGGTTCAATGGTTATGTTGCAAATATGTTGTCACAGGATAAAGAATCAGTGAAAGAAAGAGTTAAGTGGTTATCCAGATTGCCTGATAGACATGTGTATTCATACAAGTGTTATCTTATTAATGGATACACGTTTTATACCCGAGATCATGATGCCACAAGTACAATGCAGAATAGTGGGGTGTCTATTACTGCAACTGCATGGAATCAGTCGAATACCACTTACTTTGGACAGATTGTCAACATTTGGGAACTCGACTATGTTGGTCACCGTGAGCCAATTTTCGATTGTAGTTGGGTGAGGATCCCAAATGGGGTCCAAGTTGAACGTTCTGGGTTCGTACGCGTTGATTTGAAGAATGTGGGATACAGAGATGACTCTTACATAATGGCTAGTCAAGCTCAACAAATTTTCTATGTCCCCGACCCAGTTAACAAGAAATGGTCAATTGTGCTTCTGTCAAACAAATTTAACCATAGTTACTAGATCAGCGATCACGTCGATGAAGATGTTGACATGATTGATGATCCTTTCCAGAACTTCACTCATTCTGTACCCTCTTTCGATGATCCTGCAAATCCCCATCCGTACCAGAGAAAACTTAGAAGTGATGATGAGTATATCAATCCGGATCTCGTCAACATTCATGGTCATGAACAAGAAAAGTCAACCAAAAAACGAAAAAGAAAAATCAGTGCTAAAAAGAAATGTATGACTTTATTGAATGTTATTTTTTGTGCTTTATTAAATGTTGTTTCTTTATAACTCTTACATATTTTTTAATTTATTTCGCAGGATCATGGATTATTTGCCCTATGATAGAGATGATGGAGATGATCCAGCTTATTTTCCATATGCTGGAGATGAGCCAGATGATGGAGATGATCCAGATAATGGAGATGATGACACAAGACAGGATAACACTGATGCTCCCACCTCTAGTAGCTCTGGAGAGAAGCGCAAGAGAGGTATAGTCACGATGACTTCACTGAAAAAAAACCGTAGCAAGGGAAACTTACTGAAGGTAATTTTAATACAATTCCACCGTTTAATTGTTATTATATTAATTAATTGTGTGTTGACCTAATGATATCATTGAATTGCAGTTATCATTCAATGAGTATGGCCAGCCGATAGGACCAGAGAGTGCGAAGTTGTCGTACTTCATTGGGGCTGCAGTCAGGAGAGTTGTCCCTATCGTGCTGCCATGCAATGGCTGGCGTAAGCCTGAGATGACTCCTTTCAAGGAAGCAATATGGGATGAGCTCGTGGTATGTTAATTAAAATTGTTGTATAATTTATTTTTATGTATGGGCTTGTGAAATTACTAAATATAAATTGTTATATTCTATATGTATATGCAGGCTACATTCATCGGCCTTGATCACACAAACAAGCATGAAATACTTAAACAAGCTGGGAATAAGGTAAAGAATTTTCGGACTTTTCTGAGGAATAAGGCACGAGACCCGAAGACTGGTTTGTACTCGCCTAGGCCGCCTAAAGACTATGAGCAATCCCCTATGGTGGCTCCATATTGGGAGGAGTTTGTGCGTAGATCTTTGCTTGATGATTTCAAGGTAAAATTGATCAATGTTATTTCATCTATGAAGCTTTTTCCAATATTTATCGTATTTATATTACACTGTAGGAAAAAAGTAACAGAAATAGCATACAAGCTAAGAATATGGAGGCGCGCTATCGTGGATCTTCCAGAGGTTATGCACGCATTAGGGAAGATTTGGTGAGATTTGCTAACTTTTAATTTTTTTTATGATCATTCGCTTCTTTAATATATATTCACTTTTAATGATTTTTTACATGTTTATTATTATCGTAGATTGAAGAAAAAAGGAAAGGTGGAGAGAGTGCACCTGTTGTTACCCGTTATGAGTTATTTCAGACTATAAGAAAGACTCGAGATGGGAATGTTCCCGATCCCAAAACACAGCGTATCATTGATGAAGCGGTAATTCATCCATTATTTTATCTTTAACATTATAAACTATTATTTAATTTGAAATGATTTAATAATATTTGTTTGTTATTTAGGAGCGCATATCTCAGAGTATGACGCCCGACGAGACCCGCACTGTGGGGACTGATGATCTGTTTGCACGGACAATAAATTGTCAGGAGCATCCCGGACGCATACGGGGACTTGGATTTGGCGTCACGAAGAAATCATTGAGTATGGCACCTGGTATGGCAGCTATGTCTAAGGTGGATCAACTTTCAGCCCAGATTGCCGAGTTAGCTAAACAAGTTTCGATGATATCAAACCATCAAGTGAGATACGGGATGCCATCTAGTGGTGCTAGCTGTGAAAACAGTGCTCCTGTGTTTTCCGCTGAGGCTAGAGAGAGTGTTGTTAGAAACAATGCTTCAGACGACTTCCATGAAGCACTTCAAAACGTCTCTAAGGTATCAGATGTATCTTGTATTTGTTTTAATTAAATACTAGTATAAATTTTCTAACTGAATATCTTCTTCGAACAGACGACTCCTTGTTACCTTTATTTGGATTATCCTCTTCGGTTGGTGGCCACTGGAATGTTGTTCGATAGCTCCAGTGGAGTGATCCATAGTTGCCCAATCACTCCTGGTTTTGTGAAAGTCACCCTCACTGTACCTGAAATTGGACAAGAGACTTCACTGTTGCCAAAACTAGTAGATGTGGCCATCACAGTCGGAGACGCGGTCGGGCACTTCCTCGAATGACCGCAACACTTGGTTTCTCTCACCAAAAAGGTAAAATACATGTTATTAAAGTAATTAATAAGTCGATTTATTTTAAATAATATTACAAATATTGATTGTAGATACTTCCGACTCCACAAAAGACTACACAGAGGGAGAGACCAGGGGAACCAACTGTTGGTGTGCGCAGACGGTGATTAGGGTACCCCATGTCCGGAGACGTACCCCACGATGTCACTGTAATGAGTACGGTGCACTACATGGTAACGTCCTCCAGCTTCGAAACAGTCACAGTGCCCATTAATGCGTACTTTAACTATGTTGGATATGAGGAGTTCATCACACGAGATTATGTCGAAGAAGTCTTGGATGACAAGTGGTTGAGTGCAACTACCATGACTTTTTACCTCAGGTGTGTTTACTTAATTCTCAACATTTACTTCATTTATAGTTTAACTTACTTATTAAATATTAATATCAGCGTATGTTGGTTAAAGGTATTTGGGTGAGGTATATTTCACTGTAGATGTCGTTGCAAGTGCAAAATATTCCTTCATCTGCCCCCAAGTGTGTAGCATTTTTGGTGATAGGACACAGTATATGAACGACGTTGTTCAACATATGTTGAAATATAGAGCAAAAGACCATCTCATTTTTTGGCCAACAAATGTGGGGTAAGTATATAATAAATATTTCATAAAAAAATTTATTTATACGAACAAGCGATTAATTTTAATATTGTTAATATAATGTAGTAATCATTGGGTGATGTTGGCCATAAGAATGAAGAATCTTACTGTGTATTATTTGGATCCAGCTACGGATGGGGTGTATACACGTCGTCCCGATCTTATAACATTTATGGAAGGGTACGTAAGTTAATTTTTAATATTCTCATATTATGATTTGTTTTACTTTTAAGATTATGAATATCTAATCTATATTTATTTTTTAAAATAATTATATAGTGTGATGGCAATGTATCAGACTAGCCTTCCAGGTAAAAAATCAGATACCACCAATATTAGTAAAGTGATGTGGAAAAACATTAAGGTAAGTTACTTTAGAAAATTATAAAATCAATAGAAAATAATCATAGTTATAGTACATGATTCTAATTGTTAATCAATAGGTTCCGAGGCAGCAAGATGGCAATCACTGTGGACATTTTGTGTGTTGCTACATTGAAGATATAATCTTGACTTCTCGGACGACCATTCCTGAAGGAGTAAGTCGATTATCGATTTATTTTAAATATTATTGATTGAATAAAAACAATTTATTATTTAATTAAATTTTCTATGTAATTTGCAGTTTGTGCATAGGCCTCGGATTCCTTTTTACAACAACACTCGAATAGAGAAATGGAAGATGGATTGGATTGGGTATCTTTACAATCGATTCTTGTAACATTATTATAACTTTTGGTAGCATCATGTAACTTATATATTAATTTGTGATGAATTAATATTTCATGTTATTGGATCTTATATTATATTTATTTGATGTTACGATTAAATATTAGTATATGTGTTTTGGTAATATTGTATATATTAGCAGGTTTATTAAAAAAAAAATATATATATATATATATATATAATTCGGTTAAAAAAACAGGTTTATTTATATATATATAAATAAAAAAAATAAAAAAAGAGCTTGGAGAGCGGTTAATAACCGCTGTCTAAACAAATAAAAATAAATAAAAAATGCTCTTGGAGAGCGGTTATTAACCGCTATCTAAGAGTGAGGCTTGGATAGCGGTTATTAACCGCTCTCTTAGTGTGGCACTTGGAGAGCGGTTTTTAACCGCTCTTTTAGTTCTTCCTCTTGGAGAGCGGTTCAAAACCGCTCTCTTAGTTCCTACCTTGCACAGCGGTTTCTTAACCGCTATCTTAGACTAACATAGCTGTTTCTTAGAAAGCGGTTTTAACCGCTTTCTAAGGTGAAAATCATCCGCTTTCTTAGTTCGAATTTGTAGTAGTGCAATTTGCTTATATTTAAAATAATTACTTAATAATAAAATCAATGTTATTTTTAAACTTTTCAAAATATCAATTTATATTAATAACAATTACAAACACACATATAATATTAAATAACAAATTATTTAAGAAACATATAAAAGAAAATAAGTAATTCTTCATAACAAAAATCACTCAACTCAAATCTTCATAACCAGACAGTGTTCTAAACCTAACAAAAATTATATCATCTTTGATATTGAGTAATACAAATAAAGGAATCAACAGAGTGACTCAATTAAAAAGATCAACATCAAGTACTCAACATTGGAACTAAATTAACGAAAATCATTATTTCTCTGACATCAATAACCTTATACTTTTAAAAACCGATTGATCATTTGATGCAATCAAACACTTCTAACAAATTTTAATCAAACTTTAGTGAGACGAACAATACAACGATCTGTATCACCGATAAACCTATTTATAATAAATAGGGAACTAATATTCAATTATGGCATACTTCAATAAAATATAACCTAAATTTTCTAAAAAATATATTTTTTCTGGACACTGGTATGTACCTAATAAAGAATTATTAAAATTACAGCAGAAAGACGAAGTAGACGACCACACCTACCAGCAGAAACTATGAAGCGATGCCCATAACGAACATTGTAAACTTCTCCACTCTTGCATTTTTCAATTTAACATCCCCGATAATTGATCAGAAAAAAAAACGCACTCATTGGAAGATTCTACAATTAATGAAATGAAATACATATAAATAATCAACTACATAAACATAACATGTTCAATATACCCTTAAAAGGGAAATCGCCTATGTGGTACACAATTTTAGAAAAAAATTCCTCTAAGGTAGTCAAATTTTCCAAACTTACCATAAGATACAAAAATTGTTGAATTTATGTATGTTATTGTTGCACTTTGTACCTAAGAGTAATTAGAAATTTGAACTTTTCCCTCTCAACAATATTTTGTAAAATTTTGTGGCCCACAATAACTCAACCTAATTAAAATAACAATGAATAAGAATTGCATATGAAAATATACTTACCAAACGGGAATAAAACTAAGATTGATTGCAATGCACCAAAAGTTGAAAGCTATCATTTCCAACAGGATTACCACTGCTTATATATATATAAAAAAAATAGGATGATCATTGCTACAACCAATATCTATTACAAATATTAAGGAAATATCACCAAATCATTGAGTAAATGAAATGCTGAAAATTGAACAAAATTTTATTACATAAATAATTTTAACTTCTATAAAAATTAACAAAAGAATAAATATAACAAAGAAAAAAAAATCAATTTTAAATTTATAATACACATATAAACAAAAAAATGCATTACATAAAAATTGATACCTTTATTTGAACTTGTGAGAAGGTACCAATCTCATACTGATTATCTAGAAAAATATTGACTATGCACTCAAATGCATCACACACACTTTGATTTTAAGCTCAACTTTGACTTTAATTTTGATTTTTACAATTAGATATATATAAGTATTATTGATTACTGCTTAGGGTATTATGACTATTGCTTGAAGTATTACTGACTACTACTTGGGGTATTATTGATTATTGCTCGTGATGTTACCGATTGTTACTTGGGGTATTGTTGTTTAGTGCTTGGGATATTACTGATTAAAAACACACAATACACACCGAACTATGCATTTTCTGCAATTGATTTTCAAAATTCAAAAGCATGTCATGCACTTGTGTGCGCACACAAGAACCACTCTTACTCTAAAGTCATATTGACACTTTCAGTAAAATATTTTAGTATATATTATGTATCATGTAATACTAACTAATATAATTACATAGAATAACTGGTACAATAACATTTAAATTTTACACACTGATTTCAATTAACAAATCTAATGGTATGAATAGATAAAGTGGTATTACTTTCATACTATAAAACTTGTTCATAAGAGACTTAGTATTCAATGGAATTTATTTTTAATAACATCATATTACTATCATACAATGTGATAATAATATTCAATAATTTTAAATTTTAAAAATAAAATGCGTATACATTTTTTTTAAATGAGAAAACATTAATCTGTATTTTAAATTATGAAATAAAATTTATTTTTTAAAACATATAAACCATTAACAATATTATCAACATTCATACCATATACTGGTACTAATAATAAATAATTCCTTAAAATGAAGGCATAAAGAAATTCTATTTTTAATAATAATAAAAAAAACTTAAACACTAAGTTTCGTTGACTAACAATATTTCAATATTAATTCGGTTTTACATTCAACTTGTATTTGAGCTTTAAAATACTTCTCTCAATCTAATTGTATTAAATCTTTCACATAGTTTGCCACAATTCAAGATTAGAATGTCAATTTTTATCCGATTGTCATAAAATGAAAAAAATTATATCGATCAATTCTCAATCCAAATTAAATATATATATATATATATTATTTTTGGTTATGATTTTTTTTTAATTTTATACAATATTTTAGCAATAATAATTAATAATTATAACCATAACGATCATAAAGAAATTATTCCAACATTTCAATCAAAAAATGAAATATCAAATAAATCAAGCCTAAAACTGATATTAATAATAAAGATGTTATTCAAACTAAGATTATGATAACAACACACTGAAATATATGTCAACACTCATTATTTACATATATAGATTGTCACATGTATATAATTAGACCCAAACCACAAAGACACCATAAACAGACAAATAAAAAGCAAAAAATAAAACCCAACTTAACAAAATAGCTAATTAGGGTTCTGTACAATGAATATTTCTAAATAAAAACTCAAAGTTTACATGTTCTATGTTGGTATATATTGATCGAGTAGCAGAATAAGGTCAAGCTCAAGCTTCATTTGAATTATATAGTTAAGAAAATGAATTTCGTAAGGATTGTAGCATCCAATTTTTTATAATATTTTTTTTATGTACTGTAAAAAAAAAGGGATTTCTTCCCATTCATAGTAATCTTATTTACTCAAAAAAAAAAAAAAAGTGAGGTGGACTTTAATTAAAATTAGACGAATCTTTTCGTAACAAACTTCAAGAAGAATGGATTAAGGATCTTCAAATTTATAAATTCAATTTTCCTATTTTAAACTGGTTTGATGCTTATTGTCAAATCGAAGATATTCAAAATGTTTATTCCTTAGAACAAATTAATGTTCAAACAAATCTTTATAAAAAATGGGAACTAGCAGATGGTAATAATATTACTGCTATACATCCCCCTTTGCAAAGTATAAAAATACAAGTAGCTGATGAACAAGTCATCGCTGCTCCTTTCAAAACTGGTAGGAGTGGTTCAGATCCACCTACTATGGTAGATATTAGAAAAATTCATGAACAAAATAATTTTTCTAATCAAATTCTTCATACTATTGCTGACCAAGTTGATTTATTATCCAATAATTTGATTCTAATGACGTCTAGGATAAGAGCAATGCTTTCCAAAAATAGAAATACTAATAATTCTGGTATTGTTTGCAGTAGTGATATCACTATGCCTACTAATTATTCCAATTGGACTACACCTAATCAACTACAAAGGTTTTTAGGTTGCTTGAATTATATCTCAGATTTTTTCCCAAAACTTCGAATAATTTGCAACCCTTTATTTCAAAGTTTTTCATTAAAGTTTGTTATATAAGGGAGAGAAACAGTATGTTTCTTTCTTTCCCAGAAAGCATTTGGTAAATCCGAACAGACTTCAAGTTTAATTTTTGATTCTAAATCTAAAATTTTCTTTTGAATAGTCTTGTTTTTTAAATCTTCCTCTATTTTTAAATAAGTAATTTCTTCCTTAAGGGTTTGGATATGAGATTTCTTATTTTGTATAGAATTTATCTGTTTAAAAACCAAATGATTTTGTAGAAGAGATATTTCTCTATCTTTTATGGGGTTTAAAAATTTAAAATTTATATCTTTTCCCATAATATTAGTAGTGATTCCATTACCATTAACCATAAAAGGATATATGGTAGTTAGGAAGGGATTTCCTAAAATGATATTTTGATTAAGATTTTTAACAAGTATGAAGGGTGTTTTGAAACAATATCCTTCATTACAGATATGGGAATTAGTAAGTTTGTATTCAATGTTTAAAGGAGTAGCATTAGCTGCTACAAGTCTTTCATTAGTTTTTTCATAGTATTTAGAAGGTATAAGTCCTTCTCTTATGCAGTTTTGATCTGCTCCACTGTCGATTAAACAGGAAACATTGATACGGAAATCATTAACAACTAAAGTAATAATTGAATACCATTTTTGATAAGAAATGCTTTGAATAGCTAATTCAGTTATTTTATTATCTTCTTTAGTTTGTTCTAAAGGTGGATTTGAGCTTTCTGGTAAGTCTTGTGGTATTTCAATTTTTGAGAAATCATATTTTGCTAGGGAAAGCTTTGTCTCTATTTCTAGATCTTTGGTATGCAAAGTAGTAATTTCTTTTTGTAAATTATTGATTTCAAATTTAAGAATATTAATTTCTTTTCTTAAATCATTAGTGGAGACAGCCATAGAGGTTTGACTAGAGATGGAAGAAGTTGGTACTTTGCTTAGTATTTTGGTGATGCTAAAGGGTTCAAGATTATTCATTAATTTATTAGCTTTTTTATCACTAGTTTTTTCTTTGCTTAAGACAAGTTCCTTTAGTCTTATAAGATAATTTTGTCTATCCTCTGGATTAGGAACCTTTTCAATAAGATCGAAAAGAAGTTCTTGTTCTGAGTTATCATTAGTAATGACATTTATAGATAAAGGGCAGAATCCATTACAAGATTCTTCACTATCACTAGAAGTAGTTTGAGAAATATTATCATCAACATTATCTTCTTGTTCAGAAGTTTCTGATACTTCTGGAGTGTCAGAAATCATAAGAGCATATATTTTTTGTTTAAGATCTTCGTCATTTTGAAATATTTCGTCAATCTTCTTCTTAAGGGGGCATACATCTGCTTTATGTCCCTTTTTATGGCATTTATAACAAGTGGGTTGATAGTTCTTTTCTTTGTTAAAGCTTTTCTTGAAAGGTTTTGTATTAGGTTTCTTCTGTTCAGAAGTTTTATCATTTTTAAAGAATCTTTTCTTTTTATAAGGTTTTGAAGAATTTTTTAATTTTTTCTTTTTAGAAGGAGCTTGGATTTTCTGCAAACCAAAGGCTTCGCAAAATGTTCCAATTTCTTTTTTATAGCTAGATTTTTCTTTACCGTATCTACTTTGGATTTTGAGTTCAGAACATAGAAGTAAACCTTCCTTTTTGATAAAAGCAAAAAGTTGTCCGTAGGTAATTTCATTAAAATTTACTACGTCACAAGCTTCTTTTAATTTTTGATGTATTCTGGTACCAAATAATCTTGGTAAACCTGCGATGAATCTTTCTTTCCAGAAAGGGGCATTGCAGTCAGATCTTTTTAAAACTAAAGTGAGGAAAACATCCTTATACCACCTATAGTCTGATAAAGTGGGACAAGAAAGATTGGATAGAACTATTTGACTAGATTCATTATCTTCTCTGGGATTTCCTATGAAATACATGGCTATGGTAATAATTAGATAATCAGTGGCATCAGATTTCAAAATTATGGAACCATCTTCCATTTCAGTAGTAGAAGTATGTTGATAAATGTTTATTTTATCAGTTTCACTAATTGAATTATCCCACCAATGTTTTAACTGACCAGTAAAACCGGAGACTATAACAGCGGCAGTTTGGTCTTGAGTGAGATTAGATTTGATACCGTAAGCCATTCCGGCCATACCCATTTCTTGTAAAGTATTTATAATTTCATTTTCGGACTTCCCGTCTATATTCCATTCTTGAATAGAAGTTCCGTTAAATTTAGAAGTTCTAAATTGGGAACGTTCTTCGTACTGCATATCAGGAGGAGTAGGTTTGCTATAGTGATTTTTAAAACCAGTATTGTATCTTATTCTATTAATGCTAGGATTTTCATCAGATTCCTCTAGAGCATCTATATTTCTTTCTAGACAACTAATATTTTCATTAGTGTTGGATGATGAAGCTAAAGCAGCGAGTTGGTTATTTATCTTATTAACAATACTTTCATTAGTAACTAGTTTAGTTTTGTCTTTTATAATGTCAGGGAATTTATCAGCAAAATCAATAGCCCTAGCTATTGGTTTGATAGTTCCTTTAAAGATATCATGACCAAGAAATCTAATTCTTGTTTGAAAAAGTTTGATCTTTTGAGCTGATATAGCTAATCCATTTTTCTTAACTATTTGTAAAAATATATTTAAATGTTTAAAATGTTGGTCTATATTTTGAGAGTAAATAAGAACATCATCAATATAACATATAGAAAAATCAGAATAATTATTAAAGATATCATTCATAATATTTTGGAATTCTGAGGGGGCATTTTTTAGACCGAAAGGCATTACGTTCCATTCGTAATGACCAAAGGGGACTGTAAAAGCCGTTTTATATTTATCTTTCTCATTTACTTGTATTTGCCAGAATCCTGATTTTAAATCAAATTTGGAAAAAATACAGGCATTTTGTAATCTATTAATAAGATCTCTTTTGTTAGGAATAGGATATCTAATCCATTCTAAGACTTCATTAAGAGGTTTATAATTGATAACCAGCCTAGGAACTCCTCTTTCCTTTTCAGCTTGGTTATTGACGTAGAAAGCTGCACAACTCCAAGGGGACTTAGAGTGTCTAATAAGCTTTTTACTTAATAGAGAATCTATTTCTTTTTTACAAGTGTCCAATAATTCGTGGTTCATTTGTATAGGTCTAGCTTTATTTCTCTAAAAGAATTAAATCTAATGAGAACTCTACCATCAGAATCTTCAGAGATGTCTGATATTTCTCTTCTAGTAATGTTTCTAGGGATTTGCGGGGCTTGGATAATAAATTCATCTGGAATGGTTATTTCATTCCATTTAGGTTTTTTAGGAGTAAAAGTATTTGGGTTATCAGCATTAACCTCAAGTTAAATCTTTACCATGCTTAGGAATTCCTAAAAAAGATGCTTTTATGATAATAGAAACAGATGCCTCCGACTTCGGTTTCGGGGGGATATTGAAGCAAGTTAATAAAACAGAAGTCGATACTACTAAAGAACAGTTGGTAAGGTTTCACTCAGGTAGCTGGACTGGACCTCAGCTTAACTACTCCACTGTTAAGAAGGAAGTTCTATCTATTGTTCTTTGTATCTCTAAATTTCAGAGTGATATTTTTAACAAGAAATTTTTATTAAGAATTGACTGTAAATCAGCCAAAGAAATATTACAAAAGGATGTTAAGAATATTGTATCAAAACAGATTTTTGCTAGATGGCAAGCAATCTTATCAAGCTTTGATTTTGATATAGAATATATCAAGGGAGAGAATAATTGCCTCCCTGATTTTCTAACCAGAGAATTTTTGCAGGATTCCAAGGATGCAAAGGCCTAGGTCAACTACTCCGGGCTATTATACTCAAAGAGCAGTTACCAACTTTAGCAATACTAACCAATTCAAGTCTTTAGAAGACATTCCAGCTCCTTCTTATGCTGGAGCCATTACTCAACCAATCCCTTCTTTTCCAGTTACTCAAGCTAAAACACAAGTTATCCCTCTTAAGAATGGATACTTTCTTAAGCCAGAAACAGAACATATTACTCCTACAACCCTTACAGTGTTAGGAAACCTATCCAAACTTATTGAACTTACTCAACACATCTTCCCACAAGATTGCCAGTGGTTTACAGACAATCCTTTGAAGACCCAGGAATTTTACGAATACATTCTCGTAGATTCTGGAGCTGCAGAGATTACTCATACTTATCATCCAGAAGATAAGAATAAGATCGCCTACTCAAAATGCATCATCAAAAGAGTCTTAAAGCTCAGTGATTGGAATCGACCATATGAATATAAGCCATTTACTCAAAGCTATAACCCAAGAGGTTATAATTATCCAGATTACAAGAATGCCTGGTTTCGGGCTTTCCTTATGAGATCCTTTGATCACTCATGGTTCTTTACATTCAAATCGGATTTTGTTGATAACCCCTTTCCAGTATGGTTTACAGAATGGTGGAGAATCTTCGGACCGATTACCGAAATTATGCCAACCACAGTCAAACTAGCTCAACAACAATTTTTAATCAGATCCAAAGAAGAGCCATTTAGGAGACATTTGATGTTCTTCGCAGAATTCAAAGTACCATGGATCCTCTGTTGGAATTACTCCTTTAAGCAATTTTATCCTCAACCATATAGTATCTCTATAATTAGAGAATTTAAGGTTAAATGGTGGGTAAACTATTCTGAAAAATATTGTGATACCAGTGTCATTAATAGGTTTTTTGACACAGGAGAAAAACCTAGTTGGGAAAAAGAAATCACCCCATCCCAACGAGATATGCCTAACTCAAGACAGGTCATTACTCAAGTCAAACCTAATCCAAGACAGTTCTTTACCCAAAGCTCCGATATTCATTTCGGACCTCCTCCTACTCCTAGCAAATTATCTAAAGAACCATCTTCGTCAAATACCAAGAAACCAGCAGCCTCTTCAAAAAATAAATCCAAATCCAAGAAAGAAACCTCTTCTGATTCAGACCTTGATGAAGAAGATCAAAAACTATTTCAGAAATTAGCAAAACATTTCCTAAAAGCTAAAAAGAAATCCAGTTCAGAAATGGCCTCAGATACTGCCAGCTCTGATCATGATTATGATGATCTATTCGGTGGGCCTTGTGCCCAAGACCCTTTCCTTTAAAAAGACTCTATTGATAGGAATATTAAAAGTTTAGACAAATGAGCGAAATGCGATGTCTAAATTTCCTGTCATTTACTCAAAAGAAATTCGTTTCACCAACAGGAATATTAAAAGTTTAGACAAATGAGCGAAATGCGATGTCTAAATTTCCTGTCATTTACTCAAAAGAAATTCGTTTCACCAACAGGAATATTAATATTTTAGATAAATGAGCGAAATGCGATATCTAAAATACCTGTTTACTCAAAATTTACTCAAAACAGGTACAGAAGACAACAATCAAGAATTGCCGACATTAGTGCTTTCATACAGTAAAGCAGCCGGACCTACATTCAAGATTTACTCAAAGATTTTGCCAGCTGCTCTCATATACAGTGAAGCCGCCTCCACTCAAAGATTCCCACTACTCAAAGGGACCCATATCCGCTACTATCATTGGCGGATTTCAAACTCCTTTATTTTGTTGATATTTAATTTAAAGTCCATCTGTCTATATAAGGACTTAGTTATTTTCCTTTGGAAAAGACGCTCGAGATCATACTCGCCCTCTCTCTCTATCTCTCTCTTATAACTCATCTTTGTATCATCTTTTCTGTAAGTTTTTCATGTAATTCAATTTATGTAAGTTTTCTTTTATCAATAAATATGTCAAATTCCGCTTATTACTTCGTTCCTGCTACGATGGTATCAGAGCCATTTATTTTATTAGTAATTCTATCAAAGAAAACATAAATCTTTTCTTAAATCGAATTAGTATTTTATTATTATAGTCTATAATAATAACTAGTTATTATCTCCTAGTGTTTTACGTTGGTAAGCGTGATTCCGTTGGTAAGCCTTAATTGGTGTTCCCGGTTGTGTTCCCGTAAAACTTTAGTACTTGATAATAATCTATTTATTATTAAACACTATTAATAATTTGATTCTAATGACGTCTAGGATAAGAGCAATGCTTTCCAAAAATAGAAATACTAATAATTCTGGTATTGTTTGCAGTAGTGATATCACTATGCCTACTAATTATTCCAATTGGACTATACCTAATCAACCTATCAATTCTCTTTATCAAATTGGTCTTCTTGATTTTAAAGTTGCTTACTCAATTAAAACTCATGAAGAAACTATTTCTATACAAAATGAATTTCAAAGTATACCTTTATTATCTAAGGTTTCTATTCAAAAATATTTAGAGAAAAATTTTAGATATATGCATTTTGGACTTATCCAAGTTGCTATCAAGCCACTAGTTCATATGGGAGTTGATGCTCCAGTTTATATTGCTCTAAGAGACAATAGACTCCTTAAGTATAAAAATTCTTTGTTATCCATGATTCAAACTAATATTTGCAATGGGCCTATGTATTTCAATTGTGCCCCAAATTTTAGTGTTGACCTTACTGATCCCCATATTTTGGATTCCTTACTATTAGACATTCATCTAAAAAATAATGAATTCAAAGATAACTGTAAGAATTTTGCAGTTATATTTAGAGTTTACTATAGGGTTATGTCTTCACAGATTAATCCTAAATTCATGTTTACTCCAACTGATAAAGATGAAACGGTCTTACTTCAGGTTAATGCTGATAACCCAAATACTTTTACTCCTAAAAAACTTAAATGGAATGAAATAACCATTCCAGATGAATTTATTATCCAAGCCCCGCAAATCCCTAGAAACATTACTAGAAGAGAAATATCAGACATCTCTGAAGATTCTGATGGTAGAGTTCTCATTAGATTTAATTCTTTTAGAGAAACAAAGCATAATATACGAATACAAGAGGTTAATTCTAGGCAATCTTTTTCTGATAGCTCTAGTCGGATAAATAATCCTTTTAGAACTAATATTGCCTCTACCTCCAACTCTACTAATGCTTTTACTAATAATGAGGTAAATGTTAACTATAAAAGCCCTTTACCTGATACTAATTATCCTAGTAATGATTCCTCTATAGGTTCTCCTACTCATTCCCAGATGGCTGGTATTAATGTCATTGAAGTTCTTAATTTTTCTGCTAATTTTAAATATCTTGATGAAGAATTTAATGATTCTGATAATCAAGAAAAAAGAAATTGGTTTTTAAAATTAGACGAATCTTTTCGTAACAAACTTCAAGAAGAATGGATTAAGGATCTTCAAATTTATAAATTCAATTTTCCTATACTAAACTGGTTTGATGCATATTGTCAAATCAAAGATATTCAAAATGTTTATTCCTTAGAACAAATTAATGTTCAAACAAATCTTTATAAAAAATGGGAACTAGCAGATGGTAATAATATTACTGCTATACATCCCCCTTTACAAAGTATAAAAATACAAGTAGCCGATGAACAGGTCATCGCTGCTCCTTTTAAAACTGGTAGGAGTGGTTCAGATCCACCCACTATGATAGATATAAGAAAAATCCATGAACAAAATAATTTTTCTAATCAAATCCTTCATACTATTGCTGACCAAGTTGATTTACTTTCTAATAAGATTGACTCTAAAACTTTTAGTATTCAAAATCAAAGTAATTTTCCTAACAATCTTTCTGCTCCTCACTTTAAGTCTATTAGTATTCCTGAAAATATTGAAAAGAAACTTAAAACTAAATTAGTTACTAATGAAAGTATTGTTAGCAAGATTAATAACCAACTTTCTGCTTTAGCATCCTCTTCCAACACTAATGAAAATATTAGTTGTCTAGATAGAGATATTGATGCTTTAGAAGAATCTGATGAAAATCCTAGCATAAATAGAATAAGATACAATACTGGTTTTAAAAATCATTATAGCAAGCCAACTCCTCCTGATATGCAATTTGAAGAACGTTCCCAATTTAGGACTTCTAAATTCAACGGAACTTCTATTCAAGAATGGAATATAGACGGTAAATCAGAAAATGAAATTATAAATACTCTACAAGAAATGGGTATGGCCGGAATGGCTTATGGTATTAAATCAAATCTTACTCAAGACCAAACTGCCGCTGTTATAGTCTCCGGTTTTACTGGTCAATTAAAACATTGGTGGGATAATTCAATTAGTGAAACTGATAAAATAAACATTTATCAACATACTTCTACTACTGAAATGGAAGATGGTTCCATAATTTTAAAATCTGATGCCACGGATTATCTAATTATCACTATAGCCATGTACTTCATAGGAAATCCTAGAGAAGATAATGAATCTAGCCAAATTGTTCTTTCTAATCTTTCTTGTCCCACTTTATCAGACTATAGGTGGTATAAGGATGTTTTTCTCACTTTAGTTTTGAAGAGATCGGACTGTAATGCTCCTTTCTGGAAAGAAAGATTCATCGCAGGTTTACCAAAATTATTCGGTATTAGAATACACCAAAAATTAAAAGAAGCTTGTGACATAGTAAATTTTAATGAAATTACTTATGGTCAATTATTTGCTTTTATAAAAAAGGAAGGTTTACTTCTTTGTTCTGAACTCAAAATTCAAAGTAGATATGGTAAAGAAAAATCTAGTTATAAAAAAGAAATAGGAACATTTTGCGAAGCCTTTGGTATGCAAAAAATCCAAGCTCCTTCTTCTAAAAAGAAAAAATTAAAAAATTCTTCAAAACCTCATAAAAAGGGAAGGTTTTTTAAAAATAATAAAACTACTGAACAGAAAAATTCTAATACAAAACCTTTTAAGAAAAGCTTTAACAAAGATAAAAACTATCAACCCACTTGTTATAAATGCCATAAAAAGGGACATAAAGCTGATGTATGCCCCCTTAAGAAAAAGATTGATGAGATCTTTCAAAATGACGAAGATCTTAAACAAAAAATATCTGCTCTTATGATTTCTGACACTCCAGAAGTATCAGAAGCCTCTGAGCAAGAAGACTATGCTGATGATAATATTTCTCAATCTACCTCTAGTGATAGTGAAGAATCTTGTAATGGATTCGGATTCTGTCCTCTATCCATAAATGTCATTACTAATGACAACTCAGAGCAAGAACTTCTTTTCGATCTTATTGAAAAGGTTCCTAATCCTGAAGATAGACAGAATTATCTTATCAGACTAAAAGAATTAGTCTTAAGCAAAGAGAAAATTAGTGATAAAAAAGCTAATAAATTAATAAATAATCTTGAACCCTTTAGTATCACCAAAATACTAAACAAAGTACCAACTTCTTCTATCTCTAGTCAAACCTCTATGACTGTCTCCACTAATGATCTAAGAAAAGAAATTAATAATCTCAAATTTGAAATAAACAATTTACAAAAGGAGATTACTACTTTGCATACAAAAGATCTAGAAATAGAAACAAAACTTTCTCTAGCAAAGTATGATTTCTCTAAAATAGAAATACCTCAAGATATACCAGAAAGTTCAAATCAATCTTTAGAACTAACAAAAGAAGATAGTAAGATAACTGAATTAGCTATCCAAAGTATCTCTTATCAAAAATGGTATTCAATTATCACTTTGGTTGTTAATGATTTCCGTATCAATGTTTCCTGTTTAATCGACAGTGGAGCAGATCAAAACTGCATAAGAGAATGACTTATACCTTCTAAATACTATGAAAAAACTAATGAAAGACTTGTAGCAGCTAATGCTACTCCTTTAAACATTGAATACAAACTTACTAATTCCCATATCTGTAATGAAGGATATTGTTTCAAAACACCCTTCATACTTGTTAAAAATCTTAATCAAAATATCATTTTAGGAAATCCCTTCCTAACTACCATATATCCTTTTATGGTTAATGGTAATGGAATCACTACTAATATTATGGGAAAAGATATAAATTTTAAATTTTTAAACCCCATAAAAGATAGAGAAATATCTCTTCTACAAAATCATTTGGTTTTTAAACAGATAAATTCTATACAAAATAAGAAATCTCATATCCAAACCCTTAAGGAAGAAATTACTTATTTAAAAATAGAGGAAGATTTAAAAAACAAGACTATTCAAAAGAAAATTTTAGATTTAGAATCAAAAATTAAACTTGAAGTCTGTTCGGATTTACCAAATGCTTTCTGGGAAAGAAAGAAACATACTGTTTCTCTCCCTTATATAACAAACTTTAATGAAAAACTTATTCCCACTAAAGCTAGACCTATACAAATGAACCACGAATTATTGGACACTTGTAAAAAAGAAATAGATTCTCTATTAAGTAAAAAGCTTATTAGACACTCTAAGTCCCCTTGGAGTTGTGCAGCTTTCTACGTCAATAACCAAGCTGAAAAGGAAAGAGGAGTTCCTAGGCTGGTTATCAATTATAAACCTCTTAATGAAGTCTTAGAATGGATTAGATATCCTATTCCTAACAAAAGAGATCTTATTAATAGATTACAAAATGCCTGTATTTTTTCCAAATTTGATTTAAAATCAGGATTCTGGCAAATACAAGTAAATGAGAAAGATAAATATAAAACGGCTTTTACAGTCCCCTTTGGTCATTACGAATGGAACGTAATGCCTTTCGGTCTAAAAAATGCCCCCTCAGAATTCCAAAATATTATGAATGATATCTTTAATAATTATTCTGATTTTTCTATATGTTATATTGATGATGTTCTTATTTACTCTCAAAATATAGACCAACATTTTAAACATTTAAATATATTTTTACAAATAGTTAAGAAAAATGGATTAGCTATATCTGCTCAAAAGATCAAACTTTTTCAAACAAGAATTAGATTTCTTGGTCATGATATCTTTAAAGGAACTATCAAACCAATAGCTAGGGCTATTGATTTTGCTGATAAATTCCCTGACATTATAAAAGACAAAACTCAACTACAAAGGTTTTTAGGTTGCTTGAATTATATCTCAGATTTTTTCCCAAAACTTCGAATAATTTGCAACCCTTTATTTCAAAGACTAAAAAAGAATCCACCAGCATGGACAGATACTCACACTAATATAGTAAAATTAATCAAAAAACAAGTTAAATCTTTACCATGCTTAGGAATTCCTAAAAAAGATGCTTTTATGATAATAGAAACAGATGCCTCCGACTTCGGTTTCGGGGGGATATTGAAGCAAGTTAATAAAACAGAAGTCGATACTACTAAAGAACAGTTGGTAAGGTTTCACTCAGGTAGCTGGACTGGACCTCAGCTTAACTACTCCACTGTTAAGAAGGAAGTTCTATCTATTGTTCTTTGTATCTCTAAATTTCAGAGTGATATTTTTAACAAGAAATTTTTATTAAGAATTGACTGTAAATCAGCCAAAGAAATATTACAAAAGGATGTTAAGAATATTGTATCAAAACAGATTTTTGCTAGATGGCAAGCAATCTTATCAAGCTTTGATTTTGATATAGAATATATCAAGGGAGAGAATAATTGCCTCCCTGATTTTCTAACCAGAGAATTTTTGCAGGATTCCAAGGATGCAAAGGCCTAGGTCAACTACTCCGGGCTATTATACTCAAAGAGCAGTTACAAACTTTAGCAATACTAACCAATTCAAGTCTTTAGAAGACATTCCAGCTCCTTCTTATGCTGGAGCCATTACTCAACCAATCCCTTCTTTTCCAGTTACTCAAGCTAAAACACAAGTTATCCCTCTTAAGAATGGATACTTTCTTAAGCCAGAAACAGAACATATTACTCCTACAACCCTTACAGTGTTAGGAAACCTATCCAAACTTATTGAACTTACTCAACACATCTTCCCACAAGATTGTCAGTGGTTTACAGACAATCCTTTGAAGACCCAGGAATTTTACGAATACATTCTCGTAGATTCTGGAGCTGCAGAGATTACTCATACTTATCATCCAGAAGATAAGAATAAGACCGCCTACTCAAAATGCATCATCAAAAGAGTCTTAAAGCTCAGTGATTGGAATCGACCATATGAATATAAGCCATTTACTCAAAGCTATAACCCAAGAGGTTATAATTATCCAGATTACAAGAATGCCTGGTTTCGGGCTTTCCTTATGAGATCCTTTGATCACTCATGGTTCTTTACATTCAAATCGGATTTTGTTGATAACCCCTTTCCAGTATGGTTTACAGAATGGTGGAGAATCTTCGGACCGATTACCGAAATTATGCCAACCACAGTCAAACTAGCTCAACAACAATTTTTAATCAGATCCAAAGAAGAGCCATTTAGGAGACATTTGATGTTCTTCGCAGAATTCAAAGTACCATGGATCCTCTGTTGGAATTACTCCTTTAAGCAATTTTATCCTCAACCATATAGTATCTCTATAATTAGAGAATTTAAGGTTAAATGGTGGGTAAACTATTCTGAAAAATATTGTGATACCAGTGTCATTAATAGGTTTTTTGACACAGGAGAAAAACCTAGTTGGGAAAAAGAAATCACCCCATCCCAACGAGATATGCCTAACTCAAGACAGGTCAATACTCAAGTCAAACCTAATCCAAGACAGTTCTTTACCCAAAGCTCCGATATTCATTTCGGACCTCCTCCTACTCCTAGCAAATTATCTAAAGAACCATCTTCATCAAATACCAAGAAACCAGCAGCCTCTTCAAAAAATAAATCCAAATCCAAGAAAGAAACCTCTTCTGATTCAGACCTTGATGAAGAAGATCAAAAACTATTTCAGAAATTAGCAAAACATTTCCTAAAAGCTAAAAAGAAATCCAGTTCAGAAATGGCCTCAGATACTGCCAGCTCTGATCATGATTATGATGATCTATTCGGTGGGCCTTGTGCCCAAGACCCTTTCCTTTAAAAGGAAAAACTCTATTGATAGGAATATTAAAAGTTTAGACAAATGAGCGAAATGCGATGTCTAAATTTCCTGTCATTTACTCAAAAGAAATTCGTTTCACCAACAGGAATATTAATATTTTAGATAAATGAGCGAAATGCGATATCTAAAATACCTGTTTACTCAAAATTTACTCAAAACAGGTACAGAAGACAACAATCAAGAATTGCCGACATTAGTGCTTTCATACAGTAAAGCAGCCGGACCTACATTCAAGATTTACTCAAAGATTTTGCCAGCTGCTCTCATATACAGTGAAGCCGCCTCCACTCAAAGATTCCCACTACTCAAAGGGACCCATATCCGCTACTATCATTGGCGGATTTCAAACTCCTTTATTTTGTTGATATTTAATTTAAAGTCCATCTGTCTATATAAGGACTTAGTTATTTTCCTTTAAGAAACACGCTCGAGATCATACTCGCCCTCTCTCTCTATCTCTCTCTTATAACTCATCTTTGTATCATCTTTTCTGTAAGTTTTTCATGTAATTCAATTTATGTAAGTTTTCTTTTATCAATAAATATGTCAAATTCCGCTTATTACTTCGTTCCTGCTACGATGGTATCAGAGCCATTTATTTTATTAGTAATTCTATCAAAGAAAACATAAATCTTTTCTTAAATCGAATTAGTATTTTATTATTATAGTCTATAATAATAACTAGTTATTATCTCCTAGTGTTTTACGTTGGTAAGCGTGATTCCGTTGGTAAGCCTTAATTGGTGTTCCCGGTTGTGTTCCCGTAATTTTTGGAAAGCATTGCTCTTATCCTAGACGTCATTAGAATCAAATTATTAATAGTGTTTAATAATAAATAGATTATTATCAAGTACTAAAGTTTTACGGGAACACAACCGGGAACACCAATTAAGGCTTACCAACGGAATCACGCTTACCAACGTAAAACACTAGGAGATAATAACTAGTTATTATTATAGACTATAATAATAAAATACTAATTCGATTTAAGAAAAGATTTATGTTTTCTTTGATAGAATTACTAATAAAATAAATGGCTCTTATGATTTCTGACACTCCAGAAGTATCAGAAGCCTCTGAGCAAGAAGACTATGCTGATGATAATAATAAAATAATTACTTATATTTAAAATAATTGCTTATATTTAAAATAATTACTTAATTATAAAATCAATGTTATTTTTAAACTTTTCAAAATATCAATTTATATTAATAACAATTACAAACACACATATAATATTAAATAACAAATTATTTAAGAAACATATAAAAGAAAATAAGTAATTCTTCATAACAAAAATCACTCAACTCAAATCTTCATAACCAGACAGTGTTCTAAACCTAACAAAAATTATATCATCTTTGATATTGAGTAATACAAATAAAGGAATCAACAGAGTGACTCAATTAAAAAGATCAACATCAAGTACTCAACATTGGAACTAAATTAACGAAAATCATTATTTCTCTGACATCAATAACCTTATACTTTTAAAAACCGATTGATCATTTGATGCAATCAAACACTTCTAACAAATTTTAATCAAACTTTAGTGAGACGAACAATACAACGATCTGTATCACCGATAAACCTATTTATAATAAATAGGGAACTAATATTCAATTATGGCATACTTCAATAAAATATAACCTAAATTTTCTAAAAAATATATTTTTTCTGGACACTGGTATGTACCTAATAAAGAATTATTAAAATTACAGCAGAAAGACGAAGTAGACGACCACACCTACCAGCAGAAACTATGAAGCGATGCCCATAACGAACATTGTAAACTTCTCCACTCTTGCATTTTTCAATTTAACATCCCCGATAATTGATCAGAAAAAAAAACGCACTCATTGGAAGATTCTACAATTAATGAAATGAAATACATATAAATAATCAACTACATAAACATAACATGTTCAATATACCCTTAAAAGGGAAATCGCCTATGTGGTACACAATTTTAGAAAAAAATTCCTCTAAGGTAGTCAAATTTTCCAAACTTACCATAAGATACAAAAATTGTTGAATTTATGTATGTTATTGTTGCACTTTGTACCTAAGAGTAATTAGAAATTTGAACTTTTCCCTCTCAACAATATTTTGTAAAATTTTGTGGCCCACAATAACTCAACCTAATTAAAATAACAATGAATAAGAATTGCATATGAAAATATACTTACCAAACGGGAATAAAACTAAGATTGATTGCAATGCACCAAAAGTTGAAAGCTATCATTTCCAACAGGATTACCACTGCTTATATATATATAAAAAAAATAGGATGATCATTGCTACAACCAATATCTATTACAAATATTAAGGAAATATCACCAAATCATTGAGTAAATGAAATGCTGAAAATTGAACAAAATTTTATTACATAAATAATTTTAACTTCTATAAAAATTAACAAAAGAATAAATATAACAAAGAAAAAAAAATCAATTTTAAATTTATAATACACATATAAACAAAAAAATGCATTACATAAAAATTGATACCTTTATTTGAACTTGTGAGAAGGTACCAATCTCATACTGATTATCTAGAAAAATATTGACTATGCACTCAAATGCATCACACACACTTTGATTTTAAGCTCAACTTTGACTTTAATTTTGATTTTTACAATTAGATATATATAAGTATTATTGATTACTGCTTAGGGTATTATGACTATTGCTTGAAGTATTACTGACTACTACTTGGGGTATTATTGATTATTGCTCGTGATGTTACCGATTGTTACTTGGGGTATTGTTGTTTAGTGCTTGGGATATTACTGATTAAAAACACACAATACACACCGAACTATGCATTTTCTGCAATTGATTTTCAAAATTCAAAAGCATGTCATGCACTTGTGTGCGCACACAAGAACCACTCTTACTCTAAAGTCATATTGACACTTTCAGTAAAATATTTTAGTATATATTATGTATCATGTAATACTAACTAATATAATTACATAGAATAACTGGTACAATAACATTTAAATTTTACACACTGATTTCAATTAACAAATCTAATGGTATGAATAGATAAAGTGGTATTACTTTCATACTATAAAACTTGTTCATAAGAGACTTAGTATTCAATGGAATTTATTTTTAATAACATCATATTACTATCATACAATGTGATAATAATATTCAATAATTTTAAATTTTAAAAATAAAATGCGTATACATTTTTTTTAAATGAGAAAACATTAATCTGTATTTTAAATTATGAAATAAAATTTATTTTTTAAAACATATAAACCATTAACAATATTATCAACATTCATACCATATACTGGTACTAATAATAAATAATTCCTTAAAATGAAGGCATAAAGAAATTCTATTTTTAATAATAATAAAAAAAACTTAAACACTAAGTTTCGTTGACTAACAATATTTCAATATTAATTCGGTTTTACATTCAACTTGTATTTGAGCTTTAAAATACTTCTCTCAATCTAATTGTATTAAATCTTTCACATAGTTTGCCACAATTCAAGATTAGAATGTCAATTTTTATCCGATTGTCATAAAATGAAAAAAATTATATCGATCAATTCTCAATCCAAATTAAATATATATATATATATATTATTTTTGGTTATGATTTTTTTTTAATTTTATACAATATTTTAGCAATAATAATTAATAATTATAACCATAACGATCATAAAGAAATTATTCCAACATTTCAATCAAAAAATGAAATATCAAATAAATCAAGCCTAAAACTGATATTAATAATAAAGATGTTATTCAAACTAAGATTATGATAACAACACACTGAAATATATGTCAACACTCATTATTTACATATATAGATTGTCACATGTATATAATTAGACCCAAACCACAAAGACACCATAAACAGACAAATAAAAAGCAAAAAATAAAACCCAACTTAACAAAATAGCTAATTAGGGTTCTGTACAATGAATATTTCTAAATAAAAACTCAAAGTTTACATGTTCTATGTTGGTATATATTGATCGAGTAGCAGAATAAGGTCAAGCTCAAGCTTCATTTGAATTATATAGTTAAGAAAATGAATTTCGTAAGGATTGTAGCATCCAATTTTTTATAATATTTTTTTTATGTACTGTAAAAAAAAAGGGATTTCTTCCCATTCATAGTAATCTTATTTACTCAAAAAAAAAAAAAAAAGTGAGGTGGACTTTAATTAATCATTTGGAACGCAAGGGAGTGCTAACACATGAGAATGTGTAATGCAAAGTTTTTTTTAAAAATTAAAACTGTAATGGAACTTTTCCGATAACAGAAATGACAATAAATTAAAAAATTAAGAAGATAAAAGATCAAAACCACGATCAAACAAAATTATAGGGAAAATTTATGATATTTTTCCTCATATTTAAAAGTACCAATTAAATATGTAAAGATATTATTTCATAAAAAAAATTACACAAATATTTCTTTACTGATAATTTCATGGTAAAAATTCGCATGAGACCGTTTCATAGCATGAGACAACACAAATTAACATCCACTCATGTCAAAGTGTTAATGTGTCATGCTCAATTTACACCCCATTCTACCGTCTCATATTATGCGACAGTATCACACAAAACCTACTCTAATCTCATATTGAAATATTTTTTTATTACTACATAAACATAAAAAAAAAATCGGTTACATCTTATATACAAAAGCTCATCACTATGAACACTAACACATAATTAAAGTCCAATTACACCAAAATACAAAAGATGTGTTTTTTTTTAAAGGCCAAGGTTATATACAGTCCTATCTTTTATTAATATAACCCCTCCGAAAAGTGTTTGGAAAAAATTCAAAAATTTTGGGGAAAAAATTACAAAAATTCAAAAAAAAAAAAAAACACTAAACATATGAATTTTCAGAAAATATTTACGAAAATTATTACAGTTTTCGGAAAAAAATTATGAATATTTTTTTGGGTGGGGTTTATTCACAAAACATGGGAATGTAGTTAACCTGGGCCTTTTTTTTAAAAATAAAATATTATATGAAAATAGTTCCTGGTAAGCTTATCATAAAATTATTTTAAAGTAGCAAATATTTTACAACAAATATTAATAATCTCATCAGGAGTATCATTAATTCGGGTTAGTGGTATTATATTGTAATTGTTGTAAATTTTATTGAACCCAGATTAATAATGCTACCGATGAAATTATCGTTACTTTTGGTCAAACAATCGATACTTCAAAATAGTTTTATGATAAGCTTATCATAAATAATTTTTTTATATAAAATCTACTCTTTTTTAAATACGCTTAATATGCAAAACTAATTATGTACATTCTAAAAATAATTCAAAACTAACTATGCAAATATTTTATGATTTATGTACCTTAATTTATGTACAATAAATTTATATCCAAATATTCATAATTTATGAACTACTAAGTATATAAATATTTCATAAATTAGTAATTTATAAGATACCTAAATATATCATAATTTATGTACAATAGGACATATTTACATGATTTATGTGCAACATTCCATAATTTGTGGAACATTTATAAAATAATAAACATAATTTAAATTAAGAAACATTCCACAATTTAATTAACATATTCATATTAGAATAGTTCAAGTAAAATCTCGCCATAATATAAGATTGATTTGTGTTTTTAAATAAAAAAAATTGAAGTGCAAATCTACGCCTGAATATTACAGATGAGATATTTTGTTATAGAGTGTATATCTATTAAAATTTACAAATGGAAGAATAACACCCTATCATAACTATATAAATCTATTTTACGAAATTATGTTAATTTAAAAAAAGAAAAAACAAATTCGTTTCAACATCCAATCCCAAAATTCACGCTAAAATGGAAGAAAAGGGTGGAGAAATCAATTCACTCTATTTAATATTCTTGATATTTTTAACGCAATTTTAATTTATTTTCATGTTTCCATAGGTGTATTGCAAGAATTTGATTGTAAAATTTTATAATTTTTTCATAACATTTATTATTAGGTATAATGTTTAGATATTTACAATTTCTATTACATTTTATAATTTTACAGTTATTAAATATATATGTGTTACGTATCTTATATTAATAATGTAACCCTTTTTTAAAAAAAATTGTATTATATATGTGTGTGTATATATGCATATGAGTATGTATAAAGTGAAATTGGTTCATATATGAACCATTTTACAATATTTTTTTAGTGTAATCAACTAATACATTTTAGTGTAACCAACTAATATCCTTTAGTTTAACAACGAATATTCTTCGTACTCTTCACCTAATATATTTTCGTGAAATTAATTAATATTCTTCAAATGGTTCATGTATGAATCATTTTTCCTCTATACTTTACCTATATTGTATTAATTATGAAAAAATATTAACTTAATTGATTAAAAATAATAGTATATAATTTTACAAACTCTTGCATCTGGGCATATTTTTATACGTAATTAATAGTCAAATAGGATGAATTAATTTCTCCATTAAGAATTCAGAAAATTAGTAATAGAAATAATATCGTTTATTAATAGAGATAATTGATCAAATCAATCAAGATAATATCATTATTAAAGTCTATTGACATTTCTAATATTTTGTAAATAATATAATAGATTTGTATAGGTTTATTCCTGGCGTAATCTTCTGTAATAATTGTTGATTGTTTACATCAAATATGTTACAACCTTCCAACCACCAAAATTATCCAGATCCTCTTAAAATTCAATCAATAAATTTACAATTGTTATATTTGTTGATAGGCGAACATCATCCAGCATGAAGCGAACGAGAGTTACGGGCTTAAACAAAGATAGTCAACATTGGGGTGCATCTACCAATCTGAGAGGTGTATAAAGTGACGAACAACTCCCCCGACGAACAACTAATGGGCGAACAGGTATTAAGACCCGAGACCAAGAATGAGCCAACTGTGAAGTCATCAATGACGAACAACTTGGTCAAACTATGATACAACAAACAGCCAAGGAGGTGTGTACAAGTGAACAAAGGACAAAGATCCCAAAGCCAAGCTGAACAAAGCCATAAGGCGAGCAACTTCAAAAGTACAACCTCAAGAGGCGAACAACTTTCAGTTGGAGAATCAACAAGATCAATCAAGCCGACCTAGGCGAACAACAATGAGTCCGAGATAAGACCAAAGAAGACTTTGTAACTAAGATTCAGCTTAGATAAGATCAAAGGGACACATGTCAAGCATGCAGGCTAGGGAGACCAAGAGTCTTGGACACCTCATGCTTGCTAGTCTCTATAAATAGTTGTTCTCCAGCTGTGAAATACAAGTTCAAATTTATAATCACTCCCAAAACACACACAAATACACCCAAAACCTACACATACACGAAATAAGTCCAATTTCGACTATCGAATTTACAAATTCAATAAATTCATACCCCGATTTACCATTTACGGTGGTAATCAATCACACGTTATTGATTGGTGACGTAAAAACGGATTAAAACAACCACTAATCCTTACGATTAGATTCGTTCACCAATAATATTCATAACAATTAAAATGTAAAACAAATATTTACATATGAACAATAAAGAATGCAGCAATCGAAACATGAAAATAAACCCATAATCTCCAAATGACCAATATACTTTGACGAAGAAAGTTCAAAACAATCGTGAACCATTCTACCATCGAACGTTCATTATTACAATACAATGACACAAGAACAAAATGATATATCATCCAAAATTATGGATAACAAATCTACATAATTAAAAAAAAAAAAAACTAACCAAGATCATTGCGTAAAAAATGATTTCAAGAAACCAATGGACAATGAGAGAGAACAATGGCTAAAACCGTATAGTTTTGAGGACTATAAATAGAGTTTTTTTTTCTTTGAAACGGTATAATTAAGGAAACGGATAAAAAATATAATTTCAAACATACCATAATACTATACCAATTATGAATTGACGATGAAGATCAAAAGATGAAAAAACGATCAAAGGTCAATAATGTTTCCCGCTCAAACCTAAAAAAGGCAATATAGTTTGTATTATATATTTATAGATAATGATATTTTTATGTTTTATTGACTTTTGTGAGAGAATATTGTTTTTCTTTTAGGGTTTGAAAGTAATTGTGGAAGGTCCAAATAAGACAAGTGTTAAAGTAATTGTGGGACAAATGGAGTATTACACTATGTCAATTGAAAATACTCGATTATATCTAAACATGGTACACGAGATGAAACAATAAAGTGGAATCCATACCACATTTCAAACCATCCAAAACATGATTGAGATTGTTAGTCGAACCCAGAAAAGAAAGACATCCAGAATCAAACCAGCATATAAAAAACGGAAACATGATTGAGATTGTTAGTCGAACCCAGAAAAGAAAGACATCCAGAATCAAACCAGCATATAAAAAACGGTAAGAACTATTTTCTCCTCTACTTCAAATTGTTCAACAGTAATGCAAGCAAGAATGATATCATAAACGTTCAATCAACATGATATCAGAAAAACGATACAATTAGCATTTTGTCACTTCCCAAAAGCAGAATGAGCCTGAATGCAGAGCTTTAAAATGACAGTACATTCCCCATTCTCAAACTCTTGAGCGAAACAAAGTTTGGGTTGTAAAGGAATGCATGCATAAGAAACTGTGGTTCAAACATATCAATTTTCCGAGTGGTTTTCGTCTTGTTGGAGTAGTAGATGAGATGTGAGTTTTCCCACGCCATCAGAATGTCACCATCTTTGAAAATCTTGATAGGGTAGATGTAGCCACATTCTCTACCGTAAAAATCAGGGTAATTTGTAATAACAAATTCTTTTGTCCAGGATTTCTCGACCCCATATTCCTTCATCAACCAGATATCAATTTTATAAGCATTCAAGCTATCACATATACAAAGGCAATCCTCTAAAGTAGACAACCCCACACCATATTTTCCACGTCCTACATGAGGGAGAGAAAATGGGGTGCTGCTTAAGAGTTCCGTCTCAAGGTCAAAGCAACTAATCAATAGGAAATCATGTCGTCCGAATACCATCCAGTGAAGATTTCCATTCAGAAACACCCCAGCAAACTGATCATACTTCACAACCACAGGGCCATCTAATGCTAGATGTTTCCATGATCCTATTTGAAGAGTGTATACATGAAACTCTAATTTCAAATCTTCTAATTGATTATGATACTGGACGACCCGAACCACCTTATGTAGGCCACTCATTCTGCTCACTCCAAACCCATAAGTGGTACTACAGTGATAACCATAGCTAAACTCTGGAGGACTATGAATGTGGATATATTCACGAGTAATAGGGTTGCATAAAAAAAGAGGGCAAATCCCGATACCTATATCTCGTAGAAAAAGCAAACCATTAACTGAACCACATATCTTTCGTCCATCCAAAAGGGGGAGGCCAAAGTGGGTGACTGCATCGTAATGAAAATTATGGTGCTGAAGATCGAGCTCATCCTTAAATCCATAAAAAGATATCTTGTTGTCGAACTCACGAATGGCCAATCCTGGAACTGAATTAGAAAGATGGGACTTGGCAAACTCGTCCGTCTCGACTAAATGAAGCCAGGACTTGCAAACACATTGCAACGTACAGTGGCTCGAACAGGGAGTCTTGAGAGGATATTGAAGATGATTTCCAACGGTAGATATTTGCCCTTTTTTTCCCGAATATCCATCACTGATCAAAGAGAAGATGCAGTGGTGTCAACAGTCTGATCTAAAGAAGTTAACCTCATATCAAATATTTTGAGTCTTTGAGGCATATTATCGAACACCTAAAATGCACTTAACTTAAAATAATTGATTATGAGTCTGTGAGGCATATAATCGAACACCTAAAATGCACTTAACTTGGAAAAGAATTGATTATAAGTCTTTGAGGCATATAATCGAACACCTAAAATGCACTTAACTTGGAAAAGAATTGATTGAGTCTTTGAGGCATACAATCGAACACCTAAAATGCACTTAACTTGGAAAATAATTGATTAGACTGTAGGACAAAATCGTATTTAGGAACAAGCATTTGATACAAAATCCAAATTGCAGGAACAAGAATCACATTCAGTACTTTCTTTAATGAGATCGTCGTAGATGATTACTCTATCACAAAGTTTAGGGGCTTTCTCGTCATAAAGAATTAGTGCACAAATTCTGATAATAATCAAGATGCAGAGCAAGAAGTTTAACCTAAAAAATTCGAGCGTAGAACCACAAAACAAATTGATGAGAAGAATGCAAGAAATAGAGGGATGAAAGCCGTTGATGTTACCTGCTTCTTTTAGGGAATCTACTGAGTTATTGAATTCAAAAGGCAAAGTCCGGTGAGAAGAGAGGGGGCGGCGCCCCCGTGGAGTAGTGGTGCTTGTCGTCGAGATAAATGGAAGGAGGGAAAAATTAAATTTCGGATTTCAAATGAAGCAAGAAGTGAAATAACGGATACTAATAAAACTCAAATATTGAGCCAAATTTTACCACCATAAAACCCAACTGCACATTTTCATTGACCAAAATATTTTGACCATTTTGGAAATTCTGATCAACTAGGAAATAGGGAATTTAAATTATGAACTGATTAGATGCAACACTTTGGTGTACAATTGAATGTAATTCCGATTTTATATTTTTGTTTTTTTAGGAAAAAAATATTAATATTATTCAATATATAGAATATTACTTTTATGTATATGAACGAATACCTTTCATTTCATTTTTTATTGAGCCATATTATCTACTACCTCCATCCATGAAAAATATGTTCATGTTTTTGCACGTGGTTTAATGCGATGTGTTGGAGGGTATTATGGAGTATTGTGAGGTCCGTTTATGAATAAAATAATTGTTTATGGTATCGTTTTTATGCATACTTACCATAAATAATAAATTTATACATAAACGGATCTCACAAGACCCCTAAATACCCTCTAACATATTGCATTAAACCACGTGTAAACAAATGAACATACTTTTTATGGATGTAGGGAGTATTAAAGTGAGTGCACAAATTACATGTACAGTGAGTGCATAAGTTATTGCCTGTCCCATAATTTAAAAACCCAGTGCATAAGAATAATTACTTTTTAGATCTTTTCTTTTTCCACATTCTTTTTCTTTCTACATTTTTCATGCTCAAAGGGATGAAAATGTAGAACATTCATGCATTTTGAGTCCAATTTAGATTAGTTTTGGACTCTATATATTTTTATAGATTTTATAACATAGGTTCTACATTAATATGCCTTAGAGTTCATGGGAGATTTTACTCCTTCCTATGTCTATTATAATCTTTCTCCGAAGTAATTAATCTAAATAATCACTCTCTTCTACAAAAAATTTAAAAGTATGTATAGAGTGAAATTGTATAAACCATTTTGCAATACTTTTTTTGTATAACCACTAATATCATTTAGTTGTTTAATGCTCATCTGTATTTGCTGGTTTGCCCAATATAATATATTGATATATTAATTTTTATATGTCTATTATAATCTTCCTCGAAGTAATTAATCTAGATAATTACTCTTCTACAAAAAAATGAAGAATATGTATAGAGTGAAATTGGTTCATATATAGATCACTTTGCAATACTTTTTAGTATAGCTACTAATATCATTTAGTGTAATAAACTAATATCCTTTAGCTAAACAACTAATACTCTTTGTACCCTTCAACTAATATCCTTAAGTGAAAACAACTAATATCCTCTAGAAGTAATACTCTTAAGTAAATTAAAACAACTAATAACCTTCAATGAAAACAACTAATACTCATTCGTTAATACAATTAATACACTTCAAATGGTTCATGTATGAACCATTTTTTCTCTATACTTTGCCAAATTCCCTTTTTTTTTAATACAATTAATATACTTCAATTTCCTTCGTGAATACAACTAATACACTTCAAATTCCTTTTTTTTTTAAAGATTAATAAATATTTATTTTAATAAAATTCTTCAAAATAAACTTCTACAAACTACATATCGAATTATTTTTATACATTGATTATTCACAAAAATATTTAATAACTATTATATTAAAATAATTGAAATATATTTTATACTACAAAATAATGAGATTTATCATAATATATATTTTAAAGATATATTCAATATATTTTTATATTAGCAAAAATTTTGTCGGAAAATTTAGTGGTTTCCAAATGTAGGGCGGTTAACGTTATTATTATTATTATTATTATTATTATATATATATATATATATATATATATATATATATATATATATATATTCTGTGTGAACACACTCAGAGTCGGTGGAGTATTGGACTAGGGGTGGCATACCGTACCGTACCGGCCATACCGTACCGAAAATTTCGGTATGCAAAAATCCATACCGATACCGTACCGAAAATTTCGGTATACCAAAAATGCATACCGCATACCGTACCGAACATTCGGTATGCCGCACCTTACCGATATTTCGGTATATACCGATCCATACCGAAATACCAATGCATACCGAAATACCGATTCATACCGAAATACCGGTCCATACCAAAATATTTAACTAATTATTTAATATGAAAACAATTTAAATATTAAATTTTAATAATAAATTAAAGGTACGGTATATACCGGTATACCGAAATATTTTTGGTATACCGAAAATATTTCGGTATACCAAAAATATTTCGGTATACCGGTATATACCGAAAATATTTCGGTATTTCGGTATGATACCGTATACCGAAATTTTCTAAATATTCATATCGATACCATACCGAAAATTTCATACCGTACCGAAAATTACAGTATACCAAAATTTTCGATAAATTCGATATTTTTTGGTATGGTAAATGCGGTATACCTGTATTTTCGGTATTTGGTCCACCCTATATTGGACTATTGGGTCGTGGTTTTGTAGAGTTGTACTAAAACAAAGCCCATTAAAAAGTCTATTATTTCAGGGTTTAGCGTGGTTTTGAGTTTTAACGACCGAGGTGGCCCCTACTTCATTCTGCTATACAGATAGCCGGGTTTAGGAAATGAGGAAATTAAGGATAAAATTCAGTTATCTCAACCTCTTTTCTCTCTCTCTCTCTAGCGAGATAGAGTTTGGGCACATAGGAGAAGAGTTGCCACTACCTGATTTCATATCATCACTGATATTGAATTCGATGCTCAACCCTTGAATAGTTGGTCACAAAAGGTATCGTTTCAATCAATTTGACTTCTTACCTTTTAGGTATTTTCATAGCATTGGCTATATGATTTGATGCATTTCTCCTATGAATTGTTGCGCTGAGTTGGTTTCAAGCTGTAGATGGGCTACTCATTTGTTCTCCCTTTTATTATGCACTTTGAGTCTGTATATACTTATATTGTGGATTATTGATTCTTATAATTCGTCCACATTGCATATGGAAAGCCGATGTCAAACCTACAACTACAAGTTAATTACTCTTTGGGCTCTCTCTTGTAATTTTACTCTATCTTTATTGTGCATAATTCTGTTTTTAGTCTGTAATTATCATTTTTATCCTCTCAAGTTGTGATTGTGAATGAGCTTATTACTTGAGTGCAGCAGGATAATATGACACGTAATGTAGATTTGGGAATAGTTTGGTTACCAAAGTGTTGGTTATTGGTTGGGATAGCATTGGAATTACGGAAGGATTAACAAGAAAGATAAGTTTTATAATGGTGGAAAAAATTGCTTTAAGAGTTAAATTGTATAATTAAATCTCTAAAAACTAGGGGAGAAAAGAGAGAAACTAGCCTTACAAAAAACATGTAGATGAGAAAAATATATTCAATTTTATATGTGTGTGTATGCTACCTTCCATTCATAATTATTAGTATTACTACACTTGAATACACCAGATATAGGTTTGGGAATTAAGAAGCGATCAAATATGGATACGCGAGCATAAAATGTTACTTTTATTAATTTATCTCTAGGCATGCAGCAGCTTTCATCTCATATAATTCAAAGTAGACTACAATAAAAAAAAAATCTTAAAAAGCCCACAATGCATAACCTGCACAATTTACTAATTAATGTACATATTTATATGCATGTTTTACAACATTAAGTACAATTTTATAAACAAGAACTAAAAATTAAATGATCACATCCACAAAACTATGTAAACAGTAGGCCTTCTATTTTCTTCTAACAAATATTTTACCCTGCGCATCTTCATCAACAATTCGCAGAACTCCTTTCGGAGGGACGTGCCTCCAAATCTGAGGCTTCTTCAATCTATGACCCATTTGTGCGAACTTATCAGCAGCTCTGTTTCCCTGGCGGTAAGTATGCGTAAGAATGCAGTTTTTTATTTCTGGAATGATCAAATTTACACGTTCAACATGCATTTGAACTTGTTTGCATTTAGCCTCTCTCCTTTGACAAATAATCTCTATCAAACTCTTGGAATCTCCTTCTAGCCATACGTCGCTCCAGCCATTTTCGAGCACAATCTCTAGGCCTCGTACCAGGGCAGTTAGTTCCGCAATTGTGCTGTTGCTCTGTCCAATGGACTCGGCATATCCTAGCATAAATTCAGCATTATGGTTTCTGAATATGCCTCCAATGCTGCATTTTCCTGTTTTGCACTTGCAGGATCCGTCGTAGTTTAGTTTTGTCCAACCTATTTCGGGTTTCTCCCACGCCACGTTGATTGCTTCCTTGTGCCAGTTCCTAGCGAAAACGCGAACTGGTCCGTGAATTGCCGCCACATTACAAAATAATCTTGACAATGTTGACATCTCTTTGTGCACTTAATTTTTTATGAAAAGAAACATAAATACACACACTACTTGATAAGTTTTGGAACAAGTTTTGTTTATGCATTATGCTATTGTGTAGATGATAAGCAAGGTAGTTTGAGGATTAGGGAAACAAGCAAATAGAAAAAGTGATTGCATTTCTAAATGGAATCTGTTTTCGTTTTCTCAAAGGATCAATTCTTGCATTTGTGTTTATAGGGCGGTAAAATGTGGGTGGATTTGATTTAAGTGGATTTTAACCGTTGTTTTAATAACTGTCGAAATAACTAACTATTGTAATAATCCCTTAAAACTAGGACCGTGTATATTGGAGATTATCCGAAGCCAAGAACTTAGGAGGGGGATGGTTTCTATTAGTAGGCCCCATAAGTTAACGCCTTTTGATCCACCGAGGAAAATCCTGCGGCCACTCAATCTATATTCCAATGGTTTATGTTCAATAATAAATACTAAGGGGTGGTTTGGTTCGCTGGATTGGGTGGGACTTAAGTATTAGTCCCACTCAATTCCATGTAATATTGCGTTTGGTTCGCAGTTTTACGGCTCGGGATAAAATTGGGGTCTGAGTCATAAACCTACCGAATCCATCAAATGAGAGACTAAATAATCCCTTAGGGATGGTGAGACTCCATAGTCACATGCTTTAAAAATAGTATATTGCATTTTAAATCCACTTAATCATTCAATCCAAAAAAAAAAAACAAAAAACAATCCTACAATCCAAACACACATTCCTCCTCAAATAATCCTATCTAATCTAATGTCATCTAATCCAATCTCATCCCGTGAACCAAACGGTCCCTAGTAAATATATGATGGTAATCGTATAAATAACAAATGTAAAATTCCCTAAGGTGAAAAAAGAGAAAAAAAATGTTGGAAATTTGGTTTGTGAGATGTTTTAAACACTCATGTTTGACCAAATATTGAGAGGATTAAATGTTCTACTCATAGAGTAGATGATCATGATGTATTTAAAATCTCAAAACTGAATTTTAATGAGTGAAAAATTAATACGCGAAGATGAGACATCACAACCTTGTAAGAGGAATTTTAGTGGGTTGGAGAAAAAACTAAATATGGTTCTCACTTGTTAGATATTGGAAAATTGGAATAGAAATTTCCTGTTTATACATACGGTTCTACCTGAGCTGATTTGCCTAAAAATAAAATCACATACCCTTCTGCAAAACACACCGTCCTAAATAGTCTTTCTACATATTTTTAATTGTAAACTCGGTTAGTTCGCTTGAGCTTTGTACACAATGGTGCTACTTGTGTACAAAGATGAAATAGTTCTATCGCTAAAGACATTACATATATTCTGCGGGTACTAATTTGAATGTACCTGTTCGGTATCATTCACCCTCACTGTTTTACTTTTCATTGCAGTGATTTTCGTACACCCAACAAAAAATTGTTAATAGTTTTAATGCTGATGAATGATGATAGTAGGCATGACATGGGCATTTTAGTCCATTCACATGGGATCAAAATTAAAAAGAAAAAGACATACATGCAAAATATTAGCATGATGTACGTAGCAGATGTAAAATATGGTAAAAGATTAGCAATGAAGATTGGCCTGTCACCAGTGCGAACTGTTTAACGTTAAAAATGATTTGAATTTCAGGAAATAAAGTAGTTTGAAGAAAAACTTAATACATCTAATGTGTATAAGATAGACTAATACACATTTTCAGACTTATTTAATGTTATTATATTTGTAACTTCTTTTTTGCAACTTTTATACAAAATGACACACAAATTAAATATTTATTGGAAGAGTAGGTCTTATATGAGACCGTCTCATGGCATGAGATAATGAGAATGAGTGTAACTAGGACATTGACTCATTAATTAACATTTCGGTAGAGGTAAATGTTTATTTGTACGATCTCATGCCATGAGACGGTCTCACACAAATTTTTGTCTTATTAGAATTTGTTAGAAGGAAGTGTGTTAGCCGTTAGGCAATGTCACTTTAGTCAATTGAAAAATAGTTAATGATTTAATAAAGTAACAACTCTATAATTTTATAGACACAAAAATCGAAATAAGGTTTATACTGTATGTGGAGTGTGTGTATATATATTATATATAGATTCTAGTATGCACTTGGGTGCATACTATGTATTTGGATTTTAAGTTCAATTCTACATTCAATTTTGACTTTTTTTGTATTGTTGATTACTGCATAGAATATTACTGTTTGAGTATTGTTAATTATTGCAAGATCAAGGTTTGTAATATTGTTGATTTAAAAAATATCGTTAACGCCAAAGTATGTGTTTTTCATACTTTGCAATTAAAATTTTAAAATACAAGCATACTAGAATAGAGGGAGGGAGGGAGGGAGAATTGAAAGTAAATATGCTTTCTAATTTCTATTTTTTTTCAAAAATAAAAGAAATTAAAATTGCATGAATTTGTCACAAGTCCAATGCATAAATTATAATATTAACGTTAAAATTGACATTCATATTATTTACATATACAAAAGATAGATTTCAATATCTAAATATTGATTTATTAGTGATTACATATAATTTTATCGAATCTGAATACATGTGTGTAGATGGTTTCATAAGGTAATGTTAAAAAAAGAAAAGGGTCAATACAAGCGTGCATCCATTTTTGGATTAGTCACTAATAACGATCTAACTTGACTATGAGATTTTTTTTCCCATTAATCTCATAATGATGACGGTAATCATTCGAAATTCGCCTAAAACAAAAGCTAATGAGTATTATGGATCCTCTATATTCTAATTTTGCACTGGTAAATACTAAATACTGATGATGATATATTTTGCACACATGATGCAATAAATGGTGGGAAATAGAAAATCGAATAAGTTAGGTTTCGTAGTTTATGAATTTGTCAGTGGATTGTGGCCCACAGAATGAGATTGCACTGAGAAGAACAATGATGGTGTTGTGTACATGGGGTGAAAGCGTGAATCCATGTACTCAAAGTCTCATGCCAATATTACTCTACTCATCATCAAACCATGCCTCTCTGCAGATCAATCAATTCCCTATCTCTTTACGAACATCAATACACAGTTTGATCGCAGGTTGTAAATAGTTTGTTTCACTAATTCGTTGATATTGTCTTCTTGTATTTTGGTGAATAAAACAGGACATAATATATATATATATATATATATATATATATATGACTTGTGTATTTATGACCCTGTTCAAACTATTTATGAAGCAAATTGGAATGCAAAGGTTAGAGCTGTCAAAACTCCACAATAGCCTAAGGTGGAGTTTAGTCTTGACCTGCTTAGTTATTTCATACTTGAAAAACAATTTTTTTATTTTCTTTTATATATCAAAAGCCTAAATATACACTTGGACTTTGAGATCAATTTCAAATCAAAATCGATTTTTCATAGCTCATTAAGTTAATTGGACTTTAAAAAGTTAAAATTAATTCGAAATTGAACTCCTGCACTTGAGTGCACATAAAAATCACTCATTGAAATTTTTATTTGAATAATTTTTGGAGATGATCATCCAATAAATCTGTATATGTAAAGCCTTTGTAAATCAATTTTATTATGTAAAACAAAATTATATTAGTTGTATCTTTAAAAGGCATCGCTATATATCAAACTAATACTCCATCCCTAATAATCTTCACACCACCTTTTCTCTCGTGTTTTAGTGAGCCAATTATTTATTAGTATTTGAAATAATAAAGTCATTTTTAAGAAAGGGTATGATAGATCTATTACTCCTCTATTATAAAACAATTTTAAAATTACTTTATCATTTCAAATAATAATAAAAAAACTTGCTCGCTAAAACACGAGAAAATAGTAAATGTGAAGATTAAAAGGGGACAGAGGGAGTACATTTTTAATACAATAATTAATATTATTAAAAAATACACATAAAATGCAAACGAGTAGGTTTTATGTGAAATTGGTTGACGATAAGCTTATCATGAAACATATTTTAATGTATCGAATATTTGACGAGAAGTATAAAAAAATTCACCAGGAGTATCATTAATATGGGTGCAAGAAAATTTTCAACCACTGCCCAAATTAATGATACTCCTGATAAAATTAATATTGATACTTTCAAACTGTTTTAAGATAAATTTATCATGAACTATTTTTATGTAATACTTTGTCAATGCAAACAAGTTTCACAATGAACGTGTTCACAGTAAACTTTGACAATTCAGTCGAAGTTTATTCATACTCTCTCGTTCCAAATATATAGACATATCTTCTTTTTATAAATATTTCAACTATTTAAAAAAAAAATCCATACAGAGTACTAACATTTTTCTAATTCATTTACTAATACACCCCTTTAATATTGTTATAATTATTTTATTCTCCTCAATCTTGAAATTATAACACTTATTACACATGATTATACGATAGGAATTTCACTTGTTTACTTTGTTTTTCCAAAAACTTTCTTAGTCTGTGAAAAAATCAAATTGTTTATATATAATTGGGATAAATGGAGTAATTCACATGAAAACACTATCTTCTCTCCCTTTCCCAAAGAGAAATGATCAACTCGGCATTATTTACTATATACTTCGCCATTACAGCATTGGAACAATTGCTACATATTTATCCTACAAGAATTAGGAAGGAGAAACCTAAACAAGGGAAAAGAAGAAAGCATGCACAAGCAAGAAAGAAAAAGTGAAAGTCATTATTGGACATATGCATTAGTTATTGTATAGTGGAAATCTAATGAGCCAAAGGCTTTCTCTAGTATCAATGAAAAAGCTAAGAGTAGCTTGCAGAGTTAAGAGAAAGAATAGACAAATAAATCAATATCCAAGAGTCAAGCAAAGAATATAGAAAAAAGTGATGCATTACTTGTTCATGGGGTAATATGAGGGAGATCATGGCTGCAACACTATAAAAGTGAGCTGGCTACTTGGTACTCTTTATTGGCTACCAGATAAAGTAAGTCTTGTTTGTTTCCCCAAACTTTAAAATAAAATAAAAATTGGTAAATTTGAGATTAGGAAAGTTTGTTATACTAATTTCCATACCGACATATATATGTAGTTAGATCAAGTCACAATTATTTTGATGCCGTCAGTAGAGACGTTATGTTGATGAGACTGTGGAGTACAACTTTGGAAGCATATGGTCCAAGAAGAGGCTGCATCAATGCCCCTAATTCACTAGGCATCATATTTTCATATATTAAGTCTTGCGGAACTCATTGAAAGCATGATATTACACTGCTTAGTTTCTCCCTTCATTACTATGCTACCCTTTAAATTACAAATTTATCCCTAGTATTCCATTTGGTCTAGGGATGGCAATGGAGCGGGGCGTGGCGGGTACTTGAAGATCCATGCCCGCCCCATCTCTTGTGTGGGGCAGGGCGGAGCGACCCACTGCAGGGCGCAGGGCGGGGCGTGGCGTGGCGACCCACTTTAGTTATAATAATTGGCAAACTATAGAGTGAAAATGGTTCATGTATGAATTATCGAAAAATATTAGTTGTTTTCATTAAAGAGTATTGATTGTTTTCACTGAAGGGTATTAGTTGTTTTTACTGAAGAGTATCAGTTGTTTACTGAAAATAAATTAAGACCCTTCAATAATAAATATTAATGCTCTTTAGTAGAAACAACTAATACTCTTTAATGAAAACAAGTAATATTCTTCAATGATTCATATATGAACCAATTTCACTTTTATACATACTCATAATAATTTACTTTCATGATAATGATACACAGTATATTTTAAGATATGAGTATGTATAGAGTGAAATTGGTTTATATATGAATCAGTGAAGGGTATTAGTTGTTTTCACTGAAGAGTATTAATTGTTTTTACTGATGAGTATTACTGGTGTACCCTGAAGAGTCTTAGTTCACTTTTCACTGAACAGCTAAGACTCTTTAGTGTAAATCAGTAATATTCTCCAGTAAATACAACTAATACTCTTCAATGAAAACAACTAATACCCTTCAGTGATTTATGTATAAACCATTTTCACTCTATACTTTGTCTTAAGATATTTAACATAAAACTAATTAACGAATACTAATAAATATGAAAATTATAGTACTTTTGAAGTTGAATCATAACAATTTATATTATATAAAACTAATAAATATGAAAAAAAATATAATATTATTTTATATTTCATATATATATGATACATTAAATATAACATATATTTATAAAATTTATATTATATAAGGGTCAGAACGGGGCGGAGCAAGGTAGAAGTAGTATCCCATATCCGCCCCACCGCGGGTCACAGGGGGGCGACCCAAACAGGTTGGGGCAGGGCGAGTCAACTGCAGGACGGACCAAATTGTCATCCCTAATTTGATCCACTTTAGTTGTCCTATATATGTGAATTATTTTGTTTTGAAATGATTGGCATTATACATTAAATGATACTATGAATATTATGTAAATAAAAAGGCAATTATAAGGTCTCATTATACACATATTAATTTATTGTTATTTAATAATTTTATTACTTCGTTTAAAATATTCTTAAAAATTGGTTAAAGTGGGAGGGAAGGAGTATCTAATAAAATAATCTAATTGAATTATATACAAACAATAATCAAGTTTAACGTGAATGCAATTGCACATGGGAAACTTCTCTCTAGCTAGTTACTACTACTAGTGAGGAACCATCCTTTTTTAGGGTTAGCCCTCGATGATGCCCACCACAAAAAAGATGGGAGTGCGGAAGGGCTACGAGAGAGGTAATAAGCCAAAGCGTGACTATAGTTTTTGTCATATTATATAATCCCATAAATGATAATATATGTACTAAAAATAACACACACATATATCTATTTCATATCAGAAAATGTTGAGGTTTTCTTGACTTGTGAAAAGCCATAATAAACATCTCAAAGCACTATTTACAATTAATTGAAAATTCTCACCTTTTATTCTGTCATACATAATATTTTTCTTAATATAGGCTGTTGACAGCGATTTATAACGGATTCTCGCTGCCGGGTTCCTAGCGGGTAGGATCCGATATTAAGGATAACAAGAAGTAATAAATGTGAGAGTAAGTGAGCTCTCAAGGGTAAGTTTGCAATAAATGTGCTGTGTTACATTTGTGCATTAAAAGCCCTATTTATAGTGTACAAGGTGGGGGTTCCCCATGTTTGGTTGATGGACCTGTGGGTCCCCCCCTACTCCTAGCTGGAAGGTAATAAGTGACTACAACCTCCCCTACGAGCCAATGAGGAGACGCCACGTGGCGCTGTCACCCCTGAGGTGATTGGACTTGGCCCCAACTGCCCTCTTTGACCCTGTCACATCCTCTGGATTGATGGCACCCGTCGTCCTCTCACAGCTGGCGCAGCCTGGGATCGGGCAGGCGGGTACTCGGGTACCGGGAGACGAGTCCGGATGAGAATGCCTTGGTTGTTCATTTACGGGTAGGCGGGTAGGGCACCTGCCCCGAGGCTCGTCGCTGGCCGCCCGATATCCGGGCCTGTGGGTCACAAGTACCCTGCCCGGCAGATCCCAGAGGCTCGCGTCGGGCAGCCTCTAGGTCCCCGCCCGTCTGTCTGACCGGCCGGCGGACTACTCTTTTCCGAGCCCGCTACAGTTGTGGGTTCGTGTCCGATACCCGATGTTTCGGGTAGTAAATATCGGGTGTAACATAGGCCATGTCACATGATAAACAAAGAGATTTTGGATTTTCTCTCTCTAAAGTCGATGATATGTACTCCATATTTAATGTTGTTATTCGAGTGAAGACGAGTATTTTGAAGTTCGAACTCAACTAGAGCTCGCTCGTTTACACTATTGATCTGAAATAAAGTTCGAATGGACTCGCTAATGAGTCCTCAAATATATTATATTAAAATACAATACAAATTCTCATATATCGAGCCCAACAAATCGAGTTCAAACCAGTTTGTTAGTAAATCAAGTATTTTATGAGCTTGGAATTAGTTCATTTATCAAATTATACTAGCAGAGTTAGAGTTTTAACGAGTCAAACTGAGCTCTCGGACTGCTTGATTAATTTTGATAACAACTCTACCCGTATTTATGTAATGCCTAAACCAACAAGATTGAACTTGTATATAAAAATCTCGACATTTTTGTGAGGGACAGAACAGTAGTCCGAAATTACACTTCATTTGGATGTAGAATGGAAGGACAAGACGGACATAAATGTTTGATTTGAAATGTCTCAAAATCACACAAAAATAGTTGTGGTCACCAATCCTATCTCTTTGTAACTCTTCAATATTTACCTTAAAAAACCTTGGACCTAGAACAAATTGGGATTTCACTTAATGCAGTCACGTGAGTTGCACATACAAGACGATGCTCCAAATCGTGGATTCTATTTACAAAATTTAGAAAGAAAAAAGAATATTAACTCAATTAGGAGAAGAAATTCACAATAGTATATAGCCAGCTGCAAAAACGAACCAATTTCTACTACATGAATCACGTGATACACTGATACTATACTCCCTTTCCAGGTTCCACCTACGAAAATTTCACCATTCAGTCTCTTGTGCACTAGTTGCGCACAGAGGTAAAACGTGACAATAGTTTTGATTGAAACACGATACCAATTTTAAATGAAATGTGCACACTAATATGATTAAAACGTGACACTAAATTTAATTGACACACTAATTTTGACTCCTTAAGGGGAGGAGAGAAAAATTCATTGCACTAAGTATATGAGAATGTATCACTTGTTAATTTGGAAAGGGAGAAACACAAAAATATTTTAGAACGTAGAACCCTCTAAGAATTTCGGAGTTGGAGTTGGTTTGCTATAAAGGAGAAAAAATGTGGTGACTTTAGTTTTCTAAATTGGCTACAATATCCTAGATTGGTACTTGGAGTGTAGAAGAATTTTGTTGATTTGAGATATGTAAATCAATTGCTTTGGGGTGCTTCTTGCACCTTGTACTGTGAAATTCATTTTTGAAATAATACGTTGCCTTTTGCTGATAAAAAGAAAAAAGTTAACACAAATTTTAACTGAAACATGATGAGTGCACCAAACATATGAGACTTGTCTTTTCGTAACTTTGTAAAGAGGACTATTTCTTAGAAGTAAATTAAAATAACATGATTTTTTGGAGGTAAGCAATTTGCTAGAAAATGGTTGTTCTCTCTCATATTTTTACGAGTCCAAACATGGCAATAAAAGAAAAAGAAAAGAAATTTCACTATTCCTAATTTTCTATTTAATCTACGTTTGGTCGCATTAAAAGTAGTATTAATTCTTATTTACATGTAGTATGCATGGAATAAAAATTGGAATAGTTATTGAATAGTACACTTGAAGCCGTAATTTATCTCCAGGTGACAAAATCATCACTGATAATGCTATATCAATACAGTATCATTTTATTTTATTTAAAAGAAAAGAAAAAAACTTCAAATTACTGTAAAGGATAGGTGAACTTTTACGGTCATCGAAAGTCAAAAAGGCAGAGTACAGTTATTTCGTATTACTACTGAATATTGATAAGTAGTACTACTGCCAACAGTAAATAAGCCTTACTGTGCTTTCTGCTTTAATTGATTTATTGCTGCTGGATCTTTTGGATTAGTCGCACATTATCATTATACATATACATATACATATACACTCTCTCACACATCTACAGAATGGAATAAATAGATATGGAGAGTGAGAATGGAATAATTGCTTTCTCCCTCGCTTCCTTCAAATAATTCCTTGTTCTTCCTCTCACTCAAAGGATTTATTCCTCTTTTCTTTTTGAGAAAAAAGGAAAATGGAGCTGGATCTTCAGAATCCGTTGACGAGTTACGATGATGTGCTATACGACGCCGTTCCGTCTCTCTTCGCCGTCGAGTCCGACCACATGCCTTCTCTTCCATCCTTTGATTCCTCTGATTTGCGCTTCTCTATTCGCCGGACTGCTCTCTCCCTCATTTCTCACGTAAATTCGAATTCAAATTTAATTTCCGGTAGCCAAAAAAGGAGAATTAATTGATTCGTTTGATTTCCGGTTTTGATGTATGCATTTGTGCAGGTGAAGTTTTCCTATAATTTGGATCCGTTCCTGGTCTACCTTTCTGTCAATTACGTCGATCGGTTTCTCTCCAAGCAGGAAATTCTGGTGAGTTTGATTTTAAGAGTGGAAATTACTTTTGTTAATATAATTTCATTGTCATGATGCGTATATTTTGAATTCTGCTTGATGATTCGTTATAAATCAGGATAAACGGCCATGGATTGCGCACGTTCTGGTCGTTGCAAGCCTTTCTGTTGCCGCCAAGATGAGAAACTCTGATCCATCTGTTTCACTCTCCGTTTTACAGGTTTGTTACAACTGCACATACTAATTACTCAATTCAACTTCTAGAGAACAAATTCTGTTTCTATTTTTCTCTCACTTGAGAATACATTCAAAATAGTTACAATCTCTGTTCGAACAGAGAGAAGAAGGTTTTGAGTTTGACGCACAGTCGGTTCATCGAATGGAGACGATTTTACTCTCGACTCTGCAATGGCGAATGCGTTCTATCACTCCTTTCTCGTTTCTCCAATTTTTCCTCACTCTCCTCAAGCTGGAAGATTCTTCTTTATCTCAATCTCTTAAGCACCGAGCTTCGGATATTATTTTCAATGTTCAGCACGGTAATTTTCTCTTTTATATATAAACAAATGTGCGTCCAATATTATACCTAATTCATGATTTGGTTACAATTTTATACGCAGAATTGAAGATTTTGGAGTTTAAACCATCGATAATTGCAGCTTCGGCGTTTCTATGCGCTATTCAGGACTTGAATGCTCTCGCATTTTCTTCCTCCGAAATTGCAATTTCTTCCTGTGAATATGTTGACAGAGTAAGCACTGAATGTATTTTCCACTGTTTCATTGCATCAAAAAGTTTGGGGGAACGGTTTTAAAAGTTTTTTTTTTTTTTTTTCTATTACTGTAGGACGCATTGCTGGAATGTGTAGGTGCGATGCAGGAGATCACAAAGGAGAGGTACGAGCCAAGTGGCACTCACGCTGTGGGGGGTGGTACGTCGACTCCAATCAGTGTCCTTGATAGGCAAGGTACAAGTTCGAGAAGCGAGGACCCTGGGTTTCCAGAAAGAGAGGACGTCAAGCGGCCGCGGTTAAATGGTTTATACCACAGTAGAACATTCCAGATATCTCAGATTCAGCAGTGTTAGCAGTATGATCTCCTGTGGCGCGGTGTAGCAATCACTCGATGTAAAAAGTCAACGTCAACGTTCGTAATCAACTTATATAAAAATGAAATTGAAACTTGGGTTTTGTTTCAATCATGTGAGGCTGACATTTATATTTCACTTTCATACAGATCGTAGGCATTTTATATTTATGGGGGAAAAAGTAGTTGTTTAAAATATGGTTAAATTTAGAAATATGAATTAGTTTGTTAAAGATCAATTTTAAATGGATTAAGAATGATTCATTAGTTAGTTAAGAATCACTATATGTTAAGGAAAAAAAAGTTATCTTAAACAGCCCTCGAGGAAAATTGAATGGCAAATGGTGGAGAGAGCGCCTCTAATTAGTCCATTATTATTATTTACATTCTCATCTCTTAATCTTCACACATATTAATCCCAATCACCATTTAGTTGATGTTTACTTGGAATGTCTTGAAACTGACATTACACTATAATAATGAAATGCATCAATTCTAGAACACAATATATACAAGTCACAATACCCAAAACTATCTACATTTCACAACCCTAACTCCTTATTCCATCAAAAAAAAAAACGTTTTAAATAATATTATGCTTAGAAAGTGTACACATATAAGGAACTTTTTTTAATAGGAAAAAAAAGTGGATGGAATAGTGGACAACATAGTGAATATTAAGATGAGCGAGGAGGGGGATAAAAGTTGATAATGAGTGAACACATGGATGATAAATTATAAAAGATATATAAAAGAATTAAAGGGTTAATTTTTTTTTTTTTAAATTGATCTAATTAAACAGCTGAACTGAATGAGCATTGGTAGAAGAGACTTTTTCTTGTAAACAATGATTTATTATGGATGATTCCAGCTACATAGTTAACCTACACAAATGGAAACGGTTGCCGGCTGAGCAAAGTGCATCATTAAATAATGATTTACCCTAATTTAAAATTATTTTATAACACGTTATTTAAACTCCCTTATAACTAAAACAACACACCACACATGGAAAAGCGAAGCAGAGGACTTGAACAAAACAGATAAAAATGGTGGGAGATAGTTAAGTTACTTGCCCACAATGAATTTAGCCCTTGTACTGCCTTCATTAATTTGAAACTGATCTCCTAAGCCAAAATGAGCCATCAATAACCAGACCAGAGTCATAAGCTCTCCTCCTTTGCTCAACTGCTGTGCATGAGCATTAGCTCTGCATCGGACCGCCGCGTAGCTAAGCATCTCAACCCACACTTTGCTCATTATCTCCCATTTGCAATCAATCTCCCTCGAACTTTCCAGACGTTGCAGCTCTTTCGCCAGTATGCACCCGTCGAACAGCACCGACTTGCTTCGATCCCCCTTTATCTGGACAGGCCTGACTTCCGTATTAACTTGAAGGATATTCATGCATGCTTTTATATGCTGTTCGTCCAATTCCTTTTCCTTAGAAAACCACCACACGACGGAGTGCCAATACTTGCTCTTTCCCGCCCAATTCAATACTCTTTTCATCTTATCGCAACCATAATGCACGCCGTGTGGAAATAAGCAGACGAATAAAGAGACGACGAAGGCTATGATGGGAGAAAGCAATCCAAATATGAAGAGGAGTAAGTATTTGAAGAAACTAATGACACCATAATTGATGACTTTCAACTTTGTTGCCTTCGTTCTCTTATTATACTCGGATCCTCCGTCGAAAAACTTCTTGGCCTCTGCACATGTATCGCGGAATCGGATCTGTCCGATCCCAGCAACTGCAGACATCATTGTAGGCTGCATGATCAGAAGATATAGCATGTAATCCGAAAGAAGCTTGGAAAATTCTCTATACTCATTGCTTGCCTTCCATTTTTCAACATTGTCCGATTCATATTCAGCACAGTAGCAAAGTTCAGTAGCAATGTGCCATAAAAGAAGACTCTGATCATAGTCGACATCAACAACGTAAGTAAGCAACGCAGTGCAGCCTCGGATGCGAAGCACGTGATCACCTTTCGCTGCGCTTACCTCTTTAGCGGTTTCCAAATCATCCGCAATTTCAGATTTCTCCCGCAGCTCCCGGAAGATGTGATTCCCCAGCTTGTTGGTGAAAGGCTTATCTTTCACAAACTTGAGCTCGTCGAAAAAGGCGGTGAAACCGAAGAAGTCGAGGACTCTTTCTTTCTCAGGGCTACGGCGGTGGAGACAGTAGTGTATCAAGTTGTAAGTGGCCACTTGTTCAGACCAGCGGCGGCGCAGAAACCTAGCGAGCTTCGAGAACCAGCCAAACTTTGGCTTTTCCTGGGGTTTTTCTGGTGGATCGCTTTCATCAGTGTCTACATCAGGGAGTTTGTGACGGGAAACGATAAGCCAACTAGAGGTAATGAGCTTGATAAAAGCTATTACATCCAAGGCAATGGCACCTAACAGCAATGTGTAAGTAATGGCAACGTCGGCTTCTTTGAAGTTCTTCTTGTCGTTGGTGTAGAAGAGGCCGAGCGAAGTAACCACTGCAGCGAAGGCGGCAAATCGGAAGAAATACCCCATTTTGGTGTAGACGACCGTGTCCTTGGTAAACAGGACGTCGTAGATGAAGTTGAGCTCGATGGTGATGACTTTGAAAGCATCTTCTGCTGATCTCTTGAGAAAGAAGTCTCGACTGTGGTTGCGATCCTTGAAGCTGAAAATGAGGTCTACGATGAGACCCTTGAACGTTTCGAAGAATTGGTGGGCGTAAAGCACGGCGTCTTTATCCTTCAGTTTGCCTACCTTGACCCTGTTGATGGATTTGGCTTCTCTCTGTGGTTCATCGATCATTTTGATATTAGCGGGAAGATTGGCGTTTTTCTTGGAGGTGTACTCCTCCATGAGCTTGGCGTAATTTGGGCCCGGATCGGGATCCTTGAGCATGGATTCACGAAAACTGTTTAAGCTGGCCAGGTAGAGTGACCTGGTTCTTTCAACATACTTGATGATTCCGGAGATGAACATGAGGACGGTGGGAATCCAGATCTCGTTCTTCGGGAGTGAGAGAAAGAAGACGTATATTGCAGCACTGAGCTGGAATATGAGAGCGAGCATATGACGGAGCCATAGCTCATTGTCTTCGAGAGCGAAGGCAGTAATCGTATCTGGGCCACCAAGATGCACCAGAAGAAATGGGGCCCAGAATGCAAGAAGATCAGCATTGTTGTTATCTGTTTTGGTTTTGCACTTGCTGTTTTGGCTGCTGGAGATTAGGCCAACTGCAAAATTGGCTGCCCAATCAGCTAGCAAGTAGGCGGACCACAGAGGCATGATGATCCATTTGCTGAAGCTGCGTTTCCTCAATGGGGCGACGAGAATTAGGAAACTTTGGAGAGACAGGCTCAAGATGATGAATGCTCTCAGATCCCATGTCTCCCACAGATCCTTCCAGTGCTGGGGAATCGGTATTTCCATCTTTCTCAAAACCTGTCAACAAAAATGGATTAACTACGTTGATTGTTGTTATAATGAAGAAATGGCGTAAAAGAAGCAAGAGAAAAATCACACACATTACCTGACTGACTGCAAAATTTATCAGCACCCACTGTGCATGGCTTTAGATGCTGCTAGCTAGTTAGTAACTTGAGTATGATGATGTGAAGAAAGTCTTGAAATATTTAAAGAATAAAAAATTTGGTGTTCCCACGTGTATCACACAAAGCACATTAGTTGGATGAACTTGAAGCAATCATGGAATAATAATACCAACAATGTCCCATCAGAAAAAAAAGAAAAGAAAAAGGAACAGACAACAGCCCAGCAAAGATTAAAGAATAACCCTCCTGGCCAAGCAAGAAAAAGAATACCTTGTTCTATAGCCTTGTACTTTATGAGATCCCTTCCGATAAACCCGTTTGAATCAATACATAACACTAATACACCACAATATAGATGGATCACTTCTTGAATACCACTGGCCCTTCCTAAAATTTTCAAAAAGAAAAGGTTCATCCAAACAATTAACCATCCTTCAGTCTCTTAGCAAACACTAAAAGATCCCTAAGAAGAGGCATTTTTTTTAGCATTCCAATGGAGAAAGATATGGCTGTTGTAGAAAAATTTCTGAAAAAAAAGCTATCTGATGCTACCGGAAGAACAACACCCTACAAATGTTTAACAAAGATGCTCGCCATATCCAACGACTGCAAAGTACTGGAGGACAAGATCGGAGATCAAATGCCAAAAGATGGATCTCCAGTTGATTCCGAATTGAAAGAGATGCTCTACTATCTCAATAATATAATGACACAGTGGCAAACGCTGTTGAAGAAGGATCATCTTTGCACTCTAAAGACCTTACAATCGGTTACGGACCTTCAAGAAAGAGTGAACAAAATCAAGAAAGGCCTTCAAGAGAAAATCAGGAAGGATCTTCAAGATCCAGCCAAGGAGAAGATCGACAGTGTATCAGGTGACGCAAAAACAGACTCAAAAGTTTACAGGTGGAGTTGTCGCTCGGCATATCCAGCAAAGATTTATGGAGTTGAAGACAAGGCCAAGATCGTGGAAAGGCTGCTGTTCAAAAAAGGCTTCAAGGCAATCGGGTTTGTTGGGATGGCTGGTGTTGGAAAAACAGCACTTTGCCAAAAAGTCTTCAATACTCAACAAGTGAAGGAGCACTTCCATCCTAGAATATGGGTGTGCTTATCAAAGCAGCCCAATGTTACTGATTATAAACAAGAGCTGGTGAAGATGATGCTGTTGTGTCTTGGTTTTGAAAAGAAGATCGTTGATAAAGTTGGCCAAGGTGGTCTCAACAGGCTCATTTTAGCGCTTCAACGCCAACTGAAGCGTCAAAAGTACTTGATTGTTCTTGATGGTGTTGACGACATGGATCAGAAACCTCTGACTGTTCTTGATGGTGTTGACAACAAGGATCAAAATTTCAACGACTTCTTCTCTTGCTTAGCTCAAGATGACAAGAAAGAGGATCGACTGGCATATGGATTGCCCAAAAGCCATGAAGGGGCAGTGATTGTCACCAGCAGATCTCCAATAATAATGAAGAAGATGGTTGGTGAGAAAAATTTCCTTAGCTTGCCACATGCAGATAATGAGAGCTGCTGGAAAATTTTCAAGGACGCAGTTGAAAAAGATGGAGATGAAGATATAATGAAGCTAAAAAATGAAATTATGAAAGAATGTGCAGGCCTGCCATTAACTGCCAAGATGCTGGGAAAAATTGCTCATAGCCAAGCAAACGTGCAGAAAATGAGTAACCAGGGCGAAGCTAAAGGAAGTAACACACCAGCAAGAGGCTAAGAAATTTGATTTGTGTTACATTTTAGCTCGTTTCGTTGTTGCTTTCTGTTATTCGAGTCTTGCATTGGTTTCACTTATTTACTACAAGTGTGTTTCATATACCATGTAATCTATATCCTTGGATTGTACTATTGTTGTATTAATTAATGCAAGTCTCTTTAAGGAGATTTAAATAAAGAAAAGTTGTCTTCAAAGTGAACCATTAATGAAGAATAACTGGTTCTATACAGGAACCCGTATAGTGGAAGAGCAAATCTCAGCACACAAAGTGGAGGGAAAAGAAAACTTGTATGTAATAGACTACTTGATCAGTCAGAAATTTGATTCCTCGGACTATTTTTTTAAATAAATAAATGGCCATGTTTACGTATGGTTTTTAAAAGCAGGATACTGGATTCTAAACTTGGTGGACAATGATTACTGATTACCTCCTTTTGTCCATATCGTGTTCTCTTTATACTTTATTCCATTGCCTTCATTCTGGGAAACGAATTAGATTAACGAGAAAAAAAGAAAAGAGAACTGAGAATCTGTTTTTGTAGTAAACAACAATGCATCAAACATTTATCGGAAAATATGTATACAAGCAGCAAAATGGTCTTGAAGAATAATTTTATGAAAGACCCAAATCTAGTAGAGACTCAAACTGTTGTTTATATATAGGTACTGCATCTGATCGAATAGACGAAACTCGGGACCAATGTCAAATATGGTCTTGTTGCAACAACAAACATAACCAAAATAACAGCGGAGAAAAATCTATTCCAATAGACACTTGTGAAGGATATAAAAACACGCAACTTTATTTATTATCACCAAAGTATTAAGCACACAACTTATGATACTCATGCAGTTTACATGCACAAGAGTATTCACCTCACAACACCAACACACATCACCTCACAACAATTCATAGCAGCATAATAGAAATTAATCTAAATATTATGTGAGCAAATCAATAACAAACAATTAACGCACGGTTTCTCTTCAAGGCTAATTTCAGATGGATGCCTCTGATTTTATCTTCTTGATCCATACCCAGTTTTCCTCACAGGGGAATAAAGTTAGGTTTGGGCAACTGACTTTCTCCAAGTACTCCAAATAAGGAAATAACTTGTGCAGCTGTTTCCACTCCATCTTTATTTCGGACAAATATTTGAGACGGAGTACCTTAACATTCCATGTCTTTTTCTCGACTGGCTGAAGTATGTTGCAATCAAAGTCTTGATATTGACCCAAATCAGACAATCTCCCACCTCTGATGTAGAGTTTCTCCAATTTTTGCAAATTTCTAAGCTCAAGCCAATAGGGGGTGGTTGACTTGGGGAAACACTTGAGATCCAGTTTCATCAGGTTTTGAGGAAGTTTGGCTTTCCGACTTATGGAGGATCCTTGTGGCTCTTGCTTCCTTTTTTTGGGGAAACACTTGAGATCCAGTTTCATCTGCTTTGGAGGAAGTTTGCCTGTCGGACTTGTGGAGGATCCTTGTGGCTCTTGCTTCTCTTTTGTGTTGTTTTCTGATGTAGAACTATCCTTTTGATGATCCAGTTTCATCAGCTTTGGAGGAAGTTTGCCTGTCGGACTTGTGGAGGATCCTTGTGGCTCTTGCTTCTCTTTTGTGTTGTTTTCTGCTGCAGAACTATCCTTTTGGTGATCGAGTTTCATCAGCTTTGGAGGAAGTTTGCGTGTCGGACTTGTGGAGGATCCTTGTGGCTCTTGCTTCTCTTTTGTGTTGTTTTCTGCTGTAGAACTATCCTTTTGGTTTTCAATGTCAGGCTGCTCGTCAGTTTCTGCTGGTAACGCATTTCCTCCCCAAGTAATCGTTAGCTTGCAAAGATTTTCAAACTTTCCCAAAGCTTCAACATGATGCTCCTCGGGAAATTCCAACAAGCTAGTGTAAATGCACAATTTACCTAAATTTGGTAGCGTCGCCAAATCATCAAGTGTACATGACTTATCATCAGCACCAACCACGAACCCCTTGATCACTTTTAGCTTCTTAAGCAATGAAAGACCCTTGGGCATGTGATCTAGCAGATAACACTCAGACATGTCCAAGTGCATCAGATTCTTGAGAAACTCAATTCTCTCCGGGATGGTCTCCAGATTATAGCAAGCTCTTACATCCAAGATTTCGAGATTTTCCATCTGCAAGATGGATTTAGGAAGAGCAGTGATATTTGAGATGCCTTGAAGACTTAAAAACTTCACACAACTCATTGTTCTAAATCCAGAAAAGAACTCGGTATCCTCAACTTCAATGTGGTCTGTTGCTAAAACTCTCCACCGCCCCAAGTACAGAATATTCAGATTTGCCATCTTGGAAAACCATTCAGGTTTGAATTCAAGAATGTGCTCATCCACATTAATCAGTAGATGAAGTTGCTCTAAATCATTTATTTTAAGAGTTTTGTCTTTTAGATCTTCGAAGGAAATCAACCCTGGCCCCACCAAGCATGACTGAAAAGAATCTTTAAAATTCTGTGTTGGTTCTCCTTTGGCACCAAAATTCAAGAACTTGGCTCTCTCTGCCAGAATTACCAAAGCAGCTCGATAAAAGGGATGCATTTGACAGAGCCTCACATAGGGGCTTCCATTCTCAATTACAGGCTCGATGAAACCCTTATCAATTAGTTGGGTAAAGTAATCACCAGCTTCCTTCTCAGATGCATAGCCTTCAGAAACCCACCATTGTAGCATTAGCCTCTTCCTGATGATGCCTTCAGAGAAAGCAGAAAAACATAGCAAGCATAGCTTCACATGCTCATCGAGTTCACTGTAACGAGCCTCAAAATCTTTAAACTCGACACTTGTTTCAAAAACACCACTTTTGTGCAACTGAGGCATCTTACGAAGCACTTCCGATGGAATAATGCCTTGCTTGGCTTTGATACGGAACAACAGATTCTTGAGTTGGTCATTTCCATCTTCATCAAATTTGTACTTTGAAGGATCCTGAAGCTTCAGTTTCATCGTCTCCTTTCTCAGCGCCTGAAGATCTTCCAATTTCACTTGTTCCCCTTGATTCGTGAGATTCTTGAAATATTGATCAGCTGATTCAAGTGTTTCATGAAGTTCTTTGTTGTAGAGCACTAGTTCTTCCTCCCTCTTGGTGATGTGATCAATATCTGCTTTTATCAAAGATTTTTGCAAATTCAACTGCTTTTTAACTTCCTCTGGGTCTTCAACTTTCTTCGCTGGTGCGTCGCCTTTCCCCCCATGGAAAAAATCTTTCAGCTTCTTCCACACTGATTTCTTGGTTTTAGACTTGGCAACATTGGTGGAATCTTTTTTTAACGATTTAGCTGGTTGTGCCCAAGGGTCGTTGATTTTGGCCTGCAGAGGACTAGAATCACTTTTATGAAGAGATAACTCTTCTGGTGTGGGTTCGTCATCAGCCGGTGATATTTCTTGGACAGGAGGATGGGGCTCCTCTGTCACGCCTTTACCTTCATCTGTTTCCGGTTTATGGGTTGAAATACTTTGACCTGCAGGAGAAGAATCTTTCGAGGTGGATTCATTTTTAACTGGTTGAACCTGAGAATCTTCTTGTTTGTTGGTTGTGGTAGAACCATTCTTGGTTGGGAAAGTATGTTGATCTTTGGATGGTGGTTGGAGTTGGGACTCAGCACCAGCAGCAGTATCCTTACTCAAGGCTTTGGCATCCTCCTCTTTCGTGCTGTTGACTGACGTGGTCTGAGAGACAGCATATACGGGGTTAGTTTGAGTTACAGCTTGAGGTTTAGTTTTGGCTTTTGGATCAGATTCAGGATCATCATCAGTTTTGGGTGTGTTGGTAGTTGTGGTCCTTGGGGGAGGGGCGTTTTTTAAAGTAGTTTCAGTTTCAGGTTTTAAAGTGTCGTCGGTTTCATTTTGATCTGGAGAGGATTGTTGAGCAGTTGACATGATTACAAGTGGGAGTGGAAGGAAGAAGAAAAGGCTGGCTGTTGTTTCTCTGACTGGCCTCAGCTAAATTAGACATTGCATTCCTTGTGGAGTTTAAAGCAAGGAAAGTAAAAGATTGTTCTATTCTTGAGGTGTGAAGAGAGTTGAGATCAATGAGATGCATTACTTTACTTGTCCATCAGGAAAAGCTGAAGTTGCTACAAAGTTACCAGATACCTACCTCCAACTTTGGTTCATAAATTATTGGATACGAAACTTCACTCCTCTACATATTTTCGTTGGATACCCAATTTCCATAAACAATACTCTATGTTCTAATAACTGCTTAAATCCCGTCGATTAATAAATAAAACAACTTGAAGTGAACGATTTGTTTTTACAACTTGGAATGGAAATTTTAACATTTTGCACACATCATGAATAACATAGGTAAACAGAGTTCAAATTACAAAATCTTACAAGGCAAGTCAGTGCTTCAGATGAGGACTGATATTCAATGCTGTCCAGTGTGAGGGAATCCCGCTAGGGTTGTAAACAAATTGAATCGAGTCGAATATCACTGTTTTGAATTCGTATTTGTGAAATTATTTTGAATATTGAATTCGAATGTGATCTATATTTGGTTTGAAACTCATATCAAAATATTAGAAAATATACTAATATTCAAATCAATTTTTTTTTCTCAAGCATGTTTCTAACAAATAAATTCAAATATTCATTTCAAAATTATTTTTTTTGTTTGAATTTACAAACCATTCATAAACTTAAAATTTAAGTTAATTACAAATTCATAAGCTGCAATCAGTAGTATGGATCATGATACATAACTGAAACATGAGAGAACAAAAGTCCGCATTAATGATAATGATATTGATTCCCAAAACCACAATAATTTATAGTTCAAAATCTTACGAGACAAATTGACCGTTGGATTACAGATAAATGACTGGCTGCTTTTTAAATGTCCTAGTAACAGACTTCAAATAATATTCAGATATTTCAAATGTAAATAAGAAGAGCATGAAACTTTATGAGAAAAAAGAAGCCCAGAAGAAACAGATATCGTAGACAAATTTGACAATTAGCACTCTACTCGTAGTACAGAATCTTCTAAATCACTAGAGAGTAAGAGAATTTAGCAAGCAAAAGACTGAGAGGAAGAGAACAAAGCTCTCCCCTCAGTGTGTAAGTTCATTTTCTGCTAGTAAACATACAAGATATTATTAATTCGAAATAAAGCATGTTTTGAGAAACAATATTACATGTGTTTTCACGCGAATTTGAACGATAGATCCAATTTTAATTAAAAAGCTTGGCTTTTCATGACTACTTTACAGATGAACAATTATCAATTACAGATTATCAGGAAACTTAAACAGAGTGTTACGAGTTAATACTATTACAATTTTCCCTTAAAAGGAAAACTTTAGCCATTGCATTTACATAACAGTTGTGGGGAGTGTTGAACCGAAGAACTTTAAAATCCTTAGGGTTGTGGAATTATACCTGCATTTCTTTTCTGGTCCAGAATTACTAATCTGAAATTTCTTTGATTCATGTGAGCTGTGGAATTTTCGCTCGCGGGGGTTTTTCTTTCTTTCAATTGCGAAATTCAAACAAACGATCGCCATAAATTCTTCTTTGTTCTTGAATCTAGATCTCACCGATAATAGTTTTCACGATCATGAATCCCTTCCCGTAGATTGATAGTATGAGAGCTCACTCGATAGCGCCAAAATTTATTGAAGCTAGAGGGTTTATTAATTTATATAGTGACAGAAACTAGGGTAATATAGGAACTTCACACAGAAACAGTCCTTATCATGCTACCTGCCTTCGAATTCCATGATTATGTGACTTGGACTTTCAGTTTTCTTATGTTCGAAAATCGTTCGCAATTATTTTAAGATAAACTAAATTTTGATTTCATAATTTTACAACATTAAATATTTGAACAATAAAATATATAGACGTTGACACAATTTATTAATATAATATTGATAGATTGGAAATAAGAAATTTTGCAAGATTTAAATGTAATTAATTACAATCGTTCCTTCGACCACCGGGTAGACGGAACCGCAAGGAAAATAAATTCTCTCTCCATGTCTCGAACCCAAGACCTTTGGGTTTTAGGTGGTAGGCTCGACCAATTGAACTACCAACTCTTCACTGCAAGATTTACGGTTAAAACTAATTTTCCATATCTAATTAAATTTTCTTTTGAGTTGGTTATTAATTTTTTGTTTTGTTTTTATTTTATATGAATGAAATACTATCAATAAATTGTTTAGAAATATTTTTTCATTCACATTTATTAAATTTACACAACATAATATATCAAAAATACTACATATGTTCCACATTTGTCTCCCCACCTAATGTGACACATGAAAAATGGTTTGTAAAGGTTCTATTTAAATATAAAATGGTATTACCTTCAAAAAAAAAAAAAAATATAAAATGGTATTGTAAGTGAATGGTATTTTTATTTTAAAAGCGTAAAAGGTATTGTGAAATAGAAAAAAAAAAAGTGAAATTTATTATGAGGCAAAAGAAGGATTAAAAAAATTGCTTGTATATTGCACCAGTAGAACAGACAGTTGTTGCCTGACTATTGAAAATTCGACGCATTAACTTCCCCCTTCACGTTATGTTTGTGTCTTGTTGAATTTCCAACAAAACTTTCATATAAACCTTGCTAAGATTAAAACAAATATACATGTATGTACACCAATTTGGACCGTCTGGGCAGCAATGGACTTGTTACGCCAACAGATATTTTATGCATGTAGAACTCCAGTTATATATTTTCCCTGAAGCACCCATGAGAATTTGTAGAAGCCATATTCCACCATATTTTCTACGTGGACCAAAGCAAATCAAGGTACACCCCTTCATCCCCAGAAGCCAGTGTACATGCACTTCGTATTGAAACACGAGACTAGACGTCACTCTGGTGGCGGGATCAAAGGACAGATTGCCCTACAACGTCGTTTTGAGGCTTTTGCATGGTAACTAATTCTGGAGACTTTGTTGAAATAACAAAAGGTGGACTTGACTCCACGTACGCTTTACTGTCGTCGTTGGAGAAGCTCTGGATACATATGGTATCCCCTCTCCCATGCCAAATGCCATCTTGGACATTGTTCAACTCCAATGTCCTCGACTCCTGCTCAAGGTTGAACGATAAAAAAGGATTCTTTAAACAAAACAAATACTAATGATTCATATTTCTAGGAGCATTGTGAATAGTAATAGATGTGGAAAATAAACTTTAACTTGTGAAGAAACCTGAGATAAAGTGCAGCATGGGCAAATAAGATGGTAAACAAAGTCGTCCAAGGAACTCTCCCCGCCCTGCATAAGCAAACAAAGTAATGTTAACAGTAAGAAATTTGAAGACATTACGTTAAGAGAATGATATAGTGTTCACAAATGAGCACGACATGTAGGAACATTACACGGACATATGTGATTATGGAAGACAGAGATTGTGTTCTGAGAGGCCACAAAATTGGTACACTCTAAAAAGATAATTAGATAACCATCAATGTGAACGGTTTAGAAGATAAAAGAGCAATGCTGCTTGAAATCATGCGGGTTCTCCCTCTCATCCACTCACATTTCTTAAGGCAAGAAGCAATAATTTTCAAGTCATACTAATATGAAAATGTCAAAACTTATTGAAACCCATCAACCTAACTAGCACATGCATTCATCCGAACAATTTCAATAGACCAAGTAGATGACAAAGTGCATCATATGTCACCAATTAGTCATTTGGAAAAATCAGCATTCTTAAACCAATACAAACACTTGCGTTACTTTCAAAGCCGGAAGCTCAATAGAGTCACCTATATGCATAGAATTGCCAAATAAAATAAGATGTATCAATTGAAGAATCCAATCAAATGCTTACTTTTATACTGAACTTCTTCTTTATCTGTGTGCGGTAATATCCCAGATAAGTTCCAAGTAAGAGGGTGAAAGATATAGCCAAATATACAAAGTAGAATCTTCCGGTGATTACGAATGCTAGCAGGTTGCAGAGGGAAATGACCACAAGAATCAAGTAAAAGTATCCCTGCATAATTCATGTCGAGCTCAGTATTCAGCAATAGAGGAAACTCATGACAAAGGTACAACATATCCGAGCATGTAAAGCAATGGAATAAACATCAACTCCAACAGAGTTATTAACTCCTTTTAGTCTTTCACCAGTTGACTCTGCCCTTCTGGGGAAACCTTCTCCAGATGTTAAAAGACAATGTAAAGATCTTCCGCACAATCTATGAAGAACGTTCATGTTCTGCTTAAACTATGTTCGAAACGTTATTGAATACATACGTCGAACACGCTGTTGATCAAGAGATGGCAATTACATGTAAACACAGGTAATTGCCCTACTCCAAGGAGAGAATGGCAGATAAAATCATTCAGAGCTGAAGGTGTTCGAGTGATTATAATAGAGGTTACCTGAAGAAAACAAGAACCAAATCCAGCCCGCTTCATATTCTTCCCGAATCTATAACATGGAAAACTGCAATAAATGGCAATTTTCTTACTCGCAATCACCGTATCAATTTAAACATAAATAAACAATGTATAGAATCCTCAGTAAAACATCAAGATTGAAATATCAAATACTACCCGAAGTTGATTTTAAACAACCACTTGGTGGCATGATTAAGAAGGAAAGATCTAGCAGCCAGCCATCTAAATTAAACTTTACCCAAGTATGGAATTATAAATTTACCCCCATAATAGGTCAAATTAACAAAAATTTCAATTTCCCCCAATTTAAATCGCATGGCATTAAAAAAAGGAAACAATCATAAGCAGTTAATGACGATTAAATACCAGGTGGATTGAAGAGCGAGCCGTCGATCATCAAAGAAATCACAAACGAGTTCGCCCTCCCACATTCTGTGAACTCCCCCGCCATATTGATTCGAATTCGGCACAAAATTCTCCTCATCATTTTCCCCATTCAACTTTCCCCACTTCCCTTGCTGCGCTTGCAACGCCACCGTCGCGCAGAGCATGTCAAAATCCAACGCCGTTGCCTCATTGCCCAACAACCTCTCCTTCTCTTCCTCCACCACCACCGCCGCCTCTGCACCACCACTCTTTTCCAGCTCCGCCATAGCTAATAATAAAATCGAATCGCGACGCCTTCTTCAGCAGATAATATCTGCACGGGTGATCGATTTAGGGATTTTGTGCAGAGGGTATAAGTTTTTAATGAATAAAAAAAAAACAGGATAATGAGAGCGGATTCTGTTGGGGAGGTATAAAGGCAATGATTAAAGAATGGTTGATCGCTGGTTGGCGCCAGTTTAATGTGGCGGTGGGCCAACGGATATATTCACGGCGCCACTGTTGCCACGTGATTAATTAATTTCTTTTTCTGGAATAATTTACCAGATTTTTGGATAATTGAGGATTATATATATATGCTGACTCAGATATTGCGAATCGGATGATAATTATATCACACAGCGGAATCTGACCTGTAAACGTACCTACTTGGGTTAGTATTATTGATTAATTTTTATTTTGAAAAGGTGCATTATTGAATTGTTATGTATTATTTGTTGCAAATAATAATGATAATTCGGGTGGGTGGGGGTATAAGGTAATCGAGGAATATTTGGGTGGGTTTTGATGCTTTAGGCTGCTGGTCAACTATGAACCACTGCAAGTGGACTGCGTTTTGGCAATTGTATGGTATGTGTTGTTAGAACTTGGAAATTTATTTTAATTGTGTGAAGTTTTATAGTGATTGTGACTTTTAATGCCAATCATCTTCTCTAAAAATAAACTAGTAATACAATGTTCTTTAAATATTCAATATCACCATCCATTTAAAAAGTTGAGCTTACTCTCCGACTACTTTTATCCGAATAAATATTTATTTGACAAATTGAGCAATCTTTTTGTGTAAAATCTTATGTTGTTTACGTGGGAAAGTGATTTAAAGGTAAATATGGATAAACTAAACCACCAGCAAAAAAGTCTAGGTATAAATGAGGATAAATAACTAAATAGAATACCTTATATTAAATTTTAATACTTCCACTGCTTATAAAAAAAATTATAATTTCCTCAAAGACAGAAATGCACAAGGTTGTCGAAACGAGGCAATTCTGAAAAGAAAAAAAAAAATCTGTGAACTGGTAAAAGGCAATAAGAAATAGAGATTCTGACCATTGACCAACTTAATGATGGTAAAAAGTTTATATTATTTGTCCAAATCCGATTCAAAACTAATGTGTAAATTTTGGCTTCTAACTAAATCTCAAATTTGAAGTTTTGGTTGACTAATCAAAGACTAAAAAGGAAAACAAATGTTACTTCCTCCATACCGAATCAACTTATACATATATAAGATTTTTTTTTTTTTGAGTAAAAGAGTAGTATATGAAATATATGTATATTTTGATGAATGCGCGCACGCACACACACATATTTTTAGAGTGTGCAAATTGTTATGTGTTATTACCCGATATTAATCCCATAGAATTCTTAGTGTAATAAATGTGACTTGAGATTGGATAAAACAAATATAGGCCCGAGTGTTGATGACCTTTAATCAATATTGATAATTAGTGGATGTTTATACTAAGAAAGATCACCAAACAAAGATCAATGTAAGATCAAAGTTGGATTCTTCTAAAAAAGGATTGAGAGAGAAATTTGCAAGAGTTTGACTTGATATTGAATTAGTAACCCATTTTCTTATTATCCCATGAAGGGTATTTATAGAGGTACAAGCAAGTAGGAGGTGTCACCTCCTTAATCATCTTCATTTACATTGTGACAAGTGTTAAGACATTTGTCATCTCCTAAGCTATTACATCTTTACACAATAACAGGTGTTAAGACACTTGTTTGTTCCTAATGTAATGCCTAATTATTGGGATTTCTGATGATCTTCCGAGGTGCCCTCTTGCTCGCTTGCTCGCCTCTAGTTGGGTCTTTGTGTCTTCTTGGTCTGGCTGTTCGCCACCTTCTTGTGCTCTTTATGACCAGCTGCTCGCCTCCTGGTATCATGACCATCTGCTCGCCTCCTAGCATCATGACCATCTGCTCGCCTCCTAGCATCATGACCAGCTGCTCGTCTACTCGACCTTGGTCTTCAAGCCCAGCTGCTCGCCTCCTAAGGTGTAAAGTCTCTGCTGGTCGTCCTCTTCATTTATTATTTTCATTCTTGATTTCTTAACCTCATTATTTTAATATTTTTATTTCTAATCTTGTTGCCCGACTGTTCGCCTATCAACAATGCCCCCTAGTTTGACATATAAGGATAGATTTTATCCTTTTTTGCCAAACTATTGGATAGGCTAAACTATTCAACAGGAGGCGAGCAACAGGGAATTTATTTCTCATATCGATAGGGAGCGAGCAACAGGTTTTTGAAATTTTGAGCGGGAACTTTTGGAAGCGAGCAACAGGGAACGATGCTTGACCTGGTGTCGTTTCGCTTCTCGAGGCGCAGAATACGAAGCGACATGACGTGGCTACGCACGCGTGCGCCCCTAAAATTGCATATAGGGGCCTAAATTGTTATTTTTTCTTAATTTCGCCCCCGAACCTATACTTATAAATAACTCTCTTTCTTTATTTTCTCTTTTTTTCCGATTTCTTGCGTGTAAATCCACCATTGACGAACTTCAAGCTTTTTCTTCTCCATCTTCTTCGATTTAGTTGATTCTCTCGGTTCACAAGGTGAATTTCTTGGTTTCTTTTGTTTTTTTATCGTAATTTCTCACATTGCATTTTCAATTTCGCGACTTTCGTTCTTGTTTTTCACAATTCCACCATCGCCGCCATCGTCGCCGTCGTATCGCTGCCGTATCGCCGCCACACCGCCGTCGCGCCGCCATCACTCATTTTCCTTTTATTTGTGTTTTTCTTTCCGTTCGATTCGCCCAAAAAATTTCTGGAATGGCATCTCCTTCTTCAAGTAACACTTTATCCGTCGAATTTGTTGGACGAAATCTGGGGAAGAGGCCCATGGAAGGCGAGGCGGTAGTCCCTGCTCCTCGCCGCTCCCTCCGGCGAGCAAGCAGGCAAAATCCTAGAACCCTGCTTGTTGATGAAGATACAGGCTCCGAGGCGAGCTCCGTTGTTCGCTCTATTGACGAATTTTACGCCGTGGACAGCTCGGGCGAGCAGGACGTCCAAGGTCCTGTTGCTCGCTCCTCGCCTCCTGAAGGTACCTCTTCGGACTTAGGCGAAGACTCTGCAGACGTTGCTGCTGAAATAGAAGAGATGAGTCTACCCGGGGACACAGGAGCGAGCAGCGAGCAACAAGCAAGGAGCGAGCAAGTGGCTCCCTCAGGGAGCGAGCAGTTGGGAGTAACATGGGAATTTCTTCGGGAGATAAACTTCTATATTACGAGGCCAACTCCCGAATCTTTGATTCCCCAGGCCGTAGTTCGGAGGCATGATTGGATCGATTATGCTAACCAGTACCATAACACATTTCCTATTCCTCCAAGACCTACTATGGCGGCTCGGGAATCTGTGTATACTGCAAGCAAGGTGGCAAGTGTAGTCACGGAAGACGATTTGGCTCGGATCCGGTCTTCTTATCGCATCATGTATGACATCCACCTGCATGCTCCACAGCAAGGGGAGACTGCTGACAATCCACCCCCAGGATGTACTGTCATTAACCTGGATGTTCTTAATACGGGGTTCCCTCTTCCTTTACATCCGGTGATCGGACGATTTTTGGAGGATACTAACTTAGCGATCACCCAGATCACTCCAAACGGGTGGAGCAACCTGTTAGCCTTCATTACCCTCTTTGGATTAGAAGGCTACAGGAATAAGATCAGTACGGTGGAAATACATTATGCCCTCACTATCTCCTCGGCTGCCAATGAAGAAGGGCTCGGGTGGTATTACATCAAAGCCCGTAGCGGTGTTAAACTGATTGAAGGGGTGCCTAACAAAGTCAAGAGCTGGCATAAGCAGTTCTTTTTTATTGGCGGCGATTAGCGGGCGTCTTCCGATTTCTCGGGAGGACCGGGGCGTATACCCTCCCCTACACATTTTGGCGATATTCGACGTAGGTTTCGTTTCTTAGTCCGTTACTTATAGGGTGAACTAATTTTAATCTCTCTCCTTATTTTGCAGGTCCGCGTATCCTTAAGTGGGGACATCCCGAGTTGAGCGAAGAGTTCTTATACGTCCTTGCTTTACTTTCATTGCGGGACGTTAAAGATCGGAGCATTGGCCATCTTTCTCAAGCGCACTGTCGTAAGTTAGCTCAGCTTACTACTAGTGCTCATCACTTGGAAGCACATGCGGAAGTCCCAGAAGGTAACTTTCTTCAAGTATTTTGATTAATTTTCCTTTTACCTTGTTGGTCGCCTACTCCCTGTTGGTCGCCTCCTCCTGCTAGTCGCCTAACCTTTCCTTTTATGTTTATGTTTCTAGCTCAAAGAGTAAGTTGCGGTCCCTCAAATACCAAGAAGTTATCACCTTCTCGCTCGCAGAGTAAAACAGATGGCGGCTAACCAACCTTCGAAGAAGAAGAAACTCGACCCTTGCACCTCCCTAATCAAATTGAGGGCAGAACCACAAGATGAGGAGGAGGCTCCTCAAGTACCGGCACCTGTTCCTCGCCCACCTCCTCGTTCCTCGCCCACCAGAGACGCCCGGGGGAAGAAGAGATTAACCAAAGAGACTGCCCCCAGGAAAGAAGATGACCGTTCCAAAAGGACCAAGGGGCAAGGTTCTTCCCAGGTAGGTCACCCAACTGTTCGCTCCTCGCCCGTTGAGGAGGTGACCGAGCAGCAGGTTACTGATGCCGTGCTCGCCGGCCGAAGGGGCTCATCACCTGACGGCTCCTACTTGGGCTATGACCCAGTGAAGCTAAGGAAGTAAGTACTTCCTTACTGCTCGGCTGATCGCCTCCCTGGACACGCTGTCTTTTCCTAATATTTCTTCATTTTTCTGTAGGTACCGGAGAGATGACTATCCTGGTCGCTCTAGAGTACTTCACCAACTTAGTTGTGTGAAGTCAGCCCCGGCCTACCCAGACCTCAAGGATTCTCACGTTCGGCGGGCTACGGAGCTTGTCCCCCGCTCTTGGACAAAAACTGGTGAAGAGATCCTTCAGAATCAGTCTCTCAGCGACAATGCTCGCCTTCTAGGTTACAATGCCAGTCACCAAGCCATTACTGCCCAGAGAATCGTTGACCAGGCTATTGAGCTTGAGAGGACAAACCGGAGCTTGGGCCGGAAGATAGAACAGCTCGAGGCAGACCGAGATGCACAGCTTAGAAGGAAAGACGAAGAGTTGGGTAAGCTGAAGACTGACTTCGAGAGGGCCAAGCATACTTGGGAGCGGGAGGTGAAAGCTGCGGAGGATCGGGAAATGGTAGCGTTCAATGCTTCAGAGAAGTTTAAGTTGGACTTGGGCGTTGCTACTGATCGTCTACAGGTCCTGGAGATGGAACGGGTGGGTCTGGTAGAGAGGGTTGATTCTCTTAAAGTTCATGTTGACCGACTGGAGAAAGAGAAGAAACGCGCCATCTCTTATACTACGTACGTGCAGGATGTAACCGATAACACCAATTTTGGTTACATCTGCGCATATGCTGACAGTGTAAGGAACGTGAAGTATGCCTTGGAAAATGGTCTAGACGTGATGACCTCGACCATTAAGGACTTCACAGACTATGTCACTGAGAATCCTCCAGCTCCTGGCTTTGAGATCCCGGTGGCTGACTTAGGATAGATGGGGGTCAACCTAAATATTTTTAAAGACGATGTTCGCATTGTGGCCCCCAAAGAGAGAGTAGAGACAGACTGGGATATAACTATCTTTGAGGCCCTGGGCCCCCTTCTCCCGAATGCTTTCGGCGAAACAAGCTCCTCTACTGCTGCAGGCGAGCAGCAGGTCTCCGGGGTCATTGTGCAAGATGTTCAACCTCCTCCTCCTCCCCGAGATCCTCAAGCACCACCTGCTCCTCCGGCTTCCGAGTCTTAGGCTTCTTTTATTTTTCTGTTTCCCTAGTTGATGTAGCAGGGTAACGCTTGTATGTTTTCCCTTTTTCTTTGTAACTCTGGCTTTTATGAATGAAGATTGTACTTTTGCTTTACTGTTTGCCTTTTATTTAATTTTGTTTAAGTATTTCTTTCCTTGATTGAAGGTTTAAATACTTTTCCTTAGCAAATGCATGTATATTAAGTATGTATGAGCCTATTTGGTTCTTTTGAAGAACTTGGCTTTTGTCATACTTCTTTTATGCCTTGTTGCTCGTCACTTGCCATATTTGTGCTTAAGTGCATTTAGCTTTGGGACGAGCAACTATGTATTAACTTATGCCCTGCTGCTCGCCTCCAGTATCTTGGGCGAGCAACTCCGTGCGATGGGGCGATTAGGTGGGCTCCTGAGTCTCATGGACCCTGCTGCTCGCCTCCTTTTGGACTTGTGCTACGGCACTCGATTGTCTCCGGCGAGCAGCTTTCCTCCTTAGCAAACAGTCGAGTTTTAAAACCTTTTGCTTCCTTATGTGCATAATATACTGAATGATCATTTATCCGCTTACAACTTTTGCCAAAAAAGTTCGAAAAATTTTATCAATCTTTTCATCTTACAATAACATAAATGATGGTCATTATCACAAACTTTACATTGGTTTCCTTAACTACTGGTAATATTTCTTCAATAAAGCTGTGTTCCAGGTGTATTGGGCCGACTTGCCTTCCATGTCTTCAAGGTCATACGTGTCGTTGTACCATTTGTGGGTCACCCTGAATGGGCCCTCCCAAGTCGGTCCAAATACTCCTGGGGGTGTTGCCAGAATTTTTCGGAGTACTAGATCACCAACTTCGAATTCCCTGACTTTTACTTGCGAGTTGTAGTACTTTGCAATTCTTCTTTTGTATATCTCGTTTTTTATTTCTGCTGAGATTCTTTTTTTGTCGATCAGATCCATTTCTGCAGCTAATGCCTTGTTGTTTTCTTGTTCATTGAACTCGGCTATCCTTTCAGTTGGTACTTTGAGCTCTATAGGTATAACTGCTTCAGTACCGAATGCCATAGCAAACGGTGTTTCTCCGGTACTGGTTCTATGTGATATCCTATATGCCCAAAGTACCTCGGGGAGTTCTTCCGACCACTTGCCTTTCTTATCCACCAGCCGGATTTTGAGGATGTGCTTGATTATCTTATTAACTGCCTCGACTTGGCCGTTAGACTGAGGGTGGTAGGGTGTCGAAAAATGTTTCTTGATTCCCCATTTTTTGCAGAAATCTCTTATCTTTTTTCCCTCGAATTGTCTTCCATTGTCTGTCAATATTGCTTGCGGAACCCCGAATCGACACACTATATTCTTCCAGATAAAACTGATCATTTTTTCCTGTGTTATTGTAACTAGTGCTTCAGCTTTAGCCTCAGCCCATTTCGTGTAATAGTCCACGGCCACTACTGCAAATCTGACATTCCCCTTTCCCATTGGGAAAGGTCCTATGATGTCTATCCCCCACTTTGCGAATGGCCATGGACTATTTACCGAAATCAGTTCTGTTGGTGGCTTATGTATGTTGGGTGCGAACAGCTGACATCGGTGGCAAGTTTTTGCAATTTTGATTGCGTCTTTGACTTGAAGCAAACTACACTAGCTTCTACTAGTAGCTACCCCGCAAGAGAACGGGTTCACTGTAGTATGGGCAAGTATAGGGACCAAGTATTATCGAACCCAAGGGATGGTATATATGCGAATAGATCCCTGAAGATCTACGCGTCGTAGTTAATATGAGTGTAATGTTTTTGGATTTTTGAAAGATTAATTAAAAGACTAAAGTAAACTAATTAAACTAAAGAACGTAAGAAACGAATTAACTAAGGTTGTTTTCTAATGGGAGATGGTGATGCTTAGGATAGGAATCCCTACGTATACTAACGGAGCAGGTACATAATCAAAGTAATCGTGACAAACAAGAATTAACCTAAGTAAAAGATCGTAGAATGAAAGCTCAAGATTTCTTACCCTAATACTTTATCCTAGCAATCGACTTCACTAATCCACTAACAAGTTAATGAATTGTGCTTAATTAATGAGACCCTAATTTAACTAAGGTGATGCGGTCGTCCTCCTTCGCTAAACCGGTAGATGAATTAACCTTTCCTAAACCCTCTCGTTAAGACTACTAATTGTTATTGAGTGATGCGGTCGTCCTCTCTCTAACACTTTCGTACTAAATTTAAAGGTAAAGTTCAGATTAATTATATGAATTCATTAATTAAGAGAATTAAAACTAACGTCACAAACTACCCTAATTATGTACCCACATCCTACTTCTACGAGTTCATCCTAACCTAAGCATGCAAGGGTTTTAGCCGGACATGGTTTTAACAAAACTAAAAGCAATTAAAGAAACAACGAACATAAACATATTGAATTGAACGAAGAAAATAAGAAACATGAACTAGGGTTTAAAAAGAAAATAAATACGAAGAACTGAAATTTAATTAACTAAAACGAAGTTTAAAGCGTTAAAAGTAATCGAGCTAATTAAAAGAAACTAAGACTTGAAAAGAAACTAGAATTCGTATGAAAAACCTTAACAACGTAAAAGTAAAGCTTGCTCGTCTCCTTCCTCTCCAAAAACTAAGTCTAAAAGTATTTCTAAAAGTTGGGGATCCTTCAAAACGTGTTTGGACGAGATATATATAGGCACGGGTCGAAACGGGAGTTAATGGGCCGAAAATACGCATCCGGAGGCAAAAGTATATGGGCGCTCGAGCAAAACGCTCGAGCGGTCCCGCTCGAGCAGTGTAGCTCGAATGGTGCATTCGCTCGAGCGGTCGCGCTCGAGCTGCTCGAGCGCTGAAATGACACTGTTACTTTTGGGCGCTCGAGTGATTCGCTCGAGCGGTGGCGCTCGAGCGGTGGCGCTCGAGCTGCTCGAGCGCAATCATGGTTCTGTATGTTTGCGCGCTCGAGTAAGGCACTCGAGCGGTGGCGCTCGAGTGATGCGCTCGAGTGATCTCTAATCCTCCCAAATGATACTTTTCCTCGTCCGCACTAATACCAATCGTATTTCTTCAATATCTTCTCATCCGGGCATCCGTTTGAGTCGATTCAAAGTCCTACGAACTCCGTTTTTCGTCCTCTATTCACCTATGTGCATCAAAGAGACAAATTTATCAATGTATAGAAATGATGCTCAATTGACTCTAAATACTCTATAAACTCGACCAAAACTAGGGCGTTTCTAGCTACGAATCATGACAATTTCACGCCTAATCAACCCCCCCAAACTTACCATGTTGCTTGTCCTCAAGCAACGAAATAATAAGTCAAGTGAAATTGTTAGGAATGAGTAGGAAAAATCAATCATGCAAGCTAATGAATTCGAGCTTCAAAAGTCAATCACCCGTATACTCACTCAATTCCTTTTATCGTACTCATGCAACAATAATGAGAAAAAACCAAGATCAAGCATGGATGTGCACTCAACGGTGTGTTTAACTCCCTCACAAGTGTATAACAATGGTAAAGGGACTCCCTCAATCAATCAATCACACATATTGGCAGCCATAAGCTTGTAAATGCTCTCAACTTCGACCATACTCTAGAAATCAATGCCGAATCAAAAAGGACTTTCAAAAGGTTGTAATGTAGGCTCTTTGGACAGGTGGGATAACAATATGGTAAAGTGACTCAAGTGAATGGAGAATAGAAATTCAAAACATCGGTACTTCGAGGTTAAGAACGATCTACTTCAAACATATTCAATCACTACACTTTCGCTTTCAATTCTCTCAACACTTCAATTTTTTTCTTTCTCACTTCTTCACTTTTTCAATCACTTCATCATTTTTTTTTCTTTTTCGCACAAACACATGAGCTCATTTTTTCCTTTGCTCATTCTCAAATTTTTTGTTCTTTCCCACAACTCAAATCTCATCACTCCTTCTTCTCATATTCACTCAACAAAAAAACTTTTTCCTTTTTCAACTCAATTCACTCCCTTCATATTCACACTTTCCTATTCTCCACTCAAATTTGGACAAAAAGGCTTAGGAATTGGAATAGTGTTCATATGTGCTAGCAAATAAAATAGGCTTTAGGCTCAAAGGGGCTAACAAGGGATCAATGTCATTGGTAAGGAAAATTTTGGCTAAGTGACTCAATAAAATCAATGATGGCCTAAGATCACATTCGGCATATCAAACTAGACACAATCTAGAAGTAAGAGCACATGCAAGTTCTAGCATCCTCTAAGGTGACGATCCACTCACAAACGAAGAGATTAAATCATGCATTTAAATCTCGTAAGGCTCAAATCTCACAGCTTTCACATCCAAGCTAGTCCTAGTGCATTCTCACTCTCATCACACAAGTACTCAAAAGAAAACTCATAAGCATACGGGTTCTTTCTCAAATCAGCTCAAATTCAAACACTCACACAAGAAAACTCCTAACTCAGCCTCACAATTCACCCTACTCATCAAATCATACTCAAAGATAGCAATCAACAAGCATAAGGTGATTGATAGGCATAAAATATTGAGTAACAAAACAAATTAATAAAAGCCCAAGGAGCATCTCAAGGCACAAAATAACTAACTCAACTCAAAGATAAGGGGTGCATGCATGTGCAATGTAACAAGAAACATAAAAAACTCCACCCCCCCAAACTTCGACCTTGCTAGAGGTCTAAGTTTGGGGTTGTGGGTTACCTCAACCGAACAATTCAGTTTCTCTCAACAGCTTTGCACACTCCTTTGTCTCAAGTTGGTTCCTTCAATCTGAGTAACTCCATGATACCTTTACTCCTTTAGAGACAAGCCTACAAAATAAAACTCTCAAGTACAAGGTTAAACATACGACTCAAAATACTCCCTAATAATATAAAAAAAACACTAAAAATAAATGAAAGCAAATAAAAATGGGTTGCCTCCCATTCAGCGCTATTTTTAAGGTCCTCATGCCGGACCGTGCTCAAAGGAGCTTATGGGACATCATACTCAAATTTACCTCCCTCACTCTCATAAGAGTGGTGTTTGAACTTCTCTCCTTGATGTCCCTCCATCATGAGTTCCTTTCCTCTTTTCTCATTCCCAAGTGTTATGGGTCTCAACTCCTTCTTGCCTCTATCTGGAGGAGTCTTACTAAACAATTTCTTGAGTTTGGACTTCTTCTTCTTAACTCCTCCTTTCTCTTCTAACTGGACCACGTCCACTTTCTTCACCTCTCCATCCTTCAACTTCTTCACTTCATCCCTATCAAAATAATCAAGATCATAACGCTCATGGGTTAAATTATCAATTGAAGGACTAGCAAAATCATGAATATGAGATGGATTAGGGAGAGAATGCGTGTCTTCAACACGAGGATCAATTGCATCCATGCAATACAAGCTCTCATCCTCCCTCGGGTGTTTCATGGCTTCATATAGGGAGATCTTCACTTCTTGATCATCAACCTTCAATGTAATCTTCCCATTCGCCACGTCTAGCACCATCCCCGCCGTAGCTAAGAACGGTCTTCCCAAGATCAGGGGTACGTGCTCATCTTCCTCCATTTCTAGCACTACAAAGTCGGCTGGAAAGATGTGATCTCCAACTCTCACGAGGACGTCTTCAACAACACATTGAGGTCGAGTAATAGACCGATCGGCAAGTTGAAGCGTCATCATTGTGGGTTGAAGTTCACCACCTTCCAACTTCTTGAAAAGCGACAAGGGCATGAGATTGATGCTTGCTCCAAGGTCGCACAACGCTCCCTTCTTGATCCCGTTCCCAATATCACATAGGATCGTGAAGCTCCCGGGATCCTTCAGCTTTGGTGGAAGCGCCTTGTGCACTAATGCACTCACCTCGTGGTTCAGCTGCACCAACTTCGGCTCATCCACTCGCCGTCTTTTCGCGATCAAGTCCTTCAAAAACTTCGCATAGTGCGGCATCTGTTCCAAAGCATCATAAAAAGGAATATTAATATGCAATTGTTTAAAAACATCAAGGAACTTAGCGAATTTCTCATCAAGCTTCTTTTTCATGAAGCGCTGTGGATATGGGATGGGTATCACCGATTTGGGTACCCCCCATTCATCTTTCTCAGTTTCTTTCACTTTCTCCCTTGCTTCCTTTGCCTTTTTCCACTTAGGAACTCTCTCACTCTTCTCAATTCCTTCACTTTCAATCCCCTTCTCAACTTGGGGCGTCTCAGAATCAGCAGGCATCTGAGGACCTTCATAATTGGTTCCACTTCTTAGCTGGATCGCCTTGCAATGCTCTTTCGGGTTCCCTTCCGGCATTCTATTCACGGACTTTGCAATCTGGCTCATCTGGAGCTCTAACGAAGTGAACCTTCGATTGTTCTCTTGTTGAGTTCTAGTCCACTCAACGTTCATCTTCTGGAGCTCTTGATCACGATGATCACCCTTCTTATGCAACTCCTTCACATCGTACTCCAAGGATGACAACCGCTTGCTCCCTTCCTCCACCTTCTGAAGGATCGCTCTCAACATCTCCTCGGTTGATGCACCGCCTTCTCCACCAGGAGGTTTAGACCCCGGATCAACACCTGCAGGAACAGTAACACCAGCTTTTGGGTTAGCATAAGAAAAATTATCATTCTTCCTCCATGTGTTTTGAGGAAGCTGCTGGCCTCCTTGAACTCCTTGTGTGTTCCTCCATTGATTTTGAAGTGGCTGAGGGCCTGGAGGCACAAATGGTTGGCCATAAGAAGGCCTTCCATACTGATTACCACCTTGGTAGCCATTCTGATTGTAATACGGACCTCCCATGTAATTGGCTACCTCTTGCTGTCCATTGGGTTGGTCTACTCTCTCATTCTCTACTGCATGCTCTCCACCCAAGCTCTTCCCCAACTCGAGGTTGTTGATCTTCTCCATCATGGCCATCAGCAGCCTTCTCGTTCCTTCTCCCTCTTCAACCTGATGCACTCTTTGCAAATCTGCATCCACACCCCAAGCACCGGCATTCGTGACAATATTGTCCACGATCTCCCGACACCTTTCTATGCCTTGATTGAGGAATGCTCCGCCTGCACAAGCGTCTAAATGGTCTTGCCCCGCCTTGTTGGCACCACTGTAGAAGAACGCCATAATGTCTCCCTCATTGTACCCGTGCTGCGGGCACTCTATCAGCATGTTTGAGTATCTCTCCCACGCTTGACGTAGGTCCTCTCCTTGCTTCTGGCGGAAGGAAGAGATCTCAATCCTAGCCTTGATCGTCCTAGATGGAGGGTAGAATCGCTCGAGGAACAGACGCTCGAGCTCTGCCCAAGTGGTAATACCTCCCCGCGGAAGCGTATTATCGTACCACTCCTTAGCTATTCCCGTCAGTGAGAATGGGAACAGCCTAAGCCTCTTGGCATCTTCAGACATGCCATTATAATTAAATGTAGAGGCTATCATGAGAAAGCTCCTCAAGTGTGTATGAGGATTCTCCTTCCCGATCACCCCTTTGAACTGATTCTCGGTCAGCAGCTTGAGAATTCCTGGAGAGATTGAAAAGTTATTCGCCTCCACAGGTGGTAAGGCCACTCCATCATAGTACCTCTGCGGTTGTGCCGCGAACCTGCCCCGAATTGCCATATTCTGATCTGCGTTCTGGGGCGCAGGCTGAGGAGCGACAGGTGGTGCTGGTATGTTTTGAACTGGAGGTTGTTGGTACACAGGTGGTTGGTTATAAACAGGAGGTGGAGGATACGGGTAAGGTGGATAAGGGTATGGTGGGTATGGGTAATGTTGATATGCTGGGTTGTGGAAAGGGTTATGTGGGTTTTGTGGGTAAGCAGGATTGTTCAGAGGATTTGGGACTAGGTTCTGAGCTGGATTGTTTACATTTTGTGCACCCGGGTTCTGGCTTTGACTATCCACGAACTGGTCTTGATTCTGACCACCACTCCCTCCAGAGCCATCAACCCGGTTTACTGCCTGATTGAAATCGTTGGCAGCATCGTCCAACTCATTACTGAGATCCATCGGTTCCTTCCCTAAGTCGGCTGCGTTCATTCTTCTCAAGTAAGCTCGGTTCCTTCTGGCTATTGTCTCAGGATCTGCAGGTATTCTCTCTTCGCTCGTATTGCCTTGTGAGCGTGTTCTCATAAACCTGACACACTAGCAGATGGATCAAAACGCAACTGCCGAATAAATGAAAATAACAAAAAGAAATAAAAACAGAAAATAGGCACTCACTACTAACTACTAAGCTATCGACAAGTCCTATTCAAAAAGCATATAACGCCATCCCCGGCAACGGCGCCATTGACTTGAAGCAAACTACACTAGCTTCTACTAGTAGCTACCCCGCAAGAGAACGGGTTCACTGTAGTATGGGCAAGTATAGGGACCAAGTATTATCGAACCCAAGGGATGGTATATATGCGAATAGATCCCTGAAGATCTACGCGTCGTAGTTAATATGAGTGTAATGTTTTTGGATTTTTGAAAGATTAATTAAAAGACTAAAGTAAACTAATTAAACTAAAGAACGTAAGAAACGAATTAACTAAGGTTGTTTTCTAATGGGAGATGGTGATGCTTAGGATAGGAATCCCTACGTATACTAACGGAGCAGGTACATAATCAAAGTAATCGTGACAAACAAGAATTAACCTAAGTAAAAGATCGTAGAATGAAAGCTCAAGATTTCTTACCCTAATACTTTATCCTAGCAATCGACTTCACTAATCCACTAACAAGTTAATGAATTGTGCTTAATTAATGAGACCCTAATTTAACTAAGGTGATGCGGTCGTCCTCCTTCGCTAAACCGGTAGATGAATTAACCTTTCCTAAACCCTCTCGTTAAGACTACTAATTGTTATTGAGTGATGCGGTCGTCCTCTCTCTAACACTTTCGTACTAAATTTAAAGGTAAAGTTCAGATTAATTATATGAATTCATTAATTAAGAGAATTAAAACTAACGTCACAAACTACCCTAATTATGTACCCACATCCTACTTCTACGAGTTCATCCTAACCTAAGCATGCAAGGGTTTTAGCCGGACATGGTTTTAACAAAACTAAAAGCAATTAAAGAAACAACGAACATAAACATATTGAATTGAACGAAGAAAATAAGAAACATGAACTAGGGTTTAAAAAGAAAATAAATACGAAGAACTGAAATTTAATTAACTAAAACGAAGTTTAAAGCGTTAAAAGTAATCGAGCTAATTAAAAGAAACTAAGAATTGAAAAGAAACTAGAATTCGTATGAAAAACCTTAACAACGTAAAAGTAAAGCTTGCTCGTCTCCTTCCTCTCCAAAAACTAAGTCTAAAAGTATTTCTAAAAGTTGGGGATCCTTCAAAACGTGTTTGGACGAGATATATATAGGCACGGGTCGAAACGGGAGTTAATGGGCCGAAAATACGCATCCGGAGGCAAAAGTATATGGGCGCTCGAGCAAAACGCTCGAGCGGTCCCGCTCGAGCAGTGTAGCTCGAATGGTGCATTCGCTCGAGCGGTCGCGCTCGAGCTGCTCGAGCGCTGAAATGACACTGTTACTTTTGGGCGCTCGAGTGATTCGCTCGAGCGGTGGCGCTCGAGCTGCTCGAGCGCAATCATGGTTCTGTATGTTTGCGCGCTCGAGTAAGGCACTCGAGCGGTGGCGCTCGAGTGATGCGCTCGAGTGATCTCTAATCCTCCCAAATGATACTTTTCCTCGTCCGCACTAATACCAATCGTATTTCTTCAATATCTTCTCATCCGGGCATCCGTTTGAGTCGATTCAAAGTCCTACGAACTCCGTTTTTCGTCCTCTATTCACCTATGTGCATCAAAGAGACAAATTTATCAATGTATAGAAATGATGCTCAATTGACTCTAAATACTCTATAAACTCGACCAAAACTAGGGCGTTTCTAGCTACGAATCATGACAATTTCACGCCTAATCAGTCTTGTAACAGAGTTGGCCAGTAGTATACTTGTCTTACTGTTTTGTATGTCAATGCTCGCCCTCCTGCGTGATTTCCGCACACTCCTTCATGTATTTCCTTCAAAATTTCCTGGCCTTGCCCCCTTGCTAGACATTTTAAAAGGGGCAGTGAAAATCCCCTCTTGTAAAGTTGGTTATCCATGATGGTAAACCTTGCTGCTCGCTTGGCTATCTTTGCTGCTTCTTGGGGATCTTCAGGCACTATGTTATCCTTGAGGTATCTGTATATTGGTGTCCTCCAGTCTTCCTCTGTCAATTCTTCTTCGATCTGATTGATCTTATAGTCACTGGTGGATGGGTTAGAAATTCTTGTTATCGTGACTTCTGAAAGTTTCGCTGGTCCCGTACTAGTAGCTAAGCGAGAAAGCGCATCTGCTTGGGCGTTGTTGTCTTTTGGCACTTGTTCGATGTAAATTTGCTCGAAAAGCGAAGCCAGGTGAGCAACAATTTTTTGATACAAGGCCATGTTCTCATCCTTGGCTTCGTATTCCCCACGGACTTGATTGACTATCAGCTGGGAATCTCCATAAATTTGAACCCTTCGAACCCCCACAGCCAGAGCTAGTCGTAACCCGGCTATCAATGCTTCGTACTCAGCTTCGTTGTTTGTTGCCATGAACTCGAACCTGACAGCTGAGGTGAACACTTGTTTATCTGGACTAATCAGCACTATTCCGGCTCCTGCTGCTGTATTATTTGATGATCCGTCCACGTACATGTGCCATGGATGATTATGACCTCTCGTCGGATCTTGAGGGAAGGTTAATTCGATAATAAAGTCGGCTAACGCTTGTCCCTTGATCGTTGTTCGAGGTGCATAAGATATACCAAACTGGCTTACTTCGAGGGACCACTTGAGGAGACGACCAGCGGTGTCAGGTCTTTGCAAGATTTGTCTTAACGGGAAAGTTGTTAAGACCTCCACTTGGTGATCAAAGAAATATGGCCGTAGCTTTCTTACGCTCATCACTAGTGCGTAGGCTAACTTTTCCATAGGTGAATATTTAATCTCCGCTTCATGCAAAGCCTGACTCACATAGTAGATTGGCAAGTGAAATTTTCCTTCCGCTCGAACCAGGACCGAGCTGATCGCTACCTCTGACGCGGCTAGATATAAGTACATTTTTTCCCCAGAGATAGGTTTCGACAGGATCTTGGTGTCACTCAGATATTCCTTCAGCTGCTCAAACGCTTGTTGGCAATTATTCGTCCACTGGAACTGCCCTTTCTTGAGGGCGTCAAAGAAAGGTCGACATTTGTCTCCTGATCTGGAAATGAATCTGTTCAGAGCTGCCAAGCATCCGGTTAGCCGTTGGACTTTTCTGACCGACCTTGGTGGTTGCATGTCCATGATTGCTTTGACCTTTGACGGATTTGCTTCAATGCCTCGTTGGCTAACCAGGTGCCCAAGGAACTTTCCTGAATGTACTCCAAAGCTGTTTTTCTTCGGGTTTAGCTTCATGTTTTATGCTCGAAGAATCTCAAATGCTTGTGCCAGATGTTCCAAGTGATCTTCTTTTATTAGGCTTTTCACGACTATGTCATCTACGTACACTTCCATTGTTCTGCCGATGTGATCATCGAACATTTTATTAACAAGTCGTTGGTACGTGGCTCCTGCGTTGATTAACCAGAACGGCATCCTCTTCCAACACAGCAAGTTCTTGTTGGTGTAGAACGCCGTGCTCTCCTAGTCGTCTGGGTGCATCGGTATCTGGTGATATCCGGCAAATGCGTCCATGAAGGTAAGAAGTTCATGTCCTGCTGTGTTATCCACCAGTTGATCAATATGTGGTAACGGGAAGTTGTCTTTGGGACATGCAGCATTTAGGTCCGTGAAATCAATACATAACCTCCATGTGTCATTTGGCTTTTTCACCAACACCAGATTTGCCACCCATCGAGGACACAAAGCTTCTTTGATCAGATCGTTATCGAGTAACTTCTTCACTTCGACATCAAGCGCTTCATATTTGTCAGGTCCGAACTTTCTTCTCTTCTGCTTTATCGGTTTTTTAGTCGGATCAATATTTAGCTTATGACAAGCATGCTCGGGGCTAATGTCTACCATATCTGCATGCGACCATGCGAATACATCGAGATTGGACTTAAGGAATTCGCTCATTCTGGATCTGTATGGCTCTGGGAGCTCAGATCCAATGAACAATTCTAAGTCTTCTCTATTCGGGTCGACTTTTATTATTTCCAACTCCTCAACCGGGGTTGCTTTCCTCTTTTGGCTCTTCCATCGAGGATCAATTATCGGACCTTCCAAACTGAGTTCATCTTCGATCATGGGCTCTGCCTCTAACCTTGGTTCGATATCGTTTACTCCTTTTGGCTCAGGCACAACTTTTTTTTCCCTGTTGCTCGCCATGGCCCTCCTGCTCGTCCTCACCCTGCTGGTCGTCCATCTCCATCATTTCTGTGTCGATGGACTCCATGACTTCATCCAACACGGAAGGTTCATCCTCAGCCCTGCTGCTCGGCTGCTCGTCCATGATAGACACACTGTTATCTTTTGGTTGGAGTTGCAGGAGGCACTCTCGAGCTTTCTTTTGGTCACCTTTAACTGTACCTGGACCCTTCGAAGTTGGGAATTTAAGACAGTAGTAATACGTTGAAACAACCGCTTTGAATTCATTTATAAAGGGTCGACCGAGAAACCCGTTATAGGCAGACTGTTGATTTACAACTAAAAACTCTATCATTCTAGTCAGTCTCCTTTCGGGATTCTCGGTCGATACAAGTTCGACTGGCAACGTTACTAAACCTAAGGGAACGGTTACAGCATCTCCGAACCCTACTATCTTATGATCACATTCCTTTATATACTCTTCACAATCACCTATCTGATCTAATGTGCTTTTAAACAAAATGTTTGTGTAGGAGCCGGTGTCCACAAGCAAACGGTGAACTCGGGCTCCCATGATATTAGCACAAATGATTAGTGAGTCGTTATGTGGAGTGAGTGTCCCGTCTAGGTCTTTTTCGGAGAATATCAGATCCCCCGTCTTCTTAGTTGCTTGGTTTACTCCAACTTCTCTGACTTGAGCTACTGCCCTCAAATCTGCTTTCCTCTTTCTCTTGGATACTGGCGGCCTTCCGTCAGAACAGCCCCCTACCGGCCCAGATGGCTCGAGCATTAGAATTTCTCGGACGGGTTCCGCCGGTGCTGTGAACGGCTTCTTGCCTCTTTTGTCCATCCTGCTCGGCTGCTCGTCGCCTTTATCCTCTTCCGAGCTGGATGGAATTGAGACTCTTGGCCTTTTGCCTGGCTGCCTCTTCACGAATTCTGACAACCTTCCTTCTTCATAAAACCTCCACAGCTGCTTTAGGAGGTCTCGGCATTCACTCGTGAAGTGACATATGGTTTGATGATATGCACAGTATTTGTTGGGATTCATCTTCCCTCGTTCTTGTCGTATCTTTCTGGGCTCTGACAACATATCCTTATCCTTGACATTATTGTACACAGCTTCTATTGACGTAGATAGGACGTGGTTCAACTTCACTTTTAGCTCGGAACCTTCATTGAAAGCTTTCAAATTCTTGGGAGCTTTGTAGTCCCCACCGGACTTCTTTCCTGACTTCTTGGTGTCGGCCTTATCTCCCAACTCTTTCTGGAGAGTTTCTTGCATTGAAATGTATACTCCCGTTTTGTGTCTGAATTCGGAATATGTTTTTGGGAAGACTAGGTGCATTTCCTTCCACAAATCTGTCCCCTTCCTGAGTCCTGCCATGACTGCCACTATCTTGGTGTCCTCACTCGCCATTTCTCCTTCTAACAGGACTTTATCAAACCTCTCAAGGAAAGCCCTATCGGATTCTTCCTCTCCTTGCTTCAAATCTGCAAGTCTGTGTCTTTGGGTGAGGTAGGATCCGACCGTGGAAAAATATGATAGGAATTCCTTGCTGAGTTGCATGAATGAACTGATGGAACCCGGAGCAAGTGCGGAAAACCATCTGTGGGGACCATCACCAAGGGTTAATGGGAAGTTTCGACACTGTGTTGCGTCCGATGCCTTTATCGATATCATGTAATCAGTGTATTTGGATAAGTGCACTTTCGGGTCTGACGTCCCTTCGTACAAGCTAACAGCTGGGAATTGCACATTTTTCTGAACCGGTGCGTTCAATATTGCCGGGGACAATGGTGATGATGGGAGTATTGCGGTCCCTCCACCATTCTGGGCGTCCAACTGCTTCTTCATCTCTTCCACCGCTTTTTTCAAAGCTTGCCACTCGTCCGGAGACGTTCTCTCGTTAGAAGGCTGTTCGTCATGATTGGGTTCAATGACCTCTTCACGATGTAGTCCCTTGCTAACGGGACGTTTCTCCTGCGTGGCGTGCCTGGCGATGTTGCTAGCTCCGTTGGGACCCAAACGCCCGAAAGCTGACCTTCTCAACCTCTCATGCACTGAGGGGCGAGCAGCAGGGTGTGCTTGCTTGTGTGCTCGCTCCTCGCTTCTTTGATGAGCCTCCTCTCTACGTGCCCCGTAATGGCTTGCTCTTCTCGTATGGGAGTGGCTCATACTCTTTGTGTCCCTGCTGCTCGACTCCTCGCCTGCCCCTGGAGTAGACTCTCCTCGACTCCCTAGTCGCTTGCTTATTGGTGTTTTACCCTTAGCCCTTCTTGCCTGTCCACTGTCAACCTCATCTACTCTTGCATCTTCTCGTTGTTTAGTTCTTCTTTCAGTTGCTCGGTTGCTCGCCTCCGGGGCTTTGGAAGATTTGTGTCCTGCTGCCCGGTTGCTCGCCTCCCGGTCTCTTGACGGTCCGGCAGCCTCCTGTTGCCGTTGTATGGATTGCAAGACGGCGATTGTTTTGGCCAATTCTTCTGGGTTTTGGGCCAAAGCCTCCACTTCCGGGGGTAAAGTATCAATTGTAACTTGTACATTTCGCCGGGATGTTGCCCGCACCGTTCGTGCGTGGTCACCCGTCGATAACACCCTTGTTCGTGACTTATTTGACGGGCGAGTGCTCGATTCTTGCGGCTCTTGTGATCGCACCATTTTCCGGATTTTGATGTTCTTTTGATGAAGATCTTATGCTTGTGGATGTGTTGACCTATAAACAACTAGCCTTGCATGTAGGGATTTGGTTGTTTATAAACCCTTATCTACACATGCATGCATTCAAGCTTATAGGTTTTATGCAACACCACTTGCAACACTCAAATATGTTTCCAAATTCCAGTTTCCGGCGACTTATTGCCGGAATTATGCAGTTTCCGGCGAGTTTTCCCTGGAAATCCTTTAAATCTTCAACCGACGGAGGTTCGGACCCTCCTTCTAGCGCCAATTGTTGATGACCTTTAATCAATATTGATAATTAGTGGCTGTTTATACTAAGAAAGATCACCAAACAAAGATCAATGTAAGATCAAAGTTGGATTCTTCTAAAAAAGGATTGAGAGAGAAATTTGCAAGAGTTTGGCTTGTTTTTGAATTAGTAACCCCTTTTCTTATTATCCCATGAAGGGTATTTATAGAGGTACAAGCAAGTAGGAGGTGTCACCTCCTTAATCATCTTCATTTACATTGTGACAAGTGTTAAGACATTTGTCATCTCCTAAGCTATTACATCTTTACACAATAACAGGTGTTAAGACACTTGTTTGTTCCTAATGTAATGCCTAATTATTGGGATTTCTGATGATCTTCCGAGGTGCCCTCTTGCTCGCCTGCTCGCCTCTAGTTGGGTCTTTGTGTCTTCTTGGTCTGGCTGTTCGCCACCTTCTTGTGCTCTTTATGACCAGCTGCTCGCCTCCTGGTATCATGACCAGCTGCTCGCCTCCTAGCATCATGACCAGCTGCTCGTCTACTCGACCTTGGTCTTCAAGCCCAGCTGCTCGCCTCCTAAGGTGTAAAGTCCCTGCTGGTCGTCCTCTTCATTTATTATTTTCATTCTTGATTTCTTAACCTCATTATTTTAATATTTTTAGTTCTAATCTTGTTGCCCGACTGTTCGCCTATCAACACCAAGGATCAAGAACAATGAACACACTCAACCTTTAAGCCCATCATGAGAATATTAAAGCTAATAAGTGTTGAAAGGGTAAATGCAAAGCGGATTGCTGAGTTTTTACGCTCAGTCTTGAAGTGTGTTGTGTCTATTAATGAACTCTTGAGACTCTATTTATAGTACATTGATTATACTTGGTGATGTCCTAATATTTTGGGGCAATCCTTGCATTTAATGCATGTATATTAGTCTGCACCAAATTTGTCATTTTTTGGTGGATTTGGTCAATCCTGAGCCACTAATATCTTGTTAGTTATGCGCTGGGAGGAGATTCTCTGTCTCTAAGGAAGATTTGTTTCCTAAACTAGGTATATCTTAGCCAGAACCCCTCTGAAGCCTCTGTGATCCGTCTCCCTTTAGGATTGCTCCCTGCCGGCTGTACGGTGGGTTTGGATCCCTTCGTCGGGCGAGGTCGTATCCCTCTTGCCTCGCCTCGGGTGAGGGCGCTCTTGCTACCTCGCCCTTGGAAAACTAAACGCTTGGTCAGGTTGCAACTTATGTTAGTAGCATGCCAGGTTCTTCACCACCCGTACTAGGTTATGAAGGCCAATTGAGGGGTTTGGGCTCTTTGTGCTATTGTTGTTCTACCTCGCCCTGGAGTCCACTGTCCTTGACCTCTACGCCGAGGTCCAACACTTGATATAAATAATGTTACAATTTTATAGAACATATAAAAAAGACAACTATGCAAGTTTCTTCGGAATTGAGGTAGTAAGTGTTTTGGCATACAAAAAAATTTGTCAAATAATATTGTTTAATAATATAGTAACAAAATTCTAATATGGTTGCACCTTAAAAATGGCCAAATGTTCATCGATAGATACCAATTTATATATTTCTACTTATATTGTGAAATTATATAAACAAAAAAGTGCATCATTATTTAACTAATGTTTGTGAGAGGAAATTCACTAAAGTGAGAAGATAGAGTTGAGACAAAGATAGTATCAGATATTTACAGTATTTCCACGACATTAATTATGGATAGACCGACCACCGAGTGACTGATAATTTCCTACATCCCCATCAAGTTCAGGACAAAATCAGAAAACTCTTTACCTGATGCGAATATAGGAATCTACACTATCTATGAAGATGCATCAAAAAATAGCCTACTCTCGGTAACCTCCACACCCTTTCTTGTGGTTATAACTCCTTTTTATGGGACACCCTATCCATATATATATATATATATATATATATAACATATTGCTGCAAAGTTGCATGCCACCATTTGGTTAGTGTAGAGTAACCAAGAGAGGAGAGGGAAAGTTATAACCAAGGTTGAAAATATCGGTATCGGTAGAAATATCGAGACCTTAAATTTGTGGAAATATCGATGGATATTTCGATATCGAATATCGGTAAATTTTAAAAATTATTAAAATTTAATAACAATTTTTAATATATAAATTTAACAATAAAAATAGAGCAAATTTTACATTTGTGATATTAATCGATATTTATCGAAATTACCGATATTTTTTTCCATATTTTTCGATATTTTTTCGATATTTCCCAATATTTTTCGACATTTGCATAATATTTTACCAATATTATGCTCAAATTTTACAAAAGTACAATTGAAATTGATATTACATACTGATATTTATCGTTATTACCAATTTTTTTTACGGATATTATGGAAATATCGTTACCCCCAATATCGATATCGGTAACCATGAAAAATGGATATATCGAGGATATATCAGAGATATATCCGGATATTTTCATCCTTGGTTATAACTATGGTTGCATATGTGGCAATCAATATAATTGAGTTATAACTTCAATATAACCACCATTGTGGAGGCTCTAATGTTCACATAGAGGATTTAACAAAAGAAAAAAAATGCTATCAGGTGTATATCAACTGTCAAGATAATACTAAACAGATTGCACGTGTGAATCGACTCTTGATTTACTTGCAGAAACGCACATTTACAGAGGATAGAGTAAATCAATAGATGATACCAAGTGCACTAGGCAAGGCATTAGAAGGACCATATGGCAACATAAACATGCTGGTGATTCGCCTAACATTGATGAGCTTCTCTAAATATACACATTTAGGGTTTGTTTGTTTTGGGATTCACACGGACAGGACTAGGGCTTTCCGGCCCCCGCCCCATTCTAGTTAAAGATGTAACATCCAGTTTTTACATCCCATTCTTCATCCACACCTATAAATACCTATTATTATTCATCTCAATACAATTTAAAAATATTATTACTCATCTCAATACAATATCATTTTTCTCTCACTTACACTCTATTTCCTACTTTTCTCTTACACATCCTACTTTACTCTTACACATGATTTGACATAAAGTAAAATCTCACCCTACTAAAATCTAAAAACAAACACATACTTTTATTATCATCCAAGACTTTACATCTTGTGACTTCACACGCCCACCTAAATCCCGAAACAAACAAGCCCTTAATGATAGTTGATCTTAGCATAACTTATGAAAATCAAGGCATTTCAAGATACACGAGCAATAGTGCAAAACGAATATATGAAGTATGTGACTAAGACTTTGAGTTTAAATTTCTCAAAAATCACGTTCACCACAGGTATATTACATTTTGATAATTGAAACAACATAAGCTGCAGACAAGAAGTGCCAAAGTTAACCAACAAAAAGGGGTATAAAGAACATGTCAAACCACACCTGTTGCATCTTAAGTTTAAGTTTTCATGGCGGGCCTTACGAGCCCAAGGCCAGAACCACTTCCCAAGTGCTTGAATTCTTTTGCTTCAAGGTGATCTCCATGACCAGCAAAACCAGTTCCTCCCTTAGCCAAACTGACAAGATTCTTCTCTTTGCATGGCTTATCACAGACTAAACAAACCTTGTCTACTGCCATGAATTTATTGGCACACTTCTTACAGAAAACGTGCCCACAAGAACTCAAGGCTACAAGTGATAGTGTGTTCGTTAGTGTGACCTTGCAGCTAGGACAGATGTAGGTCTTATCCAGAGAACTCTTGTGCTTCTGTTCATTTGTGTCTTCCGTAAAATGGACAGGAAAAAGAGTCTTTAGCCTAATTTTTTCATTCCCTTCAGGGCAAAAAGTGTCTGTTGATGGGGCATCCACCTTTTTGGGAGCTTCTGGTGTTGCAGAAGGCAACCAAAACGCCTTCATGGTGCGCAGCGCTTCCTCTTCATATGAGGTGGCTTTTACACTGTTCGCTCCATGGAAACCTGTCTTGTCCCTGTTGTAGTTCTTATCATTGTACTGAGGTACTGCCCCATGGTTCTGTTGGTCAAATGCATCGAGCTCTCGGGCTTTTTCAAGCATTAACCTCTCTTCCTCTTCTTCTTTTTCTTGCTTTTGTTGATGGGCATGGGCTGCTTGCTTTCTGCAGGCAAATATAAATCTGCTTCAGCACAACTAGTCTAAAAAAGATTGTCAGAAATTAAAATCATGAATGGAGTCAATGGACAAGCTTCTATCTGTTTGCCATTGAGGTCAATTATCAAAGTAGTGATTATTTAAATGAGCTTCCTTTTGAGTCAAGTTAAAAAAAAAAAAATTAACAAATTTCATCTGTATATAAGTTTCCTACAGTAAGTCATGCAGCAAAAAAACATGTTGGAAAAATGTGAATGAAATCAAAGCATGGGTCAATACCGTGCTCATGACATCATTTTTAGACAAAGGCTTGATTTATAAGGGGAGCTACATTTTCCAACAGCTATCTCCCTGTGGGTGCTAACTATTATTGCCGAAAGGTTCTAAATTCTAACAGCTGCATAGATGGATCTATCAGCAGAACAATCATTTATAAGGACACTCTGAACACATGTTTTATCTGCTGCACAACATGATGCAACGTGTCTGTAGATCTAGAATATGAGCACAACTCAAAATTTTCACACAATCAAATGTGATGATTTGTTGTAGATATATATGATTTCCAATCGAGTCAAAATTGGACCCAGAATCTGGCCTTCCCAATCAACATCTTTCTGGTTTCAAATGTTTATTTTCTTAGTAATTTAGCCAGAAGGCAACCTTATTTAAAAGCACAGCAATCCAAACTAGCAAGTCTTCGCTTCACAGATTAGGCCCCTCTACACTAGTGAGGAGGAAAAAAGAGAAGCAAACATAAGAAACATATATTTACTTAGAAAATAAGGGAGTAGACCTTTGGGCTAAAGGCCTCAGACAACATCTCATCAAAATTGAGCACCAATTACTCAGAATAACACATCCAAAGATACAGCAGAAACTAACTTATAGTACAACTTTCGTGCACACTGGCTCTCTTGAATCTAGCAACACAAAATTTACAGACCATGTACCAAAGCACGGGTTTTAGCGTTATTTGAAGTTTTGGTTTAGTAGGAAAAGTAAATGACATGGCTAAACAGCACACAAAACCAACAGACTCAGGATGGTGATCCAATTCACCAGCTTGCTGAATTTTAAGATATCAGTAAACTAAGTAGCATCAAAACCAAATTAAAATCGACTCACATATTTTAACAATAAGTTCCAACATCTAACAAAACTATAAATTATAAAGGAATAAAATGAAAGCACAAAAGTAAAAAAACTAAGAAAAAAGATCAAGATAGCAACCGTTGAATATCCTTCTTCTGTGCCAGGAGGTATTCGAGAATGCATTCTTTGCAGAAAACATGGCCCTTACAACAGGACAAAGGCTCTATGAACGGCTTCAAACAGAGACAACATGCGTCGAACGGTTTGATTGAATCTCTGCCCAATCTCTCCTTCTGCGTTCCATACCCTAGCTTCCGCTTCTCATCGTATGTGAAGAACGCTAAATCGTTATTGTTCTTCGAGTGTCTCTGAGGCATCTTGTTCTCTGTGCTATTTAGAAAAGAATTACCGAGAAGAAACCAAATTGATTTGGGAATTTGGGGAAGTGAGGAGCAATTTTTGATGCCCTAGATCTGATTAGGTTTTTAGTTTTATGGAGTAAGATAGTTGGTTTGCCAAACATGTCCTAGTAGAATTCTCCTTTTCCCTTTTTGCCCTTTCCGTAGTGGGGTCGGGGAAGGGGCCGATGGTAACAACTAACAAGCGGTGAGTTAATTTTGCGAATATTCGAGCACGTGTACTCTGGAAATGGATAGGCTTTCAGCGTCTCAATTGTCTGAGGTGGGCCCTGAAAGATAATTTCGTCTGTCTTTTTTTTTTTAAGCAGAATTCTGCTACTACGCATGCCCTTACTTTTATTAAGAGTTTAAAGACTAAGACCAATAATCGCATTCTAATATCACACATTGATCAACAAATCTATCTTGCAAAAGCTGGCCAATCATTATGAAAATTTTAAATGAAAATATACTACAGTGAAAAAAAAAATCCATCATACTAAAATTAACTTTTGAAAACACATTTTTCAATATAATCAATTATCTGTCTTTTAATTTTTTGCTTGGAACAATACCAGTAACGATATTTGGATTTTTTTTTTTTTTTTTTTATGCCGCCTTGGCCAAACGATTAATGCAGTTTGTTTTTTCTTAAAAAAATAATCTATTATTTAAGTATTAATGATTAATTATTAAGTTTGGGAATTAATTACAATTTCTCCGATGGTTGTACATCCAACCTCCCCTTTTCCTTTACATCATCCTCACTTTATACAATCACAATTTTTTTAACACACTCTCAATAATTTGACATCCACAATCATAATTTCTGCATTTTTTAAAACAAAATAAAATGTGAACGATATTATGCTTTAGTTGTATCCATGACTCCCTACCTGACAAATTTAGATGTTCAAAATTGTGGATACAAATTCTCAAATTCTGAATGTTCCCCTCCAATTTAGGTGCAGATTCAAATTTTGGGTTTAAATTTGGATGCGGTATTGGAGGTGCTAAGTACTAACATAATAGGATGAAAATTAAACTTTTTTTTTTAATATTGTGACAATTCTTTATGTCAATCATAACCATAACGCATTTACATCTTCAATAAGTCAAAACATATTTCGCATACTTCCCGAAAGCTCATATATTTTGATTAGTGTTGTTATTCGAGCCGAGCTAGCTCAAGCTCTTATCGAGTCGAGTCGAGTTTGGCTTGTTAATATTGACGAGTAACAATACGAGCTCGGCTCGATTCGGTAACGAGCCTCTTGAGTCTATCAAGCCTAGTGGAGTAATAAAAAAATTAGTTATAGAGCCTAACGAGCCGATCTCGACTTTGGCTTGTTAAGCAATCGATTATTTTTTGAGTTCGAACTCATTTAATCTAATGAATCGAGCCGAGTCGAGCTCACGAGCAGTTCGTTTCAGGTAACAACTCTGATTTTGATATAAGGAAAAAAATAACGAAAATAAAATAAAAGTTCTTAAAAATACTGACTTGGATTTTGGGGAGAGATGGAGAGTCAACTCGTCTAGCATATGTACACTGTAAACACCCGATTCCTATCTCTACCTCTCTCTTTCTGAAACGAATTCACAAAGTCCTCTTTACTCCTGCAATCACAACAAACAAAAAAGGGTCACCCAAATACACAATCAGATCATCAAATCCCCAATTTAGTTCCGAATTATACTGTTCACTACAAACCCTAATTCATCTCCCCGCAAATTGAACACCTCAATCAATTCAATTTCACTGCATGGCATCCCCAAAGAAACCTCGGGCGGAAAACGACCGCCAACCAGCCGCGACTCTGCATCAACCAGCCTCTCCTCGCTATCCTTCCGGAACTCCCACCTCCGGCGCACAGCGGAAGATTGCCATCGCCGTCGATCTCAGCGACGAGAGCGCCTTCGCCGTTAAGTGGGCTGTCCAAAATTATCTCCGCCCTGGCGACGCCGTCATCCTCCTACACGTGCGCCCAACCTCCGTCCTATACGGTGCCGATTGGGGCGCCATCGACCTCTCTATCGACACCAGTGACGAAAAATCGCAGCAGAAACTGGAGGACGATTTTGACAATTTCACTACCAGCAAAGCGAATGACTTGGCGCAGCCCTTGGTGGAAGGGAATATTCCGTTTAAGATCCATATTGTGAAGGATCACGATATGAAGGAGAGGCTGTGCTTGGAGGTGGAGAGGCTTGGGTTGAGTGCGGTGATTATGGGGAGTAGAGGATTCGGAGCGTCCAGGAGGAGTAGTAAAGGGAGGCTGGGGAGTGTGAGTGATTATTGCGTGCATCACTGTGTTTGCCCCGTGGTTGTGGTCAGGTTTCCAGATGACAAAGATGTGGATTCTGCTGAGGTAGGCGTGGGTTCGGCGAAGGCTGTTGATGCCCTGCATCCGGTTCCTGAGGAGGAAGAGGCAGTTTTTCTAGATGCTTCTGATTCTGATAAGAATGCAGGTAAAGTATAAACATAGAATTGATTCAGGTATTAAGTAGTGTTACTTGTTGTGTATTTTTATTCAATGGATGTGTGGCTATGCCGTCAAAGGTTGCAACTTGAGGAAAGCTATTTCTGTTACTAGTTTGAATGCAATTTAGTGTTTGATATGTGGGGTTGATTTGGCTCGAGATATTTATTGATACTGGAAAGTGTACCTATGAGTTGCACTATGAGTTAGACCTTGATTTCCTAGTGGGGCTGCAGTGAGGTTTTATTTTAGCTGAATGGAAATTGAGATGGAAAATTAAAACACATGATGATAAAGGTTATCAGTATAGATGAATTTGAGTAGAGCTAATTGCAAGTCCTTGTTAATAGACAAAATAATTGACATAAATCAGTTAGCTTGTGGGATATATTGTAACTCACCTGACAAATGCATATATGATACTGCTGCTGGAGGTTATGATGTTTCTTTTTCTGAATATTGGGTTTGAGCTTGTAATCTACTTGCTCATTGCTGACACCAATTTAATATTCCCTCCGTCCACAAGTAATACTTGCTGTTTTTGGGAGTCCCAATATTACATTTACTCACCAAAAATAGAATACTTTCCATAAACTCCACCCTCACAATCTCCGCAATTTTACACAAAATATCATTACTTTTGGGCTCAAACATACACACACCAACTCATTCTGTTACTCTATATATAAAGCTTTGCGAAATTACCCCTCAAAACCCTAATAATTACTCCATTTTCTTAATATGTGTGCTCACCTCCATATGAAAATAGTCCTGGGATGGAGGGAGTAACATTTATGTTTAATTATGTCTTGTTGCAACATCTAGGTTTATACTATTTATTTAACTACTGAAAAGACAATATAATGCATGTGCCAGTTTTCCGCCATATACTCACACAAATCCTGCTTATCCATATAAGCTGGATTTGTAAGCTGATGTGTTTCTGAGATCTTGAGAGCTTGCAATTTACTTTGCCGCATGTCTCTATGGACTGCCTTTTTGTGATTCAATTTTATTGGACGTTGTCTTGCGTTCCTTTGTTAAGTGACGTTCAATGGGAAATTGGCCTTTCAACTAGTTTTTTGGGTCAATTACTTGAGATCTGTAACATGTTGGAATACTCTTTGCGTCTGGTTTGAATTTTGATATTTCTATTATTCTATTGCCTAGAGGAAAATTGATGTGCGCATAGAGGCAGATGCTCCAAGTATTTGAATCATCGATGATGAACATATGATTTTGATGGAGTGCAGAAAAAGATTGTTTTAAAAAAAAACAAATCATTAGTCTTTTCTGAACTAAATTGATTGAAAGGTTGAATGCATGTCTCCGTTAAGAGAGCTATTCATATCATTTCCTAACCTGAGTTAAAGCATTTATGACTGATGTACGGGGCCTTTCAGAATTACAAATAGGCTACCATTTTGTTGGAGTTTCTGATTTTGTTTTATGGAACTCTTAAATTTTGCGGGACTAGAAGATGTTTTGATCTGCAGATTACATTGAAATGCCCTTGATTGAACAAAGCGGAAAAGGAATTGTAATATGTTTTAAGTTGCACGGAAAAGTTGTGTGTCAAGTATAGGCTGTATAGCTTATTGTCATCCCTCATTAATTGCAATGCCCCTAAGTTTTGTTAAACTTTCAACATATTAACCAATAGAAATAAGTTGGTGAGAACAAATTTAATATGGTTCTCTGGAATTGCTGTACGCTTAAAAAATTAGTTTTAAAAGGTACTTGTTACGGATGTATCTATCGACTTTTACTAGTTGTTACCTTATACCATCACCGTTTATCAGTGTTACTAAGACTTTATAAGGATTTTTATGTGAAGGGTTGGGGAGGAACTGGCACAATGGAGGGATTAGGGAAGTTTAGGAGGTTCTTCTCTGTCTGGTAGAAGTTCAAGGAAGGAAAGGGGAAAATGTAACTAGATATATTTACTTTTTTTGCTGTGGCTGGTTTGATCTCAAAGGCTATTGTGCAAGGAAACTTGGGTCGAAATATATGATGATGCTTTTTATGTATAATTGGTCTCAGAACTCACTATTAAGCTTATGTGCAATGCAGATGTGGAGAAGACTTCTTGAGCTGATGACTTAAGGGATGGATTTTCTGGAGACAGTGAAGTGATCATCATGGACATCTGTTAGTGTGAGCGGGATTGTGTGTTTGTGTCGAGGTTTTCTTTCCTTTTTATGGGTTTGGCTGCTGTATTTCCTGTTGGTGAAGTTTGAATGATCATCATTGTTGATGAGTTTCTTTCTTTTGTTTTAGATCCTGAAATCATCATACTGCTTTTCAAGTTACTTTGCGAAAACACTCTTTCAGTTTTATTGCATCTGATGGAGATTATTGTAAAGCTGATGTCTTCTCCATTTTATGTATGTTTCTCCACCACACATCCTAATGCGGTGTCGTTTTTCTGTTTCTTTACTTTTAACTTTATTCTATTTATTGTGGTTGTGTTGTTGGATAGCATAAAGCAGTAGGCTGTGCTTTTAACTATTGCAATGACATTAATATGGAGAAAAATGACTGGTCATAAAGAAAAGATCAGAGGCCAAAACTCTAATGCTTCCAATAGGTGAGCGCCAATTTATGGAGAAGAATGTTTTATTCTTTATATAGGGTAAATAGGCGCGCGACTGTGAATCATATCATTGTTTAGGGAATAGGCAAAGTATACTGTGAATAAATTTCACCATAGAATTTCTTTGGATTTTATGTTAATTTATGAACAGTATTGGCTGTTTCATTAAAATATATATTGTTAAAGCATATTTTGATGAAACAATTAATGTTATTTTACACTTAAGACTTACTTTTTGGTTCACATCTATCTGGGCTAGGGGGAAGCTGAGGGAGAGAAGAACGGCAGATGATATTTAGTCCAAATGAAGAGGGAGTTGGTTTCCTTTAGGCCCTAGATTTAAAATCAGATTCATTATGACAAAGTGGTATAACTCATTTGAAACTGGAAAATATCCGAAGCAGCTGGCACCTTGTCTTATTCTATAGTGTTTGGTTCACGTTTTTGTTGTAAAAATAACCATAATTTAAACTTAGTTTGAGAATTACTAGCTCGTTTATTCGTGTGTCTGTAATATGTCATTTTATATTTGAAATGGAATCAAGAATTGTCTCCCTAAAATATAACCTGACTAATGCGCTAGAAATGGGCTGTACAAGAATCTGCAATGGCCCCTGAAACTCTGCACATCACAAAAACTAGTGAAAATGAACACAAAGGAGAATATAATCATTTACAATTTTCAGTGGATTGAACGTAAGGTGTCAGATACTTGGAATCATGTACTGTCAATTCAACTACATCGTAGTATTTGTGTTGAAAGATTCTTGGCATTGGATTAGAGCTTATGCATTCCAGGTCCCCTTAATCTTTGGCCATTAAATAATGTTAATGGTGATTATTTTGTTGATGGGTGCTGTGTTAGGCACGTGAGGTCGTACTAGTTATTTACATTCTCCATATGTGGAAGCTGCAGTTAAGATCTATACATAATTGGGGATCAATATTTTAATTTTCCAATCTTCCTGCTCGCACAAGCCTCCACGAGTTGACGACTTTGTGGAGTGGGTTGCATTGCATCTGCAGTTTTGTATGCAATCTTTTTTTAACTAAAACACTTCCACCTATGTAGGTCAGAGGAATCTGCACTAAAAGTTTTATATTCACGGATGTAATCGAATCAAGTCAATGGCGGAGCCAGGATCCGAAAACAGGGTGGGCTATAGTAAAAGAATTCGATTTTAGGGCGGGCTGCTTAATAATTTTTTAAATTTTTACATATAAAAAAATACAAAATTTCAATTTTAGGGGGGGCTGAATCAAGTTAGATCTAAACAAGGGCAGAGCTCTGGAATAAAAAATTAGGACGGACTAAAATTAGTATTGTAAAAAATATACAAGTCCAATTTCATTTTTTTATCGCTATAAGGTAAATTTATTACCAACAAAAAAGACTCCACTCAAAAGGTTGATGAGTTTCGAGAGAAAATTAGAATTTTGGTCCATGAGATTTTTCCCATACCAATTTTGATCTCAAGGTTTTTTTTTTTTTTTTTTACACAATTTGGTCTCATCCCTTAATTTTTTGGACCAAATCAACAATTTGTTCATTCTCTTGAACAAAAATTGTCGAGAAAAACTACAGGACCAAAATATCGAAAAAAAATATTGTATTGCAAGCTATCCATTCTTTTGGGACCAAAATTAAGTGCAATATACTTCGTGATTAAAGAATGAAATACACAATCTCAAAGTAATTTCAATAACTTAATTCTTAAATGACCATCTTTCTCTAACTAAATACTTCCAAAATGATCACTTAATACATTTTATAAAAATGTCAAAACATGTATATTTTTTAAAAGATTACACAATTAAATAATTTGTGACAAATAATTGAATGAATTCATCGTGGCTTGGTGGTACGTGTCATCTTCTTTCATTTCTTGGTGGGCTAATTCAATTTTTTTTCCTTAAATATATTTAATAAAAAAAAAAGAATTCCAAAATTTTGCCCGTCCCAACCATCATCTGAATTTGAGCTTGACTCGTAGGTAACTCGAGTATGAGAATTACAACATGAAATGAAGGAATCACATGTTTAATTCTGTGATGCATGTTTCATGATGAAAAGTTCAGCCTACAATTAGATTCTTTAGATCAAGCTATTAAAATCAACAAGACAATTAGGGCCGGGGGGTTTGCAATAGGTAGTACAAAACACTATGGACACATGTAGCAAGAGAAATCAATCCAGCTTCAATAATTGGTTGTCCGATTTGAAATTGAAATCAATGGGTCTAGTCTAGGTTCATGCACAGCTGCAACTAAAATTGTCATGACATGTTTGATGTTGAGTTCTAAATACTCATCACTTAATGACCGTCCAATTTTTGCAATAAACACGCTTGTATCCAAATGGAATTTTTTATTTTTTATTTTTTTGAGTAAAGGAAAAACCACGACAAATTGTAGCGTATGATAGTGATTGCTAGCGTCCCTTGTGATTCCAGGAGTCAACGTGTGTGAGAATGCAATTTGGATTGGTATGGAATCCAATTAGAATTTAAAGATTCTCATTTGTGAATGGACTGAATGAAAAGTAAAGAGTCACGGATCCTGTAATTTAATAAAATATAAGTAAATATATTATTTTAAGATAAATTTTTGAAATGTGATATATTTATATTATTAAGTGGAGTAAGTTTTATATGAAAATGATTCATAATAAATTTAACATGGAACTGTTTTAAAGTATTTAATATTTGATCAGAAGTATCGATAATTTCACCAGGAGTATCATTAAACTGTGTTCAAGAAAATTTACAACAATTACTATATAATATCACCAACTCAAATTAATGATACTCCTGATGAAATTATCGATATTCCTGATCAAATATTCGATATTTTACTATAGTTTCATGATAAACTTATTATGAACTATTTTCATACAATACTTTACCTGACAAATGATAGTATTTTTATTTTAAAAGTGATGATTTCATCCAAGGTTGTGTTTTGAATTCTACATAAGTGCACCAGAATACTCTCATTTCTATTCGAGCTTACCTGTAACTACCCAAGTCTTCCAAAAAAAAAAAAATCTAATTTTCTATTCAATCCGTGTTTTGAATAAAAAAAATAATCAATTACAGTTAATTAATTAAAATTTAAGTATTTATTGTATAAAATATCTAACGAAAAAACCTACGGATCCAATAAAAAGAGACGTCATTTTCTTAATAACTCAAATAAAAGTGCAACAGGATATTTCGACATACAGAACTTCTTCTTTTAAAATAGAAAATGCATGTTTAAAAAAATAAAAATAAAAAGAGTAGGTCTTATATGAGACCGTCTCATGGCATGAGACAACAGGAATGAGTGTAACTAGGGCATTGACTTATTAACACTTTGGTAAGGGTAGGTGTTAATTTGGTGGTCTCATGCCATGAGACGGTCTCATACAAGTTTTTGCCAAATAAAAATTAATCGCGTTCTGGACTATGGAGTAGGAAAACCAACTCTATCCCTTACCGCACTTATTTCGTTGAAAATCTCGAAAATTGTCCCATCTTGACTATTTATTACGCACTTAAATTGTCAAATATATTCATATCGTTGAAATTTTCAGAAAAATTTTGAGTCACAAGTTGTCTGACAATATATATCAGCAACATAATATCTTGGCAACTTGTGTGGCCATTATTTACGCAGACCACTACAATAAGTCAACCCTCATCTTATAACATTAGCATGTGTCCCCAGAGTGATTTTAGCGTGCGAGCTCAAGAACTGAGTAATACTCAAATTGATTACCCCACAATTTGTAGGTGTCATGTCTTTACTAGCACTACTTGCAAATTATTGAGCAATTATACAAATTGATCTAAAATATTTAAATCGAAAAAACTAAAATTTTTATAATTTGGTTGCGAGGTAAATATTTTTTTTTGGAAACAACTTTATTGTGCACTTGGTTCATGGTGCACTCACTCAACAGTTGAAATTGTTTACACTGAGAAGTATGGATATTGAAATTGATTTTCAGTGTAATTTAACCATATTTTTCAGTATAATCAGCTTATTCTTTTCAGTGTATTACAACTTCAACTGTTGAGTGAGTGCACCTGGTGCATATAAGAGTGCACGTTTTTTTTTTTTTATATTTATATTAGTAATAGACAAAGTATAGAGTGAAAATAGTTCATACATGAATTATTAAAGGGTATTAGTTGTTTTCACTCAAGAGTATTAGTTGATTTCATTGAAGAGTATTAGTTTTATTCACTGAAGAGTCTTAGTTCATCTTCGATAAACAACTAATACTCTTCAGTGAAAACAACTAATATCCTTCAATGAAAACATCTAATACTCTTCAATGAAAACAACTAGTACCTTTCAGTAGTTTTTGTATGAACCAATTTCACTACATACTCATTATAATATAATTTTTTTTTAAATAGGGAAAATTAATTAAATGTGGCAAGTGGATAGGAAGCAGTACATAAAAACAGATTGATTGAAGGCGAAATTAAAATGTTGAATTAAGTGATGGCTTTTAAATACAACTAGTACAAGTTAAAACAATGTAAGAACATGATAAACATGATTAGGCCACGTGGTACATCCAGCCATCAAGCTGGTTCCCTATCGCCATTTCCACGATCTGAACCCACCCCCCTTCTTCTCTTCCTGTCAATCAAGAGTCACGATTTGATACAATTTTCTACAAAATTAACAAATAAAAAAGATTGAAACAGAGAACTCACATCGTATGAAAACCTCGAACTTTCACTTGAACTCGACCTGAAATACCCAGAAGACCCTTCCGAAGTGGAGGCCAAAGACGGCGGCGGAGATAGAGGCACCACTTGATTTTCACCATCATCATCATCTTTATCATTATCATGATTATCATCATCGTCGTCGTCGTCATCGTTGGAGTTTTCAATCCGAGGATTAACGTTGGAACAAGCGTTACAGACGGAAACGGTTGGGCCGAGGCGGGAACCGGAGCCGGTCCAAGGAGTAAGGCTCTGGCAGGAATGGCAGAGAAGAGTTCGGGTGTGTTTGGAGACTATGAAATTAGCGGTGTGAACTCGGTAATCACAATCCCAGCACAAACTTGCTTGATCCGAGTCGCAGTACATTCGAGCTACCTTCTCGCACAGCTCACATTTCTTCATCTTCTTTTTTCCTCACTTGGCTATTTTTTTTTTTTTTTTAATGGCGGGATTAGCGTACCATGTTTTGGTACCTGAAGGTACAGTTATGTAGTACTGGTATCCTGGTATTCTGGCTTAAACAGAGGAAAATAATTAAAGTTAAAAAACAGGGAAATTGAATTGAGAAAATAAGGGGAAAGAGTGGAAATTGGTGGAGGGGCTGTTTGTTTGGGTTTTTATATGGAGTATGAAAGCAACTTGAGCTGAAACTTATATTTTAGTTTAAGGGGTGAAATCTTTTATCGTAGAGACCCACATATTGTTTGGGAGGAGAGAGAGAGAGAGGGTTCTTGCATTAATTGGTGTTGGTTTTTGTCTTTTTCCTTTGCTTCTTTCTGTTGTTGCTCTTCTTTCGTCACAAAAGTTGGCACTTAGTTTCCTGTATAAGAAAGAATGTGTGATGAAATAGTGGCCACTTCCATTCCTGATTTATCAAAGATTTGGATTAAAAAGTGGAACATGTCGAGTTTATTAATATCGAGGTGTTGAGATCAAGGTTGAAAATATCGGTATCGATGGATATATCGAGACCTTAAATTTGTGGAAATATCGATGGATATATCGATATCGAATATCGATTCGATATCGGTAAATTTAAAAAATTATAAAAAATTAATAACAAACTTTTAATACATAAAATCTACAATAGAATTTGACCATATTTTACATTTGTGATATTTAACAAAATTATGGATATTTTCTCGATATTTCTCAATAGTTTTTCGATATTTACCGATATTTGAAAGATTTTATGCTCAATTTGCACAAAAATATAGTCGAAATTGATTTTATATACTTATATTTATCGATTTTTTAAAAGATACTATGGAAATATCGTTACCCCCCAATATCGATATCGGTGACCACGAAAATTAGATATATCGGGGATATATCGTGGAAATTTTCCGGATATTTTCGTCCTTGGTTGAACTTGAGATCATCTTACAATTAAATGTGCCTACTTTACAAGTTGCAAAATATGAATCCAGCCTTTAAGATGTAATGCTAATTAGGGGACGAAAATAGAGGCATTTTGTGGGCGTGTAGTGTAAAACGTATAAAAAAGTAAGGGTTTGTTTGTTTCGGGATTTAGGTGGGCGTGTGAAGTCATGACTTTATGCCCATAAGATGTAAAGTCTTGGATGATAATAAAAATGTGTGTTTGTTTTGGGATTTTAGTAGGGTGAGATTTTACTTTATGTCAAGTCATGTGTAAAAGTAAAGTAGGATATATAAGAGAAAAGTAGGAAAGCAAGTATAAGTGAGAGAAAAGTATGAAAGAAAAAAGTAGGAAAGAGAGTGTAAGTGAGAGAAAAGTAGGAAATAAAGTGTAAGTGAGAGAAAATAGGTATTATAGGTGTGAATGAAGAATGAGATGTAAAAACGGGATGTTACATCTCTAACTAGAATGGGGCTGGGGCGGGGGGGGGGGGGGGGGGGGGGGCGGAAAGTCCTAAAAGAATTCAACTTTATCTAAAAGTTTGAACTTATAAAGAGTTATAGAATTAATTCATTTAATTATTTCCCTTAACACTCTCATTTGCTCATGTGGCGAACTTTTAATTTTCCCTTTTTGGGGAGACCAATGAGTGGATAATTTAATTTAATATGGGTGGAGTTGCTTTCAGCGGGAATTGAATCAAAGATCTTTGTCCGGTTCTGATACTATGAAAGTATTTCGCCTCATCTAAAAGTCCGAACTTGCAGAGAGTTGTAGAATTAATTCATTTAATTATTTCCCTAACAAAAATCATCAATGGTGCGATCCCATTTTAGGATTTCGGATCTTCATTATCTTTGCCAAGCACAATATGAACTCAATTTGTTGAATCTGCAAAAGGCACGTCGAGGGAGGCCCTAACACGGTACTCTGACGCTCAAATTAGATCAGAGCTTATTTAATAATCATTCTTGTAATTTAAAATGTTGAGAACATGTGCAAAAGATAAGTATTAATGTGTATAAATGAGTTTTTATAACATGAATATTAATGTGTATAAATGAAATGGAATAACTCATATAGTTAAGGTGATATTTTATATGGATATATACATAATGAAGACATCAGGGTCATTTCGAATGTCATTAGGGCGTCCTTGAAGTAGGCTTTACCATGAGTCTTCATAGATTTTTTCATTTGGGTCTCAGCCACTTGTGATAATTTAATTAAAGGGCTTGAGCCCTTATTTTCGAAATTACACTGTTAGACTATTAGAAAAATTAAATAAATAAATTGATTTCATGTCTCCCCACTATTTATTTATTTAATTTTTCTAACATAGACCTGTATCAATTAGTTAGTAAGAGAAAATTCAAAATAAATTAATAGGGATAAATATTATATGAAAATAGTTAATGATAAACTTATCATAAAATTTTTTGAAAGTATTATTAATCTCATCAGAAATATCATTAATCTCATCAGAAGTATTTTTAATGGGTATTATATTGTAATTGTTTTAAAGAAATTTAAATCCAAACTAATGATACTTCTGATGAAATTAATATTTAAAATAATTTCATGATAAACTTATTATGAACTATTTTTATACTCCCTCCGTCCACCAAATTTTTTTCCATTTTTCTTTTTGGTCCGTCCACCAAATATTTACCCATTTCTCTTTTGGCAAAAATTAGCCCACTAACTTATTTCCTAAACCCACTAATTAAGTGGGTCCAACCCACTTAAAACATCAGCCAAAACACCCACCTCATTTAAACACCTCAGCCCACCCCACTTAAACACTCCAGCCCACCCTAAAAAATCATATCACCTACTCTTGCGTACCCTCACTTCTCCCCCTCTCTCTCGATTGTTCTAGGGTTTTCTCACCCTCTCTCTTACCCGCCTCCCTCTCTCTCCTCTTTTACTCGTCGATCTGTATCATTTTTCCTCTTATTCCATGGATTCTGGTATTGAATCCTTTGTTCCTGAATACGATATGCCAGACATTAATGGCGATTTGGGGTGTTTGGTGGTGGCCGATTCTTTTGACGATTCGACTCTTGGTTCTCCAACGGTGGGAGATTTTGGCGCCGATTCGAGTCTCTGTTCTCCGGCGTTGGTCGATTGTAGTGGAGAATCGACCTTTGGTTCCCATACATGTCCGATATTGCTCAATCTGAGGAACCCTTCGTCGATTGGCCCCTCTTTTCTCAAAAAGTGGCCGATTTTTCTGCTTCATCGACGGTAGCAACAGGTGCTGCTTCGGCGACGGTGGACGATGGTGGTTCTCCACCATTGGTGGCCGCTCTTTTGCCTTGGCCGAAAGATGCTGACTTTGCTCGGATTTTTGGAACTCGATGTACTTGTGCATCACTTGAACTCCGTCAGTTTGCTGCAGATTTGTATTGCATGTGGATTCCAGGAGCTAAATGCTTGCTTAAAAGATCTTCTCTGATATCCCTTTAGATGCATTTTGATTTGATTATTGCATGTTGGTTTAATTTCTTTAAGTGCCTATCTGAGGAATTCCAGTGATGATTTGTGTGATTTTTTAGGTGAAATGTGAGTTTTGTCATCACTTTGAGCATGCTCTTTGTTTGGAGACACTTATACTCCTATGCATGAACTGTTTTGGTAAAAAATTGGGGCTGTTTTCATTTTCTGGGGAATTCCAGTGATGATTTCTATGATTTTTGAGGTGAAATGTGAGTTTTGTCATCACTTTAAGCATGCTCTTTGTTTGGAGACACTTATACTCATATGATTGAACAGTTTTGGTAAAAAAATTGGGGTTGTTTTCATTTTCTGAGGAATTCCAGTGATGATTTCTGTGATTTTTGAGGTGAAATGTGAGTTTTGTCATCACTTTGAGCATGCTTTTTGTTTGGAGACACTTATACTCATTTGCTTGAACTGTTTTGGTAAAAAATTGGGGCTGTTTTCATTTTTTGAGGAATTTCAGTGATGATTTATGTGATTTTTGAGGTGAAATGTGAGTTTTGTCATCACTTTGAGCATGTTCTTTGTTTGGAGACACTTATACTCTTATGTTTGAACTGTTGTGACTGAAAATTGGTGATTCTTATGCTACCTGGGGAATTCCTGTGATGAATATTGTGATTTTTTATTACTAAATGAGTTTTTGTCATCATTTTGGGCATGCTCTTTGTTTGGAGACACTTATACTCTTATGCTTGAACTGTTGTGACTGAAAATTGGTGATTCTTATGCTATCTGAGGAATTTCAGTGATGAATATTGTGATTTTTTATTACTAAATGAGTTTTTGTCATCACTTTGGGCATGCTCTTTGTTTGGAGACACTTATACTCTTATGCTTGAACTGTTGTGACTGAAAATTGGTGATTCTTATGCTATCTGAGGAATTCCAGTGATGAATATTGTGATTTTTGATTACTAAATGAGTTTTTGTCATCACTTTGGGCATGCTCTTTGTTTGGAGACACTTATACTCTTATGCTTGAACTGTTGTGACTGAAAATTTGTGATTCTTATGCTATCTGAGGAATTCCAGTGATGAATATTGTGATTTTTGAAAACATATGCATGAACTTTATACAAAAAGATGATTCCATTCATATAGAGTCAAATACAAAAAGGATGACTTAACATGTTTACATCTTAAACAACCCATCTACTTGTGATTTGTTTAACTGGTAAACATCAAAATATTTCCAAAAGGTGTTGCCTAACTACCCTAAAACTTAATACCCCAATTCTGAAATGAGTGTATTAACATCAAATGGGGATGCAGTTTCATTCTCATTTTACCTCAAATAGTCAATGCATTCTTTGACAAGGACTTCTTCAACTTGTAGATTTTCTGGTAGAATCTCTTGTCTAAGTAGTCTTTCTTTGTTCATATGTGGCACCTTATAGTCATTGTGGCCCTTGCATTTCATGATCTCCACCAAACATCCTTGTAGGCTTAAGAAAACATTGTTCAAATTGATGTGTGTTAGTGAATCAAATGCATTAGTAACATTCATAACAAGATCATCACAATTGTAGGAAGATGTCTCATCTTGTAAACTCTGAATAGCTCTAAAGAAGCCCAAGTCATTAATGTTAGTGTCTGGTGAATTTGGTGGCTGACAAACTAGTTCAATGTTGAATCCATCAGCTCTTGCCACAACCCTAAAATCACTGTCACAATCTTTCAGATGGGGTTTGGAATTATCTTGCCGAATATGTATGTCCTTGCTTGCATTTGATGGTCATACACTCTTAATCCTTGGTATAATCTGCAAAAAGAATGTAATGTAACCAACAAAGTAAAAAAAAACACAATCTTTGTTATGGATACTTACTATGTTTACAACTATATGATGAATATTTTCTGATAGTTTGTGCATTTGTGATCATACCTTGTTGATTAAGCAGTCATTTATCACCTCTTTGGTAATTGAGTCTATGGGCCTTGTCTCCAAAGTCCCCTTGCTTCTGTTCTTGCTGTTTCTTTTGGCTGCCACATGTGATGTAAAGGGAAAAATTCCAATTTTCCCATCAAAAGTGCATTCACCATTATTTGCATACCTTGGCCTAGCCACTACACACATGAACATGAGTTTGGTAATGTACCTTTTGCTCTTACAAGTTCTGTATGGTTCTATTTCACCTGAGAACAAGTAGTATCTCTCATTCTCTTTCGTGATGTAGAACCACTTCTCATCAATATGAATTGTGTTGTACATGGACTTGAATTGTATGATGTTAAGTGCTCTATCATAAATCAATGCATTGAGGTTGTAAGATAGTCTAGCCAACTTGTTTGCAGCTGTTAATATGGGTTTGATGACATTGGTATGGGGTTTGATCAACCCCCTTCTAACCCAAAGATTAACTAAGCTCTTGCTCACATTCATCTCTCTTGCAATTCTTCTATAAGTTGTTCTCATTTTCAATGGTATGCTCTTCATCTTCTTAACATCCATCTCAAGTTTATCTCCATGCATATTCCATTTTGTTTTGTGAAAAATAACAGCCCTACCTTCATTCATTTTGACCTTTGTTGCAGACCAAATTCCACCAATGGTCTTCCTTGTGACTCCAAATATTGCAGCAGCCTGGCCGATGGAGCCCCTCAGTAGTTCACCATCCCTGATGTTCCCAATAAGGAATTGTGCAATCCTTGTTTTCTCATCAATAAACAAATTAGGCTTGTTTGTTTTCATTTATGAGGATTTAAGAGAGAAATGAATGTTGATGAATAGTTGTAAGTTTGTGTATTTATTGAGCTCAAAAGTGGATGGGAAAACTGAAATTTGTATTTTGGGGGGGATTTTTGGATTTTGATCCCATCAATGAACAGTTTATGTCAGTGAACAACTTGAAACTCCCTCCTCAGTCGAAATGGAGGAAGTACTTAATATATTGTTGCTTTTTGTTAATTCCTGATTACTATTCACACTTTATGCTTTTAGATTATTTATAAGTAAAAAAATCATGAATAGAGGGAGTATAATTTATTTTATCATAAATTATTTTCATATAATATTTTGCTATGTTACGCACATTTGCAGCATAAATATAACATAAAGTATGATTTAATTTTAAAGAATCGACTTTAACAACGATGGGTGATCAAATTTACGAATAAGATAAAACAAAGCACGAGGTACAATCAAGTCCTTGTCCATTGCCCAAGGAGTGGGATTAGTGGGCCTTCGTCTTCAATTTTGTGCCTAGTATTTTTTAATAATTGTTCCATCGTTGGAGTATTATTTACACATTTGGAATGATAATCCGACCATAGTCGGCTAGCACACCAATATTTTATAAACAATTCTAATTTCAAGAATCGGGATTCGAGAATGACCACATGGAAATATTTAAAAGGGAAAAGCAAAAGGAAATTGACTTCTTTTATTCATAATCAAATTTTCCTAGTTAGGAGATTTCTCTTGGTTAGATTTTCAGGTAAATAAAAGTGTGCTTGCAATTTATTCTAGATTATTACTTATTTAAATTAAACGAGTTGAAATAGTGTATGAACAGACAGATAACAGATTGTAGTTGGGGGGAAACCAAGGCACCGAGGCCCATGCTTTATCGAGACCAAGGAAAATAATTCGACGAATTAATAAAATATAATATCCAACTTTTATCACGATAAGTTGGGTGGATATGTCCCATACCGTAATCCAATCTCATGGAATTATGCTTCCGTAATAGCAAATGATTATGCAAAATAACACTATTTTAAACAATATATTTTTCTTAAATAAAACGTGCAAAAATATAAGTGTAAGCAAATTAATTTTGCACCCAATTAAATGATGACACGTGTACAAATAAATATTAATATCAAAATAATTTATTATTTTATTTTGGGGATTTAAATAAATTAATTCTCAAATTAAATAATTAAATTTATTGATATTTAATATACATGTACAAACTTGCCAAAAATACGAGTCTGCGGTAATTAATACGGTTGACTTAGTGCCCAAGAAAAAATCAAATCGTATCGCATGAACAAGGAAAGAAATTAATGAGAATCAACTAAATCTGGAAATTGGCCTATAAAAGCCCATCAAATCGGCATCGGTCAATCATAAAGCGCCACGTGCCACCATGAAGGAGGAAAGTTTTATCTCCTCACCCTATAAATAGGGTCCTTCATTCATTCAACACACATTCAGACGGACAGAAGCAGAAGAAATTCAGAAGTTCAAGAGCTCTTGAAGAGTCAACCTCAGATTCAAAGCGTTCTTCGTGGGAAGCAATCAGAAACAGCCTCCGATTAGAGATCAAGGTCCAGAGCCCCTCCGATCCGGCGTTTCTCCTCGAAGATTCGAAGAAGCTTCAAAGGCGTTCTTCTCAGAAACAACCTCCGATCAGAGATCAAGGTCCAGAGCCCCTCCGATCCGGCGTTTCTCCTTGAAGATTTGAAGAATCTTCAAAGGCGTTCTTCGCACAAGCCTACCATAAACGACCTCCGATCCGAGACAAAGGTCCAGCACCCCTCCGATCCGGCGTTTCTCCTTGAGGATTTGAAGGGTCTTCAAGAACATTCCCCGCATCCGTTCAAAGATTCAAAGGACGTCCTTCACCAAATTCAAAGGCGTTCATCCCGCCTTCGAAGGCGTTCATCCCCCAAATCCCGAAAATAACATTTAATCCAAAATAAGGCATTTCGCCCTTGGATTAACGTTATAAATTCAAAGATCAACCTCAAACGAAGATCAAGGCGAGGATTTCTCCCGAAGAACATCCAAGTCAAGGTCAACACCGAAGAGAAGAATCAGAGGATCAAATCTAGAGTTAGTCAACCCGCAAAAGTTTTTTCGGTTTAATCCGAATAAATTAAATTGTAATCATTTTTCGTGTTTATTATTTTTAATAAATTCGAAATTTCTAGATTACAATAAGATCATGAATTATACTCTCTTCGTCCCAGTTTTGTTTTCTCATTTGCTAAAAAGGTCCGCCTCAATTTTGTTGTTTCATCCCCAAAATAGAAATAAAGTAAACACACCTTTTTAAACTTCACCCTATAATTCAACTATATTAATTTAAATACTACTTTCTTCACCATTCATCATTTCCAAGACTATTTTATTCATTTAAATACTAAATTTCAACAGTCGCATTAAACTCCGCACACAATCAAACGGAAAAACAAAACTGGGACGGGGAAGTATTATCTAGATTCACACCAGCCCAATTAAGTTTCTTGGTCTGATTTTCAGATTGAACCAATTTTATAATTGGGCTGTTTCTGGCCCAATTAATTATTTTGCAAACTTGGCAATCCGTATGAAAGTAGTAGGGATAAATTTTGGATTGGATCTATCTTTCGTAATGTAAATCGTGGCCCAGGATTGTTCTTACGACCCGTTGCATTTATTTTGGAAATTTTGTATTTCTTTCCAGAATTAAAGATCCTAGGGTATCCACCAAAAAAATTCAAAACAGGACGAAATAAAAATAAATAAAGTGAAGAAGAAATAAAATTATTTACTGCACTATAACTCGGTCGAAATAAGTTTCTCGAGTAACTTTATTTCCAATATATTATTTTCAAGCTATTTCTATCCGGCGTGGAAATTAATTGGAATGAAGACAGACAAAGCATTGTGTAACTGATCATGCAATAAAAGTAAGTCTTTTTTTTTTTTTTTTTTAAGAAAAACTCTTATCAAATAGATTGATTTGAATTAAAAGGGCCTCGTTCAACTTTTGGTGGCTATTGTAATAGATTGATTTGAATTGGTCAAACAATTAATTGTATATGATATTTTAGTGACATGTGAATATATAATACTACAACTTGTCCACCCACAAGACTCCACTAGCAACTTTAAAATATTTATTATTTAGGCTGTCTAAATGTATTTTCACTTGTTTGGGAAAAAATTATTGCCAACTTTAGAATATTTATTATTTAGACTATCTAAATGTAGTTTCACTTGTTTGGGAAAAAATTTATAGCCAAGTACTATCAGATTACCTTTGTAGGGTTGGGTCCTAACAAATAACATGCCAACCATGTTCTTTTAGTTTGGATTCTATCAAAATAATGCCGTGTTTTTACTGAAACTATTATCAGTGGATTCTTATAACGCGTTATTTTGTGAGTATCATTTCATATTTTATCTACGAGTTTAAGCCATAGAGAGATTAAATCAGCTCCTTTCCCATCAAAATTTCAATCTTTCGAGCAAACAGAGGTGACCTAATTAAAGGCATGACATTCATAGTATCATATAAATTGGATGGTAATACTTATTATTATGAAAACCATTATACGTACCCTTGTCTCCATATGGATAATAATATTACTGATCTACATTTTAATTCATTAACTTGAGTGTGTGACATTTTAATTAGAAAACTGTGTAGAAATTCAATTCATTAATTTGAGTGTAGAAAATGGTGTAAATATCTAATGAATAGTTTGAAAATTATAAGAAATAAAAAAAATGGTAAAATATTCCAGGTATTATATTTACCAATATTTCTATAACATGCATTGATCCGAAAAAAAAAAAAAAAACTAGTTTGTTTGTTTTTTCATCCCTAATGAGTTACAATTGAAAAATGAATAACCCGAAACTCAAACATTATTTTATCTCCTCGTGGAGTATATGATTTATCAAGTTATCATTAAATAAACAAACATGTGAGAATTTGATGTACATTCTTTATATTTAAAATATTGATCAATAATTTGCTTTTCATAGTTGATTAACTTTAATTTCTTTGACTCTGCCTTTTTTATTCGTTATATTATATTGAAAATGAGGGAGTAAATGTTTGTTATTTGTACTAAATATAAGAGGTAATAAAATTTTTGCTTAATTTCTTTATATAATTTACTACTTAAATATTTATTATTATCAACTCTTGAATCTGACATTAATTTAATTAGTATAATGATTCAATTTAATCAAATTTGATCGTACTCCATTAAATTATAACTATAGTATTAAAATAATGATAAAATTAATTTAAATTCTGCTTTTATAATGAAAAGGGCATGATCTTCAAAGCATTGGTTGTTGCATTAAATGGAAAATAAAATAAAAATAGGAGTAGTTCAAAGCATTGGTTATTCCAAGAGGGCCAAGACAATGGAGAACCAACACTCTTCCGGGCTGTCTTGCAAAAGTCTGCCAACAGAAAGTTCTATAATTCAAACTTAGTCAGTCCAAATTCAATTTTTTTAATCTCCAAAGATACCCCTCCTTTATGGAAACTTCCATTGAGTACGCTCTCTTTTTGTACATGTATTTCGTCAAAAGTTATAGAACGTGCTTTAGTTCAAGTTTTGGAATACTTAAAGTGAGGGGGGAGTTTAGACTCTAAGGAGAGCTCTGTAAAAAATCAAGTAACGAATATTTTTGACACACATACCTCTCAAATGGATGAGCTAAATTTTTTAATTTTGTTCGATTATAATAATGTAATTTTACCCATTATGATTTTGATACTCATAGCTGTACCTTACCCTCAAAATAAAAATTTGTGTGAATATGAATTCACGTGAACTCTGTTTTTTGAAATATCACAGTTATGTATACTTACTATCATCATTATACATTTTTCACTATTCATAGTATATATATTATCACTTTTTTAAAAAAAAAATTAAAACAATGATGATTAATATACAATAATAATTATACTTAAAAAAAAAATCATGTTCAATTTTACAATAGACCTACTGTACCCTCAAATTCCCAACCAAACACCCCTTAATATCATAAATTCGAATGGCTTGATTCTTTGGATATAATTTCCAAGACATTATATGAAATTTATTCTACTGAGTATTCCCGTGATGTCACATTTTAATTTAATTTATTTGATCATATTGACTTGGGCCAAGGCAAGGCGATTACCACGAGTGTCCTCAACGAACGTGTACATTAGTTTCAGAAAAGATGGAGAACTATATTTTTATATATCAGCATTTCTTTAATTAAATTTTACAGTACAAACGCGTAAAGTCGTACCGTTGGGCCAAGGCAAGGAGACTCCCACGAGTGGCCCTAAAAAAGGTGGAAAACGATATAAAAAAACAAAATCAGTTGTTACGTCGAAAAAGACTTCAAAGTCTGTACTCTGTAGTCATTTCATACGGAGTAAATTTTCTTATTCATTTTATTCGACGACTTTGGTTGACCTTCGTTTTCCACCACATATACCATCCTTCTTATACTACAATCAATGACTGAACTCAGCCAACACACTCCGCTCCGATCTGAACAAATTAACCAACATGAAGTCCAAAAAGATCCAACCTTTTCTCCATCTTTTCACCCTCTCTGTTATCACCCTTCCTTTTCTGTGTTCCACCCTGGAAACAGACACCATATCACCCAACCTAGCACTCAAAGATCCAGACACCATAGTATCCTCAAAGAACGTCTACAAATTGGGATTCTTCACCCCTGAAAACACCACCAACCGCTACTTAGGCGTCTTCTACTCCGTTTCACCGGAAACCGTAGTCTGGATAGCCAACAGGGAAACACCGTTAAAAGATTCTTCCAACACAGTAACCATCTCCAAAGACGGCAACCTTGTACTCACCAACTCAAGAAACCAAACAGTCTGGTCCACCAATGCCACCGCTTCTTCTCCCACCAACACAACCCTTCAAATTCAGGACACCGGAAACCTCATCCTCCGCAACAATATCACAGGTGCAGAAATATGGGAGTCCTTCTCCGAACCTTCCCATGTTTTCTTGCCCACTATGAAGATGATCGACAACATAAACACGGGAAAGAAAGTCCACGTGTCCTCGTGGAAGAACGCTTCCGACCCTGGGGTCGGAACCTTCACGGCAGGGCTGGAAGCCCTGCCCATCCCGCAGATTATCATATGGAATAACGGTAGGCCCCACTGGAGGAGCGGGCCCTGGAATGGTATAATTCTGATAGGGGTACAGGATATGTATTCCCCGTACCTGGACGGGTTCAGTGTGGTGAACGATGGAGCTGGGATCTCCTACTTCACGGCGCCAGAGGCGAAATTCCTGATGAAGATCGATTTGAATTCTTCGGGGACGTTGGTGCAGCGGCTGTGGGATGATCAGAGGAAGAGCTGGGATTCGGTGTGGTTGGCTCCACAGAACAAGTGCGATGTTTACGGCACGTGTGGGGCGTTTGGCGGCTGTAATTCTCGGGATGCTCGGGTTTGTACTTGCTTGAAAGGGTTTGAGCCGTCGGATAGTGATGAATGGGGTAGAGGGAATTGGAGTAGTGGGTGTAGGAGGAAATCTGAATTGCAGTGTGGTACGGATGGATTTCTTAAGCTGCCGTTTGTGAAGGTTCCGGATTTCCCTCAACCGTTCTTTTCTAATGATACGGATGAATGTAGGAGGAGATGTTTGGGGAACTGTTCTTGCACAGCTTATGCTCATGATGCTTCCATTGGTTGTATGCTTTGGAGAAATACTTTGGTTGATATTCAGTACTTTGATCGCGTTGGCGTTGATCTTTACGTTCGTTTATCAGCTTCAGAATTAGGTACTTCCCTTGACATTTTGATTATGCCTATCTTTTCTTGAAAAACTAATCCTCCATTTTTTTTTCAGATAGCCACAAGGACAAAAAGCTGTACATCATCATTCCAGTAGTTGTTGGTTTTGTTTCCATAGCGATGTTGGTGTTCATTGCTTGGTGCTGTATGGTGAAGAGAAAAGGTAAAGTATGCCGATTAATTGAAAATTTTCAGTACGTTAGTTTCATTCTTATGTTGTACTTATTCTTTGCGAGATCAGGAAAGAGAACACCAGACAAAAGGGTATTCGAAGCAGGCCAAACATTCTCATCGGATTCCGCTGCTGCACTTGTACTCAAAGATGAACCAAAGAATGCTAATTTCGAAGAGGTGCCTTTGTTCACCTTTGAGATTCTTGCAAAGGCAACGGACCAGTTCAACGAAAACAATCTTCTTGGAAGGGGTGGTTTTGGTCCAGTTTACAAGGTAAAATCTTTAATACCTGACCACCAAATTTTGAGTCATAGAATTGCTAGAGCTGATAGCTGATTTTATAAGTGGTTTATTTTTCAGGGAAATTTGGGAGATGGGAAGGAAATTGCTGTGAAGAGATTATCAGCGGCTTCTGGACAAGGAGTGCAAGAGTTCATGAATGAAGTGGTTGTGATTTCCAAACTCCAACATAGAAATCTTGTCAAATTATTGGGATGTTGTGTAGAGAAAGAAGAGAAGATGTTGGTATACGAATACATGCCTAATAAGAGCTTGGATGTTTGTCTCTTTGGTCAGTTCAACGTTTTAAGCCAACCTACCTCTCCCCCACCCCTTTATTGTGTTCTAATTTTAGCATTTGTTATTGTTTGTAGACCTAGAACATCCTTCGCGAAATGTTTTGAATTGGACGAAACGTTCGAGTATTATCGAGGGCATTGGTCGAGGCCTCCTTTATCTTCACAGGGACTCCAGACTAAGGATAATTCATCGAGACCTCAAGCCGAGTAATGTTCTGCTTGATGAGGACTGGAACCCAAAAATCTCCGATTTTGGAATGGCTAGAATATTTGGTGGCAATGAGGATCATGGCAATACCGCAAGAGTCGTGGGAACATAGTAAGTGAATTTCAAATTTGGACTCCAACACCCATTGTTAGTCTGACATTAAAAACTATTGACTAAAACGATGACTTTGCAGTGGATACATGGCGCCAGAATACGCAATGGAAGGCAGATTCTCTGAAAAATCTGACGTTTATAGCTTCGGCGTGCTGATGCTGGAGATAGTAAATGGAAAAAAGAACACACATTATTACAACCAGGATTTGTCTTTGAGCCTTTTAGGATGTGTAAGAATTTTTCATCTTCAAAATTCTTGTCATAATCTATTCATCAAATTCAATTCATCATTTCTTCGTTAAATTTCAGGCCTGGAAATTGTGGAGTGAAGACAACGGTGTGGCTTTCGCGGACGAAAGCGTAGCTAGTGCCGATTTTCGGGCAGAGATTGTGAGATGCATTCATATTGCCCTATTGTGTGTCCAAGAATCTCCTAAAGATAGACCTACCATCGATACCGTTCTGTCAATGCTCAGCCGTGAAATTGTGGACCTGCCGCTGCCGGAGCAACCGGTCTTCGCCGAGAAGTGGCATGGGCAGCTGCCCGGGTCAACGCAACCTTCAAACCATGTTGACCACTCTGTTAACGAGCTTACTGTAACTGTGCTTGATGGCCGATGACGTGGAACCTTTAAAATGATTTGCCTTATACATGATTGTGGTTTTGAAATGCAATTTTGATGTTTTTTTTTTTTGGCTTTATGTATACAAAAATCGTGTCTACGGTAGAGAACTTGAATAAAAGAAGCTGTTTATGTGTGAAATGCATCAGTTGATTGATTTAAGCAACCCTCGTCATAATTCATATGATGAATTAATAAAAATAGAACATAAAATTTGATGGCAAACACTCTCATATGTAATACTAATATTATTATTTTTTTATTGAAAAATATTAGTTGTTTAATAAAAAATAATTAATACTGTTAAGTGAAAACAAGTAGTATTTTGTTTAGTGAAAATAACTAAATATTCTTAAAAAATTCATGGGTGAATCAATCTCAATCTATACATATTCTGATTTTATCAAGTCAAGTGCAATATGCTTTAAATTCTACCCGTTTTTTTCTGCTCCCTCCTTTACAATAATGGTTCTTATTTTTCTTCGCACAAATCTTTTCTTCTTCAAGGTTCCAGATTTTTTCAACGTTTCTCATCATAGCTTTAATTTAATATGTCTTTTTTTAATGTTATAGTGATTTGATTCACTCCTCATTAGGTATGGATAAGGCATCTTCTATTAAATTTCAAATGACAAATTTTAGGCATAAAAATGACGAAATTTAGTGCATATCCTAATGGTAAGTTTTCTCAGAAAGCTCCTCTAGATTTTTCAAATTTATATTTATAAATAAACAAAAAGTCAGTATTTTTTTTTTTTTTTTAAGGAGAAGAAAAGAGGATGGTCACCAATCATCATATTCTAAAAGAAACTTACAATGGATTGCCCCAAAGATAGTCCCACATGACCAAATAGTGCATGCGCCAATTAAATATCCCATATTGGATACTAGAAATCAAATTCCAATTCATGAATAAGTGAAAGATATTGGAACTTGTAGAGGAAACATGGCGGGATCCCTCTCGCTTTCTAGAAATAATCCGCGGGTTCTATATTTTATTTAATGATTATGCTATGTTGAGTTTGTGCCATTTTCTCTATTTTTGACATTATAATTGGTGCGTTCTTATTCGGCAGCCCAATACTTCTTTAGTGCGATGGCGGACGAGTTGTAAAGAATAATCCTGCTGTCAAGTTTGAAACTAATAATTGCATGAACAAACAGAAAAGTTATAATAAAAAAAATATTTTTATGACAATTTGGATTTGATTTATGATTATATGACAAAAATATATGATTATAGGATGAAGAGTACTCAGCACTAAATGAATGAATATCTAAAGAGTGAAATTGGTTCATACACGAAAAATTGAAGATTATTAGTTGTTTTCACTGAAAATTCTTAGTTTATTTTTAGTAAATAACTAATATACTTTTTAGTGAAAATAACTAATACCCTTCAGTGAAAACAATTAATATTCTTTAGTGAAAACAACTAATATCTTTGCATGGTTCATGTATGAACCATTTTCACTTTATACTTTGTCTAAATAGATAATAACACTGCAATAAAGTTGATCTTTAATTAATGACAATATTTCTATCATTACAAGATTAATGTTATTATTAGGATCTTATCGTTAGAGATTATTTCATGTCAAATTTAAATATTTTTACCCATTTGCTCTGATATTGAGAGTACTTTCATCACAAGGATTTAGATAGATAGTCTTCTAAATCACCGACTACTTGGTACTTGCTGCATATAATCTAATTGACCGAGTCATACATTATTATTGTTTTAAGGTTGTTTTAATATATCCTACTATAAAATTTATACCTGGGCTAATTAATTTGCCTAACAACCTAGCAAGCTACATCAGATCAATACCCTTATATAGGGGAAACAATTTTATCCTACGTGGCAGCTCTCTTCTTCAGTTATTTCTCATTCCTTGGTCTCTCATTAAGTCAAAGATTGGTTTTTAATCCAGGCCATTCTTTCGTGTACTTTCATCTCGATCGTTCGTTTTCTTACATTTTTCTATAAATTTGGTCATTTCTCCTCACATTCATCAGCCATCCACTCCCGTCATTCTTTGTTGTCGCAATTGTCCTGAGAATTTCATCTTCGATTATCTCATTGCCTTCGTATATGCTTCAATGTTGTGTGTATATGCGCATAATCTCAATTGAGCCACTTTAATTGATGATCATCTCTATATTAAGCGTTAGTATTTAATTTTCTGATCTTTTTTTTTTCTCAGATTTTTTTTGTATCGTAATGTAATTTTTTTTTTCTGATGATCGCACTAATTGTTCTCTCTTCTCATTGTTCAGACCTTTTTTTTTTTTTAATTTTTCTAATTCTTTGTTTTTTGTTTTGCAGGACTGTCGATTGTGGTCTATGGTTTTTGTTTGTGTTCGAGGTCGTTTGTTTTCTTATTGTCATCTGGTTCTGTTTGGGATGATTTGTACATCATCAATTTTAGCTGTTGTTTCGATTAGATCGTCACATTGTACGGATTGATGTATTTTTTTTTTGTTCGAGTGGTTCGTTCTGTAATCGACGATAAATTTTGGGAGATGTATTTAGTTTTTATAAATTTTAAACTTAAGTATATAAATTGTTTAGCAAGATTCTTGCCTGAATCTGTGAAACTATCAATTATATTTGAATGCATCATTTAGTGGACTTTTAAGATAGAAAAATTATTTCACGTCTATGAATTCATGCAATTAGACAACTTAGAGAACCTACTTTTTCAAGGTAAGGTACTAAACTGCAACGCAGGTACCAAATTTATTGTATGTTATTCATGCTACAGAAAGGCATATCATTCAGCAGTGTGATCTCGATACTGAATTTCTTGAGTTATGCATGACTAGGGAATTCGTCTATTCTACTGTCGTGGGATAAGAGGTTTAAGATCATGATTGGAGCTATGACATTCTTGCATTTATTAGATACCCAAATTATTTATAGAGACTTCCGAATAATAGATTGGTGAATAATAATCAGATGTTAATTTACTGGATAATTTATCTCCATTTCTATAACATGGTAAATTAGTTATACATCAAGGTGTGTGTTCCTTTAATTACGCAACTAATTATAAATTTAATTAATTATTTTTTCCTTAATATTGAATGTGATGAGTTTGACTTATTAATATTTAATCCTTTATTTTGTGTTGATAATATGATATTTAATTCCTCCCTTAAGTTTGATTAATTATTTTTCCCTTAATTTTGTAATCATTAAGTGGGAATGTTGTACACGTTGGATTTTGATCCTATTACTTTTGTTATGGATTATAAAAAAAGTTAAAGGACCAAAATTAAATGTATTGACTACGTTATTTTTTTTTTTCATACATGATATTAGGAATATTATGCATGTTGAGTTTTATCCCATAACTTTTAAAGTCACTAATTAGTTATATATCTTTTTGAATCATTACCTCCTCTATTTGTGAATCTTCTCTCTCCTACTTGGCATGCCCAATCATGAATTACTTCAAAATCCTGCTATCACCGGACTTCTCTCCTTAACTACTTATTCTATTAACTTCCTATTTTATTAATTCTATTAACTTCTAATCTAAAAATTCTAAAATTACTTAAATTAAATTAAAAATCTTGAATTAGTCCACTACCATTCACTCCAATTTTTTTATATATCCGAGAAACTCCACATTTATCTATAACGCACGCATATACATATACATATACATATACATATACACATACATACATACATATATATATATATATATATATATATATATATATTTGTGAATCTCCCCACCTCTCTCAATCCTTTATTTTAAAATTCTATAACTTTATGATATCTTTGATAATATTTATATATTCTATATTTATATTCATACCTTCTATTCACTTATTTTTACTATGTAAACCACATTTTTTTAATTTGCACGAGTTAGTTGGAATAATTTATTATGGTTTTTAATTACAAATTGATGTTTTGATTGAATTAAAAAAAACTATATTTTGATTGAATTAATATTTAAAATATTTAATTTAAACACTTTATATATATATATATATATATATATATATTTTATATATATATATAAAATATCAAACCCGCGTAATACGCGGGGTCCTGTGCTAGTATCGTATAAAAATAAACATTAGAAAGATGACGTGGCAAAGTCAAAATGTTCTATTTCAAATCTCTCAATTTTCCTTAATTCAATATTAAGAGTTTTCACCGTACGTATTTTAATCTTGGCCATTTAATTAATTTGGCGTCTTCTATAAATTTTCTTTAATTTTCAATCATATCCTAATTGAGGAGATAAAGGGAGTAAATTAGGTAGTTAATTTAGAAGTATTTAGTTAAAAAAAAAAGGAATAGTATTCTACATATTAATGATATCCAACTAATTGCGTAATTTTTTCATATTATTAATGGGCTAAGTTGTTTCATAATCTTAGCATAAAGTCTTCCACCAAATAATCTAATTTAAGACTTGATTGTAGGAACAAATATTTAAGGATAATTACAGCCCACCTTTATATTTGTATTTTGAAATCTGGTATTAAATGTATAATTATCATTTAATGAATGTTTAACAATATCATATATATGGTTTAATTATTTTAATGCAGGTTAAAATTTTATACGTCATGTCAAAGTGATATTATGGTTGAAATCAACCCATGATATTAGTACTTTAAATTATCGGCTAATTTTTATTTAAGTATTACTCTCTCTATCCCAATTTTATTTTCTCATTTGTCAAAAATGTATGTCCCAATTTTATTTTCACATTTTCAAAATAGAATTAAGTGCATTCACCTTTTTAAATTTTACCTCACAAAAAAACTATTTTATTCATTTAAATGTACAATTTAACCATCGCATTAAACTTCGTGTAAAGTCAAACGGGAAAATAAAATTGGGAAGGAGGGAGTGTTGGTGAACGAATCTAATCGGGAGTATTAGTGGCTGTTTTAATCCGTTTTTACGTCACCAATCAATAACGTGTGATTGATTACCACCGTAAATGGTAAAACGAGTCTTGGGTAAACGAATTCGGGTAAAATGAAGATCGAAATTTAAATTATTTCGTATATGTGTAAGTTTGGATGTATTTGTGTGTATTTTTAGTCTGAAATTCGAAAATTATATAAGTAAGCTAGGGAACAACTATTTATAGAGTCTAGCAAGCATGAGGTGTTCAAGACTCTTGGTCTCCCTAGCCTGCATGCTTGACATGTGTCCTTTTGATTCTATCTAAGCTGAATCTTAGTTACAAAGTCTTCTTTGGTCTTATCTCGGACTCATTGTTGTTCGCCTAGGTCGGCTTGATTGATCTTGTTGATTCTCCAACTGAAAGTTGTTCGCCTCTTGAGGTTGTACTTTGGAAGTTGCTCGCCTTATGGCTTTGTTCAGCTTGGCTTTGGGATCTTTGTCCTTTGTTCACTTGTACACACCTCCTTGGCTATTTGTTGTATCATAGCTTGACCAAGTTGTTCGTCATGGATGACTTCACTGTTGGCTCATTCTTGGTCTTGGGCCTTAATACCTGTTCGCCCGTCAGTTGTTCGTCGGGAGAGTTGTTCGTCACTTCATACACTTCCCAGATTGGTTAATGCACCCAAATCGTGATTTTCTTTGTTTTAGACTTCAATAATTGTTCGCTCCATACCTAGATGATGTTCGCCTATCAACAATTGCCCCCTATCCTGACTAGATGTTGCATCAGACGAGCAATTTTATGGCGAGCAACTGTAGTTAGGATATCGTCTTGGCCAAGATTTGGACGGACAGCATCTCTGTGACGAGCAATGTTGGAATAACCGTTTCGTCTTCCCATGATCTGGGGAGATTACGAAGATGACGCCAGCGCAATGATTGCGCGCCGCTCACGCGTGAGCAGCCCCAAGGCCACGCGCCCTATAATTATTTATAGGGCCTTCATCTTCTAGTTTAGCTCGGAATTTACCCCGCCTTCTTTCAGTTGAGCCCCGGAATTTTCGGAAAATTATGCCCTGGACCCCGTTTTTGTTTGGGGTATAAATAGTGGGGGAAAACAAAATTTTCCCACTTTTTCATCTCTTGCTACAGTTCTCCGGCGATTCTTCCTACTCCGGCGATTCCAAGCTTCTCCGGCATCTATTCTTCCAGTGTTTGGCCTCCAATCCTCGAAACAAGGTAGTTATCCTCTTATTTCTTTTCTTTTCTTTACTTTTTCTCTCGAAAACGCCATCGCCGCCGTGTGGGTTCGAGCGCAATCGTCTTCTCCGGGATAGCGCCGCCGTCTGCAATTCTTTTCACCGCCGCCTGGATTTTTCTTCTTCTTCTATGTCTTCGCACTCGAGCAATAAGACTGAGGAGACCTTAGACCCACTCTTTCCAGTCGCGGTTCCCGTCGATCAACCTCCCTTCGAGATTTCCTCGGCGTCGGATCTTCACGTGGATTCGGTTGTCCGCTCCGTGGAGGACACCGGTGCGGGCCCATCTGGGAGAGAATTAATAGTTGCGGCGAACAACAATTTGGGCGTAAGCTCTTCGTCTTCTGCCGAATCTAAAGATCCAGGCCTTAACGAACTTAATCGCGAGTTCCTGGAGAGTATTAACTTCCCATCCCCAAGGATGCGAGAAAATGAGATCCCAGCTGGGGTTGCTCGATTATTTGAATGGCGAGCATACGCTGAAAGGTATGCGAACAGCTTTCCCCGCCCCCAGAGGGAAATAATGGATAAGATGAAAACTGAGTACCAGGCGAGCAAGATAAAAAGCGTTGTTCGCGAAGATGAACTGGACTCCATCCGGAAGGACTATAAGATCCCATATGATATCCACATGTGGGCTCCTCAGAGAAAGGAAAGAGCTGATCGCCCACCTCCAGGATGTACGGCGATCAATATTCACACTCTAATTGCCGGACTAAAGTTGCCTCTTCCACCAGTTGTTGGTCGATTCCTGGAGGCGACCAACTTGGCCATTACCCAAATTACTCCAATTGGGTGGATGAATCTCTTGGGTTCCATGTGCCTGTTCGCCTTAGAGGGGTATGTTGATCGGATCACTGCGGAAGAGATCAACTACTTGATGACAATTACAAGTTGCCCCTTGGGAGAAGAAGGCTATCACTATCTCAAGGCAAGAACTGGGTTGAAAATGGTTGAAGAGGTGCCGAACAAGGTTCGTGACTGGAAGCAACACTTCTTCTGGATTGGGGGTGATTGGCGAGCATCTTCCGGTCCACACGGCGGTCCTGGGCGAATAAATTCTCCAGCAGCCTATGGAAAATTGAAACGTAAGTTTGTTTCTTGCTCGCCTTTGGGCTAAGTTGTTCTAATTTAACTTTTTTTGTTTGTTCGCAGGCCCTCGTCTACCCAAGTGGAATTCGAAAGAGGAGGAGTTGAGCTCCGAGTTCTTGTTTACTTCGTGCTTGGTCGGCCTCCGCAATAAAGCAGATAGAACTATAGACTATCTCTGCCGATCAAGGTGTCAAAAAGCTGCTCGCCTTTTGACTTACCCACATCATCTGGAGGCTCAAGCTGAGGTGCCCCCTGGTATGAAAATTTCTAACTCCTTGCTCAAGTCTTGTTCGTCGTTAACTTGTTTAACTTGCTCGTCTAATTTTAACTTTTTTTTTTTTTAGCCGAACAAGTTACAGTTGCCATTCCTCCTTCATATACCCTCCTTGAGCAAAGGGTTCTTGTAATGGGGCCGCCAAAGGGGAAGAAAAGGAGAGGTGACCCTCCTCAAGCGGTGCTCGCCATATCGAACAAGCCTGAGGGGGCTAAAGTTCCGAGACAGGCTGCCCCCCCAGTCCAAATCCGGTCCCCTCCCGTTTCCCCACCTCGTGGTGGGAAACGCCTTAAGAAGGCAGACGGGACCCCACTGGTCGGAGATGTCACCGGCAAGGGGAAAGAAAAGGTGGGCGAAAGTCATGCTCGCCACGAAGGGGATGTCACTAGGCGTTCTTCTGCGGAGCCCACGGAAAGGTCGGGAAAAGCGAGCAAAGATGTAGGCTCACCCCGTGGCCCAGAAGATCTTACGTTCCTTGGATGGGATGATCGGAAGTTTGCCGAGTAAGTATCTACCCTCTTTTGCCGAACAACTTTCATCTTTTTTTTTTTAATTTTTTCTAAGTATCAATTTCTTTCTTGTTTGCAGATATCGTGCCGACGATTATCCCGGCCGAGCAAGTGTTGTACATCAGTATGCTTGCTCGAAGACTCCCGTTAACATAAGGGAGATTCCTGGCGAGCATGTTCGCAAGGCAACGGAGCTGGTCGCCCGAGCCTGGACGCGTCCCCTGGACAAGGCCATCCTCCAACAGGGGCAAATGGACAATCTCCATCTCTCGATGATGCTCGTTGCCAACGGCCTCGTCACTGCCCAAAGGGCAATTGCCCAAGTTGCCGAGCAGGAAGAGTCTGCTTGCCACTATGCGAGTACTGCTCGGCAACTCTCCGAGGAAAAAGACAAACTGGCGAACAACTTGCATGGCCAGATTGCTCGGCTCAATGACCAGCTTTCCCTCTATATTGACGGCGAGAAAAAGCACCTTGAAGACATTCAAGGCTTATCTGCCGAGCTGAAGAGCAAAGAGGCCTTGCTTGGTGAGGAGAAGAGCAAACTGTCAGCGGCCGAGCAAAAAATCGCTGATCTTGAGGCGGAGGTTGCTCGTCTCCGGGAGTCCGAAACCAACCTCTTTACCCGCGAGCAACTTGAAGAGGAGGTTCAAGCTCGTACCGGCCCCATCTCCAACCTTGGATATATTTGTGCCTACGCGGACAGCATCCGTACGGCCGATGCCTATGATTATAAGGACATGGTGGAGGAGATGAGCAAAGATTTGAACGAGTTCCTTGAGAACTATCCTCCGCCGAACAACGTAAAAATCCAGTTGGCGGATCTGGCTGTACTAGGGGTTAAACTGGATAAACTCGACCCCAGTATCACCATCACTCATCCTCCACCAATTGTTGATGATGGCGAGCAAGGAGATGAGCCGGCTGCCGCGGACGAGCAAATTGCTAAAGAGGCGGAGGATAAGGCAGCTGAAGACCTTGCTCGAGACATGATTGTCGACCCTTCTGCCGAGCAATCTCAAGATCCTCCTCCCGCCGAACAGCAGTAGTTTTTAGGACTTAGCTTTTTCTTCATCTCTTTTGTAATAGTTGCTCGTTCCTTTTTGTAGTACTTGTAATGGCTACTTTCAGCTTGTACTATTTTTGAGGCTTAATGCCTTTAATTAATGGAATGTCTTTCTCATGTTCGCTCATTTTCTTATACATGTTAATTGCCTTTACAATTATAACATATAGTGTTGGGCTTTTGTTCGAATTGAACTTTGCCTTTAGTGGAATCAGGGTTTAGCCTTAGGTTCTGTTCATTTTAAAAAACGAACAACCTTTAAGTGGCTTTGGTCCTTAGGTTCTGTTCATTTGTAAAACGAACAACCTTTGAATGGACTTGTACCTCGAGCTTTTGGACTTTTCCTCTTTTGACGAACAACTATTATATTTACATTGCAAAATAATTACAAGTGTTATAAGACTGTCCATCACTATCATATACAATCTGACGAACAACTTTAAACACAAACTAAAACTTGCTCACTTACAATATTTTTTTGCCGAGCGATTCTATCCATAAAATCAAAAGAACTAGCACCAGACTATACAATGTGCCGAGCAACTTTTGAATCTATACTTAAGAAAATTTAAAAAATTAGGCAAGTTTTTAGCCTTCTTTCAACTCATACGCATCCCTTGCCCCCCAAGACATTTGTTCGCCCAACTTTATTGATAGTACTTCTTTAGATGTACAGCATTCCAGGAGTATTGGGCCGGCTTGCCTTCCATGTCCTCAATATCGTATACGCCATTGATGTATTTTTCTGTTATACGATACGGGCCCTCCCAAGTTGGTCCCAATACACCTGGAGGTTGGGCGAGCAACTTTCTTAGAACCAAATCTCCAACTCTGAATTCCCTAACTTTTACATGGGAATTATAGTAACGTTCTGCTCGCTGCTTGTATGTGGCATTTTTTAGCTCGGCATTCAACCTTTTTTCTTCGAGCAAATCCAATTCAGCATTTAGAGCAGAGTTGTTCGCCTGTTCATCAAAGTTGGTCGTCCTAAATGTAGTGGCCTTTAACTCAATTGGTATTACAGCCTCTGTCCCGAAAGCCATTGCAAAGGGTGTTTCTCCGGTGCTCGACCTGGGAGAAACTCTGTATGCCCATAAGACTTCCGGAAGTTCTGTAGACCAACTGCTTTTACTCTCCGCCAGTCGCACTTTTAATGTATGCTTTATGATTTTATTTACAGCTTCAACTTGTCCATTCGACTGGGGGTGATAAGGTGTGGAGTAATGTTTCTTGATCCCCCACTTCGTACAGAATTCTCTCAACTCTTGTCCATCAAATTGTGGACCATTGTCTGTCACAATTGCTTGTGGAACTCCAAAACGACAGACAATGTTCTTCCAAATAAAGTTGATCATCTTCTGCTGTGTTATATTCACCATGGCCTCTGCTTCCGCCCATTTTGTGTAATAATCGACTGCCACGACGGCGAATCGAACATTTCCAACTCCAGCCGGGAAAGGACCAATGATGTCCATCCCCCATCTTGCAAAAGGCCATGGGCTGTATACTGACACAAGTTCCTGAGCCGGGGTGTGGATGCCTGGGGCAAAAATCTGACATTGATGGCAAGTTTTGGCTTTTTTTATTGCATCTTGACGTAAGGTCGGCCAATAATAGCCTTGTCTGATTGTCTTGTATGCCAAAGCTTGCCCCCCAGTATGATTTCCACATACTCCAGCATGTATCTCTTCGAGTACTGCTTGCCCTTGCCCCCTAGGCAAACACTTGAGAAGTGGGATTGATATTCCCCTTTTGAAGAGTTGTTCGCCCACCAGAGTATATCTGGCGGCTCGCTTTATTAGCTTGGCAGCTTCAAAAGGATTGTTTGGTTTTTCCCCACTTTTCAAGTATTTGACTATACTTGTTCTCCAGTCTTCTTCTTCACTGGTTTGATCGTCGAGTTGATTGACATTATAGCTTACTGTTGATGGATCTTTCATCTTTGTAACTATAATATCTGCCAACTCTACGGGGCCTTCACTTGTTGCTAGTCGGGCAAGCGCGTCTGCTTGAGTGTTGCTCGTCCTTGGAATTTGCTGTATGAAAACTTGCTGCAACATGGACATCAGGTGAGCAACAATCCGTTGATATTCGATCATGTGATCATCTTTTGCTTCGTATTCACCTCGGACTTGGTTCACGATCAATTGTGAGTCGCCAAATATTTGCAAGCGTCTGACACCAACTGCGAGGGATAGGTGGAGACCAGCGATAAGAGCTTCATACTCAGCTTCGTTGTTGGTTGCCATGAAACCAAATCTGATTGCCGAGGTGAATACTTGTCTGTCTGGACTTATTAATACTACTCCTGCCCCCGAGGCTATGTTGGTTGATGATCCGTCCACATAGAGATGCCAAGGATGATCAAGTCCTCTCGTCGGATCTGGTGGGAAAGTTAGTTCGACTATAAAGTCGGCTAATGCTTGCCCTTTGATCGCTGTTCGAGGAGCATAGGTCACCCCGAATTGGCTAATCTCCAGTGACCATCTTAAGAGACGACCTGCAGTGTCGGGGCGATGGAGAATTTGCCTGAGCGGGAAAGTTGTTAGAACTTCGACTTGATGGTCAAAGAAGTATGGTCGTAACTTTCTCACGCTCATAACCAAAGCATACGCCAGCTTTTCGGTTGGGGCATATTTGATCTCTGCTTCGTGTAAAGCTTGGCTGACGTAATAAATTGGTTGATGGAATTTGCCGTCCTCCCGCACCAAAACAGAACTAATGGCAACCTCTGATGCGGCTAAGTATAGAAAGAGCTTTTCTCCTGGGATTGGTTTTGATAGGATTTTGACATCTCCCAGGTAGTCTTTAAGTTGATCGAAGGCCGCTTGACAGTTGTTAGTCCATGCAAACTTCCCTTTTTTGACGGCCTCGAAGAATGGACGACACTTGTCCCCTGACCTGGATATGAACCGGTTTAATGCTGCTAGGCACCCAGTGAGTCTTTGCACTTCTTTTACCGAACGTGGTGGTTGCATATCCAGGATGGCTTTAACTTTTGAAGGGTTGGCCTCAATTCCGCGCTGGCTAACAAGATGACCCAAGAATTTCCCTGAGTGGACTCCAAAGCTGCTTTTCTTTGGATTCAACTTCATGTTATAGTGTCGAAGAATTTCGAACACTTGAGTCAGATGTTGAAGATGGTCTTCCTTCTTGGGACTTTTGACCACGATATCGTCTACATAGACTTCAACCGTGTCTCCAATTTGTTGATCAAACATCTTGTTCACCAGTCTTTGATATGTTGCTCCAGCATTTATGAGGCCAAATGGCATTCTTTTCCAGCACAGCAAGTTTTTATTAGTATAAAAAGCTGTGCTTTCTTGATCGTCAGGATGCATTGGGATTTGGTGATACCCTGCAAATGCATCCATGAATGTTAGCATTTCGTGACCCGCAGTGCTGTCTACCAATTGATCGATGTGCGGGAGAGGAAAGTTGTCCTTCGGGCATGCTGCATTCAGATCTGTAAAGTCTATGCATAGCCTCCAGGTCCCGTTTGGTTTCCTCACGAGTACTGGGTTTGCTACCCATTGTGGACAGAGTGCTTGTCGAATGAGATCATTGTCTAGCAACTTTTTAACTTCTTCATTCAAGGCTTGGTATTTGTCTGGGCCATACTTCCTTCATTTTTGATGGACGGGCTTTCTTGCTTGATTTATGTTCAGCTTATGACAAGCATGTTTCGGGTCTATCCCTACCATATCTGCGTGAGACCAAGCGAAGACATCTAGATTCTTGGTGAGGAACTCTTTCATTCGGGATCTGTAAGGCTCTGGGAGCTCTGATCCTATGAATAATTCAAGATCCTCGTTGTTGGGATTAACTTTGAACGCCTCCAGCTCTTCGACTGGAGTTGCTCATCGTTTTTGTCCCTTCCAACGGGGATCGAGTATGGGTTCCTCAGGGTTGAAATCATTTTCGACGTTCATGGGCTCTGCCCCCAAGCGGGGTTCAAGATCATCAGTTGGCTCCGTCCCATTGTTGTTCGTTTGTACTTGGCCCTAGGTGCCTGAAGGCTGACTGGGAGAGTCTTTCATGGATTGATGGGCGAGGCTGTTCAAAAGTTGCTCGCCCGTCTTCTGCTCCCCGGCGATCAGCTTCCCGTTGGGGTTGGCTAAGCCTGTCTTGGGCACTGGAACGTGTTGTCCCATGGCTAGACATAGTTGTTCGTCCACGACCAGACTCGGCCTGTACTTCTTGTTGGTCGTCCACCTTGGCCTTTCCCTTGTTCCGTCTGACTTGGGCACTATCAACCTCTCGCTGTTCGCCCCTAGTGGTCCTGGGTCTAACAACTTCTAGGGACTTGTCCCTTGGCCTTGCTTGTGTTGGCCTAACCTGCTCTTGTTGCCTCTGGAGGGCCTGGAGAGCAGCAATGGTTTTGGCCAACTCGTTGGGGTTGTTCGCCAAAGCCTTCATCTCGGGGGGGAGGTTATGTGTTATGGCCGTATGCTGTGACCTGTTCGCATGTCTTTGGTCACGGTCCTGGTGGTCGGCCGACGTGGCCCGGGTCTGAGATGCTTTTTTCGACAAACGTGATCCTTGGGTCTCTTTAGATTGAGGCATTTCAATTTAAATTACTTCTTAATTTATAAATTGAAGAACACCAAGAACACCAAGAACACTTTTGTTTGTATCTTCAAATATTTCTTGAGATTTCCTTTGAATCTTCAAGTTTTCAACTTGAAGTTCTTGAGTAATCACACTAAACCGAAGGTTCGAACCCTTCTTCTAGCGTCAAATTGTTGGTGAACGAATCTAATCGGGAGGATTAGTGGCTGTTTTAATCCGTTTTTACGTCACCAATCAATAACGTGTGATTGATTACCACCGTAAATGGTAAAACGAGTCTTGGGTAAACGAATTCGGGTAAAATGAAGATCGAAATTTAAATTATTTCGTATATGTGTAAGTTTGGATGTATTTGTGTGTATTTTTAGTCTGAAATTCGAAAATTATATAAGTAAGCTAGGGAACAACTATTTATAGAGTCTAGCAAGCATGAGGTGTTCAAGACTCTTGGTCTCCCTAGCCTGCATGCTTGACATGTGTCCTTTTGATTCTATCTAAGCTGAATCTTAGTTACAAAGTCTTCTTTGGTCTTATCTCGGACTCATTGTTGTTCGCCTAGGTCGGCTTGATTGATCTTGTTGATTCTCCAACTGAAAGTTGTTCGCCTCTTGAGGTTGTACTTTGGAAGTTGCTCGCCTTATGGCTTTGTTCAGCTTGGCTTTGGGATCTTTGTCCTTTGTTCACTTGTACACACCTCCTTGGCTATTTGTTGTATCATAGTTTGACCAAGTTGTTCGTCATGGATGACTTCACTGTTGGCTCATTCTTGGTCTTGGGCCTTAATACCTGTTCGCCCGTCAGTTGTTCGTCGGGAGAGTTGTTCGTCACTTCATACACTTCCCAGATTGGTTAATGCACCCAAATCGTGATTTTCTTTGTTTTAGACTTCAATAATTGTTCGCTCCATACCTAGATGATGTTCGCCTATCAACAGGGAGTAACCTTCAAACCTATTTGTCCATCACATATGTGATAATGACACATAAGAGTTTATTCATGCTTTAAGAAAGAGTTAGTTCATTAATATTAAAAGGTGTAAAATTTGGATATATTAGTGAGTTCTACTTTATTGAAGGGAGTTTAATTCATTAATTGCTAAATGATATATTGAATAAATTAGTATAATCTAATAAATATAATAGCAACATCTTTTCCTAAAATAGTTTAGGCGCCATTTTGCGTGGTCCGTCGATCATTTTTCATCCTTTTCTATGGATCGTTCGATTTGTTTATCTCTTTAGTATGGTATCGTTTTAATTGTCTTCCTCTTTCATGTCAATCGTGCGTTATTTATGTGACCGTTACATTTGTTTTGACTATATATATGTGTGTGTTTGTTTGATATACATCATCCCTCATTTTTCCCCCTATTACATGGTTATTATCGTTCCTGCTGATTATATGGGCGGTTCTTGTGAAGGTTGTTTATCGTGGTTGCTTTCTTCTTCAAGTTTCTCGGATATAGATTGTTAGGATCATATGTATCATTTGTATTTTTCCTTCGGTCTTCTCCCTTTTCTTTTCTGGATTGTTTTTTCCGCCATTTTTTTTATTTTATGGATGAGAATTGTTATATCTGGACGGATGTAATATATTTAATATATTGATGAAATGAGTTCTCTTTTTATATTTGGTTGTATAGTAATTGATCCTGTCATTCTATGTTGATTTTTTTACCAAATTTCATAATACCACCTATTTTAGTAATATTGGAGTGTATCTAGACTTTTTGTATCCAATCCATGTTGGTCTAAAAAATTAACATCCTTTAATTGTTTAATAGCAGTTATAAAAAAAAATTGGATTTTTTTCCTTCAATGGTCGTATAAGTTCGATTTAAGATATTTTATTCATGAAATAATTCGTATTCATTTTTTAAGCAATAAAATCGGCTCATTTTCCTGAATTTCGGTATGTTTTCCAGTAGTTGTGAGTTGTACTTTTTTTTTTTTAGGATTTGGTAAAAGATTGGTAAACTCGGCTTATTTTCCTGAATTTCAGTTTGTTTTCAAGTAGTTGTGAGTTTTTTTTTTTTTTAGGTTTTGGTGTATAATACAAGGAAATTATATTGATTGAGTTTATCCTAAATATATAAATAATCTCACTTCCGCATAATATGTAATAAGGTTTTCAATAATATGATCTGTATGGTTGGCGTGTATTAGCATGTGAAATTTTTTACATCCTTTAATCTTTCATCTTATAATCCTTAAGTAGCAATTTAAAAAAAATATTGGATTGGATATTTTTGTTCCGCAGTCGTTGATGTTTTATTTAATATTTGTTTACAACTATGCCAATATAAATTTAATGACCATGCGGTGTTTATTATCCTAAGTTTACGATATCAATTTATAATTTTATTAATTTTTAAGCTTAATATTATATTAATGGAATAATTTGTATTCCTTCATTAAACAATAAAATCGGCTTATTTTCCTCAATTTCGGTATGTATTCCAGATTTCCAGTAGTGATGAGTTATTCTTTTTAGATGTTTAATGTAAAACATATATGGACATTATATTGATTGAATTTATGCTAAATATATACGGTTATGCAACACAAGCTTATCATATGTTTGACCTATTCAAAATATTTTAAGTATTATTAGTATATAATAATAGTATATGAATATTATATTGAATGGTACCATTGTAAATGTATAATTCTACAAACGCTCAATATATAGTACGATGTTGAATAATATCTTTTTTTTTAAATTTTGTTTTTTTTAATGAATAATTTTTTATATTGACCCATTCAAAGTTGTAATTTTAATCTTGAATGTTTTCGTTTTTTATATTGACCTGTCCAAAATATTTTTTAGTATTATTGTTTGATAAATAATAATAGATGGAAATTATACTAAAAAATATTAGTTTTTTCTAATAACATACTTTTCTCAGTATTAATGTCTTTTATTATTGTCTATAAATTTTGTTTTATGTCTAAAAAGTATAGAGTGAAAATAGTTCACACATGAACCACTTGATAGGTCTTGGTTGTTTTCTACTGAATAATATTAGTTGTTGATGTATTATTTATTTTTAATCAGGTATTAGTTAATTACACTAAAGAGTATTAGTTTTGGAGGGTATGATTTTTTTTTTGCTGAGGTATTAGTTGATTAATTTAAAGAGTATTAGTTTGTTACACTAAAAAGTATTGTAAAGTATTTCATGCTTCTATTGTTTCTGACATTTATGATTACCACGATTACTTGAGATATATACATATTTATATTTCTTAAAATATAATTTAAAAAAATAATATTTGTTAATAAAATTTTGTTAAAAACTAAATACGCCCTTAGAATTAGTAAGTCATAAATTATTTGTTTTATTTTTTAGATCTTGAATGGGTATAGACTATAATATCTTTACTTGAAGAATAACAAGGTTTATCTCTTTTAAATATGTATATAATTGAATAGTTATGTGATTGAGATAATATGCTTCATATATTTTAGTAATATATTTTTTAGTATAAAATCAAAATATATTTTCACAATAATACTTTCACAGTAATTTTTCTATTTAATCTATATAATGTTTGGCATATTATATAAATAACATTGGTTATTAATTGAATAGAATATATTACTTCGGTCCATACCTAGAAAGTTTGTAGATTTTTGTTATATGGATAGAAAACTATTTTTATTCAAATAATATTTTTAATTGAAATATAATTTTGTTGAAATAATACATAAGTTTCTGTGTTTTTCTTTTCATTTTTTTTTCGGTATATAATTTTTTTTATGTTGGATTATTCAAGAAGATACGTTAATAGATAAATAGATGATGATTATATATTTTTCCACGGTTTCTGTAATTTTTTAGTTGTTTAATGATAGAAAACAATTTAAATTATTGTTAATGTGACTGAATAATAATCCATTTGATTTATGTTGTTATTTATGAAAATCCCTTATAATACGTCCAATTTTAATTATCTTGGACAAATAATAGCCTTTATATCATCTTAATACTATATTTTTTCTATGTATTGTTGTTATATAAGGGCCTTGCTCATTTCTGGATTTCATATTTACTTCGATAATTTGCAAAATATATTTGTTTGTTGGCGATTTAGGTTTAAAAGTATGGTGTTTTTTTTTCTGAAGATACATTGTTTGATGACCTATGTCGTGTAAGGAATAGTTTTGATGATGGTAGGAAATTGCTCTCACGTATGTTTTTCCTAATAAAAATTAAATATCATTTTTTTTTTATTTTTTTTTTTTATCCTTACTAATTTTTTTATTCTTTGTATTTTGTTTTGTAGTTGGTTATTAATGAATAATAATTATGTTTAACAGTTATGTATCTGTATTATGTTTGTTTTGAAGAATATTCCAAAGGGTTTCTGGAAGAACAATAATATCGTTGGGGTAACATCATCTAGGTTTTGTCTTTTGTTCATTAGTTGTCATAGTTGGAAAATTGGCGTGAGGAAGGAGAAGACTGTATATATATTTCAATCTGGTTTCAAAAAAAAAAAATTGTTTGATAATTCAATTAGAGTAAGTTGTATATGTACTTTCAGTGTAATTGAGACTAACTTTTCAGTGTGATTGAGACTAACTTTTCAGTGTATACGGTATCAACTGTTGAGTGAGTGCACCGTGCACTTGGTGCATATGAGACTTCGCCCTTTTAGAATTATAAGATATGATGATCTACAATTTCAGGTTTATCTATTTCAGTAGCAATTGTATTAGTTATTATTTTCCATTTGTAATTATATTTGTGATGATATTGAATAATAAGTTTGCATTTGTATATATCGAAAGTTTCATTTTTATGTTTTTTTAGCGTTACTCACCTTTTAATAATATTTTTTATTTAATTCAATCCATTAAATAGTTCGAATACAATATTCAGTCTTCCTAATTTCAGTATATATAAGTTCAGTGCAAGTGGTATATTCCAATATCACATACATTATGTAATTAGACAATATTTAAATTGTAATTTAATTCTTTTGTGTTTCAACCGTGTATATAATACATACATATGTTTCACGGTTAGTTGAATTTATCACCTTTTCGGCTGCAATTTTACAGTTAGTTGAGATGTATTTTTCCTTATAATATTTTTTTGTCGTTCTTATTGTTTATGTGTTGATTAAATATATATATGTATATATATATTTCTGTTACATATATTAATTAATTTATTAACACATTAAACTGTAATGTACAATTATTGTATTGGTATATGTTATGGATTTGTCAATGTTATATTTTTTTATATGTGACAATTCATTTGTATGATTAAAAACGATAATGTTGATATAGTTGTGTTTAGTACATGTGGTTTATTTTTATTTTTTATTGAACTATGTATTGTCATTAGTTTAGTGTATGTTTAGTACTGTTATTGCATATATTTTATCGGCAACTTCTATTTTACTAACATATTTTTAAATATGTATTTTTTTTTGTTTTTGTTATATTTATTTACGATGCTTATTAATTATGGAATAGTCTCATGTAATTAATATCTTTAATTGCACATATTACTATTCATCTATTCTAATTGCTTGAATGTATCATTGCATTATATGGGGCTCTTATTCATCTATTCTAATTGGGGCTCTTTTTACATATGCAATTATATGTTGTTGACTTCATACATATTATATTGCAGCATGTTCTTATTCATCTATTCTAATTGGGGCTCTTTTTACATATGCAATTATATTTTGTTGACTTCATACATATTATATTGCAACATATTTTTTGGATTAAAAAATGTTAATCGGATTTTAAAGTATCAGGTAAATTATATTTTGAAATGTTAGTTCAATTTCGTATTGTATATTGTATCTACATTACAGTATTTTTTATATATTCCGTTTTTTTTTCATTGGTTTAAAATTTTATATATATTTTTATTTCATGTTTTTATTCTTAATTTATCCATCATCAATTTTATGATCTGATTTGGTTGGTATTTTGTTTGTTATATAGAAATTAATACTGTTGTAGTTGTCTTGGTGTGTTACTGGCTTGTGAATTATTTTATTTTTTATTAGTTTTCTTGGTTTTATTATAATATTAATTAATGTATACATATATATATATATATATATATATATATTGTATTTGATTGAAAAATGTGGTTTTATTTATGATACGTTAGACATTATTTTATGTTATAACAATTTTTTAATATTTTTTTGCTTTGATTTCTTATGGCAGAATTGAGTAATGAGGAAGTTAAAAGGTTATGTGATTATTAATGGTGGTCGAGCTTTATCTGGTGAAAGTGATCACGGTATTTATATTAAATTCCATTTTTTTTATCTATTACAATACAATATTATTTTTTATTTTCTGCATATTTGATAATCTAATGGTTTGTATGTCTTAATATGTTTCTTTGTATGGGATGGAGATAATCAGTTCTTGAACCGTGGAGAGAGTCGTTCTCCGTCCATAGTCCGATATATCTTTGGTGATAGGTCTTTTAATACACATAATGCAGATAATTTTATTCATGGAAGTATGGACTTTAGTCATGGTGCGTGTTGCTATTTTTTTGTATGGTCTATCAAAATTTGATTTATTAATTTTGTTTCTTAATATTAATATTATTGGACGTTAGATTGTTTAATAGCACTTAATTAATAATATTTGCAGATGGTTGTTCCAGTGTACTATGTAACGATAACTATCATGTTTGTGAATCTTCTGTTCCTAATAATGTGTGTAGAGATGCTATTCATGTTGATGAATTAAGGTCCAGAGAGCTTATATTTAATGATGTTTTGCCTTCTGATGATGAACGTCCTAGCATTATCCATGTGGATTTTGATGATTCATTTTCATATGACAGTAATGTTGACTGTAAGTTTTTTTTTTCCAATTATTAGTATTATTATTATTTTTATGTATTTTTCTATTTTGTTAATGAATACTGATAAATTGTATTTCCTTTTAGTTGTTGAGTATTGGGATATTGGTGATCCTGTTCATAGATGCTTATTTTGCAGAGCTATATTTTGGCATGATGAGCGGTTGAAATTACAGAAAGTTGGTTTACCTCCTAAGTTCTCCTTGTGTTGCATGCAAGGGAAAATTCAATTGCCCTTGATGCTTCGTCCTCCGATACTTATTCAAGATTTGATATGGGGTCATGGTGATAGAAGCAAATGTTTTTGGATAATATTAGGTCCTTTAATAATATGTTCTGGTTTACATCTCTGGTTGGACTATTGATATAAAATTAAATAGAGGCAGTTCTCCCACTATCTTTCGTTTGCATGGTCAGAATTATCATAGATTGGGTAGTTTACTTCCTTCGGGCCAGGATGGACCAGCTTATACTCAGCTCTATATATATGACACAGATAATGAAATCTACAATAGGATACGATCTGTCAGGTAATGTTTATTTGTTTTTATAATTATTAATATGTATTTTTTTAATCAATTACAATAAACATTTGAAATATTGACTTTCTTTAATTTTTTTAGTTCAGGTCACAGGATAGTATAAATACAATTCAGGCTGGAATTGTTTCTGATTTGAAGGAGATGTTTGATGCTAATAATGTTTTGGTACAGAGGTTTAGAACAGCCAGAGATAGGTATAATGTTGGTCATAGCACAGTAACTATGCGATTGATTAGTAACAAGTGTTTTGATCTGAGGACACATAGTTTTGCCTACTGTCTTGGAGGTTGCTGCTGTATTTCCTGGTGATCTTGATAGTACACGGGGTATGCATGACATTGTTATTGAGTCTTATTATGGTGAATTGCAACGCATAACTGAGTTGAATCCTTCTTATCTAGCTTTGCAATATCCTATTCTTTTTCCTTACGGTGAGGATGGTTATCGGGAGGATATCCCGTTTGCTCAGACTACATTTAGAAGGGTCGGAAGAAGAACTGGTATTAGTATTCGTGAATTTTTTGCATTTCGTCTACAAGAGAGGGTTGGAGAACCACCTATATTATTGTCTTGTAAGAGATTGACTCAGCAGTTCATCGTTGATGCATATACAATGGTAGAATCTGCCCGTCTTTTGTACATAAAAAAATCATCAAAAGGAGCTTCGTTGTGACATGTATGAAGGTCTTGAAGATGCTTATTTATGTGGTGAGAGGGAAGGAAGGTCTATTGGAAAATGTATTGTTTTGCCACCTTCATTTACTGGTGGTCCACGGTACATGATGCAAAATTATCAAGATGCAATAACTATTTGTCGTTGGACTGGATATCCACAACTATTCATAACAATTATGTGTAACTCAAAGTGACCAGAAATTGTTCGGTATATGCCATGTAGAGGTCAAAATCCCGAAGACCGTCCCGATGTCTTTTGTCATATTTTTAAAATTAAGTTATATGGACTTATCCGTGACATTCGACAGAACAAAATATTCGGAAGCGTTAGGTAAGGTAATACTTTAATTTTTTACTATTTTTGGTTGATTTTTTTTATTGTGTTAATAGTATGTTATGTGTTACATATAAAACCTTTATATATACACTATTTTTTGCAGTTCTGTACACTGTAGAGTTTCAGAAGCGTGGATTGCCTCATGCACATATCTTGGTTTTTTTTTTGAAAAAACACATTGATGCTCCTTCGGCTGAGGATATTGATTGTATAATTTTGGCTGAATTACCTGATGAGGTGAATGATAAACAGTATTTTGAGGCTGTTCGTGATTTTATGATTCATGGTCCCTGTGGTCCTACTGTTAAATGTTCTCCTTGCTATTCGGAAGAAAGTGTGTGTACTAAAAAATTTCCTAAGAGATTTGCATCCGAGAGCTCATTTGATGATGATGGATATCATGTTTACCGTAGAAGGGATGATGGTAGAACAGTTAAAAAGATGAATGTTCTTTTAGACAACAGATATGTGGTTCCGCATAATAGATATCTTCTATTAAAATACGGTGCCCATATTAATGTTGAGTGGTGTAATCAGTCTAGGGCCATTAAATACTTATTCAAGTATATTAACATGATCGTGTTACTGCTACATTTGTTGAAATTACTGGTGTGTCTGATCAGTCAAGGGGTTGATGAGATCAAGATGTATTATGACTGTAGGTATATTTCACCTTGCGAGGCTATGTGGAGGCTGTTTGGTTTTGAAATTAACTATAGATATCCATCTGTTGAGCGCTTGACATTTCATCTTCCGGGGAAGCAGAATGTTATTTTTAGAGACGCAGATTCACTGGAGTCTGTTCTAGACAGACCAAGTGTGAGAACTAGCATGTTTTTAGCTTGGTTTGCGTTGAATAAGTGGTCTACAGTTGCGGCTGATTTGACGTATGTTTTGATTCCCCAGTTTTTTATTTTTAAAAAGGATTCTAGAACATGGGAACCGAGGCAGAGGGGGTTTGCAGTTGGTCGTATTTGTTATGTACCACCTAGCACTGGTGAGGCGTACTATTTGAGGATTCTTTTGAATGTTGTTACTGGTCCTAAGTGTTTTGATGACATTAAAACATTTAGAGGTGTTGTTTATGATACATTTCATGATGCTTGCTTTGTTCGGGGTCTTTTAGATGATGATAGAGAGTATGTTGATGCATTTGATCAGGCTAGCATTTGGGCCTCTGCGTCTTCATTGAGATCTTTTTTTGTTACTCTTCTCACCTCCGGTTCTTTTAGTAATCCATCCGATATATGAGAAAAATGTTGGAGACATTTGTCCGATGATATTTTGTATAAGAGGATAAAAATAATGTGTTATCCAGGTAATTTTTATCCTTGCTCTACATTTTTTTTTTAAATTTGTTTGAATTTTTTTTTCTCTTATTTATATAAAAATTGAATATGGATTTTTTTTCATTTAGAAATATATTTTATCTTTTGATTTAAGTGTTTATTTTTTGGTTATTTTAGTTAATGATGTGTTTATAATTATACTTTTTTTGGATTGCATGTAAAAGTTTATTAAAAAGTTGATGTGTATATTAAAAATAGATTTTTTTTCGAGTGATGTTTTGTTTTCCTTTTTTGATAATGAATTTTTTTTTCTTTCAAGAATTGCGTATGACCGATGATGAGGTGAAGAATTTATGTTTGTTGGAATTGTTGCATTCTTTTGGGAAGAGTCTGCGTGATTATGATGGAATGCCTGTAGCTATTCATGATGGCAATATGACATCTCAAAACAAGATGATTTTAGTTGAGTTATCGTATGATAGACATCAACTGAGAATGGATTTTGAAACTTTGTCACGTAGATTAAATGATGAACAACGCATTGTTTTTTATAAAATAATGCAATCGGTAGTAATGGATATTGGTCTTTATTTTTTTGTTTATGGTTATGGTGGTACGGGCAAAACTTTTTTATGGATAACTCTATCTGCAGCACTCCGTTCTGAAGGTGAAATAGTACTTAATGTTGCCTCGAGTGGTATTGCATCTCTTTTGCTTCCCGGTGGACGAACCGCTCATTCTAGGTTTTGCATTCCTATTAATTGTATGGAGGATTCTACGTGCAATATTAATCAAGGTAGTCATCTTGCTGAATTGTTGATTAAATGCAAACTTATAATTTGGGATGAAGCTCCTATGGTTCACAGGCATTGTATTGAAGCATTACATACATCGCTGAGAGATATTATGCAGTTGTCTGATCCATCACTTTCTGAAATTAATTCCTTTTGGTGGTAAGACTATTGTTTTTGGTGGAGATTTTAGACAAATTTTACCTGTCATTCCTAAGGGTAAGAGACAACATATTGTCCATGCTGCAATTAATTCATCTAAGTTGTGGGATGTATGCACGATTTTGACTTTAACCAGAAATATGAGGTTGAGACGGTGTGATTCTGTTGAAGAAATGAATGAAATGAAGTTGTTTTCGGAATGAATTGAATCGGTTGGTGATGGTAGTATAGGTACCATTATTGATTATGGTTTGAATATTGTAATTCCTGGTGATATTTTGGTAGAATCCGGTGATGATCCAATTGCTTCTATTGTTGATTGTATTTATCCTAGTTTTAAATTAAGGATGTATGATCCTACTTTTCTACAGGACCGAGCTATACTTGCACCCACCCTTGATTCTGTTCGGTCCATTAATGATTATATGGTCAAGCTAAATCAGAAGGAGTCTCGAACGTATCTTAGTTCTGATTGCCTTTGCAGATCTGATTCTAATTATGACTCTCTTAGTGGTGTGCATACTCCTGAGTTTCTCAATACTTTGAAATTTTCTGGTGTTCCTGATCATGAATTGAATTTAAAGGTTGGAACTTCTGTTATGTTATTGAGGAATATAGATCATTCACGTGGATTATGTAATGGAACCAAGTCAGTTTAATTAATTTTATGTAGTAATCATTTTTTTTATATTTTTCACTTTTTGTTTATATATATGTTTTTTTTGTATTTGTATAGGTTGGTTGTCACCATGTTAAGTGATATAATAAATTGAAGGTAGGGTTCTTATCGGTAGCAGTGCTGGTGAGTTGGCTCTTATGCCTAGATTATCGTTTACACCGTCCGATCCTCGGTTACCATTCAAATTTACTCGCAGACAGTTTTCCTTGACTGTCTCTTATGCTATGTCTATAAATAAGAGTCAAGGTCAGTCATTTTTCCCATGTTGGGGTATATTTGAAGAAACCGGTGTTTAGTCATGGTCAGTTGTACATTGCAGTTTCAAGAATTACGAGTCGCAGTGGCTTGAAAATCATGGTGTGTGATAGTGATTTCCCTGATCGTGGTACAACTAGGAATGTTGTATTTAGAGAGGTATTCCGAAATGTTTAGAAACTTGTGTTAATCTTTTTTTTTTAACTTATACTGTTTGCTTACATTTGTTTGTGATTTTTCTTAAAAATCTTTACTCATGATTTTATTTATTAACTGTTTTCAATTATTGTCCACAGTCCTTTAGGTGTATATATGTTATAGAATTATTTTTTGAATTTGAATGAGTTGAGTGTTTATTATTTCCAGTGATTATATAATTATTATTTTAATTTGGAAGAGTTAGAAATTTTTACATATATTCGTTTTTTGGTGACTATATCCTTAAGAAGTTGTTTTCAGTTTTTGGTTAAATTGTTATTTTTTATAAGGTGCCATTATTTTCATGGTATACAATTTAACTGTAATGTATGTACTAATATAGGATGGTATTCAATATAGTAAGTATATATTTATTTTTATCAGATGAGTTACATAATTAATATATATTTTAATTATGCTCTTTGCATTATTCTTCATGCATGGAAAACAACCAGTATATAAAAATTACTCTTTTGTAGTTTTGATGCGTGATTGTTAGTTATTCTTTCTTTGGTATAAAATTTGATTTTTCTATATATTCATGTTGTGACTATTTGGTGTATGGATATATACGTTTATATTTTTTTGATTTGATTTAGTATACCCAGTTTATATATAAGTTAATATTTAAATAACATTTATTATAATTCAGTGATAATTGGTGTAGCTATAATATTGCCTTATTATTGTTTTAAGGCTCCACTTGCTTAAGCATGAATAAATTAAAAGGTATAGAGTCGTATAATTTAATAATGATGTTATTTTATTACAAAGAAATGAGATTAGCATTTTATTATGATGATTGTTGGGATGTTCTATTGTGTGTAGTATTTTTTTATATATTGATTGATAGAGTGTACCTTTTGGTTTGAAGAAGAAAATTGTAGATGAACTAGGAAAATAAGGGTAAATAATAAGCATTTATTTATTATTTTTTACAGCCCATAACAGAATAGTAAGGTTGGAGAGGTGAGATGATTTAAATTCATTGCACGTATAAAAACCATCTTTGTATCAGGCCTAAGGTAGTAATTATATATCCTTATTAAATTTGCACCTGCTATTAAGCAACTAAAAATATAACACCATTACTTATATGAACCTCATATTACTTTATACACCTGCTCTTAAGCAACTTAAAAAAATAACACCATTAGTTATATGCGTCTCATATTACTTTATATGATCTAATAACTGGATCCTAACTATAAAGGTTGAAATTTTTCTGGTTTGTGAAATTATCTGTTGCTCAATGTTATATACAATCCTATCTTTTGTTATTACACCCTAATAAAAAAATTGTTAAAAAAATCCAAACATTTTAACAATATTCAAAAAAAAAAAAAACGAAAATACAAAATGAAAAGACACTAAACATGTGAATTTTTTGAATTTCTTTTTTCTAATATTGTTACATATTTTCAGAAAAAAAATCAAACTTTTTTATGGGTGAGTGTATTCACGAAACATGTGACTGTATATAACCTGGTCCTTATCTGTTTTACATGACTTACTGATTAGTTTCATTTGTAATATGGTGTTTTCAATTGTGTATCATAGTGATGTGTATAAAAAATCTATATCCTAAAACTTATTTTATCACTTTTATAATTTTAAGTGATTATGTAAATTCATCACTCGAGTGAATCTCATATTTGTTTATTAATACCTGGTCCAAGATATTTGATCCTTATTATAAATAATGTTCTGTCCATTTTCCTAATCAATTCCTATGAATATTTAGAAAATACTTAAGAAATATATGAATCTATGATATATAAATTACTTCAAAACAATTTAGTAAATATTTGTTTTAACCAATTGTACTACCTAATCACATATCAATAATTACTATAACACTATACATGTGTTTATCCTTTGAAAGTCATTTAATAGAACATAATAAACGTTGTATAAATAACTGTATGTTTTAATGTATTATAGGATTTGTAGTAGTTCGTTGACAATACTGTATATTCATTTTCGATTTCTATTTCGTGCTAATAACTAATTACTGTATATTTGGTTTTCGATTTTCAATTAATATTTGGGCAATTACTTAATCACATCAAGTTAAAAATAATTTTGTACCTCCCTTGTGTGTCAAGTTAAAAATAATTTTGTACCTTCAATACTCTGTAGCCAATACTTTTGAGGACTGATTTCTGTTTCGAATACATTAACTTTACACCTGGAAAGAATATTTGTGTTGTTGATTAGTAAGAATTGTAAATATATTAGAGAAATCGTATATTTACCTCTGGAAAAACTCTTGTGTCACCAATAAAACTGCATCATTTAATTTATGGAGATGTGAAAGAGCCTTATATCGGACATGCAGCAGAATCTTTCGGAAGAGTAACACATTATAATTTCAGGTAGTCAATAGTAGGTGTCTGAAAATCTTCGAATCCTTATCCTTTTTCGCTATTGCATTTCAATGAACTATTTGCATCTGGAAGGTATTTTTAAATTAATTAAGAATTAAAATTTAAATAAGATTATATGAAATTAAATTTTCTTGAGATTTGTAATTTACAAATTAAATTGCCTACTCTTTTATAATCCTTTCAAACTCCATGAATTTTCATCACTTGAAATTTAATCTTTTTTTTTTCTAATATGAAAATATAAAAGATTTGAAAAAACTAATCAGTAATAAAACATGAAACATTATGAATTTTTGAATTGTACCTTGAATTTGTAAAACAAATCTTCACTCTGTTTCTGATTTTCAGAAGTTATCCAAATGTTAATGCCACCTTCTTTTGTAGTTTTGAGTTACAGACGGTAAACTTTGTCTTTTTCCGTGATTGATTTATTGATTTCTTCAATGTTATGGTTTTTTAAAATGGAAGCAGGAGTATAATGCAATTCCATTTACAGGGGATTTATTGATCTTCACATAGACTTTGAAGTTATCGACAATACATATATATATAATATATATATAATATACTTTTGAAAGATTGATACAACTGTTGGTTATTTTTTCATTATGGGTTGTAGTGAATACACGTGTATTCTTCAAATAATTAAATGGAATGATATGGATGAATCATTCAATGTGTTCTAAATTACAAATGATATATTTGTTACTGCTTTTTGCAAGAATTTACAATACAAACATTTAATCATACTAAAATATTAATTTAGTAATATTCAAGTTATACATTATTCTATTATTTCATGTAATGAGACAATTTTATAATAGTACATATTATTCCTTGGACATAAGAATATGGATACTTCATCCGTTCCTTATTGTTTGTTCCAATTTAACTATTTACCAAGCCAATTTTTTTTTCAAATGGATTATCAAGTGATCTTAGAATCCTTAATTTTTAATTCTATTTATTACAAAATATTGATTATTTTAGAAATTTTTAAGAGTTATAGTTGTAAAAAAGTACTCCTTCCGTTCCACTATAAGTTTTATACTTTCTTTTTTTTGGATGTCCCATTATAAGTTTCATATTTCATAAAAAGCAAAAAACAACACTCTATATATTAATAAACAAATATTTTCTTAAACAACTCATCTTTACTTTTTCATAACTCCCCACCACTTTACACAAAAGTTAACATATTATCCACCATATACTAATAAACAATACACTTTTTTAAGCAAATCAACAAAAAGAAACAAGAATTTATTGTATATGTTAAAAGAAAGTTATATCAGGACGGAGGAGTATATAAAAATAATTAATATTTATATACTGGAAATTTTTATGTACTATATTCAACATATGTTAAATGTCAGTTAAATGTTAAAATAGAAATGATCACATGTTCATTAGTTGGTCAGAATATAAGTGTCTTTTGTTTATATGTAGTTTTCACATTTTCGATTGATATATAAGTTTGTGTGTATCAATAAATATGAGATCATTTATGTAAATTAGAAATTTGGTTAATGATAAATTAATTAAGAAAATAATTTTAAATTATTGAATATTTAGTAATCAATATTATAAAATTCATTGCAATTGTGTTTTATTGGGAGCATAAAAGGCTTATGTTATGTTTTCAATTTAAATTTTTGTTTATGAATTTATACTTTGTAATAAATTATTATTATAAATTAAAATTTGTAACTAATACCGGCCGTGCGAAGCACGGATAGACGAATACTAGTGAGGTATAAATAAGGGTGTTTGGAAATGAATAGTTTTAGATAGTAAAACTATTTTTCTATATAATTTAGAATAATTTAAATTGTAACAGTTATCAAATAATATTTTGATTTTATCATGTATTATATATTTTTTTTGGTAAAATACTAAAAAAATTAAATTATTATTTTTTATACATACAATTTTTTTTTAAGCTCGCGAAATTCGCGAGGTCTTATCTAGTTTCATATATTGTACCAACATGAATAATTAATATCTAGACCAATTATTTTAAGTACGTTTTTTTAAGGTGACATAATGGAAAATGACTTTATTGTTTGCCTTAAATTTTGAAGTTAGGTGATGGATTTTGATATAAAGCCAAATGTTGGAAATGACCTTGGCGCATAGCCACATGCATGAAACACGAATACTTTCATGTAAATATGTAAGAATTTTAAATTCGTGCAAATCAATCCACATTAATTCAACTCAATTCTGGTTATTTTAGATTTTATTAGAGAGGAGTTGTTACGGAATCCGTATATATTCAGGTTTTGATTTTACTTATAGTACAAATGTCATACATCGCACTATCGCAGTAGTATCGATCAAAAGGCAAATGAAATTATTATGACAACGACAATTAAAAAAATGGAATCAATATTAATTTCAACCGAAGTAAGCGTCAAACGATGGTTTAGTGGGCCCTCCATTACCAAATGGTTCAACTGCCCTGTGATGAAAGCTAAATACATGTAGTCTTTAAATGGCACCAGCTACAAATTAAATACACATATCTATATTTAGATCTGATGTGAGTTTTAATTCAACTAAAATCCTTATAAGATAAAAAAAAAAAAAAAACATAATATAGAATTCTGGTTCCGTACGAGGTAGTTACATGATTGCCTGCAATTTTTCCCTTGTAAAAATAGTCTCCAGTTCAAACATAAGTAATATGTTTGGTCTTGGTGATTTGAATGATTAAAAAAATGATTTTTAATATGTATTTATTATAAATATTCAAATCGAACCCCACCGCTATAAACCGTCGTAATTCTACTATTGAATACACTTGAATGGTGCACAATATACTTATTTTTTAAATATATATTTGATAATATTATAATTTAACCATTTAATTAGAAATTGCTAAAAATAATAGCAAAAGGAACCGTCCATGATCACCCAGTAGAAATCAGTACCAACCACCAATTAAAAATTCAGAAATGGAAATTAAAAAATTATTCCAGGGTGATAAAGGGGTAAAATACCAATTCAAATAAAAAGAAAAGTTTTTTTTTATCTATTTTTATAAAACCTTTTTTTTATACACATCAACCATTTTTTTTACAATAACATTCTCAAAAATAAAAATAGGTGCATCACCTCACCTCCTTAGGTTGATGACGAAAATATCTTTTGGTAAGTTTTATTGTAATTAATACATAATTATTTATTAAAAACACTTTAAAGTAATATAATATTTATAATGATAGATCAAATAATAGTAAATAAAATAATTATATATTATAATTTCATTTATAAATAACTATAATCACTAGAATTTACTAACAAAAAAAATAAAAAATAATAAAAAATTACTAATAAATAATTATTAATCCTAATTATAATTTCACTAGTAATTACTAGTAAAAATAAACAAATTTATAATAAATAAATGTGCTATTTAATATAGAGTAATTAAATTTTAAAATTTCATTAATACATTGAAAATATTTTGGAATTAATTTAAATAATAAACCTTTTTATTTAAAATTTGTGGGAAATAACTTTTTATTTAAAAAAAATGAGTATTTTGCCTTTTATTCCAAATTCATATATGTGGGGCTTGGCTGTAATTATCTCAAAATTAAGATGTTGCGCCAATTTAAAAAGTCTATAATGTGATGGGCTTCCCCGCGTTCTCATTAACAAAAGGTACAAAACTGCTAAAACCACAATTACGAAATTATTGTAAAATACCACTCCTCGTCCTTTTGTCTTTGGCGATTTTCGTCCCTGAAATAAGTTTACTCTTTTGTTTTCTTTTCTCTGCTCCACAGAGAATAGAATAGAACTCTCTATAGTGCTATATTTTCACGAATTGATTTTCAGAGGCAAAATCCTCTCATATGTCGAACTTTTTTCTTCTGTTAACTGTCTTGGTCGTCTTCTCTGTAAGCCCCAAATTTTGCAGAGCACAAAACAACCCATGCGAAACTTACGGCAGGTGCGGCCCATTTGGGAGCTGCGATTCTCAAGGTTTCCCAATTTGCACTTGTTTGGAAGGGTTTTACCCAAGAAATAATCAGGAATGGAGCTCCGGGAACTGGTCCAGTGGGTGTTTGAGGCGGGTCCCACTAAGTTGTGAACAAAGGAATAATAATGCCCCAATTGGTCAAGATGGGTTTCGGAAGCTTCAGTCCATGAAAGTGTCGGGCTACACGGGCCGCTGGTCGGGCCCCAAAACCCAGTGCGAAGGTCGATGCTTGGGGAATTGTTCCTGCCTTGCTTATGGGTACGACACTGGTATTGGGTGTATATTCTGGGACGGCACCTTAATCGACATTCAGAAATTCCTGGGCGGGTCGGGCTCAGATCTTTACATACGGGTCGCCCAGTCTGAACTTGGTAATTCTCTTTCGTTGCTATTTGTTTATCTGGGCTCTAATAAGAAGATCATTATATTTTCATTTTGTTTCAGATCAAAAGAAAGGCTCTAATAAGAAGGTCATTGTAATTGTGGTTGTTGTTGGCCTTGTTATCTTATCCATATGCTTCTTTTTTGCTTGGAAATTGATTGCTAAGCACAGAGGTAATAGTTCCACAGTTTGTCGCTTGGTTTTGGTGATTATGTAATGTGCAGCTTTTACGTAGCACGTATCTATTGTTTTCTAGGCAGAAAAATACCTATTGAACTTGGAATATCAGAGGTATCAGGCTCAGTTGAAACCTCTATTCAAGATACATTGAATCAAGTTAATCTTGAAGAGCTACCGTTGTATAAATTTGAGGTACTTGCAACTGCCACCGATCATTTCTCCGAAGCTAACAAGCTTGGGACGGGCGGTTTTGGCCCTGTTTACAAGGTAGCCTCTTAATCTTGTTAGTATACGTCACTTGATTTTTAGTATGTCCGGTCAATATTAAGTACTGATACTGCTCCTACTATAGGGAGTATTGGTTAATGGAAGAGAAATTGCGGTGAAGAGGCTTTCCCAGGCATCTAGACAAGGGATGCAAGAATTTATGAACGAGGTGGTGCTAATCTCTAAGCTCCAACATAGGAATCTCGTTAGGCTACTTGGGTGCTGCGTAGAAAATAAAGAGACAATGCTGGTATACGAATACATGCCTAATAAAAGCTTGGACTTTTACCTATTTGGTCAGTTCATGTTCTATGTCATAACTGCTGATGATTTGAAAAAAGATTTTTATTTTAGTGAAGACTGCATTTTAAGTTTGATGTTGAATATGTTTTGCGAAATGCTGTCTAGATTCGTCACAAGAGGTTCTAGATTGGAGAAAGCGTGTCAACATAATTGAAGGCATTTGTCGTGGCCTTCTTTATCTTCATAGAGATTCAAGATTAAAGATAATCCATCGAGACCTCAAGCCAAGCAACATACTGTTGGATAATGAGTGGAATCCCAAGATTTCGGACTTTGGCATGGCTAGAGTATTTGGAACCAAGCAAGATCACGTCAGCACAGTAAGAGTGGTGGGAACATAGTAAGTATACATGTTGATGACTTGTGAATAATCTAAGTTTGGTGATTATTGCATATCATATTAAATACAGCTAGCTAATTTGCTTTTCTTGCAGCGGATATATGGCTCCTGAGTATGCAATGGAAGGGAGATTTTCGGAAAGATCAGATGTTTATAGCTTCGGGGTTCTAATACTAGAGATTGCTATTGGGAGAAGGAACACAAGCTTCTACCGTCAAGATGATTCTTTTAACCTTTTGGGACACGTAAGCCAACTTCAAATTTGAAGTAAAGTTTTAATCTTGTTACACATTAATTAATGTGTTGTGCAAACTTTAGGTGTGGAAATTGTGGACCGAGGACAATGTTGCAGATTTGATAGATCCAAGGATATCAAGTCCGAGCTATCGGGCAGAGGTGATGAGATGCATACATATTGGGTTATTGTGCGTTCAAGAACTTCCTATAGACAGACCATCTGTTTCAGGAGTGCTATCAATGCTGAGAAGTGAAATTATGGAACTTCCGGAGCCAAAGCAATCGGCCTTTTCGATAAAGTCGAGCAGTTCTAATGCAGGTACAAGTTCCTCTCAGCAAAACCAGAGTAGCTCCTCTTCGAATAATATTACTGTTTCCATGGTTGAGGGCCGCTGATTAATATTAGTGTTTCCTACTTCACTGATTTGTAAATGCAAGAAATGTAAATTAAGGCCTTAAATTTGTAAATTTTGCTGCCTTGAGTATTTTCCACTTTGATAAAGGAGGCATCCTTTTTTTTTCCTCATATTCTTGGCCCTACCACAACCCATTTGATATGTGGTATGGTTGAAAGGTCTTCTTTTGGTTGCTGACACATTTTTTATTTTTTATGTAAATTAGGTAAAAAGTATTTAAGTTTTGAATAATATTATATAAATGATTATTTTATTCTTTGTAGTATAGGTACAGACTTGTATATTATAACAATGCATTTTCAAAATGTTTGAAACCACCACTTGCGAGTTGATCCTTTGAATTTTGAAGCAATTTAGGGGGCGCTTAATTAACAAATCTTCAATGGTAATGGGAATGAGATTGAAAATTAGTGTAATTAGCATGATTTATGAAAACAAAATCACTACTTCTCCTCCTAAATAAGGTAATCACTACTCCATTTTGATTACCCTATTCTCTTCCTACAATCATCCTCCTCAATCATTCCCCCATTCCTCCACCAACAACCATTTATTGTCAACTTCTATTCCAAAATTGGGGTATTACACTAGCAATGGTGTCATCATTGGAACACTTCTTCCCCTAACATATCATTTTTCTTATGAGGGCATAGATGGAAATAAGTTTTCATTCACATTGCCATTGAAGAATTGCTAACCAAGCGCCCCCTTACTAGTGTCGTGTTTGACGGATCTTGAAGCATAAAAAAAAAAAGTTGAATTAGTTCTTCTGATAGTTCGTAGTAAATGCAGTAAATGTAAATTGCAACACACTTTCTGTGCAAGCTAGACCCATATTGCATTTTCAGGTCTTTAACCCGGTAATTCCATTGATAACACCAGTTATATTTCAAAACTATAATAATAATTTTATGTCAATCAATTTTACAGTGCAATTAATTTGTATTTTATTAGCCCAAGAAGATGTAAAAGAGTTGTTGGCTCACCACTACAAAGTGGAAAATACTTTAGGAAGCAAAAATTGCAAATCAAATAAGTGAAGTAGAAAAGAGTAATATTAATCAACGACCATCAACCATTGAAAAAGTTTACTTCAAATTAGAAGTCAATTTGCATGTCCCAAAATGTTAAAAGAGTCATCTTTACGGCAGAAGCCTGTGTTCCTTCTCCCAATTACAATCTCTAGTATTAATACCCCAGAGCTATAAACATATGTTTTTTCTAAATATCTTCCTTGCATTGCGTACGCAGGAGGTATATATTCGCTGAAAGAAAATCAATAATTAGCCATATATAATCTGATATGCAATAATCGCCAAACTTAGATAAAGTCGCAAGTCATCAACATATACACTTATTATGTTTCCTCAACTTTTATTGTGCTGACGTGATCTTGCTTGGTTCTAAATACACTATATCAAAGTCTGAAATCTTCTGATTCCACTCATTATCCAATAATATGTTGCTTGAGTTGAGATCTCGATGGATTTTATTCAACCTAGTTTCTTTGTGAAGATAAAAAAGACAACGACAAATGCCTTCAATAATCTTGACACGCTTTCTCTTGTGAATATAGGATTAGGATTTGAGCCGTCGTGTGAATTTTGTTCTTGAAACTTGATCTAGTATTGCTTTAATTGGAACTTTGAGAGTGGGCTAAAAGTTTGGGCCTTTGGTAACTGGTAAGCTGAACATAGTTGGGCATTACATCACCATTTTATATGGGCCAAGGTTAAATACAGTCCCTTGATTTATGAATACACCCTACCCAAAAAAGTATTCGGATTTTTTTCCAAAAAATGTAACAATTTTCGGAATTTTTATTTTTCGAAATTTCATATGTACAGTGTTTTTTTAATTTATATTTTCGGAATTTTTTTTGAAAATTATCAAAATTTTCGGATATTTTTTCCGAACATTTTTTGGTGGGGCTGTATTAATAAAAAATAGGATTGTATATAACCTTGGCCATTTATATGTTCAACTTATTACCTTTATGGGCTGGCTAAAGAAAGTTGGCCACGGTTACTTGCATTAGCCTTATTGTTAAATACATTACCCTCGATTTTTCGAAAAAGATTTCCATTTTTTTTTCAATTTCCCTTTATTCGATTTTTTTTCTTCCAAAAAACTGAAAATAATTCGAATTTTTTTTTCCGATCATTGAGTAGTATATTCATTCTAATAATGTATTTAACAGAGAGGCTAGTGTTGTGCCAAGAAAGTTTGTCAATAAAAATAACTGAAGTGGGCCGAGTGGCCCTAGCTGCAGATTATGTTGGTCGTAGAAAAATGAGATTAACATGTAATGATTTCATCTTGGCCTAGATTATATACAGTCCTAAGTTTTATTAATATAACCCCACCAAAAAATGTTCGGAAAAAAAAAATCCGAAAATTTTAACAATTTTTGGAAAAAAATTCCGAAAATGTAAAAAAAAAAAAAAAACACTAAACATATGAAATTTCGGAATTTTTTTCCGAAAATTGTTACTCCCTCCGTCCCAAACTTAAGTTCCCGTTTACTGTTTGCACGGTTATTAAGAAACGAATTGTTTATTAGTATTTAAAGTGATGATAAAGTGATAAAGTAGATGTTTTGGTTATTAGTGTATGGAGAATATAATATTAAAAAGTATTTACTTTTTTGCCAAAAGTAGATGTAGCAAATAAGTATGGGAAAAACCTTTTTGGCAAACGGGAACTTAAGTTTGGGACGGAGGGAATACATTTTTCGGAAAAAATTTCAGAACACTTTTTTTGGTGGGGTTGTATTCATAAATCATGGGACTGTATTTAACCTTGGCCTTTCATCTCTTATGTTAAAAAAAAAAAAAGGCAAAGTATAGAGTGAAAAGGGTATTAGTTATATTTACTAAAAAATATTAGTTGTTTTCACTGATAAATATTAATTTTAGATAATATTAGTTGCTTTTATTGAAGGATATTAGTTGAAGGGTACAGAGTGTATTAATTGTTTAATTAAAATATATTAATTAATTATACTAAAGAATTTTAGTTGATTATACTAAAGTGGTTCTTGTATGAACTAAAAAATAATTATATTGGATGCCATCTTGTCTCACGAATTTTAATATGTAAGATGGGTCTACATTCCTTAACCAACTCAATATATATATATATATATATATATATATATATATATATATATATATATATATATATATATATATATTTAATCAGATGGAGCAGTGTTACATATTACACATATTTTTTCATTGTAGTATAAGGTAATTTTTCTTGAGACTGGAACTTATTATATCTAAGATTAATTTCATCTTCATTGAATTTCTCATGATTTAATTTGGATGTGGTTTTATATATACCTAATGAAAAATACTACATGTTTTAAGGGCTATTTATATTTAATTTTAAAAACATTATTCCATTAAATATCTACTAACTTAAATACACTATGCATCGTTTTAATTTGTATTTAAAAATAAACACTATACAGTATAATAATTCAGTAAAGTGACATATTTAACACAGGCTAAGCCTCTTATAAATTAATTTTACTGTGCAACTCGAAACAATATTATTTGTTTTCATTATATAATGTTACTATCCAATCAATATATTTTAATAAAACAAATAGTACTATCATGAACACAATATACAAAAAAAATTCACGATGAAGCTGATTCACAATATACTTTGCAATATACATATATTTCTTGCTATATTATTTTATTTGATTAATTAATTCCAGGTAAAATTACACTATGCGTCTTATAATTTAAGGGTATATTTACTTTGCGGGATTAAAAGTGATTGATACTTTAATCTCATTCAATCATGTGTTTGGTTTATGTGATATCGGTCCGGGATAAATGTCATAGGCATAATTAACACATGAAAGGAGTTGGACTAATTATCTCATAAAAAAAAGATAATTATTTATCAATCCTATCCATCAAAGCAAACATGCCCTAAGGGCATGTTTGCTTTGCGGGATTAGAAGGGATTGATACTTTAATCCCATTCAATCGTGTGTTTGGTTTATGTGATATCGGCCCGGGATAAATGTCATAGGCATAATTAACACATGAAAGGAGTTGGACTAATTGTCCCATGAACAAAGGATAATTATTTATCAAACCTATCCATCAAAGCAAACATGCCCTAAGAGTATGTCATGAAATATATTAATTTGAACCGATTCACCCTTATATTATCTAAACGCAAGAACTTGCCCTTAATTTAAACATAATGGGTTACAATTTTTTTTTCTTGTGTGTTTTCATCATTTCATAAAGTCAATGTCATACCCTGAAATATGAAGAAGATGTACTAAACGTATACACATTATATATCGATCAACACGATTACAAGACATAACCCACATATTCCACCAAACTATATGATAAAAATTAAGCCCCAAATAAATTTTCTGTTGTCAATTAATATGTACCGAAGTAATGTACACATCATAATGATTTTACTACTTAAACTGGCATAACAACATAGAGGCGTGATCCATGAGATCAGGGCTCAATCTGAACATCAAAACACAGAATTCAAACAGATCTACGCACCCATCGCCGTCCAAATCTCCTTCCTTCAACATACACCTTAAGATCTCCTCATCGATGACGTCATCCTGCAAACCCAGAACAGCGCAATTAATCTTCAAGCTCTCCATTGTGATAACTCCCTTCTCACGATCCATCAGCAGTCCAAATCCTTTACACAGCTCGTTCATAAATCCCTCGCCTCCCAATTTCTCAATCATCGCCGGAAAATAATCCTCAAACACCACACAATTATCGGCTTTTCTTTTGCCCATTATAAGTTGTGATTTCTATCTGATAATGTGTAATAATGGGATAATAATGAAAGGGAGAGGGCACCTTATATAGATATGTTGTAAAGAGGAGGAAATTAGGCATTAATTGTGTGAAGGACGAAATTTCGTGTGGATAGAGATACGAAGGGGAACGCAATTTACTGTTCAGACTGGATTCCGTTGGGTTGGCGCCGGCATTTATTTATTATTTAATTTATTCATTTAAATTTTGAGGGAATTAAATGCGTAAAGCAATGCGAGAGTTGTTCCTCGAAGGTGCACGGAAACGTACTCACGAATCTGCTCTTGGCCTATAGATTAGGCTGTAGCTGATCGTGCCTACCATTTTCTTTATTAATGTTCATTAAATTTTTCTTTTTGAAGAAGTAATGTTAATTGAATTTGCACAAGAACGAAGGTTCGCCATTTTATCTCATTTTACATCAAATGAAATTTACCAATAATAATTTATAAAATATATACTCCCTCTCCCAAACTCAACTTCCCATTTACCATTTGCACGGTTATTAAAAAAAGAGTTGTTTATAGTATTTAAAGTGATAAAAGTGATAAAGTAGATGTTTTTGGTTATTAGTGTATGGAGAATATAATATTAAAAAGTATTGTTACTTTTTTGCCAAAAGTAGATGTAGCAAACAAGTATGAGACAGACCTTTTTGGCAATGTAGCAAACGAGTTTGGGACGGAGGAAGTACTATTCAATATATGATAAAATTAAAGAATTTTATAGGGTTGGACATTAATTCGGGTTTTTCGTGCTTGGACTTGAATTTTGGGTATCCAAAATTTCGGGTAGAATATTAAGCTACCCAATCCCATGTTGGAATATGACTCTTGGTGATAATAATTATTTACAATAAAATAAAGAAAATTAAACGATAAAGTAAAAAAAAATCTTTTATCGAGTCAAAGAATCCCTTTTCCCGCAAAGTGAAAATTCGTAGTGCTCATCGGTTTGAAATTACGCTCTCAAAGGTAAAACGATACTTTCGTCTTCAAGTGTGCAACACCGCAGGACTTGAAGCTCCGGCGAACATGAAGAAGGTCTGAACAGGACCGATTTTTAATAACTCTATATGCTAGAATACTGCGGGAAAGAGTGAGAGAATTTATGTGTAGCGCTAGAAACTATGCATGAGGACACCTATTTATAGGCCCCCCAAGACCCACGCATGCATGGAAGGTGGAGATGATTGTGAGTCAAACTACGAACCTAGACCATTCTGCATTCCGGTTCGTCTCAGCCAAAAGAAGGGAGGCGTAAGTCACTCCCAATTAAACGAAAATCAGGGAATTTGCCAACTATTGAATTTTATCACATGTTTTGCATTTTTATCATGCATTTTCATGTCATCTTCAACGAATTTGGACAATCCAAATTTTCGGGCTAAGTCCAAACTTTGGACTCAACAAACTTAGAAACTCTTCTAAGGTTCATATATAGCCCAAAGTTCAATTGTCAATGACCAATAACTAAGATCTATGATCTTCAGCCCAGTCTCAATTAGATCGGGTACTCAATTTTTTTTAAAATTAATTAATGTTGTTACCGAAATTATATGTACATTTAGGTTTGGATGTGGTTTGGTTTGGTTGACTAAAAACTAATAAATGATGTAAGAATAAAACATTAATTGTTATGGTGATCTTGATAATAAATGGAGAGCATAAACAATAAATGCAAAGAGATTTGTCAAGTCTTGTATAGGCTCAGGCTTAAAGTTGGTTATTCTTTATTAAATGTCAAGATGAATCTATTTATAACCCAAAGATATGCCCTTGGACTGCCCAAATATTTAATGCTTGGGACGACCCTAGTTTCAAGGATGGATCAAGTCCCTTTAAGTTGGTAGACTCGGCCCAATACAATGATGATAAGTGGAAAGTAATGCACCAAAATCTTGGAATTTAGTACTCTGAGTATGGCCTGTTGATTGGGGTTGATACCGATTTACTGGTCCTTGTCCTTAAATGGAATGATTTCCTGACGAGACGTCTGTCACAGATCTTCTCAGATAAGATCGAATACATGGCCTTCTCGTCGTCTTCTATTCCGAGATGGGTGGACATTGGTCGTGTTGTTATCTCGTGATTGGCTCCTTCTTTGGGATGTCGAGGTCCCGTCCTTGATGAGACACTGTCGCGACTGCTCTCATGACGAGGTAATACCAACCATGCCGAGGTTTGGAATGGACCTTGGCATGGATCTGGTTCCTCAACATGGTCAAGGTTCAGCAGGTGGAGAAAATGGGTGACGAGGCCCAAGCCGGACGAGGTCGAGGTTGGGGCTTCGATCTCATCATTGGGTCTTTCTGATTACCTCGTTCGACTGAGAATAATCGCTCCACAACAATTAACATAAAAACTCATCACAAACATGAAAGATTATGTCATCTGTACATTGAATCAACATGTCCTTAATCACTTTAATTTATCATAAATCATGTCATGTGTACATTGAACACATAACTCAACACTAAAATATAATATTAAATTTTAAAAAAATAAAAAATTCGGGTCAAAAGATTCAGATTATGTTAGAATACCCCATCTCAAACCCAATTTTTAAGTTTCGGGTTTCGAATAAATATTTCAGAAAAATTATCCGAAGTGAACGAATATTTTTTTTACAATTGTTTCGGGTATCCGAAACCCTGTCCACCGCTAGAATCTCATGTCATTGAATGCAAAATTATTGGGCCTCGGTGGTCCTGCCCCATATGACTAGCTAAAATCAGCCCAATTCAATAATACACTTTCCAAAAGGCACATGTTATTTGCAGTAGTTTCTCTGTTAAATACACTACTAGGATGAATACACTACTTGATGTTTGGAATTTTTTTTTGAAATATTTTCATTTTTTCGGAATTTTTATTTCCTAAAATTTTACAAATTTTCGAAAAAAAAAAGTCGAGGATAGTGTATTTACAAATAGGCTAATGCAAATAACTATGGCCTTTCCAAAATTAAGCGCATTTATTAAGATCAAGAATAGGCCTTTCGTATTGGATGAATGAGAATGAAACAACCAACTAACTAGAAGAAATGATTGACTTTCTCAAAGAAAAGGGGAAGTTGAAAATGAAGAATTAATGTTAATTAAATTTGCACAAGTACAAAGGTTCACCATTTCATCTAATTTTGCATCAAATGAAATTTACAAAATATATTACTAATTAATATATTATAGTTTTTTGCGCATGACTATTTCCCAAGGCCTCGTTTGATAGGTGAGATGGGAAAAGGGAGTGAGAAAAGGTGAGATAAAAAAATATGGTGGGACCCTCAAGATAAAGTGAGAAAATGTATTTAATATGAGTGTTTGGTGGGATGTAATTCAAATCATACCAATTTTAATATTTTGTTAGGTAGATAATATAATACATAAGAAAACATTAAAAATACTATTTTACCCTTCAGTACTATTTTAACCTTCTCCAAATTTAATAATCCAATACAAAAAATACAAATTAAATATTATAAACCTGAAGTTTTTCCGAGGCTTTTCCAGTTAGCGAGGATGAAAAATAATAGGATCAGTCAGTTAGGTCATTGGAGGGGGGACGAGTGGCACTGAGAGTGGGATTGGAGGAGGGAGTTATTCGATAGAGAAAAAAATATTGTTAATGAATTATTGAATGTTGTAAACAGGTTTCAGCTGATTAGAGACGAGGAGGACAAATGGATATGGGTTTTGGAGCCGAACGGTGTCTATACGACGAATAAGACTAATGATTGGCTGTTTTGGAGGAAATTCCCAGGAGATAATGAAGATAAGGAGTTGTTTTCAATCTTGTGGAATAAAGTGGTTCCGTTGAAAGTTAAGATACACGCTTGGAGGACGGTACAGGGAAGATTGCCGACCGTGTCGGAGTTAAAGAAGAGAAAAATCATTCCAATCGACTCGGATTTGAAGTGTGCGTTCTGCAAAGAAAAAGAAGAAATGGTTAGTCATGTATTGTTAGAATGTTCTTTCTCCTATAACGTGTGTATGAGATGTTGTGAGTGGATGGGGGTGCGGATTGTTTTGAATTCCAAACCTTCATTGAATCTAATACATTTCAGTAAACTCGTTATGGGTAGAACGGAAAACTTGATCCTTTGTTGCATTTGGGAGTGCTTGACTTGGCTTTTATGGAAAGCAAGGAACAATGTTGTTTTCCATGATATGTACACTCCTGTAGAAAGGGTGGTGGAGGAGCTTAAATCCAGAACTTGGAGTTGGTTGCGGACGGACAGGTTGAGTCTTAATGCTATTAGTCTTAGAGAATGGTTCGAAAGTTTAAAATACATCTGGGAGAGGTAGCCTTTTTGTCCAAGCTTTGTTAAGAGTTTTCTGTTCATGTTGGTTTCTATTCCGAAAGGATACAGTCTTTGTCTGTTGAAGGTGTGCGCGTGTTATAAAGTAAAGATGTTGTAATGAATGTTGTAACATACACTACAGCAATCTGGAAAACCAGAGATAAAAATATATACAGCGGAAGACTTAAACACACAATTGCAAGATGGAATACTTTTTAACACAAACTATATAAATAGCTTGTGCTAGCCTTACGGCGAAACGTTCACTATAATAAGATTAGTGATACAAAAGTTGTGTGAAGAGTTAAATCGTTCACAACGGAAACAAGACTCGATATCACCTATCAAATCTAAATTGGCTAAGTGTATAACACTATACACCGTCAAAGTTGATCTCACTCTATATCTATGATCTCTCTATCTATGGATATAGGATTGATCGCAAGTTATGCGAGATGTACTAAACTTCTAGGCATAACATAAATGTTGGAATAACTTCCTTATCACCTTTGAACTCAGGATTAACACTAGAGTAGGTGTACTCGTTTACTCCACACTTGGTACTGAAGACTTCGGCTTCTATTTATAGATGGAGGTCTTCAATCCGAAATAACTTCTTCATGTAACCGCTCCATGATCTTATGTTATCTCCCACAATCTTATCTTTATTTCTGATATTTCTTAATGTAACTGCCTGATCTAGATCGTCCTCAACTGTCCTGGAATAGTCTGGATCGTGTAGGTCCTTATGGATCCTTGTAGATCCTTCTGGAACCCGTAACTGCCCATGTTGCAACCAATGCTTGCAACATTCACTGCAACATTGAGTATTCCAGAGACTTGTAGATCCTTCTAGATCTTCATCCTGCATGTTAAAACATCTAAAACAACATTTGATCATAAAGTATTAGTTAATGAGAAGAAAGGGCAAATTCATGTTGTTTCAAAGTAAATAGTGAATACTTCACTACCAACAACATTAACAATCTCCCCCAATTTGACCTTTCTGCTACAACACACCTGATGTATATATTTCTCAATATATAAGTCAGTGATGTATGTACAATAGAGATCAACATCGTATTGTACACTTGGCTTTTCACTCTTGTGTAGCAAAACAGTCAAAAAACAAGATGATCAACTATAAGTTGAATCACCAAAAGCAAGATGAAATAACAATAAGTTAATTTCACCAAAAACAGAATGAACAAACATTTGCTCACTCAAACAAAATGAACATCATCATATATGCTCATTAAAATAAACAAAATAAGTAACATAGCGTTTACCCATTTAAACTACAACTTTCAATAGAAATTACTGAAATAAATCCTATCAATTCTAATATAATAACCTAAAAACTAATATAATATTGTCTTTCAAAAATTAAAAACTTACTATCAAAGCAAACTAATCAAAAACAGAAATAAAACAAGAGTACTTAGAGTTAACACAATAAGGAACTTGATATCACTGTATAAAATATACAGCTGCAGCTACACGCATCTTGCACTAAGCTACCCCATAAAATGTGCTTCCTCCAGTCTCTAAGACATCTCAAACTTTGGCAGAAATATCTGGCAGATCTCTATACAGCTCCTCTTCCTCTGCTTCCTGGATGTGAATTATTGCAAGGTTTGCAACAACATCTTCATCAACATCAGGTCCAGTTGCAATAGCTTCATCAACAACTGTCCTTCCATCTTCAACAACCTTAGCAGCAGGTTCAGTATCATCCATCTCATGAATCTCAACTCCTCGAGCAGCAGCAACTGGTACTCCCCCTATTGTGGCAGAAAGTAGGTTTTCCCAGTAGTTCTTTAGGAATTGGAGTTCATCTATAGAGTCCTGCAAGTGCTTTAGTTGAGTTTGAATAAACTCAGGTGAGATATTCAAGGAATGTGTTGTAGGAGCAGGAATGTTGTTAGGTATGTTCCCAGCATTCTGTGCAATATATTGTGCAGGAGCAGGATCAGAAACAGGTTGGTTATGTTCTGGAGTTTCTTCATCAGCATCTTCCTGTAAGGGTAAATCTAGCACTCTATTCCCAGACAACAAGTAGTGAGATATGCCCATCAAACTCACTCTCCCCCTCAACAATTCATTTCTCCTATGGACAAAATTATGACTCCTTAAATAGCCATATATCAACACAGGATAAGACAAGTTGCCTTTTTCAGAGATCTTCCCAGTAAATTTCATCATGTGATGAAAAATAACCAATCCAAGGTTGAAATTTTTCATCACACCTATCCTATACATCAGAATAGCTTGATCCCTGGTCACTTTTGTTGAGTTGGTAGAAGGTATCCAGTTATACACCACAAGTTTGTGTAAGACAGAATACAGTGAAGTCAAAGAAGCAGCAAGCATATTCTTTTTCCACTTGTTCACTCTACCCTCAGTCAGAGTATGAATAATCTCATCCATATGAGGAACCTCTTCTTCCTCAATATTCTCAACATGTAAAAACTGATTAATTAGCTCAGGAGTGAAAGGAACATTCCTATCCCTAAATCTCACAGACCCATACCACCTAGAATTTCTTCTAGCATGATTCTTCTTCAGACAAGCATAGAATTCATTAACCCAATTAGTAACAAAAGCATCAGCAAAGGTTACAACATGCATCAGACTCCTTTCCTCTAAGTATCTAACAAGACCCTTAGATTCGAATTCATCAATGTTAATCTTTCTCTCAATTAACAGATTTCTTTTGCTTAACCTAATTATCTTTTGTTCCAAGGATTCATCATCATCATCATCATCATCATCATCATCATCATCATCATCATCATCATCATCATCATCATCATCATCATCATCATCATCATCATCATCATCATCATCATCATCATCATCATCATCATCATCATCATCATCGTCATCGTCATCGTCATCGTCATCGTCATCGTCATCGTCATCGTCATCGTCATCGTCATCGTCATCGTCATCGTCATCGTCATCGTCATCGTCATCGTCATCGTCATCGTCATCGTCATCGTCATCGTCATCGTCATCGTCATCGTCATCGTCATCGTCATCGTCATCGTCATCGTCATCGTCATCGTCATCGTCATCGTCATCGTCATCGTCATCGTCATCGTCATCGTCATCGTCATCGTCATCGTCATCGTCATCGTCATCGTCATCGTCATCATCATCATCATCATCATCATCAGTACTAACTTGTTCTACAGAGTGTTCAGACTCATTACCTCTATCAGAATCGGTTTTGGTCTTTTCAGAGCTACTATCCGGACTACTATCATCATCCTCAGGTTCTGGTACTGCTGCACTTGTTCCAGCACCACCAGCAGCATATTCAAACTTCCTCTTTGTTCTCAGCTCGACTCTGGCTCTCCTTCTTAGTTCAAAGATGGGTACATCACTTTCATCAGAAGCTTCTTTCCCTTGGCTTTGAGAGCCACTAGATTCACTTCCAGTTGAGTCCTTTGGGCTTGACTCTTTTTCAGATTCAGAGAACACTTGAATAGGACGTGTAGCAACATCTCCTTCATCATCCTTTTTCTTCCTTAAGATTTCAGAGCAGTTCACTCTTTTCTTTGCTCTTCTTGATATTCTCCTTGATTGAACAGGGCTCCTCTTTCTCTTACCACCCTTCTTCTTCACAGCTTTGGCTATTGGAGCAGGCTCAGAGTCCTCAGACATTGAAGAATCGGTTTTGGATGATTCTTCCTTGTCTTCCTCTGGCATCCCCACATCAGGAACTTCAACATTAAGGCATTGTTCCCTATCTTCCTCAGCAACAGCTTCCTCGGCAATGGGAGCATCCTTCATAGCTTGATCACCTGTTTCAACATCTTTTGAAATATTAGCAGTAGGGTTTTTGGCTTGGCTTGAGGATTGAGGAATTTCAGGATGAGCAAACGAAGAGGTGCCTTCGATTTGAACAGTAGGTGAAGATTTTTTGGTTTGGTTCAGGTAGGAAGCAACATCAACTTCAATCGAGCCAATGGTCAGTTTAGGAACAACAGGGCTTCCTTGAAGGCTTTGAGCAATGCCGCGCGCAATCGATTTAAGTTGATCGACAATAGCCTCATTTGGAATGTAGATGTTCACTGGAAAGGCTTGAACAGGAGTTAGAGTGGAAGGTGGTGTTGCGCTCGATGACGGAGCAACAGGAGCAGCATTCGGGTTTTGGCTTGAGGCCATTTCTGCTAGAAGATTTAGGTTCGAGGTTTGAGAAGGTGGAGAGTTTGAGAGAGTTTTGGAAATGTGAGAGGGTTTCTTTTGATTTCCAACCATTAAGTACTCAAGAAAAATGCAAGTGAAATAAAATTTAAAAGAAATAACACTTTAAACCCTAGAATGCGAACACAATGCTTTCAACAATTATATGAAAAATACTAAACTTTACTCATATGCTAAACACAGAAAATCAAACATAAGTCACGAAGAATATTTATATGAGAAAGAATACGGAAGTTATTTTTAGTTACCCACAAAAGAAAATTTTGGATTCATGACGTGAGGATCCTCCACTCCCCCATGAAGAGATCGTGGGTTTCCCATAATCTAAAATCTGAATTTTAATTAAATAAAAATAAGAAATTACGCACGACATGAATAAAAATAAAAACGTGGGATTTATCATGTGGGAATTAAAAATAAATCCCCGAAAAATCGATTCATAACTTGATTCAGAAAATAAATACGAACATCATATGATATTGTATTCAAAATTGGAACACACACTTCAACATCGGCTTAACATCCAATGTCGCAATTTTCATCAAACAATTTTAGCACTTTTATTCACATTGATCCATCTTTTCAAGAGAGTGCATCGTAGCAGCGAACTCCGTGCCCCATAATTACTCAATGGATTTGTGACATACTAATGTTTTACTAACCACCTTTTGAAAAGAAGACATCGTAGTAGCGAACTCCGTGCTCCATAGTTACTCAGTGAATTAGTTACATCTTGATGTGCTTTTTCAAAAACTTATTATGCGTTTGAGAAGAGTGATTCCTCTTTATTTTTACACAACAAACATACTTAGTCCAGATTTATTTTACAAAGAAGTTATGAAACAAAAGACAAGAATAAGCTTTAATTAGAACATGCATATACCCTGATGTTGTTATAGATGTTTAAGCATACATAACAACATCCGTTTCATAGCTATTCAGATTGTGCACATACCAAGAGATTTCCTCAAGAATGAGAATCTCTCATGGTCTAATGCTTTAGTAAACACATCAGCAAATTGATTTTCAGTGGGTATGTATTCTAACTTCACAATATTCTTTTCTACAAGATCCCTTATGAAATGATGTCTAATACTTATGTGTTTAGTAAGTGAGTGGTGAACTGGATTTTTCGAAATGTTGACAGCATTAGTGTTATCACAATATACAGTTAAAATGTCACTCTCTAAACCATAATCACTAAACATTTTACTCAACCAAAGAAGTTGTGTACAACAACTACCTGCTGCAATGTACTCAGACTCTGCAGTAGATTGTGATACACAATTCTGCTTTCTACTATGCCATGAAATCAAATTGTTACCCATATAAAAGCAACCACCACTCGTGCTCTTCCTATTATCAATGTCTCCAGCCCAGTTAGCATCACTATATCCAACAAATGCATTGCTTGTGTCTTTGGTATACCATATACCAAGATCAGTTGTATCAGCCACATATCTTATGATTCTCTTGACAGCATTCAAATGTGGCTCCTTGGGACAAGCTTGGTACCTAGCACAAACACAAACACTATACATAATATCAGGCTTACTTGAGGTTAAGTACAGAAGACTACCTATCAAGGATCTATACAAAGTTGGATCGACATCTTGACCAATAGTGTCTTTACACAACTAATTTTGTGTAGATCCCATAGGAGTTTTTATGACTTTTGAGCTTTCTAAACCAAACATTTTCACTAAATTCTTTGCATACTTACTCTGAGAGAAGAAAATACCTTTATCAGTTTGTTTGATTTGAAGTCCTAGGAAGTAATTCAAATCACCTACCATGCTCATCTCAAATATTGATGTCGTTGCTTCAACAAACTTGTTTAACATAATGTTACAAGTTGAACAAAAAACAATGTCATCAACATATATTTGAGCTATTAGTAAATCTTCTCCAGTATGTTTAATGAACAAGGTTCTATCAACCTCTCCTCTTATGAAACCAAATTGCAAAAGAAAGTCAGTAAGTCTACCATACCAAGCTCTAGGAGCTTATTTGAGACCATACAAAGCTTTCTTTAGTTTGTACACATGATCAGGATATTGTGGGTTTTCAAAACCTTTAGACTGTTCAACAAATGCATCTTCAATTAATATGTCATTCAGAAATGCAGCTTTTACATCCATTTGATGAAGATTAATATTAATGTAACATGCAATTGCTAGTAACAACCTAATGGACTCTATCCTAGCAACAGGTGCAAATGTTTCATCAAAATCAATGCCTTCAACTTGAGTGTAACCTTGTGCAACCAATCTAGCTTTGTTCCTAACTATGTTACCTGACTCATCAATTTTGTTTTTAAAGTTCCATTTAGTTCCAATGACATTGACATTGTCAGGTCTTGGAACTAATGACCAAACATCATTCCTCTCAAACTGATTAAGTTCATCATGCATAACATTAATCCAATTTTCATCTTTTAATTCTTCTATAATATTTTTAGGTTCAATATCAGAATAGTAACACTGAGAATTCACAATATTGCATATTGAAGACATACACAGAGACATTACCACATCAACACGGTTTGCACTTACCCTCCTTCTTGTTTGAACACCAATTGAAGCATCTCCAATGATCTGATTCGAAGGATGGCTTTTTGTAATCCAAGTAGCTAGATTCTTCTTTGGAGTATACTGATTGTTCTGTGAAGTATCAGCTGAATCTACAGGGGATGTTGGACCAGATGCTGTAACATTTGGTGTAACATTCTCTGTTTTCAGTGATTCTTTTGGAACTTCAGTCACATCTTCTGTGTCATTACCATCTATTAGATTTTTATCATCATAAAAAACAACATCAACATATTATTGAACAGTGTTAGTTCTAAGATTATAGACTCTATAGGTTTTACTATTTCTAGAATAACCTAAGAAAAAACCTTTGTCACTCTTAGAATCAAACTTATGCAGTTGATCCCTATCATTCAGAATGTAACACACACAACCGAAAACATGAAAATATTTCACATTCGGTTTCTTATTGTTCAAGATCTCATATGGGGTTTTGTTGCTTCCAAATCTAAAATAGACTCTATTAGCAATATGGCATGTTGTATTCAATGCTTCAGCCCAAAATTTCTTTGCAAGATTTTTTGAAGTAAGCATTACTCTTGCCATCTCTTGAAGAGTTCTATTTTTCCTTTCAGCTATCCCATTTTGTTGTGGAGTTTTAGGAGAAGAAAACTCTTGGACAATACCTTTCTTATTACAAAATTCTGAAAACATGCTATTTTCAAATTCTCTACCATGATCTGACCTAATCCTGCTTACCTTCAAGTTGAAAACAATTTTAAATCTCTTGTAAAGAATTTTAAAAACATCAAAAGTTTCAGATTTTTCTCTCAAAAACTCAATCCAGGTAAATCTAGAGTAACCATCTACCACAACTAGTGAATATTTCTTACCACCAATGCTTTCAGTTTCCATAGGACCCATAAGATCCATATGCAGTAATTCAAAACAACGATGTGTCGTGCAATGTGATAACATCTTATGCGATATTCTTACCTGCTTACCTCTTTGGCATGAACCGCTGACTTGAAGCAATTTTACTAGCTTCTATTAGTCGCTTACCCGCAAGCGGACGGGTTCACTGTAGTATTAGCAAGTATAACGACCAAGTATATCGAACCTAAGGGACAGTGTATATGCGAATAGATCCCTGAAGATCTACGCGTCGTAGTTAATATGAGTGTATTGTTTTTTTTTTTGGAATTTTTTGGAAAGAGTAATTAAACTAAACTAAAATTATCCTACGAATGCAAAAGGTAAATTAAACGAAATATCAAAAGGTGTGTTTTCAAATATGAGATGGTGATGCTTAAGACAGGAATCCCTACGTATACTAACAGAGCAGGTACATAATCAAAATAACTGTGACACACAAGAATTAACCTAAGTCTAAGAATGCAAGGTGAAAGCTCAAGATTCTAAACCCTAATACTTTACCCTAACACTCGACTTCACTAATCTACTAACAAGTTAATAGACTGTGCTTAATTAATGAGACCCTAATTTAACTAAGGTGATGCGGTCGTCCTCCTTCGCTAAACCGGTAAATGAATTAACCTTTCCTAAACCCTCTCGTTAAGTCTACTCGTTGTTAAAGAGTGATACGGTCGTCCTTTCTCTAACACCTTTCGAACGAAATTCAAGAGCGAAGTCTAGATTAATTTTAAGAATTCATTAACCAAGAGAATTAAAACCTAACGTCACAAGTTACCCTAATTACGTACCCACAACCTACTTCTACGAGTTCATCCTACCCTAAGCATGCAAGGGTTCTAGCTAGACATAGATTTAACGTAAACAATAACAATTAGACAAGTGACGAACATGAACATGGTAATTAAATCAAAGAAAAGATCGTACATAAACTAGGGTTTTAAGATATAAAAGAATAAACTGAAATTAATTAGCAAAACGAGGTCTCAACGTATTCAAGAACAAAAGATATTAAGAAACGAAACTCAAACGTGAAATCGTAATGTGAATTCGTAAGCAAAAACCTAAAAAACGTAAAATTAAACTTGCTCGTCTCTTCTTGTACTTCTCTCTCTAAAATTCTGTATAAAAGTGATGTGGTGCGTTCCGGGATCCTTCAAAACGTGTTTGGAAGAGGTATTTATAGGCAACGGGTCGAAATGGGATCCCATGGGCCAAAATTCCCGTCGAGCTCGAGTAGAGCTCGAGTAAAAGTACTCGAGCAATGCAAGCTCGAGTGTTAAAATTGTACAGAACGTGAAAAGTACTCGAGCCCCTTAGCTCGAGTAGTGCTACTCGACCGGACCATGCTCGAGTAGTCTACTCGAGTGCCCGCGTACTGCCTACTCGACCGGCTTCTGCTCGAGTGCACTACTCGAGTGCCTGAGTATTGGCTACTCGACCGGCTGGCTCGAGTAGTCTACTCGAGTGCTTGAGTAGTGTTTACTCGAGCACCTTCATCTTGAGTACTTCAATGACACTTTTACTCGCTCGAACTAATACTTCTTGTATTTCTTCCATATCTTCTCATCCGGGTATCCGTTTGAGTCGATTCGAAGTCCTACGAACTCCTCTTTTTGCCCTCTATCCATCTATAAGCATCAAAGAAACAAATTTGTTAGTTTGATAAAATAATACTCAAATGACTCTAAATACTTATATGTATCCATCAAAACAAGGGCATTTCGAGCGACGAATCATGACAATTTCACGCCTAATCAACCGCATACAGTAGGTGTAACCAGCTTCAGTTTAGGCAAACCTCTCACTGCTTCAGACTTAAACAATTTTTGCATGAATCTATAATTTGCATGTCCAAGTCTTTGATGCCATAGGACATTATCATCACAATTTGACAAATGACATACTTTGTTTGTTTCAATTAGATAACAATTATCAGCTGACCTATTTCCAGTCATTAGACACTTATTATCTTTGTTTAGAACATAGCATGAATCTTTATCAAATTCAACATGCAAATTGTCATCACATAGTTGACTTATACTAAGTAGATTAGCAAGTAAACCATCAACATGCAAAACATTTTTAAGCTTAGGAAAACCTTCAACATTTAAGGTTCCCTTTCCAATGATTTTACCTTTTGATCCACCACCATATGTAACAGTTCCACCATTACAAGGTTCATAATCAGATAAGTAGTTAACATGACCAGTCATATGTCTAGAACAACCACTATCAAAATACCATAGATCAGGTACACATGCCTTCAGAGAAGTTTGAACAACATTACAAGTAACATGCTCTTTTTTTTTCTTAGCAGATTTTGACCAGTGTTTCTTAGAATGTGAAGACATTTCAGACAACACTTTTTGAATTTCCAGATCTCTTCTCATTTTTTTACAATAAGGACGAATATGACCAATTTCAGAACAATAGCGACACACATACTTCTCAACAGGTTTTTCAATCACACGTACCTTTGTTTCATCAAAAAGCTTAATTTTTCCTTTCACAAATTTTACAGGATTATTCACATATTTAGAAGTAGTCTCACCACAATAGCCTAAACCATGTTTACTAGACTGTCCAGTAGTTAAAGAATCACTTACAATGGAGGAGCTTTTAGAGTATTTCTTAAAATTTAAGGTAGAATTTTTCAATTCTTCCTTTAGTTTAGAAATTTCTAAATCCTTCCTTGTTAGAATGACTTCCAACTTTGTCACAGTCTCTCTGAGATCATTATTCTCTTTGACTATACTGGAATCATCATCCCTTATGTCATTAGAACCTGTCTCATCAACACACCCATTAAAACAGTTCAAATCTGAATAATTTTTGACAAATGTTGTTTCTCATGTTATAACATTGGAAATAACATCAGTGTCTAGATCATTCAGATCATCATCTAAAGAATCATCATAATTAATCCTTGCAGAAAGAGTTAATTCCTCATCTTTAGAATCTTCAGGTTCATCATCTGAGTCATCACTAAAGGTAACATTAAAGTTCAATTTTTGTCTTAACCTGGTACTTGCACACTCATTTGCATAGTGTCCAAATCCAGTGCATGCATCACATCTAACTGATTTTCTAAATTCAGGATCATACCTTGATTTGTTACCTCTGAATTGTCTTGATTGATTCTGATCCTTCCTTTTCTCTGGGTCTGATGGTGTGTTGTTGAAAGGAGTCCTCTGTTGGACATTTCCTCTGGATCTGTTCAGTTTCTTCTTCAGGTAGGAGTTAAACTTCTTTGTGAGGAAGGCGATGTGCTCAGGAGTGTTGTAACATTGGTCTAAAACATCTTCATCAGACTCAACCTCAGTCACAAAAGACTGATTTTCAGTGTTAGAAGATGTTTCACCTTTGAAAACAACAACCTTCTTTCCTTCACTTGTATCATCAGATTGAGTTGTGTTCATCTCATATGTTTTAAGAATACTTACAAGCTCATTCTAACTTAAAGTGTCAGTGTCCTTGGCTTCTTCAATAGCACAAATTTTTGCATCGAACCGTTTAGGAACAGATCGCAAAATTTTGTGTACAACTCGTACATTGGAAATTGGATCACCAAGTGCGTGTGATTCATTGACAATCTCACTCAACCTCTCATTGTAAGCCGTGATCGTCTCATCATCCTTCATCCTTAGATTCTCGAACTTGGTCCCAAGCATTCAAAGTTTGGTCCTTCGAACACTTTCACTTCCTTTGTAATGTTCTTGAAGCCTCTCCCATGCATCTTTAGCCGTGGTACATATTGATATAATCTTAAACATAGACACATCAACAGAGGTAAAGATAGCATTGAGAGCTTTAGAATTGTAGCTTACCGTCGTGGTCTCCTCATTTTTCCATTCAATCTCCCGTTTGACTCTTGTCTCGCCATCATCATCCGCTTGATTTCTGGGCCATTCCCAGCCGGTCAGAACACTTCTCCAAGCACGTTCATCAATAGACTTGATGTACATGCGCATCCTAGGTTTCCAATAGGCATAGTTGTTTCCATCTAGTATAGGAGGCCTAAGTGGGGTGTTTACAGGATATTCCATAGTAAAAGACACACTTAAAAACATAGGATCTAAACTTAGTATATCAAGTTTATGGCTCTGGTGCCAAATGAAGGTGTGCGTGTGTTATAAAGTAAAGATGTTGTAATGAATGTTGTAACATACACTACAGCAATCTGGAAAACCAGAGATAAAAACGTATATAGCGGAAGACTTAAACACACAATTGCAAGATGGAATACTTTTTAACACAAACTATATAAATAGCTTGTGCTAGTCTTACGGCGAAACGTTCACTATAATAAGATTAGTGATACAAAAATTGTGTGAAGAGTTAAATTGTTCACAACGGAAACAAGACTCGATATCACCTATCAAATCTAAATTGGCTAAGTGTATAACACTATACACCGTCAAAGTTGATCCCACTCTATATCTATGATCTTTCTTTAGATGGATATATGATTGATTGCAAGTTATGCGAGATGTACTAAACTTCTAGGCATAACATAAATGTTGGAATAACTTCCTTATCACATTTGAACTCAGAATCAACATTAGATTAGGTGTACTCGTTTACTCCACACTTAGTACTGAAGACTTCAGCTTCTATTTATAGATGGGGGTCTTCAATCCGAAATAACTTTTTCATGTAACCGAATCTCCCACGATCTTATCTTTATTTCTGATATTTCTTAATGCAACCGCCTGATCTAGATCGTCCTCAACTGTCCTGGAATAGTCTGGATCGTGTAGGTCCTTATAGATCCTTGTAGATCCTTCTGGAACCCGTAACTGCCCATGTTGCAACCAATGCTTGCAACATTCACTGCAACATTGAGTATTCCAGAGACTTGTAGATCCTTCTAGATCTTCATCCTGCATGTTAAAACATCTAAGACAACATTTGATCATAAAGTATTAGTTAATGAGAAGAAAGGGCAAATTCATGTTGTTTCAAAGTAAATAGTGAATACTTCACTACCAACAACATTAATATCTGTAAACTGGGTATTACTTATACCTACTTGCCCAAAATAATAAAATTTTCGCTTTTCCAAAAAAAATTATAAACCTGAAGTAATTACACAAAATTTTAACTTAACAGAAAATTATATATTACGTTTCCACCTAATCAAATATTAAGCTAATGCTTATCCAAAAGAAATCATCTTTTTTTTTTAAAATTTGAAATAAAATATTAAAAGCAGTATTACTTTTCACATTAACCTAATTCATTTTATGATCATTTATCTCCAAACCCCTTCTCCTCTGCAAATCATCGCAGCCACCGCTGCTCTCTTCAGCGAAAAATCACACCGCCTGCAACCATCATCACCCTTCTCTTCGGTGAAAAAAAAAAATCACCCGTCTCTTCTATTAATGTTCGTTGCTTCCGTTCCCAAACTTCTAAATCTTCAACGGAGACGCTCCTACTTGCGGCGGCGGCGCCGCTTCTAAATCTGAATGGCGAATCTTCGTGCGATCTATCTTCTCTGTTTTCCCATTTTTCAATTTATTGTTTCTGGTTGCAATGTTTTGAAAATAATTGATGCGAAATTATGACGGGAAGAAGATCGCTTTGGCTTGATAGGTAAGTTATAAATGTGAAATTTCCACATCTTTTCTTGATTTGGTACGAATCGTGAAAAGAAATCGCAGGGGCAAGTGTCCGATTTGGTTTCTGGGCTTGTAGTTGAAATTGTATGGAATTGTAGAAAATTTTCTACTGACCGAGAAAAGGTCCGGGCAACTGGTATAATTTATCTAGGTTACCAAACACCTTAAACCACCAGAAACCTTTTATTCCAGGACCTTTTCAGCCCTACCAAACGGGACCCAAGGAGATTAAATTTTAAGACTAAAACTCTACAAGGGATGAAGAACACTTCGCCAAATCCTAATTTTTCCTCATTATTTCCTCACACCCTTTTTTTGCTTAACTTGGCACTTTATAAATCTTCGTGTCACTTTATATACTAATTATGAAAAAGTATAAAGTGAAATTGGTTAATACATGTACCATTTTAAAAGTTATGAATTATTTTACTAAAGAAATAGATGTTTCTATTAAAGGATATTAGTTATGAAAGGGGATGAATTAATTTCATTAAAGATCGTGAGTTGACCACAAGTTTTTTATTTTGACCACTAGATTTTCTATTTTTTCTAATCTCAAATTTGGGTATGAATTGTTACATTAAAGAGTATTAGTTGTTTTTTCTAAAAAGAGTAAATACCATTAAATAGTATTGAAATATAATTTATTTATGAACAAAATTCACAATACACACTGCACACTCCTTAATTATTATCTTTATATTAAATTTCTTGCTTTTCTTTTGGCACTTACGTATAAAAAAAGAGTCCTAAAAGATACACAATATTTGCTCCGTCCAATTTTTTATTTTTTTTTAAAGGAGTCAATTCTAAAAGTTTAAAAATTGAAAGAATATTGGGCCAAGTGAATATTGAGTGAAGAAATTAGATGGCCCATGTTATTTGCCCTAAGCTTTTTAATGAACACTTCCTCAAAATTGTATAAAAAATACAAATTTTTGTGTGCACTCAAGTGCATAACATGCACTTGAATTTTGAGTACAAATTCAAATCAGAGGGAGATTGCGGCAGTGTCAGAGTTGTGTAGGGGAGAACGAGATAGCATGGGAAGGTGCAAGAGAGATCATGACAAGTAGGGGAGAGCTCAACGACGACGATTTAGGTTGGGGACAGTGGCGGCAATGCCGTAGTTGGGGTGGGTGGCTGGATGTGGAGTAGAGAGCTGATAGAGTGAAGGTAATGAAGGGAGTGTAATGTATGCGTGCAGAAGATAACGACGGAGGGAGAATGAAATTAAGGTTTTATTAGGAGGAGTAAAAATGATTATATTTGGATAGTGTATCCATCCTATAGATAGTGTCTTCATTGATTGGTGTATTTATTAAAGAGGTCGTGCAAATAACCTTTACCAACTAAGATTAGCTCATGCAAATTGTAGGGCTTGGGCAGAGCATTATCACGTTCGATTGGCCCAGCCCACATGACTAGCAAGATATTTTATCAACATCAGCTTAATTATATGACATGTTTTCCAAAATTTAGCCCATTTAATAAGATCAAAATGAGCACTTTCGTATTGGAATAAACTAGTCGTGTGACCTGAAGTGTAAATTCATCCCTAAAAGGTATAATTTTTTTATTAAATAATACCCCTCCTACCTACGGTAAGTTTTCCCTTTGTTTTTCTTTCACATGAATTAAGATATATAATATTATATGTGTAATTATGTGTAATATAAAAGAGAAAAGATAAAAAAAAAAAAAAAGATAAAGGTAGACAAATAGTGAGAGATATGAGGACAAACACTTTCTAAATTAGGAAAGAGGAACTTAACTTGAGACATCCATTTTAACAAAAAAGGAGGCTTAACATGGAATAGAGGAAGTACAATATTTCAAAAAGTGATAGTTCAACCGAAAAGTGAAATGTGTTTTTGTTAAAAGTGATGTATCACTCTCTTTACTGAAAGCACTATCACTTTTCACTTAAACATTATCACTTCTTAATTTTGGACCAGTGCACGAAATTTAATCTATTAATTGTGTTAAATATTGATAAAATGGGGCTCCATCTCACGGAATGAAATTAGTGGGACTGTCTCACATAAGTATTTACCATAAAAGAATTTTAAGTCCATGGATTGAAATCCATGAATGGTATACCCTATTCGTTTCAAATCCCATGAATGCAATATTAACTAAACTAGAATGTTACCCGTGCGATGCACGCTCGCCATATATAATGTGTGTTATAATTTTTTTAAAAAATTATTAGAAGTCTTAATGTGTGAGACAATCTTAAACTGTGAGATGAAACTTCATTTTCGTATTGGCATCATTATCATCTTTAAAACATTACAAATAAGATTTGTGTCATGTCTGAGACTACCTCGTATAGATTTTTGTTTACATATTCCCGTGCCTACTATTTAAAAAAAACTTATAAAACATAAAAAAAATATTGTAATGATGACAAACTCATATTAAAAAGAAAGAAATCATAAAGTTTGAACAACAAATTCATAACATGAATAAAATATTTTGTATTATCTATTTCGATCTTTATCATCGCCATAGTCCTAAAAATATCATAGCATTACCTACACTTTATATATGTCTTTTACATATATTTTAAATAACTTATAGAATAAAACTAAAAGTCTTAATGTATTATATATATATATATATATATATATATATATATATATATATATATATATATATATATGTATATATATATATAGTAATAATATTTTTTTGTGATATTTTAAAACGTCTATATATTATATTTTAAATATACTGATATATATTATTTTAATAATCTTTTATACACATATGTGTTTTGTTTAGTGTTCCAATATTTGCATTATTGATTTTTCTTGGACATTTTTCGTGTTTCAAATTATGATTTTATAATGATAGTTATGTGACATTATAACACATGAAATAAATCTCATTTAATATATGGCCTAAGTTTATTGGGCTCCAACTCTAATATGATTTAATAGGAGAGGACTCAAATGTTTAAGTGGAGCATCATCTCATTTGTATGAGACAGACCGTCTCACACGAGATTCTCTTATAACAAAAGTTCAATTATAACATTTATATTTCTATCAAAATAGATGTATCAAAACTTTTATAATGATATATATGAGACAACCGCATACACAAAATAAATTTCATTTACTCTATTATATGACTCATAAGTTTACGGAGCTTCAACTACTATGTTTTAAAAGAGACAGTTGCTCAAATATTAAAATGGAACACCGTAAAAATTTCTATTGCTATCAAAATTGACACTTTAATTATGATTTTTAACAAATCAAAATTAAATATAATAAGTTACAATAATTAAGTAAAAATCAGATTTGATAAATAATAAATGAATTAATCAAATAAAAAATAATAATACATTTTTATGTATTTGTTATTTTAGGGGATCATTTTTTTTTTAAACGAAATGGATTAAATCTTTGATACATATTATTAATTATTTGTTAGAAATTTTCATTGTTATCATATTTTATACATTATAATTTTTAATTAATCAAGCAAAGTAGGATAAGGGAACCACCAAATATAATAGTAAATTTTTTATATATTTATTCTATTTTAGTGGATGCATTTTTTTATACATATTATTTGTTAGAGTATTTTTAAAGACATTACAATGAAAAGATATTTTTTAATTGCATATGTAATTTTAATTAGATCTATATAATAAATATGATATTAATTAAATTAAAATTAGAAAAAATGATTGGTATACCTAGTTATTATTTTTAGAACATTTTGTTATTATATTAGATGGTAAGTAAAAAGAAATTTTGGGGTGCCCGAAATATCCGACGGACCCTGCCCGAAGCGCAGCACTAAATAATGAGTATGGAAAAACCAACTAACAAGCAGCAATAATTGACTTTCTCCACCAAAAAAGCAAGTAAAAATGTTGAAAATGTCACAGGGGAAGACTTAGATACGAACCACTCACGTCAATTCATGAGATCCTATTTCCTTTTCTCGTCTTTTATTTCCTCGCACTCGCACCTTCATATACTATAATAACACTAACACTCACAGATACAATCTCATTTCAAAATACACATCAGTTAGCAAAATTATAATACACTTCAGTACAATGATCCTAAAAACAGCTCAACTTTTAGTTTACAAATTATTTCTCTTGATATTTTTCCTTACCGTTCAATGCTCCACCTTAGAAACAGACACCATAACGTCCACTTTAGTACTCAAAGATCCAGACAACATAGTGTCCCCAAAGCACGTCTTCAAATTCGGATTCTTCAGCCCCGGAAACACCACCAACCGCTACCTAGGCGTCTTCTTCGTCGTTTCCGAAGAAACCGAAGTGTGGATTGCCAACAGAGACAACCCGCTCAACGATTCTTCCAGCACAGTATCCATCTCCAAAGACGGCAATCTCGTACTCATCAACTCAAGAAACCAAACCGTCTGGTCAACCAATGCCACCACTACTCCAATGAATACCACTCTGCAAATCCAGGACTCTGGAAATCTTGTTTTAAAAGATAATTCAACAGGAAACACGATATGGGAGTCCTTTTCGTTCCCTTCGGATGTTTTCCTGCCGAAAATGAGGATCAGTCACAACATAATAACGGGGAAGAAGGTGTCGTTAACGGCGTGGAAGAACGCCACGGACCCTGCAGTAGGAAGCTTTACTGCAGGGGTGGAAGCTTCCAGTATCCCGCAAACTTACATCTGGAACAACGGCCAAACACATTGGAGGAGCGGGCCCTGGAACGGGCTCATTTTTATCGGGGTACAGGATATGTATTCTCCTTACTCCGATGGACTGACCGGCGTGAAGAATGATAGTGCAGGCACTTACTACTTCTTCATGAAAGGTGATAAGAATCTGCTGTTCAAATTCGGGTTGAATTCTTCTGGGAGATTGGTGGAGACGATGTGGGATGCTCAGAAGAAGAGCTGGAATCCAGTGTACATGGCTCCAAAGGAAATATGCGATGTTTATAGGACTTGTGGGCCGTTTGGGAGCTGTAGTAATCGCGATTCGCCTATTTGTTCTTGTTTGAAGGGATTTGAGCCGGTGGATGTGGAGGAATGGGGGAGAGGGAATTGGACAAGTGGTTGTCGGAGGAGGAATCAGCTTCGGTGTAATGGAGATGGATTTTTGAAGATGCAGTTTATGAAGGTTCCGGAGTTTGCTGAGCCGTTCCCTTCTGGGAATGAGGATGAATGTAGGAGGAGATGCTCGTCGAAATGTTCTTGCATTGCTTATGCTCATGATTCTAGCATCGGTTGTATGTTCTGGAGTGATACCTTGATTGATGTTCAGAAGTTTGATGGTGTTGGTGTTGACTTGTACATTCGTCTTTCATCTTCAGAATTAGGTACTTTCATCCAAAACTTTTGCATTTTATTATATAAGTTTTATTCAAGTGATTTATTTTCTTTTCCTTTCATTAGATAACCACAAAGACAAGAAGGTGTTCATCGTAATTCCGGTGGTGGTGGCGTTTGTTTGCATTTCCATTATGATCTTAATTGCTTGGTGCTTGATTACAAAGAGAAAAGGTGAGATTGAACTATTTGGTTTTTATTAGCGAAATTACGAGACTAAAGATAGTATTTTTGAAGCAGGGCAAAGGATTACCTTCGGTTCAACTGCAACTCATGCACAAAAAGATGGACAGGAGAAATCTTATATGGGAGAGTTGCCATTATTCACTTTAAAGATGCTTGAAAATGCAACGAATCAATTTCATGAAAGCAATTTCCTTGGAAGGGGCGGTTTTGGTCCTGTTTACAAGGTACAATCTTTTATACTCTCCAGCATCCAAATTTTCATTGAATTTCAAGAGCTCACAACCACAATTCATTCGTTAGGGAAATCTGTCAAATGAGAAAGAAATTGCTGTGAAGAGGCTTTCAGCAGCTTCGGGACAAGGAATGAAAGAATTCATGAACGAAGTAATTGTGATTTCCAAACTCCAACATAGGAATCTTGTCAGTCTGCTCGGATGCTGCGTAGAAAATGAAGAGAAGATGCTTGTATATGAATACATGCCTAACAAAAGCTTGGACTTTTGTCTCTTTGGTCAGTTTAATACCAAACGTCAATCCCATTTGAAGTTTTAATTTATCATTCCCTATTAGAATAATCTTTAATTTTTGTAGATTCCACTAGTCCAACACAAAAGATTCTAGATTGGACGAGACGTTTCAGTATTATTGAGGGCATAGGACGAGGCCTCTTGTATCTTCATAGGGACTCTAGGCTCAGGATAATTCACCGAGATCTCAAGCCTAGTAATGTACTTCTAGATGGAGACTGGAACCCAAAAATCTCCGACTTTGGGATGGCAAGAATATTCCGAGGCAACCAAGATCATGATGATACTGCAAGAGTTGTAGGAACATAGTAAGTAAATATTTGAATCAGGACATTCTACTAACAATTAGTAAGTTATTCTGATGTGATGATTATATCTTTACAGTGGATATATGGCACCAGAATACGCAATGGAAGGTAGATTTTCTGAAAAATCCGACGTCTATAGTTTTGGTGTACTGATGCTGGAGATAATAAAAGGTGAAAAGAACGCACATTATTTCAATCATGAATTGTCTTTGAGCCTTTTAGGATGTGTAAGTCATTTCTCCTTATTCACCACTCTTATGCCATAACTTACTTGAGTGAAAATTTAATATATAAGTTGTGTTATCAAATATCAGGCCTGGAAATTGTGGAGCGAAGGTAATGGCTTGATTTTCGCTGAAGAAAGCATAACAAGTTCAAATTTTGAGAAGGAGATTGTTAGATGCATTCAGCTTGGGCTGTTGTGCGTACAAGAAAATCCTAAAGATAGACCCACAATTAAGACAGTTTTGTCAATGCTTAGTTGCGAAATCGTGGACTTGCCAACACCGGCGCAGCCAGTCTGTGATGAGAATTGGGAAGGATTCACCACCAGATCGACGCTGCCGACAAATCAAGTTGGATACTCTGGCGATGAATTCCGTTCACTGTGATTGGGTGCCGATCAATAAGATGTTTAGATTTGCTAAGTTGTATTGATGTAACTATTTGCTTCTTTTTTACTTAGAGATAGTAGAATATCTCAAACATGTTTAAGCTTGTGTTTTGTATTAATAAAATGTGGAATAAAGTTGATGCTATAATAGTCAAGTAAGAAAATGTATGTATCAGTATGTCAAAAGTCTAACAGACTTTATTTTGCTAACAACCGTTGTTTTAATGGATATTCATTCAACTGTTTGTTTTGGGATTCACGATTTTTAACTTTGATATTCAACAATCCACATATTAGAAAACTATAATCAACTCATCCCAATATAACAAATTCTATACATTTTAATTGGGAGTGTCAATTGTGCGGATATGATAACGACACGACAGATAAAGCTAACACGAACACAAAAAGAATTCATACTAGCAAGAATTAAATATTGGCATGTGATCTTTATGTAAGTGGTATTATATTAATTTTTTGATAGGAAATATAATAGAAGTTTCTCATTTGACCTTACCGAGTCCAAGTCTAGGTCGTCCAGCAAAACGCCAAAATGGCGTATTATGTGAAACAAATCCGCGTCCTTTTTAATACCACCGGGCCACTTTTGAAAATTGATCAATCGTAGCAAATAGGTAACCACAATGTCATTTTCTCTTGAGAAAAAAATGGAAACATTTTTTAACTTCTATGACTAGAGACTTGAATGTAGGAAAAGTAATACTATCAATTATAATTTTTTTCTTATTACACTAATTCAAACACGATCATGGTTGGAGCTAAAAACCAGCGCTTCCTTCTTGTGTTCATCCTCTATTCATTAAGCCTCAGATTTTGCAAAGCACAGAATACATCATCAAACAATCCTTGCGATATTTCTGGCACGTGTGGACCATTTGGGATCTGCAGCCCACAAGGCTCCCCAACCTGCACATGTTTGAAAGGATTTTATCCTCTGGATTCCGGAAACTGGAGCAGTGGGTGCGTGAGGAGGGTCCCTTTGAATTGTGAAGCTAATGGCGGAAAGAAAGACGGGTTTCTAAAGTATCGGATGATGCAAATATCTGGATACTCAGAGGTCTGGTTTCCCCCCTACTTTGAGTGTAAAGATCGGTGCTTGAGCAATTGTTCCTGCTTTGCTTATGGGTATGACGCCACTGTTGGATGCGTCTTCTGGAATGGAAACTTAATCGACATTCAGTATTTTTCTAGCGGCTCGGGCTCGGATCTTTATATTCGCGTCTCAAGTTCTGAATTAGGTGATTTTATTTGGCACATTTTTCTTCAATATCTCTGTTTAAACAATATACAGTTAATGTTTTATTGATGCCATCCATTTTCTGTTGCAGATAAAAAGAAAGACTCTAAGAAGATCGTAATTATTGTGGTGGTGGTTGGGTTTGTTGTCATATCCGTATCGGCGTATTTCCTTTGGATTTGGATATCTAAGCGGGGCAGAGGTAGTAACTTTGTATAACCAATCCGTTGATTTAGTAAGTATTTGCGCAAAACTCAGTTTTCGTTTCGTGTTGCTTGTTTCATCTGCAGGCAAGAAGGAAACCATTGAGCTTGGAAAAGCTGGGCCATTTGGTCCCATTGATACCTCTCTTGAGTATGCATTAACTCAAGTAAACTTTGAAGAGTTACCATTGTTTGAATTTGAGTTACTTGCAAATGCGACCAACGATTTCTCTGATGCTAACAAGCTTGGGAGGGGTGGTTTTGGCACTGTTTACAAGGTAGACTATCGTGCTTTTTCATCTCATTTGATTTCTCTCTTATATATAGTTCTGAAACTGCTCCAACTCTAGGGAGGATTGGCGAATGGAAGAGAAATTGCAGTTAAGAGGCTTTCACAGACGTCTACACAAGGGATTCATGAATTTTTGAACGAAATGGGGCTAATTACTAAACTCCAACACAAGAATCTTGTTAGATTACTTGGGTGTTGTGTAGAGAATAAAGAGAAGATGCTAATTTATGAGTATTTGCCTAATAAAAGCTTGGATTTTTTCCTTTTTGGTCAGTTCAACGCCCACTTTGCTCTTTCAATTTCATAGAATGCTTTGTTTTAAAAGAGAACGTTTTATGTATAACAAATATACATTTTGCTTCTGTATGCGGTTTCTATCTAGATTCGTCGCAAGAGAACCTAGATTGGAGAAAACGTTTCAACATCATTGAAGGTATTTGCCGAGGCCTCCTTTATCTACATCGAGATTCTAGATTGAAGATAATCCATCGAGACCTCAAGCCAAGTAACGTATTATTGGATAATGATTGGAACCCAAAGATATCAGACTTTGGCATGGCAAGAATATTTGGAACCCAGCAAGACCATGTCAGCACCGCAAGAGTGGTTGGAACATAGTAAGTACGATTATTTACAATGTACTTCCTCCGTCCATGAGTAAACTTCCCACTTTCCTTTTCGGGCCGTCCACGAGTAAGTTTCCCATTCCATAAATGGAAATAACAACACTCTATTATATACTCCCTCCGTCCACGAGTAAGTTTCCCACTTCTTTTTGTTGAATGGTTTAAGTGTATTTGTTTATTAATATATGGTGGGCCACATGTTGACTTTTGGGATAAAGTAATGAATAGTGTTGAAAAGTAAATTGAATGAGTGGCATTTTTGGTAATATTGTGTGAGTTTGAAGGTTAAAGTTTATAAATAGTAGAGTGTTGCTTTTTCCATTTATGGAATGGGAAACTTACTTGTGGACGGCCCGAAAAGGAAAGTGGGAAGATTACTCATGGACGGAGGGAGTATAAACTTTAACCTTCAAACTCACACAATATTACAAAAATGCCACTCATTCACTTTGCTTTTCAACACTATTCATTACTTTATCCCAAAAGTCAACATGTGGCCCACCATATATTAATAAACAAATACACTTTCTTAAACCATTCAACAAAAAGAAGTGGGAAACTTACTCGTGGACGGAGGGAGTACAATTTTTTAGAATTAGGTGACTTGCATTGCAAACTGAAAAAGGCTACCTAATTTGATGTTCTTGTAGTGGTTACATGGCTCCTGAGTACGCATTAAAAGGAAGATTTTCAGAAAAATCAGACGTTTTTAGCCTTGGAGTTCTAGTGCTAGAGATTGCTACGGGGAGAAGGAACAGAAGTTTCTATCATCAAGATGGCTCTTTGAACCTTTTGGGACATGTAAGTCAAAATTTCCAATATTCTGTTTTAGTTATGGGGCTGGATTCATATGTACTATGCTCTCACAATTTGTGCCAAAAATGGTCTTTTTTGTCATGATATTGAAATTCAGATATGGAAATCATGGAATGAGGACAACATTGCTTCCATAATAGATCCAAGAATATCAGATCCAAGCTACCAAGCAGAGGTGGTGAGGTGCATTCACATTGCGTTATTGTGTGTCCAACAACTTTCCAGTGACAGACCGTCTGTTTCTGTTGTGCTGTCAATGCTAAGTAGTGAAATTATAGAGCTTCCTGAGCCTAAGCAATCGGCATTTACTGTAGAGTCGAGCCACTCCGATGCTGGTACTAGTTGGTCTCAAGAGGATATTAGTCTCTCCATGCTTGATGGCCGTTGATACTATTTATCTACATCACATGATTTCCTCACCGAATTGTAAACGAAATGAGTTGAAATATGATGTAATCTTGACATTTATTTTCTTCTACAGTTTTATGATAAAAATCTAAATATTTAATGTTGTGACATTAGTGTATATTTGGATATGCACGGTTCCTTAGGAACAATAGATTTCACAAATGTTTTTACTTTATTTTCAATACTATATAGGACAAATTCTTATATCATCGTTCCATAAAGGATGGTGTTTTAAATTGACGTTAGAGGGACTACAAATCTCTTGCTGAGTCGTGTTGATGTGTACTATCAATGTAATTACCTGTTTCATTTATTTGAAGATGGTACGTAGAATTACTGAAACATGTATGGAAGTGTTGACATCATCTTTAAACTTGTATTTTTTATTTATTATCTAGAAGTATGAAATAAAATTGGTACCGAATCAAGTTGAGAAATGCATGTATCCTTAAACGTGTGAATGCATATAATTGGAGCATAATGAATGATATTCATAAAAAGATGTTAGACCAATAAATATGAAAGACTCAAGACTTTAATGTTCATAGACTTGTCTAAGCATTATTTAAGAGCACAAAATCAAACAAAAATCCTTAACAGTTAACACTGACAAATAAATCAACCAACAAACTTAACAAAACTTAAAAAATTAGCAACCACCATCAATTAAGCCTCAATCAACCTCATCCACAACAATTATTTTAGAAAAGTGAGGAACGAAAGTGCAATATGAATGAATGTAAACACACAAAAATCCTTCATACTTAAATAAAATAAAGGAGACTCTATAATTATTATATAATTTTGTTAGATTTAAATTTAGTCAATACTGATGAATACACTACAAAAAAGAGTTGTACTATATATTTTTGAAAAAAATAAATTATTTGCCCTTATTTTGGGCGAACTTCTTTTGCCCTCCTTTCGTAAAAAAAATTCTTTTTTACCCTTTAAAACTTCTTTTTTCCCAAAAAAGTTGGCAACGATTGGAAAAAAATGCCAACTTCGCTAATTTTTTGTAGGGGAAAAAATGTTTTTTCAAGAGTAACTCTCTTGTGCACTTGGTGTATAGTACACTCATCCAATAATTGACACTGTTTTATTGAAAAGTTTGTTCCAATTATACTGAAATGTGTGGTTGGATTACACTAAAAAGTTTTATACTGAAAACTGATTTTGTGTGTAGACTTTTCAGTGTAAACCGTGTAATCCAACCACATTTTTCAATATAATTGGAACAAACTTTTCAGTATAAACAATATCAACTGTTGGGTGAGTGCATTGTGCACTTGGACTTGGTGCATATGAGATTTTGCTTTTTTTTTTTTACCAAGAGTAAAAAAAAAAAAAAAAAGATTTGCCTAGGATAATTTTGTGTATTTTTTCTATTTTCTTTTTATAGGAAATCAATCAAAATTTTATTTTTTTTGACAAGTCACAAGTGTCCTTCATTAAAGCCACTCAAAATCGAAGTCGAGTCAATACCCAATCAACCAAGTCCACCATGGTCCATGGCACGCCGCAAATGTCCTATTATTCAAACAAAATAAATTCAGCGTTCATTCGGCTACCATCAGCTTAAATTGACTCTTCTAAAAAAAGGAAAATATCAATATTTTTTTTAAAGGAAAAAAATGCAAAATATCTTGATAATAAAAAGATTAAAATAAAAAAATAATAAATTCATAACGGTTCTTGTTCTCAATTTCAAAATGTATAATCATTTCAATGTGAGTAATAACCTGATTCCAGCCAAAAAAAAATCGGCGCATCGATCATGGTTGGGCCTAAAAACCACAGCTTCCTGTTGTATATTTTCATCCTCTGTTCATTAAGCCCGAGATTTTGCAGAGCACAAGGCAACAACAATACGTCATCATCTTCAAACAATCCTTGCGATACTTCGGGAAAGTGTGGACCATTTGGAATCTGTAATTCACTAGGTTCCCCAATTTGCAGTTGTTTGCAAGGTTTCCTCCCGCGAAATTTTAGTGAGTGGGATTCGGGGAAATGGAGCAGTGGGTGTGTGAGGAGGGTTCCTTTGAATTGTGAAGCTAATGGCGGAAAACAAGACGGGTTTTTAAAGTATGAGATGATGCGAATTTCGGGCTTTTCGGAGCGGTGGTTTGGCCCGAAAAGTCAGTGCGAAGATCGATGCTTGGGGAATTGCTCGTGCGTTGCTTATATGTTGGGCTCCACTGTTGGATGCATGTTCTGGAATAGAAACTTGATCGACATTCAGCATTATTCTACCGGCTCGGACTTGGATCTTTATATTCGCGTCTCAAGTTCTGAATTAGGTGATTTTATTTGGAAGATTTTTCTTTTTGTTCTTGAATATCTTTGATTAAGACAACGAAAATGGTTCATACATGACTCATTGAAGGGTTATGAGTTGTATTTACTAAAGAGTATTAATTGTTTTCCTTGACAGGTATACTAAGACTCATTAGTGAATCCAACTAATACCCTTCAATGAATGTATGAACCAATTTTACTCTATACATACTCTGATTATGCCTTTTATGTTTTACTGCCTCTGATTTGTGAGAGAAATAAGGTTTGCATTGCATGTGAGTAATTTCACTCTCATTTACTCTATGATGGTTGCAGATAAACAGAAAGGCACTAAGACGATCATAATTATTTTGGTTGTTGTTGGCTTTGTTTTCATATCTATATCGGTTTATTTCTCTTGGAAATGGATAGCTAAGCGGCGTAGAGGTACTAACTTTTGTATAATCAATATAATACCTTGATTTAGTAAGTATTTTGCCGTCTCTTAGTTTTTGTGTCCTGTTTGTTGAATCAGGCAAGAAGAGAACCATTGAACTTGGAAAAGCTGGGGCATTTGGTCTAGTTGATACCTCTCTGGAATATGCATTAAGTCAAGTGAATCTTGAAGAGTTGCCATTGTTTGAATTCGAGATACTTTCAAATGCAACCAACAATTTCTCCGACGCTAACAAGCTTGGGAGGGGTGGTTTTGGCATTGTGTACAAGGTAGCGTCTTATGCTTATTCATCTCATTTGATCTTTGTCTTATATAAAGTGGTGAAACTGCTCCAACTCTAGGGAGAAATTGCGAATGGTAAAGAAATTGCAGTTAAGAGGCTTTCACAAACATCTACACAAGGGATGCAAGAATTTTTAAATGAAATGGCGTTAATTACTAAACTGCAACACAGGAATCTTGTTAGATTACTTGGGTGTTGTGTAGAGAATAACGAGAAGATGCTGATTTATGAGTACTTGCCTAATAAAAGCTTGGACTTTTTCCTTTTTGGTCAGTTCAATTTTCACTCTTGGACCTTGTATTTTTTACTACCAACTATGTTTGATGTTAAGCTTACATTTGCTTCTGTCTAGATCCATCACAAGTAGTCCTAGATTGGAGAAAGCGTTTCAACATTATTGAAGGTATATGTCGAGGCCTCCTTTATCTACATAGAGATTCTAGATTGAAGATAATCCACAGAGACTTGAAGCCAAGCAATGTGTTGTTGGACAACGATTGGAACCCAAAGATTTCCGACTTTGGCATGGCCAGAATATTTGAAACCCAACAGGACCATGTCAGCACCATGAGAGTGGTAGGAACATAGTAAGTATGATATTCGACAATGCACTTCTTTATCTGAATTAGGTGACTCGGTGTTTTGCAAACTAAAGAGGCGACCTAATTTAATTTTCTTGCTGCAGTGGATACATGGCTCCGGAATATGCATTAAAAGGAAGATTTTCAGAAAAATCAGATGTCTTTAGCTTTGGAATTCTAGTGCTAGAGATTGTTACTGGGAGAAGGAACAGAAGTTTCCATCATCAGGATGGTTCTGTGAACCTTTTGGGACATGTAAGTCGAAACTTCAAATACTCTAGTTTGATAACTCCGAGTAGTCGACATTAATACCCATCTCTGCATTTGTATTTTTTTTCACAATAAGCTGATCATTACCTTATCACTCAATATGATGTCCCACTACTCACACTTATATTTTCTCATTTGTCTTACACATCTGGTGCTCCAAATTAACTTTTGACATGATTTTGAAACTTTAGATATGGAAATTATGGAACGAAGGCAACGTTCCTTCTACAATAGATCCAAGAATATCGGGTCCAAGCTACCGAGCAGAGGTGGTGAGGTGCATACATATCGCGTTATTGTGTGTCCAACAACTTTCTAGTGATAGACCATCTGTTTCCGTTTTGCTGTCAATGCTAAGCAGTGAAATTATAGAGCTTCCCGAGCCTAAGCAATCGGCTTTTACTGTAGAGTTGAGCCATTCTGATGCTGGTACTAGTGTGTCTCAGCAGGAGGATTTTAGTCTCTCCATGTTTGTTGGCCGCTAATACTATTTACTACATCACATCATTTATTCAATATGGAGTAAGCTCAATATTCATTTACTTCTCTATAATTATATGTGAGCATTTATATTTATAATATTATGACATCAGTCTTATAATCTTTGGCTCTTCACAAACTTTGCATATGCAACAATGGATTTTCAATATTAGGATAGTCTCCTGTATATATATGAACGTTGTATATACTCAAATCCGCTCATACGCTGGGAAAATGTTATTTTCTTGAAAAATATATTTAAGAAATTCAAATCCCATCGACTGATGACATGATTTTAAATTTTCAGACTTAAGCTGTTGTACTATATAGTCTATAGCGGTGGTAAATTTCAGCTGCCCTTCTTTCTGGTATTATTAGCATGACTCTATATTGTGGAAATTAGCACTATATTAAATGACATTTTGTCTGACCATAGACTTTTAAGAACAGAACCCTCTAATCTTTTTGGTTTACGACTGAAACGTGTTTACTCGTTACTCCTTCGTCCAAGGCAAGTAGGTCCCACAAATGGAGAAAAATAACAAAAATACGACATTGAGTCAAGTAAGACCAACAAGTCATGTACATATTTCATCGTTTCATGACAATTACTTTCGATGGCGGTCTTTTTGATCTTCTCATGTTTATACATTCCCAACACTCTCCTAGATATAATACTGCCATATATATAAGACAAGATATTGAATACTGTCCAGCTATAAATAAAGCAACACCACTCCATTAATTCATTCAGTTTAACCAAAAAGATCAAACTTAACGCCGTTACACTTCACAAAACTCTGTTACTGAACAATGAATTCAAAGTGCGCTCATCTTTTTGTTCATCCATTCATCATCTTCATCATTTCCCTTTCCTTTCCATGTTTCAGCTTAGAAACAGACACCATTTCATCCAGTTCAATAATCAGAGATCCAGACACCATAGTTTCCCAAAAACAGGTTTTCAAACTGGGATTCTTCACCCCTGGAAACACCACCAACCGCTACTTAGGCGTCTTCTACGCCTTCTCCGAGGAAACCGTCGTGTGGGTCGCCAACAGGGACGCACCCCTCACCGATTCTTCCAGCACCATAACCATATCCAAAGACGGCAACCTCGTGCTCATCAACTCAAGAAACCAAACCATATGGTCGACGAATGCCACCACTTCTCCCACCAACACCACTCTCCAAATCCAGGACTCTGGAAATCTTGTTCTCCGAGATAATATAACAGGAAACACAATATGGGAGTCCTTTTTATATCCTACAGATGCTTTCCTGCCAAGTATGAGGCTAAGCCACAACATAAGGACAGGCAAGAAAGTAACATTGTCGTCATGGAAAAGCGCCACGGACCCTGGAGTAGGAAGATTCACTTCGGGGATCGATGTAGACTCCGCGGATATCTCACAAACTTCGATCTTGGAAAATGGGCGGAAGCACTGGAGGAGTGGGGCGTGGAACGGGCAGATATTCATCGGTGTACAGGACATGTATGCTGCGAGCTCTGATGGGCTAATGGGTGTGAACAATGATAGTGATGGCACTTTCTATTACACAGTACCTCCGAGAAGCTTCTACTCTAAGTTAACTCTGAATTCTTCGGGGACGGTAGTGGAAACGATATGGAGTGATGTGAGGAAGACTTGGGATCCAGCATACACGGCTCCTAAAACCACGTGTGATCTTTATGGGAGGTGTGGGCCTTTCGGGAGCTGTGATAATCGGGATTCACCTATTTGTTCTTGTTTGAGGGGATTTGAGCCTGTGGATGTGGAGGAATGGGGGAGAGGGAATTGGAGTGGTGGTTGTCGGAGGAGGAATCAACTTCAGTGTAGTAATGGAGAAGGATTTTTGAAGCTGCAGTTTATGAAGGTTCCGGATTTTGCTGAGCCGATCTCTTCTAGGAACGTGGACGAATGTAGGAGGAGATGCTCGTCGAATTGTTCTTGCATCGCTTATGCTCTTGAACCTAACATTGGTTGTATGCTTTGGAGTGGTACTTTGATTGACGTTCAGAAGTTCAATGGTGTTGGTCTTGATCTTTACATTCGACTCTCCGCCTCAGATTTAGGTACTTTTATGAAACCACACAAACTTATCTGTTCCGCTTTACTAATCCATCATGTTAACTGTTTTTTTTCTCTTTTTGTACATCAGGTAGCAAAAAGGACAAGAAGCTGTATATAATAATTCCAGTAGTTGTAGGTTTTGTTTGCATATCTATTTTGATCTTTGTTGCTTGGTGCTTGATGGCAAAGAGAAGAGGTGAGATTTGCCCATGGACCTACTTATTACTTGAATATATGTTGAGTCATATTAATTCTTATATTATACAATACACAATTTTTTTTTTTTTTTAAATCAGAGGACAAAGCAACAGAGGACATTACAGTTGAAGCCGGGGAAAAGTTTTCATCAGATTCAAATGTAGTTGTGCTGAAAGATGAATTCAAGAAAGTTGAGGTTGAAGAGTTGCCAGTATTCACTTTCGAGACGCTTGCAAATGCAACGGACCAATTCCATGAAAAAAATCTTCTTGGTAGAGGTGGTTTTGGTCCTGTTTACAAGGTATGGCTTATCATAACTTGTTGCATCCAATTTCAGAAGTTGATTAGGATCTGAAATCAAAGTTTCTTTCTTGGGTAGGGAAATTTGGAAAATGGGAAAGAAATTGCTGTGAAGAGGCTTTCGGCGGCTTCTGGACAAGGAATGGAACAGTTCATGAATGAAGTGACTGTGATATCTAAACTCCAACATAGGAATCTTGTCAAATTGCTGGGATGTTGTGTAGAGAAAGGAGAGAAGATGTTGATATATGAATACATGCCTAATAAAAGCTTGGATGTTTGTCTCTTTGGTCAGTTAAACATCAAATGTCAATCTCATTCTTTCTATCTCATACCCAAGTTTTAAATTCAATTTTTCATTTTTACAGATCCTTCACACCCATCTCAGAAGTTTTTAGATTGGACTAGGCGTTTCAGTATTATTGAGGGCATCGGACGAGGCCTCCTATATCTTCATAGAGACTCTAGACTTAGAATCATTCATCGAGACCTCAAGACAAGTAATGTGCTGCTTGATGATGATTGGCACCCAAAAATCTCTGATTTTGGTATGGCGAGGATATTTGGAGGCAACCAGGATCATGCAAATACTGCAAGAGTCGTCGGAACATAGTAAGTGAATCTTGAATTATGACTTAAGCCGTTCATTGCATGCTCAAAATTAGTATATATGTTATGCTAATATGATGATGATTTTGCAGTGGATATATGGCACCCGAATACGCAATGGAAGGCAAATTTTCTGAAAAATCCGATGTTTATAGCTTCGGAGTGCTTATGCTGGAGATAGTGAAAGGAAAAAAGAACATACATTATTACAACCATGAACAGTCTTTGGGCCTTTTAGGATGTGTAAGCCTTTTTATCCTTTCTTTTAAAGAATTCCAGCTTTATTTCTTCATCACAAACAACTATTAAAACATCAAAATTTCAGGCCTGGAAATTGTGGAGCGAAGATAATGGCGTCGCTTTCGCAGATGAAAGGATAGCAAGTTCAAACTTGGAAACTGAAATTGTTAGATGCATTCAGATTGCTCTGTTGTGCGTTCAAGAATATCCCAAAGATAGACCTACCATTCAGACAGTTCTTTCAATGTTGAGCTGTGAAATCGTTGACCTGCCTTTACCGGGGCAGCCCATCTTTGCCGAGAAGTGGAATGGCTTGACCGTCGGCTCGACGCAATTTATGAACCAAGTTGGATACTCCGTTAATGAACTCACTCTGACGGTTCTTGATGGCCGTTGAAATGGAATCTAGGACGTTTAGATGGCAAGAATAATGTGGGATGTATTAAAATAAAATTTTGATGTCTTTGTACTTCTTTTCATGTTGGGATTTGTTAGGTATTATCTAGAATTGTTAGTTTTGTTAGATATGTGAAGTGTGTTGATATCATCTTTAAAATATGTGTAGATTTGAATGAAGTATAAAATTGGTTGGGACTGAATGATTTGCTTAAGAAATTCCCTAATATTTCTCGATTAGCATAGAACCCCGCGTAATACGCGGGTTTGGAATTATATATATTAATAAAGAGTAAGTTTCTTGTGCATTTGGTGTATGATGCACTCACTCAATAGTTGATACTGTATATACTAAAAAGTTAGTCTCAATTCTACTGAAAAGTTAGTCTCAATTACACTGAAAAGTTTACATTGAAAACTGATTTTCAGTATAAACTTTTGAGTGTAATTGAGACTAATTTTTCAGTGTGATTGAGACTAACTTTTCATTGTATACATTATCAACTGTTGAGTGAGTGCACCGTGCACTTGGTGCATATGAGACCTTGCCATTAATAAAATGTTTAAATTAAATACTTTAAATATTAATTCAATCAAAATATAATTTTTTTAATATTTTATATGTGTGCATTAAGTTATTTATTTTTAAATATATTAAAGCAAGTTGAATATTAATTATATAATTTAACTTGTAGCAACTTTATTTTAAATATAAATTAGAGATGCAAATTTTATTTGGTAGAGGTGTATAACTAATTCCAATAATTATAAACGTGTAATTAATTCTACTAATTGAATAATTAAGTACATATATGGTTTCATTTTTTATTTGATCAATTTTTTTAATAGAATACACATGTTTTCTTCAATTATCTTTTACAAAAACATCATATGTGTGTGTGTGTGTGAGATTATTCTGTTATGTTGAAATAATATGAATGTGAATGTATAAGTATAATGGACAATAAATTTGCTTTCAAAATAATTTTGAAAACTTGCACTTGTGGTTGAATTTTTTTTTTTTTGTTATAATTTACTAGTATAGTCATGAAACACTTATTATGTTTTTTAATTATGAATTCCGGTCAATTTTAATTAAAAAAATTTAAATTGTCAATTAACAATATTTAAAATTACCTATATATGCTTGGTCAATTAACCTATTGCAATAATAAAAAAATTACAAATCAATTTTAAATAATAATTTTTCAATTACCTAAAATTCAAATGGTCAATTAATTCATCATAATAAAAAAAAATTAAAACATCAATTTGTAATTAAAAAATCATCATAAATTATTCTAACTAAATCATGCAAATTAAAAAAAAAGTGGCTTATATAGTAAAAATAAGTGAATAGAAGGTGATTTACAAATATATATAATGAATATTGTTGATGAGCGACCAGGCGAGCAACAGTGATTGAAGAATTAAAGAACTAAAACTAAAACCAAGAAACAGGCGACCAGGAGAGTATAAAGGAGAATGGAGCTGTTGGCGACCAGGAGCGTAGTCAGGCGTATCTCGGCGACCAACATAGCAAAGGACAAAAAATGGATTAATATAAAGAGAAAAGACAATGGGCGACCAGCAGGACCGTGATATCCCACAAGGATGTACAAGCGAGCAAGAGGCCACCAGAGAAAGCAATTGAGTTATCTCAAAGACCAAGTACAACATTGAGAACTCCAAGTCACTAGTCTAGATATGATCCAAGTGTCTTAACACTTGGCATAAATCTAATGGACAATAGTTTAGATGTTGTACAAGTGTCTCAATACATGGCAAAAATCCAATGGTTAAACCATTAGGATAATGACACATAGCCTCCTTGTGTATCTATAAATACCCCTTCATTTGTATGAAAAAGAGGGGAGATTTCCCCCATAATAAAAATACATGCAAAACTCTTGCAAATTTCATTCTTGAATATTATTTATGATCATGATTCTTGTTTGATGATCTTAACTAGCATAAACAGCCACTAATCATCATTGATTATAAAAAGGTCATCAACAATTGGCGCTAGAAGAAGGGTTCGAACCTCCGTTTATGAAAAATTTGAAGAAAGGTTGAAGACTCCCACCGGAATCTGCAAAATCTCGCCGGAATCCGGGAAGCAGCTGCCGGAAAACAAGAACACACATTTTTAGGACAAAGATATATAATACTTTGAGGGTTTTAATGCATGTGTGCATGAACTAGGGTTTTTGAATCTTCATATTCACACACAAGGCTAGTAACCCTTGGGAAAAGTGTTTGCAAGAACAAGATTACTTCACTCCTTTGTTTATCTCATACATTTTGGCAACCAAGATGGTCAGATCACAAGACGAACGACATTCGAGTATATCTCCGAGTCGTAAACCGAGGACTAGGGTTTCGTCCACCGAGGGACATGCACGAACGGTGAGAGCAACTTCGCAAAGAAACATTCAGGTCACCATTGATACAATCCCACCAGAAGTAGAAGCACTTGCTCAGAACCCGGAGGAGCTAGCAAAAACGATCGCTGTCCTTCAATCATTACAAAATCGACAAGCACCAGGACCGTCAAGAGCACCTGTGACGACCAATCGAGCAGGCGAGCAGGGACGTACAGGCGAACAAAGAAGTAAAAAGAGAGAAGATGCGCGTCGGGACGAGGCCGACAGCGAGGAGGTCCGTAGAAATAAAGGGAAAGCTCCATTGAGCGAACGTCTAGGGAGTCGAGAGGAATCGTCACCAAGTCGAGCAGATGAGTCAAGCAAAAGTACTTCCCGAACAAGTGCTTTGGAAAGACTAGGAACAAGGAATGAAAATAGGAGGGAGCCATCCCGAAGGAACGAGGAGCGATCACGCCATCCTGCTCGCCCATCGGTGCATGACCGAATCAGGAGGCCAGCTTTTGGCCGACTAGGGCCAAATGGAGCTAGCAATGCTGCTAGGAAGACGACTCAGGAGAAACGTCCCGTTGGCAAGGGACTGCATCGTGAAGAGGTCACTGACCCCAATCGCGATGAACAGCCTTCCATCGGGAGGACTCCCCCAAATGAATTGCAGGAAATGAGAAAGGCGATCGAGGAATTACAGAGACAGTTGGAATCTCAGAGAGGTGTCGGATCGACTATTCTCCCTTCTTCACCGTTATCTCCATCCATCCTCAATGCACCAATCCAGAAGAAGATACAATTTCCGGCCATCAGCCTGTATGAAGGGACGTCGGACCCTCGCATTCATGCGACGAAATATTCGGATTTTATGATTTCGATGGGGGCAACCGACGCCACACAATGCCGAAATTTTCCACTCACCCTTGGAGATGGCCCGCACAGATGGTTTTCAGCACTGGCTCCTGGCTCCATCAACTCTTTTGCCCAACTAAGCAAAGAGTTTCTGTCTCACTTCTCAACTGCCGGGTCCTACTTGACCCACAGACACCGTCTGGCAGATATTAGGCAGGGAGACGAGGAGTCTGACAAGCAATTTCTGGAAAGATTTGATAAAGTCTTACTGGAGGGCGAAATGGTGAGTGAGGACACGAAGATAGTGGCAGTGATGGCCGGATTGAAGAAAGGAACGGAGTTGTGGAAAGAAATGCACCTGACCTGCCCAAAGACATATGCGGAGTTTAGGCATCGGGCAGGTATAAACGTATCCATGCAAGAAGCATTACAGAAAGAGTTGGGTGATAAGAATGATCCCAGGAAAGCTGGAAAGAAACCCATGGGAAATGACTACAAGGCTCCGAAAAACATGAAAGCTTTCAACGAGGGAGCGGAAGTGAAAGACAGGTTAAATCAGGTGCTTGCTACATCAATAGAGGCTGTGTACAACAACATCAAAGATAGAGACATGTTGTCGGAACCAAGGAAAATCCGACAAGAACGTGGAAAGTTGAATCCGAACAAATACTGCGCTTACCACCAGAACATCGGGCATTTCACTAGTGAATGCCGTGATCTGTTGAAACAATTGTGGAGGTTTTTATGAGGAAGGTAAACTGTCCGAATTCGTGAAGAGGGAACCCGGAAAGAGGCCTAGGGAGGTCAATCTGCCTAGTTCGGATGACGAAGACAGTGACGACCAAACAACCAAAACAACCAAGAAGGGAAAGAGAGTCTCAACAACACCAGCAGAGCCGATGCGGGAAGTTTTCATGCTTGAGTCAAGCGGACACATTGGGGGATGTTCAGATGGAAGACCTCTGACATCAAAAAGGAAGAGGAAAGCGGAGCTGAGGGCGGTAGCCCAGGTGAAAGAGGTAGGAGTCAACCAGGCCACCAAGAAGACGGGGGACCTAGTATTTTCAGAAAAAGACTTAGACGGTGTGCTCACTCCGCACAATGACTCGCTAATCATATGTGCTAACATCATGGGGACCCGAGTCCATCGCCTGCTTGTGGACACTGGGTCGTACACAAATATTCTGTTCAAAGGTGCATTAGATCAGATAGGAGATTGTGAGGAGTATGTGAAACAGTGTAATCATAAGATAGTGGGATTCGGTGATGCTGTAACCGACCCCCTAGGAGTAGTTACGTTATCAGTCGAGCTTGTATCGACCGAGAATCCTGACAGGAGGATGACTAGAATGCTAGAGTTCTTAGTAGTAGATCAGCAGTCTTCCTATAACGGATTTCTCGGTCGACCTTTTATCAATGAATTCAAAGCGGCTGTTTCAACGTACTACTATTGTGTTAAGTTTCCGACATCAAAGGGATCAGGTACAGTTAAAGGCGATCAAAAAAGAGCTCGTGAATGCCTCTTGCAGATGCAGCCTAAAGACAACCAGGTGTCAATGGTGGACGAACAGTCGAGCAGGAGCGCTGGAGATGAACCTTCGGTACTCAACGATGTTATGGAATCCATCGATACAGAGATGATGGAGATAGACGACCAACAGGGCGACGAACAAGAAATCCGGGGCGAGCATAAGGAACAAGAAATTGCATCTTGTTCAAACAAAGAGGAAGACATCGAACCACGGTTAGGAGCGGAGCCGATGATAGTTGAAGATGAACTCAACTTGGATGGACCCATCATCGACCCTCGATGGAAAGACCAAAAAAGAAGAGCAACACCGGTTGAAGAATTGGAAGCAATCAGAGTTGACCCGAACCGAGAAGACTTAGAACTCTTCATCGGATCTGAGCTCCCAGAGCCTTACAGATCCAAGATGGAAGAATTCTTAAAGTCCAATCTCGATGTATTCGCATGGTCACATGCAGATATGGTAGGCATCGGTCCTAAGCATGCCATTCATAAGCTGAATATTGACCCAACTAGAAAACCGGTGAAGCAGAAGAGGAGGAAGTTTGGACCCGATAAATACGAAGCATTGGACGTGGAGGTAAAAAAGCTATTAAGCAACGACCTTATCAAAGAGGCGCTATGTCCCAGATGGGTGGCAAATCCCGTATTGGTGAAAAAATCAAATGGTGCGTGGAGACTATGTATCGACTTCACGGATTTGAACGCTGCGTGCCCAAAAGATAATTTTCCATTGCCACACATAGACCAACTGGTGGACAACACGGCGGGACATGAACTCCTGACATTCATGGATATCAATGATGATTAGTGGCTGTTTATGCTAGTTAAGATCATCAAACAAATATAACTATAGAATATATAAATATTACCTAAAATATCATAAAATTATAGAATTGTAGAATTTTAAAATAGAGGATAGAGAAAGGTGGGGTTGATTCACAAATAGATATATAGATTTAGAATTTTTCTTTTATCTGAAACTGGGTAGTAAAATTACATCAAGACTGAGATGATGAGCCCCGTAATACCATTACAAGAAGTTAAAAGAAAAATCTTACATCACGGATATGCAATATATCGTAAAATGAATAAAATTTAGGGGACGCTTGGTTAGCAATTCTTCAATGGCAATGAGAATGAAAATTTATTTCCATCTATGCCCTCATAAGAAAAATAATATGTTAGGGGAAGAAGTGTTCCAATGGTGACATCATTGCTAGTGTCATGCCCCAATTTTGGAATATAAGTTGACAACAAATGGTTGTTGGTAGAGGAATGGGGGAATGATTGAGGAGGACGATTGTAGGAAGAGAATAGGGTAATCAAAATGGAGAAGTGATTACCTTATTTAGGAGGAGAGGCAGTGATTTTGTTCTCATGAACCATGCTAATTACACTAATTTTCAATCTCATTCCCATTACCATTGAAGAGTTGTTAATCAAGCGCCCCCTTAATTTCTTTACTTATTATCTTTTATCTATTCAAATTGTAATTATATGTTTCAAATTTTTTTATAAAAAAATTTAAAATTGATTTTAATTTTTTGAAGCATATTATATAAATTGAGTTTTAAAAAATTAAAATTAAAATCGAATCAATCGTTACAAGGAGTAATAAAATCTTAGACCATTTTAAATGGAACTTTCTCGGAGAATAGGGTAATCCTCCAATATAAGACAAAGACAATTAGACACATGAAGGGAATCCTTTGACGCAATCAACAATATTTATTTTCAAAAGAAAAAAAAAAAAACTACTTTCTTGCATCATATTCATCTTGGGTCCGATGCGCCGTGTAAACGACTGTTTCCCGTTTCCAACACTTTGAAAATCGACTGCATCATATACACTTTCTTTACCGTACACACTACACACTACACAGTACAAGTTGGGGGATTTCAGCAGAAAATCATGGTTCGGCGTAAAGGTCTCAACTTTAATCCTCTGTTTTCCGCAATCGTTCTGTTTTCACTACGGCCTAGATTATGCAGAGCACAAGGCAATCCTTGCGAGACTTACGGAATTTGTGGGTCTTTCGGGTTGTGCAACCGCCAAGAGTCCCCCATTTGCAGTTGCTTACAAGGATTCAATCCCCGGAATAATCAAGAATGGAGTTCCGGGGACTGGTCCGGTGGGTGTGAGAGGAGAGTCCCTCTGAGATGTGAAACTGATGGGTTTTTGAACCTCAAGATGATGAAACTTGCCAACTATTCAGACATGTGGCCCGGCCCCCAAACCCAGTGTGGAGACCGATGCTTGAGGAATTGCTCTTGCCTCGCTTATGGCTATGACTTCAACGTTGGCTGCGTATTCTGGAATCGCCCCTTGATCGACGTCCAGAGTTTTCCTGGCGGCGCCGCCTCCGATCTCAATATTCGCGTGTCAAGTTCTGAATTAGGTGACTTTTTATTATTGTTTTCATTACTATTTTCTTATATGTTAAGAATAAATGGATGTTACTGTTTTCTTGATCATTTTATATGGATTTACTTTTTTAACCCGATAGATAAGTTTGATTTTGAACTTTTAAACTTATTTGAAACATCGTATAAACTCTAAAATCTTATAAGTTATTTTAAAAGCTTATAAGATGAATTTTTAAGTAGCTTATAAGTTGTTAAAATATTTGTCCGATACAACTTACAATTTTTTTTTGACAATTTATAATAAATATTTTTTAAACATTTTAATAATTTTATTTTTATTTTTTAAGTTGAGATAGAAATATGTTGTGAGGGTGGGAAAGGCGTGCGGTGGTTCCAAAGTTGGGTGGATAGTTGGAGATGGAGGTGGCCAGGAAAATAAGTTGAAAAATTTCAACTTTTTTTTTACAGCCTATAAATTGCTAGGAGCTTATTTTATGATCTTATAAACTGTTAAACATTTTATTTTGTCAAAAAACATTAATAATTCTTATAAGCTCTTAAACAGTTTTAAAAAGCTTATAAACTTAGCCAAACACCCTCTAAAGTAAGGGGTGCACCCAAGTCAATCTCACGTTCCTTATGATGCTTGTTCTGTTCTATTTCAGAAAAAAGGAAAGGCTCGAAGAAGATCATAATAATTCTGGTGGTGGTTGGCCTTTTTATCTTATCCATCTCCATAATGTTTTATTGGAAAAGGATTAGGAAGCACAGAGGTACACTATTTTTACAATTAGTCACTTGCTTCTAGTAAAAATGTGCACCTTTTAACTTGGTTATGCTTTTATGTTCAATTAGGCACAAGAAAAGCCATTGAATTTACAGAAACAGGCTCATCTACTTCAGTTGATAATTCTCGTCAAGAGGCATTAAGTCGAGTTAGACTCGAAGAGTTACCATTAATAAAATTTGAGATACTTGCAAATGCAACCAACAATTTCTCCGAAGCTAACAAGCTTGGGAAGGGTGGTTTTGGCCCCGTTTATAAGGTACCCTCTCTGAGCTTATTCGTCTCATTTCATCGTACAATTGCTTCCTTAAACTGCTACAATTATAGGGAGAATTGGCCGATGGACGAGAGATTGCAGTCAAGAGACTTGCGGAGGCATCCGGACAAGGTATGCAAGAGTTTGTGAACGAAGTGGTGCTAATTTCTAAACTCCAACACAGGAATCTTGTTAAGCTACTTGGGTTCTGTATCGAGGATAAAGAGACGATGTTGGTATATGAATACATGCCTCGTAAAAGCTTGGACTTTTACCTATTTGGTAGGTTCATCATCTACAATATTTTTGACAATGCTTCATTTGGACTCTAATATGAAATAGATTTTGCTAGATCGAACACAAGTGGTCTTAGATTGGAGAAAGCGTTTCAACATCATTGAAGGTATTTGTCGAGGCCTCCTTTATCTTCACAGGGACTCTAGATTGAAGATAATCCATCGAGACCTCAAGCCAAGCAACATATTGTTGGATAATGATTGGAACGCAAAGATTTCAGACTTTGGTACGGCTAGAATATTCGGGATCAAGCAAGATCATGTTAGCACCGCAAGAGTGGTAGGGACATAGTAAGTGTATTTGCTTATGACATACCACTTTATCTATATCGAGTGATTCAATGCATGTCAAATTAAAGATGGTTAGCTACTTTGATGTTATTGCAGTGGATATTTAGCTCCTGAGTATGCAATGGAAGGAAGATTTTCGGAAAAATCAGATGTTTTTAGCTTCGGAGTTCTAATTCTAGAGATTGCAATTGGGAGAAGGAACACGGGCTTCTACGATCAAGATGACTCCCTTAACCTTTTGGGACATGTAAGTAAAACTGATTAGAATGAACAAATATCTCGGTTAGTGTTTTTGACATGAATTTGGGCATTTAGGTAAGGAAATTGTGGACCGAGGGCAATGTTGTAACTTTGATAGATCCAAGAATATCAAGTTCAAGCTATCGGGGAGAGGTGTTAAGGTGCATACATATCGGGTTATTATGTGTTCAAGAACTTCCTAAAGAAAGACCATATGTTTCAACTATACTGTCAATGTTAAATAGTGAGATTATAGAGCTTCCTGAGCCGAAGGAATCAGCATTTACTATAACGCCGGGCCGTCACGACGTAGGTACAAGTTCTTCGAGCAATTATTCTGTTAATAATCTTACTATCACCAACATTGATGGCCGCTGATACTATTCTTTAGTATGATAGAATGATTTTTTCACCCAACTGTAAATGCAAGGAAGGGAAACTAAGGCATTATATGTAAACTTTTTGATGTGGGCTCGAGTATTCTGACTTCTGTTGTGCAAGCCAAAGCCCATCTGAGTATTCTAATTTATATATACTCCATCCGTCCCAATTTTGTTAACCCAAAAATCCCATAAAGGAAGATTTTTTTTTTTTTTTTTTGTGTACCCATTTCCTAAAATAGCAAAAAAACAATACCACTTTTCCACCCTCAACCCTTAAAAAGTTACTTTATACTCAAAGTATTAATAAACAATTTATAAAAAAGTTACTTTATACTTAAGAGTATTAATAAACAATTTTTTTTTTTTTAAAATGTGTCATTTTGAAATGAGTAATCAAAATTGGGACGGGAGTACTATGATTCACGTCTTTCATTGGTTGCTATGTCAACCATTTTCACACAGTAACTTCGGTGTAAATTATTCCTTTTGTCTTAGAGGAATTTACATTTTTTTTATTTGGACGTCCCACACTAATTTACATGCTATCTAAAAGGGAAAATATTAATTTGTGTCCACACTCCAAAAATACACACAAATTTATTCATATGTCATTACAGTAATGCAAATTCACCTAGAATGGAGGGAGTATGATTTAATTTTTATTAGAATAATATATTAAAACTATTATACTTTTTAATTTATTAATAGTTAAACTCAGAATTTAATAGATATATAATATTTCCTTCGTCTCATAATTGTTTGTACACTTTCCTTATTCGTCCGTCTCACAATTGTTTGCACACCCATAAAAGGAAATATTTTTATAAACTCCACCCTCATAATTCACATATTTACAGAAATTATCATTACTTTTTTACCTTTTGGGCCCACAATACACTCAATTCAACCAATTTCTTCACTTTATAGTTTATACCTCATAAGATACTACTCATTACACTTTTGTCTTAAAAGTTGTGTCCAAACTATTGTGAAGGATCAAATGTGAAGTATGTAGTCTGCTGAGCTTAATTCAGTCGGAGGCCATGTTGGTAAAGTGTTAGCCGTGAGAGTTGGTGAATTTGGGGTACCAGAGGAGGTGGACCAGATGAGGTTGACCAGAGAAGCTTGTCCAGAGGAGTCTGGCAGGTGAGCTATCAGAGGAGGTCTGGGACCAGAGGTCATCTGGTGAAAGTGACCAGAGCCAGAGGAGGTCGTGTCATCTGATCCTGAAGTCCGTTATTCGCAAAGTACACCAAATTGAAGCTAATTCGAAGGCGGTTCTAACTGAATCAACCATGGCGGTTATTGAAATTGTTAGCCAGCTGGATAACTACCTTTACTTTGAGTTTGTTACAACTGATTCAAACCTAGGGTTCGTTTCCAATCTCTGTATTATAAAAGGGGGGTTTCTCAACTGAGAGAACAACTTAGAACTTTTTAGAACTTCATCTGTGAGCGCAAACACGAGAGATTGTGTGAGATTGTAACTTGTAACTTCAAATTCTTTTCTTAGTGGAATACTCTATCCTCTCGGATCCCGTGGACGTAGGAGTTCTTCTCCGAACCACGTAAATCTGGTGTTCTTGTGTGTGATTTTCAATTTCGTTCTTATTGCTTTCATATTCCGATTCCCGGAAACAAGTTTTCTTGTGAATCCGAAATCCGATTAACAAGTGGCGCCGTCTGTGGGAAGCAATCATGGCTGCAACTAAGTTCGACATTGAGAAGTTCACGGGGAAGAACGATTTCAGCTTATGGAAGATCAAGATGAAGGCTCTCCTGGTACACAATGGGTTGTACGAAGCCTTGTTGCCACCGGCTCAGGTGGCTTCTGGAACTAATCCGGCGAAGGTGGAGGAGAACAAGAGGAAGGCACACAGTGCGCTTATCTTGTGTCTTGGGGACAAGCCATTGAGGGAAGTATCGAAGGAGGAAACCGCTCTTGGGATCTGGAATAAGCTGGAGCAGTTATACCATACCAAGTCTGTTACGAACAAATTATACATGAAACAGAAGCTTCAAGTCTTCAAAATGAGTGAAGATAAGAATCTTGGTGATCAGTTGGACGAGTTCAACAGATTGGTGGATGATCTGGAGAGTTTGGATGTTACAATTGATGATGAAGATAAGTCATTGATGTTGTTGAATGCCCTACCTAAGTCTCTGGAAAATTTCAAAGATGCCTTGTTGTTTGGTAGGCAAGATCAGGTGATGTTTGATGATGTTCAAACTGCCCTGAAAACCAAGTTTCTACAGATCCACGCTGATGGGAAGAAGCCTGCTGAAGGACTGAATGTTCAATCCAAGAAGAAGAAGGGGTTTCAGTCCAAGAAGAAGGATGGTGGAAAAGGGAATAAGGGTGGGAAGAAATCTGATTTTGTTGAGAAGAGGAAGTGTTTCACTTGCCATAAGGAAGGTCATCTGAGAAAGAATTGCCCTGAAAGAAAGAAGAAAGACAATCAAGGTGATCAAGATGGAGATGCAGCTGTTGTGGAGGTTGAAGGATATGATAGTGCAGAGGTCTTGATGGTTAGTCATGAGAGGCTAAGTCAAGAGTGGGTCCTGGACTCTGGGTGTACTTTTCATATGTGTCCACATGAAGACTGGTTCCTGGATCTTGAGAAAATTGATGGAGGTCTTGTTCTTTTGGGTAATGATGAGAGCTGTAGAGTGCAAGGATCTGGTTCTATCAAGATCAAGATGTTTGATGGGGTTGATAGGATCTTATCTGATGTCAGGTTTGTTCCTGAGTTGAAGAGAAATCTTGTTTCTCTTGGTACTTTGAATTCTAAGGGTTTTGAATTCAAGACAGAAAAAGGAATTCTGTTAATAACCAAATCTGGAAGAATTGTTATGAAAGAGATGATCAAGAATGGTCTGTATACTTTGATTGGAAGAACTGTAACAGGATCAGCTGATGTTACCATGTGGTCTTCTGAGGTAAATTTGTGGCACAAGAGATTGGCACATGTTGGTGAGAAGGGTCTGGTGGAGTTATCCAAGAAGGGAGCAATCCCTGGGAAGAAGATATGCAAGCTGGAATTCTGTGAGAGGTGTGTTATTGGTAAATCAAAGAAGCAAGCATACCAGAAAGGGAAGCATACCACCAAGGAGGTGATGGATTATATACATTCTGATGTATGGGGACCAGCAAGGGTATCCACTCATGGTGGAGGCAGGTATTTCCTTACCCTTATTGATGATTATTCCAGAAAGGTTTGGGTTTACATTCTTAAACAGAAGAGTGATGCCTTCTCTAAGTTCAAAGAATGGTTGGTTGAACTTGAGAATAAGAGAGGCAGGACTATCAAGCACTTAAGGACTGATAATGGGCTTGAATTCCTATCAGAGGAGTTTCAACAATTTTGTAGGGAAAAGGGTATTACTAGGCATAAAACTGTTCCTTCAAACCCCCAGCAGAATGGTCTAGCAGAGAGGATGAATAGAACTATTCTGGAAAGGGTTAGGTGTATGTTATCTGATGCTCATTTACCTAAGAGTTGTTGGGGGGAAGCTGTTAACACAGCTGTGTATCTCATTAATAAAGTGCCATCATCTGCCATTGAGTTTAAAACCCCAGATGAGGTTTGGTATGGAAAGATATCAGATTACTCAAAGTTGAAAGTGTTTGGATGCCTAGCTTATGTTCATGTGAGGCAAGACAAACTTGAACCTAGAGCTTTAAAATGTGTTTTCATTGGGTATCCAAAGGGTGTTAAGGGGTATAAGTTGTGGTGTCTGGAGCCTGGAAACCAGAAGTGTATTACCAGCAGAGATGTTGTGTTTAATGAATCACAGATGGGATACAAGTCAGGTGGAGGTGATAGTGAGCCATCAGCTGAGGAGATGGATGGTGTTATTTCTGAGCCAATTACTCAAGTTGAGGTGGAGCCTGATCATGACAATCATGAGAGTGCATCTGGTTCTGAACCAGAGCAGGAAACAGGAGATAATGAGTCATCAGATGAGGATAGTGCACCTGCAGAGGAGGAAGAAGTGCCAGAAGCAGACTTGAGAAATTATAGTCTGACAAGAGACAGATCCAGAAGACAAATACATCCTCCACTAAGGTTTGGCCATGTGGATCTGGTCTCCTATGCACTTGTTACAGCAGAAGCCATAGAGTACCAAGAACCTAAAAGCTACAGGGAAGCTCTTGAGTGTGATGATAGGGAGTCATGGGTGACAGCCATGACAGAAGAGATGGAGTCTCTTAAGAAGAATCAAACTTGGATTCTTGTTGATAAGCCACCTAGGCAGAAGCTAATCAGTTGTAAATGGTTGTTCAAAAGAAAGCTTGAATCTGGTGTGAAAGATCATGTGAGGTTTAAAGCCAGGTTAGTTGCCAGAGGATTTACTCAGAGGGAAGGAATTGATTACAATGAGGTTTTCTCACCTGTTGTTAAGCATTGTTCAATCAGACTACTTCTCAGCAGAGTAGTCCAAGAGGATCTGGAGCTACAACAACTTGATGTAAAGACAGCTTTTCTGCATGGTGATCTTATTGAGGATCTGTACATGCACCAGCCAGAAGGGTTTGTTGAACCAGGGAGTGAAGGGAAAGTGTGCCTGCTCAAGAAATCATTGTATGGCCTCAAGCAAAGTCCAAGACAGTGGCACAAGAAGTTCAATGAAGTTATGCTATCCATTGGATTTGTAAGGAGCAAGTATGATACTTGTGTGTACCTGGAAAGACAAGGTAGTGATGTGATAGCCTATCTTCTGATTTATGTAGATGACATGCTTATTGCCAGTAAAAGTCTTCTGAAGATTCAGAGTATCAAAAGGAAGCTAAGTGCTAGATTTGATATGAAGGACTTGGGAAATGCTAAAAGGATTCTTGGAATGGATATTCTTAAGGACAGAGCAGCTGGAAGACTATTCTTATCCCAGAAGAGTTACATTGAGAAGGTCCTGAAGAGGTTTAACATGCATGAGAGTAGAGCCGTGTCAACTCCTCTGGGACAACAGTTCAAATTATCTAAGGAAATGGAACCAAAGTCTGATGAAGAGAAGAAGACTATGATGAAAGTACCTTATGCAAGTGGGGTTGGAAGCCTGATGTATGCTCTGGTCTGTAGCAGACCAGACTTAGCTTATGCATTGAGTATGGTGAGCAGATACATGGCTAATCCTGAGAGATTACATTGGGAAGCTTTGAAATGGATATTCAGATACCTTAAGGGGTCATCTGATCTGGGTTTGATGTTTGAGAGGATGGTTGACCAGAAGAGTCCACTGGAAGGATTTGTAGATTCTAATTTTGCTGCTAATCTGGACACCAGAAGATCCTTCACAGGGTATATTTTTACTCTGTACAATACTGCTGTAAGCTGGAGATCTGTTCTGCAGAGTGGAGTTACATTGTCTACTATAGAAGCAGAGTTTGTTGCAGTATCTGAGGCTGTTAAGGATGCTTTGTGGTTGAAAGGCATAATCAAGGATTTTGGGATAAGTCAAAGGGCTGTGGTCATTCATTGTGATAACCAGAGTGCAGTTCATCTGGTTAAACATCAAGTATTCCATGAGAGATCAAAGCATATTGATGTAAGGTTGCATTTTGTAAGGGAAATCATTGATAAATGAGTGGTTCTCATCCAGAAGATATCTACAGAGGACAATGCTGCAGATATGTGTACAAAGTCTTTACCAGGGATGAAATTCAAATTCTGTGTTGAATTGGTAAAGATGAGTGTATGGGATGTTCCTTAGGCCCTTGCTGAAGCATGGAGGAGAGGAGGAGAGGATTGATACTTCTCATCTGAGGTGGAGAATTGTGAAGGATCAAATGTGAAGTATGTATTCTGCTGAGCTTAATTCAGTCGGAGGCCATGTTGGTAAAGTGTTAGCCGTGAGAGTTGGTGAATTTGGGGTACCAGAGGAGGTGGACCAGATGAGGTTGACCAGAGAAACCTGTCCAGAGGAGTCTGGCAGGTGAGCTATCAGAGGAGGTCCATCAGGTGAGGTCTGGTCAGACGAGTCTGGTAGATAAGTCATCAGAGGAGGTCTATCAGATGAGGTCTGGGACCAGAGGTCATCTGGTGAAAGTGACCAGAGCCAGAGGAGGTCGTGTCATCTGATCCTGAAGTCCGTTATTCGCAAAGTACACCAAATTGAAGCTAATTCGAAGGCGGTTCTAACTGAATCAACCATGGCGGTTATTGAAATTGTTAGCCAGCTGGATAACTACCTTTACTTTGAGTTTGTTACAACTGATTCAAACATAGGGTTCGTTTCCAATCTCTGTATTATAAAAGGGGGGTTTCTCAACTGAGAGAACAACTTAGAACTTTTTAGAACTTCATCTGTGAGCGCAAACACGAGAGATTGTGTGAGATTGTAACTTGTAACTTCAAATTCTTTTCTTAGTGGAATACTCTATCCTCTCGGATCTCGTGGACGTAGAAGTTCTTCTCCGAACCACGTAAATCTGGTGTTCTTGTGTGTGATTTTCAATTTCGTTCTTATTGCTTTCATATTCCGATTCCCGGAAACAAGTTTTCTTGTGAATCCGAAATCCGATTAACAACTATGATGCAAACACTTGTGGGACAGAGGGAGTATTATTTATCATAATGCATATACAATCTTGAATTTTTTTTTTCTTTTTTTTTGTATCGAGTGGAAATCGCACAATATTCTAGCAAGAAGTCCAAATTCTGAGTCAGCTTGACCGAAGAACCAAAATCTATGTCAGTATGACCGTAGACTTTAAAATAGAAGCGCCAGTGGACCGACGTCGGCTTCCCCAAAAAGATGCCGTTCTTTTTACGTTGAACACAAATACTTATATTCATTGAATATACCGTAAAATTCAAAGTATATTTTTAAATATTATTAATTATTTTTACTAAAATATACCAATTGTTTAGTATTTAGGATTATATGTACTGAAATTGGTGGAAGAATGATCTGATCAATATACGAGAAAATGGAAAACAAAATTGAACCATTTAAACTCCCTCAAAAATAAAAAGAGGCAACATTTTCTTTTACTCAATTGGAATTCAAGTACTCAAATTATGAACGAAATAAAAAACAATGGACTATAGTCGTGACTTCCCAAAAATGAAAAAAAAAAAAAAAAGTTCAATTCAGCAATTTTAGGTGGCCCACGAGTAGCAGCCCATATTAAAGCCATTTCTATCTATTGGGTTATTTGCACTAGCCTCTTTGTTAAAGACACTGTTCAAATGAATACACTACCTATTTTATCGAAAAATTGAGACATTTTCGGATAAAAAATTCAAAAAATAAATATAAAATTCGAAAAAGATATTCAAAATATTGTGCATTCCATTATGTTTGGAAAAAATGTTCGAAAAATTAAAACAATTCGAAAATAATTTTCGAACAACAATTAATGTACTCATCTGGACAGTGTCTTTAACAAAGAGGCTGTTGCAAATAACCGTGGGGCTAAGAGAGTTATCATGTGGGAGGTTTGAGCCCATGAATTCATTTTTTTAAGGCCCACTCACCATCATCAAATTCTGCTCAATTTTGGAGCCCATTTGCTCAACCTTTCAGCTGGTATAGGCGCATGCAGTGGGGAATTGCCGAATTGGCGGTTTTGATTGTCATGAACCCACCTGCATACATTTGCAAACAATTCAGCTGCAACAATTGATTAGCTATTTTAATTTCCATTCGGCGACTTCAGCTTTGGAATGAAGCAAAATACAGAAGCTATTTTATGGCTTGAGTCGGTCCCAAACTGAATTTGTCAAAAGTGAATCTAACCGAATTTAAAGTAAAAATGAATCGAATTTACTCAAACCTAATATAATCGAAACCGAAGATTTCAGTTCCGTTTCAATAAAAACCGAATTAATAATAATATTGCCAAAACACTACCAAAAAAAAAAAAAAAAAAAAACGCCTCTCTTGCATATAGAGACGGCATGAACCGTTAGGACACTTGCTTCTTTTGTTCAATTTCTTGCAACTAATTGTACATGTATCTAAATTGAGTCATTTTTTTTATTATTAATCAAATTAATTCCTTTTCATTTCTAACTTGTTTTAATAAATATTGTTACCAATTATATTTTTTTTATTTTGTAAATTTATTTAATTCGGAAAACGTGTAATTCATATTATAATCCGTTCACTTGTACGTAATTAATTGTATACGTATCCAAATTGAGCCATTTTTTTTTATTATTCATCAAATTAATTCATTTTCGTTTCTAACTTGTTTTAATAAATGTTGTTACCAATTATATATTTTTTGTTTTGTAAACTTATTTAATTCGAAAAACGCGTAATTAATATTATAAACCGTTCACTTGTACGTAATTAATTGTATACGTATCCAAATTGAGCCCAATTTTTTTTTATTATTCATCAAATTAATTTATTTTCGTTTCTAACTTGTTTTAATAAATGTTGTTACCAAATACTCCCTCCGTCCATGAGTAAACTTCCCACTTTCCTTTTCGGGCCGTCCACGAGTAAGTTTCCCATTCCATAAATGGAAATAACAACACTCTATTATATATAAACTTTAACCTTCAAACTCACACAATATTACAAAAAATGTCACTCATTCACTTTACTTTTCAACACTATTCATTACTTTATCTCAAAAGTCAACATGTGGCCCACCATATATTAATAAACAAATACACTTTCTTAAACCATTCAACAAAAAGAAGTGGGAAACTTACTCGTGGACGGAGGGAGTAGGTATTAGTAACTTTTTTTTTTGTTCGTTTGTAAACTAAAACATGTAAATTATAATAAAAATATAAAATTTGCACAAAAATTTGCACCCGTTTGGGGTGCGGACGATGACCCCTCGGGGTCGACAACCGGAGCCACAATGGGTCTAAGCGACCCCGCTCGTCTCCCTCTCTCTCGACCCCTCTCCTGGCTTCCTCCATTCCCACCGACCGATCCACTGTCTTGTCCACTCATTTAAAACATTCAATGTATAATCGATTAACAAAATTAACATAATCGATTAACAAAATTAACATAATCAATTAACAAAATTAACATAATCAACTAACAAAATTAACATATATAATCAATTAAATTAACATAATCAACTAACAAAATTAACATAATCAATTAATAAAATTAACATAATCAATTAAATATAATCAATTAAATTAACATAATCAATTAACAAAATTAACATAATCAATTAAATTAATATAATCGATTAATAAAAATCTAACCAATTAACATTTTTATGCATACTCATATCAAAACAAAATTCTAAACAATTAACATATGTAATCAATCTCAAAATTTAACCAATTATAACATGTTTATGCATACTCATATATGATTTTAAACAATTAACATATATGATTTATAACAAAATGTTATAAAATTCTATACAATTAACGTATATGATTTCTAAAAAATTCTAAAAAACTACACTAATCAAATGTTATAAAATAAAATTTAAACGGTAAAAAATTAAAAAACTTACGATTAAAGAGTAGGGATCGACGAAAAATGAACTTTAATCGGGATGAAATTGACTCCTAAGTGATCGCCGAAAATCGCACACTTCTTCTTCGAGTTTGCTCGGTTTTGCTTGGGTGAGAAATGAGCTTGCCGGCGTTGCCTTTTATAGGCATAATTTTTTTTACCGTCGTTAAATTTGCCGCCTTTAGGCTTAAAACAACGTCGTTTTTTGGCTATTTACGATTGACTTTCTGTCGTTAATAATCAATTTAAATTTAACGACGAACGTTCCCGTCGTTAATTAATCATCAGTATTAAATTCGCACCGGTTCTCGAAGAGTCGCGGTCAAACGGGCATAAATTTACAACGGGAAAGACCGTCGTAAAATATAAATTTAAATTTTCCGACGGACAGTCCGTCGTAAAATGGTTGGCCACTGAAGCGGTGCACCGATTACGAAAGGTCGCGGTCAAACGGGTGAAAATTTACGATGGCATCGTCCGTCGGTAATTTCTATTTTAAATATTACGACGGGCTTTCCGTCGTTAATTTTGGCAGATTTCTCCACCAGTAGGTCCGACTTGTTTTACGACGGCCTTTTCCGTCGTAAAAATCATTATTTAACGACGACCTTCAATAACCCATCGTTAATACTTAATTCGGACAATCTTTGGTTATTGTCCGTCACAAGCCCGTCGTAAATCACCAAAATTAACGACGGGAAAGCTGTCCGTCGTTAATTTTCGTCGTTAAACAACGCCGTTTTTTTTAGTGAAAAATTTGTCCAATAATCCATAAATTATCAAACACTTCAAATTTGTCTAAATTAATAACAATCCAAATCTAATCAAATATTGCAAAAAAAAAATTATAGTTCAAAGTATTACTTTATTATAAAAATGTGAAGAAGTCGCACATTCCCGAATTAAATTGCAAGACCCGGTCGTTGGCGTGGCACCAGCTGGTTACAAGAGATTTGTACGTAAGCTGGTCAAGCTAAGCTCCTTTCAGATTTTCTACATTTATGACTAAGGATTTAATCTCTAATATTATACACCATTGAATGCCCTAGAATTTTATTTTGAAGTATATAATTTCTTAAATATAGGTTTTACTTTTTTACTTTTATGTACTTGAATTTTTTAATATCCTTCAAGATTACTTCTTTCTATTGTTTAACTTTTAGATTATATTTTCTATTTATTTTATGGGTTTGATGATCTTTAGATTCGTTGACTCTAGTCTTCTTTTATGTTTGGATTTAGGGTATATAATGTAATTATAAATGAGAAAAATTTGACAAAATGCTAAAAAAAAATCAAAGAGAAACAAACAAAATACGAGGAGAAAGAAAAGGAAGGGTAGGGTGGAATTAATTTCAATAGAATGACAAGTCTTTTGTGCACATGAGGCACAGTACACTTATTCAACATTTGAAACTAATTATATTGAAAAATGTTAGTTGATTATAGTAAAAAGTGTGCGTTTATAACACAAATATTTTTTAATGTTACTGATTTTCAGTGTAAAATTTTAATTGTAATCAATTCATATTTTTCAATATAAACAGACTCGACTGTTGAGTTTGACCTATAGAATTAGGTGCCCAAATATGGCGCGCGCTTATATTTCAGCATTAATTTGGGAAAAAAACAAAGCAATTTGGCGTCTATAAAAATTAATTTTCAACATTTTTGCAATGAGAAAGTCAACAATTCCTGCTTAGTCATTACGGATATTGCAAGTCATGATGCAATACATGCATTTTGGCGGCTGGATTCACCTGAATATCACGTGAAGGAATTGCAAGCAGCTGAGCCTTAGAAGACAACGGATATTGATGGATTGACCAGACTATTTGGTTTCTTGAACTGATGAGTAGGAGATCGCCGTTGTTGGATATTTCTGGAAGAATCGCGGAGGGGCCTTTTTCTTCTGGAAGAATTTATTAGGATAAAATTTTGTGTTTACATTTAAACGTTTGAAGTACTCATCACCTTTGCCGCTTATAATTATTTCAAGTTAGTTTTCAATCCACCAACTTAAATAAATAATAACACACAAAGTGAGTGTACAAGGTAATTTATCGACCATCAATTACGGTGAGTGTAACATTATTCAAAGAGCAGCTACTCTTGCTTTGCTGCGATTCTGAACCTGCATCACAACGGCTTCTCTTTGTCGTAAATGCCGGTTGCTTTGGCTCCGTAAGCTCCATAATTTCACTTTTCAACATCGACAACACAGCTGAAACGGATGGCCTATCCTGAGGAAATTCTTGCACGCACAATAACCCGATATTTATGCACCTCACCACCTCTCCCTCGTTGCTTGGGCTCGATATCTTTGTATCAATTGAAGTTACAACATTGCCCTCCTCCCACAATTTCCATACCTGAAGTTCCAAGCACTAGATAAATAATTAAAGGATAGCATATGTATATATGGACTAATCGAGCTACCTCAATAAGTTCAAGTTGCCTTACATATCCCAAAAGGTTCAAAGGACCATCTTGATGGTTGAAGCTTGTATTCCTTCTCCCACTAATAATCTCTAGAATTAGAACTCCGAAGCTAAAAACATCCGATTTTTCTGAATATCTTCCTCCTATTGCATACTCAGGAGCCATATATCCGCTGCAAGAAAATCAAATTAGCTAGACATCTCTAGCCAAATTAATATGCATAAATTGATTTAGATAGATTATTATGTCACAAATTAATAGATACACTTACTATGTTCCTACCACTCTTAATGTGCGGACGTGATCTTGCTTGTTTCTAAATATTCTGGCCATGCCAAAATCCGAAATCTTTGGGTTCCAATCGTTATCCAACAATATGTTGCCCGGCTTGAGGTCTCGATGGATTATCTTCAATCTTGAATCCCTATGAAGATAAAGGAGGCCTCGGCATATACCTTCAATAATGTTGAAACGCTTACTCCAGTCTAGGATCTCTTGTGATGTTGAATCTAGCCAGAAGAATTTTCAAAGGGAAGCAAGATATCACACCTATAAAAATCTATCTAATTTTCAACATCTATATATATATATGGTATTGATAAGACATAATATAGGTTGAACTGACCATCTAGGAAAAAATCCAAGCTTTTATTACGCATGTATTCATATATCAACATCCTCTCTTTTTTTTCCGCGCAGCAACCAAGGAGTCTAACAAGATTCCTGTGTTGGAGTTTAGAAATTAGCATCACTTCATTCATAAATTCTTTCATCCCTTGTCTAGATGCCTGCGAAAGCCTCTTTACCGCGATTTCTCTTCCATTCACCAATTCTCCCTAGAAGAGTCGACTTTAGACTCTGACGCGAAAGATATCAAACGAAAAATAAATAAGCATGATTAGTTGCTACCTTGTAAACGGGGCCAAATCCACCCTTGCCAAGCTTGTTAGCCTCGGAGAAATTGTTGGTGGCATTAGCAAGTATCTCGAGTTTAAACAATGGCAACTCTTGAAAATTAACTCCACTTAATGCATCTTCCTCAGAGGCATCAAGTTCGGTAGTTTTTGTTTTGTCTAATTGAAAAAGAAACACATATATAACTAAGTGAAAGCTGCACATAATTTGCTAAAATGAATAAGTGACCAGTTATCCAAATATTACCTCCGCGCTTAGCAACCCATTTCCAAGAAAAAAATATGCAAATTGATAAGATAACTAAACCAACAGCAACAACTAGAATAATTATAACCACCATCTTCTTAGACCCTTTCTTTTTATTCTGATCCGCTGCAAAACAAAACAACAACCATCAAACTTATCAAACATCATATTTAACAAGACAATCAAGGATTTTACCTATTTCGGAACTGGACAAACGAATGAAAATATCCAATCCGGCCTCGTTGTGAAATTTCTGAATGTTTTGTAAAGTTCCACTCCAGAAGATGCATCCAATGTCGGTATCAAACCCATAGGCCACGCACGAACAATTCCTCAAGCATCGACCTTCGCACTCATTCTGCTTCCCGAACCACCGCTCCGACCTGCCCGTGGATATCTTTATCTGAGCCTTGAAAAACCCGTCCCGTTTAGCCGTAGCTTCGCAATTTAAAGGGACACTCCTGGCGCAGCCACTGCTCCAGTTCCCTGAGCTCCATTCCTGATTATTGCGGGGGTTAAAACCTTGCAAACAAGTACAAATTGGGGATTGTTGTGAGTTGCAGATCCCGAAGGGTCCGCACGTGCCGGAAGTTTCACACGGGTTGCCGCTGCTGCTGCTTTGAGTTGTGCAAAATCGAGGGTACAGAGAATAGAGGTGGACGATGATAATGATAGTAAAAGGAACCGGAGAGTTTTTTCCCTTATGGCGGATCATGAATGATTGTGAGGAGTGAGAACGGAGAATCAGTAATATTTTCTGGTTCTTACGTATCAATGTAGAAGAAGGGGACAGCAGATGATAATAAATAAACAATTAACTAAACGCGTATTTTCATATACACCAGGTGCATTGCATGGTGCACTCAGTTAATAATTGATATTGTTTACACTGAAAAGTATATGTTGATTATACTAAAAATATGATTAGATTATATTAAAAAGTTTACACTAAAAATCGATTTTTTGTGTAAATTTTTCAGTGTAAGTTAATCACACTTTTTAGTATAAACAATTTCAACTGTTGAATGAGTGCACCATGCACCAAAAACACAAGAAAGTTACTCTTAATTAAATTATGATGTGCTCTTTGTTTATATTGACATTATAATAGTGAATTTTTTTTATTATCTCATTTAAAAGTTTGAACTTGCACAAAATTGTAAAATTAGGTTCTGAATCTCTAATACAATGAAAAAATTCCGTCTATCTAAAAATCAACACTTATAAAAGGGGGTGAAATAAATTTATTTTGTATAGTTCCCAATAAATAGGACATAAATTAAGGGTAAAATGTTTTTTAGGCCCGTAACTAATGAGTGGTTGTGTTTTATGGACAATATGTTTTTGAACTTGTGAAAATAGGACAATATGTTTTTGGGCTTGTAAAAAAAAGACAATATGTTTTCGAACTTGTAAAAGTAGGACAATATTTTCTACAGACTTGTAAAAGTAGGACAATATATTTAAAAAATATACATGTAGGACAATTGAGTGGTGTATTCGGGCTTCTAATTTGGGATCGATTGTTCCACATTTACACATTTTTGAAACATATTGTCCTATTTTTACAAGCTTGAAAAAATATTATCCTACGTTTACAAGCTCGAAAACGTATTGCCCTACTTTTACAAGTCTGAAAATATATTGTCCTAATTTCACAAGCCCGAAACATATTTTTAGATCACAACTACCTCTAAGTTACGGACCTAAAAAAAATAAAAAATTCTCACTTTTCTAACCAGATTTTAAAAGTTATAATCCATAGGGAAAAAATTATATATAAACTTTCGGAGAAAACGCAATTTGAGGCTGGTTGTATTTTAAGGACAATATGTTTTATAGCTTGTTAGAATAAGACAATATGTTTACCGGTTTGTAAAAGTAGTACAATATTTTTTTATGCTTGTAAGAGTGGGACAATATGTTACAAAAATCTACAAATGTAGGACAATTGAGCCCGAATTAAAAACCCGAAATACACCCCTCACGTGAGAGTCACATGCTAACTTAGCCATATTAATTCAAATTTGGACACGATTGTCCTACATTTATAGACTGTTAATCGATTTTGGATTCACAAGAAAACTTGTTTCCGGGAATCGGAATCTGAAAGCAATAAGAACGAAATTGAAAACACTCAAGAACACCAGTTTACGTGGTTCGGAGATGAACTCCTACGTCCACGGGATCCGAGAGGATAGAGTTTTCACTAAGAAAGGAATTGGAAGTTACAAGTTACAATCACACAATCTCACAGTGTTTCGCTCACAAAAATGATGAAGTTACTTCTCTCAGCTGAGAAGCCCTTTTTTATAGATACAGAGATTGGAAACGAACCCTAGATTCGATTCAGTTGTAACAAACTCAAAGTAAAGGTAGTTATCCAGCTGACTAACGACTTCAATAACCGCCATTGTTGATTCAGTTAGAACCGCCATCGAATTAGCTTCAATTTGGTGTATTTCGCGAATAACGGACTTCAGGATCAGATGACAAGTCCTCCTCTGGCTCTGGCCACTTTCACCAGATGACCTCTGGTCCCAGACCTCCTCTGATAAACCTCCTCTGATGTCTCATCTACCAGACTCGTCTGACCTGACCTCACCTGATGGACCTCCTCTGATAGCTCTTCTGCCTGACTTCTCTGGTCAGACTTCTCTGGTCAACCTCATCTGGTCCATCTCCTCTGGTACCCCAAATTTACTAATCTCACACGGCTAACACTTTACCAACTTAGCCTACTCTTGAATTAAGCCCAGCAGACTACATACTTCACATTTGACCCTTCACATAGACTATTGAAACATATTGTCCTACTTTTATAAGCTTGAAAAATGTATTGTCCTATTTTTACAAGTTCGAAAATATATTGTTCAACTTTCACAAGGTCAAAAATATATTGTCCTTAAAACACCACTGTTGATGACCTTTTCTAATCAAGATGATTAGTGGCTGTTTTCTCAAATTAAGATCACCAAACAAAACTAAGAAATCATGAAATTTGATCAAGTAATATGTAAGGATGAAATTTGCAAGAGTTATGCTACTTTTTTATTTATGGGAAAATTCCTTCCCCTTTCATGCAAATGAAGGGGTATTTATAGGCATACAAAGAGGCTAGGTGTCACCATCTTGATGGCTTAGCCATTAGGATTTTGCCAAGTGTTATGACATTTGTACAACATCTAAACTATTGTCCAATGGATGGGTGCCAAGTGTTAAGACACATTGACTATTTCTAAAGTTTGTGACTCTTGGAGTTCCCAATGTTGTACTTGGTCTTTGGAACCACTCAGCTGCTCTCCTTGGTGACTAGCTACTCGTCTGTATGTCTTCGTTGGGTGTTGGAAACCTTTATAACCCAAGTTGCTCGCCTGCTCGCCTCTTGTTGAGACTTTGAGTCTTCTTGTTCTTGTTGTTCGCTACCTCGTAATGGCCTTTATGACCGGTTGCTCGCCGCCTTCATATGGGTATTTGTCCCTGTTGCTCGCCTCCTTCATTAGGACCTTAGTCCCTGTTGCTCGCCTCCTTCATTAGGACCTTAGTCCCTGTTGCTCGCCTCCTATGTCATACAGTCCCTGTTGCTCGTCCTCTTCCATATTATTGCTTTTGATGATTTCTTAATCTTATTAGACCAATAATTTTGTTCCCAATATTGTTGGCCGGTTGTTCGCCTATCAACAATGCCCCCTAGTTTGGCATATAAGGATAGATTTGATCCTTTTTGTCAAACTACAGGATAGGCTGTGTTATCCAATAGGAGGCGAGCAACGGGGAAAGTGAGTTCCTTCTTTATAGGGAGCGAGCAGCAGGTTTTCAAATATTTAGGCGGGAACCTCGGGAGGCGACCAGCGAGGAAAAGAAGAACAATGACCAGGCGACCAGCGAGGAATGACCCTTGGTCTTGCGTCGTTTCGTTTCCCGAGGCACGGAATACGAAGCGACGCGGTCTGCTTACGCGTGCCCCCCTATAATTGCATCTAGGGGCCTCGACTTTTCATTTTTCTCCTTTTCGCCCCCAGATCCATATCTATAAATAGCTTCCTTCTTCCTTTTTCTTTCTTTTTCGATTTCTCAAAAGCAAACCGCCATTGAAGAATTCTTGAGCTCTCCTTTTCGTTGTTTTCTTCGATTCTTCAGTGGATATCGTTCTAATCAAAGGTGAATCCTTTGATTCTTCTCATTTATTCTTGTAATTGTTTGTTTTTGCCTTTCAATTTCGCAATTTCCGTTCTTCATTTTATTTATCTGCCATCGCTGCCGCCGTATCGCCGTCGCGTCGCCGTCATATCGCCGCCGTGCCGCCGTTGTACTTGTTCACTTCTTCGTCAAATTTCATTGTTTGATTTGTAAGAAGGATTTTCAAAAATTTCTAAAGATGACGTCACCTTCTTCGAGTAATACGCCATCTGTTGAGTTTGTTGGGAGAAATCTGGGAAAGAGACCCATGGAAGACGAACCGTTAGTCCCTGTTCCTCGCCGCTCGCTTCGGCGAGCAGCTGGGCGAAACCCTAGGACTTTGCTCATTGACGAAGAGACGGGCTCCGAGGCGAGCTCCGTTGCTCGCTCCATTGACTCTTTCTATGCTGTGGAAAGTTCGGGCGAGCAGGACGTCCAAGGCCCCGTTGCTCGCTCCTCGGCTCGAGAGGGGACTAACTCGGATTTGGGTGAAGATTCTTCCGAGGTCGCTGCTGAAATAGAAGGGATGAGTCTTCCTGAAGAAACGGGAGCAAGCAGCGAGCACCAGGCAAGGAGCGAGCAGCGAGCAACTGGATCAGGGGGCGAGCAAGTGGGAGTTACATGGGAATTTCTCCGAGAGATAAATTTTCCCGTTTCAAGGCCAATGCCCGAGTCTCTTATTCCTAAAGCTGTAGTCCGAAGGCAGGATTGGGTTGACTACGCCAATAAGTATCATAAGACTTTCCCCACTCCCGCTCGACCTATTATGGAAACTCGTCCATCGCCATACACAGCGAGTAAGGTAGCCAGTGCGGTTCTAGAGGAGGATTTAGTTCGGATACGGTCTCGCTATCGTATTCCGTACGATATCCATTTGTATGCCCCCCAACCAGGAGAGAGAGCTGATGACCCACCTCCAGGCTGCACTGCTATCAACCTTGACATACTCAACACAGGGTTTCCCCTCCCTCTACATCCAGTGATCGGGCGATTCCTGAAAGACATAAACCTGGCAATCACCCAGATTACTCCAAACGGTTGGAGTAGTCTGTTGGCCTTTATAACCCTTTTCGGGTTGGAGGGATATCGGAATAAGATCAGCACGGCGGAGATACACTACGCACTGACCATCTCTTCGGCCGTTAATGAAGATGGGCTTGGTTGGTATTACGTCAAAGCCCGTAGCGGCGTTAAGTTAATTGAAGGGGTGCCTAATAAAGTCAAAGGTTGGCATAGGCAATTTCTTTATATCGGCGGCGATTGGCGGACGTCCTCCGATTTTTCGGGAGGACCGGGACGTATAGACTCTCCTACGCATTTCGGCGAAATTCGGCGTAGGTCTTAATTCTTAGTTCATCAAACTTTTAGGTGAACTAATTTTAATCTTTTTTCTTGTTTTTGTAGGTCCGCGTATCTTGAGGTGGGGGCATCCGGATTTGAGCGAAGAGTTTTTATACGTCCTTGCACTGATCTCTCTGCGGGACGCTAAAGATCGGAGTGTTGATCATCTCTCCCAAGCACACTGTCGCAAGCACGCTCAGCTCATCACCAGTGCTCATCACTTGGAAGCACAGGCGGAGATCCCCGAAGGTAACTTCACACAATCCTTGATTTTCTCTCTGTTTCTTGATTTGTACCTGTTGTTCGTCCCCACCCCTGTTGCTCGCCATTATCATGTCTAATTTTTTACGCTTTTTTTTTTTTTTTGTTTTAGCTCAGTTGGTCGCCTTAGACCCTGCTGATCGCCTAGGCCCTGCTGGTCGCCTGGGTCCTGCTGGTCGCCTAGGCCCTGCTGGTCGCCTAGGATAGGTTTTACTTGTTAATTTTACTGACAACTTTTGCGTTGTTTTCAGCTCAAAGGGTAACGATTGCTGTTCCCCCTATTCCCGAGAGTTACCATCTGCTCGCTCGTCGGGTTAAGCAAATGGCAGCCAACCAACCATCAAGGAAGAAGAAGTTTGATCCTTGCACTTCCTTGATCAGACTTAGAGCTGAAGCAGACGAGGAAGAAGAAGAAGCTCCTCAATCTCCTGCCCCTGTTCCTCAGGCTCCTGTTCCTGTTCCCCGCCCTCCTGCTCGCTCCTCGCCGCCTCCCCAAGACACGAGTGGCAAGAAAAGACTTGCCAAGGAAACTGCCCCTCGCAAGGGAGATGACCGTGCTAAGCGAACAAAAGGGCAGGGTTCTTCCCAAGTGGGTAAAACTGCTCGCTCCTCGGCTCTGGAGGAGGTGACTGAACAACAGGTTGTTGGTGCTATGATTGCCGGTCAAGGCAGGGCTCATCCCCTGATAACTCGTACTTGGGCTATGACCCCGTAAAAATGAGGGAGTGAGTATCTTCCTATTCAGTTTGATTGTTCATTCCTCTAACTTAGTTTTCTAACGACTTTTTTCTTTGAACAGGTACCGGAAAAACGACTATCCTGGTCGCTCAAAAGTGCTTCACTAGTTTAGCTGTGTGAAGTCTCCTCCGGCACCCCAAGAGATTAAGGACTCCCATGTCCGCAGAGCCATGGAGTATGTCCCCCGCTCGTGGACCAAGACCGGTGAGGAAATCATTCAGAGCCAGAGCCTTAGTGACAACGCTCGTTTATTGAGCTATAATGCTAGCCATCAATCAATCTCAGCTCAACGAGTCTTGGATCAAGCCATCGAATTAGAGCGAACAAATCGCGGTCTGGGGCGACGGATCGAGCAAGTTGAAGCAGATCGCGATGCTCAACTTGTTCAATTGAAGAAAAAGGATCAGGAGCTGAAGAGAAAGGACGAAGAGCTGGCTAAGCTGAAAGCCAACTTTGAGAGGGCCAAGCTTACATGGACGCGAGAAGTAAAGGCTGCTGAGGACCGGGAGATGATAGCGTCTAATGCTTCAGAGAAGTTTAGACTGGATTTGGGCGTCGCTACTGATCGTTTGCAAGTCTTGGAGACTGAGCGGGTAGGTCTGGTTGAAAGAGTGGAGTCTTTGAAGGTCCACGTCGACCAGCTGGAAAAGAAGAACAAGCGTGCCATTTCTTACACCACTTATGTGCAGGACGTTACCGATAATACCAATCTTGGGTATATCTGTGCGTATGCTGATAGTGTAAGAAACGTGAAGTACGCTTTGGATAACGGTCTAGACGTGATGACTTCGACCATTAAAGACTTCACGGACTATGTTACTGACAACCCTCCAGCTCCTGGCTTTGAAATCCCTGTGGCTGATTTGGGAGAGATGGGGGTTAACCTGGGTGTTTTCAAAGATGACGTCCGCATAATAACCCCTAAGGAGAGAGTGGAGGCTGATAGGGACATGACAATCTTTGAAGCTCTGGGCCCCCTTCTTCCGAATCCTCTTGGTGAGACAAGCTCCTCCGCAGCAGTAGGCGAGCAGCAGGCCTCTGGGGTCGATGTGCAAGATGTTCAACCTCCTCCTTCTTCCCAAGATCCTTCGGTGCCACCTGCTCCGCCAGCTTCCGAAACTTAGAGCCTATCTTATTTTTTGTCCTTTTAGTTAATGTAGTAGGGTAACGATTGTATACTCATCTTTTGTAATTTTGGTGCTAATGAATGAAGATTGCACTTTTATTTTATTGTTCGCCTCTTATTCGCCCTCTATTTAATTTTTGCTTAAGTATTTCTTTCTTAAGTTGAAAGTAAAATACTTTTCTTTGCAAATGTATGTATATTATGTGCCATTTGGTTCTTCCGGGGAACTTGGCTTTTGTCATACTTCTCTTTATTCCCTGTTGCTCGGCCCTTGCTATGTTTGTGCATAAGTGCATTTAGCTTCGGAACAAGCAACTATGTATTAGCATGTGCCCTGTTGCTCGCATCCACTATGCTTAGTGCTTTATGCATTTAGTATCTTGGGCGAGCAACTCCATGTGATGGGGCGATCAGGTGGGCTCCTGAGTCTCATGGACCCTGCTGCTCGCCTCCTTTTGGACTTGTGCTTTCAACACCTGCTTGTCCTCCGGCGAGCAGTTTTTCTTCTTGGCGAACAATTGAGCTTTGATGCCTCTTTGATTTTTATGTACATAATTCACTGAACAATCATCTATCTACTTACAAATTTTGCCCAAAAAAGTGTGAAAATTTCATCGATTTTACACTTTACAAAAATATATTCGACACGATAGTCTATAAAAAACTTTACATTAGTTTCCTAATTATTGATAATATTTCTTCAACAAAGCCGCGTTCCAGGTGTATTGGGCCGAGTTGCCTTCCATGTCTTCGAGATCATATGTGCCGTTGTGCCACTTTTGAGTTATCTTGAATGGGCCCTCCCAAGTCGGTCCAAATACACCTGGAGGTGCTGCTAGGATTTTTCGGAGTACCAGATCCCCGACTTCAAATTCTCTGACTTTTACTTGTGAGTTGTAGTACCTTGCAATCCTTCTTTTGTATATCTCGTTTTTTATTTCTGCTGAGATTCTTTTTTCGTCGACCAGATCCATTTCTGCAGCTAGTGCCTTGTTGTTTTCCTATTCATTGAACTCGGTTATCCTCTCAGTTGGTACTTTGAGCTCTATAGGTATAACTGCTTCTGTACCGAATGCCATAGCAAACGGTGTTTCTCCAGTGCTTGTTCTATGTGATATTCTATATGCCCAAAGCACCTCGGGCAGTTCTTCCGACCACTTGCCTTTTTTATCTACCAGACGGATTTTGAGGATATGTTTGATTATCTTATTAACTGCCTCGACTTGACCGTTGGACTGAGGGTGATATGGTGTCGAAAAATGCTTCTTGATTCCCCACTTTTTGCAGAAATCTCTTATCTTCTTTCCTTCGAATTGCTTTCCATTGTCTGTCACTATTGCTTGTGGGACTCCGAACCGGCACACTATACTCTTCCAGATAAAATTAATCATTTTTTCTTGTGTTATTGTTACTAGTGCCTCAGCTTCGACCCATTTCGTGTAATAGTCCACAGCCACTACTGCAAATCTGACATTCCCCTTTCCCGTTGGGAAAGGTCCTATGATGTCTATTCCCCACTTTGCGAACGGCCATGGACTATTTACCGAAATCAGTTCCGTTGGGGGTTTATGTATGTTGGGGGCGAATAGTTGGCATCGGTGACAAGTCTTCGCAACTCTGATTGCGTCTTGTAGTAAAGTTGGCCAGTAGTATCCTTGCCTCACTGTTTTGTATGCTAGTGCCCGCCCCCCTGCGTGATTTCCGCATACTCCTTCGTGTATCTCTTTCAAAACCTCCTGGCCTTGCCCCCTTGCTAGGCATTTTAGTAGGGGCAGTGAAAATCCTCTCTTGTAAAGTTGGTTATCCATGATTGTGAACCTTGCTGCTCGCTTGGCTACCTTTGTTGCTTCTTGGGGATCTTCAGGTACTGTGTTATCTTTGAGGTATCTATATATCGGTGCCCTCCAGTCATCCTCTGTCAGTTCTTCTTCGATCTGATTGATCTTGTAGTCACTGGTGGATGGGTTGGAGATTCTTGTGATGATGACCTCTGAAAGCTTTGCTGGTCCCGTACTAGTAGCCAGACGAGCAAGTGCATCTGCTTGCGCGTTGTTATCCCTTGGCACTTGTTCGATGTAAATTTGCTCGAAAAGTGAAGCCTGGTGAGCAACGATCTTTTGATATAAGGCCATGTTTTCATCCTTGGCTTCGTATTCCCCACGGACTTGGTTGACTATCAGCTGGGAATCTCCATAAATTTGAACTCTCCGAACTCCCACAGCCAGAGCTAGTCGTAACCCGGCTATCAATGCTTCGTATTCAGCCTCGTTGTTTGTTGCCATGAATTCAAACCTTACGGCTGAGGTGAACACTTGTTCGTCTGGACTGATCAACACTATCCCGGCTCCTGCTGCTGTATTATTTGATGATCCGTCCACGTACATGTGCCATGGTTGATTATGACCTCTCGTCGGATCTTGGGAGAAGGTTAATTCGACAATAAAGTCGGCTAACGCTTGTCCCTTGATCGCTGTTCGAGGTGCATAAGATATACCAAACTGGCTTACCTCGAGGGACCACTTAAGGAGGTGACCAGCAGTGTCGGGCCTTTGTAAGATTTGCCTCAATGGAAAAGTTGTTAAGACCTCCACCTGATGATCGAAGAAATACGGCCTTAGCTTTCTCACACTCATCACCAGTGCATAGGCTAACTTTTCCATGGGCGAGTACTCAATCTCTGCTTCATGCAAGGCCTGACTCACGTAGTAGATTGGCACGTGAAATTTCCCTTCTGCTCGTACTAGGACCGAGCTGATGGCCACCTCAGACGCAGCTAGATATAAGTACAACTTTTCTCCAGAGACAGGTTTTGATAGAATCTTGGTATCACTCAGATATTCTTTCAATTGCTCAAATGCTTGTTGGCAATTACTCGTCCACTGGAACTGTCCTTTTTTATGGCATCAAAGAAGGGTCGGCACTTGTCTCCAGATCTGGAAATGAATCTGTTTAGGGCCGCCAGACATCCGGTTAGTCTTTGAACTTCCTTAACCGACCTTGGCGGTTGCATATCCATAATTGCTTTGACTTTTGATGGATTCGCCTCAATACCCCGTTGACTGACCAGGTGCCCAAGAAATTTTCCCGAGTGTACCCCGAAGCTACTTTTCTTTGGGTTTAGCTTCATGTTATACGCTCGAAGTATCTCAAATGTTTGTGCGAGGTGTTCTAAATGATCCTCTTTTCTCGGGCTTTTTACGACTATGTCATCCACGTACACTTCCATTGTTTTACCGATGTGCTCATCGAACATCTTGTTAACGAGTCTTTGGTACGTGGCTCCTGCGTTGATCAACCCGAACGGCATCCTTTTCCAACATAACAAGTTTTTATTGGTGTAGAACGCTGTGTGCTCCTGGTCATCTGGGTGCATTGGTATTTGGTGATACCCGGAAAACGCGTCCATGAAGGTAAGGAGCTCGTGCCCCGCCGTGTTGTCCACCAGTTGGTCAATATGAGGTAGTGGGAAGTTATCCTTAGGGCAAGCAGCATTCAGATCAGTAAAGTCGATACATAACCTCCACGTACCATTTGATTTCTTCACTAACACCGGGTTTGCTACCCATCTAGGACATAAGGCTTCTTTGATAAGATCATAGTCAAGTACCTTCTTAACTTCTACGTCCAATGCTTCATATTTATCGGGTCCAAACTTTCTTCTTTTTTGCCTCACCGGTTTTTTAGTTGGATAAATATTTAGCTTATGACAGGCATGCTCAGGGCTGATGCCTACCATATCAGCATGTGACCATGCGAATACATCGAGATTTGACTTGAGGAACTCTTCCATTCTGGATCTGTACGGCTCAGGGAGCTCAGATCCAATGAATAATTCCAAGTCTTCTCGATTCTGGTCAACTCTTATTGCTTCCAACTCCTCTACCGGGGTTGCTCTCCTTTTTTGGCTTTTCCATCGAGGATCGATAATGGGCCCTTCAAGGTTGATTTAATCCTTGATCATTGGTTCTGCCCCCAATCTTGGCTCCAAGTCTTCAACCTGATTTAGTTCGGGTATGACCTCTCTTCCCTGTTGCTCGCCCATGCTCTCCTGCTCGTCCACGCCCTGCTGGTCGTCCACCTCCATCATTTCAGTGTCGACGGATTCCATGATTTCATCTAGGATGGAGGGTTCACCTTCGTCCCTGCTGCTCGGCTGCTCGTCCAACATGGATATTCTGTTGTCAGTGGGTTGAAGTTGCAGGAGGCATTCTCGGGCTCTCCTTTGATCACCATTAACCGTACCCGATCCTTTTGGAGTTGGAAATTTAAGACAGTAGTAGTACGTTGAAACGGCTGCTTTGAATTCATTTATGAAAGGTCGACCGAGAAACCCGTTGTAGGCAGACTGCTGATTTACAACTAAGAATTCTACCATTCTAGTCAGTCTCCTTTCGGGATTTTCGGTCGATACAAGTTCAACCGACAACGTAACTAATCCTAAAGGAACGGTTACAGCATTTCCGAATCCTACTATCTTGTGATCACATTCCCTAATATACCCCTCACAATCATCTATCTGATCTAGTGTGCTTTTGAACAAGATGTTTGTGTAGGAGCCTGTGTCCACAAGCAAACGGTGAACTCGGGCCCCCATGATATTAACACAGATGATTAGTGAGTCATTGTGTGGGGTAAGTATCCCGTCTAAGTCCTTCTCAGAAAACACCAATTCGCCTATCTTTTTAGTAGCTTGGTTTACCCCAACTTCCCTGACTTGAGCTACCGCCCTCAGCTCTGCTTTCATTTTTCTCTTAGACATCGGTGGCCTACCATCAGAACAGCCCCCTACCGGTCCGGATGGTTCAAGCATTAAGATTTCTCGGACGGGTTCGGCTGGGGCTGTCATCGTTTTCTTCCTTTTTTGATCCCTCCTGCTCGGCTGTTCATCGCTCTCATCATCTTTCGAGCCGGAGGATATCGCCACCCTTGGTTTCTTTCCCGGCTGTCGCTTCACAAATTCAGACAACTTTCCTTCTTCGTAAAATCTCCATAACTGTTTCAAGAGATCTCGGCATTCGCTCGTGAAGTGACCTATGGTCTGATGGTATGCACAGTATTTGTTGGGGTTCATCTTTCCTCGTTCTTGTCGTATCTTACGGGGTTCAGATAGCATATCTTTATCCTTGACGTTGTTGTATACAGCTTCAATTGATGTGGATAGGACATGGTTCAACTTCTCCTTCAATTCGGACCCTTCACTGAAAGCTTTCATGTTCTTAGGGGCCTTGTATTCCCCTCCTGACTTCTTTCCCGATTTCTTGGTATCAGCTTTATCTCCCAGCTCTCTCTGTAGAGTTTCTTGCATCGAGATGTATACACCAGCCTTGTGCCTGAATTCAGAATAAGTTTTAGGGAAAGCTAGGTGCATTTCCTTCCACAGATCTGTCCCCTTCTTAAGCCCTGCCATAACCGCCACTATCTTAGTGTCTTCACTTACTGGTTCTCCTTCCAGTAGGACTTTGTCGAATCTCTCAAGGAAGGCTCTATCAGACTCCTCGTCTCCTTGCCTCAGATCTGCCAACCTATGTCTCTGCGTAAGGTAAGATCCGACCGTGGAGAAGTGCGAGAGGAATTCCTTGCTGAGTTGCATGAACGAACTGATGGAGCCTGGAGCTAGGGCGGAGAACCACCTGTGAGGACCGTCACCAAGAGTTAACGGAAACTTGCGACATTGAGTTGCATCAGACGCCTTTACCGATATCATGTAATCGGTATACTTGGACAGGTGTACTTTCGGGTCTGAATTTCCTTCGTACAAATTAATGGCCGGGAATTGCACTTTCTTTTGTACCGGCGCATTAAGGATATCCGGGGACAAGGGTGATGATGACAACATCGTCGATCCGTCGCCTTTCTTTTCCTCCAACTGTTTTTGCATCTCTTCCACCGCTTTCTTCAAAGCTTGCCACTCATCTGGAGACGTTTTTCCACTAGAAGGCTGTTCGTCATGATTGGGTTCAATGACCTTTTCATGACGCAGTCCCTTGCTAACGGGACGTTTCTCTTGAGTGGTGTGCCTAGCGATGTTACTGGCTCCATTGGGACCTAATCGCCCAAAGGCTGATCTTCTCAGCCTTTCGTGTACTGAGCGGCGAGCAACATGGTGTGTTTGCCCCGGTGCTCGCTCCTCGCCTCTCAGTTGATCCTCCCTATGCGTTCCGTGATAACCTGCCCTTCTTGTGTAATAGTGGCTTATACTTCTTGTGTCCCCGCTGCTCGACTCCTCACCTGTCCCCGGAGTGGACTCTCCTCGACTTCCAAGTCGTTCACTTAAAGGAGCTTTCCCTTTATTCCTACGGACTTCTTTGCTGTCAACCTCGTCATTTCGTACGTCTTTTCTTTCTCCACTTCGCTGCTCGCTCGCCCTGTTGGTCGCCGCCTGCGTCCCTGATGGCCCGACTGTTTGTCGCCTTTGCAATGCTTGTAAAACAGCAATCATTTTTGCTAGGTCTTCGGGATTTTGAGCAAGAGCTTCCACTTCCGGCGGGATTGTATCAATGGTAACTTGGACGTTTCTTTGCGAAGTTGCTTTTACTGTACGTGCATGTCCTTCAGTAGACGAAACCCTAGTTTTTGACCTACGACTTGGAGACGTGCTCAAATGTCGTTCTTCTTGTGATCGAACCATTTTGGTTACCGAAGTACAAGTGGTAAGCAAATGAATGGGGTGATTTTGTCTCCAACAAACACCTTTCTTAAGAGTTACTAGCTTTGTTTGTATGAATATGGTGGTTTGAAAACCCTAGTTCATACACACATGCATTCAAACTCTCAAAGTGATGTATGTATGGATGATTTTACTTCGAATAGTGTGTATATTTGATTTCCGATGGCTTCCTACCGGATTCTGGCCAAATTTTGCAGATTCCGGTGAAGATCTTCAACCTTTCTTCGAATTTTTTATGAAACGAAGGTTCGTACCCTCCTTCTAGCGCCAATTGTTGATGACCTTTTCTAATCAAGATGATTAGTGGCTGTTTTCTCAAATTAAGATCACCAAACAAAACTAAGAAATCATGAAATTTGATCAAGTAATATGTAAGGATGAAATTTGCAAGAGTTATGCTACTTTTTTATTTATGGGAAAATTCCTTCCCCTTTCATGCAAATGAAGGGGTATTTATAGGCATACAAAGAGGCTAGGTGTCACCATCTTGATGGCTTAGCCATTAGGATTTTGCCAAGTGTTATGGCATTTGTACAACATCTAAACTATTGTCCAATGGATGGGTGCCAAGTGTTAAGACACATTGACTATTTCTAAAGTTGGTGACTCTTGGAGTTCCCAATGTTGTACTTGGTCTTTGGAACCACTCAGCTGCTCTCCTTGGTGACTAGCTACTCGTCTGTATGTCTTCGTTGGGTGTTGGAAACCTTTATAACCCAAGTTGCTCGCCTGCTCGCCTCTTGTTGAGACTTTGAGTCTTCTTGTTCTTGTTGTTCGCTACCTCGTAATGGCCTTTATGACCGGTTGCTCGCCGCCTTCATATGGGTATTTGTCCCTGTTGCTCGCCTCCTTCATTAGGACCTTAGTCCCTGTTGCTCGCCTCCTTCATTAGGACCTTAGTCCCTGTTGCTCGCCTCCTATGTCATACAGTCCCTGTTGCTCGTCCTCTTCCATATTATTGCTTTTGATGATTTCTTAATCTTATTAGACCAATAATTTTGTTCCCAATATTGTTGGCCGGTTGTTTGCCTATCAACAACCACTCTAAATTAAGAGCCTGAAAAAACATTTTTCCTGCTGCAAATATCGTTGAATGAACTTACCTTTCTTTAAACTTGCAACAAAGTCCAATATCAACTATTGGAGTACGTAGTTGTGTGACATAATTACTTCTAATAACTTTCTTTCGCCCAGAGATTTATTGTTTTAAACTTTTTTCTGCTGGTGAATTAAAAATTCTCTTGATGCATAGTATATTGATAATTATTTTGTGTGAATCATACCATATGAAATATATTTAAGAGATATAAATTCAAATTCAATTAAAAAAAACACTTTGAAACACTTTAATTATGTTTCTATAGTATATTGATAAGTATTTTGTGTGAATTGTACAATGTGAAATATATCTAAAACATAAAAATTCATATTCAATAAAAGAAAAACACTTCAAAAAACTTTAAATTTGTTTCTACGAATGTTAGATTGACGGTGGGATCAGGGATGAAGTATCAATGTTCACTTCAGAACCCTGTTATTGTGTAATAAATACACATACATAGACTTGTTTATATGTTAGAACAATAATAGATCACTTTATTGCATAACCATGCATACGTAATCATCATCATCGACCATCAAGCACAGTGAGAGTGAGCTCATTAATGGAGCAGTGCCCAGCTTGACCTGGTTGCATCGATCCTGCAAGCAAGCCGTTCCACTTCTCTGCAAAAACGGGCTGCTCCGGTGGTGGCAGGTCAACTATTTCACAGCTGAGCATCGACAGAACAGTTTGAATGGCAGGTCTATCATTAGGAACCTCTTGAACACACAACAGGGCTATCTGAATGCATCTCAGAAGATCCTCTTCGATGTTGGGCCTTGCTATGCTTTCATCCACGAAACCCAATCCATTGTCCTCACTCCACAATTTCCAAGCCTGAAATTTTACAAAGCAATAAGAATGAACATTTATTTTATGAGTAAAATAAGACTATTTTAATTTGAAGATGAGGCTTACACATCCCAATAGGCTCAGAGACAACTCATGGTTGTAATAATGCGTGTTCTTCTTTCCTTTTATTATCTCTAACATCAGCACACCGAAACTATATACATCAGATTTTTCTGAAAATCTGCCTTCCAGTGCGTATTCAGGTGCCATATATCCGCTACAACATTATCATGTCAGTAAAGCATATTTCTATTAACTACAAGAATCTATAAATGGCTAAAAAATTGGCTTACTATGTCCCCACGACTCTTGCAGTATTGGCATGATCTTGGTTGCCTCCGAACATTCTCGCCATGCCAAAATCCGAGATTTTGGGGTTCCAATCCTCGTCCAGTAGTACGTTGTTGGGCTTGAGGTCACGGTGAATTATTCTAAGTCTGGAGTCCCTGTGAAGATATAGTAGGCCTCTTCCAATTCCCTCGATAATGCTGAAACGCTTTGTCCAATTTAAAACACTTTGTGACGGGTGTGTAGGATCTACATAATTTCTTAACATCATTAAAAGATCAGAGAAAGAAAAGCAATAACTGAACATGTATCAGAGAAAGACTGGGCCTGAGCTTTAGTTTTGAACCCACCAAATAAGCAAACATCCAAGCTTTTATTTGACATGTATTCATATATCAGCATCTTCTCTTCTTTTTCCACACAACATCCCAGCAATCTGACGAGATTCCTATGTTGGAGTTTGGATATCACAATCACTTCATTCCTAAATTCTCCAACTCCTTGTCCAGAAGCTTCTGAAAGTCTCTTCACTGCGATTTCTTTCCCATTTTCCAGATTTCCCTTTAAGAAAATCATGATTGTCAGCTTTTGTTATACTATGAAAACAAAGATGGATGCAGGCAGGGAAAATTATTTTTTCAGGACTGTAACTTAAATTGGATAACAATATGAGGAATATAACTTTTCGGGTTGACAACTTTAAAATGTGAAAAATTGAGGACAAACCAACTTGAATCAATACAGATTAGACCGATTTAGGCTAGAATTCGGGTCTAAATCAGGCAATTTTGGCCTTATTTTGGGCTGAAGTTGGCCTTTATTTGCAAAATTTTAAAAGTCACGGTCCTTAAGTTATTGAAAAAGCAAATTTCCCGATACAAGCAGATACAAAAGACAATGAAATAATGTCATCTCATCTAAAAGTTCGGACTTGTAGAGAAGTGTAGAATTAATCAATTTGTATAGTTCACTTATAGACAGTACCTTGTAAACAGGACCAAAACCACCGCTCCCGAGAAGATTGCTTTCATGAAATTGATTGGTTGCATTTGCAAGCGTCTCGAAAGTGAATAATGGCAACTCTTCAATGTTGACAACATCTGATTCATTTTTTAGTACAATTGTATTTGAATCTATTGGAACTGTTTTGCCTGCATCATTAATCTTTCTTTCCTTTGCTTTTTCCCCTGATTTGACAAAGAATATGTACAATACAAGTGAGTGTCCAAAATGTCAAAAAAGTCCAAGTAATTTGTCCATCAGTGGCTAATCTTACCTTTCATCTTCACTACCCAGCAACAAGCAACAAAGGCAAACATGGATATGGAAATACCAACAACTACCGGAATTATTACATACAGCTTTCTGTGTTTGTGATTATCTGGCAAAAAAAAAAAAAAAAAAGGAAATAGGACCATTTAACTATCCATAGTCATCAAGAGATAAATTACTAAAAAAGGCAAAGTAAGGAATGTACCAATTTCAGAATGAGAGAGACGAATGTAGAGATCAACCCCAACAGTATTGAACTCCTGAGCATCAATCAAGCTATCACGCCAAAGCATACACCCAATGTTACGATCATGAGCATACGCTACGCAAGAACAGTTCCCCAAACATCTACTCCGACACTCACCTTCCTCCCTCGTCCCGATCTGCTCAGCAAAATCCGGAACCTTCATAAACTGCATCCTGAAAAACGCATCCCCAACACCACACCGCAATTGATTTTTCCTGCGGCAACCACCGCTCCAATTCCCCCTTCCCCATTCATCAATCTCCACGGGCTCGAACCCTCGCATACAAGAGCAAATAGGCCTTCCCTGAATATTACAGCTCCCGAAGGGCCCACACTTGCCGTAAACATCGCATTCGTTCTCCGGGGCCCACCACGCCTGGACCCACCTTCGACTCTGATCATTCCAGAGCGACTGCACAATGCTGCCAGATGAATTCAAGCAGATATTCATCAACGCATTCCCCATGGGTACTGTGAAGTAGAAATTGACGTTATGGTCGTTTCCAACTGTGAATCCATCAAGGTACGGATCGTACATGCCCTTAATCCCGTTCAGAATCACCCCGTTCCACTGGCCGCTTCTCCAGTGAGGGCGCCCGTTTTTGTTCCAGGTGAACATTTGCGGGATATTGGAAGCTTCTAGACCCACTAAGAAGCTTCCTGTTTCGGGATTGGACGCGTTTTTCCAGGATGACGTGGTCACCTTCTTCCCTGTGATTATGTTGTGGTTTAATTTCATAGTCGGTAGGAAACAATTGTCGGGGTGTGAGAAGGACTCCCATATTGTGGCACCGTTAATTTTGTTGCGGAGAATGAGATTCCCATTGTCGAGCATTTGGACAGTGGTGGAATTAGCGGCGGTGGCAGGGGCAATATTGGTAGACCACACGATTTGGTTACTTCTTCCGTTGATGAGCACCAGGTTTCCGTCTTCTGATATAAGAACGTTGCCGGAAGAATCGTTGAGGGGGTTGTCTCTGTTGGCTACCCACACCGCGCGGGTTTCTTCCGAAAAGGCATATAAGATGCCTAAGTAGCGGTTTGTGGTGTTTTCAAGGGTGAAGAATCCCAGTTTGAAAATATGGCTTTTAGAAACTATGGTATCTGGATCTTTGATTACTAAACTGCATGATATGGTGTCTGTTTCTATGCTAAAACATGTAAAAGGAAGGAAAATAACTAAGGTAACAAATGGATAAAGGAAAAGTTGAGTGATTCTTGTATTCATTGCTCAAAACAGAGGTGTCAAATGGTGGTTAAGAAGATGTTATTGTTTGGACTTAAAGAATGAAGTGGTTCCACTCTTTATTTATATGTTGATGGATCCTTCATATATCCTGAATTTATTTTTTAAAGGATAATTATATTATCCTGCAAGTTACATGAATAAACCATACTTGACTCTGCTCATTTGAATTTTCAAAAGGAAGAATTCAAGGTCATGATACCATGAAAGTTATTTAGTGAGTGTAGTATGAGAGACTGCTGTAATGAGCTTATACCTACTTCAGAAAAGGCAAAAGACCATTCGCGGTTGTAGTAATGAGTTTGTAGCTACGGCCTGACTTCAAAGATAATAAATGGAGATAGATAGGGCGTACACAAACGCCAAAGAGCATTAGGGTCACAATTCTTGTTTCCATATCGTCTTGTGTCAGCACAGTAAAATACTTCCTCCGTCCAAATTTATTTTAAGGGAAAATACACTTTTTTGTCCTTTAAATTTGGTCAATTTTGTTTTTCGTCCTCTAACTTTTGACTTTATTTTTTAGTCCTATAACTTTTAAAAAATTAACATTTTCGTCCTAAAACCGATAATTTTTTAGTCCTAAAATTAACATTTTAGTCCGATAACTTATGTTTTAGGACGAAAACGTTAATTTTTTTAAAGTTATTGGACTAAAAAATAAAGTCAAAAGTTAGAGGACGAAAAACAAAATTGACCAAACTTAAAGGACAAAAAAACCAATTTTCCCTTATTTTAATGAACATAGATTATCTTATGTATAAAATAAATTATATTGTTAGGTTTATTTACAAATTGATTTTTTATGAATAAAATAAATGACAAATAGGATAATTAAATAACACTAAAAAAAAAGATTATCTACATAAATTGTTAATGTGGTTACGGAATTTCCAACACTCCTTACCTATCAAGAATTTGCTTACGGAATTTTCGTAGACAAATTGCTTGTGAGTATATTTTTGTAGGCAACTTACTTGTAGGCAATTAATTACCTAAATATTTTATTTTGTAGAAAAATTGATTTTGTAGACAAATTACTTTTAGGTTGAGATTAAAGGAGCTACATGATTATAAAATTTAGTTGGCAAGTTGTAGGCACACTATGCAAATTTTTGTTGGAAAAATCCGTAAATAATTTTAAATTTGTAGGCAAATTTTTTTTTTTATAGTGTAATGATTGAAAGGATAAAGCTAAAATTTGGAGAAAAAAGAGAATTTGCATAATAAATTAGCTAGACAGCTAAAAAGAAAATGTGCATGCCCATATTAAATTTGGACCAAGGCAGTGTGTGTGTTAATTGGAGTCATATTTTAAGGATAGTTATGAACTTATGATCTTAACATGGCCTTAGCTTGATTATACTTACATTGGCCTTAGCGTGATTAATATGATTTTGAGCAAAATAATGAACCAATTGCATGCATCCAAAAATAACTTGGTTACTCTTTTTTGTTGAGAACACATGAACTTAATTTGTGTTTATTAACTTGAATAATATGATACACTTGGTGTGCTATTTATACAGATTATAGTTCACTATTCTAGAATCATCTTAGTCGGTTACAAGAAGCTGGGAGCTAACCGAATGAAACCTAACAAACTAACTGAATCCTATAACTGAAAGTTTGTTACACGTGATAAGAGGCGTAGCATGTAGGGCATGCATGTGTGCATGTGCATGTACGAATGCATGCATGTGAAGAAATGTTAACACGCTGCCAATGGCGATGAACTCCTTGGTCAACCGATGCCAAGAAGAGGCCGAAGGGACTGAAATCTAGCCGGAGAAAGAGGCTTTGTCAACAGGTCCGCCGGTTGTTCCTCCGTGGGTATGTAGCAGATGTCAAGTTCATTAGCTTTGACTTTCTCACGAAGAAAATGGACGTCGACCTCAATGTGCTTCGTTCGGGAGTGAAAAACTGGGCTGAATGCGAGAGTTATCGCACCCTGATTGTCACACCCGAGTATCGAGGGCTTGGCAAGAGAAACACCGATCTCACGGAAAAGAGTAGTAAGCCAAAGGAAATCTGTAGTGGCAAGAGCAAGGGATCGATATTCAGCTTTCGTGCTACTTCGAGCTGTGACGTTTTGCTTCTTGGAGCACCACGAGATCAAGTTGGAGCCAAGTTTAATGCAGAACCCGGATGTACTACGTCGATCATCAAGATTGGCTGCATAATCCGCGTCGGCAAATCCTTGCAACCTGAAATGGGAAACAAGAGTGAAAACTAAACCAAGTGTTAGTGTACCCCGTAGATATCGAAGAATGCGTTTGCAAGCAATCCAATGAGCCTGAGTAGGAGCATTTAGGAACTGAGAGAGTTTGTTAACGCTAAAACTTATGTCCGGACGAGTTAGGGTCAAATATTGAAGTGTGTCTATAATACTACGAAAAAGAGAAGGGTCGGAAAATAAAGGACCATCAGAGATAGAAAGTTTTTGGCTGGGACATGAAGAAGTGGGGCATGGGGAGCAATCCTCCAAGCCTGCTTTGACAAGAATATCGTGAATGTATTTAGATTGGGTGAGGACAATAGAGGAAGAAGTAACCTTAGCCTCAATACCTAAGAAGTAATTGACCTCCCCAAGCTGTTTAAGAGAAAACGTGGCATTAAGGAGAAGGATAATATCTTGGACTGCATTCTCATTGTCCCCGGTGATTAGGATGTCATCCACGTAGACTAGAATTAGCAACAGTTGGCCATTCGTTCTCTTGTGAAACAAACAATGATCGGCAATTGATTGAGAGAAGCCTTGAGAAACTAGGAACTGATGAAGCTGATCATACCATGCCTTTGGAGCTTGTTTTAGCCCATACAATGCCTTCTTCAGCTTACAAACATGGCTGGGAAACCGGGTACTAACAAAGCCCTCCGGTTGACGAACAAAAACCGTATCCGAAAGCTGGCCCTTGAGAAATGCGTTATTAATATCAACTTGCTGCACCGTCCAACCAAAAGTGATAGCAAGGCTGAAAACAATTCTCAAGGTCAGAGGCTTGATCACCGGAGAGTACGTATGAAAGAAGTCAACACCGGGAGTTTGCTGAAATCCTCTAGCAACCAAGCGTGCTTTATACCTTTCAATGCTGCCATCCTTTTTATATTTAATCCGAAAGATCCACTTGGTAGTTATAACATTCATGTCCGGAGTGAAGGGAACCAAAGACCAAGTATCATTATCAATAAGAGCAGAATACTCAGCCTCCATAGCCTTTTTCCAGTCAGGATTTGAGAGAGCCTGGGGAGCATTAACAGGTTCGGGAAGAGTGGAGGAGATGGAAGAAAGTAAGGTCTTAGGTCGGGAAACCCCAGTTTTGGATCTTGTGAGCATAGGGTCAGCATTATGGGCAGGTATAGTAGAGTAAGATGTGGACTGAGGAGGCTGTGCTACAGTAGCAGAAGGAGGAGGATTAGGAGGACCAGACAGCTGGGATGTAGAGTTATGTCCCTCCGATGGCAGAAGATTAGCAGCCGGAGAAGTAGGATGATCTGGAAGAGAAGATGTATGTGAAGGCATAGGTGAAGAAGCATTGCGGGAGGTAATGAGAGACTGGATGGCTGGGAAAAGAGCCCCATCTGAGTGATCAGGATTAGAATCAGAAAAATCAGGAATGAAGGCCTTTGTGTGTGATGTGGAAGGAAGCTTGTGAGAAGGGAAAAGAGAAGAGTAGGGAAATTCTGTTTCAAGGAACTCAACAGTGGGGGATGTGTAAATTCTTCCCGAAGGATGGAGACACAAATAACCCTTGTGAAAAGAGTTGTACCCTATGAAGATACACTTGGAGGACCTGAATTGCAGCTTGGATGTGTTATATGGCCGTAGATACGGAAAGCAAGTGCAACCAAATACCCGCAAATGAGAATAATCCGGAATTCTCTTGGTAAGAAGTGTGTATGGGGATTTAAATTGAGTAATAGGTGAAGGCAGTAGATTAATAATGTGAATTGCAGAGTGAAACGAGTGCCACCAAAAAGACATAGGAAGATGAGAGGTGGATAGCATTGAGAGACCAAGTTCAATCACATGCTGATGTTTCCTCTCGACTAAGCCGTTCTGTTGATGAATATGAGCATAAGAGTGCCTAATCTTAATGCCCTTGTTGAGAAAAAACTGGTGTAAAGCCACAAACTCACCACCCATATCACTTTGTACTGCCTTAACAAGAGTACCATACTGTCTTTCCACCATAGAAATGAACTGTGGTACAGTTTTAGCTACATCAGACTTAAGACAAAGCGGGTAAATCCAAGAGTACCGTGTGAACTCATCGACAATGAGAAGATAATATTTGAAACCATCAACTGATAAATGTGAAGCTGGACCCCAAACATCCATATGCAAAACATCCAAAGGAAACTGAGACGAGTGTACAATAAAATTAAAGGGCTTTTGATGCAATTCCCCAACTTACAGTCCTCACAGAAATCAAAATCAATGGCAACAGTAGCCAAGTTCAAAGACCTCATCACATGAGTGAGTGTTTTATTACATGGATGCCCTAGTCTCAAATGCCAAAGGGCAGTTTTATTCCTACTAGAATTAGAAGAAACAGAATAGCAGCATATAGGACTAGCAGCAGTATTTGAGTTGGTCTTGATTTGCCCAAAATCCAGCTTGTAGAGTCCTTGATCAAGCACCCCTTTCAGAATTGTCTTGTTTGTTTTCAAGTCCTTAACAAAACAGCCATGAGCATGAAATTCTATAATTGCATCATTATCATTCAGAAACTGACTTATACTCATCAAGTTCTTAGTTATACTTGGAACATGCAGAACATTATTAAAAGTAACACTGGAATGAGAATCCATGCAGGGCATACGTAAGGAACTGATGTTAGCAATCGAAGCACCTGAACCATTGCCTACAAGGAGATTAGAATTACCTTGATAAGGAGATGAAACATGTAGATTGTTTAGTTGAGAAGTAATGTGGTGAGTAGCACCGCTGTCGATGAACCAATCGGATGGAGAGGGATTGGATGAAGTAGAGGCAACATCCGGAGTGTTTTGGGAAGGGGAGCCTCTGATAGTCGAGTGAGAGACACTAAGAGCCTGTGGTTGATGAGATCCAGAAGGAGCAGAAGGAGGATGAGTCTAACCACTGTTTTCAAGACCTTGAAAATTCTCATCGAATCGTTTGTAACACTTTGAAGCCAGATGATTAGGCTTTCCACATAACTGACAATATATCCTATTTTTCGAGCTAAACTTGATGGTTTTACCTTTGAATTTGGTATTGTCGTGGGATCTGTTGCCATTACCATGAACCAGATTAGCCGCAGGTTGAGAGCTAATTCCAGATGTAGGAGTAACGTGAGAAGCATTAGAATTCTGAATGAGCCTCATCTCATGAACATGCAAGATGGATTGAACCTCTACTAGTGAAGGCACCTTAGGCCTAGTGGTTAAATTGACAACAACCGCATCAAATTCGGGACCAAGTCCACCAAGTAAATAGAGAACTAATTCATCATCAGAAATGTCATGTCCAGAGGCATGCAATCCATCAGCTATGGTGCGCATTTGAAGGATATATTCATCCACAGAAAGGTTACCTTTCTTAAGCGTTTGCAGCTGTAGACGAAGACTCGGTACCCGTGCTTGAGCTTGCGACTGAAACAGAACCTCAAAGGAAGACCATACCTCAGAGGCATGAGAGCACCGATTTATGAAGCCAGGCATAGCTTCACTAATTGAGTTGAACAGCCAACTGAGCAAAAACTGACACCACAAAAATAAATTGATTTAAAGAGGGTTTTGGAGAGGGTTTTAAAGAGGGAATCGAATGTAGAGAGGGTATTGAAGAGGGATTTATTCCCTCTCCAAAATGCTCCTCGCCATTATGTACACGAGGGAAAAAATCCCTCGAAAAATGGAGAGGGTTTTAAAGAGGGATTTCGTGTGGGACCAGGCGAGGGAAAATTTCCCTTGTAAAAAATCCCTCGGCTAAGCCCTTGTAAAGGGCGAGGGATTATTCCCTAGGGAAATAAGAACGAGGGAAAAATCCCTCTTCATTACCCTCGTAAACTGTGCGCAAGGGAAAAATTTCCCTCTTGATAGCTGATGTGACGGGCGGTCATTGGGCGAGGGAAGTTTCCCTCGGCTGACGTGGCGAGGGAAATTCCCTCGTGTAATCCCTCGCCCAGTCTGTTCCAAAATAAAAACGTATTTCGTGGGTTTCGAACCCACGACCTCTAGCACAACCCCTCCCCCGCGGATCCGCTAGGCTAGCACCCACCCACCTCACTCCAAGCTTAAATTGGGCGGAATTCGCCCCCCTCAGGTTTCGAACACGCGACCTCCATGTATGCGGAGGCCTTGCGTGTTTCGCCGTGCCGCTTGGGCAAGGCTATTTACTTGTTATGTTTTAGGGTGTAATATATATGTTTAATATATTTTCTGTTGTATATTTTAAACATAATACTACTTAATATTAATTGTTTGTTATACTTTATATGAAAATTATTATTACATATAAAATTAAACCATCACTTGTATATATTATTATAAATCAATATAACTTTAAAATAAGTATATTTTAATTATTTTTCACTATTACACATATATTGATTGGGTTTTTTTTTTAAATAAATACTTTTTTAATTTATTTTTACTATTTACTAATGTGTGTACACATATACACATATATTGATCGTTATTTTATTTAAAAATCAATAAAATAAAAAAAAGTATTTTTTAAATTTATTTTCACTATTTACTATTATGTGTACACTAATACACTAATACACATATATTTATTTTCACTATTTACTATTATGTGTACACATATACACATATAAAGTTTGCTTTTTTTTTTTTAAATCAATAAAATTTTAAAATAAATATTTTTGAAATTGTTTTTCACTAAAATCAATAATAATAATAATAACAAACCAACATATATATAGTTCCAATTATATCCAGACATAACAATTAAAATATACACACATGCTCAAATATCCAGACAATTAAATCTAAATAAACAGTAAAATCTTAAACCAACATATATAGTTCAAAAACACGATCAAATATTCATGACATTTATCTCTCATCATCATCATCATCATCATCATCATCATCATCATCACCACCTCTTTCATCTCCAGAATAATTACCCCTCGGAGGGTAACCAGAATATGCACCTCTTTCAAGTAGGTCTACAAATCCAGTTGGAGATATAGAATTACGACGAGACGGGGAAGGACCAGAAGCTGGAGGACGAGAAGGAGAGGCCTGAGGATAAGGGGCGGCAGGAAAACCACTAGGAGGAACGGGAGGAACACCACTAGAAGGACCGGTGGGAGGACAAGGGGCGTAACCAGGGACGGGAGGATAAGAAGGATAAGCTGGGTAAGGAGGATATGAAGTAGCTGGTTGGGAAAACCCACTAGGTAGGTTTCCCTGATGTCCTTGCATCCACGCCATCATCTGGTTGTGCACTTCCTGACGCAAATTTTCGTTATACTGTCTCTGTTGCTCCGCCAGCATTCTTTCATATCTCGCGCGCTCTTCAGCCAACAAGCGATCAACATCTCTTTGGTCATAGCCGCCAACGTGTGTGCCAGATGATGTCCCGACTGGGCCAGATTGTATGCGCATCGTCTTCATTTGACCGAGACCCCTAACTTTTCCGTGTTCTGGCCTCACTGTCTCAGCATACGCTTGACTCAATCGGTTCAAGCGCTCATCTTCATCCGCTGAAGGCGGTAATTGCGAGACTCGTTCCTCCACGGAGCCCTAGACATACAAAATTATGTAAATGGAAAAGTATATAAACGTGTTATTTATATTGTTAATGTTAATGTAAAACACTTACCATTATTTCAGCAATTCCCCCATACGTGTACTCCCCTTCCCCACAGTTGTGGAAATGTTGCACAATTTCCCATTCAGTTGGGAGCCGGTTATATTTCTTCTCCTGTATTCCAAAAAATTCGGGTTATGTATAATAAAGTAATTAAAATCTCTCTATGTTGTAGTGCAGGATTAATTACTTACGTATTCCTTAGTCCATTGTGCAGCTCCTTTTGCCCCTCCTTTGTGTTTTGAGGGGCCTCTTCCTCCGACCGAAGATAAGCGGTTTGTCCTACACTGGTTGCTTTTGGCAATGACTTCGGGCAATTGCCAATACTCGAGTAGTGCAGTCCAGAATGTCGGCTCCCACGGTGGGTTTTTTCCTTCACGTCGATGGATCCTCTTCCAAAGACTGAGGAGATCCGTGAATCGTTCTCTATACCTCTGGATGAACAACTTTTTAATTACCACCGTATTTTCCATCGTCGGATCCCAGTAGGTCTCCCTCTGAAGAAAATAGGAACAATCACGTTTATTTTAATTAAGTAAAAATGTAGACATACATATAATACTACATACTTAACAAAATTAACAATTACCTGGAATGTCTCCCACCACTCTTTCCTCCTTCCTTCTGACACCAGCTTATAAGTGAAACCGCCCATCTCCATTCGATGGGACATGATGTTCCGAATCAACCTCGAAACAACATTCGAGGGCATCAATCTGTAGAAGCTTTGTTTCACACATTGATATATATATTTTAATAAAATTAAATAAAAAAGACAAAGTTATATTTAACATACACATTGTGATACGTATAGATGCGTAGCCGGTTCGGACGAGGTGCATGATTGGTGAGCTCTTCCGCAGTTTCCGGAACGACAGGGTCATCCTCAACCATATCTGGTTCTTCATTCTGATTCTGCAAATCAGGAACCGGTACTCTTCCGGTTTGGGAGGAGGATCCCCAAAAGCTGCGTCGACCTGTATTTGTTTCCGATGTTTCCATCTGTATTTAACAATTACGTACAGTTATAACATGTGTACAAGATATTTTGGTTGGGACAACTAAAAAGACTTGTACCGGTTCTCTCTCTTGGTCCGACTCTGGTGTACGAGAGGACGATCGCCGGCCACCGAACAAGTTACGGATACTTCTACCTCCAGCCATCTATATACATAGCAATTAATACATTAAGTAACAATGTAAAATTAAAATATGTATGTACATAACAATTAAAACAAGCAAACACATCAATACATCAAACAAACACAACAAATACAGAATCCATTAATTAATTAAAACAAGCAAACACATCAATACATCAAGCGTACACAATATATAACAATATAAATTCATCAATTCATCAATCTTCTTCATCTTCTTCATCTTCTTCTTCATCATCATCTTCTTCATCTTCTTCATCATTTTCATCATCTTCTTCATCATTTTCAACATCTTCTTCACCTTCTCCCTCTTCTTCATTCTCTACCTCAATTAGTGCAGCGTCAAAATCAGCCAAAACGACAGGATCATCATCTATTTGCACATTCATCTGAGATATTATATCGTCCTGGAGGAAGCTCTGGTTCACTCTTTCTATCGACTTCTACTAAGGATCGCGCCTTGGTGGTGCAAACTGCCCACCACTCTCGACCCGGTTGGACAGATGCACCGGGATACTTACAATAGTAAACCTGAGTAGCTTGACTTGCAAGCACGAATGGATCATAACGACCGTACCGTCCTCTTGGATTAATGTCCACGAGTTTATACTGAGGATGTATTCTTGTTCCCCTCGGTACAGTAGGATCAAACCACTGACATTTGAACAGAACAACTTTTTTTTCAGTAAGTCCAGGGTATTCCAAAACCACTACTTCCTCGAGTATCCCATAGAAATCATTTTCATTGGAATCATAGTTTGTTCCTTTAATGCAAACTTCACTGTTCATGGTTGCTTTAGAGGCACCATAATCTCGTGTGTGAAATTTGAAACCATTCACGTAATACCCAGGGTACGTGGTGACAGTACTGCTAGGACCGCCCGCGAGAGCACGTATAAACTGATCCTGAATACGATTTCTCTCCACCTATATTTTAAAATTTTACGATATATCCCATTATATATAAAAATTAATAATAACAAGTTACTTATACATATATATCACTTACAAGTTGTTCAAACCACAACGCAAATTCCATTTGAAGCACATCGTCTTTTTCAGCACCTGATAGATTCGGTTGAACAAGCAGTAGTTGCTCGAAAAACACACTACATATGATTGAGGCACAAATTAGAAGATAAAAAATAACTTAAGTTTCCACTAAGAGGTAGGTTAACTTACGCAATATACGGTTGCACCTCATTGCAATTTAGTAACACGTACGTGTGGGCAACTTGCTTCTCTAAGTCTACAATCCATCTTTTACCCTTCTTTCCAAGATGTGTACCAGAAGGCACAAATATCGAAAGATTACCTTCAACTGCTTCGGGTACTTCACGACCGCTGAAATTGCGAGGTACATTGTGTCGCCTCATCAGCACATGGTCCTCAAAATAATGGGAACAAAACATTGATGCTTCTTTTGTTAAATAAGCATTTGCAATTGAAGCTTCCACATGCGCCTTGTTACCCACACTTAACTTTAAATTGTGAAGATACCTAATTCAAGGTCCACGGATGAGCTACTGTAATTCCCGAACGAGATTATATTAAAAATAAACAGGTAAATTAATAGATTACCTCTCAAATGGGTACATCCATCTGTATTGTACTGGACCAGCGATCTTTGCCTCATATGCAAGATGGACAGGTAGATGCTCCATTGAATTAAAGAAGCTGGGTGGAAATATTCGTTCCAACTTGCACAAGATGTCTGGGATATCATGGTCCAACCTAGTCATGTTTTCCACTGTAATGGTCCTAGATGTTAACTCCTTGAAAAACAAACTAATTTCAGTGATAGCTTTCCAAATGTTGGCCGACAATAATTCACGGAAAGCAATTGGAAGCAGTCTCTGCATAAACACGTGACAATCATGACTCTTCATCCCAAACATCTTCAATTTGCTCCAGTCTACGCAACGAGACAGGTTGGACACATAATCATCAGGGAATTTCAATTCATCTACCCACTTGCAAACAATATCTCTCTGTCTCTTATCAAGTGAATAAGCAGCTTTGGGGTACTTTCCTGTATCTGGACATCTCTGCAATGAGGGTCGACGACAGTATTCATTGAGCTCATCCCTAGATTTATTTGTGTCCTTCGTTTTCCCTTCCACATTCATCACCGTGTAGAAGAGATTATCAAACACATTTTTTTCGATGTGCATCACATCCAAATTGTGTCGGATCAACAGCATACTCCAGTACGGCAAATCCCAGAAAATGCTCTTCTTCTTCCAACCCCCATCTAAAACTTTGTTGTGAGCATCAGCACCCTCTTCCGTAACTTTCATAAATCCAATCCTATTAATTTCCTCAAGGATCAAAACACCTGTACGGATGGGCGGTGGATCATCATCAACTGTTTTGTTCTTTCTGAATGTAGTCTTGTTCCTTCGATACGGATGATATCTGGGTAAGAACTTACGATGGTTGTCAAACCACGACTTCTTTCGACTGAGCCTCAAAGTGAAAGCATCCGTGTATTCTGTACAATATGGACAAGCAAGCCTTCCAGATGTGCTCCATCCAGACAACATCGAGTAGGCTGGAAAGTCATTTATGGTCCAGATTAGTGCAGCCCGCATCAAAAAATTATGCTTTGTAGCAATATCGTACGTTACCACCCCATATTCCCATAAAATTATCAAATCACGGATCAATGGTTGTAAAAATACATCCAATTCATCCTTTGGATTTTTTGGACCAGGCACCAGAACCGTAAGAAATATGAATTGATCCTTCATGCACATCCATGGCGGTAGATTGTACGGCGTCAGTATCACGGGCCATGAGGAGTATTGTTTCTCCGACTGCCCAAACGGCTGAAAACCGTCGGTGCTCAAGCCCAACCTCACATTCCGAATTTCTGATGCAAATTCAGGATACGACTGGTCCAAGTGTTTCCAAGCCTGCGAGTCTGCAGGGTGACTCATAACACTAGACTGATCATTATTAGAGCAACTTGCATGTCATGTCATATCCTTCGCAGTTGCATTGGACTGATATAATCTTTGCAGTCTAGGGATGATGGGAAAGTAGAACATCTCCTTGAAAGGGCTCTTCTTTTTCAGTCGACCATTCACATCGCGTCTAGCGGGTTTGAACCGTGGCCGACCGCAAAACTTACAATATTCAAGATCGTTGTCCGCACCCCAATATAACATACAATTCCCTGCACAACAGTCGATCCTCTCCACAGGAAGCCCCATCTCACCCATCAACTGTTTGCTATTGGAAAACTTTCTGGGCACCAAATTATCCGGAGGACATATCTCACGAACCAGGTCAACGATTTGATTATAACCCCTTTCAGATAGTCTGTTTTCAGTTTTAATGTTCAGCATACGGGCATTGAATGACAGTTGCGAGTGTGAATCGCATCCAGGATATAAATCCCGATCCGCTGCACGAAGCATATCATAAAACTGTGCAGCATACTGATTAGGGGGTTCCTCAACAGGCGGCTCATCATCCACATTTCCAAAGTGGGGCCCGGAAGTTAAGTCCGTGACCATATCGTGGTACGAGCTAGATCCTGCTGTCTCATCAACCGTCCCGTGAGAAGCCGACGCCTGATCAATGTATTGATGTGGAATTTGACCCCAATTTTCCTCACCGTGAAAAACCCAATTGTAATAATTTGGCATGAAACCATTTCTATACAAATGAGCTTTCACGTCATCGGGGTACTGAAACGTCTTATTCCTACATTTAAATTTATTGCAGGGACACCTAATCTTTCCTCGATTCATCCAATTCGGGTTACTAGTGGCGAAGTCTACGAATGAATCGAGTCCACTAATAAATTCAGGAGCTATCATGCCATTAATTGATCTTGGACCATACATCCAACGTAAACGATTTGAATAATCCATACCAATCTGTTTCATATTAAATATATATAATTAATTAATTTTCTAAAAATTTTGACAGAATTTCGTTTAGTTTTTTCGTATTCCCCAGTTAATTAATTTTAATTAATCAAGCCGGAACGCACATATTAATTCTATACAACAAATAATTACCAACAAAATATTCATCAACAACCCTTGCTCCACTACAACATAATTTATTTTCATAATTTATTGGGCACCAAATAATAATATACTAATATATATTTAATTATAATTAAATATTATATATTATTAATATACTAATAACACATGCCTATGTGTGTATATATTCTAATAATATATATGCATGCACAACATTACAATTTATAAATTAATACTAGCTAATACATGTGATATATATATAAACCACAAAATTAAATTAATTAGTAATTAAAACATACTAGAACACTTAAAATTAGTAGCTAATACCAAATAATTAATAAATTAATACTATAAAATTAAAAAAAATCAGTGTAAACAAATAATTAAACATGCACTCATATATGTACATACACAAACATATATACATTGTCATTTCATAATTTTAACTAATAATATGCAATTAATCAACATATAGCTTAATTGATCATGAAAATGAAAAAAATTACCGTAGAAATGTTGACGTGAAGATGTAGAGTAAAGTCCGACAAGTGGAGGATATATTTTCCTTTTTAAAAATGGACGCCGGCGTAGCTCTCTCCGATTTTCTTCACTCTCCCTCCTTCTTCCCGACCCTTGCTCTTGCTCTTCTGTTAGAAAACTTGAAATGGGTGTATAAATTGTGTTTGGGCGAGGGTTCTTATGAGGGAAAAACCCTCTTTCTATGTATTTAAAGATTTCCACCGGTCAAAAAATCTGCATGCATGGCAGCAATTTAAATTGACGAGTGAAGGAGGCCCTCGCGAAAAAGGATCCTAAGCTAGACGAGGGATAAATCCCTCGAGAAAGTGCCAGAGGGAAGCAGACGAGGGATAAATCCCTCGAGAAAGTGTCAGACGAAGCAGACGAGGGATATTTCCCTCGAGAAGAATCCAGGCGGAAGTGGACGAGGGCCTGATCCCTCGTGATATGACAGGCATCAGAGGAGCGACAGTAGACGAGGGAATCTTCCCTCGAGATAAGACAAATGGCAGTAAGACGAGGGTTCTGAACCCTCGAGAACTTTGTCCCTCGTCTAAACGGTCGGAAAATTGTCGATGGACAAGTATTTGGTCGTAAAAACTCTCGTGTTAGACGACAAAATTAAATCCCTCGTCAAAACCCTCGTTTATTTTTATCCCTCGTTTAAACCCTCTTAAAAGATGAGGGCTCTAAAACCCTCTTTAAAATCCCTCTTTAAATCACTGTTTTTTTGTAGTGTGATCACGGCGGTGCCAAACTGAATCACCGGAATCCGGAATCGAGTCACAGAACAACACATCCTCAAATCCATGAGCGTAGACTGAGGCTAGAACTTGTGAACGCCAGAAACGGTAATTCTGGCGATCAAGCTTGATATTGAGCTCGATAAAGTGAGGCATCTTGGCTGGAGGAGTCGACATTGTAAGCAAATGAAGAGATTAAGATGGAAATTGAACAAAAAGAAACAGAGAATCGAGCGGAAGATGGAAGGATCGGGAATTGAATCAGAAATAGAAATGAAATTGGATCGGAATTGGATCGGATGGATCGAAATTGGATCGGAATCAGATCGGAAGCTTGCAAACACAACCTGTTGATACCATGTTGAGTAACAACACATGAACTTAATTTGTGTTTATTAACTTGAATATTATGTGTGAGAGTTGAATTATTCCAACGTGAATTGTATTGAGTATATTTCCACTATATATAATCAGAGATTTACAAGATATGTATATGGAAAATAAATCAGAAAAAGATACGCTAGCTATACAGAATATTCTAGAAGAATATTTACAGATTTGAATTAATTATTACTTAATTATCACTATTACCCCCCTTCAAGCATTGCGTGGGATGAAGGCAAACGCAAAGCTTGGACCGCAAAAACTCAAAGGACGGATGAGGAAGACTCTTGGTGAAGATATCCGCAAGCTGGAGATGAGAAGGGACAAACTGTGTAGACAATTTGCCAGAAGTAACGAGCTCTCGAACAAAATGGTAATCTATATCAATATGTTTAGCCCGTTTGTGGGCAACGGGATTTTGACTCCAAAAGATAGCACTCTTGTTATCACAAAGCAAGACCGGTCGAGATGAAGGAGAAGCACGAAGCTCCTTTAGAAGATTTAATAACCAAATGACCTCGGAAGCAGCATTAGCAAGCGCACGGTATTCAGATTCACAACTTGATCGAGCAACACTCTGTTGTTTCTTAGCACTCCAAGAAACAAGATTACCACCAAGAAAGATGGAGTAACCAAAGGTAGACCGTCGACTCTCAACGCAGCGAGCCCAATCTGCATCAGAGTAAGCAGTAATGGAGGAGTCCGGCCGGTGAACAAAAGAAAGGCCATAGTGAATCGTGCCTTTAACATAACGAAGTATTCGTTTTACTGCTAAAAAGTGATCCTCAGTCGGAGAGTGGAGAAACTGACTAACCAAGTTGACCGCAAAAGACAAATCTGGCCGAGAGATGGTCAGATACTGAAGAGCACCAACTACCGAACGATAAAGAGTAGGATCCGAAAAGGGTTTGCCTGTAGTCACAAGAGTTGCACCAGCGACCAGAGGAGTGGACACAGGCTTAGCATCCAACAAATCAACACGGTCCAAAATGTCTCGAGCGTATTTGGACTGACCCACGAACAAACCAGTCGAAGTATGAGACACTTCAAGCCCCAAGAAATAGTTCAGTGTACCAAGATCTTTGATGGCGAATTCCTTGTTCGTAAGATCAATGAGTCGACGAACCAAGGCTGGATCATTCCCAGTGACGATGATATCATCAACATAGAGGAGAAGATATATGACCGAACGCCCTTGGTGCAGAAAAAAAAGTGAAGAATCTGAACGACTTTCTTTAAATCCGAGCTTGAGAAGAAATTCGCTGAAACGACGAAACCAAGCCAGGGGTGCTTGGCGAAGGCCATACAAGGCCTTCTTTAAGCGATATACGTGATCCGGATACCTGGGATCCACAAAACTAGGAGGTTGCGCTATGAACACCGGTTTGCGAAGAATGCCATGCAAGAAAGCATTTTTGACATCTAACTGATGTAGAGCCCATTTGAACTGAACTGATAGAGCCAAAATAATTCGAACAGTAGCGGCTTTAACGACCGGACTAAAGGTATGGGAAAAATCTAGACCGGGTATCTGAGTAAAACCTTGAGCAACGAGATGAGCTTTATGACGCTCGATTGAGCCATCAGAATGATATTTAGTTCGAAATACCCATTTCGACCCGACAATATTTTCATTGGGTGGACGAGGAACCAAATCCCAAGTTTGATTGAGACGAAGAGCATCAAGCTCCTCTTGCATAGCCGCAACCCAATGAGGATGCTTCATGGCAGTTTTGACACCTCGAGGTTCCGAAGAGGCAACAAGAGCAGAAAGCAGAGTGGAAGTGGCAAAGTTTACTGGATACTTGGATTTAAAAACCCCAGATTTGCCACGAGTGATCATGGGATGAGTAGCCTGAGGAGGAGGCGGCGGCTGAGGAGAGGCCGCAGGAGGTGGCGGCGACTGAGGAGAGGCCGCAGGAGGTGGCGGCAGCTGCGGTGTAATAACAGACATAACTGGAGGCTCATGAGGAATACATGCCTTGCACGGAGAAATAGACGGAGGGGATACTGATATTGGCGTGATAGCAGGAGGAGCCCGAGAATCCGGTAAGGCAGGCTCGGAAAATGTAGAGAACTCTAACAATGTATCTTTTGTTGAAGAGGAGCCCTCTTTTGTTGAAGAGGAGCCCTCTTGAAAGGGAAAGAAACATTCATCAAACTGAGCATGGCGAGTGATGTACATTCGCTGCGAGTCAGGATCGTAACACCGAAAGCCCTTGTGAGACCCACTATAACCCAAGAAAATACATAGATGGCTTCGGGGAGCCAGCTTATGGGATGCATAATCTCGGAGATAAGGGAATACTCGACAGCCGAATGGTTTAAAATTAGCATAAATTGGGGACACGCCAAAGAGTAAATCGAAGGGAGACTTGTTACCCAAAATGGCTAAGGGCAGGCGGTTGATGACATAAACTGGGGTAGCAAAAGCATCAAACCAAAAACCAGCAGGGACAAGCGAGTGAAACATCATGGAAAGGCCTGTTTCTGAAATGTGACGATGCTTGCGCTCAGCACGCCCATTTTGTTGAGGGGTGTACGGACATGAAATTCGGTGATGAATTCCATGAGAGGCCATAAACTGACGAACCTTGTTGTTAACAAACTCAGTTCCACCATCTGACTGAAAAGCCTTAAGAGTGCGTGAGAATTGATTACAAACAAACGTGTGAAATTGCACCAAGACGTCATAGAAATCAGATTTAGTGCGCAAAGGATACATCCAAGAAAATCTAGAGAAGTCATCCACAAAAATCACATAGTAACGAAAGCCGTGAACAGACGTAATGGGAGCAGGACCCCATAAGTCACAATGCACAAGATCAAGTATATTAGCAGCACGCTTCTCATTAACAGTAAAGGATAAACGTTTGCTCTTGGCCAACTGGCAAGAAGAGCAAATGCCAGGGTTCGGCAAAACAAAAGTGACAGACAAATATCCTAACTTTTGCAAAAGTGAAATAGTACGAAACGGGACATGCCCCAATCTCAAATGCCACAAATCAAAAGAAGCACGTAAAACAGTAGAGTGTAAAGCAGCAACCAAAGCTGGATGACCTCGTTCCAACACATACAAACCCTGCTCACATTTCCCACTAGCCAGAACTGTTTTTGTCTCCCGATTCTGAATAGAAAACCACTTATCAGAAAATACAACATCGACCGGATAGTCAGAGGTGAGCTTGCTAATTGATAATAAATTTTTCGTTATATGGGGCACAACAAGCACATCCAACATGCGAATATCACGAGATAAGGCACAAGAACCAATATGCGAAATAGATAGGGCAGAACCATTACCAACAATAACTTGGCCATTACCTGTATATGGCGCATAAGTGTCTAAATCAGAGGTTTTAGACGTCATGTGAGCCGAGGCACCAGTGTCAACGTACCAATCTGAAACCGGGTCACTAATACCGCACGAAGCATTGAACGCCTGAGCCAATTGAGCAGTAGGAGGCTGAGAAGAGGCACGAGCCTGAAGGTATTGGGGACATTTATCCGCATAATGTTCCCCCCGGCATATCTGACAACGGGGAATATAAGGTTTACGCTGGCCAGTGTTGTGACAGAATAGGATTATAGAGCATAAACAAGAAACGTAAAGAAGACAAGAGATTTACGTGGTTCACCAATAAATTGGCTACGTCCACGGGCAGAGAGGAGAACGGATTTTATTACTGATGTAGGTTACAGATTACAGATCTCAAAGACTATATATATAGCACTGAGATAAAACACCGAAATTGGGCTTAACAGCGAGACCCCCGTACAGCTCAGAGAAGTGTGTGATTCAAGACATATCAACAAATCTCCACCTTGACTTGAATCTTCCTTGCAGATGCATCATTACAATGCCAGATGAAACAGACTCCTCCTTTCTGCCTCAGATTTGCCCTCCTTGGGCAACTAACAGCTTGTGACGTTTAGCAAGTCCAAACAATGTCGAAACTTGCTATGCGGGACTGGCTTGGTGAACATGTCAGCAGGATTATCAGCAGTACCTACTTTCATCACCTTGATTCTCTGCTCATTCCTCAGAAAATGATACCTCACATCAATATGCTTTGTCCTCTCATGATGGACCTGATCCTTGGTCAAACAGATTGCACTCAGACTGTCACAGAATACAATAACTTGATCATGATGTAGACCAAGATCACCTACAAGCCCTTTCAACCAAACTCCCTCTTTAGCAGCTTCTGTCAGTGCCATATACTCTGCTTCAGTTGTAGACAAAGTAACTGTAGCCTGCAGAGTTGCCTTCCAACTAACAACAGAACCACAAAAAGTGAAAACATAACCAGTCATAGATCTTCTACAATCAACATCTCCAGCATAGTCAGAATCAGAATAACCAGTCACATAAATGTGAGCATCACCTCCATAAATGAGACCAACATCAGACGTACCTCTGAGATAACGAAAAATCCTCTTCACAGCTTGCCAATGCTCCTTTCCAGGTTGTCCCATGAACCTGCTGACAACACTAACAGCATGTGCAAGATCTGGTCTAGTGCAGACCATAGCATACATCAAACTCCCTACTGCATTAGAGTATGGGACTCGAGACATGTACACCTGCTCAGCTACAGATTTTGGTGCATGATCAGTGGATAAATGAATATTTGTAGCACTTGGAGTATCAATAGGCTTGGAGGTAGACATGCCAAATCTAGACAAAATCTTCTGAATGTAACTCTTCTGTGACAAGAAAAGCTTCTTCTTCTCTATTTCCCTATATATCTCCATACCCAAAATTTTCTTGGCAGCACCCAAATCCTTCATATCGAACTCAGCACTGAGCAGATCCTTCAACTTCTGAATATCAGACTTGGACTTTGCAGCTATGAGCATATCATCCACATACAGGACAAGATAGATCATGGAACCATCATCAGCTTTGTTGTGATACACATAACAATCATACGGACTCCTGTTGTATCCCAACTGGATCATGTAACTGTCAAACCTCTTATACCACTGCCTTGGAGACTGCTTTAGCCCATATAAAGACCTCATCAACTTGCAAACATAATCTTCCTTCCCCGGAACCTGGAACCCCTCTGGCTGAGTCATGTAGATATCATCTTCGAGCTTTCCATGTAGAAAAGCTGTCTTCACATCTAGTTGCTCAAGTTCTAAATCCTGATGTGCAACCATTGCTAGTAACACTCTGATGGAAGTGTGTCTGACCACTGGTGAGAATATCTCATTATAATCAACCCCCTCCTTCTGTGTGAACCCTCTTGCAACTAGCCGAGCTTTGTATCTCACACCCTCACCAGGTGTGGTTTCTTCCTTCTTCTTGAATATCCATTTGCAAGTAACAATCTTCCTCTCCTTAGGCCGTTTGACCAGCTCCCAAGTCTCATTCTTGGCAAGCGATTCCATCTCTCCTCTCATTGCAGTGAGCCATTGGGCCGACTCACTGCATGAAACAACCTCTCTGTAGGTGAATGGTTCACCTGCAGATGGTTCTTCCTCTTCCACCTCGTCAGCGACTTGTAATGCATAAGTCACCATATCCTCAAAACCGTACCGCACAGGAGGCTTCACGCCTGTTCTCCTAGCTCTATCAACAGCTATGCTTGTCTGGCGAGCTTCTGGATGAACATCAGAACTTGTACTTTCAGCAGAAGTATGTTGATCTTCTCCACTTTGGAGTTGTGATTTACTCTCATCGAGAGTGACTTGCAGCTCCACCTGTTTATCAACACTACTACAATTTTCTGTACAAACAGACTTCACAGTGGGGTTAAACATAGAATTCTCATCAAAAATCACATTCCTACTGAATATAACTCTATTCTCTGAAGGTGACCAGATTCTATATCCCTTAACTCCATCCCCGAAACCAACGAATATACCCTTCTTAGCTCTTGGCTCTAATTTACCCTCACTAACATGATAGTAAACAGTACAACCAAAAACCTTCAACAAAGAATAATCTGCAGGTTTATTAGACCATACCTCATAAGGTGTCTGGCAATCAATGCCAGTGTGAGGACCACGGTTGATCAGATAGCACGCCGTGTTTACTGCTTCTGCCCAGAACTTTCTAGCCAAACCAGCATTCGAGAGCATGCATCTTGCTCTCTCCAGCAATGTCTGATTCATGCGCTCTGCCACACCATTCTGCTGCGGTGTATGTCGAATAGTGTGGTGTCGAGCAATCCCTGCATCCTTGCAGAACTCATTGAACTCAGACGAACAGCACTCCAGGCCATTATCAGTTCGCAGTCTCTTGATCTTCTTCCCAGTCTGATTTTCTACCAACGCCTTCCACTGCTTGAATTTCTTGAAAGCTTCACTTTTGTGTTTCATCATAATTACCCAAGTCATCCTTGAGTAGTCGTCAATCATAGACACAAAATATCTGTGGCCTCCAATAGACTCAACACGTGACGGACCCCAACAATCCATATGAATGTAGTCAAGAGTCCCCTTGGTCTGATGAACTGCCTTCTTTGGGAACTTGCTGCGATGAAGCTTCCCAAATACACAATGTTCGCAGAATTCAAGACTCTGCACTTTATGCCCAGATAGAAGATCCCGCTTTGACAAAATCTGCATCCCTCTTTCTCCCATATGACCGAGCCTCATATTCCACAACCTGGTCATATCCATGGTCTGAACCTCAGATGATGCAACATCAGCAGAACCTGTCACAGTGGAACCTCGCAGATAATATAAGGTACCACGTTTCAAGCCTGTCAGAACTACCTTTGAACCTTGACAAACATACATAACTCCACCTTCACCTTTGAAACTGAAACCCTTGCTGTCTAGGAGACTCAATGATATCAGATTCTTCGTCATCTGTGGAACATGCCTGACTTCATCCAAGGTGCAGAATACCCCATCATGTGTCCGTATCCTGACTGAGCCAATCCCAACCACCTTGCAGGCAGCACTGTTAGCCATGGTGACATTTCCTCCATCTATCTGCTCATAGGTCGAGAAGAACTCCCTGTTAGGACAAATATGGTATGATGCCCCAGAATCAAGAACCCACACATCATTACGATGTGACTGTTCAGCTGCAACCAAGGCCAAATCATCTTCAGAATTTGTATCAGTTTCTGCAACAGCTGCAGAACCGCCGACACCCTCTTTCTTCTCCTGCTTCCTCTTCTTCTTAGGACAATCATTCTTCCAGTGCCCTGGTTCTTTACAGTAATTGCAGATGTCATTGGGTTTAGGACCTTTTGAACCTTTCTGATTCGGCTTTCCAGTTTTCTTCCCAGATTTCTTTTGTCCCTTACCCGTGACATACAGCCCCGATGCCTGATTTTCTGTGGCCGAGCCAGTTGCCTGTTGACGATCTTCTCTGCTGTGGAGGGCAGATCGAACATCTTCCAGAGACAGAGTATCTTTCCCAGTAATAAACGATTCAACAAAATTCTCATACGATTCAGGCAAAGATACTAACAGAATTAAAGCAGCGTCCTCATCTTCTACTTTAACATCAATATTACGCAAATCTAGTAAAATTTTGTTTAATTTATCTAGATGATCCCGAAGGGGTGTACCTTCCTGCATGCGTAAACGGAACAGACGTTGCTTCAAAAGCAATTTATTGGTTAGAGACTTCGTCATGTAGAGACTCTCTAACTTCTTCCAGAGACCATCGGCAGTTTCCTGATCCGCAACCTCGATGATAACATCGTCAGACAGACATAGCATGATAGTCGAGTGGGCCTTTTCTTCTAGGGTATTCCACTCTTCTTCATCTGCATCCTCAGATTTAGGTTTTCCTGATAGCGGCGCCCACAAACCCTGCTGCTTCAGCAGAGATCGCATCTTGATTTGCCATAAGCCAAAACTATTTCTCCCGGTGAATTTGTCAACCTTTACGTTGAAAGCAGACATTCTCGATCGGCTCCAAAAAAACCCTAATAGTGCGGAAAAAACCCTGATCGAAACGACCAGGCTCTTGATACCAGTTTGTTGTGACAGAATAGGATTATAGAGCATAAACAAGAAACGTAAAGAAGACAAGAGATTTACGTGGTTCACCAATAAATTGGCTACGTCCACGGGCAGAGAGGAGAACGGATTTTATTACTGATGTAGGTTACAGATTAGAGATCTCAAAGACTATATATATAGCACTGAGATAAAACACCGAAATTGGGCTTAAGGCCCAATACTCAGAGAAGTGTGTGATTCAAGACATATCAACAGCCAGAATTATTCGAACCATGCCTCCCCTGATGGCCCGAAGAGGACCGGCTAGAAGTTGCTGAACTGTGTCGAGGGCCCGAGCCAGTACCACGAACAGGAGCCCCGCGATCGGTAATAGGAGCAGGAGTGGGATGATCAAGCACAGGGCCACGGTTGTGAGCCACAAAGGCGGCAGAGGCTGGAGCCGACGTCTCCATAGACCGGTTGAAGAGCTCTAACTGCTGAGCTTGATGGAGAAGGGTTCGGAAGGGCGGAATTGGGTCAATCGCCATACGGGTATCAGAAAATCTGGAAAAAGTCGGACCCAAGCCACGAAGAAACCAGTGGCTCTTCTCGGACTCGTCAACCGGACGGCCAATGGTCGACAATTGGTCACAAATATGCTTAAAGCGTCGACCGTAATCAGCAACCGGCGAGTCGCCACGACGAAGAAATAACAACTCCTCTCGTAGTTGGTGAATACGAGATGTAGATGAGTGAGAAAAGGCGGCTTCGAGGGCCAACCAAGCCGCCTGAGCAGTGGTGCAACCGACCACCTCGGACATGGACTCCTCTGTAAGCGTTGAGTATAGAACACCTAAGACCTTCTGGTCTTTCTCACGCCAAGAGAGAAACGCGGGATTTGGGGCAGCGTCATCAGCAAGTGTAGGAGAGGGAGCCACGGTTGATCCATCAAGAAAGCCAACAAGGTTGAACGCACCGAACATCGACAAAACCTGATGCTTCCACAACAGATAATTGGTGGACGAAAGCTTGATCGTGACCATATGAACCATGGTCGCGATCGGTACCGGATCAACAGCAGGCGTGGAAGAAGAAGACATGATCACACAACGAAGGGGACTTGTCCGTTGTAGGGAGAGACGAAGGGGACTGGTTCGTCTATGATATTGAGCGACGAGGGAGACCTGTTCGTCGGGATGGGGATTAGATTTAAGGCCGTGAGGGCGGAAGAGTGGGACAGAAAAGATAAGAAGAAACTAGGGTTTTCGGTGGTATGGTGATACCATGTGAGAGTTGAATTATTCCAACGTGAATTGTATTGAGTATATTTCCACTATATATAATCAGAGATTTACAAGATATGTATATGGAAAATAAATCAGAAAAAGATACGCTAGCTATACAGAATATTCTAGAAGAATATTTACAGATTTGAATTAATTATTACTTAATTATCACTATTAATATGATGCACTTGGTGTGCTATTTATACAGATTATAGTTCACTATTCTAGAATCATCTTAGTCGGTTACAAGAAGCTGGGAGCTAACCGAATGAAACCTAACAAACTAACTGAATCCTATAACTGAAAGTTTGTTACACGTGATAAGAGGCGTAGCATGTAGGGCATGCATGTGTGCATGTGCATGTACGAATGCATGCATGTGAAGAAATGTTAACATTTTTGGCATGATTTTGGGAATTCAATTCTGGACTGAGGGCAATGTTGTAACTTTGATAGATCCAAGAATATCAACTTCAAGCTATCGGGAAAAGGTGTTGAGGTGTGCATATATATATCGGGTTATTGTGTGTTCAAGAACTTCCTAAAGACAAGCTATCTATTTCAACTATACTATCAATTTTAAGAGGAGAGATTATAAAGCTTCCCGAGCCGAAGGAATCTGCATATTTACTATAATGCGGGGCTGTCCTGACGTAGGTACAAATTCTTCTCAACAGAGCAACTTGTCTATTAATTATCTTACTCTCACCAACATTGATGGCCGCTGATACTGTTCTTTAGTATGTTAGAAAGATTTATTCACCCAATTGTATATGCCAAGAACGAAAACTGAGGCCATAGTGGTTATGTCAATATTTTCCTACTGAAAATTCATTGCAAATTTTGATTAAGGTTTTATATATAAAAATAATAATATACTAAAACTGTAATCCCTCTTGTTTTATAAATCGTGGTAGACTCAAGTTTTAATGGATATAAATTAGTGTTCTTTCAAAGTGAAAAAAATTATATTAAAAGCGCCGGAAATCAACCATGACAAAAGAAATCGGGATGTCATCCCAGATACATTAACCTTTTTAATTCAAAATATATATCGTTTTTATCAATACACATATATTTAAAAATTATTGATTTCATGCTGTATTATATATTAATTATTTTAAGATTCTACATAAGACATTGTTAAGGGTAAAATTAAAATAAAAGTGCAAATGTTATTTAATTAGAAAATGAAAAAACATAGTTAAAACATTTTTTTTACGGGTAGTTAAAACGTTATTTAATTTAAATTAAAGGGAATATTGTTTATATAAATAACTCTCCCCGTCCCAATTTTATTTTTCCATTCGCCAAAAAAATCCGTTCCAATTTTATTTTTTCATTGCTAAAATAGAAATAAAGTACACTTATTTTTATTAAACTTCACCCTACAATTCAATTACTTTATTCATTTAAACTAGTATTTGAACCCGTGCGATGCACGACCATAATTGTACAATTAATTTATAGGTCCTCAATTTATATTGTAGTATGTTTTTTTAGGTTTAAGAGTGTTTATTAGTATTTCTATTAAAATATTTTTCATTTCAAATAGATATTGTTATTATTCTTTTATTTGAAGGTTTATTTTTTAAAAGAGAACGCAAAGCAAATATCGATAAACTTTTGTGAAAATAAAGTATAATAAATACTCCCTCCGTCCAATATTAGTAGTCCTACTTTTTTTGCTGTTATTTTTTGTTATAAGTTGGAAGGGTATTATGAGGTATTGAGGTTCATTTATCAATAAAGTTATTGTTTATGGAAAATATAAGTATCATATTTTCCATAAACAATAATTTTTTTGATGAAAGAACCTCACAATACCTCATAATACCCTCCAACTTATGACAAAAAATAACAGCTCAAAAAGTAGGACTAATATTGGACGGAGGGAGTATTATATTTTATTTATAAAAGACAATTTTAATATTATTTGTATTTTAGCATATAGTTTTTTTATGATTTGCGCAGTAAGAAATTTTGGTAATAGCTACGAATCCATATTAAATAGGATGTAAAAAAATCACCACACATAAAAAAATTTAAATTATTGCGATTGGTGACTTTCAAAACATCCACATATGACTGACTGTATTATTTAAAAATATGACAATATTGATGAATGATAGTCATTGACTCTTATTGACCTTTCATATGAGATAAGTAATGTGAATTGTCTTTTTTAAAACTTGAACGAAAGTCTCGGGTCGAATGGAGTCAGTGAAAGTTTAGGGATTGATATCATATCTCTGAATTGCTTCCGGTTATATTTGTACCTTTCATAACAATGTCACCTAGTTTTATTAGAGTCAATCTAGTTCCATTTCACAGTACTCTTAAATGATCTATATTTCTGAGTATCATAATTAAAGTCTCAACTTTTAAACTTAAATTATGATTCGACACACCATATCAATTCAAGTTATTCTAGTGTACGTGCAAGTATCACTATGTCCTTCAAATTATTCATACCGTCCACAATATTGTTTAAGTGTAGCTTTGAACGAAACATTTGTAAAATTATCAATAAAAAATTTTCACTTCTTTCTTTTTTCAATTAAAAAAATTAATCTATGAAGTCTTCTATTTCATATGGTTACTCGTACATATTAACTTTTTAGATTTATTTTATAGCTTTGAGATAAATGCATGCAATAAAATAATTATGCAATTTAAGAATATATACATTTCACATATACTTTTATAAATAAATAACTAACATTAATTCAGTATTATGTATCTTCCAGATTAAATCCAAGTTTGAGGTTTAAAGCCCTCAATTTCTATCCATTTCTGTATTGGATCTATCCATACAGATACTGAGTTTTGCTCTGTCTTCAATTGAAATCCATTGTTCATATTATTATCATGTGAAATTGTCGCAAATATAGAGGCAAATATTGATGAATATAGACGAATCCACAATTCAGAAAACTGGGTGTTACACTTTGTAGACGACAAACTTCATTAACTTATGCATTGTTTGTATGTTAATTAATTAACTTAAAGATATCTATATGATGGATATGCTCATATGTATTTGGTGATTTGCCCAATAGAATATATTGATATATTAATTATTATGTGTCTATAATAATCTTTTTTCCGAAGTAATTAATCTAGATAATCTCTCTCTTCTACAAAAAAAAAAAAAAATTAAGAGTATGTATAGAATAAAATTGGTTCATATATAAACCAATTTGTAATAATTTTTAGTATAACCACTAATACCCTTTAGTTTTTTAATGCTCATACATATTTGGTGGTTCACCCAATACAATATATTGATATATTAATTGTTATATGTCTACTATAATCTTTCTTCGAAGTAATTAATCTAGATAGTCTCTCTTCTACAAAAATTTAGGAGTATGTATAGAGTGAAATTGGTTAATATATAAACTATTATGCAATACTTTTTAGTATAACAACTAATACCCTTCAATGTAATCAATTAATACTCTTTAGTTAAACAGTTAATACTCCCCGTACCCTTCAACTGATATTCTTCAGTGAAAATAACAAATGTCCTCCAGAACTAATACTCTCTAGTGAAAACAACTAGTACCATCTAGAACTAATACCCTTTAGTGACAACAACTAATACATTTTAAATAGTTCATGTATGAACCATTTTCACTCTATACTTTGCTAAAAATTAAAGCCTAGTCTTATTCCCTTTTTCTTTCAGATTTGTAGATATTTATATTAATAAATTCTAAAAAAATATTCTACAAACTATCATCAGATTATTTATATACATTGATCATTCACAAAAATATTTAATAACTATAATTTTAAAATAATTGAAATATCTTTTATACTACAAAATAGAGGAATTTATCATAATATATATTTCAAAAATATATTTAACATGTTATTATATTATTTCTCAATATTTATTATAAATTATATTTACAAAATATATACTACAAAATAGAGAAATTTATCATAATTGTTGATGATCGATCCTAATCACGTGGATCAGTGGTTGTTTTTAATGGTTAATCAGATCACCAAACAATTACGTGTGATTGATTACTACTATAAATAGTAAATACGATAGATCGAGGATAAGAAAATATAAATGTGTGTATTTATTACGTATTTATTTTATATGTGTGTAGATTAAGGTGTTTGAATGTGTGTATGCAAAATATAGTCGTATTTGGGAATTTGTACTTAGTTATATTGCTGAAAATTCAAGGTTTTTATACACTTCTCCAAGTAGGAGGTGGAATGACTCTTGCTCTCACATGTGTGCATGACACATGGAGAGTTGATTATTTGATCTTTTCTAAGCTAATTTATATCCACTAAGCTAGATTAGCTCGTATTAGTGAGCTACTCGTCTCTTTTGGACATGTTCTTGAGGAGTTTTTAGCTTGATTTTGTTGGTCGATTAGCTTTCTGCCTTGGCTCTTTGGCTAAAGTAGCTCGCCATGGTCTTATTTGTATTCGGGAGGACTTTATTTTTATGTAGCTCGTCATGACAAAGTAGGTCGCCTAGCTGGAGTAACTCGTTTGACCATTCCAAGTTGGCCGGGCTTGGTTTGACTTGCTTAATCTTGCTTCTTGTGGGGTTAATTAACTTAATCATGTTCGCCTTAAGAGTGATGTAGCTCGCCTATCAACAATAATATATATATTTCAAAGATATATTCAACATATTTTTATATTATTTTTCAATATTATATTTAAAAAATATATCTATTATATTTTGTAATAATTATTTGTCAATATTTATAATAAAAATATATTTCAAAGATATATATCAAAAATTTAAAATAAATATTATTCAATTTAGCAATAATTTTTTGCGGGAAAAATTCAATGGTTTTCAAATGTAAGTCAATTACCGTTATTATATATATGTAGATACTACTCCCTCCGTCCAATATTAGTAGGCCTACTTTTTGGACAATTATTTTTTGTCATAAGTTGGAGGGTATTATGAGGTATTATGAGGTTTATTTATCAATAAAATTATTGTTTATGGAAAATATAAGCAATACCTCATAATACCCTCCAACTTATGACAAAAAATAACTGCAAAAAAAGTAGGCCTACTAATATTGGACGGATGGAGTATTTTATTTAATATTCACTATTTCTAAAACTATTTTATATATTTATATATTATATTCGTATAAAATTAATTGAGAGAATAAAATTGGCTGTAGTTGGAATTCTAGGATATATGTTCTTTTTAGCAACCAAATCCCAATTCAGTCCGACCGTAGACCTTGCCGCAGACTTAAAAAAGAAGGCGTAGCAATATTCAGAAAATGAACCAAATTCCACATCAGTCTACATCACTCTCAAACCTCACTGTAGACTGAAAACAAAAGCCCATATAGACCGGCTTAGACTTCTTCTTCTTCTTTTTTTTTTTCCTGATAAAATATACTCCCCCCGTCCCATTTTAAGTGTCCCACTTTTCTTTTTTGGTTCTCCCACACTAAGTGTCTCATTCCATAAATGAAAAAAACAACACTCTACTACATATAAACTTTAACCTTCAAATTCACACAATATTACCAAAAATGTCACTCATTCAATCAACTTTTCAACACTATTCATTACTTTTTAACACTATTCATTACTTTTCCACCATATATTAATAAACAAATACATTTTCTTAAATCATTCAACCAAAAGAAATGGGACGCTTAGACCGGGACGGAGGGAGTATTAATTATGAAATTTAAATATATTTTTAAGTAATATTATAGTAAAATCTCCATAAACTATTATTCCTCTATTTCAGTTTTATTTTTCCATTTGACTTTACACGGTTTTTAATGCGAAAATTGAATTGTAAAATTTAAATGAATAAAGTAGTTTTTTAGAGTTGAATTGCACGGTGCATTCACTCAATAGTTGGAGTTGTTTACATTAAAAAGTATAGGTTGATTACAATGAAAAGTGTGGTTAGATTATACTGAAAAATTTACACTGATAACTGATTTTCAGTGTAAACTTTTCAGGGGCCGTTTGGTTCAAATGACCGCATTGATCAAATAAGATTGAATTAGAAGGGCTTGGATTGTAGGGATTGGATTAAATAAAATTATTTGAGGAGGAATGTGTGTGGATTGTAGGATTGTTTTTTTTTTTTTTTAATATATTAATATTAAAATTAGTTTTGTGTTTGGATTGAATGATTAAGTGAGTTTAAAGTGCAATATACCATTTACACCCCTACTAATTCAACCAATTATGTATTGTGAGGACAAAGTAGTAATTTAGTAATATGTGATTGTGCAGTCCCACCATCCCTATGAAATTATTTAATCACTAATTTGATGGATTATGTAAGTTTATGAACCCGGATCCTCATTTAGTCTTGGGCCCTAAACCTGTAATCCAAACACAATATTATATGTGATTGTAAAACTTTAGTCCTACTCAATCCAGCGAATCAAACGACCCCTCAATGTAATTTAATCACATTTTTCAGTATAATCAACTTATACTTTTCAGTGTAAATCAACTTCAATTGTTAAGTGAGTGCACCATACACCAGGTGCATCAGAGAATTAATTATGGATTAATTATTTTGAAGTCAATACATATACTTTAATTTCGCACAAGGAATGGAAACTGTGGCCTTACATGTAAATATTTTTATGTGGACTTGAGTATTTTGAGTTTTTTGGGCCTGCCAAAGCCCATCTGATCTGATATACATAATTTCTTTGGCTGTTATGTCAACAATTTTTCTACCATGAATTCGGTGTACATATGATTTAATTTTTATTAAAATAATAATATACTAAAATTGTTAGCTTATTTAATTTAGAAAAGGTATATAGTGAAAATGATTTATACAGTTATTAGTTGTTTTCATTGAAGAGTAATAATTGTTTTCAGTTATGACTAAAAGTTTATTTTGTACTAATACCATTTAATAAAAATTATTAATACTCTTTAATAATTAATGTATAAACTATCTTCACTTTATACATACTTTTTAATTTATAAATAGTGTTAAGCTCAGAATTACTGTTGTCGTATAGCCCTTTTCTAGCATAATAGCTCCTTGAAGTTGTTGACTCAAGCTAGAAGTTGGACTAATTTGACTAACGTGTCCCAAAAGGTTCGACGATTCATCCTCACATATGTGTTTGTTCTGTCTCCATTGAATTGCATACTCTGGCAGAAAAAAAAAAAAAAAAATCATGTACCCATCTTTAATTGATCATGAGTATTGGTAAATGATAAATTGGTTAAATACCAATTGTTTTTAGTGATATTGTGCTAAATAAATATGGTTATTTATGGAATGAGAAATCAAAATAAGTGACGGGCTTTTTGACCAATTGAACATTCTAGTTAGGGACAAAAAGAGTGCAGTTTTTAGTTTGTTTTTTTAAATCCATCATTAGTCCGGCACGAATTTGCACCAAATTTTTTGCCACACAAATTAGAAGGCTTACTTTTATACCAAAATTAATGCAAGTTGGGAGGGGTATTTTCGCTCTTTAGAGACAATGGTGATTAAATAAATCACAAACTTAACCATTCCTTTCAAATTATAATATTAATAGGTGTGCAGGTTCATTTTAGACGGACCAAAATTGTGATCGTGCAAGTTCGTTCAGGACGGATGTAGTATACTGCAAGTTAGAAGAGTTTAACAAACGCCCCTTTTCAACTTATGTAGAGGTTGGCTAAATTTGATACTAATTCTACACGTTTCAGCGTAAAGAAAAGCTACAGAGTTGTATTGACTGTTTACCATTAAAAGAAAAACTAATAATTGCAAAAGAAAAATCTAAAGATATTGCTAGACTTGGAATTCAAGTTATCAAATTCTATGATTACGAAACGCTTTAACTTTGTAACATCAATTCGTAAGGAATATAAGTGTTCATATTTTAGACTTTTGACTACCCTATACTGGAGAATCTAATCATGCTAACATCAAATTGGTACAAGCTATGCACATATACACTACCTAATTCACAAAAAATGTGTTAATCTACAACGTATGGATCGTGCATTCGTGCTATATATCAAATTTGTAAACTCTATGTTGAATTGTGCCTCTAAAATCAGAGAACGGAACCAACGTTTGAATTTACAATAGATGATGCGTAATAGTGGATAGTATCAGCGGCCTTCAATCATAGAAAGAGTGACATCATTGTTAGACGAGCTACTCTTTTGGCTCTGCTGGGAAGAACTTGTACCAGCTGCATCATGACGGTTCGTCTTTAACGAAAAAGCCGGTTTCTTGGGCTTAGGAAGTTTTATAATCTCACTGGTTAGCATTGAGAGCACAGCTGAAACAGATGGCCTGTCGTGAGGAAGCACTTGGACACATAGTAACCCGATATGTATGCATCTCATCACCTCTCCCCGATACCTCAAACTTGAGACTCTTGTGTCAATCAAGCCCGCAATGTTGTCCTCATTCCACAATTTCCATACCTGAAGTTGAAATTGAGTTTAACATTGATCTATTTCTTGGAGTTATCTCAAAACTTGAGCCCATTTTAAATCGACTTACATGTCCCAAAAGGTTCAAAGAGCCTTCCTGATGAATGAAACTTGTGTTCCTTATCCCGGTAGCAATCTCTAGAATTAGAACTCCAAAGCTAAAAACATCGGATTTTTCTGAAAATTTTCCTTCTATTGCGTACTCTGGGGCCATATATCCACTGTATGAAAAATACAATTAATTAGGTAGCTGGCGGCCATCTTTAATTTGATATGCATTTAACACCCAAGTAAGATAAAGTGATGATATACACTTACAATGTTCCAACCACTCTGATGGTGCTGACATGATCCTTTTTGGTTCCAAATATTCTGGCCATACCGAAATCAGAAATCTTTGGGTTCCAATCACTATCCAACAAGATGTTGCTTGGCTTGAGGTCCCGATGGATTATCTTCAATCTAGAATCTCTGTGAAGATAGAGGAGGCCTCGACAAATACCTTCAATAATGTTGAAACGCTTGCTCCAATCTAGTATCTCTTGTGACGAATCTGGTCAGAATTCCAATATATACACATTATCAGTTAACTATATAGTGAAATGGAAATGGAAATCTTCATCGAACTAACCAAATAGGAAAAAGTCGAGGCTTTTATTGGGCATGTATTCATATATCAGCATTATCTCTTTGCTCTCTATGCAGCACCCATGTATTCTAACGAGATTCTTGTGTTGGAGTTTGGAAATGAGCACCACCTCATTCATAAATTCCTGCATCCCCTGCCCAGATGCTTGTGCCAGCCTCTTAACTGCAATATCTCTTCCATTTGTCAATACTCCCTAGGGTTGCCACAGTTTCTCAACTCTTAATTCGACGAGCGAGATACAGAAGATGAGGACGAAACGAAACGAGCAAGAATGAGAGGGTACCTTATAAACAGGGCCAAAACCACCCTTCCCAAGCTTGTTAGCTTCGGAGAAGTTGTCGGTGGCGTTTGCGAGTATCTCAAATTTAAAGATTGGTAAGTCTTGAAGATTAACTTGAGTTAATGCATCTTGAACGGATGTGTCAGCTGAAGCTGCAGCTATTCCAAGTGGAATGGATTTTCTTTTGCCTGATTCATGCATATATAACTAAGTGCCAGCTGCGCATATTTAATTAAGAGATTAATTGAACATTAAATATTAAATTACCTCTGCGCTTAGCAATCCATTTCCAAGAAGAAAATGTGCAAATGGATATGATAATAAAGCCGACAACCACCACAATGATTATGATCTTCTTAGAGTCTTTCTTCTGCTTTGTAACTGAATATGTGAGGAGAGACTCAAAACATTAATCATCGAATAGTATATTAATCCAACCAAGTAATTAATTAAAATTACCTATTTCAGAATTAGAGAGACGAATATAAAGTAACGAGCCAGAGTCGCTGGAGAATTTCTGAATATCAATTAAGGGCTGACCCCAGAACCAGCATCCCGTTCTGCCATCGTAGGCGTAGGCTAGGCAGGAACAGTTTGTCAAGCATCGACCTTCGCACTGATTTTCCCGGCCCAGCCACAGCTCCTGGAAGTAGGACCACATCATAGCATGAGTTTTCAGAAACCCATCATTAGTCCAGTTTCTGCGAGCATCACAATTCAAAGGGACTCTCCTCTCACACCCACTGCTCCAGTTACCCGAACTCCATTCCTGATTATTCCGAGGGTAAAAACCTTGCAAACAAGAACAGATTGGGGATTCTTGGGGGTCGCAGACCCCATATGCCCCACACTTTCCGTAAGTTTGGCAAATACTATTGCCGCCTGATGTTGTTCTGTTGCCTTGTGATCTGCAAAACCTCGAACGGAAGACGAAGATTGCAGCTAACAAAACCAAAAAGTTGGTAAAAAGTTTAGCCGGTATCATGATCCGAGTCCTGTCCTTTTTTCCTAGCTCTCAGATTGGTTAGAATAGCCACACATTTCGTTGTCGCCCACCAGGACTGGCTGATAAAGATAGTGATTTGAGGTTGGAAAAAGATAATCGTAGCAGTGGTCAACTAAATTGATAAAATACAAGAATTTGAAATATATTACAAAATTGGTGTATGTGTTATAAATTAAGAGCGTAAATAAAGGCGGGAGTAAAAAAGCCAGGAGTTTCACTAATATGTTTGTGTATAAGTGTATTCTGAGTACAGTGGTCTATTTATAAGAATAAAGATCTAGTCTAAACCTAAAGCCCGTTTAGGTTATAAGCCCATTAGTAATGTCCATATCAAATCTTCTAAATTTGGTATAATAAATTTTCTAGATTTACAACACTCCCCCTTGGACATTACGACATAACATGTCATGAAAACTCCACGTGCTAGGTAGCGACCAAATATTAAGTTAGGGAGGAATGTAATCGATCTTCCAGATCAAATCTTCTAAATTTATTTCGGGGTTAGCGCTCCCCTGAAGACAACAACTCTTTGAGCTTTCGCATTCCAATACCACGAACGTACTTTTCAAAAGTAGACGTAGGTAAGGACTTAGTGAACAGATCTGCTAGATTGCACCTTTTAAATGGTAATCACGCCACTCTTCTGGAGTTCGTATGGGTAGAAAAACTTAGGTAAAATATGTTTCGTCAGGTCTCCCTTGACGTACCCATTACTCATTTGTGCGATGCAAGCTGCGTTGCCTCCAAATATAATGGTGGGAGATGTATCGCCTTTAGCGATACCACACGAGTCACCAATATGTTTTACCAAGGACCTTAACCAAACACATTCTCGTGCGGCTTCAAACAAAACTATTATCTTTGAGTGGTTTGAAGACGTGGTAACCATAATTTATTTAACCGATCTCCATGAGATCGCGGTACCACCATAGAGAAAAACATAACCAGTCTGGGATATGGCGTTGTGGGGATCAGACAAATAGCCAGCATCCGCATAACCTACAAAGGTTTTGTCTTGGTTCCTTCGGTAAAACAGTCCAAGGTCTTGAGACCCTTGGAGGTACCATAGAACATGCTTAACACCATTCCAATGTCTCCTTGTAGGAGAATCGCTATATCTCGCAAGCAAATTAACTGCAAATGCAATGTCCGGTCTAGTGTAATTTGCGAGATAGAGTAATGTTCCAACAGCGCTAAGATAAGGAACTTCTGGCCCCAGAATTTCTTCTGAATCTTCTCTTGGTCTAAATGGGTCCTTATCCACTTCGAGGGATCGGACAACCATATGGGTGCTAAGTGGATGAGATTTATCCATGTGAAATCTCTCCAATACCTTCTTCACGTAGGTTGACTGATATATAAGAATTCTTTCTGGGAGATGCTCGATCTGCAGGCCGAGGCAGTACTTGGTTTTACCCAAGACTTTCATTTTGAATTCATCTTTCAAGATTGAACTGGCTTCTTCAATCTCTTTGCATGTTCCAATTATGTTTAGGTCATCGACATAAACAGATATAATGCAAAAACCATTTTGCGATTTCTTCATGAATACACATGGGAAAGTTATATCGATCGTGTATCCCTTCTTCTGGAGGAATTCATTGAGTCGGTTGTACCACATGAGGCCTGATTGCTTTAGACCGTACAACGACTTCTGCAATTTTATGATATACATACTACGACTTTCACCATCCCTCATCTGTGGAATGTCAAATCCATCGGGGATTTTCATATAAATGTCGGCATCTAGTGATCCGTATAAATATGCGGTTACTACGTCCATTAATCTCATCTGAAGATTCAATTTAACTGCCAAAGATATCAAGTAGCGGAACGTTATTGCGTCCATTACGGGAGAATAGGTTTGATCGAAATCAATACCGGGTCTCTGCAAAAAACCCTTGAACTACCAGCCTCGCTTTATACCTCTCCACAGTATTATTCTCATTTTGTTTTCGTACAAAGACCCATTTATATCCTGCAGGAATAGCGCGTGTGGGTGTACGAACGATAGAGCCAAATACTTTTCTTTTGTTAAGCGATGCGAGCTCTGCTATAATTGCCTCTTTTCATTTTACCCAATCGGAGCGCTTCCGGCACTCAGCGATAGTTTTGGGTTCTGGATCTAGATCGTTATTTATAACGGAAAGAGCAATTGTCTATGCAAATGTGTCGTCGACGACAGTAATTTTTCTATTATATGTTTCTCCCGTATCTATGAAATTCATAGAGACTTCAATGTTCATGTCAACCAGACCTTCCTCATTTTCCAGTGTATCTGGGTCTGGTCATTCCGCAATCCTAGTGCATTGAATATTTTGTGCACATGCTTCAGCACTAGGACGCTCGTCTTCTAGACGAGTCTCTTCTAGAGACTTTGAGTTATCTAAATGAATCTCTTCTAGAGATTTTACGTTCGACTGACCAGCTTTGCTAGCTTTTTTTTAGGTGTACTAGTATCTCCTGTAGGTCCTTTACGCTTCTGGTGTGTGGGGGCATGTATACTTGACTTGCTTGGGACCTCAACCCTTTGGGGAGCATTTGCTGCAGGTATATGCGATTTAGTTACACCTCTATGGTCAGTGAACGCGTCTGTCAGATTGTTTGCTAAATGTTGCAAGTTAATGATCTTCTGAACTTCCAGTTCAGATTGACTAGTGTGTGGATCTAGATACTGAAGATTACTTATGTTCCATGTAAGCTCCTAACATTCATTCAATTTTGAATTCAGATCTCTCCCTAATGCCGGGAAGTGATCTTCATCGATCGTGCAGTCAGCGAACCGGGCCGTTAATTGATCCCCGGACAAAGGCTCTAGGTATTTCACGATGGATGGAGAGTCAAATCCAACGTAAATATCGAGTTTCCTTTGTGGGCCCATAGAGGTCCGCTTTGGTAATGTTATCGGAACATATACCGCACATCCAAAAATACGCAGATGGAAAATGCTAGGTTCTTTCCCACGCACTAGTTGTAGGGGGGATGATTATTATATGCAGTTGGAAAGATTTGCATCAAGTGCGATGCATGTAGGGCTGCATGCCCCCAGCATGAAGTGGGTAGTTTAGAATTCACAAGCAATGGTCTCGCGATAAGTTTGATATGTTTTATTAGCGCTTCAGCAAGACCATTTTGGGTATGGACTTAGGGGACCGAATGCTCCACTTTAATTCTCAGGGCCATACAGTAATCTGTAAAGGCCTTTGAGATAAATTCAGCAGCATTATCCATGCGAATCGATTTAATTGAATAATCTGGGAATTGAGCTCTAAACTCGATAGTTTTCGCAATGAGCTTCGCAAAAGCTTGATTACGGGTGGACAACAAACAGGCATATGTCCACCTAGTGGAGGCATCAATTAGGATCATGAAATACTGAAATGGTCCTGATGCTGGTTGAATCGGTCCACAAATGTCTCCCTGAATTCGTTCAAGGAAAACCGGAGACTCTAGTCCAACCTTAGTGCGCGACATGCGCACTATTAACTTACCCTTAGAACATGCATCACATATAAATTCATCAACAGGAGGGATTCTATTATTCGAAATATTATGACCAATGGAATTAGATAGAATCCTACGTATCATATTTCGTCCTGGATGACCTAATCGCCGATGCCATAATTTAAAAGATTTCGGGTCATAGAATTTCATACTCATAGCTAGATGGGAATTAGACGGCCGGATGTAGGAATAGTACAATCCGGAGGAGAAGAAAGAAAGATTTTCTATAACTTGTTTACGGCTACCTCGAGTAATAGTCATCAAAAAGTATTCGTTATTATTCTCAGTTTCAGTTTCAATGTGATAGTCATTAGTTCTTATATCTTTAAAACTGAGCAGGGTACACTTAGATTGTGGAAAGAGTAAAGCCTTATCGATTATGAGTTCGGTACCCATGGGGAGGACAATAGAAGCTCTTACGGAGCCCACTATCAACATACTATCATTGACTATCATAGTTATACTCCCCTTACGTTCTACCAAGTTATGAAAATACTTCCTATCTCTTAGGATTGTATGTGTGGTGGCGCTATCTACCAAACATAAATCACTATTTGCATCCATCATGCTAGAGGAAATAGCCCAAACCTAGTGTTTACAAGCCACGTATAAGAACAAAAATATCCAAATAAATTTAATGGACATCGAAAAAAGGTAAACACATCGAAGCTAAAATATAATATCATCCATAAAATAAATTATCTGAAAGAAAGGATCCAAAAGCATAAATTGTTTTATCCAAAAATAAAGTATTAAAATAATCAAATACGCAAATCACTCATTATTTTCAAAGTTCTTGAGCTCGATGCCCAGAGGATCGTCGTTGTCATGGTCAAGGTCTGCTTCAGGCAGGCTGGCATGTTGAGATTCGACTCTAAGAGCCTTCCCCTTGTCGTCCTTTTGCTTCATTAGATAAACCTCAATCAAGTGCTTGAGAGTATGACACGTGCGAGACCAATGGCCTTTGCATCTGCATCTGTAGCAGGACTGCTCAATCATGTCTTGAGAGCTAGGTTTTCGTAGAGCAAAATTCGAGGTTCTGTGACCACCGGATGTACTACGACCTCAGCCTTTAGCCTAGAACTTCTTACTCTCTCTCCCCCTTCCACGTTTGCGATCAATCGTATGTTTGACCCTATACTGCTGCTGGAGTATAGGGTTGCTAACGTGGAATGTTGATACAGAGTTCTGGATCAAACTGGTTACAATACGCTGCAAAGCAGAGTTGTACTCTGTTATAGACTTAAGGTCTTGGTAACGAATGTTCAACCAATCGTATTGTGCCGGAGGGAGGAGTATGTCACTTTGTTGTTGGAAATGGTCCTTCGGGGACTTCCACAATATTCCGGGGTCCTTTTGAGAGAGGTAATCAGTTTTCAGACCCTCATTCATGTGGTTCCTAAGGAAAATCAATACTTTCGCCTTCTGGGTTTAGTGGATTTTGACCCTTCGACAATGGTTTTGCTCAACTTATTCGAGGCCAGATGGATCTCGACATCTTGCGTCCATGTCAGGTAGTTGCTATCATCGAGAGCAAGCTCAGCGAATTCTCTTTTGGTAATATCAGACATTATTCACTACAATTATTAAAGTGACATGGTAATAATTGTGACCAATTCATTGACAACGGAGAAATAAGGAGTTATTTGATTATTCTATAGCACATAGAATCAAGAATTGAACACCGTCTACCCAAAACATAAATTACGATCCGACAAGTATCGGACGCCGCCTACCCGGGCAATATAGAGGACTATGTGCAAAAGTAATAATGCATGCAGGATAATTAAATCATAAAAGCATGTTCATATATCAATTAAGCATATAAAATAATAAATTTTATCGAGAACTAATGTTAAAATTAATTCTAAAAATTTTCGGGCTTAATTAATATACAAAAATTATTATAATTTAATTTTTCAAGTATTATTCGTAAAACTTGATGAGATAATTTGAGGGCACAATTTTTTTTTTTCAAAATTATATGAGGCCCAAGTAAATAATAAGGTCCAAGACGCATTGGGCTTAATTCGGCCCAAAAAGGGGCAAGGGCTGCATGGACGGGGGCAGAGCCGACGAGGCTCGACGTCTGAAGGCGCGCGGCGGAGGCATTGGCGCGCGGCTCGCGTTGGTGGTTAATATTAATTTAATCACCGTCTGGTTAATATTAATTTAATCCCCGTCTCACATTGCAAATAGATCAACTAAAATATATCTAAGCAGAACCCAAAAACATTGTTTGCAACATAGTAATAACAAAAGTAAAAATCTATATGCAATTTTAATTGGCCCAGCCCATTAAAACATATTTATGATGATAATTCATCTTGCAAGTAACTAATCTAACAAGTCATGCTGAATAATGAAGTCGGCAATCATGACAATTGATAGCATATATGACTTGATTCAGTCGTTCGTTCACGGGTATGAAAATCTAATTTTATTGGGGCAGGATGGAGTTTGATCATTTTACCCAGTCAGAAATTCAATTAGTCCCTTAATCATTAAAACAAATTAAAATGATAAATAACGAAGAATTATTATTAAATTATTATTCTTCATAATAATCAGATGAATATAAAATACTCCCTTCGTCTCAAATTCGTTTAAACCCCAATTAGTCTCAGGCAGAGTCTCGTGCTGATAACGTGTTGTAAATTGATAGCGTAAATAAAGGCACGAGATTTGTTCACCCAGTTTGTCGAGAACGACTACGTCTGGGGGCGTACCAAGCCAGGAGTTTCACTAATATGTGTGTGTATAAGTGTATACAATTCTAAGTACAATGATCTATTTATAAGAATAAAGACCTAGTCTAACCCTAAAGTTCGTTTAGGTTATAAGTCCATTAGTAATGTTCACATCAAATCTTCTAAATTTGGTATAATAAGTCTTCTAGATTTACAACAGTATGTATTAAAATTAATTATTTTATACTAGAATTTGTTTACTTAATATAATTATATCATAACATCTTAAAATGATTATTTGAAATTCATATGCTAAAATCATTTAATTTTGTTGGTCCCGGTACAAGACTGAGGAATACGTGTATGGGGGGGAATACACGTATACCAATTTTTCAAACTAAAAAACTGACTGAGTCCCCTTTGCTCAGAGTGGTAAAGAACTAGGAGCTGATAACACACCTACTGACTACACTTGGTGCGGGTCAATTGACTAACTATCAGTTCAAGTTCAGTGCGGAAATGTTTGAGCCCTGATAGTTTAAAGTCTTGTTTGGTTTGCTTTCTGAAAACTTGTTTTACTCAATTCTGAAAGGTGTTTAGTAAGGCAGTGCTCTTTTTTAGGATCAGACTGATTGATTCAAGCCTGATAAACCGAATGCAATGAATGAACAAGTAATATGTCAAGTATGCACAATATCAAAGCAATAAGAACACAAGGAGTTTAACGTGGTTCAGAGACTCAAGCTCCTACGTCCACGGCCTGACTTAACGGGAAATCCACTCAAGGGATTCTTGTTTTTAGCGTGTCAAGGTGCACCAAGACCAGCTAACCTCACTGATCTATACAAACTCCCTTACTAACACACTAACTGACTTACTCCCAACAAACCTAACTTAGGGTTTTGGTTTCAGTTTGAATTCCAACTAGGTTGAGATTATCCTTACAAGACAAAGCTATGCTAAGGATTAGATAATCTCTCTAAGCTTAAGATAATGCTATTTAGCTCTTGGAATACAGAATAACTCTCAGTTGCTAAGAAACACTTGGGAAATTTAGATGGTTTCGAGTGCTTCTCTTAAAGGCTGAATGCTTTGAATGCTTGAGAGTTTGAGTAATTTCTGGCTTGGAAATTTCCCGTAACCTTGAATGGGTTCAAGGCCTTCTGTATTTATAGGTGATTTGAAAAACTATCCGTTGGAGAGATAGCCTTCTAGTCATCTATGTAGAGTGGCTTCAAACGGACATATTCCCATGCAGGAGCCGTCCTTGCATGAATTTGGTAGTTGCATTAAATGCACATTAAATGCTTGCCCGTTGAATATGCAGTCTGAATTCAGTCTTCATGTCAGGTTCCGTACGTGCGTGTCCTTCCAGGATTGGTCCACGTCATCAGGTTGGTGAGAATGTCAGAACTTATTCCTGAGCTTCAGGCTTGTCTTATTAAGTTCATTTTGTCTTGAGCTCACCGGTCTTGTCCTGACGCTGAAATTCCTTTTGCATTGCTTGGCTCTACTCCAAGTCTTCCCATAAACTCAGTGACATCCTGTTCCCTTCAGGACTGAGTTAGTAATGACCTCAGGGTCAAAACTCTTCATCACTGACACTTACTCAGCCAGCTTAGAGGACTGCCATAAGTTCAGGATGGTGCTCTTCGTCTTCAGGCTCTGAGTCTTGATTGTCACCAGTGAGTTCTCCTCTCACTGAGTACCTGTGAAGTGTAAAATGACTAAGTATAAAACCTAACCAAGACTAGCCTGACAAAGACAGATTAAGGCAAACATCTTTTCAGGGGCTTTGGGATCTTAATCAAAACTGACAATGTCCCAACAATTTCCCCCTTTTTGATGATGCCAAAACACTGAAAAGATCCTCAAAACACTTAGAGGAAATATGATAAACTTATCTATAAGATAAGACAGTGTTAGAGCAGTTCTTGATAAAGTATAGAATTTAAACAACAGCCAAAAAGACAATGCGTTTTTGTCTATGGGCAAAAGTAATTGATTTCATTGATCGATGTGGAAATGGTTACAATGAATCTAATCTATTACAAAGAAGCCTGTGAACTAGACTAATCTCATTTCAGGTTCGAGTCCATATCCTGCATAAACTCTTGCCTTCAGCTCGTCAAGTCTTCTAGGTTGGTTCACGTACCCTTCAGCTTTGGCAATCTTCAACACTTCCATCATGATGGCCTTTGTGTCGTGCTTTTGAGTTCCAGGAACTAAGGGAGGAGCTCGAATGGTGAACTCAGGAGCCTTCACTTGAACTTGAGTTGCATCAGCCTCCTCCAAGATCTTTTGGAACAACTCAGGATGATTGTCCATCATGTAGTCAGTGAAGTGGGCATTGATGTCATCAGTGTCGCCCCACTTCTTCACCACAAACCACAATCTAACAAACTCATCCTTCGCATCAGACCAAAACTCTTTCAATGCCTCTGAGATGAACTCATCGACATACGCTTCCCTTACTCCTGATTCTGGCCTACTGACATGAAGAATTGTTGACTTCCTAATTGTTGGCTTCTTCCTGTACTTCCTTGGCTCAGGCTTCGCCTTCTTCCTCCTAAGTAGACTGATCATTGCATCATCTAATTCCCTTTGTTGAAGCTCAGTGATATCAGTCAGCTTCTCAACCTTCTTTTCCAAGATGCGCATCTTCTCCTTCTGAGCAATTTCAGCTCTGCGCATAGCCTCAGATTTCTCGGAATGATCTCCCCATGCTTCAGCACATAACTCCGCCACCAACTCCCCGGAGTAAGTGATAGGATTCTTCCTTGAGCTCATGGGAGAAGATCTCTGAACAGGCTCAGGTTGTTGCTTGGAAGGTTCATCAGACTTTGCCTTTGCTGCCTCCGCCCTTCGCCTGGCAACAATCTCCTCTCCTTCTTTCTCCACAGCCGCCAACCTTGCTGACTTCCTCACCCTTAGCACATTCCCTTCAGGATTGGCTTCAGGATCAGCTTGAACGGTTTCGCCTTGGTTGACTGCCTCCGATGCCTCAGGACGGGATCTTTTCTTCTTCTTTTCCCCCTTTTTGGCATCATCATTGGCCTCTGATGGGAATGCGTCAGATCCGCTGTTGATTACGAAGGAGGTTAGGGAATGGACATCATTAATTCCCCCTTCAATAACTCAACTCCCATCGAAATTCCAGTTCCTGCAAAAGAGACAGAACTGATTGCAGCTTGGACCTTCTTCTCAAAGACCTCCATGGAGAGTTGGAGTCTTTGCTCAACTTTCTCAATCTTCTCCTCCACCTGAGCGGATCGCTCATCTGCCTGGGTCAGCCTCTCGGCAATGTCCTTCGAAGTCTGAGCAATGCGTTCTGACTCCAGCTCAAACTTTGACGCTGAGCCAGAAATGGCCTGAGTGAATAATGCTCCAGCCTGAGCTGCAAGCTTCTCCACAGCTTGATTAAGATCCTCCTTCCTTTGCTCATCCTTCTCAGCCAACTGCTTCAAGGTTTGCCTTAGCATCTTTTTTGTCCTCTTCCGCTCATTCCTCACTGACTTGGCCGTGTCAGTCATCGTCCTTTTTAGCAAAACCAGCTCCCTGTTGGCAAGGGTGTTGTATGCTGACTTTGTCCACCTGATGTGTTTCGCCAGGGCCTTGGAGTCTTCTTTTTCAGCTCGTAGCTTTATTACTTCCTCCTGAAGTTCAGCTAGGTTTTCTGTGGTTTTCTCCTGCTTGACCTCCACTATGCTTGTGAACTCAGCACGGCCTACCCAGGTGATCATCACATCTTCATCATCATCAACGGCCTCATCAGTAAGTGGTTGTTTTCCCTTACCAGCCCCTGCGGCATCAGTCCCCTCTCCAGGGTACACTGAAGGCAGTTGTTGAGTGGTCAGGGCCGCCTGCTCAGACTCAGCCCTGCCATCTCGAACCTTAGGAACTTGTCCCTCGGAACTGAGAGTCTCCTTGGATGCCTCAACATCTTCCTCTCTTGTCTCCGGGCAGGGAATCCCTTCATCGACAGATGTGTCATTGGCAGTTGAGATGTTCAAAACATCCTCAGCCACTGGTCCACCCTTGGCACCAGTGTCCCTTTCACCTTCCCCCTGAGCCTGAGGCTCAGAGACCATCTCATCAACTTCCTTCGCAGTCTCCTCCACTGCCTTCTCCATAGCTCCACCCTGAGCTTCATCATCCTCATCATCCTTCTCTTCATCAGACAGGATGTCAGCCTTGCTCTTGGACATCATATCAGCCACTAACTGCTTCAGGTTGTCGAAGTTTAGAAGTTGAAGCCAGCTAGTCAGTCCAAAGAAGGAGCAAATCTTGGCTTCCTCAGACTCCCAGTGATCCCAGCCTCGAGCGTCCACTAGCAAATGTTGCTCCTGCATGTTTGATTGTTTTAAATCCAACCAAACCTTGAGCTCAATCACATTCGCCAGCAGCTCCTTGTACTTATACAGCCCAGGCCAGCACTTACCTGCCCATTCTATGGCATTCCCTCTGAGAGTGTTCTCCAGAATCCCTCCTGCCATGTGTTCATCTAACTCCTCCTCCTCCACTTCGAGGAATTCATCCTCTTCAGTTGAAATGGATTTGGGACAGTCTTTGGGATTGGGGTATGAGGGAAAGTCTGAGGGGTTTGGAAGATTTGGCTCGGCTGACTGGTCAGGCTCATTTGTTGGTGAAATTGATGGCACTGACTCAGTAGGATAATTTGGCTCTGAGGTTTGAGGTGCTTCAGTGGGTTGAGAAGTAGGGTCAGGGTTGGAAGGTGTTTGGGTTTCAGGGTGTGGGGGTATTTGAGTGGGTACTGTCTCAGGCTGCAACAACTCAGCCGTCTCGACAGATTTTCTCACTTCCTCCAAGTCAGAGGCTCCATGAGAGCTTGACTTCTCCCTCTCACTCACCTCAGGCAGCTTCTTAGCAGGGGATTTTTTTATTCCCTTCCTAAGCCTCTTCAGGGGCCTCTCTCCCTGATCACCCTCCTTCCTGACGTCATCGTCAGTTTCCTCAGCCTCAGACCCGACCTTCTTGGGATCAGACTCAGTCCCTGATTTCATGCTCTTCCCTGACAGCACGACCCTTACCTTCTTCCTCTTCTCAGCCTTTTCCACCTCAGGCTGCTCCACTTCCTCAGCTGCTACCTCTTCCGACTCCTTACTCCTCTCAAGGAGGTCATCTACCCTTTCAATGAGACTAGTAACCACTCTCTTGGCCTTACCAGCTGGCTTTTTGGCCTGACCCTTTGCTTTCGCATTGGGATCAGTCAGCCCTAGCACTGAATAGGTATCACTCAGTGAGGAAAACATTACCTTCTTTGAGGAGAGACTATCCTCAAAATCGAAGGTGTACCCATGGCAGGCATGAGCAATCAGGATGGACATCCTCGTTCCGAATGGCAAGATGGCACTGGCGGAAATGTGCTTCTTCTCCTCATCTCGCTTTAGCTTGTCCAATCCGGCCTGATGGAGTTGATCAAGGAAGAACTGCTCCCAGTTCGCTTCCACTCCATCAGTAATTGCTCCCATGAGTCTCAACTTGGGCTGGCTCAATTGCTCGTGAGAGCCAGTTGCACCCATCACAATCTTGGACACCAAATCCACCAGAGCTCTGTACTCAGGCTTTAGCGTATTCTTGTTCTGACGAGCCTTGAACTCTGACGACCCAGACTTGGTCTATTTCCCAAGGAGTTCTCCCTCCGAGTTCTCCTTATACGTTCTTGGGTTGATGCCTGAGAACGGCAACTTGAAAACTTCCCTCACCGCCCTCCTGATCTCAATAGTGACCACCTCTGAGTTGTAAAGAGGTTCGCCGTCGCCGTCTTTCTCTCCCGTCGGCTTAAGCGTAGTCACCTTCGTGTATAGTTCTCCCTTCCGTAAGAACATGTTTAAAAAAGCCTCCACAACTGTTCTTGGGAGCACGAAAATGGGGCGGGTGGTGAAGTATGTTTCCAACCCAGCATTGGAAATCCATTTGAACACAGGTTTGATTTCCTCAACTGTAAGACAGATACCTTCCATGGAGATGACTTGCTCCATGTGTATCAGCTTGTTCTCGACAACGTCTTCGATCTTGTCGGTTGTCCAGTTGGAATCAAGAAATGCCATTGTTTTGAAAGGAAGAGATTTTTCGAAAATTCTGTGTTTGAGCAAGAGAAAACTCAGTGTGCAGATGTGCGTTGTGTTTGCGTAAAAACCTCAAATGGCACTCTTGATTGATAAGAATAAGTCAGTTACTCAAACATGGGGTTGAGATTAATCCCTAAATTCGAAAGGTTTTGAAATAAAGGGCCAGGATTAATCTCAGCTTCAATCAAAACCCCATGTCAGTCATATTCCGTATAAAATGGACACGTATATGAAAAAGTAACTGAAGCATTAAATGCTCCGTGTGCGTGGGTTTAAATATGAAAAGGCGCGTTTTTAATGAAAACAGAATGCATTTAATAAAGATTTTCAGGACGAAGGACTCAGGGAGACGCTTGAAATTCACTAGAGTCAGGATAGAACTCATACCTGTCAGGGAGACATTGTAGCACCCTGATACCTCGCTGAGTCGACTCTGGCCTGAGTTCCCCCTAGAACCCTACACTGACTTCTCTCCCGGATCTAAGAGTCCTAACTCCACTGATAGTTCCATAAACCTTGCTTCAGCCAGAGGCTTAGTCAAGATGTCAGCTCTTTGCCTGTCAGTGTGAATCTTCTCCATCCTAATATATTTCTTCTCCACATGATCTCGTATGAAGTGATGCCTAATATCCACATGCTTGCACCTTGTGTGAAGCACTGGGTTCTGAGTAATTGCTATAGCACTATTGTTGTCACAATAGATTGGAACCTGATTAGCAAATACTTGGTAGTCCCTCAACTGTTGCCTCAACCACAAAATCTGAGCACGACAACTACCTGCAGCCATATACTCAGCCTCAGTTGTGGATGTAGCCACTGAATTCTATTTCTTACTAAACCACGAGATCAACTTGCTTCCCAAAAACGGGCATGTCCCTGAGGTTGATTTCCTATCAATCCTACAACCTCCATAATCTGCATCTGAATAACCTGTCAGTTCTAAGTTGTCATCTGAAGGATACCATAGTCCCATATTGATTGTCCTTTTCAAATACTTAAGTATCCTCTTGGCAGCCTCCAAATGACTCCTTTTGGGATCAGACTGATACCTAGCACACACACCAACTGCAAACGTAATGTCAGGCCTACTCGCAGTCAGGTACAACAAAGAACCTATCAGCCCTTGATAGGTAGAAAATTGTGCGGAATTTCAGTTGTTAATTATGCATTCTAATGCATTTATTTTGTTTGCACTTAATTATTTTTCTACCTATTTATGTTTAGGATACAAATTACTTCACTTGGGATTTTTATTATTATTACAGATAATTTGGAGTACTTTCACATGGTTGGGCCAAGATAAGGATGAAGGCAGCCCACTTTAGCATTTAAAGCCCCAACAATATATTTATCAAGTGGATGTGTGTGGAAAACTACTGCCAAGATTGATTTTTGACTTGAGCCGCAAGATGAGGCCCATAATCCCATGAAATCAGCCGCCCATTTCAAGAACTTGAGCCCCAAGACATATTTAGGTTGGGACGTAACATATATATGGGGGGATGATCATATACAAAAGGGGACCACGTAGCAGAGGGGAGGGACGTGATCGAGGGACGGCAGCAACCTTTTTATTCCCATAAACTTTGAGTATTGTTTATGTCTTCGTTATTATTTTTCGTGGATTTCATGACGATGCTTGGCTAGTTTATTTTATATTCCAATTCTAGGGATGTTGAACCCAATTTTTATTATCTTTTAATTAATTCCTAGTGACGTTTTCTTTTTCATCTCTCGAGTTTTTCGTATTACTTGATAGCATGTTTAGGAATTTTTGTGTTTAATTTGGTAATGGCCTGCTAGATTAATTCATAGTTAATTCTACAGTTAGAATTTAAATTATAATCCGTAATTGTTATGATTTATATTCGCGAGTAACAAATAGTGCACCATTCACTAGGGGTAATACGAATCTGGGTTATGTAAAACGAGCGTCTCGTATTTTGCAGTCCAGTCTTTCTATCGTTTTGGTGTTTTAATGCGTTTAACAAATTAAATCTAGCGAGCGTCTCAATAGGTTGTTTGATTAAACAGGGTTAGTTAATGAGCGTCTCTTGATTAACTATTCATAAGAAGCGTTTCGGATTAATTGAGAGTCTCGTTAATCTAGGGAAGAGATTTGAGAGTGAATTAAGATTGTCACGGGAATAATTAGGATAATTTTAATTGTGGTGATACTGAACTTAGGATTGGAATATTATTTTTCTCATTGATTTCATCATATTTATTTTTGCTTACTATTTTACGTTCTGATTTTAGTTTATGATTTAAGCAATTACCAACCAAACCCCCCCTTTCGTACTCTCTAATTAATACAAAATTCACGATATAATTCTCTGCTCCCTGTGGGATCGACCCTGACTTGCCACTGCTACTAGTTAGTAAAGCGAGTTAAGGAATTTATTTTGCGTGCTTCGACAGCACGGTCAAAATTTTGGCGCCGTTGCCGGGGAGCGGTGTTAAATTATATTGTGTTTTTGGTATTAATTTTAGTGGTAATTTAGTTTTATTATTGTTCTCATCTTTGACTTTTAGGTGGTATAAATACTCCTATTGGAATTCACGTCTCAAGTTTAGTTGACACACTCAGCACAATTCTCACAAATTGTTTATCACTGTTTGTGCATGTTAACTCGTTCGTCTCGCAGGTCCGATTTTCTCTATATTCCAGAGATTGAGAAAGAGGCACGAAGGTTAAGGAAGGAAGCTCGAGAGCTCACAAAACAACTGCCTTTTGCACTAGAGACTGATAGCAGCAGCAACTCAGAGAGTGAGGAACTCGAGATGGCCGAGGAACGAACGTTGAAAGAGTTAGCTAATTCTCAACTCACTCAGCAACCACTCTGCATTATTCTCCCACAGCTTGAGAATAATGTATCCACTGAACTCAAGCCCGGGCTGATTCACTTACTTCCATCTTTCAATGGCTATATGGGAGAAGATCCACACAAACATCTGAAAGAATTCCATGTAGTGTGCACGAGCATGAGACCCAATGGACTCACTGTGGAACAAACAAAGTTGTTGGCATTCCCGTTCTCACTGAAGGATATGGCAAAGGATTGGCTCTATTACTTGCCATCAGGATCGATCGCTACCTGGACGGAGATGGAGAGAACGTTTCTGGCACGCTACTTTCCAGCTTCGAGGGCAACAAATATCAGGAAAGAAATATGTGGTATGAGACAGATGCATGGTGAGACGCTCCATGAATATTGGGAGCGCTTCAAAAAGCTCATTGCGAGTTGCCCGCAACACCAAATTAGCGAGCAATTGCTAATTCAATATTTTTATGAAGGGCTGTCACTAATGGATCGTAACTTGATTGATGCGGCTAGCGGAGGAGCATTAGTGGACAAGACACCTGCTGCAGCAAGAGAGTTAATTTCAAACATGGCCGCAAATTCGCAACAGTTTGGCCACCGGGACACACCTTTGAAAAAGATAAACGATGGGACTGAGTCGTCAGTTGAAAAACAAATAGCTGAGTTGGCCTCGTTTGTTAGAAAAGTTACTGCAGAACGTTCACAAGTCACACCGTGTAAGATCTGTAAGACTACTGAGCATACAACAGAGACATGTCAAGTTCTTCTTGATGAGATTGATGCACACGCCAATGCTGTGGATGGTGGAAGTTTCCAGAAAGGGAAATATGATCCCTTCTCAAACACATATAACCCAGGATGGAGACACCACCCCAACTTGAGATATGGGAATCCGCAAGGTGGCCAACAAGGAGGAGATCAAATGCCTCATCCACCACAACAACAAAGGCCATATTATCAAAAACCAATGGGAGAGCAAAGTTCGAGCGCATCGTTGGAAGATATCGTGAAATCACTAGCCACGAGTACTCTAAAGTTCCAGCAAGATGCTCAGTCCAGCATAAAAAACCTTGAGAATCAAGTGAGTCAATTAGCAACCACGGTGAATCGCTTGGAGAACCAAAGTAATGGAAGGCTACCATCTCAACCAGAAACTAACCCGAAAAATGTTAGTGCCATGGTTTTGAGGAGCGGGAAAGAGCTGGAAGAACCTATTAAAGGTGTTGAGAAATCTGATGTCAAAGAAAAAGATGAGGATGCTGTAAACTGCCACGACACTGGGCTACCCAATGTCAAACCTGCTGTTAGCGAAAATCAGGTAATAACTCAAAATTCTACGTCTTTTCATTCTAACACTTTACCCTTTCCTTCTAGGATGGAGAAAGCACTGAAGGAAGACAAGGAAAAGCAAGTCTTGGATATATTTAAGAAGGTGGAAATCAATATACCATTGATTGACGCAATCAAGCAAATACCAAGATATGCAAAATTCTTGAAAGAGTTATGCACCCATAAAAGAAGACTTAAAGGGAACGAGAAGGTGATGATGGGAGAGAGCGTTTCTGCTGTTTTTCAAAGGAAATTACCACCAAAACGCAAGGACCCAGGTATGTTTGTCATCCCTTGCAAGATTGGTGATTGTAGGATTGAGCGTGCTATGCTTGATTTGGGTGCATCCATAAATGTTATGCCACGTTCTGTTTATATTTCATTGAACTTGGGGGAATTAAAAGAAACAGGGGTGGTAATCCAATTAGCAGATCATAGTAATGCATATCCTGATGGGGTAGTTGAAGATGTGCTTGTGCAAGTGAATGATTTGGTATTTCCTGCAGATTTTTACGTGCTTGATATGAATGATGAACCCTCGAGCTCCACACCTATTTTGTTAGGGAGGCCATTCTTAAACACCGCCCAAACAAAAATAGATGTTCGTGAGGGAACCCTCACGATGGAATTCGATGGGCAAGTCATTCAATTTAATATTTATGATTCCATGAGATTCCCTGCTGATGACACTTCTGTTTTTTCTATAAACTGCATTGACCCACTTGTGCAGCAAGTATTTGAGTTGAATTGCAGAGATAATCTTGAAGTGGTACTTACTCGAAGCAAAGAAATTCAGCAAAAGGTGATCTCAATTCGAGAAGAATCAAGGGAGATGTTGGCAGCACTACAAAATTCAAAACCAATATTGCCAAGGTTTGGAATAAATTTCATTGATTTACCTCGTTCTAATCCTAGGATTCTGCCATCTGTTTTGCAGCCACCAGAGCTTGAACTCAAGCCACTTCCAGCCCACCTAAAGTACGTGTACTTGGGCGAGAAAGAAACTTTACCGGCAATTATTTCTGCTAAGCTGACAGAACATCAAGAGAGAGCTCTAATCTTGGTCTTGAAGAAACATAAGGAAGCTCTTGGATGGACGATTGCGGATATACGGGGAATCAGCCCATCGTTGTGCATGCATCGAATTTTCCTAGAGGAGGATGCTACTCCCACTAGAGAAGCACAAAGACGGTTGAATCCGCCGATGATGGAAGTTGTGAAGAAAGAAGTTATCAAACTTCTTGATGTGGGAATGATTTACCCAATCTCAGACAGTAAGTGGGTAAGCCCCACCCAGTGCGTGCCAAAGAAGTCTGGAGTAACCGTGGTTGAGAACGCAGAAGGTGATATGGTTCCTACTAGAGTTCAAACTGGATGGAGAGTTTGTATCGACTACCGCAAACTCAATGCAAAAACTCGAAAGGACCATTTTCCATTACCATTCATAGATCAAATGCTTGAAAAATTAGCTGGTCATGCTTTTTACTGTTTTCTAGATGGTTTTTCAGGTTATTTCCAGATTGCAATAGCCCCTGAGGATCAAGAGAAGACGACGTTTACTTGTCCCTTTGGAACGTTTGCATACCGACGAATGCCGTTTGGACTTTGCAATGCACCGGCAACATTCCAACGATGCATGGTAAGTATTTTCTCAGAATATGTGGGGAAAATCATAGAAGTCTTCATGGATGATTTCAGTGTGTATGGTGATTCATTTGAGATATGCCTTGATAATTTAACTATGATTTTGAAATGATGCATTGAAACTAATCTTGTGCTTAATTGGGAAAAGTGTCATTTCATGGTTGAACAAGGGATAGTTTTAGGACATATTGTATCGGCACGGGGGATTGAGGTTGATAAGTCAAAAGTTGATCTTATCACTTCTTTGCCTTACCCCGCAAATGTGCGGGAAGTTCGCTCTTTTCTTGGCCATGCAGGTTTTTATAGGCGCTTCATTAAGGACTTCTCCAAGATAGCCTCTCCATTATGTAGGCTGTTACAGAAAGATGTGGAATTCAAAATTGATAAGGAGTGTAAAGAGGCATATGACCAATTGAAGAAGTTGTTGACAACCTCACCAATTGTTCAGCCCCCAAATTGGAGTTTTCCATTTGAGATAATGTGTGATGCGAGTGACTATGCAGTTGGAGCTGTGTTGGGCCAGCGGGTTGGACGAGCTGCACACGTGATATACTACGCCTCTCGGACTCTAAACCCAGCTCAAGCAAACTATACAACAACTGAAAAAGAGTTGTTAGCTGTTGTATTTGCATTAGACAAATTTCGCTCTTATCTTTTGGGAACTAAAGTTATTGTCTTTTCTGATCATGCAGCGTTAAAGTTCCTACTTACGAAGAAAGAAGCGAAACCGAGGTTGATTAGATGGATCCTCTTGCTACAAGAATTTGACTTGGAAATCAAAGATAAGAAGGGTACTGAGAATTCTGTTGCAGACCATCTCAGTCGAGTTGTGCGAGAGGAAAATGATCCACCACTTAAGGAGAGCTTCCCAGACGAGCAATTGATGGCGATCTCACAATACTGGCAGAATCGTGCGACACTGGGTCACCCAGTGTCAGGTTCTGAAACGCCATGGTATGCAGATTTAGTAAACTTTCTTGTTACTAACACTTTTCCTGTAGGTATGCCCAAGGCACGGAGGGACAAACTGAAGAGTGATGCGAGATACTATGTATGGGACGATCCCTACCTATGGAAATATTGCTCGGACCAAATAATCAGAAGATGTGTACCCGAGGCGGAATTCAAGTCGATTCTCACGTTTTGCCACACATATGCATGCGGAGGACATTTTGGATCAAAGAGGACAGCACATAAGGTACTTGAATGTGGATTCTACTGGCCGTCATTGTTTAGAGATGCATACATTTTTTGTAAGGCATGTGACAACTGCCAAAGAATAGGTAATATCTCTCAACGAAATCAAATGCCCCAAAATCCAATCGTGATTTCTGAAATTTTCGATGTTTGGGGTATTGACTTCATGGGCCCTTTCCCATCTTCATTTGGTAATCTATATATCCTATTAGCAGTCGATTATGTCTCGAAATGGGTGGAAGCAAAGGCCACCCGAACTAATGATTCTCGAGTTGTGGCAGGTTTTGTTAAGTCTAACATCTTTGCTAGGTTCGGAATCCCGAGAGCCATCATCAGTGATCGAGGAACTCACTTCTGCAACAGGATAGTGGCGGCATTGCTTAGAAAATATGCTGTCATGCATAAGACCTCCACAGCTTACCACCCGCAGACGAATGGACAAGCTGAAGCGTCTAATAGAGAGATTAAGCTGATTCTGGAAAAGACAGTTCGTCCGAACCGCAAAGATTGGAGCTTGAGGTTGGAAGATGCATTGTGGGCATACCGAACAGCTTATAAGACCCCGATTGGCATGTCCCCATATCGTATGGTTTATGGTAAAGCGTGCCACCTTCCAGTCGAGCTTGAGCACAAGGCTTTTTGGGCGATTAAAAAGTGTAACATGGACTATGATGAGGCCGGTGTACACAGGAAATTGCAAATTCAAGAGTTTGAGGAGATAAGGAATGAAGCTTTTGAAAATGCTTTGATCTATAAAGAGAAAACAAAGGCATTCCATGACGCACGAATCAATAGGAAACAATTTGTTGTTGGAGAGAAAGTTTTACTCTATCATTCAAAACTCAAATTGTTCCCAGGTAAGTTGCGTTCTCGTTGGGTTGGCCCTTTTGTGATTACTAAGATATTTCCTCATGGTGCAGTTGAAATAAAAAGTCTTGACACGAGCAAGATTTTCAAGGTGAATGGGCAACAATTGAAGCCATATCACGAGGGGTTTTCTCAAACTTACATTGAAAATGTGGATTTAGAAGACCCGAAGATAGCATAGATTGAAGTTGCCCGTCGAGCCAACGACGTTAAAAAAAAAGGCGCTGGTTGGGAGGCAACCCAACATTAGTAGTTTGCTTTATTTTTCTCAGTTTTGTTTGTTGCTTGCTTTTTGTTTTGTTTCAGGGAAAAACCTGCTGCTATGTCGGACTTGTGATCAAGTTTGGGAATAGGCTGCTGATTTTTGTCAACACTGGGGCACTCAGTGTCGAGAGTTCTATCATGTTTATGCATTGGAGCAATTTCACAAGCGAGATAGCAACTCAACTCTAATCACCCGGTGAGCTCAATGCCTTTATTTCAATTTATGTCCTCCTAATTTATTATGGCTATTCAATCCTGAAAATTATGTGAAATAAGTTTGGGGAGGTCATAAAATTGAATAAATGGATGATTAAATTGTCCTTGTTTGTAATTGGTTTGAGTCTTCTGCATTGTTAGTTTGAGTAAGATGGCAAGACAAGAGAAACAAGTGTGATTGATAATTTTTCTAACTAAGGATGTCGCACTGATTTTAATGATGAACTTGGATGAAAAATGAGTAGAATTCGATACACAATAACCTTTTTTGTGAGCTTTTGAGCCTAAGAGCAACTCATCATATATGCTCAGTATTTCCTTGCATTGTGTGGTCAAACTTAGTGTGTTCATTCTAGAACTTGCTCATTTATACATTTCAAGACTACATCTATGAATTCATGCATTTAAGTGATAAAGGCATTTAGGATTAACCCATTTGGCTTATATATTCCTACCTGGTTAAAAATTATCCTTAGAAGCCAAGTTGAGCCTAAGCCTTTTTCTTTGTTCAAGCACAATATGTTAACCACGGTCCACTTCTTTGTTGAGCTTCATCCGTTGATCCCAATTGTCAGGAGACATTTGTGAATTTAATGCATATAAGGTGGGTTCGTAATTTAAAAGGAAGCGGTGAAGAAGTATTGAAGAAGTGCTAAAAGAAAGTATTGAGAAGAAGAGAGCCTCTGGAAAAAGAAATGCAAATCCGTGTTGAAAAAAAAAAAAGGGGGTCGAATCACCATCTGATGATCCCTTGTTGATGTGTTGACTGTCGCTCAATCACTCATTAATGTGAAGGAGTATAATTAAGTGGAAGTCTATGTAAATGTGGAGACGGATGATTGCTATTGCAAAGGAGAAGGAGTGTTGTGTTATCATGGCTTGTTATGCATCTAAATTCACAAATTATCTTGACTAATAAGCCTTATAATTTTCCCTTTATCCTACCCTTGCCCGAAGCCACATTACAACCAAAGGAAAGACCTTTTGATTTTTGCATGAATTTCATTTTCTTAGTGGTGGAGATTTGATTTGTGAGCAAGCATATGGTAATGGCACATTAGGATTTGATATGAGTGATTTTAATACCCTTTTATATACACTTGAGTGCAAAAGAGTGATATCTTTAGTGAGGGTATTGAAATTTTATTGCATTTAAATCCAATGAAGTCGTTAGAATTTGGTGAGACGTCCTATTTTCTTTAATCACACTTGAGTCGTGATCACTTGTTCTCTCTTGATATTGCTATGTCTTGAACTTTTCAGTGTGCGAAATTTGATCTTTTTACTTTGGTACAATTTATGCTTGAGGACAAGCATTGGTTTAAGTTTGGGGAGATTTTGATAGGTAGAAAATTGTGCGGAATTTCAGTTGTTAATTATGCATTCTAATGCATTTATTTTGTTTGCACTTAATTATTTTTCTACCTATTTATGTTTAGGATACAAATTACTTCACTTGGGATTTTTATTATTATTACAGATAATTTGGAGTACTTTCACATGGTTGGGCCAAGATAAGGATGAAGGCAGCCCACTTTAGCATTTAAAGCCCCAACAATATATTTATCAAGTGGACGTGTGTGGAAAACTACTGCCAAGATTGATTTTTGACTTGAGCCGCAAGATGAGGCCCATAATCCCATGAAATCAGCCGCCCATTTCAAGAACTTGAGCCCCAAGACATATTTAGGTTGGGACGTAACATATATATGGGGGGATGATCATATACAAAAGGGGACCACGTAGCAGAGGGGAGGGACGTGATCGAGGGACGGCAGCAACCTTTTTATTCCCATAAACTTTGAGTATTGTTTATGTCTTCGTTATTATTTTTCCTGGATTTCATGACGATGCTTGGCTAGTTTATTTTATATTCCAATTCTAGGGATGTTGAACCCAATTTTTATTATCTTTTAATTAATTCCTAGTGACGTTTTCTTTTTCATCTCTCGAGTTTTTCGTATTACTTGATAGCATGTTTAGGAATTTTTGTGTTTAATTTGGTAATGGCCTGCTAGATTAATTCATAGTTAATTCTACAGTTAGAATTTAAATTATAATCCGTAATTGTTATGATTTATATTCGCGAGTAACAAATAGTGCACCATTCACTAGGGGTAATACGAATCTGGGTTATGTAAAACGAGCGTCTCGTATTTTGCAGTCCAGTCTTTCTATCGTTTTGGTGTTTTAATGCGTTTAACAAATTAAATCTAGCGAGCGTCTCAATAGGTTGTTTGATTAAACAGGGTTAGTTAATGAGCGTCTCTTGATTAACTATTCATAAGAAGCGTTTCGGATTAATTGAGCGTCTCGTTAATCTAGGGAAGAGATTTGAGAGTGAATTAAGATTGTCACGGGAATAATTAGGATAATTTTAATTGTGGTGATACTGAACTTAGGATTGGAATATTATTTTTCTCATTGATTTCATCATATTTATTTTTGCTTACTATTTTACGTTCTGATTTTAGTTTATGATTTAAGCAATTACCAACCAAACCCCCCCTTTCGTACTCTCTAATTAATACAAAATTCACGATATAATTCTCTGCTCCCTGTGGGATCGACCCTGACTTGCCACTGCTACTAGTTAGTAAAGCGAGTTAAGGAATTTATTTTGCGTGCTTCGACAGCACGGTCAGCCCTCGATACTCAGTCTGATTTACTGAAGTCCCTTCAGTGTCAGGATCCATCTTCCAATTTGTGTTCATAGGGATCCTGGCTGGATTGATGTTCTGAACACCAAACTTATGAATCAAGTCTCTTGTATACTTGGCCTGATTTATGAAGATACCTTGATCAGTCTGCTTGACCTACAGTCCTAAGAAGAAGTTCATCTCTCCCATCATTGACATCTCAAATTTACCAGTCATCAACTTAGAGAATTTCTCACATAGCTGATGATTTGGTGATCCAAATATTATGTCATCCACATAAATCTGGACCAAGAGAATGTCATCACCTTCAGTGATCCTGAACAATGTCCTATCCACAGTTCCCTTCTTGAACCCATGGTCTGTCAGGAATTGAGAGAGGATATCATACCAAGCTCTTGGTGCTTGCTTAAGTCCATAAAGTGCTTTCTTTAAATGGTATACTCTATCTCCAACCTCAAACCCGGGAGGTTGTTCAACATATACCATTGAGTACCCCATTCAGGAAGGCACTCTTGATATCCATTTGATACACCTTGAACTTCTTATATGTTGCATATGCAAGGAACAACCTTATAGCTTCCAACCTAGCCACTGGAGCAAAAGTCTCATCATAGTCTATTCCTTCAGACTGACAATACCCTTTTGCAACCAGTCTAGCCTTGTTCCTTACTACAACATCATTCTCATCCTTCTTGTTCTTAAAGACCCACTTGGTACCAATCAAACCTTGATGCCTAGGTCTATCTACTAGTTCCCAAACCCGATTCCTTGTGAACTGATTCAACTCCTCTTGCATTGCAATGATCCAGTTCGAGTTAGTGAGAGCTTCTTCAATGTTCTGAGGCTCTTGCTCAGAGAGAAAGCAACAGAACAATGCACTCTCACCATGGAACCGCCTGGTTCTGACTCACTCAGTTGGATCACCAATAATTTGATCAATGGGATGATCCTCTAACCATGTTCTTTTGCCAGGAGTTGTTCCTGAAGTACCTGCAATGTTAGTGTCTACAGGCTCATAGAATTCAGGAAATTGAACAGAAGGGGATGATCCTGAGTCTATACCAAAGGGATTAATAAGCTCAATGTCAGGGACATTGATTCCCCCTTGATGAGGTGACTCAGGAACCGTCTCAGCTGCGACAGCATCTTCATAGAAGGTGCTTACCTCAGGTTGAGCCTGTTCCTCAGTCTGAGGCTCAACAATCCCTGATGTGCTAGGCTTAGGAGTGGCACCTGATTCATCATCCTGATCATCGTCATCATCCCACCTTGGAATTGGCACAGTTTTGACCTCTAGATCAGGTTGATTCTTTAAGCTCAGCCTTGTCACTCTCTTTGTGACCTCCTCAGTGTCAGGATTCAACACCTTTGCCCTAGACTCATTAGCAGATTCATCAAAGACAACATGAGGTGATTCTTCCACAACAAGGGTCCTACAATTGTAAAACCTGAAGGCTTTACTAACTTCAGAATATCCTAAGAATATTCCTTCATCAGATTTGCTATCAAAGGCTTTCAATTGGGTCTTCCCATTATTGAGGATGAAGCACTTACAACCAAATACATGAAAATAAGAAATACGAGGTTTTCTCTTATTCCATGTCTCATATGGAGTCTGTGCATGTTGTTTGTTCAGCATGGATCTGTTCTGAGTGTAGCATGCAGTGTTGATTGCCTCAGCCCAGAATTTCTTGGGCAATCCTGACTCAGCCAGCATGGTCCTTGCTGCTTCCTTCAGTGTCATGTTCCTCCTTTCAGCGACACCATTCTGTTGTGGGGTTCTAGCTGCAGAAGTCTCATGAGCTATACCAAGTTCATTACAGAAGTCAGAAATATATGAATTTATAAATTCAGTGCCCTTGTCAGATCTGATCTTAGTAATGGACTGATTCTTCTCATTGCTGAGTCTCCTGAGCAACTCTGGAAGCTTCACCTGTGTTTCCTTCTTATTCAACAAGAAAATAACCCATGTATATCTAGAATAATCATCAATAACCACAAGGGTATATTTTCTACCATTCATACTCACAGGTGTAATGGGACCAAATAAATCCATGTGCAAGAGCTGAAGTATCCTGTCAGTGGAATGAGAAGCTTTCTCTTTGAATGACGCTCTGACCTGCTTCCCTTCCTGACAAGCTTTGCCCACATAATCTTTGCTAAAAACTTCATTAGGTAGATCATCAACAAGTGACTGTCTAGAAATTTTGTTAAGAATCTTGAAGTTCAGATGGCTTAATCTTTTATGCCATAACCAACTGAGCTCTAGAGAGCTTTTAGCAACAAAGCAAGTATTAGGAATAGTGCTGCTCCAATCAGCGAGATAAACGTTACATTTCCTTATACCTGATAGAAGCACTTGTGCTGATTTGTCCTTGACTGAACATATATTCGATGAGAACTCAACACTGAAACCTTTGTCACAGAATTGACTTACTGACAATAGGTTATGCTTCAGTCCTTCCACAAAGGACACATTTTCCACTCTGACTGTACCTATAATTAAAACACCAAAACCTTTAGTAACACCTTTTGAGTTATCACCAAAGGTTACCTGTGGACCATCTTTAGCTTGATATTCTTGGAGAAGACTTTTCATTCCAGTCATGTGCCTTGAGCAACCACTGTCTAGGTACTAAACAGCTTTGATTGAGTCTCCTCTCCTCTTGTTGTGATCCACAGCCGCCTGCAAGCAAATCAGGCTTTAGGTACCCATTGGGTGTTGGGTCCTATTGTGTCAGCTGTACCCTTCGGGATCCAGACTTGCTTAACAACCCTGATTGCCTCAGAGTGGTAAATCTGTCTCCCTGAAACATCAACATACACAACTTTCTTCTTCTTTGCCTGAGAGGAAGATGGTGTATGAGTGCTAGACTTAGGCTTCACAGGAGCCTGAGTGGGTGCCTTTTGGGCTGGCTTCCTGTTCTTCCTAGGTCTGGGTGCAGCAGGTCTTGGGGCTTGTTCTTGATAAGGACCCTGTGTTCTATTCCCCCTAGGCAAGTGAGGGAATGGAAAACAGTTAAAGGCCTCAGGATGCCAAAACCACGGGGGTATCATCATGTTTGGCCTTCCCTGTTGGTATTTCCAAGCATGATGGTACCCTCGCTGACCAGTCTGAGGGCTCTTGGCCTGAGTCTTCCTCTGCTTTCGCTGAGGCTTTCCCTGGCCTGAGCTCTCAGGGGCTTCCTTAGATTGCTTTGCCTTTCCCTTGGGTTTTGGCTTAGCTACCTTAGGAGCAACCCTGACTGTGTCAACAGTTTCTTTACCCTTATCGGTTTGACGGGCCTGAAGTACAACCTTAGGTGCATTCTGGCCCGCCTGAACAAATACCCTCTCAGTGTTGCTCCCTGAAGCAACATGAGACTGACCTTGTGAGGATTTCTTAGGAACATATCCAAGTCCATTTTTCTCATTCCCAAGCATCTGGCTGCTTTTTATTTCCTCTCTAGCCACTGAGGATTTATTCATTGCTGCAACCTTTTTCTTGAGAGAGTCCTCACTCTTTTTCAGGATTTCATGTCTGGTAAAAAGGTCATCAAACTTACTCTTAAGTACTTTCAGTTCTTCCTTCCTGGCCAGCTCTTCCTCAGCCAATTCCTTCAGAATCTTCTCTCTTGGGAGACGCTCAGCATTGATTAAATCAATCTCCTGAGTTAGTCTCACAATTTGAGCTGATTCTTTAAGATCAGACTGAGTGAGTTGTTCATTCAGGTTTTGAACCTCAGTACTCAATTTCTTGTTCTCCTCTACCAAGAAGACATTAGTTTCCTGCAGTCTGGAGAAATCAACCATCAATTGATCAAGGCAGATCTGAAGGTTCATTTCTCTAACTGACTCTGAGCTAAGCTCAGGATTTTGACCAGTGTAAGAAGCACAAACAGAATTTGATGTTACCTCAGGCTCATCCCTAGCCATCAGACAGACATCATCGTACTCGTCATCTGAGAAGAGTTCAGGTGACCTTTCAGCAGGACCGTCAGAGTCTGTTGCATCTTCAGCGACCATTGCTCTCCGATCAGCAGATCTTAGATCCCTCGTGGCTCTCCTTTCCTCTCTCTCCCTCGCACTCAGCTCCGGGCAGTCGTACTGATAGTGACCAATCTTGTTACAGTTGTAACATGCTATCTGCTCGCTTACTCTTTCTTTCCTCGGTTCTGGGTTCCTCCTTGAGTCAGGTTCCCTGGTTCTCGGTGAGCTTTCAGACTTGGTTGGATATCTATCATCGCGAGTACGTCTCTGTTCGTCTCTTCTTTCAGGCTTTGGTTCAGAATATCTCCTTTCATCACCACGTTCTCTCCTCTGGTCAGTATTCCTTCGCTCCTCATATCTCCTTGAGCTTTGGTGGGTTCCTTCAGGTTTCCTGTCACGTGAGTCCTGATAAAACTTTTTATAATGACCAAACCTGGAATTGAGCTTGTCAAATCGTCTGGCCATCAGGCTGTACTCCTCAGCGAGTTCTTCCCTGCTCATCTCCATCAGTGACTTTGATGAAGAATTTGATGAGGGCTCAACAGGTTCAGACCTGACCTTGAACGCCACACTTTTCTCAGGAGTTTTCTCCTTCACTTCCTCTTCTGACTGAACTTTCTTCTTTCTTTTGTTAAGATCAAATTCAAGCGCTTTGAGCTCTGAAAAAAGTAAAGCAGAAGTTATGTTACTCATATCCTGAGTGTTCTTAAGCATAATTACACTGTTATCCCATCTCTCAGGAAGGGCATTCAGGATCTTTGAAGCAACATCTCTCCTTGGGACATCCTTGTCCAACATCACCAACTCATTTATCAACTTGATGAATCTAGACTCCATTTGATCTATGCTCTCGTCAGGCAGCATCTCGAACGCTTCGAATTTCTGAATGGCAATATTTCTCTTGTTCTCCTTTATCTTTTCTGACCCTTCGCACATCCTGGTCAGCTCATCCCAAACCTCCTTTGCCGTCTTTAAGTTCATCAGCCTAGCTGACTCCTCGAAGGGCACCGTATGCAAGATGATGTTTCTGGCGACGTTGTCAAGTCCCACCATCTTGATTTCATCGTTGGTCATGTCTTTCCTTTCTTTAGGAACCTGCACGCCAATCGCAAGATCCTTATATCCCAGTCCTCTGACGTTAGGAATAGTGATCTTGATCGGTCCTTCCCTGAGTACACGCGGCATCTGGTCATGGATGGCATCTAGATGTGCTTCTAATCTGAACTTCCAATAGACAAAGTTGGACATAGAGAATTCAGGTAACGAAGCTTCAAGTCTCCTCGAAGTCATGATGATGCAAGTTTTATGAAAAGCAAACTCAGATCTGTTCAGTGACCACCAACAGTTTCTCCTCTGAAACTATTAGTATTCAAAGTCAGTGGTCTTTCGAACCACTGCTCTGATACCACTTGTTGGTCTCGGTACAAGACCGAGGAATACGTGTATGGGGGGGGAATACACGTATACCAATTTTTCAAACTTAAAAACTGACTGAGTCCCCTTTACTCAGAGTGGTAAAGAACTAGGAGCTGATAACACACCTACTGACTACACTTGGTGCGGGTCAGTTGGCTAACTATCAGTTCAAGTTCAGTGCGGAAATGTTTGAGCCCTGATAGTTTAAAGTCTTGTTTGGTTTGCTTTCTGAAAACTTTTTTTACTCAATTCTGAAAGGTGTTTAGTAAGGCAGTGTTCTTTTTTAGGATCAGACTGATTGATTCAAGCCTGATAAACCGAATGCAATGAATGAACAAGTAATATGTCAAGTATGCACAATATCAAAGCAATAAGAACACAAGGAGTTTAACGTGGTTCAGAGACTCAAGCTCCTACGTCCACGGCCTGACTTAACAGGAAATCCACTCAAGGGATTCTTGTTTTTAACGTGCCAAGGTGCACCAAGACCAGCTAACCTCACTGATCTATACAAACTCCCTTACTAACACACTAACTGACTTACTCCCAACAAACCTAACTTAGGGTTTTGGTTTCAGTTTGGATTCCAACTAGGTTGAGATTATCCTTACAAGACAAAGCTATGCTAAGGATTAGATAATCTCTCTAAGCTTAAGATAATGCTATTTAGCTCTTGGAATACAGAATAACTCTCAGTTGCTAAGAAACGCTTGGGAAATTTAGATGGTTTCGAGTGCTTCTCTTAAAGGCTGAATGCTTTGAATGCTTGAGAGTTTGAGTAATTTCTGGCTTGGAAATTTCCCGTAACCTTGAATGGGTTCAAGGCCTTCTGTATTTATAGGTGATTTGAAAAACTATCCGTTGGAGAGATAGTCTTCTAGTCATCTATGTAGAGTGGCTTCAAACGGACATATTCCCATGCAGCAGCCGTCCTTGCATGGATTTGGTAGTTGCATTAAATGCACATTAAATGCTTGCCCGTTGAATATGCAGTCTGAATTCAGTCTTCATGTCAGGTTTCGTACGTGCGTGTCCTTCCAGGATTGGTCCACGTCATCAGGTTGGTGAGAATGTCAGAACTTATTCCTGAGCTTCAGGCTTGTCTTATTAAGTTCATTTTGTCTTGAGCTCACCGGTCGTGTCCTGGCGCTGAAATTCCTTTTGCATTGCTTGGCTCTACTCCAAGTCTTCCCATAAACTCAGTGACATCCTTTTCCCTTCAGGACTGAGTTAGTAATGACCTCAGGGTCAAAACTCTTCATCACTGACACTTACTCAGCCAGCTTAGAGGACTGCCATAAGTTCAGGATGGTGCTCTTTGTCTTCAGGCTCTGAGTCTTGATTGTCACCAGTGAGTTCTCCTCTCACTGAGTACCTGTGAAGTGTAAAATGACTAAGTATAAAACCTAACCAAGACTAGCCTGACAAAGACAGATTAAGGCAAACATCTTTTTAGGGGCTTTGGGATCTTAATCAAAACTGACAATGTCCCAACAAATTTGGTGGGATTTTATGTGTTTATTTACATTATATTTACTAATTGTACCTGATATGAAAAAAAAAAGTACTATAATGTAGGAAAATGAGCAACTTTAGAAGCAAAATACTCCCTTCGTCCCAAGATTTTGTTCACAGTTGCCTTAAATGGACGTCCCAAGATTTTGTTCATACCCAAAAAAAAAATATATCTCTCACAAAAGTCAATAAAGCATAAAATTATCATTATTTTATTCAACTCCACGCTCACACACTCTCATTTTTCTTAAAAATTGTGTCAAACTCAAGTGTGAACAACATCCTGGGATGGAGGGAGTATGTGTTAGTAATTATTTATAAATCTATTGTAAATCGTAAGCGTAAAATAGAGACGCGAGTTTGTTCACCCAGTTTGTCGATAACGACTACGTCTGGGGGCGTATCAAGCCAGAAGTTTCATTAATATTTGTGTGTATGCGTGTATACAATACTGAGTACAAGGATCTATTTATAATAGATAAAACCTAGTCTAAACCTAAAGCCTGTTTAGGTTATAAGTCCATTAGTAATGTCCACATCAAATCTTCTAAATTTGGTATAATAAATCTGCTGGATTTATAACACTCCCCCTTGGACATTACGACATAACATATATGTCTTGTCATAAAAACTCCACATGCTAGGTAGCGACCAAATATTTAGTTAGAGAGGAATGTAATGTATTGATCTTCCGCATCCAATCTTCTGGATTTACTTCGGGGTTACCGCTCCTCCTGAAGACAACAAACCTTTGAGCTTTCGCATCCCGATGCCATGAATGTACTTTTCAAAAGTAGATGTGGGTAGGGATTTAGTGAACAGATCTGCTAGATTGTCACTAGATTGCACCTTTTGAATGGTCATCACGTCACTCTTCTGGAGTTCGTATGGGTAGAAAAACTTAGGTGAAATATGTTTCGTCAGGTTTCCCTTGACGTACCCATTACTCATTTTTGCAATGCAAGCTGCGTTGTCTTCAAATATAACAGTGGGGGATATATCGCCTTTAGCGATACCACATGAGTCACCGATGTGTTTTACCAAGGATCTTAACCAAATACATTCTCGTGCGGCTTCAAACAAAGTTATTATCTCTGCGTGGTTTGAAGATGTGGTAACCATAGTATGTTTAACCGATCTCCATGAGATCACTGTACCACCACAGAGAAACACGTAACCAGACTGGATATGACATTGTGGGGATAAGATAAATAGCCAGCATCCGCATAACCTACCAAGATTTTGTCTTGGTTCCTTCGGTAAAATAATCCAAGATCTTGAGACCCTTGGAGATACCGTAGAACATTCTTAACACCTTTCCAATGTCTCCTTGTAGGAGAAGCGCTATATCTCCCAAGCAAATTAACTGCAAATGCAATGTCAGGTCTAGTGAAATTTGAGAGATAGAGTAATGTTCCAGCAACGTTAAGATAAGGAACTTCTGGTCCCAAAATTTCTTCTGTATCTTCTCTTGGTCTAGTGGGTCCTTATCCACTTAGAGGGATTGAACAACCATAGGTGTGCTTAGTGGATGAGATTTATCCATGTGAAATCTCTCCAATACCTTCTTCACGTAGGTTGACTAATGTATAAGAATTCCTTTTGGGAGATGCTCGATCTGCAGGCCGAGGAAATACTTGGTTTTACCTAAGTCTTTCATTTCAAATTCAGCTTTTAAGATCGAACTGGCTTCTTCAATCTCTTTGCATGTTCCGATTATGTTTAGATCGTCAACATATACGGATATGATGCAAAAACCACTTTGCAATTTCTTCGTGAATACGCATGGGAAAGTTATATCAATTGTGTATCCCTTCTTCTTGAGGAATTCACTAAGTCGGTTGTACCACATAAGACCTGATTGCTTTAGGCCGTACAACGACTTCTGCAATTTTATGTTATACATACTGCGATTTTCACCATTCCTCATCTGGAGAATCTTGAATCCATCAGGGATTTTCATATAGATGTCAGCATCTAGTGATCCGTATAAATATACGGTTATGACGTCCATCAATCTCATCTGGAGATTTAGTTTAACTGCCAAAGGTATTAAGTAGCGGAACATTATTGTGTCCATTACGGGAGAATAGGTTTGATCGAAATCAATACCGAGTCTCTGCAAAAACCCTTGAGCTACTAGCCTCACTTTGTATCTCTCCACAGTATTGTTCTCATTTTGTTTTTATACAAAAACCCATTTATATCTTACAGGGATAGCGCAGGCGGGTGTATGAACGATAGAGCCAAATACTTTTCTTTTATTTAACGATGCGAGTTCTGCTTCAATTGCCTCTTTCCATTTTACCCAATCGGAGCGCTTCCGACACTCAGCGATAGTTTTGGGTTCTGGATCTAGATCGTTATTTATAACGAAAAGAGCAACTGTCGCTGCAAATGCGTCGTCAACGATATTAATATTTCTATTATATGTTTCTCCCGTATCTATTAAATTCATATAGACTTCAACGTTTATGTCAACTAGACCATCTTCATTTCCCAGTGTATCTAGGTCTAGTCGTTCCGCGGTCCTAGTGCGTTGAATATTTTGTGCATGTGCTTCATTACTAGGACGCTCGTCTTCTGGAGAATCTCTTCTGGAGACTTTAATGTTTCTAGACGAATCTCTGCTAGAGATTTCACGTTTGACTGACCAGGCTTGCTAGCTTTTCTTTTAGGTGTACTTGTATCGATTGTAGGTCCTTTACGCTTCTGGCGTGTGGGGCATGTATACTTGATTTACTTGGGACCTCAACCCTTTGGGGTGCATTTACTACTGGTATATGCAATTTAGTTACACCCTAATGTCAGTGAACGCGTCTGGCAGATTGTTTGCTAAATTTTACAAGTTAATGATCTTCTGAACTTCCAGTTCAGATTGACAAGTGTGTGGATCTAGATACTGAAGAATACTTACGTTCCATGTAAGCTCCCGGCATTCATTCAATTTTGAATATGGATCTCTCCCTAATGCCGGGAAGTGATCTTCATCGAACATGCAGTCAGCGAACTAGACCATTAATTGATTCCCAGACAAAGGTTCTAGGTATTTCAGAATGGATGGAGAGTAAAATCCAACGTAAATACCTAGCTTCCTTTGTGGGCCCATAGATGTATGCTTCGGTAATGTTATCGGAACATACACCGCACATCAAAAAATACGCAGATGGGAAATGCTAGGCTCATTCCCACGCACTAGCTGTAGGGGGGAATAATCATTATATGCAGTTGGATGAATTTGTATCGGGTGTGATGCATGTAGGACTGCATGCCCTCAGCATGAAGTGGGTAATTTAGAGTTCATAAATAATGGTCTATCGATAAGTTTGATACGCTTTATTAGCGCTTCAGCAACAATGCTCCACTTTAATTCCCAGAGCCATACAGTAATCAGTAAAGGCCTCTGAGGTAAACTCAGCAGCATTATCCATGCGAATAGATTTTATTGGCTAATATGGGAATTGAGCTCGAAGCTCGATAGTTTTCGCAATGAGCTTTGCAAAAGCTTCGGGTAGACAACAAACATACATATGTCCACCTAGTGGAGGCATCAATTAGGACCATAAAATACCGCATTGGTCCTGATGCTGGATGAATCGGTCCACAAATGTCTCCCTGAATTCGTTCAAGGAAAACCGGAGACTCTAGTCCCACCTTGGTGCGCGACGGGCGCACAATTAATTTACCCTTAGAACATGCATCACATATCAATTCATCAACAAGAGAGATTCTATTATTCGAAATATTATGGTTAATGGAATTAGATAGAATCCTACGTATCATAGTTTGTCCTGGATAACCTAACCGCTAATGCCATAATTTAAAAGAGTTCAGGTCGTGAAATTTCATACTCATGGCTAGATGGAGATTGGACGGCCGGATGTAGGAATAGTACAATCCGGAAGAGAAGGTGGAAAGTTTTTCAATAACTTGTTTACGACTACCTTGAGTAATAGTCATCAAAAGGTATTCATTATTATTCTCAGTTTCAGTTTCTATGTGATAGCCATTAGATCTTATATCTTTAAAACTGAGTAGGGTACGCTTAGATTGTGGAAACAATAAAGCATTATTGATTATGAGTTCTGTACCCATGGGGAGGACGATGGAAGATCTACAGGAGCCCACTATCATAATATTATCATTGACTATCGTGGTTACACTCCCCTTTCTCTCTACCAAGTTATAAAAATACTTTCTATCTCTTAAAATTGTATGTGTGGTGGCGCTATCTACCAAACATAAATCACTATTTGAATCCATTATGCTAGAGGAAAAAGCTCAAACCTAATAATTGATATGTTTACAAGCCATGTATAAGAATAGCAATATCCAAATAAATTAAACGGATAACATATATTAAGGTAAGCATATCAAAGCTTAAAAATAAATTTCATGTCAATGAAAATAAAATATCCAAAAGACAGGATCCAAAAATAAATGGTCTTAACCAAAACAAAGTACTAAAATGATCAAATACTCAAATCACTCATTGTCTCTATAGTCTTTGAGCTCCAAGCCCAATAGATCATCGTTGTCATGGTCGAATTCTGCTTCAGGCAGGCTGGCATGGTGATATTCGACTTTAGGGGTCTTCCCCTTATCATCCTTCTGCTGCTTTTGATAAGCCTCAACCAAATGTTTGGGAGTATGACACGTGCGAGATCAATGGCCTTTGCATCCGCATCTGTAGCAGGACTGCTCAACCTTATCTTAAGTGCCAGATTTTTTAGGAGCAGGATTCGTGTTAGATACAGCCTTTCCACGAGCCTGAGCTTGATTGTCTTTTGAGGTACCTGGGCCACTGGATTTACTACGACCTCGGGCTTTGCTACGAGTTCGTTTACTTCCTCTCCCCCTTCCACGCTTGCGGCCATTTGTACTGCCTTGAGCTATAGCATGTGCTTCAGGCACTGTTTGAGAGCCAACCGGTCTCCAGTTATAATTTTTCATAAGGAGTTGGTTGTGCTTTTCTGCCACTAGAAGTGCAAAAATTAGCTCAGAGTGTACAGTGTAATTCTTAGCCCATACTGCTGCTGGAGTACAAGGTTGCTAGCGTGGAAAGTTGATAGAGTCTTCCGGATCAACTCGGCTTCAGTTATAGCTTGCTTGCATAGCTTTAACTGAGATACAATACGATGTAGGGCTGAGTTGTACTCCGTCACAGTCTTAAAGTCCTGGAAATGGAGGTTCAACCAATCGTATTGTGTCTGAGGGAGAAGTATATCATTTTGTTGTTGGAAACGGTCTTTCAGGGACTTCCACAACGTTTCGGGGTCTCTCTCAGTGAGGTATTCATTTTTCAGGTCCTGATTAAGATGATGTCTAAGGAAAATCAAAGTTTTCACCTTTTGGGTGTCAGTTGATTTTGAATCATCGACAATTGCCCCGCTTAAATTAGTTGAGGCTAGATGGGTCTCAACATCTAGCGCCCATGTCAGGTAATTACTACCACCAAGAGCAAGCTCAGCGAATTCTCTTTTGGTAATATCAGAAATTATTCACTAAATTTTTTAAAGTGAAATGGTGAGTGTTGTGACCAATTTATTGACAACGGAGAAATAAGAATTTATTTTTTCACTTTCAAGCACATAGAAGCGAGAATTGGGCGCCGTCTACCCTAGATATAATTTACGTTCCGTCAAGTACTGGGCACCGCCTACCCAGACAATATATGCGGACTATGAAATGTGGACTATGTGCAAAAGTAATAATGCATGCAAGATAGTTAGATCATAAAAGCATGCGCATTTAACAATTAAGCACATAAAATAATAAATTTATTGTGAATTAATATTAAAATTAATTCCAAAAAAAATTTCGGGCTTAATTAATATGCAAGAGTTATTACTTTTTTTAAATTTACAAGTATTATTCAAGACTTGATAAATTAATTTGAGGGAACAAAAAATACTATCAAAATTATATGAGGCCCAAATAAATAATAAATTTCAATTGCCCAATAAAAAATTAATTTCAGCCCATGAAATTGGAGCTTCAGGTCCAAAAGAATTAAATAAGATAGGCCCAAAAAATAATTCCAACCCCTAAAGTGGGCTTCAGGCCCAAAACAAATTCTTTTTTTTTAGTGTGACCCAAAACAAGTTGGGCCACTTGAGGCCCAATAGTGCAACTCGGGAGTTGCAGGGCAGGGGTGGGGAAGGAGTCGCGGCCATCTTCAGGCGCAGCCATGGGCGGCGGTCACAGGCGGCTGCGCGCAGCTGCGAGGCGATGCGGCCTTCGGCCGCGGTTGTCAGACGGAGCGCGGCGCTCGGCCATCGCTCGGAGATGGGAGCGCGCGGTGGTGCCTCAACGCATGGCGACGGAGGCGGCGTTGCTTCGACGCATGAAGGCGGAAGCTCGCGGCGGTGCCTCGATGCCTGGAAGCGGAGGCACGTGGCGAACCTGGGGGAATTGTGGCCTCACTACACGCGACGACCTGGAGTCTCACGGCGGCGACCGATTGCTGCAGCAGGCGAGCGGCGGCTGGTGGGCGCGTGCAAACAAAATAAATCATCGATGCAATAAAATAATTTAAGTGCATACAAAATTATAGCACGTACAAATAAAAAATTCGATACGATAATTAATTATCATGCAATAGAGAAAATTAATTTAGATCTGTACCAATTAGCTTCTGGCAGGGTCTCGTGCTAATAACCTATTGTAAATCGTAAGCGTAAAATAGAGACGCGAGTTTGTTCACCCAGTTCGTCGATAACGACTACGTCTGGGGGCGTACCAAGCCAGGAGTTTCACTAATATTTGTGTGTATGCGTGTATACAATACTGAGTATACGAATCTATTTATAATAGATAAAACCTAGTCTAAACATAAAACCCGTTTAGGTTATGAGTTCATTAGTAATATTCACATCAAATTTTTTAAAGTTGGTATAATAAATCTACTGAATTTATAAAAAATCAATTGAAAAAGTGACTCAATGGGTGAATAAAATTGGGACCAAAATGAGCAAAAGGCAAGAAGAACGTGAAATGGGTCGTAAAGAGAAAACTCATCTCGCAGGCCCAAAATAGAAAATATTCAGCCCATTATATTTATTATTGGACTCAAGATTTGTTGACATGCAATTTACATGAGAAATCAAGAAAAGCAGCTTGGTTCATTTGCGATTGAAATTAGGGTACGACTATATGCCCCTCTATGTTTATTAGATACCCCACTCACTTAATTTATTCATCCTATTTTAAATAATTATTAAATACACCTCCATTAATATATCTACATTATATTACTTTTACTCTTAATACTCCTCTTACCAAACGCTTTTGCACGACGAGATGAAGCGTTGAGCCAAGACTCACGGAGGCGAAACACCGGTAATGACGATATTTCGCAAACAATGATTTCAAAAAAAAAAAATTGGCTTAAATTGAACCTGGTTTTTCGAAAAAGGGTTAGGATTTCGAAAAAAACTTGTCGAAAAATGACAAATATTTCGCAAAATATTTTCGATAATCTATATTTCGAAAATATTTTGTCGAAACCCTAACCATATTTCGACAACTTTTTGCCGAAACTTTAATCATTATTTGAAAAAGCAGGTTCGAAAAACTAGTATCGGAATTTTTTCAAAAAAATATAGCAATTGCCCTAAAAGAATTAAATCTCTGTTATATGTTTTACTCAAATATTGGTCGGATGGTGAGGCTTAGGTTGAGGTGATTTGGTGGTGTCCGCAGCAAAGTAATCCCGGTTGCGTGTTGTTTTACTCAATTGTCTGCACCTGCTTGCTTCACCATTGTAGCAAAACTCAATTGTCTGCACCTGCCTGCTTCACCATTGTAGAAAAACAACGAACTAAGGTTGCATCACCATTATAAATATGGTAAAATGGTGGACAGAATGAATTTTCTTTTCTCTTTCCGTATCTATACTGATTCTCTTCTTGTGTCTTTTGGTATTCTAGTGGGTGTATCTATTTTTTTTTAATTATATGAATATAAAAATTATTTATATAATATATTATAATAAATTAAAAATAGAGTGGTGGTATCATATAAATATGGAGGGGTATATAGTAGAACCCTTGAAATTAATAAGGAATTTAGTAAAAGTAATGGTCAAAGTCAGCCGCCACACATTGGCCGAAGGAGAGATCTACATGGTTGGGCAAAGTTTTATATGAAAATTTGTTATTAAATATTTAATAAAATATATTAAAAATCTCATGAGAAGTATTATAAAGAGAGACAATTTGAAATACCAATTTTCAACTTTAAGAAATTTATTTTATCCACTTCAAATATACATAATTTTTTCTACTCATTTTTAACTTCTAACAATCTTTTTTACCCATATGGCCCACAACATCATCGTCTAATCATCTCATCATATTAATGACCCCTAACACCCACCTTACCTTTATATCAATTAAACTTCAATAAATATTAAATACTACAATAAAATTCTAAATTTACAATATTAATTAATAACATGCAGTTACAATATTTTTTAGTGAAAATACACAAAAGTGCCCAAAATTTAAGGGGGCACTTGATTTTTGCCCCCTTTTTTACAAAAGATGTATACTGCCCAAAAAATGTTGGCAAAAGGTTGGCGAATGGTTGACACATAGGTTGACATGAGTGTCAACCCTTTGCCAACCATTTTGCCAACATTTTTTGGGCAAAAAACATCTTTTGTAAAATAGGGGGCAAAAATCAAGCGTCCCCTTCAATTTTGGGCAATTTTGTTTTTCTCCCATATTTTTATTGTATATTTGTGTGTATATATAGTGCACATTAATAAATAGTAATAATATTTTAATTGAATTTAAATTGTGATGTTAAAAAATTAGTAGTTTTAATTGAATGGATACTATATTATTTATATATTAAAATTTAAGTGATGAGAATGGAGTGGAGGGGTGGGTATGAGGAGAGGCGGGACCCAACTCAAGTTTGTTAACTCTTTTATACCCATTTTGTAGGGGTATTTTGGTCCTTTAACATGAATTGGGTATAAAAGATTTTTTAAAGTTGATGTGGGTAAAATAAATTTTTTGAAGTTGGAAATGAGTATTTTGTGATATTTTCACTATTAAAAATGTCATTAGGAGTATAAAAAATTGAGGTCAATGGTATTATATTATAAATATTGTTATTATTTTTAACCCCAACTTTTAATACTCCGGATAAAAATTTTGATACTCTTAATCGAATGTATAATATTTTAAAATAATTTTATGATAAATTTATTATAGGGCATTTGCATATAAAATCCTCTCACATGGTTGATGCTTTTCGTCAATTTACCTGGGTCCCATCGAATCGTCCACGAACAGGTCAAAAGTCAAAACAGGTAAAAGCGGCCTATTCCAAAATTTTCAAGCACAATTCTTCTTCTCTGCAATTTTGGTTCATTTCATATTTTATTTCTTTCTATTGATTTCTTAAAAATAATAAGTGTTTTTGCTCTAAACTTCACATTTTTATATAAAATAAGCAAAACAAAAATATTTTTCATATCAACGTTATAAGTCCTTTTTTTTTTTTTTTTGTAAATAATGCAATAAATTCTATCAAATTAAGCAAATAAAGCACATAAATTTCAAACATTTTTTAACACAAATCAAAGTATATTTGAGTTTAATGACATTTGAGGTAGTTAACATATTTTTTAAGTAGAAAACTATGACTTTTATTAAAACTTGGGTGGAAATACTCATTTCCATGGTTAAAATTTCATTCATAATAATTTTTAAGATAAGAGATGCTGTTAAATGATGACTCATTAACATGTTCTACTGAAAATCTATAATTCTATATTACATTATAATACTGAAAAACTCATAAGATGTAAGACCCATACAATACAACACCGTTTACCACACTATGCAACTAAATACATCAAACAATAGGTCGTAGAAATCTAAACTAAGTTTGTTGTACCAACTGGGAATAAGGGTCAATGTCTCTATTTTATCTGTATAAATTTCTTATAAATTAGGAGATACAAGTGTGTTCACTCTTTTATTTCACGCATTATTTATTATATGCCTATTTCTTTTAAAATTAACCACAAATTTAAGCAATGCAAATGGAGAGATAAATTTTCGCTCAGCGACCGTGAAGCTCGGTGAGAGTAAGTTCATTAATGGAATATCCAATTTGGTTGGCGGGTTGTGCCGACCCGGTGGTCAAGCCATTCGACTTTTCAGCAAAGACAGGCTGCTCCGGTGATGGAAGATCCAATATTTCATAACTAAGCATTGCAAGAAGTGTTTGAATTGTGGGTCTATCATCAGGAAATTCTTGGACACACAATAGGGCAATTTGAATGCATCTTCCAATTTCTGCCCTCAAGTTTGAACTTGATATCCTTTCATCCGCGAAAGCCAGACCATCGTCTTCGCTCCACGATATCCACGCCTGAAATTTGATACATGTAGCAAAAACATTAAATGTTCTTTCCTATGATGAAATTATGAACTATTTGCCTATTTGGAGGATAATAAAGAAAAAGGCTTACACATCCTAGAAGGCTTAAAGACAATTCATGGTTGTAATAGTGTACATTCTTTTTTCCTTTTACTATCTCTAACATAAGCACTCCGAAGCTATAAACATCAGATTTCTCAGAAAATCTGCCTTCCATCGCGTATTCAGGTGCCATATATCCACTGTGGAATCATCAAATACATTAGCATAAATATACTAAAAAAATAAGGTTATATATAAGCCAAGATTCACTTACTATGTTCCTACGACTCTTGCAGTATTACCATGATCTTGGTTGCCTCCGAATATTCTTGCCATGCCAAAATCAGATATTTTTGGGTTACAATCCTTATCAAGAAGTACGTTACTTGGCTTGAGGTCGCGGTGAATAATTCGAAGCCTAGAGTCCCTGTGAAGATATAGGAGCCCCCGACCAATGCCCTCAATAATACTGAAACGTTTTGCCCAATCTAGAATCACTTGTGATTGATGTGAAGGATCTGCAGAAAAGTTTTTAACTTATAATGCAGCAATATAATGCTGAACTAAAAACTAATTTGGTGGGGAAGTTGGACTGACCTAAGAGACAAATGTCCAAACTTTTGTTTGGCAAATATTCATATACCAATATCTTCTCTTCATTTTCTACACAGCATCCTACCAATCTCACAAGATTCCTATGTTGGACTTTGGAAATCACAATCACTTCATTCATGAATTCCTCCATTCCTTGTCCAGAAGCTACTGAAAGCCTCTTCACAGCAATTTCTTTCCCATTACCCAGATTTCCCTACCCCATAAAAAAAAAAAAAAAAACAAAAGTATTTATTACAGAAGGTGCGTGCTCTAAAAAAATGCATACTAGTACATTTACAGCAAGATACGTTTGCACTTTATGTAAACACATTCCACTTTATATACACACGTTGCACTACGAAGTTTGTACTTTTCACAAGTACGATTTTATCCTTTACATGGTTGACCCAAAAAAGAAAACCATAATTCACATGCTAAATTGGAAAATAAGTAAGAAGAAACGAAAGATTGTACCTTGTAAACAGAACCGAAGCCACCCTTCCCCAGAAGATTGTTCTCATCAAACTGATTGGTTGCATTTGCAAGCGTTTCGAAAGTGAATAATGGCAACTCTTCAATGTTAACATTCACTGATTCATCTTTAAGCACAATTGCAGTTGAATCGGTGGAAAACCATTGGCCCGCTTCAAAAGTACTTTTATCTATTGTTTTGCCTCCTGATTTAACAAAGAATTAATTTATTTGTAAAATATGAGAATATATATATAATTATAATATGACCAAGTAATGAATTCTTCCCTCACCTTTTCTCTTCACCATCCAGCACCAAGCAATGAAGATGAAAATTGATATGCCAACGAAAGCCGCAACTAATGGAATGATGATATGTAGCTTCTTGTCTTTGTGCTTATCTTATAAAAGTTACAAAAAAAACAGAGTCATTTGATTGGTACTAATCATAGAAAATAAGGATATACTAGGGAATTACCCAATTCAGAAGCAGACAAACGAAGATGAAGATCAACACCAACACCAGGGAACTTCTGAATGTCAATCAAACCACCACTCCAAAACATACAACCTATGTTTGGATCATGAGCATAAGCAATGCAAGAACAATTCCCCAAACATCGGCTCTGGCATTCTTCTGGCCGCCTGGAGAAGAACGGGTCAGGAAAATCGGGGACTTTGAGAAACTGCAGCTTCTGAAATCCATCTGTACCGCACTGCAGTTGATTCTTCCTTTTGCAACCACTACTCCAGTTCCCTCTCTCCCATTCATCCTTATCCGTCGGCTCAAACCCTGTGACACAAGAACAGATTGGCGAATCCTGCGTGCTGCAGCTTCCAAACGGCCCACACCTCCCATACTTGTCACATTCGTTCGCAGGGGCGCTCCAGACAAAACTCCATTCCTTCTTCCGATCATCCCACTGCGTTCGTACTAAGCTTCCCGAGGAATTCAGGCTAATTTTTATAAAAAATTTAGTCTGAGGATTTGTGTAGTAGTAGTTGTTACTCTGGTTCTTCACCTCGCTGAATCCATCCTTGAATCCGAAAAACATTTCCTGTATGCCCAGAAAAATGAGTCCGTTCCAGGGGCCGCTCCTCCAGAGCAGGCGGTGATCAACGTCCCAGATGCAACTTTGTGTGACATGCGAGGCCTCGATTCCAGATGTGAAGCTTCCTACTTGAGGGTCGGTAGCGTTCACCCAAGACGACAATAGCGTCTTCTTGCCTGTCTTAATGTCGTGGGTTATCTTCATAGTCGGCAGGTAAGAATCGGAAGGCTCTGAGAAGGACTCCCAGATGGTGGCTCCTGTTGCATTGTTGACAAGAATAAGGTTTCCGGTGTCCTGAATTTGAAGAGTGGTGTTCATGCGAGAAGAAGAAGAAGAAGTAGTGGCCCACACGGTTTGATTTCTTCCGTTTTTGAGTAGGAGATTGCCGTCTTTCGATAGCGTGACAGTGCTAGAGAAATCATGGATGGGGTTGTCCTTGTTGGCGACCCACACCACTGTTTGCTCCGAAACACAGTAGGAAACAGCCAAGTAGCGGTTGGTGGTGTTTTCGGGGGTGAAGAATCCCAATTTAAACATCCGCCCCTTGGACACTATGGTATCGGGATCTTTGAGGAATGAGCCCCGTAACATGGTGTCTGTTTCTAAGCACATACACGAAAAAGGAAGACAAATCACAAAGAAAATCAACTGATGAACAATCGTATTCGTATTCATCGTACTTGATCAGAGTCGAACGAACAAGAGTGGATGGTGTTGTGATTGGTTATACACACTTAATTAAATATGTTGTGGTTTTATAGCTAGTTGGGTGATACTGGTTTGATTAGTGGAAGAAGACTGGAAGTTGTGGAAAATGAATAAAGTTCTACTCAAGTCGTGCATGATGGTTTTCAACTTGTATTACACTTCAGAATAAAATCCGATCAACGAAAAAAAAAAAAAAAGTAAACGAAATTTTGATGAGCTGGATTAAATAAGTGGGTGTTCCATGACCAACTGTTATTGGAGTTTAGTTACGACTGGAGAATTACATTTGGTATTACTATTCTCACGAGAAAATATCAAAACTAGTACAGTAACTTATGTTGATTCCAATTTTAGTCCTGTAACTTTTCATTTTCTCAATTTTAATTCTGGAGTTGTCAATTTTAGTCCTGTAACTTTTTATTTTCTCAATGTTAGTACTGTAATTTTTCATTTTATCAATTTTAATCCTGAAGTTGTCAATTTTAATCCTTATATTGCCTAAAAAAAAAAAAAAAAAAAAAAACTCCCTAATTTAGGTCGGGGCCATTTTTATTACAAACGGGCCGATTATAATTAGATGGTCGATTAATTTTTTGATTATGTGGTAGTCCACGCGTACAGTTTGCCGGAAAAAAAAACTCCAATTTTTTCGGTGAGTATTTGAATTTTTATACCAAAAAGGACTGAAATTGATAACTCTAGGACTAAAATTGAGAAAATAAAATGTTACACGAGTAAAATTGACAATTCCAGGACTAAAATTGAGAAAATGAAAAGTTACGGGACTTAAATTGGAATCAAGCTAAGCTACATGACTAGTTTTGATATTTCCCCATATTCTCACGGTACAACTAATTCAATATTATATAATATAATATATGGTATGTGGATCTATGTTCTACTCAAATCATGTTTTAATGTAAAATGAGGTGTAAATTTTAAAATGGAGATAAAACTCTCGTGATTATATACTATTTAAAAACTAATTTTAAAGTGTAAATAATTTCATTTTGACATTAAATAATTCAAATTTTAATATATATTTGCTTAAAGTACATTTAATATTATTCTAGTACTTAAAAATTACATATAATATATACACACAAATATAAATACATTAATATTGAATATAAATTTATATAAATATATGAATATATAAAAATAGTATTAATATTTTAATGTGGTGTGTCCTAAGATTGATTTGCGGGACCGATTCTATCCCTAGATCGTTTGACCAGGTAAATGCAGATTCAAGATTAAGGGACGCTTGGTTAGCAATTCTTCAATGGCAATAGAAATAAAAATTTATTTTCATCTATGCCCTCATAAGAAAAATGATATGTTAGAGGAATAAGTGTTCCAATGGTGACACCATTGCTAGTGCCATGCCCCAATTTTGGAATAGAAGTTGACAACAAATGGTTGTTGGTGGAGGAATGAGGGAGTGATTGAGAGGATGGTTGTAGGAAGAGAATAAGGTAATCAAAATGGAGTAGTGATTACCTTATTTAGGAGGAGAGGTAGTGATTTTGTTCTCATGAACCATGCTAATTACACTAATTTTCAATCTCATTCTCATTACCATTGAAGAGTTGTTAACCAAGCGCCCCCTAAATCTGCTCCATTGCCACATATCCCTAAATGCTACACCACCGTCCCAGAATAAATTTTCAATATTTTTTATTTGAGAAAGTGAATTTATTTATTAATATATGGTGAACTACATGCTATTTTTTATTTTTGGAGAAAAATAATTAATATTGTTGAAAATTGAATGAAATGAGTAATATTTTTGGAATGACAAAGTTAGAGTGAAAATGATTCATACATAAATCATTGAAGGGTATTATTCCCTCCGTCCATGAAAATAGGTTTGTTGTTTTTTGCACGGTTATTAAGAAAATTGATATAATATGTAAAAAGTAAGAATATTGTGTCACATCAAGTACAAAATAAATTATTTTTTAATGTTATGTGTGTATGTTGAAAAGTGTAGATACGGTTTATTATTTTCATTTTAGGCAACAAAACTTATTTTTCGTGGACGACCCAATAAGGCAACCAAACCTATATTTTGTGGACGGAGGGAGTGGTTGTTTACTCTAAAGAGTATTATTTGTTTTCACTAAAGGATATTGTTGTTTTCAGTGAAAAGTATTAGTTGTTTACTAAAAACAAACTAAGACTCTTCAGGTAAACGACTAATACTGTTCAATGAAAACAACTAATACTCTTTAGTGAAAACTACTAATACTCTTCAATGATTCATATATGAACCAATTTCACTATATACATACTCTTTTGGAATTTTAAGATTAAAACTTATGTGTAATGGAGTGTTGGTTTTGTCATTTATGAAATAAAAAATTTGGACAATTAAGGGAAAGTGAGAAACTAATCCGCGCGACGGACGGAGCAATTAATACTCCTGCTATCCAGTTTTACTAGAACCATAAAACTTTTGACACATGTTTAAGAAAATAAATACTCTCTTCTTCTCAATCTTGATTGACCCCTTATTTTGAAGGTTCGTCTTATTCTTGATCATCCCTTTCTACAAATAGCCAAATTTTATTTATCAAAATATATGCAACCAAAACAGTTTTATCCTTTTATTTACTACAATGCCACTAAAAACAATTTTAACGTTACAAATATCAATAAATAACTACCATATTAAAATATGTGCCAAAAGAAAATTGGCAATCAAGATTGAGATGGGGAGAATATATTGTATATGGAGACTCATAGTCTTATATGTACTAGATGCACCATGCAACTCAAGTTTATTTTTAATAAATTATCTCTACTATTACTGAAAAATTAGTTTTACTATTATTGAAAAGCGCATTTAATAATGTGTAATTTTTCAGTAATAACAGAGGTAACTTTTCAATAATAGTAGATATATTTTTTTAAAATACACTTGAATTGTTCGGTGCACCCGACGCACAGTAGACTTACTATTTGTGTAAAAGTAAAGAAAGTTATAAGCTGATAGTATAAAATAATATTACTTTAAAGAGTAATTCTCTTGTGTACTTGATGTATGATGCACTCACTCCAACAATTGATATTTTTTACACTGAAAAGTGTGAATAATTTACACTGAAAATTTTACACTAAAAAATGAATTAATCACACTTTTCAGTATAGTCAGCCTACACTTTTCAGAGTAAACAATTTTAACTGTTGAGTGAAAGCATCGTGCACCAAATGCATATATATAAGAGTGTGCCTATTTTAAAAGATAGGTTTACTTATATTACACGGAAAAAGAAATTCGTTCTACTTGACTTTATTACGAGTAATTAGTACTATCTAAAAAATACTTAAATTTCACTGTATAACTGATGAATTTCATATTTTTGTTCATAGTAAAGACTACATGAGTGTTCACGTATTACGCGGAGTTTTCGCAAAAAATAATTGTGTATGCGTTTTATATACTTAAATAAATTTGTTCATCGTAAAATAATGTATTTATATTATATAATGAATATATTCTAATAATATGTATAAAATTATGAGTCAATTTCTTATTAATTCACGACCTTTAGGCTTAATATCATTTTAATTACGATTTTCAATATTCTTTTGGAATTTAACTTTTTTTTAAAAAAATCAATTTTTTAAAATTATATTTGGTATACACATTTGAGTAACTCTCTTGTGCATTTGGTGTATGGTGCACTCACTCAAGAATTGCCCCTTTTTATAATAAAAAATTCGTTCCAATCACACTGAAAAGTGTGATTGGATTACACTGAAAAATTTACACAGAAAATCAGTTTTTAATGTAAACTTTTCAGTGTAATTCAAACAAATTTTTCAGTATAAACATGAGTAATTGTTGAGTGAGTGCACCTCAAATACTTCTCTTTGCCTCTCTGGGATGGTTTTCTCGGTCGATTTTCCATCCAAGCACTAATGCACTCTCATTCATTTTTTGTTGTTGCTAAAAATAGAATTTGTATATCAGATTGAAACAACTAAAGATGTGGTGAATTTAAATATTGTAATTAAATTGAGATTGAGCCTAAAGATTGTGGATTAATATAGAATTAACCCTAAACTTATTAATATTTTTTGGGTTAATTTCATATAAATTCACCACCTTTATGCTTAGTATCAATTTAATCACGAACTTTTAGATTTTTGTAAAAAAAATCCAACCTTTGACACTATTGCAATTCGATACATGTTTTTTTCTTCTGGCCGGCAACCGATGATGTGGCTCGCAGGAGCGTGTGTCATCTTGTCACGTAAGATTACACATGTTTACTTTATTTATACTTTAAATCCACATCACAAGTAACACTTACAATCTAAATACCACCTTTCTACTTAAAATTAAAATAGTAACCAAATAAATTAAACAACCACCAAAATTAGTTATTTGTAATATTTCTCTTTACATTCTTAGTTTTGAGATTTTTTGGTTGTTGTTTAATTTATCTGGTTGTTATTTTAATTTTAAATAGAAAGATGTTATTTAAATAGTAAGTGTTACTTATGATGTGGATTTAAAATAAAAATAAAATAAACATGTGTAATTCTACATGACAAGATGACACGCACTCCGGCGAGCTACATCATCGGTTGCCGACCGGAAGAAAAAAACCGTGTATCCAATTGCAACAGTGTCAAAGGTTGAGATTTTTTACAAGAATCTAAAAGTTCGTTATTAAATTAATACAAAGCATAAAAGTTGTGAATTGATATGAAATTAACCCATATTTTTTAATATAATTTTTAAAGCTCTATTTTTTTCAAATATATTAAATCTATAAATTATCTAAATAATATATTATAAGATATAAATATGCAGTTTATTGTACATGTACAAAATAAGTAATTTCATACATACATACATGCATGCATGCATATATATGTCATTTAAATTATATATTACTCCCTCCGTCCATGAGTAAGCTTCCACTTTCCTTTTCGGGCCGTCCACAAGTAAGTTTCCCATTCCATAAATGGAAAAAGCAACACTCTACTATTTATAAACTTTAACCTTCAAACTCACACAATATTACCAAAAATGCCACTCATTCAATTTACTTTTCAACACTATTCATTACTTTATCCCAAAAGTCAACATGTGGCCCACCATATATTAATAAACAAATACACTTTCTTAAACCATTCAACAAAAAGAAGTGGGAAACTTACTCGTGGACGGAGGGAGTATAAAATAAAACAAAAAGCATTTTAGAATAAAATAAAAAATAACAATGACAATATAAATCATTGGTGGGCTTTAATACGACTTACTATTTTAAAAAATATAAATATATGTTAAATAAAATAGATATTCAAAATATGTGCATATTTATACATGTGTGCAATGTTCAAATATTGAATTTCTTTTAAATAGAGACAATATTATTTCACAAACACAAAGACATATACTTGTGTTAAACACAATTAAGCCAATAAAAAAAGTGATATATCAAATTTGATTAAAATAAATAAAAAATTAGACAATTATAATTTTGGTTTACTGTGTTTTCTAGACAATAAAATTTGCCAATTAAATCTTAAAATTTAAGACATTTAACATTTAAAAAATAAATAATTAATATAGGATATCAAATATAGTTAAATAAAATATAAATAACAATCACAACATAAAATTTATAATAAATTTTATAAATTCAAGTTATATACAATATAATTGTATTTTGTAGGTAAACCTCTTGAACTCTACTCATGAAATGTAGGGTTCAAAACCAATTTCACAAATAACACATAAGATTTATAAAACTACATATATATAGTTTCAACAATCATCCCACATAGATAAAATTAATTTAAAGACAATAGTCACGATATATAGGTGAAATTAATGTAAAAACTTCACCTAAACATAAGAAATTCCCTATTAGTGTTGGAGTTATACGTGAAAGTATGCTTTTACTTTGTATAACTCGTGTATCAAACACTCGTTTTATGAGAATAATTCTTTTATCACATTTGTTTTAGTTATGATTGAATGTTGAATTTCTATTGCAAACTGTTCAATATATAGTACATTTTACATTGTAGTTAATGTGGTGATACCCGATCACGGAAGACAACATTAACAGCTTACTTGTAACTAAACGTACATTTTCACGACCTAGGTGGAATTGAACAATCCGCCGTGAAAGGTCGATGTGTAAGGCTCAGATTGGTCTGTCTTGACTAAGAGATTGCACTAGCACATTTAGTATGTGTTGAAGAGGACCTACAGCGAGGATAAATTCTTCTGTTCTGAAAGGTGAAGAATTAGACCTCAGTGGTTGTTGATTTCTTAATCTCCGTCACTTAAATAGGACCGTGTGTGCTTAATAGTTACTGCTTTGATTCATGTTGGGTGAGAATCATTGCGACTTCGAACTTTGTGTCTTGGGCAGTAATATTAATCATACGACGGTTGCTAAGATTTAATACGGAGAAACGCGTGCGAGTACGGCTCGTGTGATTAGTCCCCTTGGTGGGCTCAGAAGTTTTATTGTACCAAATCTTGCAAGTGAAGAATTAGTTTCTTCGGTACGAATAATAATGTTGAGCTGTCTTTACTCCAAGGTGAAATATATTAATTAATTTAGAGCTATTCAGAAGCTCAATTAATTAATGGACTTGATAATCTTAAATGCGGGAAATAATAACCGGGAGCCCATATTATCGTAATATGGATTAAGATGGATAGTGCAATATTAATTTATTAGTGGTAATAATTAATATTAATGGGCTGAATTATATTGGGGCTCAATATTGAAATTCAGAAGTCCATTAGGAGGTCCAATCTTAATTCTCCTTAAGGCCCCTCAAGTAGCCCATTAAGTAGCCCAATAATGATAAGGTGATTAAAATAAAAAGATAATATCTTGCTGATTTTTTCTTTAAATTTTCGAAAATAGTGATATTAGGAGAAATTAGATTTTGTTGATTTTCTTAGAAAGATATTATGGAAGATATGTATTCTAGGAATACAAAAATATCTCATATATTCAAGAAGATCCAAATCTTGAATTTCATACCTATAATTTTCGAAAATAACTATTTAAATAGGAGAGTGAGATTTTTGTGGAATATTTTATTTTGGAGAAAAGAATATATGAGATATATTCAAGATTTCTTAGAGTCTAAGAAAAGATTTTCTCCAAGCCCATATACACATGAAAAAATCGGTCACTCCTTATTATAAATAGGGGATGATTATTTCATCCCCAAGTACATAATTCCATGTGTTGGAAAAATCAAGAAGCATAGATATTTTTATTTTTCCTTAGTTTATTAAATTACTTGAAAGCATCTCCCACCGGTGATCAAGTAAGGTGAAAGGGAAATACTTGAGAAGGTTTTTGGGTTGATAGAGCGAGATCGTAATTGTCCCGTTTATCGAAAAGGCCAATTCTACAAGAGGTACGTTAATCACATATTTACTTGTTTATTCCGCCATAGTTAATATGTGAAATTAATTCAACATGCATGATAATTAATTAGTTGTTGGAATTATTATTTGAATTAATTAGGATTAATTCATGCTAGTAATAATTGTATTTAAATTCATATTTAAATTTCATCCCGAAAAGTTCCCGGGCACCCCTATTTTCCCAACAACTGGTATCAGAGCCACGATTTCGGGCTCTGAATTTTAAATTGAAATTTAAATTGTTAAACATTAAATTGAAATTGGATAGTAGAATTGTTAGATCTTTTTTGCAGGTATCCAATTGTCATGGTTTTAATGTTGTCAATTTCATGCGTGTGAATTAATTGTTTTTTTTTAATTCGATTCGTTCGAATTCGTTTTTCTCGTGAGAAAATCCACGAGTAGATTAGTTGTTTTTATTTTAATTCGATCATTGTAATAGACTAGTCTAGATCTAGTATTTTTTTTTTTTTTTGCAAAAATAAATTGTAACCGGATCATGACGAAGAACGAAGAATTAAAAACGGCGTACCCGGACGACGCATACAAGCGTGGCGCGTGTATGGACGTAAAATCATGCAAGGGGTGAAGAAAACGAGGACGAACGGCGAAAAAACGGCGCACGGAGGTGCACGGCGCACGCCGTGCGCAAAGGGTGCACGGCGCCGCGCGCACGCCTGCACGGGCCTCGGGCGCGAGGCTGCAGCGCCTCGGAGCGCTCTGGGCGGCGCCTCGATGCGCCTCCGTGCAGCGCCTCGAGTGCGCCTCGGCTGCGCCTCGAGTGCGCTCGGCTGCGCCTCGGGGCTGCGCTTCGGCGCGCTTCGGGCAGTGTTTCGGCGCTTTTTGGGCCGGGAAGCGTGCGGGACCACTTCGTGGGCCGACGCGCGCTGTATCTCGGGCCGTGGAATTTTTTCGGTTCGTGTTTTTTTTTCGTGTGATTTTAAACGTCGTCCCGAACCCCAAACGATGCTGTTTTTGAAGAAGTGTTGTTGTTCGAGTGGGAGCACGTCGAGACGAACGTCGGAAAGCAACAAGGACGATTTTTCGCATCAAGACGTGAAGAAATTAAACCGTGACAATTGGATTTGAGTGCTCCAATGTGTTTAATTTTGTTTTGATGGATGTTTTATTTCGTGCACTTATTATTATTTGTTAATATGTGTTTGCATGAATTTAATTGTCCAAGAAAAACCTTACTTTCGAAAATTACTAAGTATGTTTTTATAATCGCAATTTTACTCCGGATATTAAAATTGGATTATTTTGACCTCCATAATTTATTTATTTGTGAAGTTCTTTTGGAATACATTTCCCCCTCGGATCGGCCAAAAGAACGGATTTCACATGAATAAATTCCGAAAGGATGATTGTGGATTATTACTAGTGGCGGTATTGACCCTCACCACGAGTGGCTTACTCAAAGCGAAATAATAATCCTGTATTTAATTATGGTTATTACTTAGGCATAGGAAATTGATATTAACTTACTCCCCTCGGAGTCCCTGTCAGTTTCTATGTGGTCAAAGTGGGAGTCAACTATTAATTTTGAATTAAGGATTTGTAACTTTTAAGTTTGTAATCCGCTTGAATGTGTTTAAATGTATAGACCACCCCTCGTGGCGCATTTAAATTGTTTCGAGATGTTGGCTGATGCATGATTATATTGTTTTAAGGTTTCAATATAATTAATGTGATCGAATTATGTGATAATTTCATATTTTTCTAGATATTGATATGAATGTATGTTTTATTCTCATTTCATCATGTCGCAACCTTTTAATCCACTGTTTAATATACTTAAAGTTAATAAACTTTTTGGAATGATTTATATCGATTGGAAATATTTTTTTAAATTTGTCCTTACTGCACGAAAACACAATTGGGTTATTTATGTTAATATACCCGGCAAGCCTAATGATAAGTCAAGCAATGGGAAGAGGCAGTTTATGATTGGAAGCGTGACAATGAACACATGAAGTGCATCATCTTGACATCTCTGTCTGAGGATTTGAGGCGCGTTCATGGAGACATTGTATCCGCTGTTGAAATCATGGAACACCTTGAAGAGATGTCTTCACATCAAACCCACGACTAATCAGTTCACCAGACATGACTCGGTCAAGTTGGAAATGGTGGAGGGAACGCCCGTGAGGGAGCACGTTCTCAAGATAATGGCATACCTTAACAAGTTGGAAGTACATGGTGCGGATTTTGATTGATTTCATATACCATTCTCTACCGAGAAGCTTTGAGCAGTTTCGTCTGAACTGTCAGATGAATGAACGGACAAATCTGTTGGTGAACGAATCTAATCGTGAGGATTAGTGGCTGTTTTAATCCGTTTTTACGTCACCAATCAATAACGTGTGATTGATTACCACCGTAAATGGTAAATCGGGGTTTAGGTTATCGAATTCGGATATATGAAAACCGAAATTGAAATAATTTCGTATGCGTGCGCGTTAAGGTGTACTTGTGTGTGTTTTGGAGTGTTTATGAATTTTTTCCTTGTTTTTTATAAGCTGGAGAGCAACTATTTATAGAGACGAGCAAGCAGGAGGTGTCTCTGACTCTTGGTCTCCCTAGCCTGCATGCTTGACATGTGTCCTTTGACTCTAGTTTGACCTTATCTAAGCTAAATCTTAGTTACAAAGTCTTCTTTGGTCTTATCTCGGACTCATTGTTGTTCGCCTAGGTCGGCTTGATGGATCTTGTTGATTCTCCAACCGAAAGTTGTTCGCCTCTTGAGGTTGTACTTGGGAAGTTGTTCGCCTTATGCCTTTGTTTAGCTTGACTTTGGGATCTTTGTCCTTTGTTCACTTGTACACACCTCCTTGGCTATTTGTTGTATCATATTCTGACCAAGTTGTTCGTCATGGATGACTCCACAGTTGGCTCATTCTTGGTCCCGGGCCTTAATACCTGTTCGCCCATTAGTTGTTCGTCGGGAGAGTTGTTCGTCATTTCATACACCTCCCAGGTTGGTTAATGCGCCCAAATAGTGATTTTCTTTGTTTTGGACTTCAATAATTGTTCGCTCCATATTTAGATGATGTTCGCCTATCAACAATTGCCCCCTATCCTGACTAGATGTTGCATCAGACGAGTAATTTTGCGGCGTGCAACTGTAGTTAGGATATCGTCTTGGCCAAGATTTGGACGAACAGCATCTCTGTGACGAGCAATGTTGGAATAACCGTTTCGTCTTCCCATGATCTGGGGAGATCACGAAGATGACGCCAGCGTAATGATTGCGCGCCGCTCACGCGCGAGCAGCCCCAAGGCGACGCGCCCCTATAATTGTTTATAGGTCCTTCATCTTCTAGTTTAGCTCGGAATTTACCCCGCATTCTTCCAGTTGAGCCCCAGAACTTTCGGAAAATTACGCCTGGGACCCCGTTTTTGCTTGGGGTATAAATAGTGGGAAAACTGAAATTTTTCCCACTTTTCCCCCTCTTGCAACAGTGCTCCGGCGAATCCTTCCTTCCTCCGGCGATTCCAAGCTTCTCCGGCATCTATTCTTCCAGTGTTTGGCTTCCAATCTTTGAAACAAGGTAGTTATCTTCTTATTTCTTTTCTTTTCTTTACTTTTTCTCTCGAAAACGCCTTCGCCGCCGTGTGGGTTAGAGCGCCATCGTCTTCTCCGGGACAACGCCGCCGTCTGCAACTCTTTCTACCGCCGCCTGGAATTTTCTTCCTCTTCTATGTCTTCGCACTCGAGCAATAAGACTGAGGAGACCTTAGACCCACTCTTTCCAGTCGCGATCCCCGTCGATCAACCTCCCTTCGAGATTTCCTCGGCGTCGGATCTTCACGTGGATTCTGTGGTTCGCTCTGTGGAGGACACCGGTGTGGGCCCATCTGGGAGAGAACTAACGGTTGTGGCGAACAAAAATCGGGACGAAAATTCTTCGTCTTCTGCCGAATCTGAAGATCCAGATCTCAACGAGCTCACTCGTGAATTTTTGGAGGGTATCAATTTTCCATCCCCAAGGATGCGGGAAAGTGAGATCCCGGCTGGGGTTGCTCGCCTATTCGAATGGCGAGCATATGCTGAAAGGTATGCGAACAGCTTTCCTCGTCCACAAAGACAAATAATGGACAAGGTGAAGACTGATTACCAGGCGAGCAAGATCAAGAGTGTTGTTCGCGAAGATGAACTGGACTCCATCCGGAAAGACTATAAGATCCCATATGATATCTACATGTGGGCTCCTCGGAGAAAGGAAAGAGCTGATCGCCCACCTCCCGGATGCACGGCGATCAACATCCACACCTTGATTGCTGGGTTGAAGTTACCTCTTCCACCTGTTGTTGGTCGATTCCTGGAGGCGACCAACTTGGCCATCACCCAAATTACTCCAATTGGGTGGATGAACCTTTTGGGGTCCATGTGCCTGTTCGCTTTGGAGGGGTACGTTGATCGGATCACTGCGGAAGAGATCAACTACCTGATGACAATCACAAGTTGCCCCCGAGGAGAAGATGGCTATCACTACCTCAAGGCCAGGACTGGGTTGAAAATGGTGGAAGAGGTGCCGAACAAGATTCGTGATTGGAAACAGCACTTCTTCTGGATTGGGGGTGACTGGCGAGCATCTTCTGGTCCACACGGCGGCCCTGGACGAATAAATTCTCCAGCAGCCTATGGAAAACTGAAACGTAAGTTCAATTCTTGCTCGCCTTTGGACAGTTGTTCTAATTTAACTTTTTTTGTTTGTTCGCAGGCCCTCATCTACCCAAGTGGGATTCGAAAGAAGAGGAGTTGAACTCCGAGTTCCTGTTTACTTCGTGCTTGGTCGGCCTCCGCAATAAAGCAGATAGAACTATAGACTATCTCTGCCGATCAAGGTGTCAAAAAGCTGCTCGCCTTTTGACTTACCCACATCATTTGGAAGCTCAAGCTGAGGTGCCCCCTGGTATGGAAATTCCTAACTCCCTGCTCAAGTTTTGTTCGTCGTTAATATGTTTAACTTGCTCGTCTAATTTTAACTTCCTAACTCGCCCTTTTTTTTTTTTTTTTTTTTTTTAGCCGAGCAAGTAGCAGTCGCCGTCCCCCCAAGCTACGCTCTTCTTGAACAGAGGGTCCTTGAAATGGGGCCACCAAGAGGGAAGAAAAGGAGAGGGGACCCTCCACAAGCCGTGCTCGCCATGTCGAACAGGCCTGAGGGGGCTAAAGTTCCAAGACCGGCTGCCCCCCCAGTTCAGATTCGGTCTCCTCCCGTCTCCCCACCTCGTGGTGGCAAGCGCCTTAAGAAGGCTGATGGGACCCCACTGGCCGGAGACGTCCCCGGCAAGGGGAAAGAAAAGGTGGGCGAAAGCTATGCTCGCCACGAAGAGGATGCTATAAGGCGTTCTGGGGAGCCTACGGAAAGGTCGGGGAAGGCGAGCAAAGATGTAGGCTCGCTCCGAGGCCCAGAAGATCTTACGTTCCTTGGATGGGACGATCGGAAGTTTGCCGAGTAAGTATCTATCCTCTCTTGCCGAACAACTTTCATCCATTTTTTTTATTTTTCTAAGTATCAATTGCTTTTTTGTTTGCAGATACCGTGCCGATGATTATCCCGGCCGAGCAAGTGTTGTACATCAGTACGCTTGCTCGAAGACTCCCGTAAACATAAGGGAGATTCCCGGCGAACATGTTCGCAAGGCGACGGAGTTGGTCGCCCGGGCCTGGACGCGTCCCCTGGACAAGGCCATCCTTCAGCAGGGGCAGATGGACAATCTCCATCTCTCGATGATGCTCGTCGCCAACGGCCTCGTCACTGCCCAAAGGGCAATCGCCCAAGTTGCCGAGCAGGAAGAGTCTGCTCGCCACTATGCTAGTACAGCTCGGCAACTCTCTGAAGAAAAAGATGGCCTGGTGAGCCAATATGAGGCCAAGATTGCTCGCCTTAACAACCAGATCAATGTTTACATTGATGCTGAGCACAAGCGCCTTGAAGAGATTCAGGCCATGTCCAAAGAGCTGAAGGATAAGGAGAATTTGCTCGGTGAGGGGGAGAAGAGATTGACTTCGGCCGAACAAAGAATTGCTGAGCTTGAGGCGGAGAATGCTCGTCTCCGGGAAGCAGAAGCCAACCTCTTTACCCGTGAGCAACTTGAAGAGGAGGTTCAAACTCGCACCGGCCCCATCTCCAACCTTGGATATATTTGTGCCTACGCGGACAGCATCCGTACGGCTGATGCCTATGACTACAAGGAGATGGTGGAGGAGATGGCTAAGGATTTGAATGAGTTCCTCGAGAACTATCCTCCGCCGAACAACGTCAAAATCCAATTGGCGGATTTGGCTGTGCTGGGGGTTAAACTGGATAAACTCGACCCCAGCATCACCATCACTCATCCTCCACCAATTGTTGATGATGGCGAGCAAGAAGATGAACCGGCTGCCGCGGACGAGCAGAGTGCTAAAGAAGCGGAGGATAAGGCGGCTGAAGACCTTGCTCGGGACATGATTGTCGACCCCTCTGCCGAGCAACCTCAAGATCCTCCTCCCGCCGAACAGCAGTAGTTTTTAGGACTTAGCTTTTTTCTTTTCTTCTTTTGTAGTAGTTGCTCGCTCCTTTTTTGTAGTACTTGTAATGGCTGCTTCCAGCTTGTACTATTTTTGGGGCTTAATGCCTTTCTTTAATGGAAAATGTCTTTCTCATGTTCGCTCATTTTCTTATATATGTCAATTGCCTTTACATTTCTGTCAATGCTTTTACAATTATGACATATAGTATTGGGCTTTTGTTCGAATTGAACATTGCCTTTAGTGGAATCAGGGTTTAGCCTTAGGTTCTGTTCATTTTAAAAAACAAACAACCTTTAAGTGGCTTTGGTCCTTAGGTTCTGTTCATTTGTAAAACGAACAACCTTTGAATGGACTTGTACCTCGAGCTTTTGGATTTTTCCTCTTTTGGCGAACAACTATTATATTTACATTGCAAAATAATTACAAGTGTTATAAGACTGTCCATCACTATCATATACAATCTGACGAACAACTTTAAACACAAACTAAAACTTGCTCGCTTATAATATTTTGCCGAGCAACTCTATCTATAAAATCAAAAGCACTAGCACCAGACTATTCAACGTGCCGAGCAACTTTTGAATCTATACTTAAGAAAATTTTAAAAAATTAGGCAAGTTTTTAGCTGCCTTCTTAGCCTTCCTTCAACTCATACGCATCCCTTGCCCCCCAAGACATTTGTTCGCCCAACTTTATTGATAGTACTTCTTTAGATGCACAGCATTCCAGGAGTATTGGGCCAGCTTGCCTTCCATGTCTTCAATATCGTACACGCCATTGACGTATTTTTCTGTTATACGATACGGGCCCTCCCAAGTTGGTCCCAATACGCCTGGAGGTTGGGCGAGCAACTTTCTTAGAACCAAATCTCCAACTCTGAATTCCCTAACTTTTACATGGGAATTATAGTAACGTTCTGCTCGCTGCTTGTATGTGGCATTCTTTAGCTCGGCATTCAATCTTTTTTCTTCGAGCAAATCCAATTCAGCATTTAGAGCAGAGTTGTTCGCCTGTTCATCAAAGTTGGTCGTCCTGAATGTAGTGGCCTCTAACTCAATTGGTATTACAGCCTCTATTCTGAAAGCCATTGCAAAGGGTGTTTCTCCGGTGCTCGACCTGGGAGAAACTCTGTATGCCCATAAGACTTCCGGAAGTTCTGTAGACCAACTGCTTTTACTCTCCGCCAGTCGCACTTTTAATGTATGCTTTATGATTTTATTTACGGCTTCAACTTGTCCATTCGACTGGGGGTGATAAGGTGTGGAGTAATGTTTCTTGATCCCCCACTTCGTACAGAATTCTCTCAACTCTTGTCCATCAAACTGTGGACCATTGTCTGTCACAATTGCCTGTGGAACTCCGAAACGACAGACAATGCTCTTCCAAATAAAGTTGATCATCTTCTGCTGTGTTATATTCACCATAGCCTCTGCTTCCGCCCACTTTGTGTAATAATCGACTGCCACGACGGCGAATCGAACATTTCCAACTCCAGCCGGGAAAGGACCAATGATGTCCATCCCCCATCTTGCAAAAGGCCATGGGCTGTATACTGACACAAGTTCCTGAGCCGGGGTATGGATGCCTGGGGCAAAAATCTGACATTGATGGCAAGTTTTGGCTTTTTTGATTGCGTCTTGACGTAAGGTCGGCCAATAATAGCCTTGTCTGATTGTCTTGTATGCCAAAGCTTGCCCCCCAGTATGATTTCCACATACTCCAGCATGTATCTCTTCAAGTACCGCTTGCCCTTGCCCCCTAGGCAAACACTTGAGAAGTGGGATTGATATTCCCCTTTTGTAAAGTTGCTCACCCACCAGAGTATATCTGGCGGCTCGCTTTATTAGCTTGGCAGCTTCAAAAGGGTTGTTTGGTTTTTCCCCATTTCTCAAGTATTTGACTATACTTGTTCTCCAGTCTTCTTCTTCGCTGGTTTGATCGTCGAGTTGATTGACATTATAACTTACTGTTGATGGATCTTTCATCTTTGTAACTATAATATCTGCCAACTCTATGGGGCCTTCACTCGTTGCTAGTCGGGCAAGCGCGTCTGCTTGAGTGTTGCTCGTCCTTGGAATTTGCTGTATGAAAACTTGCTGCAACATGGACATCAGGTGAGCAACAATCCGTTGATACTCGATCATGTGATCATCTTTTGCTTCGTATTCACCTCGGACTTGGTTCACGATCAATTGTGAATCGCCAAATATTTGCAAGCGTCTGACACCAACTGCGAGGGATAGGTGGAGACCAGCGATAAGAGCTTCATACTCAGCTTCATTGTTGGTTGCCATGAAGCCAAATCTGATTGCCGAGGTGAATACTTGTCTGTTTGGACTTATTAATACTACTCCTGCCCCCGAGGCTATGTTGGTTGATGATCCGTCCACATAGAGATGCCAAGGATGATCAAGTCCTCTCGTCGGATCTGGTGGGAAAGTTAGTTCGACTATAAAGTCGGCTAATGCTTGCCCTTTGATCGCCGTTCGAGGAGCATAGGTCACCCCGAATTGGCTAATTTCCAGTGACCATCTTAAAAGACGACCTGCAGTGTCGGGGCGATGGAGAATTTGCCTGAGCGGGAAAGTTGTTAGAACTTCGACTTGATGGTCAAAGAAGTATGGTCGTAACTTTCTCACGCTCATAACCAGAGCATACGCCAGCTTCTCGGTTGGGGCATATTTGATCTCTGCTTCATGCAAAGCCTGGCTGACGTAATATATAGGTTGGTGGAATTTGCCGTCTTCGCGCACCAAGACAGAGCTGATGGCAACTTCTGATGCGGCTAAGTATAAAAAGAGCTTTTCTCCTGGGACTGGTTTTGATAAGATTTTGACATCTCCCAGGTAGTCTTTAAGTTGATCAAAGGCCGCCTGGCAGTTGTTAGTCCATGCAAACTTTCCTTTTTTGACGGCCTCGAAGAATGGACGGCACTTGTCCCCCGACCTGGATATGAACCGGTTCAATGCTGCTAGGCACCCGGTGAGTCTTTGCACTTCTTTCACTGAACGTGGTGGCTGCATATCCAGGATGGCTTTAACTTTTGAAGGGTTGGCCTCAATTCCCCGCTGGCTAACAAGATGACCCAAGAATTTCCCTGAATGGACTCCAAAGCTACTTTTCTTTGGATTCAACTTCATGTTATAGTGTCGAAGAATTTCGAACACTTGAGTCAGATGTTGAAGATGGTCTTCCTTCTTGGGACTTTTGACCACGATATCGTCTACATAGACTTCAACCGTGTCTCCAATTTGTTGATCAAACATCTCGTTCACCAGTCTTTGATATGTTGCTCCAGCATTTATGAGGCCAAATGGCATTCTCTTCCAGCACAGCAAGTTTTTGTTAGTATAAAAAGCTGTGCTTTCTTGATCGTCAGGATGCATTGGGATTTGATGATACCCTGCAAAAGCATCCATGAATGTTAGCATCTCGTGACCCGCAGTGCTGTCCACCAATTGATCGATGTGCGGGAGAGGAAAGTTGTCCTTCGGGCATGCTGCATTCAAATCTGTAAAGTCTATGCATAGCCTCCAGGTTCCGTTCGATTTTCTCACCAGCACAGGGTTTGCTACCCATTGTGGACAAAGTGCTTGACGGATCAGATCGTTGTCTAGCAGCTTTTTAACTTCTTCATTCAACGCTTGATATTTGTCTGGGCCGTACTTCCTTCGCTTTTGATGGACGGGCTTTTTTGCTTGATTTATGTTCAGCTTATGACAAGCATGTTTCGGGTCTATCCCCGCCATATCTGCATGAGACCAAGCGAAAACATCTAGATTCTTGGTGAGGAACTCTTTCATTCGGGATCTGTAAGGCTCTGGGAGCTCAGATCCTATGAATAATTCAAGATCCTCGTTGTTGGGATTAACTTTGAACGCCTCCAGCTCTTCGACTGGAGTTGCTCGTCGTTTTTGTCCCTTCCAACGGGGATCAAGTATGGGTTCCTCAGGGTTGGAATCATTTTCGATGTCCATTGGCTCTGCCCCCAGGCGGGGTTCAAGATCATCAGTTGGCTCCGTCCCATTGTTGTTTGTTTGTACTTGGCCCTCCAAGTCTTCTACTGAAGGTTGTTCGTCATCACCCCCTCGTTGTTTGTCAGATGGATACTCCTCCCGGGTGGTAACGAGTTGTTCGTCCAACACTTGCTCGTTCAAGTGCTGTTCGTCCGCATCCATGTGGTCGTCTATGTCCATCATATTGTTCAGTATTGATGGTTCGTCGTTGGGATAACTTGCTGCTTCCATCATGGATATTTGTACAAATTTTGCTCGTAGCTGTTGAACGCATTCTCGTGCTCTCCGTTGGTCTCCCTTAATTGTGCCTGTTCCACTAGCTGTTGGAAATTTCAAACAATAGTGGTAAGTGGAGCACGCAGCTTTAAATTCATTAAGAAAAGGTCGGCCAAGAAACCCGTTATAGGTCGACTCCTGGTCTACAACCAAGAAATCTACCATTCTTGTTATATTTCTTTCGGGTTCATTGGCCGTTACAAGTTGTACAGCTAATGTTACAATTCCCAACGGCGTTGTCACAGCATTCCCGAAGCCTACAATTCTATGTGTTGTATTCCGAACATAACCCGAATAATCTCCCAGATTATCGAGGGTCTTCTTGAATAAGATGTTCGTGTAGGCTCCGGTGTCCACCAACAGCCTGTGGACTCTGGTCCCCATAATCTTGGCACAGATTACGAGCGAATCATTGTGCGGAGTTAAGACGCCTTCAAGGTCTTTTTCGGTGAAAGTTAATTCTGCCGTTTGCATGATAGACGGCTTAACTCCCATCTCTTGTACTTGGCCAATCGCTCGTAGCTCCGCTTTCCTCTTCCGGTTAGAGTCAGGTGGTTGTCCATCAAAACACCCTCCTGCGGGACCTGCGGGTTCCATCATGAACAGGTCTTCTAAAGGTTGAGCTGGCATACTGGGAACTGGTCGCCCGGGTTTGTTGTTTCTCTGAGGTTGACCATCCTCTTCATCTTCTGAGTTGTTCTCCCGAGCTCTTTTCCCAGGTTGCCTTTTAACGAAATCGGAGAGTTTTCCCTCCTCATAAAATCGCCAGAGTTGCTTAAGCAAATCTCTACACTCACTCGTAAAATGCCCCACACTTTGATGGTAGGCACAATACTTGTTCGGGTTGAGTTTGCCAGTATCCTGACGGATTTTACGTGGTGGGGAAAGCAACTCTTTCTCCCTTACGCTCTCATACACAGTATCAACTGATGCTATCAATACTTGGTTCAATTTTTCTTTCAAATCCGATCCTTCGGTGAATGCTTTCATATTTTTTGGGACCCTGTAGCTTGTCCCAACGGGCTTTTTGTTATTCTCCTTAGGATCAGCTTTGTTCTCCCCTAAATTTGTTTGTAGGGCCTCGTGCATGGAAACGAAAATGCCAGCTTGGTTTCTGAACTCGGCATAAGTCTTTGGGCACTTCAGACGTACCTCCTTCCATAACTTCGACCCTTTTTTCAATCCGGCCATCACAGCGACGATCTTTGTATCTTCGCTCACCGGTTCTCCTTCTAGCAAAACTTTATCGAATCTTTCCATAAACGCCCGGTCAGTTTCATCATCATTTTGTCTTAAATCTGACAGCCGGTGTTTTTGGGAAAGATACGACCCCGCCGTTGAAAAGTGAGAGAGAAATTCTCGACTTAGCTGAACGAACGAGTGGATTGATGCCGGTGGCATTGATGAAAACCACTTGTGAACCCGATCGCCTAATGTTAATGGAAAATTCCGGCATTGGGTGGCGTCGCTGGCCCCCACGGAGACCATGTAGTCCGTATACTTTGATAAGTGGACCCGGGGGTCAGTGATGCCCTCATATTGAATGCTTGCTGGGAATTGAACCTTTTTCTGGATCGGGGCTTTCAAAATGTGAGCTGCCAAAGGTGAGGACGGCTTGCTGGTCGCTCCCATCCCCCTCTGTTGGTCTAGTTGCCCTTGCATGTTCTCCACAGCCCTCCTTAGGCTTGATAATTCATCAAGAGGTGCCCCCTGACTTGGAGGCTGTTCGGCGAGCAAAGGCATTAACCTTTCTGCTCGTCGCAGTCCCTCGCTTGGAGTGGGCACTTCCTGGGCTTGCCTTCTAATGTTGTTCGCCGCATTTGGCCCTAGGCGCCTGAAGGCTGACAGAGTGATCCTTTCATGGACTGATGGGCGAGGCTGTTCAAAAGTTGCTCGCCCGTCTTCTGCTCCCCGGCGAGCAGCTTCCCGTTGGGGTTGGCTAAGCCTGTCTTGGGCACTGGAACGTGTTGTCCCATGGCTAGACGTAGTTGTTCGTCCGCGACCAGACTCAGCCTGTACTTCTCGTTGGTAGTCCACCTTGGCCTTTCCCTTGTTCCGTCTGACTTGGGCACTATCAACCTCTCGTTGTTCGCCCCTAGTGGTCCTGGGTCTAACTTCTGGGGACTTGTCCCTTGGCCTTGCTTGTGTTGGCCTAACCTGCTCTTGTTGCCTCTGGAGGGCCTGGAGAGCAGCAATGGTTTTGGCTAACTCGTTGGGGTTGTTCGCCAAAGCCTCCATCTCAGGGGGGAGGTTATGTGTTATGGCTGTATGTTGTGACCTGTTCGCATGTCTTGGGTCACGGTCCTGGTGGTCGGCCGACGTGGCTCGGGTCTGAGATGCTCTCTTCGACAAACGTGATCCTTGGGTCTCTTTAGATTGAGGCATTTCAATTTAAATTATTTCTTAATTTTTAAATTGAAGAACACCAAGAACACTCTTGTTTGTATCTCCAAATATTTCTTGAGATTTCCTTTGAATCTTCAAGTCTTCAACTTGAAGTTCTTGAGTAATCACACTAAACCGGAGGTTCGAACCCTTCTTCTAGCGCCAAATTGTTGGTGAACGAATCTAATCGTGAGGATTAGTGGCTGTTTTAATCCGTTTTTACGTCACCAATCAATAACGTGTGATTGATTACCACCGTAAATGGTAAATCGGGGTTTAGGTTATCGAATTCGGATATATGAAAACCGAAATTGAAATAATTTCGTATGCGTGCGCGTTAAGGTGTACTTGTGTGTGTTTTGGAGTGTTTATGAATTTTTTCCTTGTTTTTTATAAGCTGGAGAGCAACTATTTATAGAGACGAGCAAGCAGGAGGTGTCTCTGACTCTTGGTCTCCCTAGCCTGCATGCTTGACATGTGTCATTTGACTCTAGTTTGACCTTATCTAAGCTAAATCTTAGTTACAAAGTCTTCTTTGGTCTTATCTCGGACTCATTGTTGTTCGCCTAGGTCGGCTTGATGGATCTTGTTGATTCTCCAACCGAAAGTTGTTCGCCTCTTGAGGTTGTACTTGGGAAGTTGTTCGCCTTATGCCTTTGTTTAGCTTGACTTTGGGATCTTTGTCCTTTGTTCACTTGTACACACCTCCTTGGCTATTTGTTGTATCATATTCTGACCAAGTTGTTCGTCATGGATGACTCCACAGTTGGCTCATTCTTGGTCCCGGGCCTTAATACCTGTTCGCCCATTAGTTGTTCGTCGGGAGAGTTGTTCGTCATTTCATACACCTCCCAGGTTGGTTAATGCGCCCAAATAGTGATTTTCTTTGTTTTGGACTTCAATAATTGTTCGCTCCATATTTAGATGATGTTCGCCTATCAACAAAATCATTTGCCCGAGCTCTTGCTAGCTTTAGTTTCGATGGAGGTGAAAATGGAGCACCAGTCTAGTGCTATGGTGGCTAATGGTCCGTCTACCTCTTTTGGTCCCAAGGGAGGGAAAAAGAGGAAGAGAACCAAAGGCCGGATCCAAGCAAATCCAATTGTTGCGAAAGGCAAATGCAAAGGCTTGCATCGAAGGGGAAGTGTTTTAGTTGCGGTGAGAGAGGACAATGGAGGTCTGCCTGTTCCAATCCTAAGAGGCTAGGAAAGTTAGGTAATTCACACACCTTAGTCGTCGAAACTTGTGAAGTGGCGTATGCTGTCTATTCGTGGATAGTGGATACGAGAGCTATTGATCACATTTTTTCATGGGTTCAAGCTAACCCGACGACTTAACGGAAGTGAGATCCCCATCACATTGGGCAATGCTACGAGAGTGGCAGCTGAAGCAGTGGGAGAAGTGCACCTATCTTTTGAAGATAGAGTTATGGTCTTGAGAGACGTTCTTCATGTTCCTAGTTTAGAAAGAACTCAACCTTCAGTTTCTAAACTGTTTGAATAGATACTCAGTTTCAATTCTTTTAATAAGGATGTTATTATTTCTTGAAACGATGAGTTTATCTGTTCCGGAACTTCAATGGATGATCTTTATACCATTTTTTTGGGCACACCACTCACAAAATTGAATCTAATAACACATCAATTATTTCGAGCAATAAAAGAAAGCGTTCTTCGGAGATGAACGAAACACTTCTATGGCATCTTAGACTAGGTCATATTAATCTAAAGCGGATAGAGAGATTGGTGAAAGACGGATCCTTGGAATCATTCCAAGTCGAACCGTTTCCAACTTGTGAATCCTGTTTAGAGGGTAAAATGACCAAGAGGGCATTTGGAGCCAAGGGGAATAGAACCACGGAAGTGTTAGGACTCGTTTATACCGATATGTGTAGTTCAATGACGATCATAGCAAGAAGGGGTATGAGTAAATTGTCTTTTTCAATGATTACTCGAGATATGGATACATCTACCTTATGATGCATAGGGAAAGAAGTATCAAGTTTCTACGATTTGATCGTAGAGGCGAATACCTTAGCGATGAATTCTTGAACTAGCTATCAGACGAAGGGATTGTATCCCTGTTGACCGCACCGGGAACCCCTCAATAGAACGGTGTGGCGGAACGAAGGAGCCAGACTCTTTTAGAAATAGTCAGATCCATGATGAGTTATTCGGATTTACCCAAGTCGTTTTGGGGTAACGCCTTGGAAACAACGACTTACATTCTAAACTTGGTGCCATCCAAATCGGTTCCTAAAATCCCAATGGAATTGTGGACCGGGCGCAAGCCCAGTCTAAGACACTTGCGGATTTGGGGTTGTCCGGCATACGTGCTAGACGAGGAAGCCGGTAAATTGGATCCACGTTCAGAATTAAGGTTGTTTATAGGATATCTCATGGGAACGAAAGGGTGTATGTTCTATAGTCTCAAGGATTAAAAGACCGTGATTAGTTCGCACTTTAAATTCTTGGAGGAAGACTATATGAACAAAAGAAAGCCCAGAAGTGAGATTACCTTAGACGAGTAAAGAGGGCGAACTCCAATACCAAGTATACAAGATGATATACCACACGTCATACCTTCACAAACGGAACCCCGTCGTAGTGGGAGGATTGCAAGGCAACCCGAGAGATTCATGGAAATTGGAGAATCTTTGGATTTGATTCCCGGCGATGAATCAGACCCATGAACGTACGACGAGGCAATCCAAGACAAAGATGCGGAGGTGTGGCAAACCGCAATGGAAACTGAGGTGGGTTCGATGGATTATAATCAAGTGTGGGAGTTGGTTGATCCACCTAGTGGGGTAGAGCCCATTGGATGCAAGTGGATGTACAAGAGAAAAAAAAGGACCGGACGGAAGGGTAGAGACCTTCAAAGCAAAGCTTGTGGCCTGTGGCCTGTAGCTATGCTTAAGTCCATCCGTATTCTCTTGTCGATCGCTGCGCACTTAGATTACGAGATCTGGCAAATGGATGTCAAGACAACTTTCCTTAACGGAAGTCTTGATGGGATCTATATGCAACAGCCCAAAGGTTTCGTTGGAAAAGGCCAAGAGCACCTCGTATGCAAGCTTAAGAGATCCATTTATGGACTTAAGCAAGCGTCGCGTACTTGGAACCAGTGTTTTGATCAAGTTATTAAGTCTTACGGGTTGGTGATCAAAACAAGTTCGAAAGTTGTGGGTGTAAAAGGTGTGACGGAACTGCGGTGGTATTCTTAGTATTATACGTAGACGATATTCTGCTCATTGGAAACAATGTAAAGGTATTGTCAGACGTAAGGGTATGACTGTCAAATCAGTTTGATATGAAGGACTTAGGGAAAGCCGGTCACATCCTTGGGATCAAGTTCACTCGAGATCACAAGAGGAGGATGTTGGGTTTATCGCAAGTTTCATACAAAGCCACTGTTTTGAAGCATTTCAGCATGCAAGATTCCAAGAAAGGTTTTGTACCTTTTAGGCACGGAATCCATCTATCTAAAGAAATATGCCTTAAGACCAAGTGAAGATAGATGACATGAAAGACGTTCCGTACGTTTCGGACGTAGGAAGTCTTATGTATGCAATGTTGTGTACGAGACCGGATATCTGCTTTGCCGTGGGCATGATGGCAAGATATCGAAGTAACCCCAGGAAAGCACATTAGATTGCAACTAAACGCGTTCTTTAGTTTCTGAAAAGAACTTGGTATGGAATGCTGATTTAACAATCAGACAATCTAATTCCCATGGGATACACGGACTCAAATTTCCAATCAGACATAGACTCCAAAATAAGTGGGAGATTGTTGGAGTTATACGTGAAAGTATGCTTTTACTTTGTATAACTCGTGTATCAAACACTCGTTTTATGAGAATAATTCTTTTATCACATTTGCTTTAGTTATGATTGAATGTTGAATTTCTATTGCAAACCGTTCAATATATAGTACATGTTACATTGTAGTTAATGTGGTGATACCCGATCACGGAAGACAACATTAACAGCTTACTTGTAACTAAACGTACATTTTCACGACCTAGGTGGAATTGAACAATCCGCCGTGAAAGGTCGATGTGTAAGGCTCAGATTGGTCTGTCTTGACTAAGAGATTGCACTAGCACATTTAGTATGTGTTGAAGAGGACCTACAGCGAGGATAAATTCTTCTGTTCTGAAATGTGAAGAATTAGACCTCAGTGGTTGTTGATTTCTTAATCTCCGTCACTTAAATAGGATCGTGTGTGCTTAATAGTTACTGCTTTGATTCATGTTGGGTGAGAATCATTGCGACTTCGAACTTTGTGTCTTGGGCAGTAATATTAATCATACGACGGTTGCTAAGATTTAATACGGAGAAACGCGTGCGAGTACGGCTCGTGTGATTAGTCCCCTTGGTGGGCTCAGAAGTTTTATTGTACCAAATCTTGCAAGTGAATAATTAGTTTCTTCGGTACGAATAATAATGTTGAGCTGTCTTTACTCCAAGGTGAAATATATTAATTAATTTAGAGCTATTCAGAAGCTCAATTAATTAATGGACTTGATAATCTTAAACGCGGGAAATAATAACCGGGAGCCCATATTATCGTAATATGGATTAAGATGGATAGTGCAATATTAATTTATTAGTGGTAATAATTAATATTAATGGGCTGAATTATATTGAGGCTCAATATTGAAATTCAGAAGTCCATTAGGAGGTACAATCTTAATTCTCCTTAAGGCCCCTCAAGTAGCCCATTAAGTAGTCCAATAATGATAAGGTGATTAAAATAAAAAGATAATATCTTGCTGATTTTTTCTTTAAATTTTCGAAAATAGTGATATTAGGAGAAATTAGATTTTGTTGATTTTCTTAGAAATATATTATGGAAGATATGTATTCTAGGAATACAAGAATATCTCATATATTCAAGAAGATCCAAATCTTGAATTTCATACCTATAATTTTCGAAAATAACTATTTAAATAGGAGAGTGAGATTTTTGTGGAATATTTTATTTTGGAGAAAAGAATATATGAGATATATTCAAGATTTCTTAGAGTCTAAGAAAAGATTTTCTCCAAGCCCATATACACATGAAACAATCGGTCACTCCTTATTATAAATAGGGGATGATTATTTCATCCCCAAGTACATAATTCCATGTGTTGGAAAAATCAAGAAGAATAGATATTTTTCTTTTTCCTTAGTTTATTAAATTACTTGAAAGCATCTCCCACCGGTGATCAAGTAAGGTGAAAGGGAAATACTTGAGAAGGTTTTTGGGTTGATAGAGCGAGATCGTAATTGTCCCGTTTATCGAAAATGCCAATTCTACAAGAGGTACGTTAATCACATATTTACTTGTTTATTCCGCCATAGTTAATATGTGAAATTAATTCAACATGCATGATGATTAATTAGTTGTTGGAATTATTATTTGAATTAATTATGATTAATTCATGCTAGTAATAATTGTATTTAAATTCGTATTTAAATTTCATCCCGAAAAGTTCCCGAGCACCCCTATTTTCCCAACAATTAGTACAATAGAGTCGCTCGAAAAAAGGAAAAAAAAAAAAAAGGATAACAACGTCTTCTTTAGAAATTTGGTTCGCTCTTTGAGTCATGCTAGATGCTAGTCTACGCTCAGATGGACTTGGAATTTGGTTCACTTCTTGAATCTTGCTAGAATATAGTGCAATTTCCACACGATAGAATTCAAGCTACTTTATATATATTATTTAAAAAATATTTTCTCAGTTCATTGATTATCTTTTATATTTTTCATTTTTTTCATCCCAAAATATTTTCTTTTATCCTTAAAATAGACATTATTTTTGGGTCCACGTTTAAAAGCAGTCAAATATCCTTTTTTTTTTTTATTTACTTTATATGTAAATGTTTTAGGAAATATCCTAAAAAATTCTATTCATTACTCAAGTTACTAATTTTGTGTGCCTTGCATATATGAAATAAATCGTGGGCGGGATGAGTATTAAAAGTTCATACATTAATTATTGAAGACTATTAGTTGTTTTTATTAAAAAATATTAATACAAAGAGTGGGTCTCTTGTGCATAAATTACACGGTGCAACTGGGTACCAGAGTGACCATTTTGAAAATGGGTCACGCTTGGATGCAAGGCTTATATATTAAAACTAGTGTTAGCCCCGCGATGTTTCGCGGGTTTCAAAACAACCTTATTTAATTAGCTATTTATTTACACTTTTAATATAGAGACACATATGTCATATTATATTATTTACTGTAGAGATATGTCATATTTGAAAAAAAAAATACAATTTAGGCTACATATAATTTAAAGTGAGTCCTAAATTAGGGGTTACCGTCTTTCAAGTTTCTGTTTGATATTTTTCAATATCTAAGGTTGATATAAAAAATTAATTAAACTGTAAAAATTTTTGTTTTTACTACAGTCAAGACCCTAAATTATAAAATTCCAACAATAATTTATTTTAATTTGGGGGTTATATAATATGAAGAGGACGACGAAATTTGAACTTTATGTCGCCAAATCCTAGAAATAGTCTCACAAAAAGGCCCTCACTTATTCCACTCTTATTCGAATTCAAATACTAATATCAAGTAGAAACATACGAAACATTTATAAAAATATGACAAACACACTAAAAAGACATCAAACTTTTAAAAACAATGTATCATTACAATCTATATAAAACAGAACAACAAAACAACCATAATAGTCCATCATAATCGAAATATCATAAAATATGGTATTAAGGATCATACGCGGTTTAAAAATCCATGTAAAAAAAAAGGCAAATAAAAAGGAAGAAAATCTAGCGAATAAGACGCTTAACACTAATTGTAAAATACTTCTCATCATGACTGAACCATATAACATCATTAAGCTTGATCTTTAATTTTGCAACAACGTTATTCCAAGATTTTTCCAAACGAACCATTGTCGGAGTAGAAGCTTCTATAATATACCGGCATTCATACTTCACGGAAAAAATATCACCTTTGAAAGTGCTCCTTAGTGCAATCATTCTCATTTCCATACCGAAGAGTGAAGTAGCAGACATTGGTAATTTCTATATTTAACAAACAAATAAACAAATAATAAAAAGAAATCAGAAATTGTTCGCAAAGATATTATATAAAATACATAAATCACATACCAATCGTTTTTTTCCACTCAACTGAATCACATTTGGTACGAACCTTGCATCCCTCAGGTATGGTATGGAGCTATATAAAGGATGAAAAAAAATACATAAATGTATTAATCATCTTAACTGGACAAAATTTATCTGATCAACTATAAAAAATAACAACAGTCTATTCACGGACATTTTTTTAAATGTAAATCTAATACTTTACCTCAAGACGGGTAATTGATAGAGGTGGGTCCAAACTGGATACTGTGAATTTGGTATGCTTTTCAAATGATATTGAATGCTTATCTACATAAACGAAGAATATATAATACAATTAGCTAATTCTTATTAAAAAACAAAGAATATACATTACAAATACTATGCACATACCATTATCCATACACCCAACCGGCAGAAAGACCGAACAACGGGTTTTGTAATACGGAGTGACACACAATGTCTGCTCATAATCGTACAAAACCGTTATGCAAGCGATATCTGAAAGATGTATTCAATCCAGGAATTTTTCCAAATCACATGTTATTTCGTACTTTCCATCCAATATATAGCATCTTGAATTAACCGTTCTACCAGTTAGCGTTTTACCATGCAGGTTGATGGAAATTTCTTTTCAAATAGCCATGCCAAATTTTCAGGTACAGTCTGAGAAATGAAATAGATAATAATACAGTTTGTATTCCTTGGACATCTAAATATATCTATTAATCAAAAATCAATAACTTACCAATGGATCATTGAAGTCCACAACAAATTTTGGAACATATTCAATTTGAACAACCCTATCTGTTAAATACACAACAATTAAAAAACACAAATAACACTTATGTTAAATTCTTAATAAATAATGAAATTAATAACTGTATAACACTTTAAAATTTTCCAATTACCCAATATTAACTTATAAAATATAAATTATATTTACCACAATTATGCGTGAAAGAAGTGTGTTGTGGTATCGCGCCAACTTGGTGAAATGTTCCATCACAACTGAACTTCTTTACATAGAGTGTTGTGCAAAGAGGAAGCGAGGCAAAGAAAAACATATCATCACTCTTGACATTGAAATACTGTAGGAGATCCTCCCACTTATCTCCATAGAAAGTTAGGCATCCACAATAATTCCAGCCAACTTTAACACACCATTCCTTCCAAGAATTATCCATAAGACTCATAAAAGGGAAATCATCGAATATCTTCTTATAGCATTTTATAAACTCATTTGGGATTGACTACAAATAGCAATATTAATATTTTAAATGCCTATTATATAAGCAATGATTATAATCTGAAAAAAAATACAAAATATTGTTCATTTCTATTCCAAAACATACATTGTATTTCTATAGATGAAAATTCCCACATACAAATATAAATATCACTTATGTATCACCAAATATTGCATAAATTTATCTAAAGTTTAATTAAATAATGAAAACACAACTCACCATTTGATCTACATACTCTTCAAGCATATCTGAATCTGGAAATTCCATGTACTTTATATAGAAAGCACCAACATCAACATAGTAGAACCTGTCCTTCAACCTATCCATTGGACTCAAACCTTTCTTATTATAATTTAGCTGAGAATTCATCCTACAAATGTAACATGTTAATGATTTTACTAAATAGTGATAGTGGTACACTAATTACAAACTTCATTTTTTTACGTATTATCACAATGGTGGTATGCATATTAATTCATCCCATAAATTTACTATATAATTTTTTTAATAATGATGAAATAATATTATTATTGATTACGAAGTAACAGATAGAAATAGTTCCTCTAATAAAAAAAAAATTCTCAACCCAAACAAACGACAAAAGAACAATAAAAGAAAAATCAAGAAACTTGCTAAATTGTTCACTTTTCACCTATATGTGTAACTTTCCAAGTAATACTCAAACTGAAACAAATAACACTTTCAAGTAGTCCTATAACTGCTTGCACGAACAAAATAAAATCTAACTACATCAAAATATAAATGAATAATATTTGTATAAAAATTCCCCAAGAAATTATAGATTAGTGGACGTCATTTTATCCTTTAATTAGTGTTAAACCATCAATCCAAAAGAATCAAAGGACTAATCCCGCACCAGCTTCAAACATCAAAAAATATGTTAACAACCCAAATCAAACATCCCAAAAAGACATAAAATCAGTCCAAAAAGGAAAATAAACTGACAAATTAATCAATGCATATAAGTTTTGTCGCATGAAAAACACACCCTCAAAAAATGAATGGCAGCTCAAGAAAATGGATGATAGTGATCAATGGTATAGGAGTATGCGTAGAAATTATGTAGATGGGCATCCATTTACACATTAAACATACAAATGAACTCATTAGGAATGACTATTATTATTATTATTAATTATAAATAACTATTATTAAATTTTAATAAATCATATGAACTAATTATAGGACCAAAATTATTCAATGTCCATAGTATAATTGCTCAGTAAATAAATGTATCATACCCATGTTTAAGAATTTTTGGAAAAAAAAATCCCTTCCTTTCATTTGTATATCTTGCGAAATAAATATATCATTCGGATGATAGTGATCAGTGGTATAGGAGTATGCGTAGAAATTATGTAGATGGTCAACAAATACACATAAACATACAAATGAACTCATTAGGAATGACCATTATTAGTATTAATTATAAATAACTATTATTAAATTTTAATAAATTATCTGAACTAATTAGGACCAAAATTATTCAACCTCCATAGTATAATTGCTCAGTAAATAAATGTATCATACACATGTGCAAGAATTTTTGGAAAAAAAAATCCCTTCCTTTCATTTGTAGATCTTATCCAAAATAAAGGAAAAGAATCAAACTACCTAAGAAATAAACTTTAGAATCTGAAATTTATTCCAGAGAATGTCCTCATTTTTTCACTTGAATGGTGTAAATACATAGATTTAGCAACTTGTTAAAATAAAGAAAAAAAGGCTATAGATGATTTGGACTAATTTTTTTTCAGCACTATCCTTTTTCTACTTCAATTTAATACGCTCTTCCTCTCCTCAAATCTCCTGGGTGAATTCAACTGATCTACGATATTCAATACTAAAAGTGTACATACAATTGAACCATTAGAATAATTTATTATTTATTAAATGTAGTACTACAAAGTACCATAAGTATAAAGGTATATAAGAATAAATACGGGACTATTATGGCTGAATCAAAAGTTAATTCATGTCAAATTCCATTATATTGCCAACTTGTCAACTAAGCTTAAATTTACACACTTAAATTAAACTGCTTCAGAAAATATTAATAACATGCATTTCAATAAATTTTACATGAAAAAAGTCATTTTTTCTCAATTACTTATATATATATTTTTAACTTATACACAGCCACTTCAATTTAAGGTTTTGATTAATAAAATTATTTCGCGAGAGTGAACCTTTATTAACAAATACAGCGTGTATGTTATCTACTTCAAACGAAATTGAATCAAACTTTATGGGAAAGCAAGACGTTACAATAGAATAGCTATATTTTTTGATAATATGGTTTAATAATAATTTGTAAAATTATTCATAAATTCAAGATACAGGACCAAGATAACAATATAATAACTTATTCAAATTCCAACGGGAACACATTATAAACTAATAGGAGGTAAAATCAACAATAATTTTATAACACTAATTTATGTTTCAATCTAATAATATCTTTATAAGCGATGCTCAGCTTTTAAGAGGGTCACAATCTATATCAAGTAATTCTATTAAGAGTGTAACTTTGATATCCTGTAATTCGATTAATTAACTAAGTAATAGATTAATTAACCACACTTGCACCTTATTAATAGAATATCCATATAATGTGATATAATCCGAGTAATTTGCTAAATAACAATTTAATTAACCTTGATTATCAATTAATAAAATTTTCATGTAACGTACAATTCAATATGGAAATACTTAGATATTTAAAATGATTCCAAATAAACTATGCCTAATATACCTAAAAAAAAGACATATTTAATTAATAGAATTTAAAGATCACGTAATCCGCGGTCAAAATTGGTATCACTTAATCCGATAGATTGATTTAAACTCTCGTTCAAATAATAATGTATATCCCTTAATAAAATATTCATCTAACGTTTTATAATACAATTAATTAGCTCAATGACCGTTTAATCAACTATGCCTATCTCTTATAATAATTTTTTTTTTTTGTAACGCATGATTCGCTATTGAGATACTTAAATATTTAAAATGATTCCAAAAATATATATAGATAATCAAGTAATTCTATTAATCGCGGTCAAACTTGGTATCCTATAATCCGCTAGATTAGCTAAACAACCGTTAAAATAACAATGTTAATCTCTTAATAAAATATTTATTTAACGTTCTATAATCCGATTAATTAGCTTAATAGCCGTTTAATTAACTATGCTTATCTCTTATTAAAATATTTATGTAACGTATGATTCAATATGGAAATACTTAAATATTTAAAATGATTCCAAATAAACCAAGTCAAATATACCTAAAATATATTCAAATAATTAATAGAATTTCTGAATCTTTTATTTGAAATTAGTATGAAATTAAAATATTTTTACATATGCTGACTTCACCAAACGAAGGCATTCACTAATTTCTAACATTATTTTTTAAAAGGCATTATTAACAATATCTTATAACCTTAATTTATAATTTGGTGCACTTAATCTAAAATACAATGACTGGCCCAAAAAACATAAGTTACAGTAGGACATTTCAACTTAAAACAGTAGAATGCAAGAACCAAAGACCACCCAAAATAAAAGTTTTTAGGACATATTACCTTCAACTTGTTCTCCGTTTCTGTCTGAATTTTTTGTAGCTCCTCAAAATCTCTTGGAGCTTTTTCCAAATCGAACTTCAGCTGCCTCATTTCATGCAGTAATTTCATTTGGGTTTCTTGTGGCCTGGCTTCAACTTCCATGCTCTTCAGCCAATTTCTTTCCCAACATCAGAGCGTCTCTCATAGCTTTGACTCGATCTTCCAGTTATTATGACTTGAAAACGAACATTAAGAATAAGCATACTTTGCTTTATAGTATGGTAGGATATAAATTTATAAATTTATTAAAAATAAATATTTGACAAATTAAACAAATGAAATTTATTTGATTTAACATATATAATCAATGTTGTTCATATCGACAATCTTTAAAATATGAGAATTCTATTAAAATATGACAATCTTCAGAAAAGTACAAATTTTAAAAAGGTTTTGTTAAATATTGACTAATTTTTCATATTATACATTTTCACAATTTAATGCGAGAATTGAATTTTAGTATTTAAATAAGTAAAGTAGTATTGAGAATGGTGAATAAAGTAGTATTTAAATGGATAAAGTAGTATTGAGAATGGTGAATGGTGAATAAAGTAATATTTAAATGAATAAAAGTGAATCACATAATTTTAAAAAAAAATGTATATATGACAATTTTGAAAAAGAGACATTACATAAGATAATACGTTAATTAATTCACATTTATATTAAAATTGTAATCACGTTTCCATGAGAAATTCTACAAAACGACACATAAAAGTAATAATTACTCTTAATATGTAATGTAAGATACCTGAAATCATTTGTCCACCATCCAATATTTCCTTTGAGGTTATCAAACCGAAGATTATTTCTTAACCGAATAAAATAAATTGTGGAACTCAACGTTTTTATAATGTTAATATACATCCCATAATTAATCCTACTTAATTAAAATTAAAATTTGGTATTAATTAATGTTGTATAATACACCATGAATAAAAATATACCACATTAATATAAATGTTGTGATTTTATTATTATAATACCAAAAAACACATGGCATTATTTGATGAAATTAATATTGTAATAATTGGATGTAACATACATGTAATCATTTATTTATGATCGAATATTTCCTGTTGATCAAATCGAATTATTTCCTAAGTGTCTAAAATAAAATGAGTTGTTATTCATCATTCATATATTTTATAATACGAAAATACATCCCATAGTTAATGTTACTTAATTGAAATTATAATTATAATTAATGTTGTAAAATACACAATAGATAAAAAGATACCACATTCCCCTAAATGTTGTAAGTTGAGTGACTATAGTCCTACAAAATACATTGCAATATTTGATGAAATTAATATTTTCACAATTGGAATTGATTATCATTCTTTATGGATTATTAAATTGTAAATTGAGTTTTTAACTGTGTATTTTAAAAACCATTTACCTTGTTTTTGTTAATATCAAAGTTAAAATTTTAAAAATATTATTTTATTACATTTCATTATCAATTTAATTAAACGAAACAAATAATATGATTTCTTGTGCATGTATTAGTTGGATTAGTTGTAATTTAGAGGTGTACACGGATGAGAAGTACACTGTGCAAAACATATTTCAAACGGAGGTAGTATTTTTTTTTAGTTACACATATTACGTATTTATGATGAGACATAGTTATGATATTTGTAAAAAATGTCAATTCAGATGTTAAGAAAATTTATATAATAGTTATAATATTACTTGGAATTCTAGGATTGAAATTTCAGATGTAATTTAATATAATAATTACATTCAACTTACAATAAATTTAATAAAAAATCCCACCAAAGCACAACCCAAGAGTAATAACTATCATTATTCAACTCACAATAAACTTATGAAAAAATCCACCAAAGCACAATCCAAGAGCTAAAACGTTAGATTATTCTATGGAATGTAATACTTAAATTCCAAAATCGTATTCTCCTACATTCTACACACACATACTATAACAAAATTAAAGCACTCCTCTCCAAAAAGGATTTGATCATTAAGTCGCAAGCCAACATACTTTGCAAATTTGTGCCAGTTCCTTGATGAACGACTGAATTTCCATTGGTACCGTACTTCCAAAATGCTATCATCAAAATGTATTTAGTTTGACAATTCTGAGTACAGTTCCAAAATACCTCACCACCGATGTGGATAGACATATGAAATTTTCACAACCTTAATCTCCTATCCTCATACAAATAAACATCCAACTGAAAAATAAATGAGTAAAATATTTTGCAATAGGTCAAATATTCCAGTTTAAAGCCTTCGGTGCACGTTGTAGAACAATATATATTTTCAATTCAAGGGGGCGAACTCAAATAGTTATGTGGACGATTAATGACTAAAACTATTAACTATAATTATACCTTTGTAATGGGGTTTGGTTTTTTTTTTTTATTTTACTTTGAACTATGTGTTACAGAATAAGGTGTGTGAGATTTTCAAATATAAAAATTGATAATTTAAATGCCATACAAATACACATAGACATATACGCATACACAATCATACACGAACACACACATAAACATTCACACACGTTGTAGGATTTTCTTGTGCAGTCCCAAATTCGAATGACTATAACTAAAAAGAGTAATCGGGAAATATGAGCTGTGAACATCGGAGGGCATGGAGGAAGATGGGAGCAGCGCAACAGATGACCGTTTGAGGTGGATTTGCGAAGGAAGAGACGATGGAAGACTGTGGGCGTCAGGAGCTGTGAGCGGCAGATGTCGGAGGACGCAAATGAAGCGGGGCAGTAGACAGCCGTTTGAAGCGGTTGGAGCGGCGGATATATGAAGGGAGAGGCGACAGAACGATGTGGGCGGTGTACGTCGAAGGGCGAACGGAATTGCGTAGCAGGTTGTGGTGTGAGTGGTAAGAGCGGCCGATATACACGTCAATGAAGCGTGAAATATGTGAGGTGGCTAATTGACCTAATAAATTCAATTACGTAATTGTGGCAGAATCATTATCTAGTTAAAGAAGAATTGACCAAATCAATTTACACAAAATGATTAAATTATGGGTCACGTGTTTTTTTTATTTCTATCAAATAATATATACCAAATTTGAGTTAATCATTATTAATCATTATTAATAACAGTATCAAATGTGTGTATAAATTATAACCGTTACAATTGTTTGATTAATAATAAAAATTAATATTTGGGTTAAAAATGGAAACACAAAAAAAAAAAAACAATACACAAAAAGCATGAGTGAAGGAGAAAAAAGAATTTTTTTTATAAAGCATGAGATTTTGCCACATAGGACAAAACATGCTTTGTTTTATAGTATAGTAGGATTTCCGCATACAACTCAAGTATAACTCTTAGTCTAGTGGAAGTACGGATTTATTGGCCATATATAGGGCGGGGGTTCAATTTTTTTTATTTTTATTTTTATTCATAAGTTAACAAAATTTAATGATTTTACCTTTTAATTATCCTAATTAAATTTATATAGTAAAATATTACACTAGCTATAACTGAAATTTTACATTAATATTAATTGAAAAATTACACTAACTGTAATTGAAATGTTGCACTAGTTATAGATGAAAAGTTACACTAGATAGAATTGACATGTTACACTAAACGTAGCTGAAAAAGGTCCACACTTTTCAGGTTTAAGAAGTGTAACTTTTTTGAGAGGATAAACTTTTCTGTGTTAAAGTATGATAATTTTTAATTGTTGTACTATGAGATAATTTTTCTGTTTTAAGTAGGTTAACTTTTGTGCTATATGAATGTCAATTTTTCAGTGTTTCGTGGGAGAACTTTTCAATGTTAAGTGAAGTAACTTTTTGCTAAACAAATGTATATTCATCTAAAATTGTTTGGTAAATAGTGTCCACACTTTTCTGTGATAAGAAGATTAACTTTTCAGCTTTACTTGGGCAACTTTTCAGTTTTGTCTTAAATAATTTTTCTTTGTATTGCACAATTACTTTTGTGCTATATGAAGGTCAATTTTTTCAGTATTTCATCAGAATAATTTTCAATGTTAAGTGGAGTAACTTTTTGCCAACAAATGTATATGTTGATGATCAATTCTAATTTCGAAGATTAATAGCTGTTTTTGATGGTTAATCGATCATCAAACAATTACGTGTGATTGATCACTAACGTAATTAGTGAATACGAAATCTTTGGTTTAAAGTTGATTAAGAACGTTTATAAGCTTACGTGATAAATATGATCGTAAGATAAACGAGCTGCTTTGGGTTCGTAAACGAAGTTTGGACGTGTATAATAATTTGTGCTTATTTTATTAGCTGAAAAAATCTAAATATTTATAGACATTTACCTAGCAGGAGGTGTCGTGACTTTTGGCCTACCAGACCTGCATGCACGACACCTGGACTTTGACCAAGTTGACCTTATCTAAACTAAATTCTATCATTATCTGTTGGACTTGCTCGCAGTCTAGAGCTGCTCGTTATGTTGGACTTGTCCTTGAGGAGTCTTTAGTCTGTTTCTGATGGTTTTTTATCTTGCTTAATTATTATTTTGGCACTGTGGTTGGATCTGGTCGGCGGGATGCCGATCGAGCTTGTCGTACAGCTTTTGATTTGGTTCTATTCGCCCATCCGTCTTTGTGTGGCGTGCAGTTTTTGCTCGCCAAGTATCTTGTTAAGTGGATCTTGAGTTTGTTTCGTCTTAATCCTCGGGTGTTTTGTGTTAATCTTGGTCGCCCAATTGCTGATTCTGCTCGCCTATCAACAATTGCCCCCTTGCCGATCAATAAATTGTGAAGATGATAAGCGAACAATTCTTGAGTTGGCAAATTTTAAATGCTATTAGTGCGAACAGGAATGTCGAGGGGGCGAACAACTTTTCACTGGCGGACAACTTTGGCCGAGCAGACTTGGGCTGGTGACGGTTGGGATCCCAAGGTCTGGGTACGGCTCGAGATGTGACGTGGGCGGAATGATTGCTGCCGCCCACGCGCACGTGATCCCGAGGCGACGCGTCTTCCCGCTTTGTCGGACAGGTTCTGCACGCGCCCAAGAATTGCATTTTAGTCCCTCAACTCTTGGATTTGCTCGCCCGGAACCCCATTTTTCCAGAAAGTATTTAAGGAAAATTTTTGCAATTTTATTCATTTTAACTGTTCATTAAGCGCGAATTTTTTCCTTTTCCTCTCTTTCAAATTTCTGGCGTACGCTTATCCACCTCCGCCGACTTCTAAACGACTTCAAGGTAGTTTTTCCTTTATTTTCTCCTTCTTCTTCTTCTTTCCTAGTGTTGTGTGTATTTTGGTTTCACAAAAATCCCTACTCCGCCATGGGAAGCTTTAAACCGCCGGGTTCTCCCTCGTCGCAATCTGTAAACATACAAGCTTTTTACCTTTGCTCACTGGATGTCATCACACTCCGAGACCGGATCTTCTTTCCCCCATCGGAACCCCGAGAAACGGCCAGTTGAAGAGAATCCTCTCATCGTGGATCTGGAGTCTGATCCTGATGCGGCTTCAGTCGCTCACTCCATTGATTCGGGAGCTCGCCCTTCTGGGGAAAGGGAAGGGCGAGCAAATCCTGTTCGCCAGCTTTTGGAAGAAACGAGCTCGGACCTTCATGAGGACGAGGACGAGGAGGTTGAGGTGATCCAGCCGGTAAACCTTGACGAACTGACCTGGGCGTACCTTAGGGATATTCAATTCCCCATGCCCAGGCTAATTGAGCATCAAGTTCCGGTCGCAGTTGCTCGCCAGGTGGACTGGAACGAATACGAAAGGGAAAATTCCAATCGCTTTGAAGTGCCAGCTCGCGGGGTGCGGAAACTCAAGACGACCAACTTCGCAGTGAGCTACATTGTGTCCGCCATTATTGAGGAGGACTTGCCCATGATTCGGAGGGATTATAAAATTCCCTTCGATATCCCAATGTATGCTTCCCTGGTGGATGACAGAGCTGATCGCCCACCGCGCGGATTAGTGGCGATCAACTTAGCCACTCTCGATGCTGGGGTGACCTTGCCACTGCATCCTTTGGTCGGCCAATTCTTAAAGGATGTGAACTTGGCTATCACCCAACTAACTCATGTTGGGTGGATAAACCTGATGGTTCTGATGGTCATGTTCGCCCTAGAAGGATACCCCAACAAGCTGTCCGCCGAGGAGGTTTGCTACCTAATGACGATTACGGGTTGCACCGGGGAAGAGGTGGATTGGCATTACTTAAAGGCACGGCCAGGCCAGAAACTGGTGGAGTACATCCCCGGGAAAGTGCGAGACTTGGAAGCACGACTGGTTTTGGATTGGGAGAGACTGGCGTGCTTCTGCTCGCCCTTCTGGTGGTCCTGAGCGGATTGAAACCCCGACGGAGTTTAGGGAATTAAAGCGTGAGTCTCACCTCTTCTACAATTTTGAAATGGTTTGACTAATTTTAATTCTCTTTTTATTTTGTTTCAGGTCCCAGGAGCTTGGGGTGGCGAACTGTCAAGGATTGCGTCAGTGATCAATTCCTGTTCGTCGCGTGTCTGATCGCTCTTCATCGCCGAGGAGATCGCAGCTTTAGCCATCTCTTCTCCGAGGCCACATTACGGGTTACCCATCTCACTACTTATCCTCACCATCTTGAGGCTCTAACTCCGATCCCGGAAGGTGAATATTTTTTCTTGCTGGGCGAACAGATCTGTTCGATATTATACTTGGAGTTATCTAACCTGTTTTACACTTCTCTTGCAGACCAGCTCGCCACCGTTGCCACTCACCCCTCCTTCTTTGAGCTTGACAATCGTGTTTGGGAGATGCCGACAAAAAGAGGTCGCAAGAAATCGGATCCCCTTTCCAAGATTATTGCCCTTGCGGCCAAGGGTGGAAAAGGCGACCCTAGACAAACTGGGAGATCGAGCTTGGCGCAGCCGCCTGCACCAGTGGCGAGCCCATCCAAGGCTCCAATTCCGAGGATTAAGAGGCTCCTTCACGGAGATGGTACTCCTGTCTCCGACTCTGAGAAAGCGGCTAAGTGAGCAAAAGCTGCTCAGGACAAGGTGACCATAGCCATTCGCTCAAATGAGGGTGATAGCGAGCAAACTCCCCCCGCGGAGCGCCATGTGGAGCAACCTCTGGTTGCCGTTGCTCGCGAAGGATCTGGTCCTTCAACTAACCCCACTTATCTTGGTTGGGATAAGGGTCGTCTCGACAAGTATGTCTCTCCTCGCCCAGGGCACTTAGCTTTTTTTTTTAACTAATTGATGATTTTTTTTAGCTATTCGCCCGAACAATATCCTGGGCGACAAATATGGTGCACCGATTTGCCTGCTCGAAAGTGCCGACCAATCTCCGCGAGATCCCAGACTCTTTTGTCCGCCATGCCTCCAAAGTCGTTGCACGCAGCTGGACTAAGGAGCTGAATGAGACTGTTAAGGCACATGCGCCTCGTGACAATGGCCGCCTGTGTCTCATCAAGGCGGGTAACACCTTGGCGGCCGTGCAGCGTCTGGTCGACCAAGTAGAGGATCTCGAGAAGGACTCTCACCAGCATGCAGCCACTGTCAGCCGTATTGCCAAGGAGTGAGATGATGCCAAGGCAGAGGCGAAGAAAATTGTTGCCGACCTGGAATATAAGGCCAAAGCTCATCAAATTAGCGAGCAACGTGCTCTGGACCTGCACGTCAAGGTCTCTGAAGAACTGAAGGTCAAAATGGACGAGGTCGAGCAGATGTGGGCAGAGCTTGCTCACGCTCAACAGCAGAAGGAGGTCGCGGAGAAATTCGCAACCGAGGCGACGGCTAAAATTGCCGATCTCGAAGCCCAACTCGCCAACTCCATTACTCAAGAGGAACTTATTCCTAAGATGGAGGTGAGCTCAATCCTGGGTTTCGTGACAGGCTATGCGGAGAGCATTCGAATTGCGCACAAGTTCAAAGCCCCCGCCGTTGTTGAAGAGATCGGCAAGGAGCTTTGCACTTTGTCAAATCAAACCCTCCAGCTCCGGGCACAACTCTCCAGATCGGCGACCTGCCCGATTATGGGGTCAAGCTTAACTTCATCGGTCCCGAGATCATTATCACGAATCCTCTAGAGGACGAGGAGGAAGAGGAGGGTGACGCTGTCGAGGGCGAGCAGATCCAGCCTGCCGATCAAAGTGACAGAACTCTCCAAGAGCGAGCTGATGCCGAGGGGCTTATCGCTGTGCTGACTCAAGTGGTGCCAGTTGATCCTGCCCTCGCTGGATCTCCTCTGGAAGATCCTAAAGATGATAACATTCCCCCTCCTGCCGGGCAAGAAACTTAGCGGACAGGATTAGCTAGGGCCTTGTACTTTTTCTTTTTGTTGTTGTTGTTCATTTTCATTGTAATTTTTGGGCGATCAAACCTTATCTTCAATGAAACTATCTTGCTCATCTGCTCGTCTTTTTTCCTTTACATTAATTGTTCTTTACATTTTTATCTATGCTTCAACAATCTTAATGTAGTTGGGCCTTGTTCCTTAAGAACTTTTTGGCCTTAGAATTTGATGGGCTTTTGGCCTTAGGCTATGTTCATTTAAAAACGAACAACCTTTAATGGGCTTGGTTGTATAATCAACTTGCGCCTTGAGCTTGCATTTCTGTTTGAACGAACAAGTTAACATTGAACTAACCTTAAAAAATTACAAGTACTGAATGCGACCAAGAATGTAAACCTGTACTAACTAGGTTGGATCTGCTCGACAAAAACAATGTCAAACTTCCAATCACTAAAAAACATAATTTACACCAGGAGTCAAAGCTGCTCGACCACTATACATTTTGTCAAGGCATCTTTAAACTCTCAAGAGGGAATAAAACTATACAAGAGGCCTGCATACTAGATCGCGACCAAACTTGACCTAACTCAACTCTGTTCGACCACTTATACTTGGTGAAAATTTCAAAAAATTAGGCAAGTTTTTGGATCCATCTCGTGCATCTGCCATTCTAGCTCGCCCATTAGACTTAGTAGTTCGCCCATCTCGAATTCACACTTTCATAGGTAAAATTGCTCGCCTACTGAAAGTACTTCCTTAAGTTAGCTGCATTCCAGGAGTATTGGGCCGAGTTGCCACCTAAGTCTTCTATGTCATATGCTCCATTGGGTAACCTGTCTGTTACCCTGTATGGGCCCTCCCAAGTCGGGCCAAATATGCCTGGAGGTGGGGCGAGCTTCTTTCATAAAACAAGGTCACCAACTTCAAACTTTCTTATCTTGACTTGGGAATTGTAATAACGCTCTGCTCTTTGTTTGTACGTGGCATTTTTTAGCTCGGCGTGTAATCTTTTTTCTTCAAGTAAATCAATTTCTGTGGCTAGAGCAGAGTGATTTGCTTGTTCATCAAAGCTGATTGTCCTGACTGTGTTGGTCTTTAAATCAATTGGTATCACAGCCTCTGTTCCGAAAGCCATTGCAAAAGGTGTTTCTCCGGTGCTTGACTTGGGAGAAACTCTATACGCCCACAAGACCTCCGGGAGTTCTTCTGACCAACAACTTTTGCTTTCTGCCAGCCGTATTTTCAATGTATGCTTGATGATCTTGTTCACAGCTTCAACTTTCCTGTTTGACTGGGGATGATAGGGAGTCGAATAGTGTTTCCTGATCCCCCACTTTGTACAGAAGTCTCTCAATTATTTCCCATCAAACTGCGGACCATTATCCATCACAATTATTCGTGGAATCCCAAAACGACAGACAATGTTCTGCCATATGAAGTTGATCATATTTTGTTGTGTAATCTTTACCATGGCCTTTGCTTCTGCCCATTTTGTATAATAATCGACGACTACAACGGTAAATCGAACATTTCCAACTCCTGCCGGGAAGGGACCAATAATGTCTATTCCTCATCTTGCAAATGGCCATGGACTATAAACCGATACAAGCTCCTGAGCCGGGGCATGAATACTTGGAGCAAAAATTTGACATTGGTGGCAAGCTCTGGCTAAGTGGATTGCATCTTGCCGTAAGGTCGGCCAATAATAACCTTGCCTTACGGTTTTGTAGGCCAAAGCTTGCCCCCCAGCTTGATTTCCACAAGCTCCAGAATGTACGTCCTCCAGAACTGTCCTTTCTTGCCCCCTAGACAAACATTTGAGTAGCGGGACTGAAAAGCCTCTTTTGTAAAGCTGTTCATCTACCAGAGTATATCTGGCCGCTTGTTTCATGATTCTTACAGCTTCAAAATAGTTGCTTGGCAGTTCCCCATCTTTCAAGTATTTGGCTATAGGAATCCTCCAATCATTGTCATTTCTCTGTTCGACTACTTGATTTACTTCGTAGTCCATTGTTGATGGTTGGACTTTTCTGGTAATGACAATGTTCGTCAGATCTGCTGGCCCATCGCTTGTTGCTAATCTTGCTAGGGCATCAGCTTGTGTGTTGCTCGTTCGAGGTATCTGCTGGATAAACACTTGGTCTAACAAGGATACCAAGTGAGCAACTATTCGTTGGTACTCGATCATTTGTTCGTCTCTGGCCTCATATTCACCTCGTACTTGGCTTACAATGAGTTGGGAATCCCCGAAGATTTGGAGTCATCTCACTCCGACTGCCAATGATAAATGGAGACCTGCGATGAGGGCCTCGTACTCAGCCTCATTGTTGGTGGCCATAAACTCAAATCTGACTGCTGAAGTGAATACTTGTCGACTGGGGCTGATGAGAACCACGCTTGCCCCCGAGGCCAGATTTGTTGACGAACCGTCGACATAGAGATGCCATAGGTGATCTAGCCCTCTGGTTGGATTTTGAGGGAAAGTTAACTCGACTATGAAGTCAGCTAAAGCTTGTCCCTTAATCGCTGTTCGAGGTGCATATGTCACGCCAAACTGGCTTATCTCTATGGACCATTTTAAAAGAAGGCCAGCGGTGTCGGGTCGTTGTAGTATTTGTTTGAGCGGGAAAGTTGTCAGTACTTCGGCTTGATGATCGAAGAAGTATGGTCTTAACTTCCTGACGCTCATAACGAGAGCATAGGCCAGCTTTTCGGTTGGGGAGTATTTCACCTCTGCTTCATGCAGCGCCTGGCTGACATAATAAATTGGCAGATGAAATTTTTCTTCTGCTCGAACTAACACCGAACTTATGGCTGTATCAGATGCTGCCAGATATAAATATAATTTTTCGCCGGAAATTGGTTTTGACAGAATTTTTACGTCTCCCAGATAATCTTTTAGTTGATCGAAGGCTTTCTGGCAGCTCCCCGTCCAGGCAAAGTTGTCTTTTTTTATAGCTTCAAAAAATGGACGGCACTTGTCACCTAACCGTGATATGAACCTGTTTAGAGCGGCTAGGCAACCGGTTAACCTTTGTACTTCTTTAACAGAACGTGGAGGTTCCATATCGACGATCACTTTCACCTTTGCTGGATTAGCTTCGATTCCTCGCTTACTGACCAGATGGCCTAAGAATTTCCCGGAATGTACTCCGAAACTGCTTTTCTTTGGATTTAGCTTCATATTATACTTTCGGAGTATGTCAAACACCTGAGAAAGATGATGGAGGTGATCTTCTTTCTGTGTACTTTTGACGACTATGTCGTCGACATACACCTCCACCGTTTCCCCAATATGTTCATCGAACATTTTATTGACTAGCCTCTGGTAGGTTGCTCCAGCATTGATTAGACCAAACGGCATCCTTTTCCAGCATAGCAGATTTTTGTTAGTATAGAAGGTCGTGTTTTCTTGGTCATCTGGGTGCATTGGAATCTGGTGGTAACCTGCAAAGGCATCCATGAATGTGAATATTTTGTGCCCGACAGTGTTGTCCACCAGTTGATCAATGTGCGGGAGCGGAAAGTTATCCTTCGGGCATGCTGCATTAAGATCAGTAAAATCTATGCATAGCCTCCAGGTTCCATTCGACTTCCGTACTAAGACAGGATTTGCCACCCACTGTGGACTCAACGCCTGTTTGATTAAGTCGTTGTCCAGTAACTTTTTGACCTCCTCCTTTAAAGCTTGATATTTGTCAGGTCCATATTTTCGTCGTTTTTGGTGGACAGGTTTTCGGACTGGGTTGATATTCAACCTGTGACAAGCATCTTTTGGGTCAATCCCCACCATGTTAGCATGGGACCATGCGAAGACGTCTAGGTTAGCCTTCAGGAAATCTGTCATGCGGGTTCTGTAAGGCTCGGGGAGTTCTGACCCGATGTAGAGTTCAAGGTCATCTCATACAGGATCAATTTTGATGGCTTCCAACTCTTCAACCGGAGTTGCCCGTCGTTTTTGCCCCTTCCATTGAGGGTCAACTTTTGGTCCTTCTGGACTTAGCTCATCCTCGATGTTCATGGGTTCAACACCAAACTGGGGGTCAAAATCTTCAACGAGCTCCGGGCAGAGTTTGGTCGCCACAGCTGGGCCCTCCTGGATATCATTTGGACATATTCCGTCAACAACAGGTGGTAATATTGCACCTGGCAAGGTTTGCTAGCCACTTTGCAGCATCTGGTCGCCCATGGTCGAGGGTTGGTCATTTATGTCCATCTGATCATTTTGGGCCCCGAGTATGTCCTCCAAGATTGAGGGCTCGGTCTCGAGTTGAATGGTTGGTGCTTCCATCATAGATACTTGTCTCTGTCTTGACTGGATTTGTAGGAGACATTCACGAGCTTTTCTTTGGTCTCCTCTTAATGTGCTAACTCCACTGGCTATTGGGAATTTTATGCAATAATGGTAAGTTGAACATGCAGCCCTAAATTCATTCAAGAAAGGTCGACCAAGGAACCCGTTGTAAGTCGACTCTTGATCAACGACTAAGAAATCCACCATTCTCGCGATATTTTTCTCGGGTTCTTTGACCGTCACAAGTTGCATGGCCAAAGTAACTATTCCCAGTGGGACCGTTACAACATTTCCAAATCCCAGAATACTATGATTTGTGTCTCTGATATAGCTTGCATAATCTCCCATTTGATCAAGCGTCTTTTTGAAAAGGACATTTGTGTAGGCTCCAGTATCTACCAACAGTCTATGCACTCTAGTTTCCATGATCTTAGCACATATCACAAGCGAATCGTTGTGAGGGGTCAGTACTCCTTCCAAGTCTCTTTCAGTAAAGGTTAACTCCGATGTTTGCATGATGAGCGGAATAATCCCCATTTCCTGTACATGACCGATTGCTCGTAATTCGGCTTTTCTTTAGAAATTGGTGGTCGCCCATCAGAATAACCACCAACAGGTCCTGCAGGCTCCATCATCTAAATATCCGGAACTGGACCTCTTGCAGGCACTTGAGCTGGTCGCCCAGCTCAATTCCGACGAGGTGCTTGTTCTAGATCCTCCTCGTCATAATCTTCATCTTTGTCTCTTTTGCCGGGTTGCCTCTTCACGAACTCGGATAGCTTTCCCTCCTCATAAAAATGCCATAACTGCTTTAGCAAGTCATGACACTCACTTGTAAAGTGCCCCACACTCTGGTGGTAGGCACAGTACTTGTTCTGGTTTAACTTGCTCGTATCTTGACGTATCTTACGGGGAGGTGTGAGCAATTCTTTGTCCCGGACATTATTGTAAACTGTGTCAATTGATACAGTAAGAATGTGGTTCAATTTATCCTTCAGCTCCGTTCCTTCAGTGAATGCTTTCATATTCTTAGGAGCTCGATATCCAACACCAGGCTTCTTTGCACCCTCTTTCTGCTCCCCTTTGTCCCACATGTCCTTTTGCAGTGCTTCATGCATGGAGACAAAGACGCCTGCCCGATCCCGAAATTCAGCATAAGTCTTCGGGCATCTAAGGTGTACATCTTTCCAGAGTTCAGTGCCCTTCTTAAGTCCAGCTAGGACAGCCACAATCTTGGTGTCTTCACTGACAGATTCCCCTTCTAGCAGGACCTTGTCGAATCTTTCCAAGTATAATCGGTCCGACTCGTCATCAGTTTGCTTCAAGTCGGATAACCGATGTCTCTGGGATAGATAAGACCAGCCGTAGAGAAATGGGATAAGAACTCTTTGCCTAGCTGGGCAAATGAATGAATTGAGGTTGGTGGAAAAGCTGAGAACCACTTATGGACACGATCCCCCAGAGTTAGAGGAAAGTTGCGATATTGAGTTGCGTCACTTGCCCCCATTGATACCATATAATTGGTATACTTCATCAGATGCACCCGGGGGTTCGCCGTGCCCTCATATTGAATGCTTGCTGGGAATTGGATCTTCTTTTGAATCGGGGCTTTCAGAATCACCGAAGATAGAGGAGAGATTGGAAGAGTTGTATTCCCATATCCTCTCTGTTGGTCGAGCTGGCCTTGCATGCTTTCAATGGCCTTTCTCATGGAGGTGAGCTCTTCAACGGATCCCACATGGCTCTGAGGCTGTTCGGCGAGCAGAGGTGCATGACCATCTATTCGCTGCAGTCCCTCATTTAGCGTGGGAACCCCCTGGATTGGCCTCCTGGGATTGGGCTCTGGGTCTGGGCCAAGGTGACCAAAAGCTGACCTAGTCAGCCTGTCATGGACTGACTAACGAGCAGATGCTGTAACTGGGCGAGCTACTCCTGCTGCAGGATGAGCTTCCATGATTCCCCGGCCGTGACGACCTAATCTTTTCAGAGCACTCTGGCGTGTGCCTTGACTCACCGCCACGGCCGGATTCTGAGTTGAACCTCCTTGACTGGCGGCCTCAACGTGCTGTTTATCCTTGCCCTTGGCCTTACGAGCTTGGGCGCTGTCCGCCTCGTTTAAATGATCCCCTCTGGCCTTCTCATGTTCATGAGTCCTTATGGGGCTATGCCTTGCTCTTACATAAGAAGGGCCAGGTTGGGCTTGCTGTCTTTGTAGAGCCTGGAGCATGGCTATGGTCCGTGCCAATTCGTCTAGATTGCGAGCAAAATCGTCCAACTCAGGGGGTATTAATTGACAAGCAACAGTGGTCTGATTCTCCTGGTCATTTCTGCTCGCCTACCAGCTTGAGACATCCGGGAGTGTGAATCCCTTGTTATATGTTGTGAACATTGTGTTTCTCGTGATTGAGGCATGTTCACAGGAAGTATCAAGTATTGTTCTTGGTGTTCTTGAATCTTTTCTTCAAAAGTTCAAACATGTTCTACAATCCTAGGGTAATCTTCCCGTATTCAATGAATCGGAGGTTCGAACCCTCCTTCTAGCGCCAATTTGTTGATGATCAGTTCTAATTTTGAAGATTAATAGCTATTTTTGATGGTTAATCGATCATCAAACAATTACGTGTGATTGATCACTAATGTAATTAGTGAATACGAAATCTTTGGTTTAAAGTTGATTAAGAACGTTTATAAGCTTACGTGATAAATATGATCGTAAGATAAACGAGCTGCTTTGGGTTCGTAAACGAAGTTTGGACGTGTATAATAATTTGTGCTTATTTTATTAGCTGAAAAAATCTAAATATTTATAGACATTTGCCTAGCAGGAGGTATAGTGACTTTTGGCCTACCAGGCCTGCATGCACGACACCTGGACTTTGACCAAGTTGACCTTATCTAAACTAAATTCTATCCTTATCTGTTGGACTTGCTCGCAGTCTAGAGCTGCTCGTTATGCTGGACTTGTCCTTGAGGAGTCTTTAGTCTGATTCTGATGGTCTTTTGTCTTGCTTAATTATTATTTTGGCACTGTGGTTGGATCTGGTCGGCGGGATGCCGATTGAGCTTATCGTATAGCTTTTGATTTGGTTCTATTCGCCCATCCGTCTTTGTGTGGCGTGAAGTTTTTGCTCGCCGAGTATCTTGTTAAGTGGATCTTGAGTTTGTTTCGTCTTAATCCTCGGGTGTTTTGTGTTAATCTTGGTCGCCCAATTGCTGATTCTGCTCGCCTATCAATGATTAGGCGTGAAATTGTTATGTTTTGGTGCCGGATTTGCCCATGTTTTGAGTGTTTTCGACGAGTGTTTGGAGTCAAATAAGTATCATTTTTATAAACTTATTAATTTGTCTCTTTGGTTTTCATAGATGGATAGAGGGCGAAAAGTCGTAGGACTTTGAATCGGCCAAAACGGACTCCCGGTTGAGAAGTTATAAAGGTTTTACGAACATGTGTACAGCCAGCGGTCGAGCGCCTCGCTCGACCTCTTGACCCGCTCGACCACCAAGCTCGAATGGGGCGCTCGAGCTGCACCTGCACTCGAGCGTTTTTGCGTGTTTTTGGCCCAAAATCGCCCAAATTCGTCCCAAAGCCTATATATACCACTTCCAAGCATATTTTCACATATCACCACATACCAACACATATTTTTACATATTTTGAGCGAGGAGAAAGCTTGGGAGGGAGATTGGAAGAGTTTATACGTTGTAATCGAGGTTTTAATTTACGAATTCTTCGTTTTAGTATTTTTTTTGAACGTATTAGATTAATTCTTTCTTTCTTTACTCTTGGAGACGATTAAACCTAGTTTTTCAGATTTATATAGATTTCTTTAGAGACTTTAATTTGTTCTTTCGTTCATGTTCTTGATTTCTTTCGTTAATTTAATTATGCATATGATTATTGTTCTTGTGATTGCTTTTATTATTCAAACCACCATGTTAGGCTAGAACCCTTGCATGCTTGGGGTAGGATGAACTCGTAGAAGTAGGACGTGGGTATGTAATTAGGGTAACTTGTGACGTTAGGTTTTAATTCTCTTGGTTAATGAATTCTTAAAATTAATCTAGACTTCGCTCTTGAATTTCGTTCGAAAGGTGTTAGAGAGAGAGGACGACCGTATCACTCTTTAACAACGAGTAGACTTAACTAGAGGGTTTAGGAAAGGTTAATTCATCTACTAGTTTAGCGAAGGAGGACGACCGCATCACCTTAGTTAAATCAGGGTCTCATTAATTAAGCACAATCTATTAACTTGTTAGTAGATTAGTGAAGGCGAGTGTTAGGGTAAAGTATTAGGGTTTAGAATCTTGAGCTTTTACCTTGCATTCTTAGACTTAGGTTAATTCTTGTGTGTCACAGTTATTTTGATTATGTACATGCTCCGTTAGTATACGTAGGGATTCCTATCCTAAGCATCACCATCTCTCATTAGAACACAACCCTTAGTTAATTTGAATTCTTTAGTATTTTAGTTTACTTAGTTTAATTCAGTATTTCAATTAATCTTTCAAAAACCAAAAACATCAGACTCATATTAGCTACGACGCGTAGATCTTCAGGGATCTGTTCGCATACACTCTATCCCGTGGGTTCGATAATACTTGGTCATTATACTTACTCTTACTACAGTGAACCCGTCCGCTTGCGGGTAAGCGACTAGTAGAAGTTAGTGTAATTCGCTACAAGTCAATGGCGCCGTTGCCGGGGATGGCGTTGTATGCTTTTTGAATAGGACTTGTCGATAGCTTAGTAGTTAGTAGTGAGTGCTTATTTTCTGTTTTTATTTTTTATTGTTATTTTTTTATTCATTCGGCAGTTGCGTTTTGATCCTTCTGCTAGTGTGTTAGGTATATGAAAACACGCTCACAAGGGAATACGAGCGAAGAGAGAATACCGTTGGACCCTGAGACAATAGCTAGAAGGAACCGAGCCTTCTTGAGAAGGATGAACGATGCCGACTTAGGGAAAGAACCAATGGACATCACTAATGAGTTGGAAGATGCTGAGAATGAATTTAACCAGGGTTGAACCGGGTTGACGGCACTGATGGCAACACCAGTAAGAACCAAGATCCGTTAGGGGATAGTCAGAGCCAAAACCCGGGTGCACAAAACGTTATCAATCCAGCTCAGAATTTTGTCCATAACCCTCTGAACAACCCTGCTTACCCACAAAATCCAAATAACCCTTTCAACAACCCAGCATACCAACATTACCCATACCCACCATACCCTTATCCACCATATCCATATCATCCACCTCCAGTTTACAATCAACACCCTGTTTACCAACCACCACCCCAACAAGTACCCATACCTGCTGCTAATCCTCAAAACGTTCCTCAGAACGTAGATCAACATATGGCTATTCGAGGGAGGTTTGCAGCGCAGCCACATCGGTACTATGATGGAGTGGCATTGCCTCCAGTTGAGGCGAACAACTTCTCGATTTCCCCGGGAATTCTAAAGCTGCTTACCGAGAATCAGTTCAAGAGGGTGATCGGGAAGGAGAATCCTCACACTCACCTGAGGAGTTTTCTCATGATAGCCTCCACATTCAATTACAATGGCATGTCTGAAGATGCCAAGAGGCTTAGGCTGTTCCCATTCTCATTGACGGGAATAGCTAAGGAGTGGTACGATAATACGCTCCCACGGGGAGGTATTACCACTTGGGCCAAGCTCGAGCGTCTGTTCCTCGAGCGATTCTACCCTCCATCTAGGACGATCAAGGCTAGGATTGAGATCTCTTCCTTCCGCCAGAAGCAAGGAGAGGACCTACGTCAAGCATGGGAGAGATACTCAAACATGCTGATAGAGTGCCCGCAGCACGGGTACAATGAGGGGGATATTATGGCATTCTTCTATAGTGGTGCCAACAAGGTGGGGCAAGACCATTTAGACGCCTGTGCGGGCGGAGCATTCCTGAATCAAGGCATAGAGAGGTGTAGAGAGATCGTGGACAACATTGTCACGAATGCCGGGGCTTGGAATGGAGATCCAGATTTTTAGAGAGTGCATCAGGTTGAAGAGGGTGAAGGAACGAGAAGGCTGTTGATGGCCATGATGGAGAAGATCAACAACCTCGAGTTGGGGAAGAATTTGGTTGGAGAGCATGCAGTGGAGAATGATAGAGTAGACCAGCCAAGTGGACAATAAGGTAGCCAATTACATGGGAGGTCTGTATTACAATCAGAATGGCTACCAAGGTGGAAATCAGTATGGAAGGCCTTCTTATGGCAAACCATTTGTACCTCCAGGCCCACAGCCACCTCAAAATCAATGGAGGAATACACAAGGAGTTCAAGGAGGCCAGCAGCCTCCTCAAAACACATAGAGGAAAAATGAGAATTTTTCATATGCTAACCCAAAAGCTGGTGTTACTGTTCCTGCAGGTGTTGATCCGGGGTCTAAACCTCCAGGTGGAGAAGGCGGTGCATCAACCGAAAAGATGTTGAGAGCTATCCTTCAAAAAGTGGAGGAAGGTAGCAAGAGATTGTCATCCTTGGAGTATGATGTGAAGGAGTTACATAAGAAGGGTGATCATCGTGATCAAGAGCTCCAGAAGATGAACGTTGAGTGGACTAGAACTCAACAAGAGAACAATAGGCGGTTCACTTCTATAGAGTTCCAGATGAGCCAGATTGCAAAGATGGTGAATAGAGAGCCGGGAAAATATCCTTCCATGCCGGAGGGGAACCCGAAAGAGCTTTGCAAGGGTATTCATTTAAGAAGTGGAGCCAACTATGAAGGTCCTCAGATGCCTGCTGATTCTGAGACGCCCCAAGGGGAAGTTGAGATGGGAGAAAGAGAACACAAGAAAGATGGAGGTGTTACTATTGAGAAAGGGATTGAAAGTGAAGGGATTGAGAAGCATAAAGATGTGGATGAGTCCCATCAGAGCAAAGAGCTTGAAGAGGAAGGCATTGAGAAAGTCGAGAGAGTTCCTAAGTGGAAGAAGGCAAGGGAAGCAAGGGATAAAGTGAAAGAAACAGAAAGAGATGAATGGGGGGTACCCAAATCTGTGATACCCGTCCCATATCCACAACGCTTCATGAAAAAGAAGCTTGATGAAAAATTTGCAAAATTTCTTGATGTTTTTAAACAACTTCACATTAACATTCCTTTTTATGATGCTTTGGAACAGATGCCGCATTATGCAAAGTTTCTGAAGGACTTGATAGCGAAAAGACGGCGAGTGGATGAGCCAAAGTTGGTGCAGTTGAACCACGAGGTGAGTGCATTAGTGCACAAGGCGCTTCCACCAAAGCTGAAGGATCCCGGGAGCTTCACTATTCTTTGTGATATCGGAAACGGGATCAAGAAGAGAGCATTGTGCGACCTCGGGGCGAGCATTAATTTGATGCCCTTGTCGCTTTTCAAGAAGTTGGAAGATGGTGAACTTCAACCCACAATGATGACGCTTCAACTTGCCGACCGGTCTATTACTAGACCTCAAGGTGTGGTTGAAGACGTCCTCGTGAGAGTTGGAGATCACATTTTTCCAGCCGATTTTGTAGTCCTAGAGATGGAGGAAGATGAGCACGTGCCCCTGATTTTGGGAAGACCGTTCTTAGCTACGGCGGGGATGGTGCTAGACGTGGCAAATGGGAAGATTACATTGAAGGTTGATGATCAAGAAGTGAAGATTTCCCTATATGAAGCCATGAAGCACCCGAAGGAGGATGAGAGTTTGTATTGCATGGATGCCATTGAACCTCGTGTTGAAGATGTTGGAGTTACACGTGAAAGTATGCTTTTACTTTGTATAACTCGTGTATCAAACACTCGTTTTATGAGAATAATTCTTTTATCGCATTTGCTTTAGTTATGATTGAATGTTGAATTTCTATTGCAAACCGTTCAATATATAGTACGTGTTACATTATAGTTAATGTGGTGATACCCGATCACGGAAGACGACATTAACAGTTTACTTGTAACTAAACGTACATTTTCACGGCCTAGGTGGAATTGAACAATCCACCGTGAAAGGTCGATGTGTAAGGCTCAGATTGGTCTGTCTTGACCAAGAGATTGCACTAGCACATTTAGTATGTGTTGAAGAGGTCCTACAGCGAGGAGAAATTCTTCTGTTCTGAAAGGTGAAGAATTAGACCTCAGTGGTTGTTGATTTCTTAATCTCCGTCACTTAAATAGGACCGTGTGTGCTTAGTAGTTACTGCTTTGATTCATGTTGGGTGAGAATCATTGTGACTTCGAACTTTGTATCTTGGGCAGTAATATTAATCATACGACGGTTGCTAAGATTTAATACGGAGAAACGCGTGCGAGTACGGCTCGTGTGATTAGTCCCCTTGGTGGGCTCAGAAGTTTTATTGTACCAAATCTTGCAAGTGAAGAATTAGTTTCTTCGGTACGAATAATAATGTTGAGCTGTCTTTACTCCAAGGTGAAAGATGTTAATTAATTTAGAGCTATTCAGAAGCTCAATTAATTAATGGACTTGATAATCTTAAACGCGGGAAATAATAACCGGGAGCCCATATTATCGTAATATGGATTAAGATGGATAGTGCAATATTAATTTATTAGTGGTAATAATTAATATTAATGGGCTGAATTATATTGGGGCTCAATATTGAAATTCAGAAGTCCATTAGGAGGTCCAATCTTAATTCTCCTTAAGGCCCCTCAAGTAGCCCAATAATGATAAGGTGATTAAAATAAAAAGAAAATAATATGCTGATTTTTCCCTTTAATTTTCGAAAAATACATGATAAGGAGGAAAAAGATTTTGTTGATTTTCTTGGAAAGATATTATGCAAGATATGTATTCTAGGAATACAAGAATATCTCATATATTCAAGAAGATCCAAATCTTGGATTTTCTCTATGTAAATTTCGAAAACTATATATTTATTTAGGGGTGTGAGATTTTTGTGGAATATTTTATTATGGAGAAAAGAATATATGGGATATATTCAAGATTTCTTAGAGATTAAGAAAAGATTTTCTCCAAGCCCATTAAATCTCTAATTTTCGGCCAACACCTCTTATAAATAGGAGATGATTATTTCATCTCCAAGTACATAATTCCATGTGTTGGAAAAATCAAGAAGCATAAATATTTTTCTTTTTCCTTAGTTTATTAAATTGCTTGAAAGCGTCTCCCACCGGCGATCAAGTGAGGTGAAAAGGGAAATACTTGAGAAGGCTTTGGGTTGATAGTGCGAGATTACAAGTGTCCCGTATATCCAAAGGCCATTACTACGAGAGGTACGTTAATCGCATATTTACTTGTTTAATTCCGCCTAGTTAAATATGTGAAATTAATTTAACATGCATGATGATAATTAGTTGTTGGAATTATTATTTGAATTAATTAGGATTAATTCATGCTAGTAATAATTGTATTTAAAATTGTATTTAAAATTCATCCCGAATAGATTCCGGGCACCCCTATTTTCCCAACAGAAGACACATCTTCTATCCCTAATCCTTCTCATATTCATGATTTTGTTAGTCCTTCACTTGATTATTTAACCCATGAGCATTATGATCTTGATTGTTTTGATAGGGATAAAGTGAGGAAGTTGAAGGATGAAGAGGTGAAGAAAGTGGACGTGGTCCAGTTAGAAGGGAAAGGAGGAGTTAAGAAGAAAAAGTCCAAACTCAAGAAATTGATTGGTAAGACTCCTCCAGATAAAGGTGAGAAGGAGTTGAGACCTATACCACTTGAGGTGGGGAAGGAAGCAAAGGAACTCATGATGGAGGGACATCAAGGAAAGGAGTTCAAACACCACTCTTATGAGAGTAAGGGAGGTAAATTTGAGTATGATGTTCCTTAAGCTCCTTTGAGCTTGGTCCGGCATGAGGACCTTAAAAATAGCGCTGAATGGGAGGCAACCCATTTTTATTTGCTTTTGAGTGTTTTTAGTTATTTTCCTTTTATGTTACTAGGATGATATTTGAGTAAGTTGCTTGTAGGCTTGTCTCGAAGGAGTGCCAAAGAAGTGGAGATTGAAGGAACCAACTTGAGACAAGGGAGTGTGCAAAGCTATTGAGAGAAATTGAATTATTTGGTTGAGGTAACCCACAACCCCAAACTTAGACCTCTAGCAAGGTCGAAGTTTGGGGGGGTGGAGTTTTTATTTGTTTTATGATTACATTGCACATGAATGCACGCTCTTATCTTTGAGTTGAGTTTGATTGATTATTGGTTTGTTGAGATACTCCTTGGGGTGATTTTGGTTTGACTCGCTATTACATATTTCATGCCTATCAACCATCTTATGCTTGTTGATTGCTATCTTTGAGTATGATTTGATGAGTAGGGTGAGTTGTAAGGGTGAGGTAGAAATTCTTTTGTGTGAGTGTCTGAGTTAGAGTTGATTTGAGAAAGAACTTGTATGCTTGTGAATTTTTCTTTTGAGTACTTGTGTGATGAGAGTGAGAATGCACTAGGACTAGCATGGATGTGAAAGTCGTGAGATTTGAGCCTTATGAGATTTTGATGCATGAATTAATCTCTTCGTTTGTGAGTGAATCGTCACCTTAGAGGATGCTAGAACTTGCATGTGCTCTTGTTCCTTGATTGTGTCTAGTTTGATATGCCGAATGTAATCTTAGGCCATCTTTGATTTTATTGAGTCACTTAGCCAAAATTTTCCTTACCAATGACATTGATTCCTTGTTAGCCCCTTTGAGCCTAAAGCCTATTTTATTTGCTAGCACATATGAACACTATTCCAATTCCTAAGCCTTTTGTCCCAATTTGAGTGGAGAATAGAAAAGTGTGAATGTGAAGGGAGTGAATTGAGTTGAAAAAGGAAAATGTTGTTTGTTGAGTGAATATGAGAAGAAGGTGTGATGAAGTTATGAGATGTGGGAAAAAGAGAAAAATTGAGAATGAAAAAAAGAAAAAAAATGAGCTCATGTGTTTGTGCGAAAAAGAAGAAAAAAAGTGATTGAAAAAAAAAAGTGAAAAGAGAAAGAAAAAAAATTGAAGTGTTGAGAGAATTGGAATTGAAAGAGTGTTGATTGAAAATGTTTGAAGTATTATGTTCCTAATCTCGAAGTATGAAAGTTTGATTTTCTATTCTCCATTCACTTGAGTCACTTACCCATATTGTTATCCCACATGTCCAAAGAGCCTACATTACAACCTTGAGAAAAGTCCTTTTTTATTCGGCATTGATTTCTAGAGTATGGTCGGAGTTAAGAATGCTTACAAGCCTATGGCTGCCGATATGAGTGATTGATTGTTTGAGTGAGTCCCTTAATCATTGATATACACTTGTGAGGGAGTGAAACACATCGTTGAGTGCACATCCATGTTTGATCTTGGTGGTTCTTGTTGTTGTTGCATGAGTATGATAAAGGAAGGTGAGTGAGTATACATGTGATTGATCTTTAAAGCTCGAGTTCATTTGCTTGCATGAGTTGATTCTTTGACTCATTCCTAACAATTTCACTTGACTTATTATTTCATTACTTGAGGACAAGCAATATGGTAAGTTTGGGGGGGTTGATTAGGCGTGAAATTGTTATGTTTTGGTGCCGAATTTGCCCATGTTTTGAGTGTTTTCGACGAGTGTTTGGAGTCAAATGAGTATCATTTTTATAAACTTATTAATTTGTCTCTTTGGTTTTCATAGATGGATATAGGGCGAAAATAGGAGTTCGTAGGACTTTGAATCGGCCAAAACGGACTCCCGGTTGAGAAGTTATAAAGGTTTTACGAACATGTGTACAGCCAGCGGTCGAGTGCCTCGCTCGACCTCTTGACCCGCTCGACCACCAAGCTCGAATGGGGCGCTCGAGCTGCACCTGCACTCGAGCATTTTTGCGTGTTTTTGGCCCAAAATCGCCCAAAATCGCCCAAATTCGTCCCAAAGCCTATATATACCCCTTCCAAGCATATTTTCACATATCACCACATACCAACACATATTTTTACATATTTTGAGCAAGGAGAAAGCTTGGGAGGGAGATTGGAAGAGTTTATACGTTGTAATCGAGGTTTTAATTTACGAATTCTTCGTTTTAGTATTTCTTTTGAACGTATTAGATTAATTCTTTCTTTCTTTACTCTTGGAGACGATTAAACCTAGTTTTTCAGATTTATATAGATTTCTTTAGAGGCTTTAATTTGTTCTTTCGTTCATGTTCTTGATTTCTTTCGTTAATTTAATTATGCATATGATTATTGTTCTTGTGATTGCTTTTATTATTCAAACCACCATGTTAGGCTAGAACCCTTGCATGCTTGGGGTAGGATGAACTCGTAGAAGTAGGACGTGGGTATGTAATTAGGGTAACTTGTGACGTTAGGTTTTAATTCTCTTGGTTAATGAATTCTTAAAATTAATCTAGACTTCGCTCTTGAATTTCGTTCGAAAGGTGTTAGAGAGAGGACGACTGTATCACTCTTTAACAACGAGTAGACTTAACTAGAGGGTTTAGGAAAGGTTAATTCATCTACTAGTTTAGCGAAGGAGGACGACCGCATCACCTTAGTTAAATCAGGGTCTCATTAATTAAGCACAATCTATTAACTTGTTAGTAGATTAGTGAAGGCGAGTGTTAGGGTAAAGTATTAGGGTTTAGAATCTTGAGCTTTCACCTTGCATTCTTAGACTTAGGTTAATTCTTGTGTGTCATAGTTATTTTGATTATGTACCTGCTCTGTTAGTATACGTAGGGATTCCTATCCTAAGCATCACCATCTCTCATTAGAACACAACCCTTAGTTAATTTGAATTCTTTAGTATTTTAGTTTACTTAGTTTAATTCAATATTTCAATTAATCTTTCAAAAACAAAAAACATCACACTCAAATTAGCTACGACGCGTAGATCTTCAGGGATCTGTTCGCATACACTCTATCCCGTGGGTTCGATAATACTTGGTCATTATACTTACTCTTACTACAGTGAACCCGTCCGCTTGCGGGTAAGCGACTAGTAAAAGGTAGTAAAATCGCTCCAAGTCAATCAACAGTATATACATCTAAAACTATTTGGTAAATAGAGTCCACAATTTTCTATTTATAGGAAGATTAACTCTTCACTTTTATCTTGGATAACTTTTCACTTTTATCTTGGGTAACTTTTTTTATAAAGACCAACTTTTCAGCGTTTTATGAAAATACATTTCAACGTTGAGTGAAGTAACTTTATCTAACAAGCCCCAAAATGAGATTCAAAAGTTGAGAATAAAAGCCTCGGGGGAAGTCAAAAGTAAATAAAAAAGACGAAAGCACAGAAACATGAATTTGTGTTTCTCCTCCACCTGCTTTAACTGAAAAGTTACATTAAAAATAAGTGAAATATTACACAAGCTTTAACTAAAATATTGTACTTGTTTTAACTAAAAAGTTACACTAGCTATAGCTGAAAAGTTACACTAATTATAATAGAAAAGTTACACTGATTATAACAGAAAAGTTACGCTAACTATAACTGAAAAGTTATACTAGTTATAATTGAAAATGTTATTTGACAAAAACTAATCAAAAAATTGATAATGAAATCAAGTAGGCACATTCAACAAATATGTATGAAAAACCTGTAATACTAAAAACAATCTAAATGAATAGGTTAGAAATCATGCACTTTTCAGTGAAAAACCTGCAATACAAAAAATATGTATGAAATCAAATTGGCACATTCAACAAATATGTATGAAAAACCTGTAATACAAAAAATAATGCACTTTTCAGTGTTTGTTAAGGTAACTTTTCAATGTAACGTGGGGTAACTTTTCAGTTCTTTGTAGAGTAACTTTTCTATGTTATGTAGAGTAACTTTCCAGTTCTTTGTAGAGTAACTTTTCAGTGTTTTCTCGAGTAACTTTTCAGTATTTTCTAGTGTAACTTTTCAGTTAAAGTTAGTGTAGCTTTTCAGTTATGTCTGATGTAACTTTTTAGTTAAAGTTGGTGTAACTTTTCAGTGTAACATGAATTAACTTTTCAGTGTTTTCTCGAGTAATTTTTCAGTATTTTCTAGAGTAACTTTTCAGTTAAAATTAGGGTAACTTTTCAGTTATGTCTGAGGTAACTTTTTAGTTAAAGTTGGTGTAACTTTTCAGTGTAACGTGGATTAACTTTGTTGTTCCACTGTTCAGAACAGGGCATTAGAGACCTCTTCCCGGGGATCCACGTTGTGGGTATCTTCCGCACCGGGTGCCACAGTTGCTTTACCGGCCACCGTGGGTTACCACCGTCGGCGCCGGAACAATGGATAGGGATTTCCCCGTGGAGGTTAAACTTGAGAATGAAAGAGTAATTTTCGGCGTTAGCGTGTACAGAGGACCTGCATTGGCACACGATAAGTTCTACCCGCTAATTTACGCCAGGAGCGAAAGGAGCGACGGTTATTCATCCTCCCTTTGTCTAGAAGGTTCGTTAGTTCCAAATGTTGTGAAAAGGAAATTATTTTGTGCGATAGGGGGATTAATTCCAGAGCCGCAAAAGGGGAAGTGGTGAAGAAATTCGGCAGCGTTGGAATTATTCTAGCCAACGGAGTTTTCGACGGCGAGGGACTGGTGGCGGATTGCCACGTGTTATCGGCGACCGCCGTTGGCGCGGAGGTCGGTGATGAAATTAGAAAGTACATTCAATCATCCTGAATTTAAAACGATTTCATATAATTTGAATGCGAAGAACAAAGGAAAATAATGAAAATTTGGAAGAGAAGATGAAGAGAAGGTAAAAAGAAAACGCAGAGAAAGAATGAGGGGAAGGAGCGCAACCTTCGATGAAGGAAACAAATCAAATGAATTAAAAAAAAATGAATCAGAGGTTTTTATATGAGATCCAGATTCAATTGGCGGGTCAGACTGGCGGATCAGGGAGAGACGAGTGCACAGGTGTAACTGGTGCATATGAGACCTACACTAATTCAAAATAAACTAAAAGTCACTAGTGAAAACATTTAGAGGGGTGTATTGGTTGTAGAGTCTGTAAGATTTTTTTAGAATTTTAAAGTTTGGGGGTATTCAATCTAGATTTTTAAAAGTCTTTAAAAATTTCGAGGTATTCAATACGGATTTTAAAAAGTCTTAAAAAATCTTTAGGTATTCAACAGTCTATGGATTTTAATACTCCACGGATTTTCTTAGATTTCCCTTAAAAAATATGAATAGATTTCACTCTCCAAAATCTCTTCTAATAACCAGAGATTTCTACGGATTTTGAAAAGTTTTAAAAAATCTTTAGGTATTCAACAGTCTATGGACTTTCTTTGATTCTTTTCCATTGGGATGTTAACGGAATAAATGGGGAAAATTTTTCCCCCATCCCCGCCTCACCGGGAATCCCCGTCTCGCGGCGATTCCCCGTTCCCCGCCTACTTATTTTTTTATCTCATTTTTTAAATTTAAAAAAATATTTAAATTAAAAACTTTAATCATACACAAAAATTACTTTAAGTTAGTGTTAAAAAAAATTAATATAAACAATTTGAAGAACCTCTAATTCTAATATTTTTAATTAACATATATACTAAAGTGAAAATAATATAATTTGGAACTAATAACATAACATTAAATAAAAAATATAATTTTTAATAAATAGTTAATTGAGTAGGAAACTATGAAATATTTATTTGTAATTTATTTTAACATTAAAATTATATATAAATATATTAATTATATAAAAAATAATGCGGCTCCCCGCGGGGAACGAAATGGAGATCCCCCGGGCTGAGAATACTATTCCGGTCCCCGCCTATGAGGCAAAAAAATTCCCCGTCCCTGTTTGCTTTGGGGATTACCCGCCCCGTTGTCAAGTCTACTCTTCAAAAAATATAAATAAATTTTACTCTCCAAAATCTCTTCTAACAACCTGAGACTTCTAATGAGGGTGAGGTATAACGGTGATGAAAATGAAGATGAAATAATAATGTATTTTTTTAAAAATAAATTGGATAACTTTTTTTTATATACAAGTGTGTCCCATATATATTTGCATCTATGGTTCCAGCGCTGGAGTTTATGTAAATCCATGTAAATCAATAAAAAAAAAATGTATTCCACAATCCTATAAAGTCTATGAAAATCCAAATAAATCAATAAAAAAAGTCAGTTAAACTCTGCATGGAGTCTATAGATTTTCTAAATCCACAGACTTTTTAAAGTAAAAAAAAATCTGATAGAATCTCAATTGAATACACCCCTCTTAGTATTCTTAACAACTAATATCCTTCAATAGTTTATGCATGAACCATTTTCACTCTATAACTTGTCTCAAATAAATAAGCTAATAATTTTAGTACTTGTTTTAATAAAAATTAAATCATAAGTACACCGAATTTTTGGTTGAGAAATTGTTGACATAACCAAATAAATTGTGTATATCAGATCAGATGGGCTTTGGCAGGCCCAACAGAAACTCAAAATACTAGAGCCCACATCAAAAAGTTTACATGTAAGGCCACAATTTCAAATCCTTTTGCGAAATTAAACAATATATGTATATACTTCAAAATAACTAATGATAGTAATTCCTTTTATGCACTTTGTGTATGGTGTACTTCCTCAATAATTGAAGTTGTTTACACTGAAAAGTGTGGTTAAATTACATGAAAAAATCACTGAAAATTTTACATTGTTTTAGGCGTTATTCCACCATTATTAATTGGTTCGATGTCACAGCCCCAAACTTTTGACAAAGATTTTTTCACCATTATCATAAACATTTAAGACAGCGTTGAATAACCATTGTCATAACAATTATATAACTGTTGTTGTAAAGACTTATAAAGGATTTTGACCGTTTTATAAATTAACTGAACCGTATCGTAATCCGTTGTCAAAAGTCTGGAGCTACGACAACGAGCCGATCAACAACGGTTGTAAAACACCTAAAACAACGGTGAAAACCCGTTGTCCTTTCTATTTAAACGTTGACGTAGTTGTAAATAAAAAAAATTGTTGTAATAAATCTACGACAACAGATAATACCCGGTGTTGTAGGTGTTCAGTTTGTTATTTTTTGGTTGCAATATAAAATTTAACATAATTTTAACTACAAACAAAATAATAAACAATATATTATAAAATTCTAACTAAAATTATATTCAATATATTATTAACCTCTATAATACATCAACAACCAAATTCTTTATAATATAGCAATTTATAATTCAACAATATAATTTACGTACATATTATAAAAACACAAGAACCTAAACACTAGTTTTAAGATTGTCTCCTTCCATTTTCAGTCTGCAAAAAAAAAATTCAAAAAACGATCGCCCACATAAAAAATATTCGTATTTAAGATTGTATTACCTACTATTTTAAAATTTTAGGAGGCTGAACTCTTTCTCTTCCAAGATGCCTCGCATGATTAAACAGAGGATGCACAGCCTGTTAATCAAACAAGCATGATGTGTCCATTACCTGCAAGTTGCAATTGTATTGAAGGAACAATATTTTATAACTCAAACTAGTCCATAGTTACATTTATTACAAGTTGGTGTGTGGAGGCTGAATGAACTGTACACTAAAACTCAATACTAGCGATCCAACTTTTTATGCCCAGTCAATCCCGATTTTAGGGTTAAGATTCGTTTCTTATAAATAAATGTTTTCTCTTTGTATTGGTATTAGAAAAACGTAGTGAAAATCTCCTCGAAAAGTTACAATCCTCATTTTGCCAACCCCTTAGGCTACTGTCCTGAAAAAACAAATCTCCCGATGCAGGCAGGTACATATGATAGTGAAATAATTTTCAACAAATAATTTTGTAGGTGGAATTGTCTAGGAAATTGCTTATAAAATTTTATAATTATACAAGCATCTTCACTCCTTATCTACCAAGTATTTGCCTACGGAATTTTCGTAGCCAAATTATTTGTGGGTAAATTTTTATAGACAATTTACTTGTAGAAAATTAATTACTTGGAAATTTCATTTTGTAGGCAAATTGCTTGTAAATTGAAGGAGCCTACATGATTTATAAATTTTCTTGGCAAATGGTAGGTAATTTTGTAGGCAAATTTTTTTTTATAGACAATTCTAAATTTGTTGTAGTGCAATGATTGAAGTATAAAGATAAAATTTGGAGACAAAAAAGAATGAGCATAATCAAATTATACAGCTATAAAAGATGTGCATGCACATAATAAATTTGGACCGAGGTAGTATGTATGTTAATTGGAGTCATAGTTTAAGATAGTTATGATCTTAACATGGCCTTAGCTTTGATGATATGATTTTCAGCAGGATAATGAACCAATTGCATCCAAAAATAACCTGGTTAGTCTTTTTGGCATGACTTTGGGAATTCAGGTAAGAAATTTTGTCTATTTAAATTACAAATCATTTCATAATTTTCTGATAAAATTAATTTTTTTATCAGATTTTGTTCTAATTTTTTTGACAAGTTCCAATTTTGATCCAAAATATATTTCATTTTTTATTTTCTTTTACAATTTTATTACACATCATTATATTTAAAAATTCTAAAAGAAAAAATAAAATATAATTAGCATGTGAATGTCACATCAAAACCCTTGCCACAAATCCCAATTTTGGACTTTTCGGCTGATTTGAGGCCTAAATTGGACTTTGGTATAGAATTTGGAACTAAGTTTAATTAAAAAAAATTAATTTTAGGACTAAATCTATATTTGTTTGAAAGTCATGAGACGGTTTGTACTTTAAATTCGGAAATAGTGCACTGAGGGCAATGTTGTAACTTTGATAGATCCAAGAATATCAAGTTCAAGCTATTGGGAAAAGGTGTCTGAGGTAGGTGTGTATATATATATATTGATTGTATGTTCAAGACAAGCTATCTGTTTCAACTACACCATCAACGTTAGGCAGTGAAATTATAAAGCTTCGAAGGAATCTGCATTTACTATAATGCGGAGCTTTCCTGATGTAGGTACAAGTTCTTCTCAACAGAGCAACTTGTCTATTAAAAATCTTACCATCACCAACATTTATGGCCGGTGATACTATTCTTTAGTATGTTAGAATGATTTATTCATCCAATTGTACTTCCTCCGTTCCTAAAAAATAGTCATGGTTGTCTTATTAGGCCGTCATTTGTCTAAAATGGAAATAATAAAATTTATCTACACTTTTCAACAAACATACATTAAAATTTTATAATAATTTATTTTGTATTTGATGTAACAAAAAATATTTTTACTTCTTATATATTATATTAATTTTTTTTAATAATCTTGCAAAAGGTAACGTGACTATATTTTGGAGGAGGAAGAGGTGTATGCCAAAAACGAAAACTGAGGACTTATATGTGAAAAATTTTATGTGGGCTTGAGTAACCGAGGACTTATATGTAAAAAAAAATTATGTGGGCTTGACTATTCATTCCGAGTTTCTGTTGGTCCTGCCAAAGCCTATCTGATTACTCTTGTATATGTATTACGTCTTTTTTTTGGTGGTTTTGTCGATATATTTTTACTGAAAATTCGGTGTAAATTTTGATTAAGGTTTTATTAAAATAATATAGGGTAAATTGCGTCAAACCCCCTTGTGGTTTGGAAAATCGGCATGAAACCCCCATGTGCTTTAAAAATTGCGTCAAACCCCCTTATGGTTTTATAAATATAACGCAAGATCCCTTTTTTTTCTTAAAAAATAATAGATTTAAATTTTTAACCCATATGACCTATTATATACTTCTGACCTGTTGACGTTCTTTCATAAAACACCTAAATGCAAACTAGGGTTATCTTCAAGTAAAATTTTAAAATCTATACAATTTTTTTTTTAAAGAATATGTGAATTTCTTGGAAAAACTTGCTTATTGTGAACATACAAGGACTTGATCAAGAAGAAATTTATTGTTGCTGATTTTCTTTAGAACGAAAAGTGTCCAGGATAGGTTCCAATTTCTTTTATTTTTTTATTTATATTTTTCTTAATATTTTTAACTACAAATTATTTACTAAATGCTACATTAATATATAATTAGATATAAAGAGGATTTTTTAAAAGTATTTTTCACTTCTCGTCTATTCATAATATTTTATGGACAATAATTATTAAATAAATTAACTATATAAAAGCATAAGATTATAAAAAAAAATCATAATAGAAGGAGCATTTAATTTAGTTAATAGAGGGATAATTGTTCAATATATTAAAAAAAAAAAAAACCACTAAAAAATTCGCATGAAGCGTGCGTGAATTGCACACTACTGTTAATTTTAACAAAGTAATTGTGGGCTTAATGCTATATTTATAAACCATGGGGGAATTTCATGTTATATTTATAAATCATAGGAGAGTTTCATGCTATATTTATAAAACTACAAGGGGGTTTGACGTAATTTTTTAAAGCATAAGAGAATTTCATGCCGATATTTCAAACAATAAGGGGGTTTGACGCAATTTACCCAAATAATATACTTAAACTGTCATCCTTTTTATTTTGTAAATCGTGCTAGACTCAAGTTTTAATGGATATAAAATAGTTTTTTTTTTAACGGAAAAAAATATTATATTAAAGACGTTGGAAATCAGTGATCAACTATCACTAAATGAGCCGGTAAAAAAAAATTTTAAAAAAAATTATTGATTTCATGCTATATTATAGATTAGGGATTATATATTTGTAAGTCCCGTAACTTTGCACTATTTTGAATTTGGTCCACATGAATTACACGTTTTGATTTTGGTCCCGTAAGTTTGAGATTATTTTGATTTTAGTCCTTTTACCTTGATTTTTTTGATATTGGTCCTGTAAGTTTGAATTTTTTCTAAAAGAATTTGGATTACACGTTTTGATTTTGATCCTATAAGTTTTAAAAGGACCAAAATCAAAATAATCTCAAACTTACGGGACCAAAATCAAAACGTGTAATTCATGTGGACCAAATTCAAAATAGTGCAAAGTTACGGGACTTACAAATATATAATCCCTATAGATTAATTATTTTGAAATCCTACATAAGACATTGTTAAGGGTTTATTAGATTAAAAGTGCAAATGTTATTTAATTAGAAAATGAAAAACATAATTAAAACGTTATTTAATTTAAATTAAAGGGAATAGCTGGAATTCTGTAGTGGGGAAATTGCGAGTGATGCTATATGCACACTGATTGGACACATCAGTGTGCCACTTTAATTTTTTTTTTTTGAATTAGATTTTAATTATTTAACCAATTAATCTTACTACCTCCGTCCCAATTTAAATTACCCATTTCTAAATGACACGGTTTTTAAGAAAATAGTTGTTTATTAATACTTTTGAGTATAAAGTAGCTTTATAAGAATTGTTTATTAATATTTTTTAGTATAAAGTAGCTTTTTGAAGGTTGAGTTTGAAAAAGTGGTGTTGCTTTTTGCCTTTTTAAGAAAGGGGTAAACAAAAAAAAAACATTCCTTTTTGTGGCTTTTGGGTAAACAAAATTGGGACGGAGGGAGTACTAATTATTTGAAAAGTCATATTTATTTTTTATGCAATATTTGAAAAGTGATATTTAAGTGACCAAATTAATTAGTGCGTTCAAATATCTGTTAAATTGCATCAAATATTTGAAAAGTCATATTTATTTTTTACATTAACTTTAACTGTACTCTAATTATATATTTACACTAATTATTTTACAAAAAATATTAGTAAAATGTTTAGGGTGATGATGAGTAAAATATTAGTAAAATAATTACCTACAAGTGATTTGTCTACAAAAATTTCTAATTGTATAGACATCTTCCTTCTCACCTACAAAATAATTTTCCTACATAATTAATTTGCATACGAAGAAAAAAACCTAAGTAAAAAAAACCTAATTAATTGATGGTTATTTCTTCAAAATGGTTGACTTTGTTTACTAACAAGTCCTATACAGAGTTCTTAGGGAGGAAGATACAATTTAATTTGAAACAAAATCGGATTTTCGAAAATATTTAAGATTCAAGCCTGATGACTTTATTGTGTTCAGTTTTAATGACTTAAAGAGGATAGAAATTGAGATGCTGAGAAGATTAAAGTCAAATTCTAAAAAAAATAAAAAATAAAGTGGCACACGTCCAATCAGTGTGCATTTAGCATTTGTGGGAAATTGCACTGTGTTCTAGCAACCAAACCCCAATTCTGTCTGACCGTAGACTTCAAACGCATCAGTCTACATCACTCTACCCGTAGACTGAAAACAGAAGACCAAATAGACCGGGCGTTAACTTTTTCTTTTTTCTGAAAATAAATAAATTATCAATTAATTATAAAATTCAAGTTTATTTTTAAATTCCTCATAGGTGAGTTTGCACAATATTTAAGAAAAATTGAGTTGTGTGAGTGTAAAATTAAATAATAAAATGTGTTTTATTGATTTTTGTGAGTTTTGATTGTTTTCTTTTTAAGGATATGAAAAAAGAGTTGGGACGTCCCAAAAAAAAAAAAAAAAACATGAAAAAAAATCCGGAACGGTGGAAGTATATTTTTCTGATGCGACACATTATGTAACTTAATAATTTTGATGAAACAATACAATAATAATAATTTTGATTTGAAAATCCTTATATAAATTACAATAATAATAATTTTGATTTGAAAATCCTTATATAAATCAATATGTCCGAATTTCGACATAATCATAAATTAATAATCTCCAATAAGATTATAATGGTAACTAGCACAATTTTATAAAATATCAAGTTATTGTTATTTACTTTTTATTGAATTAAAAAAAATCAATTTCATCTCATTCTTTTAGATGAAAAATGATTGAATTGTTGCGTTACAACATTTATATTATTAACATATAGTAGTAGTTATTTCATCAATATAATTGAACGTATTTAATTATATTGTAGTGAATAACTATATTCTAATTCCTGGTATTTAATATTTATGCCTTATTTATATAATTAAATTTAAATTCACTAATTATAAAATATCACTTTTAATTAATTGGTTAACTGATATTAATTGTGCACTATTTATACAATACAACTAAAAGTCTAAAAGAGATTATGATATTTTCAATTCGAAGGAGCGAACTCTAAATGAAATTTAAATAAAAGAATTTCTACAACTATGGTGGGGAACAATCATAAATATATAATAGCAAAATGATTTCCTTAAATAGTTTTGGAGGGAGAGATTATCAACCTTTGATTTTTTTTCAGTTATATATCATGGCCGTTCAATTTGTTGTATGTTATGTATGGAATTGTTTTTATTATTAAAAAGAAAGTTGTGTTTGTATTTTTTTATTTAGTAATTTAGGAATTGCAGCTAAATTATGTACTTTGATTTTTTATCATTCATTGTTATCCATTAAATTGATTTCTGTAATTTAGGAACCGTTACTCTTTTTTTTTTCCCTATATATATTCTTCATTTTCTTCTTCCTCATTATCATCTCTGAATTTTAGTATTGAAAATTATAGTAGTTCGTAGTTTTAATATATGATTTGCAAAGTGAAGCCCCTGATTTACTGCTGCCGATTTGGCACGGGATATAGTAGTTGATCGGATAAATGAAAAGTTGTGGCCTTGTGGGATGAGTGAAGAACACAACGAGGAAGAAGATTAATGTTTAAGTGCGTGTATTATATACAACTAACAATATCCATGTAAATCTTATACTCTGAAAAATATACCCGATATTCAAACGAATTAGTTAACTTTGAGAAGGTTTTTAAGATTTTTTTTTATTTCATGCATTTATTAATTTGCTCAAGCATCTCCTTTAATTCAGTTACCCACTTCCTCCTATATATATTGGGTAGTAGTATATATATTTGGTTAAGATTAGTCTGGGCTGTGATCTAATTTTTGGAGATTTATATGTAATATTAATTAAGATATTATCTCACTTTTTTATTTTTTACTCCAACAGGTTTTTCTCTTTCCATCATATTAAGTGTGATGTCCCACTATATTTTACACGAATTAATTTTAAAATTAACATAAAAATATTTAAAGTTTATGAAACCCAAATAAAAATTAATGTAATCCATCAAAGCCCTTAATTATAGAGATGTGATGAATAAAGAAGAAAGAGAGTATACCATAGAATAAATAATTTATATTTTTTTTAATAAAATATGATAATAAAAAACAAACTCTCTTTATAAAAAAACGAATCGTATTGAGGATGTATTTTTTTAATCAAGTTGTGATCTCTAAATATTAATAGTTTATATATATATTTTTTTTATAATTTAAAAAATGCATACAAAGAGTAATTTAATTTAATCATTTGTCCATCAATAACGAAGGATTTAAAGTTGACTTCATAACAAAGTATGATACACTAACCCCCATTATTTTAAGGTTGATTGCAGTACGCATACATTTATAATTAAAGAGTTTTTTCGATCCAATATAAATAAAATTGAATAATTACATAAATCATAAAGGCAAAATATAGAGTGAAATCAATCAATAGATATATGAACTAAAGAGTATTCGTTCGAAGGTACAAATTATTTTCACTAAAGAGTATGAGTCGAGAGGTATGAAGGGTGTGAGTTGTTTCACTAAAAGGTATGAGTTGGAAGATATGAAGGGTATGAGTTGGTTACATTAAGCAATATGAGTTGTTCTATTAAAAAATATTGTAAATTAATTATGCATTAATGAGTTTCACACTATATATACTCCATGAATACATTATGCTTTTAAAAATAAGGTTTTATTAATATTATATTTACCAATATAACTTTCATATTTCTATGAAATTTTTATACTAGAAAAATATTGGAAATTACAAATTTTAATAAGGCGAAGCCAAAATAATCAAATAAATCTTTTTTTTTCCTATTCCTAAACTGTAGGTGCTTAATAATATTTGTTAAGATTTGGTAGAATAATTTCCGGTAAGATTTGATCAAATTATCGACTATCATGGCTCAATTTTGTATATATATTATAAAGATGTCAATTCATAATTAATTGTATTTAATGATAGCCTTCTTATGTTTTCTAAATTATAAAATGTTAATTTTTAAATCATCATATATCAAATTACTGTATTTTGAATATAACTAGCAAATAAAAAAAATTATACTAGAATTTATTTGAATCTTCACAAATTCTAGCATTCATTCAAGTGCATGTCATGCACTTGAATTTTAAACTCAATATTATGACATCTCAATATGTATAACCCACATATGATTATTAATTTAGTATAGTTCCTATTGTAGTCATGATACCCATTAATTTTTTTTTTCATATTTTATAATCAATTTTAAATATTTTCAATTTACAAACATGATTTGACTATGATATTATGAAGATGTTTATTAAATGCACAACAATTATGGAAAATATGGTGGACGAGGATTTCGAGGGAGGTCTTGCTTGAGATTTAGTTATGGTTTTTTCATGAATTACTATTGTTTATGATTTAGTTAGTTATAGAACAATTTCACTCTATACATACTCGAGAGTTAATATTTTGAAAATATTTTTTATGGACCATAACTTTGGGGTTAGCATTTTACGGACTGTAATTTTAAAGAGTAACGAATTTATGCACAATTAGCCCTAATAAACCCAAATTGGGCCCGAATATAGTCACTCAGTCAGGTCGAATCGGGTCAATTAGCCAACATTTAAGCTTGAATTCAACCAAATCCGGCCATGTAACATAGTTCGATTTGTGTGTACTTGTGATGGTTTGACCTCAATTTGCGACTTCCAAAATTATTTTCCTTAATTACAATCTCAAAATTTATGTTCCAAATTTTGTCACTCATTAAGTTACAACCCTTAAAAAAATATTTTCCATCGACCTAATATACTTATTTTTGTTCTATTTTTCTTTTAACTTTGTTTCTCTGTTATTTTACGATTATATCGTAATTTTTGCTTATAAATAGTATTAAATTTATTATTATTTAAATGTTTAAAAAAAAAAATTTGTTTTATGTATCAAAAATCAAATATTAAAATTATTAATTATTAATCAAATTAAATACGATATATATATTATATAATATAACTATCTTCCCATACTATTTTAATAAGTTCGTCCACTTCTTAACTCACTCGCCTTTTTTTTTTTTACTAAATATACAACTTTAAAATTATAATTTTATCCAACATATAATACTTGCACCCACGTCTCTAAAGATACTCACTCGCCAATCCTCTTTAATTTCAATACAACTAATAAATATACATACACGTCTTTGCACAAGACTGTCTATTACTTAAATATTTAATTATTTATTTTATTTGTGTAATTGTTACTTTATTAATATAAAATAAGGACCACTACTTTTTCGGGCTGCCAATTTAAGGACTGTAATTTTTAAAAGTTGTGAATTTAGCCACAATCAATCGTAACAAACCCAAATTTGGCTCAAATTTAATCCACATTCAGTGCAAATTAGGTCAATCAGCCTGAGTTTCAGATCGAGTTCAGCCCAAACCGGGCCATGTAACATATCTCGATTTGATTTAACTTACACTGGTTTGGCCTCGGTTCGTGACTTTTATATTACTTTTATTTTAATAGTGATAAAAAATTATATTGGATCATGTATACGCAATTTAAGTTTTTTTCATAATGTTTTTGCTGAAATCAATCCCATCCAATTTCAATACCATTAAACATATCGACTCCCCTACCTCTTCAAACTAGTGATGAGAAACATAATTAGTGTCATAGTACAATGGGTGTGAAATAAACCAACAATGAAAAGTAATTTATTTAGACGTATTATGTGTTTTTTAAAGTTAATGAAATTATCTTTTATTTTATTATATTATATTTTATTACTTTTGGTTTCATTGGTGAAGAATGTTATTTGGTCATTTATAAGCAATTTAAGTTTTCCTCCAAATGTATCAGCTAGAAGTAAAATTGATCATTTTGAAGATATTTCTAAAGAAAATTAGAACCGGTGAAGGTTTGTGAAGTAATTGAGCTTTTGGTAAAATTCAATAATGCTGCATTTATACGTTATCTGGTGAGAGTTATATTTCTTTGGATGCATTATTTTAATTTTTTTATTGAAACTGTGAGCTTAATATGGTTTCATCTTTTTAGTAAAACATACAAGTGTCAAATGAAAAGTTAAATGAGCTTGGGTTATTATGATTGGAGATTTATTCCCAATTTATAATGAAATTAGGTTTATTGATGACATGGATTATTAAATTCTTTGTCTAGCTAAAGCTAGATTTTAATTTTTTAGAAATATTGAATTGTGTAATGATGATAAAATCGTTTCGAAGAAATATAATAGTATTGATGTTGGAGCAAGATTGATTTTCATTGTTTGTGAACCAGTGTTGAATACTTTATACTGGCCCTTTAATTGAGTTCATTTGTAGGTTCTTTTATTTGTATTGTAATATTTTAACAATAATTATTTTATGTGGATTTTAAGGTTTAGAAACAGTTGACTTTCGGGGTTACAGATATTTGAATTTAGTTATTTTTATTATGATTTGAGGTACTTATTTTTGTTAATTTTACTTAAGTCATTTGATAATTAATTTTATTTGTGTGTTTGTTCCTTTATTAATATAAAGTTGATTTTCGAAAAGTTTGAAAAGAACAATGACTTTGTTATTATGTACCTATTTAAAAATAAAAAACTTCTTTTGTTCCTTTATTTTTATTAAAAACAAGTTTAAATTGTAATAAAATTAAATGTGAAATTTTTATAAATAATATATTATAGAGGAACTATCCACACCACTATTTTACTAATTACACCCACCTCATTTATAGTTTTTACTAAGTATAATGCTTATATACACATTTCTAAAAATATTTACCTATCAATATCATTTAATTTCCATACAACTACCAAACATACTCACCCCTCCTTTTCTGTTTTATCCAACATAGTGAAACATGATTAACATTTTGTACAAGAGGTCTATTAGGTAGAATGACTTGAAATTGGTTGTGAAAGAAAGAGAAAAAAGTAATTTGTTCAAATTTATTATGTTTTCCTTAATGTTTATGTAGCAATATTCATTTCATTGTTAAAATAATGTTAAAAATGTTAGATTGCAAAAAGATAATAAAAATGATTATTATTAAGAAGTATAATGGCATTGATTTCGGAGCGAGAATTATTTTCATTATATATGTTCCAATGGATAGTACTTTATATTGATCTTATTAACTAAGTTCCTTTATCGATTCTTTTATTTATATTGTAATATTTTAACAACGATTTATTATTTTAAGTGGATGTTAAGGTGTATAAAAAATTCACTGTCGAGTTACGAAGGTTCGAGTTTGGTGATTTTGATTATGATTTGAGGTACGTATTTTTGTTATATTTTGGTTAGGTCAATTTATATTTAGTTTTGTTTGTGGGTTTATTACCTTTATTAATGTAAAATACATTTTTTCAAAAAAGTTTGAAAATAACAATGACTTTAGTATTATGTAACTATTAAAAACAATAAACAAGTTTGTTTTTATTTTTTAATAAAAAAATATTAAAATTATTAATTGGTGATCTAATTAAATGTGAAATTGTTTGTAGATAAATATATTATAGACCGCAAAATTTTGTACCTTGGATTAGTTGGTCCTTGGACTGAATATCGAGTCTCCAAAAAATAATAAGATGTAAGTATCGACATCTGCTATTTTAATATGTTTAACCACCTTATTTAGAATTTTTACTAGATCTACTCACTTTAAAATTAAGATTCTATTCTATATATAATATTTACACATACCACTTATCAATCTCATATAATTTTATTAAAATCATCAAGCATATCCACTCACCTACCTCTCTAATCTAAAAGTGAAAAATATGATTAACACTTTTGTACAAAAGTGTCTATTAGGCAGAGGGGTTAAAATTGAGTTTGAAAGAAGCCAATCAAACAAGATAATTTGTTTGAATATTAATATGCTTTTTATTAATTGAAAATGTAATAGCCATTTTTTGATTTATTATATAATATTAAATAATCTGTTTGAACAGTGATGAGAAATGTTATAGGACCATTTATAGATATTGTAAGTTATCCTACTAATGTTTCAATAAAAAGTCAAATTGATCATTTTGAAGAAAAATTTGAACCAACAAATATTGATGAAATCATTGAACTTTTTAGAAATGCAATAATGCTGAATTTAAATATCCGTTTGTGAGATTTATATTTATTTGGATGCATATCTATTTTCATTAATTTTTTATTGATACTGTAAATCTATTTGTTTTTCATCTTTTTTTTTTAGCATATAACACTGTGTTGTGATTTTATTTTTTCTTTTTTGGAGAAGAATCAGGTTTTATTATATTGAAGTATGTCAAAATTGAAAATTTATTCTCGATTCATTCTGAATTAAGGTTTATTGGTGACATGAGTTATCGCATGCTTTGTCTCACTAAAACTTGGTGTAAATTTTTTAGAAATGTTGGTGTAAAAAGTTTAGAATTATTTTAAAAAAGAGTAACGGTAATGATGTTTGAGCAAGATTAATTTATGTTGTTTGTGTATCAAAATTGAGTACTCTATATTGATTTTTTTTATAAAGTCATTTTGATATTTTATTTGGTTTTCTAAATTTCAATGACCATATAATATTTTTTATAATTTTGTTTTTATTATATAGGTTGGTTATCACTAGGTTGAGTGATAGACTAATTGAGGTCAAGGTTCTTATTGGTAGCAACGTTGGTGAACTAACATTAATAGCAAGATTGTCATTGCCTCATTTTGATTACATGTTGCAATTTTGATTGTTTCGTATGTTATGTAAATAAATAAAACTCAAGGTTAATCATTTTAACATGTTGGAGTATTTCTTAAAAAATCTATTTTTTAGTCATGGTCAGCTTTATAGATATTGACAAAATTTATACTAATATGTATATATGTATTTATATTTTTTCAAATATTTTAAATTTATAGTTGTTTCGTAATTTAATGTTTAGGTTTTTTTTTAAATCAAGCATAATTGTATATTTATGTTATCACTGTGTTTGAAATCATTATTATTTTTTCTTAGTATGGATATAATTTTTTATGTTATATTTTGTGTGTAATTGATTAATATTTAACTAAATAAATAGTTTATTAGTTTATATATGATTCTTAATGATTTTTCTTTTATGTTGATGTAATTGAGAATGACAATTGATGAGATTAAAAATTGTTGTCTTTTTTAAATCGATAATATATTTTGTTTCTTGATAGAGTCTGCATGATTTTGATGGGATGTTTGTAGTAGTTGTTGATAACAATTTAACATTCCGTATTAGAATGATTTCACAAGATTTATCATATAATAGGTCTGAATTGAGAATTGAATATAAAGTTTTGCTAAAAAAACTTAAATTATAAACATCGTGTTGTTTATGATACAATAATTAGATAATTAGTAATGTCGAATATTGATGAAATTTATATATATATATATATATATATATATATATATATATATCTGATGGTATTGGAAAAATCTTTTTATGGAAGACGTTATTTGTAGGACAGTGATTTGAAGGTAAGTTAGTATCAAATGTAACATCCAGTGATATAACATCACTTTAATTTTAGTTCAAGAAGAAATTTAGTTATATCTTTTTTTTTTTTTTTTTTGTAAATTTTCAAATTTATAATTAAAATTTATTAATTATTATAATTTAAACAATGTAACAATTTTGGCTGTGCGAAGCACGGGTTTTACGATCACTAGTTAAAATCTAAGGGGGAGAAACGTGTCGTAACCTTAACGCCAAACTCCTGAAGTCGCGGAAATTACAAACGAAAAGTAAACAAAATGCACTTGCTCGTGTAATCTACCTCATAGTAATTCGTTACTTTTTTTAATTATTTTCTTAATCGGGTTTTTAGTCTCAAGTGTAATCCAAGTTGAATGAACCTTCATGCACGACTTGAGTAAAACTTTATTCATTTTCCACCACTTCCAAGTCCAAGTCTTCCACTAGTTAGTATCACACCATCATCACCCAACTAGCTAAGCTACCTATAAAACCCCAACACATTTAATCAAGTGCATATAACCAATCACAATGAATAAGTATATGATTATTCATCAGTTGATTTTCTCTGCCATTTTTCTTCCTTTTCTCTGTACCTGCTTAGAAACAGACACCATCTCATGGGGCTCATTCCTCAAAGACCCCGACACCATCGTGTCCAAAGGGCGCCTCTTCAAATTCGGATTCTTCACCCCCGACAACACCACCAACCGCTACCTGGCTGTTTCCTACGTTGTTTCGGACAAAACAGTGGTGTGGATCGCCAACAAAGACAACCCCATCCATGATTTCTCCAGCTCCGCCACTGTTTCAAAAGACGGCAATCTCCTACTCATAAACGGAAAAAATCAAACCGTGTGGTCAACCAGGGGTCCCACTACTTCTCCTATGAACACAGCTCTTCAAATTCAGGACAGCGGAAACCTTGTTCTCTTCAACAATGCAACAGGGGCCAAAATCTGGGAGTCATTTTCAGAGCCTTCCAATACTTTCCTGCCGACTATGAAGGTAAGCCACAACATCAAGACAGGGAAGAAGATAGTGATGTCGTCTTGGGTAAACGCTACCGACCCTCAAGTAGGAAGCTTCACATCCGGAATCGAAGTCTCGAATGTTCCACAGAGTTTCATCTGGGGAGCCGATGGCCGGCCCCGGTGGAGGAGCGGTCCGTGGAACGGACTAATTTTCCTCGGCATACAGGAGATGTTTTTCGGATTCACTGAAGGGTTCGACGAGGTCAAGAAGGAAAGCGATAACTACTTCTTCACATTACCTGAGAAGAATTACTTGATGAAACTCGAGCTCAATTCGTCGGGGAGCTTAATCCGAACGCAGTGGGATAGCCAGAAGAAAAGGTGGAACACTATCTGGTTTGCTCCGGAAAATGAATGTGATTTGTACGGGAAATGCGGGCCGTTTGGGAGGTGTAGTACTCGGGATTCGCCTATTTGTTCTTGTCTGACAGGGTTTGAGCCGATGGATAAGGATGAATGGGGGAAAGGGAACTGGAGTAAAGGTTGCAAAAGGAAAAGCCAATTGGAGTGTAGTAGTGATGGATTTATGAAGGAGCAGTTCCTCAAAGTCCCCGATTATCTTGAGCGCTTCTTTTCGAGGCGTGAAGAAGAATGCCAGAGTCGATGTTTGGGGAATTGTTCTTGCATTGCTTATGCTCACGATATAAACATAGGTTGTATGTTTTGGAGTCGTGATTTGATTGACATTCAGAAGTTCCCTGGTGTTGGTGTTAATCTTCATCTTCGTTTGTCTGCTTCTGAATTGGGTATTTCCATCATAATTAATTATTTTCTTTGATTATTACTCTCATTAAATGACTCTGTTTTGCTTTTCTCAGATAAGCACAAAGACAAGAAGCTATATATCATCATTCCAGTAGTTATGGCTTCGTCTGTTGGCATATCAATTTTCATCTTCATTGCTTGGTGCTGGAGGCTAAAGAGAAAAGGTGAGTGAAGAATTCGTTACTATAACTTTGTATGTACTCTCATATTTTACAAATAAATTATTTTTTTGTTAAATCAGGAGGCAAAACAATAGATAAAACTACTCTTGAAGCGGGCCAAAGGTTTTCTTCAGATTCAACTGCAATTGTGCTTAAAGATGAATCAGTGAATGTTAACATTGAAGAGTTGCCATTATTCACTTTCGAAACGCTTGCAAATGCAACCAATCAGTTTGATGAGAACAATCTTCTAGGGAAGGGTGGCTTTGGTTCCGTTTACAAGGTACAATCTTTCATGTTGTATCTTGTTGTAAATGTATTAGTATGCATTTTTTTTGAGCACGTACCTTACTCTAATAATTTTTTTCATGGGGGTAGGGAAATTTGGTTAATGGGAAAGAAATTGCAGTGAAGAGGCTTTCAGCAGCTTCTAGACAAGGAACGAAGGAATTCATGAATGAAGTGGTTGTGATTTCCAAAGTCCAACATAGGAATCTTGTGAGATTAGTAGGATGTTGTGTAGAAAATGAAGAGAAGATATTGGTATATGAATATTTGCCAAACAAAAGCTTGGACATTTGTCTCTTAGGTCAGTCCAACTCCCCCACCCAAGTTTTTAGTTCACCATTATATTTCTGCATTATAAGTTTCAACTTTTCTGCAGATCCTTCACATGCATCACAAATGATTTTAGATTGGGCAAAACGTTTCAGTATTATTGAGGGCATTGGTCGGGGCCTCCTATATCTTCACAGGGACTCTAGGCTTCGGATTATTCACCGCGACCTCAAGCCAAGTAATGTACTGCTGGATAAGGATTGTAACCCAAAAATATCCGATTTTGGCATGGCAAGAATATTTGGAGGCAACCAAGATCATGGTAATACTGCAAGAGTCGTAGGAACATAGTAAGTGAATCTCGACTTATACATGACCTTCTGTTTTTAGTATGTTTACGCTAAAATAAATAATGATTCCACAGTGGATACATGGCTCCTGAATACGCGATGGAAGGCAGGTTTTCTGAGAAATCCGATGTTTATAGCTTTGGAGTGCTTATGTTAGAGATAGTGAAAGGAAAAAAGAATGTACACTATTACAACCATGAATTGTCTTTGAGCCTTCTAGGAAGTGTAAGCCTTTTCTCTATATTATCCTCCAAATAGGCAAATGGTTCATAATTTCTTATTTAATGTTTTTGCTACATGTATAAATTTTCAGGCGTGGAAATTGTGGAGCGAAGACAATGGTCTGGTTTTCGCGGATGAAAGGATATCAAGTTCAAATTTGAAGGCAGAAATTGAAAGATGCATTCAGATTGCCCTGTTGTGCGTCCAAGAATATCCTGATGATAGACCCACAATTCAAACACTTCTTGCAATGCTTAGTTATGAAATATTGGATCTTCCATCACCGGAGCAGCCTGTTTTTGCTGAAAAGTGGAATGGCTTGACCACCGGATCGACACAACCCGCCAACCACTCCATTAATGAAGTTACGCTCAGCGAGCTTCATGGTCGCTGAGCGGAAATTCATCCCTCCATTTGCATTGCTTAAATTTCTGTTTGATTTAAATAGAAATAGGCATAATAAATGGTGTGTGACAACCCACTTGTATCTTCTATTTATTAGAAATTTATACAGATAAAATAGAGATGGCCCTTATTCTCATTAGTTGATACAACAAATTTAGTTTAGATTTCTACAACCTATTGTTTGATGTATTTAGTAGCATAGTGTGGTAATATTAAACAGTGTTGTATATATGGATCTTGTATCTTATGAGTTTTTCAGTAGTATAATGTATAGAATTATAGATTTTCAGTAGAACATGTTGAACAAGTAATGATGTCATCATTTAACAGTACCTCTTATCTTAAATATTATTTTGAATGAAATTTTAACCATGGAAATGAGTATTTCATTTAACTTTCTAATAAAAATCATAATTTCCTACTTAAAAATATGTTAGAATACCTCAAATGTCATTAAACTTAAAATATACTCTGAGCAGCGTAAAAATTGTTAGAATTCATGTGTTTTATTTGCTTAATTTGATAGAATTTCATGCATTATTTACAAAAAATTTACTTATAACATTTGATATGAAAAAATATTTTTTTTGCTTATATTTATGAAAATGAGAAGTTTAGAGCAAAACACTTACTCCCTCCCTCCCATAATTGTTTGCACACTTTCTTATTTGTCCGTTCCACAATTGTTTGCACACTCAAAAAAGGAAACACTTTTATAAACTACACCCTTATAATATTCACATATTTACAAGAATTGTCATTAGTTTTTGTCTTTTGGGTCCACACTACCCTTAATTTAACAATTTTCTTCACTTTATACCCCACAAAATATTATTCATTACACTTTTTTTTAAAAGTAGTGTCCATTTTATGGTGCAAACATTGGTGGGACGGAGGAGATATTATTTTTATGAAATGAATAGAAAGAAATATATAAAATACGAAATGAACCAAAATTGTGGGGAAGAAGAATTGCGCTTGAAAATTTTGGAATAGGCCCATTTCAGCCGCATCAATTAAAAATTGTAGGCCTAGTACCAAGCCTAATTTCTCATAGTCCCAAGTTATATACTGTCTCGTATTTTATTAAATTACTCCACCAAAAAGAAATCGAATTTCTTTTTTTGAATTTTCTTTAATAATTTTTGGAATTTTTTCCGAAAATACAAAATAAAGAAAAAGGAAAAACTAAATATATGTATTTTTCTATTTTTTTCCGTACAAATTTTTGGTGTGTATTAAAAAAAATATTGGACGGTATATAACTTGGGCCTTTCTCAAAGCCCATGTCAGCAGCCCATTTGCTTTGATGCATATTGCCGTGAGAAAAAAGAAAATGAGGAAAGCTTGTTGATGCCAATTATATGTAGGGGTCATCATGATGCGGTTTTGTGGCTTTTTCGACTAAATTCAAATTGCATTGTTTTATGCAGTTTAGTTTAACATATAATTTTAAATCACAATTTTTCATGTAAAATTGATTGTGCGATTTTGAACAATTTTGATTGGTTATTTGTGGTTTGCCGGTTTAGAATTAACATAAATTTAGTAAAAAAATTAATGTCAATTTAATCTAATGACATCACATATATATAATTGAATCAATGTTCTAAAACACGGTTTAAGTTGGTAAAAAATATATTTAGAGATGAATGAAATAATATTTTTATACATTATAATATGATTAATTTATGGAGGTCTAGTTAGTTGAAAACATATAACATGTTATATGTAAAGACTATAAGAGACATGGTTACCAAATCAGAAGATTCGAAGAAATTACCAGAAGATACGCATCCATCATAGTCAAGATTGTATAGATTATTTTCAAATGATATTTTCCATTATTTTTCTTATGTAATGTTTTAGATAGAGTTGTAATTGCTTGTAGAGCACTCAAGAGTTGCTTGCAGATCATTCAAAGGTTACTTGTAGAATACTCAGGATGCTGTATGTATATTGTAAGTTGAAAATCAATAAAAGTGAGTAGCAATGTATCGTATATTTGACAAAGACTAAGAATTTGGATTAGAGAAATTATGGACGTGGTTTATTATATTGTGGACTTAGTTGAGAATTGAGTTTAAGAATTTAGTGTGTCTAGTATTAAATTACAATTGCAACTATAGGGTGTTGTTGGTGCGATTTGCGAGGCGGTTTTGAATATACGGTTTATTATAAAAACTCGCTGTAACTCCTGCAGTTTTTAGGATTTATTGATCACACCTAATTATATGTCATGGTCGAATCACCTTCCACCCACGAATGAGGATAAGTTGAAGCTGCTGCTTTAATTTTGGTTGTGGACCCAACGCTCGGAAAATGAAAAGCATTTTAGGAAAGCAGCAACTTAATCCTTGGCCCTACACGGAGATGTTGCTACGTTTTGATTACAACCTTCAACTCCCAAGAACACATTCAACAGATTCTCTTTTCTTTATACTTTTAGAAAGAAAAAAAGAAAAAGATAAAAAAGCCTTACACAAAGTCCACCTACTAGGCGGTGAGACCGTGTGAGAAATAGAAAGAAGCTATTTGGATTTTAAAAATGGACACGAGATTATCTTTGATTTAATTGATCCTTTATTTTATCTTTTAATTAATAGTCCATTCATTTATTACCCTTTATTTTGCAAGATATTTTTTCTTCTTTTTAGCCCTTGGATGGTAGATTATTGTGAATGTTGAACTCGTTTTTTAATTTAATTCAGTGTAAAATTTAGTTGTTGATTATATTAATGTGTTTTATTATGCTTTGCTCAATTGTTTTTACTTGTTATAAATGAGGGTTGCATAAGCATAATTAAGAAAAATAAATTGAGAAATTTCAATTTATTTTTTTATAGCTAAGCTGTTAGAAGCATATTTTATGCACTTATAAATTGTTAAACGTCTTATTTTGCAAAACACATTGATAATACCACATAAAAATATTTTCAAACATACCAATTCTTTTTAAAATTAATCAACTCTTAGTTATAATTTGAAGCTCAGAAGATACACTTCTATATATCTAATTATAGTTTTTCACTAATAATAAACTCTATTCATTATATTTTATCAAACACTCAACATTTATTTTATATAAATTTTACAAATGTTAGAGAAAATTAGTTGGTGGTATTATTTTATAATTAATTGGTATTAAAGTTTATTTTAGACTTTAATAGTTGACCAATTAATTTTGGGTGTTGAAATTAATTTCTCGGAAATTAATTGTTACATGAACGTTCTACTCTCGGAGTAGATGAGAATTGTGTATTCATACTCGCAAAACCGAATTTCGGTGAGTGAGAAATTGAATCGGAAGTCATTTAATTCATCCCACATTGGAATTTTAGAACACTAATATACATGATATTAGTGTGAGAATAATGAAGTATAATAAATTGTAGTTGATTGCTAGTCAATCAAAGTTGCCGCCCGCGCCCGTGGCCGTGGTCTTGGTCTTGGTTCTTGGCAATTGGACTTTGGGTCGATTCGGTTCAGGACCCACCCGGTTAGAGAGGTCAACCGGATCGTCAGATACTTCATAAGAGCACATAAATCACGTGTGATAAATTCGTGGGACGTTACCAGCGAGATTTAAGGAAACGCGCTCTGGGTCAACTTGCCACCAACGAAAACGCGTCTGCATTTAATGCCCACGCGGTTTTTCCTGCATTTGTCTGGCCACGCATTCAGAAATCTTTTCCTCTCCCTCTGTCTCTTTGCATATAGAGTCTTAAGAGCCAGTCCAGTTCGAAGCGCTCGTTTTGTTCGCCGGAGCTCCAAGACCTGTGGTGCTACACTCTTGGAGACGTTAGTGACGTTTTACCTTTGGGGGCAAATTTCCAAGACCGAAGAGCACTACCGGGGAAATTTTGTCTTGCGAGAAGAGGACTTCCTCGACTCGTCACTGCTGCAGTTTTTCTTTTCTTTATTCTCTCCTTGTAACAAGTTATTCGAGTTGTAATTTTTTCTTTTTGAATTATTATTTCCGCAGTCAAAACTTTTTTTCTACAATAACAAACACTCCATTACTTTTATTATTAAATTTTTTTTTTCTCACAATTACTAAATTAAATTATTTTCTCAAAAAATATAATTTTTTTTTTTCAAACACATGTAATAGCAAATTCCCATAATTAGTTCATGAGACCCACGTAAATCAACAATGTAGACCTCTCTCGGTCAATGTGTGACGGCTGACTTTGACCATTACTTTTACTAATTTCTTTGAAATTATCAGTACTTTTACTATTTTCTTTATTAATTGGGTAACTTACTTAGAGCATCTCCAACGGTTCACTCTACTCTATCGCAGAGTTTCGCACTACATTGTCGCAAAGTTCGCGCTACATTAAATTCATCTCCAACCGTTCGCGCTACATTCTGCGCTACATATATTTTTTATTTTATTTTAAAGTTAAATTTATATAATTTTAAATATAATACTTACATAATTTTTTATTTTATTTTATATCAATTATAAACTAATATTAAATATTTTTAATTTGAAAAAAATATACATCCAATTATATATATTCATATACGCACTAAAAAATATAGAAAAATATTAAATAAAATAATTTGATACAATCATACATATTAAATTAAATTTCATAATGCAATAATACAATCTTACATAATTATTAGGGTATTTCATTTCAAGTATTATTAGGGTATTTCAATTCAAGTATTATAATTATTAGGGTATTTCAATTCAAGTATTTTAATTATTAGGACATTTACTTTCAAGTATTTTAGGACGTTTAATTTAAGTATTTAAATTACTAGGATGTTTAATTATTATGGTTATGTAATTTATGCATTTCAATGTGTTTTGTGTAATATGATTTAAAATATTGTAGCATATTATTTATATTTAAGTTTGATATTTTTTATATGTTCAAAAGATAAATATAATTTGAAATATGATAATATATTATTTTAAAAAAAAATTCATTAGAAAATATTATACATTTAACAATATAAAAAAAAGAAAAAAAAAATTCCAGCGTCGTGAACAGAGCGCTCAATTGAGCGCTGACTGTTCACATATATAGTTTGGCGCAGAAAAGTGGCGCAGGGTTGGAGCATGATTTCCGCTTTGAAGTGACGTTTGGCGGTGGAATGAAGCCACTTTGGAGATGGTCTTAGGGGTGCATTGTATGTATGATACTTGCTCCCCACTTGTGTCATTTTCCTTAGTTACTCTCCACAACTAAAATTATTATTAATTTTGAAATTGCCACTATAATTCTCCCACCCAACCCAACCCAACCCCCCCTCCTCTCCCCACCTTACTTTTCACTTTTCAGTCTCACCCACCCTTCCCATCCCCCTCCCACTCCCCCAACTTTTTCTTTTTTAACTTTCTTCAAATTTTGAATTCATATTCCTCCCTTTTTTTAATACACATTTTAAATTTAAATTCATTTTTTCCCCACTCTTCCATAGAAAAAATATTTTTCTACTTTTCATTAAAAAAATATACATACTCATTTAACTTTAATATTATCTTCATCATCCCATAGAAAAAATACTCCACCACATTTCATAGAAAAATATACATACTCTTTAACTTTAATATTATCTTCATCATCAAATAGAAAAAATATAAATACTCCCCCACTCTGTATATAAAAAATATGCATCATCTAAAATCGACAAATACCTTGCAAATTTAAGAACAACATTGAACATATCTATATGTGTTGAGAAGTTAATACTCAAGATCTACAAAAGATCACTTCACAACAAAATTTAAGTTCAAGATTATGTTCATCCCGTTCAAAATTTTGTAAGTTCAAAAAATTCTTGAAAAGTTCAATATACATCCGAAAAGTTCAAAAAATTATCGTTAAAGTTCAATTATAAAAAAATTCCATCCCACAAAAAACACAACATACATTTCCATTCCAAAAAAAAAAAAAAAAAACAACATACTGGAAACTCAAACTCAAACAAAGAAATTCAAACATACAGAAACCCAAATTTAAAAAAATCCAAACAAGGTTCAATTCACCCAATTGAAAAACAACTCAATACTCCATCAGAAAAAACATCAAAACTATTTTTTTTTTTTCAGAAACCCAAATTTAGAATGCTATCATTACATTATCACTTGTGTTCAAAAGTGTAAAATTAATATGAATAGATTAAAGAACATCAGTTCACCAATTGAAAAGAACTCTAAAATCGAAAGAAGACGCACTACGGAATTACCATAAATGTCATCTCCACCTCTTTCGGCGCCGCCGCTCCGCCGCCCTCCTGCCACCGCTCATCGGTCTCCACCTCCTCCAACACCGCCGCGCCGCCGCCCTGCCACCGCTCATCACAGCGTCTCAATTTGGTCGATCTGCTCTAAAATCTACTATCATGGATCTATTTTCCACCACACACACAAACTTCTTTTTTTCCTTCCCCCCTCAAATTCCAGAATCTTCATCTCTGTATCTCGGAAAGAAGCCCAACTTCTCGGACCCCCAAAACCCCTACTTTTTTCCTACCAAGATTGACCTCGAGCCCCACCTACCCACCGTCGGAGACCGTAGGAGGATGGCCGCCGTGGGTAAGAAGCCGCACGGTGGCGTTGAGGATGGAAGGGGAAAATACAACAAAGAAAGGAAGAGAGAGTAATTGTGGGGAAAATAAAATTGGAGAGAGAGGAAGTGATTGGGAGAAGTAAATTGAAAGGTGAAATAAAGGGGGGGGGGGGGGGGGGAAGAGGGGGGTGCAGAATCGTGAGTGCCTATGAAACTAGTGAATAAGAACCTAAATGTTGTAGAGAGTAACTATTTTTTATGTGCTCACCTATAAGGAAGTTGGCTTGAGGTTTTACAGTGGAAATGCAATTTCCCTTATTAATTTCAAGAGCAAGTCACTTGTGCATATATATAATGCATAGTACATTAAATTAACAGTTAAAGTTATTTACACTGTAAATTGTGGACTGATAATATTAAAATGTTTAATTTGATTACACTGAAAAATTTTCATCGTTGATGATTACACAGAAAAGTTTTCAGTATTTATCCGACCTGAGACCTGCCAAATAAAATACCCAACCCATTTCTTTTAGTTCAAACAAATAATATAATAATGTTAAATTTATTCACGCGGCTCATATAAATAAAGAAAAACGAAATTAAAAATCCAGCATGACAATTACTGGATAGGTAACATGCTTTAGCCGGTCAAATAATCGGTTTCCAAAAAAGAAAATCGAACTTATAGAATCAATTTTAAAGTATATTTAGTATGTACCAAATTTAAACTTAGAACAAAATATCTGGACTTATAAATCTTTAATTCCTTATAAATAATATAATACACTCCCTTCTCATGTCAACTACAGTTTACAACCTCAAGTCAACACATGGGGGTACTATGTTGATCAGTCCTGGTGGTCGACTACAAAATGTCTGGCTATTCTATTCTCACCAGATCTGAGAGAAAAAAATTAAAGGGCTAGTCTTGCAGCTCATGATCATGATACTCCCTAAAATTCAGACCAGCTTTGTGGTTGTGTTTGCAGCAATCGTAGTCCTCCATTCAAGGTTTTGCAGATCACAAGGAAACAGAACAACATCAAGCGGCGATAGTAATTGCGAAAAGGACAAGTGTGGGGCATTTGGGGTCTGCAACTCCCAAGAATCCCCAATCTGTACTTGTTTGCAAGGGTTTTACCCGCGGAATAATCGGGAATGGACTTCGGGTAACTGGAGCGGTGGGTGTGAGAGGAGAGTCCCTTTGAATTGTGATGCTCGCAGAAACTGGAGTAACGATGGTTTTTCGAGGATTCATGCCATGTGGTCCGACTACACCGAGCTCTGGCCTGGCCCGGAAAACCAGTGCGAAGGTCGGTGCTTGACAAACTGTTCCTGTTTAGCCTATGCCTACGACGGCACAACTGGATGCCGGTTCTGGAATCGCCCCTTAACCGATATTCAGAAATTCTCCAGCGACTCCGCCTCACTTCTCTATCTTCGTCTCTCTAATTCTGAACTAGGTAATTTTAATGGGAATATGTTTTTATGTTACATGCAAAGATAAAATATCCGGATATATCCCCTATATATCCATTTTTTGTGGTTCTCGATATCGATATTGGGGTTAACGATATTTCCGTAAAAGAATTTGGTAATATCAATAAATTGTATTTTTGTACACTTTGAGCATAATATTGATAAAATATTGGGAAATATTGATAATTTCGATAAATATCGATTAATATAACAAATATAAAATTTGCTCTATTTTTATTGTAAAATTTATGTATAAAAGTTTGTTATTAAGTTTTCATAATTTTTCAAATTTACCGATATCGATATTCGATATCGAAATATCATTCGATATTTCCACAAATTTAAGGTTTCGATATATCTACCAATACTGATATTTTCAACCTTGGTTACATGTATATACTAATGCTATTAATATTATTAAATAAGTTGAGTTTGTCAAGTGGTTGTATTCTGTTGCAGAGCAGAAGAAAGACTCTAAGAAGATCATTATCGTTGTTCTTGTTGTGGGTTTTATTATCATATCCATTTGCACATTTTCTTCTTGGAAATGGATTGCTAAGCGCAGAGGTAATTTAATATTTAATGTTCAATTAATCCCATAGTTAAATATGTGCAGTTGGTACTTAGTTATATATGCATGAATCAGGCAAAAGAAAATCCATTCCACTTGGAGTAGATGAATCTTCAGTTGACACGTCTCTTCAAGATGCATTAAGTCAAGTTAATCTTCAAGATTTTCCAATCTTTAAATTTGAGATACTCGCAAACGCCACCAACAACTTCTCCGAAGTTAACAAGCTTGGGAAGGGTGGTTTCGGCCCTGTTTACAAGGTACCCTTTCATGCTTGTTCGTTCCGTTTCATCCTCATCTTCTGTATCTCGCTCGTCGAATTAAGAGTTGAGAAACTGTGGCAACTCTAGGGAGTATTGACAAATGGAAGAGAAATTGCAGTTAAGAGGCTGGCACAAGCGTCTGGGCAGGGGATGCAGGAATTTATGAATGAGGTGGTGCTCATTTCTAAACTACAACACAGGAATCTTGTTAGATTGCATGGGTGCTGCATAGAGAGCAAAGAGATAATGCTGATATATGAGTACATGCCCAATAAAAGCCTCGACTTTTTCCTATTTGGTTAGTTCTATGAAGATTTGATTTCCATTTCCATTTCCATTTCAATATATAGTTAACCGCTAATTTGTATATATTGTAATTCTGGCCAGATTCGTCACAAGAGATACTAGCTTGGAGAAAGCGTTTCAACATTATTGAAGGTATTTGTCGAGGCCTCCTCTATCTTCATAGAGATTCTAGATTGAAGATAATTCATCGAGACCTCAAGCCAAGCAACATCTTGTTGGATAGTGATTGGAACCCAAAGATTTCTGATTTCGGTATGGCCAGAATATTTGGAACCAAAAATGATCATGTCAGCACCATCAGAGTGGTTGGAACATTGTAAGTATACATCATCACTTTATTTTAATTAGGTAATCAATGCATCAGCTAGCTAATTAATTGTATTTATTGGTATAGCGGATACATGGCTCCAGAGTACGCAATAGAAGGAAGATTTTCAGAAAAGTCGGATGTTTTCAGCTTCGGAGTTCTAATTCTAGAGATTGCCACCGGGGTAAGGAACACAAGCTTCATTCATCAAGAAGACTCTTTGAACCTTTTGGGACATGTAAGTCAATTTTATAAAATGTCCTTAGTTTTGAGATAACATCAAGAAGTAGATCAATGTTAAAACCTATTCCAATTTCAGGTATGGAAATTGTGGAACGAGGAAAATGTTGCGGGCTTGATAGACGCAAGAATATCAAGTTTGAGGTTCCGGGGAGAGGTGATGAGGTGCATACATATCGGGTTATTGTGTGTCCAAGAACTTCCTCACGACAGACCATCTGTTTCAGCTTTGCTGTCAATGCTAACCAGTGAGATTATAAAACTTCCTAAGCCTAAGAAACCGGCTTTTTCGATAAAGACGAACCGTCATAATGCAGCTGGTACAAGTTCTTCCCAGCAGAGCCAAAAGAGTAGCTCGTCTAACAATGATGTCACTCTTTCTATGGTTGAAGGCCGCTGATACTATATATCCACTATTACTCATCATTTGTTAATTCTATTGTAAATTCATACATTGGTTCCGTCCTCTACAACATAAGAAAGTTGTATTTTGTTGGTTTTACAAATTTGATATATAGCACGAATGCACAATCCATACATTGTAGATTGACACATTTTTTTTGTGAATAGCTTGTGTATAAACTTAATGACATTTTTTGTACCAATTTCAGGGCTGTTTTTTACAATTAAGAGGCCTGAGTCGAAATTAAAAATAGGTCCCTCGTAGTTGTTTTAATTATATAAACTTAATGACAGTACAAAATTTTAATGATATGACATTAAATATTTTACAAAAAAAAAGAAGATATAATTTTATGTTAAATTAAACTGACGAATACTATATCTAGCGATCACTATGTAGCTATGTTAATTAGAAAGGGTAAGTATATTGTAATAACTTTCACCTTGCAACTCAAAAAAAAATATTAGTTGTTTTTATTATATAGTACTACGATCAAACAAATATATTTTATTGAAACAACTAATACCCCTAAAAAATACACACGAAATACAAACAAATTTCACGATAAGATTGATTCACAATATACTTTGATTCATTATAAGATTGTGAAATTTTAAAAACTCTTAAAATTTATAAACTTAGGATTATATTTAAGTATATTACTATGATCAGTAAATATGAATTAAAAATAAGAATTTAAGCTATCTCAAAAAAATGAAATAAGGTTTTGCGTAACTTGCTTATATGCTTGTTTTATATTTTTTGTAAAATTATATATAAAATACATACATATCTTAATATATTATAAAGACAAAGTTTTGGAATCCTATGTGGCAAGCTCTCAAGCCTCTATTTTAAAAATATTCTCCTCTCATTCACCCAATTCATTGACTTTTAAAACTATTTTCAGCAATTGAATCTTAATATCTAATCTAATCTGGACCATTAATTTTTTCACATTTCCTCTATATATACCACTAGTAAGTTACCCCGCGAATTTCGCGGACTGAAAAAAATATTTGTTATTATTATTTTAAATTATAAATATTAATTTTTTAAAAATATCTTATAATTTTGATATAATTTTAAAATTGTAATTATAATTCAACAAATAATAATAAATACTAAACATGAATAAATATAAAATATGAAACACATTAACTAATTTACACATTTAATCTCAAATTAGTATAATACAATATTTCTTAAAATTACAGTTTTTGTATACTTGCATGCCCAATTTTTCCCCATGATATGAAGATACAATAAAAATCAGCAAAAATTCAACTCTAAAGATAGAATCCTACAGATCTAAAGGTAACATTTGACAAAAATATGTCATAATTAAAATAAAATATTGTGTAGATGTTTGTGTGGGGACAATTGATTAATGTGTTGATATTTAAAATTCACAATTCAACAATAAGAATTGACCCTTAGGCGCCATTCTTTTTTTTATTTCTTTATTTTCCACCTGGACATTTCACATTTACAGATATTTTGCAAAAATAAAATAAAAAAACGAAAAAAGAGTTAAAAAAAATTGAAATTGTTGAAAAAATTCGAAATCCTACTACAAAATAATTTCTATATTTTACAGTTTCAAATTCAATTTTGCAGGTATTTATAATGGAAAAATTCAACCCTAAGAATTACATTTAAGCGACAATTCGAATTATTTAACAAAATTTAATTTCCTCTTAAACATTTCATGTATACATGTATTTTATATAAAAAATATTGCTAACCTTATATGACATAGTATTATACATGGTAAGATATTGTATATCATGACAAGATTTTTTGGAAATAATGCTATTTCAGTGACAATATCTTTTGGGTAGTAAAATCTTGTACCAAAAAAAAAAATTAATGTTACAATCTGTTATACATGGTAAGATATGATATTGGATGACAAGATTCTTTGAGAATTTTGCCATCTTTTACGTGACAATATCTTTTGTAGAATATTTCAATATCCTCCTACAAAATTAGCATATATAAATATTCTGCAAAAATAAATTCCAAAAATATCTATTATTGTATTATACATGGTAAGGTATTGTATTTTATGACAATATTTTTGGGAATAATATGCTATTTCAGTGACAATATTTTTTAGGTAGTAAAATCTTGTCCAAAAAAAAAATTAATTTTACAATCTATTATCCATGTAAGATATGATATTGGATGTCAAGATTCTTTGGGGATCTTTCCATCTTTTACGTGACAACATCTTTTGCAAAATATTTCAATATTCTCCTACAAAATTTTCATATATATATATTCTACAAAAAAAAAAAATTTAAAAATATATATTATTGGTAAGATATTGTATTTCATGGCAAGATTTTTCTGGAATAATATGCTATTTCAGTGACAACATATTTGGCTAGCAAAATATTGTCCAAAATAAAAAAAAATTAATGTTACAATCTATTATCCATGGTAAGATATGATATATGGGAATCTTGCCATCTTTTACGTGACAATATATTTTGCAAAATATTTCAATATCCTCCTACAAAATTAACATATATAAATATTCTACAAAAATAAATTCCAAAAATATATATTATTGTATTATACATGGTAAGATATTGTATTTCATGGCAAGATTTTTTGTAAATGATATGCTATTTCAGTGGCAATGTCTTTTAGGTAGTAAAATCTTGTAAAAAAAAAAAGTTACAATCTATTATTCATGGTAAAATATGGTATAGGAATCTTGCCATCTTTTACGTGACAATATATTTTGCAAAATATTTCAATATCCTCCTACAAAATTAGCATATATAAATATTTTGCAAAAATAAATTCCAAAAATATCTATTATTGTATTATACATGGTAAGATATTGTATTTCATGGCAAGATTTTTTGTGAATAATATGTTATTTGAGTAACAATATATTTTGGCTAGTAAAATATTTTCCAAAAAAAAAAAATGTTACAATCTATTATCCATGTAAGATATGGTATTGGATGACAAGATTTTTTGAGAATCTTGCCATCTTTTGCAAAATATTTCAATATCCTCCAACAAAATTAGCATATATAAATTTTTTGCAAAAATAAATTCCAAAAATATCTAATTGTAAGAAACTTAGTGTCTTTTTTTTTTTGAATTCGAATTCACTCCCATACATTTAACATATACTTTCCACCACCATGCCGGCTGAATTCCAAGTTGAATTGAATTTTTTCCGGATTAGTGGAGTGAAACACCGAGAATTTTGTGATATTATCAAACATTTGCTCTATATGTGTAGTGTTTGTACCCAATTGATTCCGTGAATAGAGAAACGCATATGTGCAAAGGGATCGGGAGTTTACCTTGGCCGGAGGAAAGAAGGCGTTGGGTTAGGCGGAGGAACGACGACGTTGGGCTAAGCGGGCCGGCTATAATAGAGCAGCGAGACGGTGCTGGGCTACGCGAAGGAACAACTTAATACACATAGAAAATTTTATACCGAAAATAATATCTCAAAAATTCGTGAATTAAAAAAAATTCTAACCTTTGAAAGATTCTGGGAATGAGGCGGCGTGGACATGGCAGGCGGCGGTGAAAAAATTATAATCTGGTATAAGTTGCTGATCTGTGCTAATTGGAGAGGGGGCAGAAGCGGCGCTCTGAAAAACATCGAAGAAGAGTGTGGTGGTGTGAGGGAGATCGAATGTGAGATAGACGGCTTATGTGTAACGCCCCGAACCCAGAATATATTAATTATATCGGATTCGAAGTGTTATTGTGATCAAAAGTCCGAATTATAAATTTTTTTTGAAAGGAATATAACTGAAATGAGAGACATAAATTTATGCAGCGGATAAGTGGGAAGGAATATTAGAATATGAGTGTATTTGTATATATATATATATATATATATATATATATATATATATATATATATATATAAAGATGGATAGAAGGTTAAGTATCTTCAAAATAATACATACTGAGTTTGGATAATTTAAAACACACGGAAAGAGTATCGTCTTGCATAGTAGTAGCGATAACATTTATTGGGAAATAGAAATGATAGGCATCATTGTATTAGTAATAATATATTTTAAGAAAAGGGGAGACTTTGTGTCTTCTGTGTCACTGTCCTTGCTCCCCATAATTGTAATCTGCAAGGGGTTAAGAAAAAGGGGGGCGTGAGAATTGAATTCTCACTTATGGGTGATTGCAACATCATGGGATTGGTAAATCCGAAATATATTAAGTTATACTCATTGATAAAGTAATTAATTAATCAGTTGACGTGTATAAAAGATTACCAAGATTTAAACGGTGATTAAGCATATTTCACATGATATTATTGAAATAGCACAAGTTGGTTCACATTAGGGCAAAGCCCAAAGTCATATTACGCATTATCACAAACTGACAAACCATAAACGTATTAACAATTCCACTTCCAACAAAGTTACTCTTTTCAACTCCAACAAATTAACAAAATTATCCCTTTCAACTCCAACCAAAACTTACTTCATCCAATCACACAAGCTCACATCATCCAACCTTATAACATCCCTCAAAATAAGCAAGTATCAATGGCCTTCTTCCCAGTGTGTCAAACGACAGCTGACCGGGGACCAGATCTACTTGATCAACAACCTTGATTCCGAGGGCGTCCCCGACAGCAGCCCCGGAGGTCGGATTTAAAACTCGATCCCGATATCCACTCTGTACATACTGACTCTCCACAAAACTGACTCAATAAACTTTACAAAGAATAATACTTGACTGATAACCGAACTGATTCATGCTCACGTAAGTTGTTTACTCATGCAGTGACGATCGATTCACAAAACAACAGGCTAAATATATAACATATATAGTTATATCACATAATCCAAACAGTTATATAGATAGGTGTTACATTTATGTTGGATTAGGTATTTTTGATTTGATTTAATTTAGTCGAGTTTAGAAAATACCGGCACGACGTTATTAATAGCAGATCAATCAACGGATCATCACCCACCTGATTGTTCTGAGTTCCGGAAATATTGGGTAGGTAGGCAGTCGAGTCCTTCGTGCGTATTCCGAAAAGTACAGAATCCTAATAAGGAGTATTTCAATTAAAAGATTGACTTTTGAATTTGAAAAGCTTAAGAGCGCGAAACTCAAGGATTGAGTAGGTCGTTGTCTTCAGAGAACTATTGAAAACTAAAGTTTTCAAAGGTTGATTTCAAATTGATAAGTACACCTCTTTTAAAGGGGAGGTGTATTAGGGGAGTGTTTTTACTAAAATTGGTGGTGTAAACAGGGGGTGTATTTACTGAATTTGGTGGTGTACACAGGGGGTGTATTTACCGAATCTGGTGGTGTACACAGGGGGTGTATTTACTGAATTTGGTGGTGTACACAGGGGGTGTATTTACTGAATTTGGTGGTGTACACAAAAAGGCCTTTTTAAGGAAAAAAAATCTTTATTAAGCTTGGAAAAATACTTAGAAAATAAGATTATTAATTTAATGAAATTAAAGAAAAGGTTATTCTTTCTTACGAATCCTAATTCTCGTTTTTAAACGAAAACTTGAATATAAAACTTTTCTTTTCTAAACTTATTAAAAGACTTTATTTTTGCGTTTTCTAAAAATTCTAATAGGGTTACGAGGTGAAGACGAGTTTCCCTTTGATTACGAAATTTGTTCAAACGTGTTTTTACTCTTGGAAAACGTCAAAACAAGGATACTATAGGATTTTGCTAATATCATCATAATACTAAAAACAATGATACTAAACATTTCATAATAATAATACTAGTCCTCTAAGTCATTTCTATCATTCATCTAAAACAATAATATTCCAACATTCAACTACTAATACTAAATACTAAACTAAAAATCCAATCTCATGGTTTGTGAAAGAAAATAAAACAAAGAAACAATCTACCCAAAACTCACTTCTAAAGAGTGATACAAGTGAAACAAAACAATAATACTAAATAAGTCCATAACTAATACTAATTCATCTAACCACTAACAATAAGTTTTCTTTCAATTCTTTTCTTGTTCTAAGCTTCTAACAACTAACAAAATAACCCAAAAAAAATCTATCCAAGATAAAAAACGAAGATAGAAACCTTACGAGCTTCAGTTTGAGACGTTAAACGGGCGGCCTAACGGCGTCGTTTCGAAACTCGGAAATTGTTCACGAAATTTGGGCAGCCTTACGGCGTCGTTCGGGAATTCGGAAAAACGATTTGGGCAGCCTAACGGCGTGGGTTTGAAATTCCAGAAATTTTGCAAAAGCAACCGGTTCAACGGCGTCAAAATCGATCGGAAAATAACGAAAAGAAAAGCTACGGTTAGAAATTGAAATAAACCGGCGTTCGAAATCGAATTTAAACGGAATGAAATTCGAACAATAAAAGAAGGAAATTCAACTCACTGGAGTTTGAGGAGGAGGCGGCGACGCGGCGGCGTTTGACGACGGAGATAGAGAGAGAGAGCGAGCGACGGGAGCAGGGGAGAGGGGGACGCGACCTGGGCTTCGTCCACGGCGGAGCAGTGACGGCGGCGAGCTTCAGCGCGGCTGGGCAGAGCTCCAGCGACGATGGCGCTCACGGCGGCGCTTCGGCGAGACGACGGCAGAGGTGGCGGTGGCGCCGGGCTGGGTCACGGTCTCGACGGCGGAGGCGCTCGGCGGTGAGAGTTCAGAGGAGGAGGGAGGCGCTGCTTCGTCGGCCGGAGGAGGAGAACGGAGGCGGAAGGAGGCGGTGGAGAGAAGGGGCCGAAGGAGTCGAGAGAGAGAAAAAAAAGAAAGGGAAATTTTTGTGCGTGAGAAATGAAAGAAAAATGAAGGAAGATTTTGGCTTCTTTCTATTTATACTCCCTTTTAAAACTTATCTACTCCCAAAGTCTTATCCAAAATTTCGATATTTTTGTTCCCAAATAATACGGTTCAGGGATCGTTTTGTTCACGAGTATAATTCCGATTCAGAAAATAATACAGTTTTTAAACTCAAGTAATATTTTATTGTATTTTGATTTTTCTCAATAAATTAAACGGATCGAAATCCTTAATTTAATTTGAATAATTAATTTCTCGTAGTCCTTTATTCGTTTGAAAGAATTCGTTTTCTTTCTTCGAATTTAGGAGTTTTATAAAAAGGGTATGTATATTTAAATACACAAATAGCACACAAAATAATTAAAATTAAAAGAAACAAAGAAGAGAAAAATAAAATAAAAATAAAATAAAATAAAATAAAGGTTTCTAATTAAGAAAAGGGTACAGAACGGGACGGGGTATTACATCCTCACCCCCTTAACAGAATTTCGCCCCCGAAATTCATGTCTTAGGTATTACTTAAGCTTTGAGGGTATTTGGCTAGGACTTCATCCTCTCTTTCCCAAGTCGCTTCTTCTTTTCCGTGTCGGCTCCACTGAACGAGCACTAAAGGTATTTCCCGATTCCTTAACAAGTGTAACTTTCTTCCCAAGATAGTTACTGGAATCTCTTCATAAGTCAGGTCACTGTTTAGACCTAATTCTACGTGATTAATAACATGGTTTGGGTCGCTCACGTATTTCCTGAGTGTAGATATGTGAAACACATTATGCACTCGTGATAACTCCGGTGGTAAAGCTATGCGATAAGCTACATCCCCGATTCTATTCAGGATGTCGAATGGTCCAATGTATCGCGGCTTTAGCTTACCTTTCTTTCCAAAACGGATTAGACCTTTCATTGGTGCAACTTTGAGAAATACTTTCTCGCCGATGTCAAATTGTAAATCCCTTCTTCGGGTGTCCGCATACGATTTCTGGCGGTCCTGGGCCGACTTGATCCTTTCTTTAATCTTTGCGACTATCTCAGCCGACTTTTCGACTAATTCGGGTCCGAGAATCTTTCGAATCCCGACTTCGTCCCAACAAACTGGCGATCTACACCTCTTCCCGTAGAGTGCTTCGTACGGCGCCATTTGTATTGTTGCTTGATAACTGTTGTTATATGCAACTCTGCCAATGGTAGGTGGCTTTCCCAACTTCCTTCAAGATCTAGAGCGCAAGCTCTGAGCATATCTTCAAGCGTTTGAATGGTTCTTTCCGATTGCCCGTCCGTCTGCGGGTGGTACGCGGTGCTGAACTTCAATTCAGTACCTAAGGCTCGTTGTAGACTTCCCCAGAACTTGGAGGTAAAACGGGGGTCTCTATCGGATACTATTGAAACTGGTACTCCGTGCAGTCTGACTATCTCTGCTATGTACAGTTGAGCGAGCTTGTCCAACGTGTACGTCATTCTTATAGGGATAAAATGGGCAGTTTTCGTAAGTTTGTCTACGATAACCCAAATGGCATCGTGATTCTTCACCGTTTTTGGAAAACCGGTGACAAAATCCATAGTGATGTCCTCCCATTTCCACTCTGGCATTTCCAGAGGGTGTAACAACCCTGGGGGTCGTTGGTGATCTGCTTTAACTCGTTGGCAGGTTAAACAACTCCTGACGAATTGAGCTATCGATCTCTTCATACCCCTCCACCAAAAGTTCTCTTTCAATCCTCGGTATATTTTCGTCTCCCCGGGATGAACGGTGTAAGGAGTGCTATGTGCCTCTTTCAGAATTTCGTTCCTAATTCCGTCATCCTTAGGCACACAGATTATGTTATCGAACATTAAAGCTCCATCAGTACCCAATACGAATCTCTGAATGGTTCCTTCCTCAGCGCGCTTACGTATTCCTCTCAAGAATTTATCGTCCTTTTGCGATGCTAGGATCCTTTCTCGTAAGGTCGGTTGTAGGGTGAACGCGTAAACCATGGAATCTGCACAACACTGTGTGGAAAATTCCAAGTCTAAACGAGAGAGTTCTCCCATTAGTGGTAATTGTGTGGTCGGAACGACGCTTAGTTTTGTATCTTCCTTTCTACTCAAAGCGTCTGCCACTACGTTTGCCTTTCCAGGGTGATAGTGAATAGTGCAATCGTAATCTTTTACCAATTCGAGCCATCTTCTCTGACGCATGTTCAATTCCTTCTGCGTAAAGAAGTATTTTAGACTCTTATGGTCAGTGTAGATCTCACACTTTCCTCCATATAGGTAGTGTCTCCAAATTTTTAACGCGTGAACTACTGCGGCCAGTTCTAAGTCATGCGTTGGGTAGTTCTGTTCGTGATCCTTAAGTTGTCGAGATGCATAAGCTACAACTTTCTTATTCTGCATCAGAACACAACCCAAACCTGACAAAGAAGCGTCTGTGTAAATGACGAATCCTTCTGATCCATCTGGGATGGTTAACACAGGCGACGTGGTTAGCCTTTTCTTTAGTTCTTGGAAACTTTCTTCACAAGTTGAATCCCAAGTAAACTTCTCAGTTTTCTTGGTCAGTTTCGTCAGCGCTTTCGCAATGCTGGAAAAATCTTGTATGAACCTGCGGTAGTACCCTGCTAACCCAAGAAAACTCCGAATTTCATTGACGTTAGTAGGTGCCTTCCAGTTCATGATGGCTTCTACCTTTGCTGGGTCCACTTCAATCCCTTTTGCGGAGATTATATGTCCTAAGAACATCACACGGTTGATCCAAAATTCACACTTGCTGAATTTGGCATACAACTTCTCTCGTCTCATTGTCTCTAAGACTGCTTTGAGATGTTCTTCGTGTTGCTCTTTGCTCTTAGAGTACACGAGTATGTCATCGATGAAGACAATAATGAATTGATCCAGGTACGGATGAAATACTCTATTCATCAGATCCATGAAGATCGCTGGAGCATTCATTACTCCAAAGGGCATCACGGTGAATTCGTAATGTCCATACCGAGTCCGGAATGCTGTCTTCGGGATATCCTCGCTCTTGACCTTTAGCTGGTGATAACCAGACCTTAGATCGATCTTTGAGAATATCGTAGCATCCTTTAACTGATCGAACAAATCTTCTATCCTTGGAAGAGGATATTTGTTCTTAATGGTCAGTTGATTGAGACCTCGGTAATCTATGCACATACGGAAAGTTCCGTCTTTCTTCTTTACGAACAACACGGGTGCTCCCCATGGTGATGCACTAGGTCTGATGAACTTCTTTTCAAGCAAACCTTGCAGTTGTTCCTTCAGTTCTTCTAATTCCTTTGGGGCCATTCGATAGGGTGCTTTAGATACTGGTGCTGCCCCAGGTATCAAGTCGATGGAAAACTCTATCTGACGATCGGGAGGTAACCCGTTTAATTCCTCGGGGAATACGTCAAGATATCCATCCACAATTGGCACCTTGATGCGTAACTTATCGTCTATCTCTCCTGCCGAGATGTGAACGAGGTAAGCTTGGCATTTCTCTTTTCGTAATATCGCAGCAGCTTGGATTGCTGATATTACTCGGGTTTCCTTCTTGGTCTTGACTTCGCGAAACGTGAAACGTTGGCCATCACGAGTTTCGAGGTCGATCTCGCGTTCGGCGCATTTTATTATCGCTTTGTTTCTCGTTAACCAGTCAATGCCTAAGATTATGTCAAAGGTTTTCATCTTAAGGACGTGAAGGTCGGACTCTATCAAGTGATTGTCTAGCGTTAGAGGTAAACCTCTAATTTGACCCTCAATTTCCATAGTAGTTCCAGATGGAATACTAATGTTTAGTACTTTTCCTTTTATCTCGATTAATCCTAACTTTCTTTTAAAGTTATCAGATATAAAGGAATGAGATGCTCCAGTATCAAACAATACATACGCAGGTTTTTCAAGTACAAAGACAGTACCTGCTAGCGTCTCGTGCTGCTCAGGCTGAGCTGGTCCTTTCAGGCGAAGTTGCTCTCCACTGCTTTCCCCTTCCTCTAGGATAGCATTCACGTGGCTTGGTCTTCTCTGACCTTGATTAGGCGGACCTCTAACTGGGGGTCCCGCTTGGCGGTTGTTAGGTGCAGGTAGCTGACGAGCCTGATAATTGTTTGCCTGCTGAGGGCGGTACTGAGCGTTATTAATCGGTTGACGGTTGCTGCTTGGTGGTTGAGCACATTCATTGGACTTGTGCCCTGGTTGATGACAACGAAACAAATTACTCCTCCCTGATTACAGGGTCCCCAGTGTCTCCTTCCACACCTTTGACAGTTCTGATTAGTTCGAGGGCCAACAAAATTGTTCCCCTTGGATTGCGGAACTGAATTCCTCTTAAAGGGTGGCTGCCAATTACGATTGACAGGGACAGTAGTCGGAGTTTGTTTGTACTGCAAGTTTTGACTGATCGAAACCATCAATGCTCGATGGAAAACTTCTCCATAATTTGGCATCTGAAGGCCAATTATAATTCCTGCTATCTCGGGCCTCAAACCCTGCTCGAACCTGCGAGCTTTCCTTTCATCGTCACCCACCAGATGTGGGGCATAACGAGACAGTTGATTGAACCTTCTCTCGTACTCTATCACTGAGAGAGTTCCCTGTCGAAGGTTGACAAATTCTTGTTCTTTCCGATCCCTCAGGACTCGTGGAAAGTATCGATCCAGTATAGCTTTCTTAAAGTCCTCCCAAGTAAGGACTTGCCTAGCTTCTTCGTCCATGGTTCGTTCATAAGACTCCCACCATTGGGCTGCATCTTCCATTAGTTGGAACTGGGCACAGGAGACCTTCTGTGCATCAGCCAGTGCCATGTGTCTGAAGATACGTTCCAATCCTGATATCCACTCCTCGACTTCAAAGGGATCCTCTTTCCCATCCAGCCTAGGTGGCTGCAGTCGTCGAAAGCGTTCGACAAAGTCATTCACCCTGGGCGCTATCTGAGGTATAGGCCCGTATAATGGTGGAGGAGGTGGTGGAACTTGTTGTTGAATGTAGTTCTGAAGAGAGGTCAGTATTTCTCTCGTGATATCGTTTTCTGGTGCGGCTTGCTGAGGTGGCTCAGGTTCAGCCTGAAGAGGTGGTTCTTGTTCTATCGGATCCACGGGTTCAGGGATAGGGTTAACGCGGGGTCGTCCACGATTACGTCTGGGTGTCATTCTAAAGGTAGTTCTGATCGAAAAGAATAATATTATTACGATACGTATAGGTACGAGAAAGTTATAAAAACATAACCGGATTAACCAAATCAACACAACGCTAGCACTGAAACACGTGTGGTACGTAATTCACCAGCTGCGCATTGGGGCCCTCAATGGTACAGTGCTCATATTCGCACAGTATTCTAGGAACCAGTGATGTGTCATTAAGCGATAATCAGATAAAATATACGACAATCAATATATAAAGCAAGTAAAACACATTGACAAGTAGTGAGCACATAATAGGTATATATATATCTAAAAGTTTTGGTTCTACGGAGTCAGTCTCCTTACATTCGCCAATGAATGCAAAAGGGTTCTAGGTAAAGCTATAGCATCGTGTCCTCACATCAATATGGACCACGAGCGACAAAATGGGGGGGTTAGAGCTACGCTGCAATGGTCTATAAGGAAAATGACCACGCAGAGAATGACTACTACTATACGTCAAACGGCTACCACCTATATCATATATATGCGTCTACTACTATATACAAAGTCTGGTAGTCCTACTAATTTTTTATGTTATATTTTGTGTGTAATTGATTAATATCTAACTAAATAAATAGTTTATTAGTTTATATATGTTTCTTAATGATTTTTCTTTTATGTTTATATAATTGAGAATGACAATTGATGAGATTAAAAATTGTTGTCTTTTTTAAATCGATAATATATTTTGTTTCTTGATAGAGTCTGCATGATTTTGATGGGATGTTTGTAGTAGTTGTTGATAACAATTTAACATTCCGTATTAGAATGATTTCACAAGATTTATCATATAATAGGTCTGAATTGAGAATTGAATATAAAGTTTTGCTAAAAAAAACTTAAATTATAAACATCGTGTTGTTTATGATACAATATAATTAGATAATTAGTAATGTCGAATATTGATGAAATTTATATATATATATATATATATATATATATATATATATATATATATATATATATATCCGATGGTATTGGAAAAATCTTTTTATGGAAGACGTTATTTGTAGGACAATGATTTGAAGGTAAGTTAGTATCGAATGTAACATCCAGTGATATAACATCACTTTATTTTAGTTCAAGAAGAAATTTAGTTTTTTTTTTAATTTTTTTTGTAAATTTTTAAATTTATAATTGAAATTTGTTATTTATTATAATTTAAACAATGTAACAATTTTGGCCGTGCGAAGCACGGGTTTTACGATCACTAGTATTGGATAGAGGGAGTAATAATTATAAATGCTATCTAAAATTATCTCTAGAAAAGCAAATTTAAAACTAGCCCCAAATCAGTAACAAGCTAATGAAATGAAAATAACAAAAATAAAAGGCGATTCCAAGACACTTGCAACACTCAACTATCCATTTATGAAGCAAAATTCTATTTAAGAGGTGATATTGTTTAATTTTCATAGGATTGAGCGTTTGATAGAGATTTAAGTGACGGGTTAGTCCCAAGTAAACCTAAGAGCATCTCTAGTGCTAGGTATAAATTTTGAAGTTTGGATTTGACACCTATATGTTGGAGTTATACGTGAAAGTATGCTTTTACTTTGTATAACTCGTGTATCAAACACTCGTTTTATGAGAATAATTCTTTTATCACATTTGCTTTAGTTATGATTGAATGTTGAATTTCTATTGCAGACCGTTCAATATATAGTACATGTTACATTGTAGTTAATGTGGTGATACCCGATCACGGAAGACAACATTAACGGTTTACTTGTAACTAAACGTACATTTCACGACCCAGGTGGAATTGAACAATCTGCCGTGAAAGGTCGATGTGTAAGGCTCAGATTGGTCTGTCTTGACTAAGAGATTGCACTAGCACATTTAGTATGTGTTGAAGAGGACCTACAGCCAGGATAAATTCTTCTGTTCTGAAAGGTGAAGAATTAGACCTCAGTGGTTGTTGATTTCTTAATCTCCGTCACTTAAATAGGACCGTGTGTGCTTAATGGTTACTGCTTTGATTCATGTTGGGTGAGAATCATTGTGACTTCGAACTTTGTGTTTTGGGCAGTAATATTAATCATACGACGGTTGCTAAGATTTAATACGGAGAAATGCGTGCGAGTACGGCTCGTGTGATTAGTCCCCTTGGTGGGCTCAGAAGTTTTATTGTACCAAATCTTGCAAGTGAAGAATCAGTTTATTCGGTACGAATAATAATGTTGAGCTGTCTTTACTCCAAGGTGAAAGATGTTAATTAATTTAGAGCTATTCAGAAGCTTGATTAATTAATGGACTTGATAATCTTAAACGCGGGAAATAATAACCGGAAGCCCATATTATCGTAATATGGATTAAGATGGATAGTGCAATATTAATTTATAAGTGGTAATAATTAATATTAATGGGCTGAATTATATTGGGGCTCAATATTGAAATTCAGAAGTCCATTAGGAGGTCCAATCTTAATTCTCCTTAAAGGCCCCTCAAGTAGCCCATTAAGTAGCCCAATAATGATAAGGTGATTAAAATAAAAAGAAAATTATATTGCTGATTTTTTCTTTATAATTTTCGAAAATTTGGATATTAGAAGAGATTAGATTTTGTTGATTTTCTTGGAAAGATATTATGGAAGATAAGTATTCTTGGAATACAAGATTATCTCATATATTCAAGAAGATCCAAATCTTGGATTCTTCTTCTAAGAATTTCGAAAATTATCCCTAATAAGGAGTGTGAGATTTTTGTGGAATATTTTATTTTGGAGAAAAGAATATATGAGATATATTCAAGATTTCTTAGAATATAAGAAAAGATTTTCTCCAACCCCATATTTTACATGAAAAAATCGGTCACCTCCTATTATAAATAGGTAATGATTATTTCATCCCCAAGTACATAATTTCATGTGTTGGAAAAATCAAGAAGCATAGATATTTTTCTTTTTCCTTAGTTTATTAAATTGTTCGATAGCATCTCCTACCGGTGATCGAACAAGGCGAAGGGAAATACTTGAGAAGACTTTTGGGTTGGTAAAGCGTGAACGTATTCGTCCCGTTTATTCAAAGGCCAAGTCTACAAGAGGTACGTTAATTACATATTTACTTGTTTATTCCGTTATAGTTAATATGTGAATTAATTCAACATGCATGATGAAAATTAGTTGTTGGAATTATTATTTGAATTAATTAGGACTAATTCATGCTAGTAATAATTGAATTTAAATTCGTATTTAAATTTAATCCCGAAAAGTTCCCGGACACCCCTATTTTCCCAACACTATACACTACATATGTGTCACCTCAATAGTTTTATACCCCTACCTCAAAACACTCCTTCCTCCTCCAATCATTCCTACCTCAAAAGTAACTATTCATGGGTCCCACTATCAAATCATATTTATTTATTATCTTTATCTATTTATTATTTTTATTATTATTTATTTATTAAATTAAAATTTTAGTTATAAATTAATACAAATAAAATAATAATAAAAAATTCTAGTTGTCCCAATAATATATTTAAAAAATATATTATTGTTAAAATTTTATTTAAACAATACAATCAAGGAGTACAACATAAAAAAAATACAATAATTGCGAATAAAAATTAAAATAAGGAGTACAACATAAAAAAAAAATTACAAACATAAATTAAAACACCAATTTAAAAGATAATTAAATGCTTCATAAACTTTGCTAGTTTTCTTCGTGTCGTGCCCATACGTGCTCAACCAAGTTCATTTGGAGTTATTGATGTTTGCGTTTATCACGAAGCTCGACTCTTGCTTTGAGATAAAGATTGAATGCTTCGGTAGATCCTTGAATTATAGATGAATTATTGATGTTGTTGATGTTGCCCGTGTTGGCTTCATCCGACCAATCCATCGTTGAACCTCCTTCATGCTCGACTATCATGTTATGTAAAATAATGCAAGCAATCATGATTTCTTTCAAATTTTTTTTTTTTACCAAAAACGACCTGGACCTCTGATCATTGCCCAATGAGATTGAAGCACCCCAAATGCTCGTTCAACATCCTTCCTGGCAGCTTCCTGCATTTCCTTGAACTTAATTTTCTTGGGATCATGAGGACATTGAAAGCTCTTGACAAAGCTTGGCCATTCCGGATAGATCTCATCTGCTAGGTAATATCCTTGTGTATATTGTCGACCGTTTAAGACAAAATGCATATTTGGCGCACAATCTAACACAACATTGCTGAATAAAGGAGATTGATTAAGAACATTGATATCATTATTCGACTTCGCAACTCCAAAAGAAGCATGCCAAATCCATAAGTCTTTTGACGCTACCGCTTCAAGCATAATTGTTGGGACTCCATGATCACCTCGAGTGTATTGACCTTTCCAAGTTACTGGATAATTTTTCCATTCCCAATGCATGCAATTAAGACTCCCCAACATCCCGGGAAAGTCGTGCCTCTGCTCATGCATCTGATACAAGTGTTGGACGTTAGGAGCAGTAGGAGCCGTCAAGTAGTGCGGACCAAACACGTCAATCACATTTCGACATAATTTGAACAAGCAGCCAATGGCCGTTATTTCAGCAACCCGCAGGTATTCATAATAATGATCGGCAAAACCTCTATATGCTAATTGACGAATTGCTACCACACACTTCTGTAGTGGAGTGAAACCTTTTCGCCCCACCGCATTGACTCTCCACTGAAAATATGGATCATGAGATTCCAACGCTTCTACAATACGAAAAACATAAGTTTTTACTCATTCAGAAACGTCGTCGGAAGATTACCATATGTTGAATTTTTAGCGAAGTAGTCATTCACTAGGTGAGTGTGTTCACCCCCACAATCTCGATTGATGTACTTTCTTTTCCTAGGAGTGTTGGAAGAAGCATTCAACATCTTATTAAGAAATCTTCGTTGTCCCTGTACCTCACGCACAAATTGCTCCATCGGTGATTGATTAAGTAGCTCATTTAGCTCATCGTCGTCATTGTCACTGGTGCTTGAATGATTATAAGATGAAGACATGTTTGATATTGTTGAAAATATTATGAGGATTAAGAAACTTGTGTAGTGAAGAGATGAGAAGCCAACTACTAGATATATAATAGTGTTTCCAACGGCTAGTTTTTCAAACGACTAGTTTTTGCAACGACTATATTTAAAACACACATATCTAAAATTACATTATATTAAATAACATCAGAAAATTATATAGATTACTGAATAAAACTACGGAAGTTGATAACAATGTTAAGCAAACTAAGAAATAACAAATACAAGTAATAGATAAGTAAATATAAACTACTGTTTTTTATTTAATTCTCCAATTCATCCTGATTTCATCACAATAGAAGTTATGGCCTCAAGTACTTTTGGTGTCATGTTGGTGGTATCCTTCACGAGGACTTTCCACTCACCTTTTTTTGCCAATCGTTCCAATGCACTTGTATTTTTCTTTGCCAATTCAATTGTCGTTTCTTCGATTTTATTCAACCCCTTGTTCAAATATTCGACTTCTTCCAGGTTGGCTTTTCCCTTAGCTTTTCTCTTTGCCGCTTTCTGTCCAATTGGACGAGTACACTGTGCACTGACATTCTCGTTTCCACTGTACACTGTGCACTGATATCCTCGTTTCCCTCGTATCTGGATTGGAAAAGCAGTTTCCTCCAAACTCATTAGTCTTCATCTTCTTTGTTGGACGGACATTCATATCACATTTTTCGAATTTAGGACACCTCTTCAAACGTAGCCAACTATTGTGAAGTTTAAATCCGTTCTTCGCACACTCTTTCCTATACACTTTTTGTATCTTTTCATAAATATCTGCATCACTGCACTCACTCTTCCACACATCTAACTGCTGATTATAGATTGCAGCAAATTGTATTTTTTTCTTCTGAATATCGTAATACTTTGATTTTAATGTTGCTGGCGATCTCTTTGGCCTATTTGTCGGACGAGTGTTGTTATACTCTGCCTATTTTCTCTGCCACATTTGCTCCATCTTCTGATAATTTCCAAACACTGAATTTAGGCTAACATTGATCCAACATTCTGTTAGCAATTCTAACTCTTCATCAGTGTATCCCGTTGACTGTTGGGAAAATATAGGGGTGCCCGGAATCTATTCGGGATGAATTTTAAATACGAATTTAAATACAATTATTACTAGCATGAATTAATCCTAATTAATTCAAATAATAATTCCAACAACTAATTATCATCATGCATGTTGAATTAATTTCACATATTTAACTAGGCGGAATTAAACAAGTAAATATGCGATTAACGTACCTCTCGTAGTAATGGCCTTTGGATATACGGGACACTTGTAATCACGTTCTATCAACCCAAAGCCTTCTCAAGTATTTCCCTTTTCACCTCACTTGATCGCCGGTGGGAGACGCTTTCAAGTAATTTAATAACTAAGGAAAAAGAAAAATATTTATGCTTCTTGATTTTTCCAACACATGGAATTATGTACTTGGAGATGAAATAATCATCTCCTATTTATAAAGGGGGTTGGCCGAAATTTAGTGAAGATATGGGCTTTGGAGAAAATCTTTTCTTAGACTCTAAGAAATCTTGAATATATCCCATATATTCTTTTCTCCATAAAAAAATATTCCACAAAAATCTCACACCCCTAAATAAATATGAGGTCTTCGAAAATTCCATAGAGAAAATCCAAGATTTGGATCTTCTTGAATATATGAGATATTCTTGTATTCCTAGAATACATATCTTGCATAATATCTTTCCAAGAAAATCAACAAAATCTTTTTTCTCCTTATCATGCAATTTTCGAATTTTTCATAGAAAAATCAGCAATATAATTTTCTTTTTATTTTAATCACCTTATCATTATTGGGCTACTTAATGGGCTACTTGAGGGGCCTTAAGGAGAATTAAGATTGGACCTCCTAATGGACTTCTGAATTTCAATATTGAGCCCCAATATAATTCAATCCATTAATATTAATTATTACCACTAATAAATTAATATTGCACTATCCATCTTAATCCATATTACGATAATATGGGCTCCCGGTTATTATTTCCCGCGTTTAAGATTATCAAGTCCATTAATTAATTAAGCTTCCGAATAGCTCTAAATTAATTAACATATTTCACTTTGGAGTAAAGACAGCTCAACATTATTATTCGTATCGAAGAAACTAATTCTTCACTTGCAAGATTTGGTACAATAAAACTTCTGAGCCCACCAAGGGGACTAATCACACGAGCCGTACTCGCACGCGTTTCTCCGTATTAAATCTTAGCAACCGTCGTATGATTAATATTACTGCCCAAGACACAAAGTTCGAAGTCGCAATGATTCTCACCCAACATGAATCAAAGCAGTAACTATTAAGCACACACAGTCCTATTTAAGTGACGGTGTGAAGTGTCATATGTGAAGTATGAAGTCTACTGAGCTTAATTCAATAAGGAGCTATGTTGATGAAGTGTTAGCCGTGGGAGTTAGTCTATTTGGGGTATCAGTAGAGTTATATCAGGTGAGGTTCATCAGATGAGGTCTAACAGTGGAGTCCTAACAGTGGAGGTCTAGACCGGAAGTCATCTGATGTTAAGTGACCAAGTCAGCTGAGGTCAAGTCATCTGATATAAAGTACAAAGACGCGAAACACCAAGTTGAAGCTAACTGAAGGCGGTTCTAACTGAATCAACTGAAGCGGTTATTGGAGTTTGTTAGCCAGCTGGATAACTGCTTTACTTATGAGGTAGTTACAACTGAATCAAGTTAGAGATTCAGCTCAATCTCTGTAAATATAAATAAGTGCTTCCAACTGAGAGAAGTAACTTAGAACAATTAAGAGTGAGATCATCTGTGAGCGCAAACTTTGTGAGATTGAGTGCTCTGTAACTTGTAACTTCCGTTTTCTTTCTTAGTGGAATACTCTATCCTCTCGGATCCCGTGGACGTAGGAGTTCTTCTCCGAACCACGTAAATCTGGTGTTCTTGTGTGATTTTCAATTTCGTTCTTACTGCATTTGATTCCGATTCCCGGAAACAAGTTTTCTTGTGAATCCGAAAACGTGATTAACAAGTGGCGCCGTCTGTGGGAAGCAATCATGGCTGCAACTAAGTTCGATATTGAGAAGTTCACGGGGAAGAACGATTTCAGCTTATGGAAGATCAAGATGAAGGCACTCCTGGTACACAATGGGTTGTACGAAGCCTTGTTGCCACCGGCTCAGGTGGCTTCTGGATCTAATCCTGCGAAGGTGGAGGAGAACAAGAGGAAGGCGCATAGTGCCCTTATCTTGTGTCTTGGGGACAAGCCATTGAGGGAAGTATCGAAGGAGGAAACCGCTCTTGGGATCTGGAATAAGTTGGAGCAGTTATACCAGACCAAGTCTGTTACGAACAAGTTATACATGAAACAGAAGCTTCAAGTCTTCAAAATGAGTGAAGATAAGAATCTTGGTGATCAGTTGGACGAGTTCAACAGATTGGTGGATGATCTGGAGAGTTTGGATGTTACAATTGATGATGAAGATAAGTCATTGATGTTGTTGAATGCCCTACCTAAGTCTCTGGAAAATTTCAAAGATGCCTTGTTGTTTGGTAGGCAAGATCAGGTGATGTTTGATGATGTTCAAACTGCCCTGAAAACCAAGTTTCTACAGATCCAAGCTGATGGGAAGAAGCCTGCTGAAGGATTGAATGTTCAATCCAAGAAGAAGAAGGGGTTTCAGTCCAAGAAGAAGGATGGTGGAAAAGGGAATAAGGGTGGGAAGAAATCTGATTTTGTTGAGAAGAGGAAGTGTTTCACTTGCCATAAGGAAGGTCATCTGAGAAAGAATTGCCCTGAAAGAAAGAAGAAAGACAATCAAGGTGATCAAGATGGAGATGCAGCTGTTGTGGAGGTTGAAGGATATGATAGTGCAGAGGTCTTGATGGTTAGTCATGAGAGGCTAAGTCAAGAATGGGTCCTGGACTCTGGGTGTACTTTTCATATGTGTCCACATGAAGACTGGTTCCTGGATCTTGAGAAAACTGATGGAGGTCTTGTTCTTTTGGGTAATGATGAGAGCTGTAGAGTGCAAGGATCTGGTTCTATCAAGATCAAGATGTTTGATGGGGTGGATAGGATCTTATCTGATGTCAGGTTTGTTCCTGAGTTGAAGAGAAATCTTGTTTCTCTTGGTACATTGAATTCTAAGGGCTTTGAATTCAAGACAGACAAGGGAAGTCTGTCAATAACCAAATCTGGAAGGATTGTCATGAAGGGGGCTATCAAGAATGGTTTGTATACTTTGATTGGAAGAACTGTTACAGGGTCAGCTGATGTTACCATGGGGTCTTCTGAGGTTAACTTGTGGCACAAGAGATTGGCACATGTTGGTGAGAAGGGCCTGGTGGAGTTATCCAAGAAGGGAGCAATCCCTGGCAAGAGGATATGTAAGCTGGAATTCTGTGAGAGGTGTGTTCTTGGGAAATCAAAGAAGCAAGCATACCAGAAGGGGAAGCATACCACCAAGGAGGTTATGGATTATATACATTCTGATGTATGGGGCCCAGCAAGGGTATCCACTCATGGTGGAGGCAGGTATTTCCTTACCCTTATTGATGATTATTCCAGAAAAGTTTGGGTTTACATTCTTAAACAGAAGAGTGATGCCTTCTCTAAGTTCAAAGAATGGTTGATTGAACTTGAGAATAAGAGAGGCAGGACTATCAAGCACTTAAGGACTGATAATGGGCTTGAATTCCTATCAGAGGAGTTTCAACAATTCTGTAGGGAGAAGGGTATTACTAGGCATAAAACTGTTCCTTCAAACCCCCAACAGAATGGTCTAGCAGAGAGGATGAATAGAACTATTCTGGAAAGGGTTAGGTGTATGTTATCTGATGCTCATTTACCTAAGAGTTTTTGGGGGGAAGCTGTTAACACAGCTGTTTATCTCATTAATAAAGTGCCATCATCTGCTATTGAGTTTAAAACCCCAGATGAGGTTTGGTATGGAAAGATATCAGATTACTCAAAGTTGAAAGTTTTTGGGTGCCTAGCTTATGTTCATGTGAGGCAAGACAAACTTGAACCTAGAGCTTTAAAATGTGTATTCATTGGGTATCCCAAAGGTGTTAAGGGGTATAAGTTGTGGTGTCTGGAGCCTGGAAACCAGAAGTGTATTACCAGTAGAGATGTAGTGTTCAATGAATCACAGATGGGATACAAGTCTGGTGGAGGTGATAGGGAGCCATCAGCTGAGGAGATGGATGGTGTTATTTCTGAGCCAATTACTCAAGTAGAGGTGGAGCCTGATCATGACAAGTATGATAGCTCATCTGGTTCTGAACCAGAGCAAGCACCAGGGGAGAATGAGTCATCAGATGAGGATAGTGCACCAGTAGAGGAGGAAGAAGGAGTGCCAGAAGCAGACTTGAGAAATTATAGTTTGACAAGAGACAGATCCAGAAGACAAATACATCCTCCAGTAAGGTTTGGCCGTGTGGATCTGGTCTCCTATGCACTTGTTACAGCAGAAGCCATAGAGTACCAGGAACCTAAAAGCTACAGGGAAGCCCTTGAGTGTGATGATAGGGAGTCATGGATTACAGCCATGACAGAAGAGATGGAGTCTCTTAAGAAGAATCAAACTTGGATTCTTGTTGATAAGCCACCTAGGCAGAAGCTAATCAGTTGTAAATGGCTGTTTAAAAGGAAGCTTGAATCTGGTTTGAAAGATCAGGTGAGGTTTAAGGCCAGGTTAGTTGCCAGAGGATTTACTCAGAGGGAAGGAATTGATTACAATGAGGTTTTCTCACCTGTTGTTAAGCATTGTTCAATCAGGCTACTTCTCAGTAGAGTTGTCCAAGAGGATCTGGAGCTACAACAACTTGATGTAAAGACAGCTTTTCTGCATGGTGATCTTATTGAGGATCTGTACATGCACCAGCCAGAAGGGTTTGTTGAACCAGGGAGTGAAGGGAAAGTGTGCCTGCTCAAGAAATCATTGTATGGCCTCAAGCAAAGTCCAAGGCAGTGGCACAAGAAGTTCAATGAAGTTATGCTATCCATTGGCTTTGTAAGGAGCAAGTTTGACACTTGTGTATACCTGGAAAGGCAAGGTAGTGATGTGATAGCCTATCTTCTGATCTATGTAGATGACATGCTTATTGCCAGTAAAAGCCTTCTGAAGATTCAGAGTATCAAAAGGAAGTTAAGTGCTAGATTTGATATGAAGGACTTGGGAAATGCTAAGAGGATTCTTGGAATGGATATTCTTAGGGACAGAAAAGGTGGAAGACTATTCTTATCCCAGAAGAGTTACATTGAGAAGGTCCTGAAGAGGTTTAACATGCATGAGAGTAGAGCTGTGTCAACTCCTCTGGGACAACAGTTCAAATTATCTAAGGAAATGGAACCAAAGTCTGATGAAGAGAAGAAGACTATGATGAAAGTACCTTATGCAAGTGGGGTTGGAAGCCTGATGTATGCTCTGGTCTGCAGTAGACCAGATTTAGCTTATTCATTGAGTATGGTGAGCAGATACATGGCTAATCCTGGAAGATTACATTGGGAAGCTTTGAAATGGATCTTCAGATACCTTAAAGGGTCATCTGATCTGGGATTGATGTTTGAGAGGATGACTGACCAGAAGAGTCCACTGGAAGGTTTTGTAGATTCTGATTTTGCTGCTAATCTGGATACCAGAAGATCTTTAACAGGGTATATCTTTACACTTTACAATACTGCTGTGAGCTGGAGATCTGTTCTGCAGAGTGGAGTTGCTTTATCTACTACAGAAGCAGAGTTTGTTGCAGTGTCAGAGGCTGTTAAGGAGGCTTTGTGGTTGACAGGCATAATCAAGGATTTTGGCATAAACCAAAGGGCTGTGGTTGTTCATTGTGATAATCAGAGTGCAGTACATCTGGTTAAACATCAAGTGTTCCATGAGAGATCAAAGCACATTGATGTAAGGTTGCATTTTGTGAGGGAAATCATTGATAAAGGAGTGGTTCTCATCCAGAAGATATCTACAGATGACAATGCTGCAGATATGTGTACAAAGTCTTTACCAAGTACTAAATTCAAGTTTTGTGTTGAATTGGTAAAGATGAGTGTATGGGATGTTCCTTAGGCCCAAGCTGGAGCATGGAGGAGAGGAGGAGAGGATTGATACTTCTCATCTGAGGTGGAGAATTGTGAAGTGTCATATGTGAAGTATGAAGTCTACTGAGCTTAATTCAATAAGGAGCTATGTTGATGAAGTGTTAGCCGTGGGAGTTAGTCTATTTGGGGTATCAGTAGAGTTATATCAGGTGAGGTTCATCAGATGAGGTCTAACAGTGGAGTCCTAACAGTGGAGGTCTAGACCGGAAGTCATCTGATGTTAAGTGACCAAGTCAGCTGAGGTCAAGTCATCTGATATAAAGTACAAAGACGCGAAACACCAAGTTGAAGCTAACTGAAGGCGGTTCTAACTGAATCAACTGAAGCGGTTATTGGAGTTTGTTAGCCAGCTGGATAACTGCTTTACTTATGAGGTAGTTACAACTGAATCAAGTTAGAGATTCAGCTCAATCTCTGTAAATATAAATAAGTGCTTCCAACTGAGAGAAGTAACTTAGAACAATTAAGAGTGAGATCATCTGTGAGCGCAAACTTTGTGAGATTGAGTGCTCTGTAACTTGTAACTTCCGTTTTCTTTCTTAGTGGAATACTCTATCCTCTCGGATCCCGTGGACGTAGGAGTTCTTCTCCGAACCACGTAAATCTGGTGTTCTTGTGTGATTTTCAATTTCGTTCTTACTGCATTTGATTCCGATTCCCGGAAACAAGTTTTCTTGTGAATCCGAAAACGTGATTAACAGACGGAGATTAAGAAATCAACAACCACTGAGGTCTAATTCTTCACCTTTCAGAACAGAAGAATTTATCCTCGTTGTAGGTCCTCTTCAACACATACTAAATGTGCTAGTGCAATCTCTTAGTCAAGACAGACTAATCTGAGCCTTACACATCGACCTTTCACGGCGGATTGTTCAATTCCACCTAGGTCGTGAAATGTACATTTAGTTACAAGGAAACCGTTAATGTTGTCTTCCGTGATCGGGTATCACCACATTAACTACAATGTAACATGTACTATATATTGAACGGTTTGCAATAAATATTCAACATTCAATCATATCTAAAGCAAATGCGATAAAAGAATTATTCTCATAAACAAGTGTTTGATACACGAGTTATACAAAGTAAAAACATACTTTCACGTATAATTCCAACATTGACAACTTCTCGTCGGATTCTGATGCACTACCAATATTAATGCCACCCACTCCTGGAGGAGAAAATTGAGTTGACCTCCCAGAAGACGGTGTTCCGCACTCTTTGTCACTGCTCCCTCCATCGGTGCTATTTTTTTCTCGATGAGTTTGAAGGGGATATTCCATATGAATGAGGAGGAGTCATGAAATGAACCAAATAAGTTGAAAATCCGAAAGAATTCATCGGTAATCCAAGTTAATTGAAAAATTGGAAGAAATTGGAAAATTTGGATAGTTGGGAAAATTTGGATAGTTGAGAAAATTTGGATAGTTGGGGAGATTTTCTGGACGAATGTTGGAATTTTGAGGATGAACATTGGAATTTTGCGGACGAATATTGGAATTTTGAGAAGATGAATTTTAAAAATTCTCCCAATTATTTTGATCCATATTGAAAAATTGATTGAGAAAATTACAATAAAAAATAAAATTTTGATTGAGATGGAAACTTTTTTTTTGGTGAAAAAAGGATTTACGGCTTCCTATTTATAAGAAGATGGGGGGTTGAAAATATATATCTGTTGGATTATAATTTATTACCGTTACAATTGATTAGTGTGAGTTTTGCTCGAAATTTGTGTACTTAAATTGCTTATTTTATTGAGTTTCTTGCGATTATTTGCATTAAATTGTCTCATTGTGCTTAATTATCGAAAAAAGGTGTTTGCGTTTATTTTGCAGTAAATTGAGAAATTTTGGAGTAAACATGTGGTTATTGAGATCGGTCGAGAATGTGGGCTCGAGAAGAATCAAAATCGTGAGTAGAAAGAGAGGAACTGGGGATTTTAGGAAATGGGTTTTCTCAAAATTAAAACAGCTATTAAAGCAACTAAACAGATTAAAGCAATTAACAAAATGAAAGTACTAAGCAATTTTAGGGATTTTCTAACAATTAAAAGAGATGTGTTCGGGTGTTTTTCATCACATGAGAATCAAGTACATGTTCGATAAGTAATTACTATTCAAGTTTCCAATCAACTATAGAAGCAATCACTAAACATCACGTATTCACCGTACTGGATAAGCCTAGGTAAGCACGTCAAATGAAGACATCGGATTGTTAACCTTCTCACTTATCACCAATTTCTCAATTAAGCAATAAGTGTAGGAAATATGGGGTTCTAATGAAAATACCCAACTCTTGTTGCAATACTTCAATATCCACTCAAATTGCATAAATCATTCACACCCATACTAGATCATACACCGACCCAACTCTCGTTGCGATAGACATACAATCTAATACGAATTAAAAGAGCAATTTATGAAATCGAACAATCAAAACCATAATCCTAATAGATTGACCTTCAACTAGAATAGATATCACAAATCAAATCAAATACTCAATTACCCATGTAAATCCAAACACCCAAATACAAGGAAATTAACTAAGCAACAATCCTATCAAATGAATTTATAAAATAAAAAAAAAGGAGGAAAAATCCTACCGTTAATTGGAAACGGTCAAAAACATTATTCAAGCCCACATCTTCAATATTGGAAAAGGTAAAAAACATTAAAAAAAAAAAATTTGTGGGCGGACCCACAAAGCAGCAGCCCACTTGCGCGTGGGTCCACGCTAAAAAAATCAATTCATTTTGGTAGTTTTGTTTCTCACGCACCTAAACCCACTCTCCCATTTTTTCTCCCTTTTTTTTCTCTACCCAGATATGTTCATTCCTCCCCCAAACTCCCTTCCCTGCCACATCATCACTCTTACAATGCAATTTTTTTTCATTTTCAAGGTAGATGTAGTATTCCACATGGGATCTCAATCCCCCATTGTGGATGCCCTAAGAAAGCAATATGTGTACTAGCTCGTATCCCTAACTCAAAAGTCAATTGCAACTCAATAAAACACCTAAGATCGTCGAAATTCTCCCTAATAATTAATCCTATCTCTAACTCATAATCATTAGGTGGTGTGTTAAAAAATAAATTAGCAAAAAAAAAAAAAAAAATCTCTCCATCCTGTCTCCACTAACAATGAGTTAGCATATAATGAGGTCAATAACAACATGCTTTAGCAATAAAAATTTGAACACACAAATGGAATTAAACCTCCAATTAAGTAAAATAATACTCCCTCCATTCCAATTTTGATTACCCATTTCAAAATGACACAATTTTTAAGAAATAAATTGTTTATTAATACTTTTGAGTATAAAATGACTTTTTATGAATTGTTTATTAATTTTTTTTAGTATAAAGCAGTTGAGTGTGAAAAAATGATATTGCTTTTTGCCATTTTAGGAAATGAGTAAAAAAAATCTTTTTTTTTTTTTTTGGAGATTTTGGATAAATAAAATTGAGAAGGATGAAATACATCACAAATATAAGTCAAATATATACAAGGCCCTAAAATCAAAATTGGTTCTTGGGAAATTTCTACATAATTCTACTATTACAAATTAAATAGAAAAAGGGAAGAGAAAGCTTAATCTAGTGAGGTGGTGGATGAAGATTTAAATCCAAACTCAAATCACTCCATCTAGCTCCAAAATGGTGAAGAAATGACAAATTAGGTGAAAAACACCTTTTAGTGTGTGCTAGTGCGAGTGAATAGTTGTTGAATGTTCCCACTCTAAAAATGGGGAAAGTGGGTGTTTAAATTCTTTGAAATTAGGGCTCAAGAATCAAGAAATTAAATATTAAAATTCCCCTCCAAGATTTGTGGAATTAATGAAAATGCCCCAAATTGGGCTGTCCCATTTCCCACTGCTACTTCATTTCTCACGACTTGCCGCAGCTAATGGGTGATGGTTATCAACGGCTGGTATCAAAGGAGGAGTCCACGTGCTTGCTTTCAATTCAATCAAAATTTCTGGCTGCTACACAATTAAATGAAGTGGGTTCCATTGATGGCCATCAAAACGCAGCTCCTTGCTTGGCCTGTGATGCTCACGCCACTGTGATGAATTGGATATGAATTGATCCCAAATGGGCTGAATAATAATGAATCTAAAGGAACTTCATTTCTTCTAGATCATATATTCTTGGGCCTCAATTGTTGAAAGGCCCTGGTTATATGCTGTCCCATGTTCTGTGAATACACTCCACCAAAGAAAATGTACGAATTTTTTTCCCAAAAACTATAACAATTTTCAAAATAAAATTCCGAAAATTTATATGTTCAGTGTTTTTTTATTTTGTATTTTCGGAAACTTTTTCAAAAAATTGTTAAAATTTTCAAATTTTTTTTCAAACACTTTTTTGGTGAAGTGTCTTCACAAAAGATAGGACAGCATATAACCTTGGCCTTGTTGAAATAAATGCAGCCCAATCTTCTTCTTTTCCCGTAGTTTGCCTCACCTCGATGTCTTTTTTCTTTTGATTTCAAAAAAATAAGGCTCGTAATTATACATTTTTTAAACCCCCATTTAAAAAAAAATAAAAAAAAAATAACACGGCCTTTCTCTATATCAAGCTAATTAGCCAAAATTAGGTCATACAAGCATGAGATTAAATTAAAATTGGGCATTTAATGACCAATAAATCATGTAATATTTCGCCCAAATAATTCCTTAATTTAGTATTTTTTTAAATGATTATTAATATGAAATAGAGAGAGATAAAATTAGCATTTATTGAATAATCAAATTACTCAATTTTCTCTCATGTCAATTCAACTAAAATTAAGTGGAACCTTGGCTTAGTTGAAATTCAAACATGTTGAAAACCAATTCTCAAGTCATGTACTTTTCTTTAACAATTGTCTTCGTCAAATTTGTGGAATATATTTGTGTCCACTAAATCTTGATATTTGTAAAAATACATCCCTTCTAAGAAAAATCAAATAACGAGGTTTGTTATTCACGCTAGGCTCTAGCTTAACTTCTATCTTGTGGAAATTGTGTTACGAACTCAGCTTCCAGCGTCCGTAAAAAGGAAGAGAAGCTGGAATTGAAAAAGGAAAAATTTGCAGATGGTCATTTTTTTGATATTTTTGGAACTGTAGTTTTATTCGACATTTTTTGTAAAAAAAAAAATACATTTTTTTGTCCCAAAAGAATGTATACAGTGTAGTTTTAATCCCAAAAATTTGTAACTTTGTTCCAAAAAATTAACGGAAATGACCATATTTGCAAAAAATGGGACTAAAAAAAAATGTGGACCATTAATTGTTATTAAAAAACATTTACGGGACCAAATTTACAATTTCCCCTAAAAATACGTTGTCTACAATCTTGTAGTATCAGTCCAATACAAATTGCCAAATTTTAGAGCACCTACTAAGATATTTAGACATTTGTGTAGATTTTCTTTACGCTGAAACGTGTGGAATTAGTATCAAACCCTACATAAGTTGAAAAATTGCCAGGGATATCCGGATGTTTGCGGAACTCCTCTACGTGATTAAACTCATTTTCCTCAAATTAATTTTAGATTGATCATAAGAATTAGCGTATGACTAACTTGTATACTACCTTCCTCCTGAAAATTTTTGCATAATTACCTTTTCAGTTCATCCCGCTATAATTTGCACAATCCCAAAAAAAAAAAAAAAAATTGATTGGTATAACATATGTTCATGTCACAATTTTATTTAAAAAAATTTGTATGCACATATTTATATACATACTTATTCATGTGTGCAAGTTTTTTGAGATGAAGGGAGTATAATTTAGGAGTGTTTTATTTTTTTAAATTTTACTAAAATCTATAGAACTAAATGATACCCTAATAAATTTCAATTTTTTTTAGGGTTCCACCATAATACCCACGTTAATTCAAAATACTCCTTATTTTTTATTAACAAGTCAATAAAATATATATATTTTTTAACACACTTCATCCTATGAAATATACTTAAGAAGTCAGAGGGAGCATTAATTAAAATTCCAAATGTTAGAAATTTAGTAGAAAGGTAAACGGTATACCCGTCAAATACTGATACTCGTACCGCGTCACGAACTGCCACTATTTGTAACCAATCTAATTGGACCAGCAAGACGACACACTTATTTGAACAAACAATGAAATCAAACATCATCCAAGTTTTTGTTCATCAATTCGTTTTCTTTGTTATTTTCTTTGGTTCTGTATGTTTCAGCTTAGAAACAGACACCATATCATCTAGTTTAGTAATCAAAGATCCAGACACCATAGTATCCCAAAACCAGGTGTTCAAACTTGGATTCTTCACCCCTGAAAATACCACCAACCGCTACTTAGGCGTCTTCTACTCTGTTTCTGAAGAAACCCTAGTGTGGATCGCCAACAGGGAAACACCCCTCAAAGATTCATCCAGCACAGTAACCATCTCCAAAGACGGCAATCTAGTGCTCATCAACTCAAGAAATCAAACAGTCTGGTCCACCAATGCAACCACTTCTTCTCCCACCAACACAACTCTTCAAATTCAGAACACCGGAAACCTCGTCCTCCACAACAATATCACAGGTGCAGCAATATGGGATTTATTCTCACACCCATCGGACACTTTTGTGCCGACTATGAGGATAAGCCATAACACGAAAACAGGGAAAAAGGTGTTCCTGTCGGCCTGGAAAAACGAGGCCGACCCTGCCTCCGGAAACTTCACTTCCGGAGTCGAAGCCCTGAATCTTCCAGAAATCTTGACCTGGAATAACGGCCGCAAGCACTGGAGGAGTGGGCCCTGGAACGGGCGGATTCTTATAGGGATTCAGAGTTTGTACTTTCAATTCCTGGATGGATTCGGAGAGGTGAAGAACGACAGCGCCGGCACGTTCTACTTCACCATGTCGGAATCTAATCAGTATTTGTCAAGAGTTAACGTGAATTCTTCTGGAATTTTAGCGCTTAGGCTGTGGAATGATCAGCAGAAGATTTGGTACACGCCGTGGTTGGCTCCTGAAAACGAGTGTGATGTTTATGGGCGGTGCGGGCCGTTTGGGACCTGCAACGCGAAGAATATTCCAATTTGTTCTTGTCCGAAAGGATTCGAGGCTGCTGACAAGGAGGAATGGGGGAGGGGGAATTGGAGTAGCGGGTGTCGGAGGACTAATGTATTGGAGTGTGCTTCGGATGGATTTTGGAAGATGCAGTTTATGAAGGTTCCGGACTTCGCTCAACATCTTTCGTCTATGAGTGAAGATGAATGTCGGAGAAGATGTTTGGGGAATTGTTCTTGCCTGGCTTATGCCCATGATACCAACATTGGCTGTATGCTTTGGAGTGGTACTTTGATTGACGTTCAGAAATTCGATGGTGTTGGTGTTGATCTTTATGTTCGTTTATCCGCATCAGAATTTGGTACTTTCTACAATAACTAATTTGATGGAAATTTCATTTTTACAAACTTTATAACAAAATGTCTTCCTTCTCTTTGTTTCAGATAATCACAGCGATAAAAAGTTGTATATCATAATTCCAGTAGCTGGTTTTGTTTTCGTATCTGCTCTAATCTTCATTTCTTGGTGTTGGATCGTAAAAAGAAAAGGTGAGGACTATATCACATGAATATTATATCTGTATTAGAATCACTTGTAACTCATATTTCTGACATTAGGATACGATACAAAAAACGGAAGGATAGTTGAAGAAGGGGAAGAGGTTTCGCCGGATTCAACTGCGATTGTCCTCAAAGATGAAGCAGAGAATGTTAGCATTGAAGAATTGCCATTATTCAATTATGAGACTCTGGCACGTGCAACGAATCAGTTTGACGAAAGCAATCTTCTTGGAAGGGGTGGTTTCGGTCCTGTTTACAAGGTAAAATATCTGCTTCCCGTTTTGCATCTCTGCGTAACAAGAGCGAGAGCGATTAATCTTTTCTTTTAATTTACATTTTTAGGGAAATTTGGAAAATGGAAAGGAAATTGCAGTGAAGAGGCTTTCCCTGGCTTCAGGACAAGGAATGGAACAATTCATGAACGAAGTGATTGTAATTTCCAAACTCCAACATAAGAATCTTGTTCGACTGCTCGGATGCTGTGTAGAGAAAGAAGAGAAGATGCTGATATACGAGTACATGCCTAATAGAAGTTTGGACGTTTGTCTATTTGGTATATTTGTTATCAACATCAATAAGCTAAAAGTATTTTGTAGTTCTAACTTCACATTATCTATAACTGATCTCTATTATCTGTAGATCCTACGCATTCATCACTGATGGTTTTAGATTGGACGAGACGTTTCTCTATAGTTGAGGGCATTGGGAGAGGACTTCTATATCTTCACAGGGACTCTAGACTTAAGATAATCCACAGAGATCTAAAGCCGAGTAACATACTACTAGATGACAAGTGGAACCCAAAAATCTCGGATTTTGGAATGGCAAGAATATTCGGAGGCAACCAAGATCATGACAATACTGCAAGAGTTGTAGGGACATAGTAAGTTGATCTTGATTAAAAAAGTCATTAATAAATAGCATGCTCTCAACTAGTACCTTTTTATGCTAATACGATGGTTTTCAGTGGATATATGGCACCTGAATATGCTACAGAGGGCAGATTCTCCGAAAAATCCGATGTCTATAGTTTTGGCGTGCTGCTGTTAGAATTAATAAAAGGAAAAAAGAACACACATTACTACAACCATGATTTGTGTTTGGGCCTTGTAGGATGTGTAAGTCATTTCTCCTCATTATCTTTATGTCATAATTTCTTCCTAGGATTAAAATTTAAGTGTTGTTACTTTAGGCCTGGAAATTGTGGAGTGAAGATAATGGTTTGGCCTTTGCGGATGAAACCATAGCAAGCTCGAACTCGGAGGCAGAGATAGTAAGATGCATTCAGATTGGGCTGTTGTGTGTCCAAGAATATCCTAAAGATAGACCCTCCATTCAGACAGTTCTCTCAATGCTCAGCAACGATATTAGTGACCTCCCGGTGCCGAAGCAGCCAGTCTCTGCTGAGAAGTGGAATGGCTTCACCACTGGGTCAACACAACCCGGAAACCAAGCTGGATACTCCGTTAATGAGCTTACTCTCAGTGTGCTTGACGGACGATAGAGATGGGGACAGAATCTGCTTGTTTACATGACAAATATAACTATAAAACTTATGTATTGTTTTTTCTTTTGTTATTAAAATTTGTATTGTGTGAAATTAATCATTACAGACTCGATCCATAACTTAATTGAGTATAAATAATAAATAATCATACCCTTTTATAACCTAATGTGTTTATGCTATCTTCTTCATTCCACGTCGTCTCAGCATAGTCCACCAATTTCTTTTGTTTAAAAGTTGGAGCTCATTCTTAAGGACATTGCCGCTCAAGGAAAGAAACAAAGAGAAAGCAATTATTAGGATTATGAATAAGTGCTAAAAGTACCACTATAGGTGGGACGCATTTGTACCAACTGAATAAAAATTTATTGCCTTAACCAACAGGGCAAACATAAACATATTCCAATAAAATTCTTAGTAAAAAAAACTGTTAATCGATTTTGGATTCACAAGAAAACTTGTTTTCGGGAATCGGAATATGAAAGCAATAAGAACGAAATTGAAAATCAACAAAAACACCAGTTTACGTGGTTCGGAGATAAAGCTCCTACGTCCACGGGATCCGAGAGGATAGAGTTTTCACTAAGAAAGGAAATTGGAAGTTACAAGTTACAATCACACAATCTCACAGTGTTTGCGCTCACACAATGATGAAGTTACTTCTCTCAGCTGAGAAGCCCTCTTTTTATAGATACAGAGATTGAAAACGAACTCTAGATTCGATTCAGTTGTAACAAACTCAATGCAAAAGTAGTTATCCAGCTGGCTAACGACTTCAATAACCGCCATAGTTGATTCAGTTAGAACCGCCATCGAATTAGCTTCAATTTGGTGTATTTTCGCGAATAACGGACTTCAGGATCAGATGACAAGACCTCTTCTGGCTCTGGTCACTTTCACTAGATGACCTCTGGTCCCAGACCTCCTCTGATAGACCTCCTCTGATGTTTCATCTACCAGACTCGTCTGACCAGACCTCACCTGATGGACCTCCTCTGATAGCTCTTCTGCCTGACTTCTCTGGTCAGACTTCTCTGGTCAACCTCATCTGGTCTATCTCCTCTGGTACCCCAAATTTACCAACTCTCACAACTAACACTTTATCAACTTAACCTACTATTGAATTAAGCGCAGCAGACTACATACTTCACATTTGACGCTTCATAATTCTCCACCTCAGATGAGAAGTATCAATCCCCTCATCCTCTCCTCCATGCACTCCAACTTGGGCCTAAGGAACATCCCATACACTCATCTTTACCAATTCAACACAGAATTTGAATTTCGTCCCTGGTAAAGACTTTGTACACATATCTGCAGCATTGTCCTCTGTAGATATCTTCAGGATGAGAACCACTCCTTTGTCAATGATTTTCCTTACAAAATGCAACCTTACATCAATATGCTTTGACCTCTCATGGAACACTTGATGTTTAACCAGATGAACTGCACTCTGATTATCACAATGAATGACCAGAGCCCTTTGGTTTATCCCAAAATCCTTGATAATGCCTTTCAACCACAAAGCCTCCTTAACAGCCTCTGACACTGCAACAAACTCTGCTTCTGTAGTAGATAAAGCAACTCCACTCTGCAGAACAGATCTCCAGCTTACAACAGTATTGTAAAGTGTAAAGATATACCCTGTTAAAGATCTTCTGGTATCCAGATTAGCAGCAAAATCAGAATCAACAAAACCTTCCAGTGGACTCTTCAGGTCAGTCATCCTCTCAAACATCAAACCCAGGTCAGATGACCCCTTAAGGTATCTGAAAATCCATTTCAAAGCTTCCCAATGTAATCTTCCAGGATTAGCCATGTATCTGCTCACCATACTCAATGAATAAGCTAAGTCTGGTCTGCTGCAGACCAGAGCATACATCAGGCTTCCAACCCCACTTGCATAAGGTACTTTCATCATAGTCTTCTTCTCTTCATCAGACTTTGGTTCCATCTCCTTAGATAGTTTAAAATGTTGTCCCAGAGGAGTTGTCACAGCTCTACTCTCATGCATGTTAAACCTCTTCAGGACCTTCTCAATGTAACTCTTCTGGGATAAGAATAGTCTTCCAGCTTTTCTGTCCCTCAGAATATCCATTCCAAGAATCCTTTTAGCATTTCCCAAGTCCTTCATATCAAATCTAACACTTAGCTTCCTTTTGATACTCTGAATCTTCAGAAGACTCTTACTGGCAATAAGCATGTCATCCACATAAATCAGAAGATATGCTATCACCTCACTACCTTGCCTTTCCAGGTATACACAAGTGTCATACTTGCTTCTTACAAAACCAATGGAAAGCATCACTTCATTGAACTTCTTGTGTCATTGTATTGGACTTTGCTTGAGGCCATACAATGATTTTTTTGAGTAGACACACCTTTCCTTCACTCCCTGGTTCAACAAACCCTTCTGGCTGGTGCATGTACAGATCCTCAATAAGATCACCATGCAGAAAAACTGTCTTTACATCTAGTTGTTGTAGCTCCAGATCCTCTTGGACAACTCTACTGAGAAGTAATCTGATAGAACAATGCTTAACCACAGGTGAGAATACCTCATTATAATCAATTCCTTCTCTCTGAGTAAATCCTCTGGCAACTAACCTGGCTTTAAACCTCACTTGATCCTTCACACCAGATTCAAGCTTCCTTTTAAACAGCCATTTACAACTGATTAGCTTCTGCCTAGGTGGCTTATCAACAAGAATCCAAGTTTGATTCTTCTTAAGAGACTCCATCTCTTCTGTCATGGCTATAATCCATGACTCCCTATCATCACACTCAAGGGCTTCCTTGTAGCTTTTAGGTTCTTGGTACTCTATGGCTTCTGCTGTAACAAGTGCATAGGAGACCAGATCCACACGGCCAAACCTTGCTGGAGGATGTATTTGTCTTCTGGATCTGTCTCTTGTCAGACTATAATTTCTCAAGTCTTCTTCTGGCACTTCTTCCTCCTCTTCTGCAGGTGCACTATCCTCATCTGATGACCCATTCTCCCCTGTTTCCTGCTCTGGTTCAGAACTAGATGCTCTCTCATGATTGTCATGATCAGGCTCCACCTCAACTTGAGTAATTGGCTCAGAAATAACACCATCCATCTCTTCAGCCGATGACTCTCTATCACCTCCACCTGACTTGTATCCCATCTGTAATTCATTAAACACAACATCTCTACTGGTAATACACTTCTGGTTTCCAGGCTCTAAACACCACAACTTATACCCTTTAACCCCCTTTGGATATCCAATGAAAAAACATTTTAAAGCTCTAGGTTCAAGTTTGTCTTGCCTCACATGAACATAGGCTAGGCATACAAACACTTTCAACTTTGAGTAATCTGATATCTTTCCATACCAGATCTCATTCGGGGTTTTAAACTCAATAGCAGATGATGACACTTTATTAATGAGGTACACAGCTGTGTTAACAGCTTCACCCCAAAAACTCTTAGGTAAATGAGCATCAGATAACATACACCTAACCCTTTCCAGAATAGTTCTATTCATTCTCTCAGCTAGACCATTCTGCTGGGGGTTTGAAGGAACAGTCTTATGCCTAGTAATACCCTTCTCCCTACAAAATTGTTGAAACTCCTCTGATAGAAATTCAAGCCCATTATCAGTCCTTAAGTGTTTGATAGTCCTGCCTCTCTTATTCTCAAGTTCAATCAACCATTCTTTGAACTTAGAGAAGACATCACTCTTCTGTTTAAGAATGTAAACCCAAACCTTTCTGGAATAATCATCAATAAGAGTAAGGAAATACCTGCCTCCACCATGAGTGGATACCCTTGCTGGTTCCCATACATCAGAATGTATGTAATACATAACCTCCTTGGTGGTATGCTTCCCTTTCTGGTATGCTTGCTTCTTTGATTTACCAAGAACACACCTCTCACAGAATTCCAGCTTACATATCCTATTCCCTGGGATTACTCCCTTCTTGGATAGCTCCACCAGACCCTTCTCACCAACATATGCCAATCTCTTGTGCCACAAATTGACCTCAGAAGACCCCATGGTAACATCAGCTGATCCTGTAACTGTCCTTCCAATCAAAGTATACAAACCATTCTTGATCATACCCTTCATGACAACCCTTCCAGATTTGGTTATTGACAGAACTCCCTTTTCTGTCTTGAATTCAAAACCCATAGAATTCAAAGTACCAAGAGAAACAAGATTTCTCTTCAACTCAGGAACAAACCTGACATCAGATAAGATCCTATCAACCCCATCAAACATCTTGATCTTGATAGAACCAGATCCTTGCACTCTATAGCTCTCATCATTACCCAAAAGAACAAGACCTCCATCAATCTTCTCAAGATCCAGAAACCAGTCTTCATGTGGACACATATGAAAAGTACACCCTGAGTCCAGGACCCATTCTTGACTTAGCCTCTCATGACTAACCATCAAGACCTCTGCACTATCATATCCTTCAACCTCCACAACAGCTGCATCTCCATCTTGATCACCTTAATTGTCTTTCTTCTTTCTCTCAGGGTAATTCTTTCTCAGATGACCTTCCTTATGACAAGTGAAACACTTCCTCTTCTCAACAAAATCAGATTTCTTCCCACCCTTATTCCCCTTTCCACCATCCTTCTTTTTGGACTGAAACCCCTTCTTCTTCTTGGATTGAACATTCAATCCTTCAGCAGGCTTCTTCCCATCAGTTTGGATCTGTAGAAACTTGGTTTTCAGGGCAGTTTGAACATCATCAAACATCACCTGATCTTGTCTTCCAAATAACAAGGCATCTTTGAAATTTTCAAGAGACTTAGGTAGGGCATTCAACAACATCAATGACTTATCTTCATCATCAATTGTAACATCCAAACTCTCCAGATCATCCACCAACCTGTTGAACTCGTCCAACTGATCACCAAGATTCTTATCTTCACTCATATTGAAGATTTGAAGCTTCTGTTTCATGTATAACTTGTTCGTAACAGATTTGGTCTGGTATAACTGCTCCAGCTTATTCCAGATCCCAAGGGCGGTTTCCTCCTTTGATACTTCCCTCAATGGCTTGTCCCCAAGACACAAGATAAGCGCACTGTGTGCCTTCCTCTTGTTCTCCTCCACCTTCGCCGGATTTGTTCCAGAAGCCACCTGAGCCGGTGGCAACAAGGCTTCGTACAACCCATTGTGTACCAGGAGGGCCTTCATCTTGATCTTCCATAAGCTGAAATCGTTCTTCCCCGTGAACTTCTCAATGTCGAACTTAGTTGCAGCCATGATTGCTTCCCGTTCCCACAGACGGCGCCACTTGTTAATCGATTTTGGATTCACAAGAAAACTTGTTTTCGGGAATCGGAATATGAAAGCAATAAGAACGAAATTGAAAATCAACAAAAACACCAGTTTACGTGGTTCGGAGATAAAGCTCCTACGTCCACGGGATCCGAGAGGATAGAGTTTTCACTAAGAAAGGAAATTGGAAGTTACAAGTTACAATCACACAATCTCACAGTGTTTGCGCTCACACAATGATGAAGTTACTTCTCTCAGCTGAGAAGCCCTCTTTTTATAGATACAGAGATTGAAAACGAACCCTAGATTCGATTCAGTTGTAACAAACTCAATGCAAAAGTAGTTATCCAGCTGGCTAACGACTTCAATAACCGCCATAGTTGATTCAGTTAGAACCGCCATCGAATTAGCTTCAATTTGGTGTATTTTCGCGAATAACGGACTTCAGGATCAGATGACAAGACCTCTTCTGGCTCTGGTCACTTTCACTAGATGACCTCTGGTCCCAGACCTCCTCTGATAGACCTCCTCTGATGTTTCATCTACCAGACTCGTCTGACCAGACCTCACCTGATGGACCTCCTCTGATAGCTCTTCTGCCTGACTTCTCTGGTCAGGCTTCTCTGGTCAACCTCATCTGGTCCATCTCCTCTGGTACCCCAAATTTACCAACTCTTACGACTAACACTTTATCAACTTAGCCTACTATTGAATTAAGCGCAACAGCTACCTACTTCACATTTGACCCTTTCACAAAAACTGTTTGGGGTAAAGTTGTATAAATTAAAAATAAGCACAACGGATGAGATGCCTTAACCAATGGGCATGAACCATGTTTTAACCGGAGGATACTTAACTCATAATAATAAGCGACAGATTCAAGTGTTGGCCCCATTTTACTAAATGGATTATATTTGGCCAAAATTGCACCGTGCACTAAAAATGTAGCAAGAAAAATATTACCAAAATGTTATGTATTTGATTTGTAGTAATTTTCAAGTTCCAACAATTATCTCCAGAAAGGATGTGACGTGTCCTTTTAGAATGAATAAGAAATTAGCAATCTGACCAGGTCGTCGAAATTGTATGAATAAGAAGTTGTACACGGTTTGAGGTTTAAGAATCCAATTGGACTTATTGGCTCCATAGTTGGCACATGGGATTTTCTGATGAAAAGTATATTAAATTTGACACAAGCCACAATTTCGTATTAGGAAAGTCCAACAGAACTACAAACCCATAGGATGGATTATTCGCGTATTATATAATTAATATATAGTACCATTAAATTAATACTGCACGTTTTCATGTAAAACAAATTAAGGTGGTGGTGTTGTTTATAGACAAAAAAATATTGCTTGTGAACATGACCATGACGCATGCTAAAACACTGCAATTTATTCTTTTTTACACCATTATTATCCTCCTCTTCAACTTTCAGTACCCGAGATTTTGCAGAGCACAAGGCGATTGCGAAACTTCGGGCGTGTGCGGTCCATACGGTGTGTGCGACTCACAAGGCTCCCCAATATGTAGTTGTTTGCAAGGATTCGACCCGCGAAATAATCAGGAATGGGATTCAGGAAACTGGAGAAGTGGGTGTGTGAGGAGGGTCAATTTGACTTGTAACGGCGAAGGGTTTCTGGAGCTTCCGTTAATAATGACGCAGGGGTCCTCGCGCCGGTGGTTCGGGCCGCAAAGTGAGTGTGAAGGTGAATGCTTGAGGAATTGCTCCTGCGTAGCGTATGGCCTTGACAGCACTGGTTGTGGCTTCTGGACTGGACCCTTGGTCGGTATTCGGAAATCTCAACCCACCTCTGTTCTTTATATTCGTCTCCCAAATTCTGAACTAGGTAATTCTTTTTTAATTCAATCATGTCTTATTTTATGCTATATTAACCGAGTATCATTTCAATTTGGTTTTCATTTTTACTTCCTCCAACTTGAAATGAATGACGTTTTATGATTTGTTATCAAAATTAAGAAGTGATGTATATTAGACTCTTATGTTTTATTAAAAATATTTATTATATTTTTAATTGTATTTCTTTTTTTCCCCCAAATATATCTCCCCTTGTATGGATTGACTATGATAACTATTTTATTTAGAGGGTAGTAGTAATAATAGGTATGGTAAAATTTGAGTAGAGTAAAATTTGAATGATAATTTAGAGGGATTGAAATAGGGGTATAATGGAAAAATTTGGTGCAAAAATTTGTAAATCATTAAACATCTTGGAACAAGAATTACACTCTATAACTTCACCCATTTTGAATCGGAGGGAGTATTGCTTAACTATCTATTAATGATGATTGATAATATATTTATTAAAATAATAAATGCGAAAATCAGATTAAATTGGAGAATTCTTTTAAGTTTGGGGCTCAATCAATCAAAAGAACGAACAGTTTTTGTAAAGAGCTCTTAACTCATAATCCTTATTAATCTGTGAATTTGATTCATCAAGTTATCTGAGATCGTGTTCTTTCGATAGTCCTTATGTGTCAATTGAGCATTCAGACTTTGTGGATGACCTCTGCTCTTTCAATTAAAGGAGAGTTTCTGGGTTTCCAAAAATGAAAAATGACAGGGTCGCCCGCCCTGAAATTGAAATCCCAATTAACTGGTCTTTCACAATTGAACAGAAACATCGAAAGGTATCTCACATTGATCTGCTCTGATTATCAGTCAATTTGTGTCGATGGTTGTTCTTTGTTATTGCAGGTAAAAAGAAGAAGTCTAATAAGAAGATCATACTAATCCTGGTTGTCGTTGGCCTTGTTATCATATCCATCTGCACATGTGTTTCTTGGAAATGGTTTGCTAAGCACAGAGGTAATATTTCATACTTAATCGCCTGAATATTTGCGTCTTTCACTTAGTTAACTATATGTATTTCCACCCTGAATTAGCCCTCCAACTTGCAAATGCTGCCGCATCCGGACCAGCTCATATCCCTGTCCAAGATGCATCAACTCCAATTAACCTTGAGGACTTACCAGTGTTTAAATTTGAGATACTCGCAAATGCAACCAACAATTTCTCCGAAGCTAACATGCTTGGGAAGGGTGGTTTTGGCATTGTTTACAAGGTAACAAACTCTAATCTCATTTTTGTTATTTCAAGTATTTAACTTGTGTAACTCTAGGGAGAACTGGTGAATGGAAGAGAAATTGCAGTTAAAAGGCTGTCGCAGGCATCCAGACAAGGGGTGCACGAATTTACGAATGAAGTGGTATTAATTTCGAAACTCCAACATAGGAATCTTGTTAAATTACTTGGGTGCTGTTTAGAGAATAGAGAGATGATGCTGGTATATGAATACATGCCTAATAAGAGTTTGGACTACTACTTATTCGGTAAGTATAAGATCGAGAATGGTTCATTGTGGTTCAATTAGACCTGATATTGAATATGTAGTTTGTTTCCCTCTTTAAATTGTATCTAGATCAATCGGAAGAGATTCTAGATTGGAGGAAGCGTTTCAACATTATTGAAGGTATTTGTCGAGGCCTCCTCTACCTTCATAGAGATTCTAGATTGAAGATAATCCATAGAGACCTCAAGCCAAGCAACATATTGTTGGATAACGATTGGAACCCAAAGATTTCAGACTTTGGCATGGCCAGATTATATGGGACGACGCAAGAACATGTCAGCACCTTAAGAGTGGTAGGGACATTGTAAGTATATATTTTCGTTGATGGCATTTCTAAATTAGGTAATTTAAATCTCTTATGAACAGTTAAAGATGCTTACGTGCTTTGATTTTCTTGTAGTGGATATATGGCTCCTGAGTACGCGATACAAGGAAGATTCTCAGAAAAATCAGATGTATTTAGCTTTGGAGTTCTATTGCTTCAGATTGCTACTGGGAAAAGGAACAAAAGCATCCATCAAGATGCATCATTGAGCCTTTTGGGACAAGTTAGTCAAATTAGACAGAAACTCCAGTAGTCATTTTTAATAGCAATCCCTCCATTTTATACATGTTGCTAGCATTTATTTATTTCATCATATACTTAAACTTCAGGTATGGAATTTGTGGAATGAGGAGAAAATTGATGCTTTGATAGATCCAAGAATATCAAGTTTGAGCTACAAGGCAGAGGTGATGAGGTGCATACATATTGGCTTGTTGTGCGTCCAAGAACTTCCTAAAGACAGGCCATCCGTTTCGGTTGTGCTGTCAATGCTAAGCAGAGATATTGTGAACCTTCCGGAGCCTAAGCAATCGGCTTATTCTATAAAACCGAGCAGTTCTCATACTGGTACAAGTACTTCCACCCAGAGCCAAAAGAGTAGTTCGTCTATGAATTATGTCAGTCTCACCACAGTTGATGGGCGTTGATACCTTTCACTACTAACTTGATATCAGGCTTCCATTTTCCCCTTGTGATGTAGGCATCGCTTCTTGTTTAGTTGTAAGTTCTTTAGTAAAATTGTAGCCCCATTGGTACTCTAAACTTAACATAATTCTGTACAGCTAGGGGCTTGAATATTTTCTTTTTTAACCCAAAATACTACTTCGTTGAGTTATACTCCTTTCGATCCAAAGTAAGTTTTCTATTTTCTTTTTTGCCATGTCCCACAATAAATTTTCACTTTCTTAAATAGTAAAAACAAAACTATATATATTAATAAACCAATACTTTTTTTAACAAATATTCTTTATTTTTTACAACTACCGATTACTTTTCACAAAAGTCAGTATGTTACCCACCATATATTAATAAACAATTATATTCTTAAACAAAATACCAAAGAGTAATGAAAATTTTAGTGTGGGACGAAAATAGTAGATATCAAGGACATTTAAGTAATTCTGCACAGATATAGACAGCAATATCTATGACTTCGTAAATTGACCGGCATTGCTCTTGCGAAGACTTGTACAGAGTAAATAATCATTGGTGAGGATTCTATATGCTTTGTAAGCACTCTTAAAACACTGGAGACTCAATCACAAGCCTCAAACTGGCTGTATACATATGGTGGCCCCGGATATGAAGAAAATTTAGTTTGAAAATAAAATATGTAAATGAATCTAATTTTCATAACAATATTCAACCGGCAAAATCATTAGGCCCTTCTCCATCGATAGACTCTGTTTCTGAGCAATGAATTCAAACATCTCTCTTCTTCGACCCATATTTTTTGCTACTTTTCTTCCTTTTCTAGTATGTTTGAGCTTAGAAACAGACACCATATCTTCCAATTTACTCATCAAAGATCCAGATACTATAATATCCCGCAATAAGTTGTTCAAATTGGGATTCTTCACCCCTGCCAGCACCCAAAAATCGATACCTAGCTATCTTCTATGCCTTTTCTGAAAATTCGGCTATATGGATCGCAAACAGGGATAAACCTCTGGATGATTCTTCCAGCACTGCCACTATATCCAAAGACGGAAATCTTGTTCTCATGAACCGAAGAAACCAAACTGTCTGGTCAACTAACATTACCAATACTACTCCCATTAACACCACCCTTCAAATTCTAGACACTGGGAATCTTGTTCTGCGGGAAACCGTAACAGGAACCACATTAAGGGAATCCTTTTCACATCCTTCAGATGTTTTCGTGCCGAATATGAAGATAAGCCACAACATATTAACAGGCAAGAAGGTGTTCTTATCGGCCTGGAAAAACGCCACTGACCCGGGAGTAGGAAGCTTCACTTACGAGGTTGAAGCCTTGCCCTTGAATGCCCCACAGCTTGTACTCAAGAAAAACGGCCGGAAACACTGGAGGAGCGGGCCGTGGAACAGGCGGATATTTATCGGTGTAAAGGATATGTATTTTCCGTTCCTTCGTGTGTCCAGTGAACTGACGAACGACAGTGCAGGCAATTTCTTCTTCACGGCGCCTAAGTGGAATGTTTCCAGGAAAATTGGGCTGAGTTTTTCTGGAAGCGTAGAGCTAATGGTGTGGGATGACCAGGAGAGGAGTTGGGATATTGCACGGTCATCTCCTGACACGGAATGTGATATTTATGGGAGGTGTGGGCCGTTCGGAATCTGTGATATGAAGGAGTCACCCATCTGTTCCTGTCTGAAAGGGTTTGAGCCTACAAAGAAACTGGAATGGGAGAGAGGGAATTGGAGTGGCGGATGCCGGAGGAAGAGCCAATTAGAGTGTGTTTCTGGAAAATCTGGAGATGGATTCTTTAAGGTTCAGTTTACGAAGGTTCCGGATTTTGTTGAACCCTTCTCTTCTAGTCAGTTAGATGCATGCAGGAGTAGATGTTCGGGGAATTGTTCTTGCATAGCTTATGCTCATGATGCTACCATCGGTTTTATGCTTTGGAGTGATACTCCGATTGACGTTCAGAGGTTTGATGGTGTAGGGGTTGATCTGTACATTCGTTTACCACCTTCAGAATTAGGTGCTTTTTTTTTTTGTATCATCAAATTACCATGGATTTAAGCATGAATGCATGTAGTGATCAATCATTGTTAACTGACTCCTTTCCCTTTTTGGCAGATAAACACAAGCACAAAAATTTGTACATCATAATTCCGGTACTACTCGTGACTTTTGCTTGCATGTTCATTCTCATCTGCTTTGCTTGGCGCTGGATCGTAAAGAGAAAAGGTGAGATTGGCCTAGGGTTCTATTTTATGAAATAATTCAACTTAAAATCTTATTGTCCGACCATATTATTGAGAACTAACAAAAGAAAAAAAAAACTCTGAAGCAGGGAAAACAGTTTCATCAGATACAAGTGGAATTGTACTGGGAGATGACACAGATCAGAAAGTGTATGCAGGAGGGGTGCCATTATTCACTTTTGAGATGCTTTCACTTGCAACAGATCAATTCAACGAAAACAATCTTCTAGGGAGGGGTGGTTTTGGTCCCGTTTACAAGGTACAGTCTTTCAACTTTGCATCTTTACGTTCATTGAACAGCCAGGGCTCATGAGCTGGAAATCATGGCAGGGGAATCTGGAAGATGGGAAAGAAATTGCAGTGAAGAGACTTTCAGCGGCTTCGGGACAAGGACTGCAAGAATTCATGAATGAAGTGGTTGTGATTTCCAAACTCCAACACAAGAATCTTGTCAAATTGTTGGGATGTTGTGTAGAGAAGAAAGAGAAGATATTGATATATGAATACATGCCAAATAAAAGCTTGGATATCTGTCTCTTTGGTCAGTTGTACATCAAAAGTCAATGCTATTCCTTCTGCTAAATTAAGAAAAAAAAAATCAATATTTATATTTTCTGTTTTATAGATCCTACACATCCATCAGATAGAGCTCTAAATTGGGCGAAACGTCTGAGAATTATCGATGGCATTGGTCGTGGCCTCCTATATCTTCATAGGGACTCGAGACTTAGGATAATTCACCGAGACCTGAAGCTGAGTAATGTATTGCTGGATGAAGATTGGAACCCAAAAATCTCAGATTTTGGAATGGCAAGAATATTTGGAGGCAATCAAGATCACGAGGATACTGCAATTGTTGTGGGAACATAGTAAGTGAATCTTAATCATGATGCCAATATAGCATTGACTAGTCAATTAATGTGTGCATAAATATTATTTTCTCAGTGGATATATGGCCCCGGAATATGCATTGGAAGGTAGATTTTCTGAAAAATCTGATGTCTATAGCTTTGGAGTTGTTATGTTGGAGATAGTAAAAGGAGAAAAGAACAAAAATTACTACAATGATGAATGTTCTTTATCTCTTTTAGGATACGTAAGCAACCTAACCTTTTTTTCTCTTTAATTATAAAAATGTTCATGTCATCATTAGACTAAATATTGATTGCTTCATCAAATTTCAGGCCTGGAAATTGTGGAGCGAAGGCACGTGTTTGGCTTTCGTGGATGAAAGGATAGCAAGTTCAAACATTGAGACAGAGATTGATAGATGCATTCAGATTGCTTTGTTGTGTGTCTAAGAATTTCCTGATGATAGACCCACCATTGAAACAGTTCTAGCAATGTTGAGCTGTGAAATTGTTGACCTTTCGAAACCAGAGCAGCCCGTCTTTGACGACAAGTGGAATGGCTTCACTACAGAATCCGCGTAACCTGCAGTTAGAAACTCCATTAATCAGCTTACTGTCACGCAGCTTCACGGCCGATGAAATGGATTGAGATGAAAAAAACCATCTTGTCTTAATATGAAATGATGTATCAATTTTTAAAGTTTAGGTATTTATTCTATAGTGTGTAATTAGTATGTTTTTATTGAATAATACTACTCTATGCTGCTAATGTAGACATCAACTCTATATTCGTTTGTTCCAAATTATGAACTTGTTTCTTTGTTGAAGTCATTAATTATTTTCCAATCACCAAAATGACCCTATTGAAAAACAAAATTCTAATGTACATTTAGTTTGTATGCCATCTAGTGTAATGACAAAGTAAGAAATAGGAAAAAATTACAATTCTAATAACATTTAGGAGGTGTTTGCAAACTATATGAAAAGGGGTGGAATCACTTATTTTCAAAACCTCATTCTTATTTGTAAACACACTTTTAATATGTCTTTTTAATCTGCGTAATTCATAACTGTTTTAGTAGTCTTAAGGAGTAATTCACAAACTGTTTTAATATGTAAGAAAGAAAATGCCGTGTTCTTTGGGATACTGATGGCCAAAGTCTTTGGTCTTGTTGTCTCCATCATGTGTGGTGTGTTCCACCGAATTTGTCAATGGAGAAAAAAATGTAGGAAACAAATCAGTCAAGTGATCAACAATCCGGATCTGTACTGGTGCTTTTTTTAATCTATATTTTCTTCATAGAGTCCAATATTATGTTTAAATATGAAAACTTGTGTTGAAAAAAGAGGTTTGAGGTTTCTTTTCCAATATTAAATGAAGATTGTTCAAAGCAAGCTTGACACCTATGTTTGAAGCTACCTACGTTTTGCTGAAAGCAAGCTTCTTCTGCTCTGGAGATTTTTCTAACTGTTATACTTATCAAGTGAACGGGTGTTGAGTTAATATCACAAGTCATCTAGTAACAAGTGAGTTCAATTTTGATCTTGTATTTTGTTACTTTATCAATTTTAATTTTTTTTGTATCAATTTTGATCATTTTAGTGTTTATTTGGTTCTTTTTCCTAGGATTTCAGTTTTAAAATTTCCTGACTAAACTTGAATTCAAACAAAGACCTAGGATGTTTTGTGATTTAAATATTTTATTTAAACAAGTGGGATGTTTTTGTGATTTAAATATTTTATTTTACAAGCATAAATCAGCAATACCCCAAGAAATAATAGTAATACTCCACGAAGACATCAGTAATACCGTTCGGTGTGATTGTGTGTATTTTAAAAAAATCAAAATTGAAGTTAAAATTAAGCTTAAAATTCAATTGCATAGCACACTTGGCTGCACCCTAGAATTTGTTTAAAGTTTATAGTCTAAATTCATCCGAACACAACTTTTTTTATTCTTATAAATTTCGTCCCACACTTTTTCTTATACTTTCCCAGCCTCTGTGCCTATATTTTTATAAACTTCTGTACCCCTGGTTTTTAGCTTCATGCATTTTCACAATATGTAGTCAAACGTTAATAAAATTTCGTCAAACTCAAGATTTGAAAATTACCACCACACAAATTAAGGATCAGAATGGCATAATAATAATGTCCCACTAAAACCAAAATATACCATATTAGTACATTCGCGAACAACTTCCGTGATACAGAAAATAATTATTACATAAAAATCATAATTAGAAAAGTGGGTAGAATTGCATAATTTTAAATCAGAAAGGGGGCGCGCGCGGGCGCACACATATATATATAGCTAATTAGACGTACTAATTAGGGGCGCGTAGGCATGTGTTATAGTTACATCCACGCCGTGTAGGGTAGGGTTCCATCGGATTGTTGATGCAACTGCCGTACGCTTTGCCATCGCAATATGGTACCTTGGGCATATTGCTTCTGGGAGCGATTGGTGTTACCGCGCCCTTGAGGAGCCTTCGGGTTGTTTCGGATTCCATTAGGAATTCTTCGTCGTCGCAATCCCCGACTCGAGTGGCGTTGCACCCACCCTCCGCTGCCCTCACCCTCACCGGGGCGGAGGTGTGAAGGAGGAGGAGAATGAGAAGGAAAGACAGATTGATGGGATTCATCAGTTATTGATTTTATGAAGACTAAACTAATGGAATCCTTGGTTTAATATAGACTCCTACCTTCAATCTCCGTCTTAATTTGTCCATACTCTAATTTCCGGTCCCAAATGAACGTGCATGTTGTTTTCTAAGCGACAAACTTTGTAATGTAATGCATGTGATGAATGGGAATTTAATGGCGTTCGGCTAATTAAGGGTCAATAGAATTAAAGTGATTGAGAAGTCATTCAAGTAGGGAGTAATGAATGGGGAGTCATTTGATATGTAAATTATAACTCATTTTCAATCTTATTACAATATATTGATAATACCAAGCACTACTAATGGATTCATTACCATTACCTTATACCCATTACCCCCAACCAAACGGGCCCTAAGTTTATCTTACACATTACAAGGTGTTGTTTAAAAGCTTATAAAATATAAATTTTAAATAATTTATAAATTGTTAAAGTGTTTGATTAATAAAATTTTATGAGATATTTTATAAGTCATAATAAAATTTTATTATAATATAATTTTTTTTTTTTTTTAATTTTATATATTGTGGTGGAGATGAGTGAGAGAGGAACGACGAGATCTGAGATGAAGTGATTAAAAAAGGGGAAGTTATCCTAAGATACAATATGGAAGTAATGATTACCGAAAACTATAACCAAAATATTTTATTACTCCCTACGATTCAAAAAGATTGATGTTTTAACATTTGTTGTTGAAATTAAGAACTAGTGTATATTGACAATTATACCCTCATAATTTCTTAATTACAGCTCCTAATAAATTTATTAAAGGTAAATTTCAATATGAGTGAGTTTTTTTGGGGAATTGATTAGGGGTATAATGGAGAAGTAATGTGAAAAATACGTAAAACATCAAATATTTTGAAACAAAAATTCTTCCCCAAAACATCAATCATTTTGAATCGGAGGGAGTAGTAAATACTACAAAATGGGTATCAAATTGACCAAAATATCCATAACTAAATTTATTCCATCTAAATTGAAATTTCTTCCCCAAATTACGCCCTTAATTATTAAACAACAATGACTTATGTGTTTCCTTTTCTTTGGAAGGAGTCAACGACTTAGTGATTTTGTTCTCCTTTCTTAGTTGTCCATACACATTTCAATTTCCAGTAACATTCCTTTCCATAAACAATCTTAAAAAATATAATAAAATATGCAATGCTTAAACAAAAAAAAAAAAAAAAAAAAAAACAAAACGTTCATATATAATGATATAGACTTAGGAAAAAAATGTACAAAGTATCTGTTAAAAATATTCCACATGTGTAATATTAATTACGTGAAAATTGAATGTTTCATTTTTTTTAATATAAACATTACACATGTGTTGAACTGTGTGCACATATACAAGATATATCACATATTCATACTATATATGTGTAGTATATTTTCATATAAAAATGCTAACTATTTTATGAGATAATTTTCATGAGCATAGTGACATTTTATTTTTTTTGCGTGGATGATTTTATGTGAGAGAAGGATGTTTAAAAAATAGTATAAAAAGAATATATGATGTCAAGTTAAAAATTGTAAAGAGATGATTTATTTTATAGAAAATAATATAATTTTTTTTAATATAATTCAATTTCTGAAAAGTGTTTTTGATGAGTAGAGATGATAATTGATAAGGATATATAGGGTGAGGGTGGTGACTCGTGAAGCTGCTCCTATAGAGTCAACGCAGTCGCGGTGCCGATGGCTTTCGCAAAATGAAAGGTGAAAATTTAAATTAGTTGGATAACATCTTTCAATTATAGTACAAGAGGTTTCTATTTTTTTTTTTTTTTTTCATCTATGGAACAACATTCGTAAATAAGAAAACTTATGCAGCATCTCTTTTAGTCAAATTATGTAGAAATAGGTTTTTTTTTTTTTTTTTTTTTTTTTTTTTTTTTTTTTTTAACTCATTACTTTGCTATGAATGTTCTAATTTTGCTAATGAATTTTCTCTTAAAAAAGCTGGACTCTAATAAATCACTAAAACTTATAAACCAGTTCTAGTGTGCACTTGAGTGCATAATATGCATTTAGATTTTGAAAAAACTATCTCAAATCCGTAATATCCCGAGAAGTAATCGGCAAAATGAGACAAATAAAAAGAAACGAAGGGAGTAGTTTGAAAATATTAATGCATGTAGTTGTTAGAAAATGTAGTGACACTACAAAAAAGACGTGTTTTTGCGATCGAATTAGCGACCGCCAATATCGGTCTCAAACTCACGTATTAGCGACCGAATTTGACCTGTAGTCTCAAAGTAAAAATATTTGCGACCGCCGATGAAATCTGTCCTCAAACCGATTGATTAGCAACCGCCAAGGCAGGTCGGTCCCTAATCGAACACGATTAACGACCGCCAAGACGGTCACTAAACCCAACAAAGTCTTTAGTCTTTGGTCTCCGTTATGTGTGGTGTGCCCCACCGAATTTGTCAATGGAGAAAAATGAATGTAGGAAACAGATCAATCAAGTGATCAACGATCCGGATCTGTACTGGTGCTTTTTTTTAATCTATATTTTCTTCATAGAGTCCAATATTATATTTAAGAATATGAAAACTTGTGTTGAAAAAAGATGTTTTAAATGAAGATTGTTCAAAGCAAATGTTGGCTTATATTCACTGCCATGGTCATCAGTAGTGCGTCGAGCAGCAATCCTTGTGAAACTTATGGCAAGTGTGGAGCATTTGGGATTTGCAACTCACAAGGCACCCCAATTTGTAGTTGTTTGCAAGGTTTTAACCCGCGAAATTCTGGCGAATGGGATTCAGGAAACTGGAGCAGTGGGTGTGTGAGGAGTGTCCCTTTGAGTTGTGAAGGGGATAACGGAGGAACAGAAGATGGGTTTTTGAGGCTTCAGCTGAAGAACTTGACCGGCTACCACTCCTACTGGTGGCTTGGCCCGGAAATTCAGTGTAAAGATCGATGCTCGAGGGACTGCTTGTGCCTCGCATATGCCTTTCGTGACGACGTTGGATGCATGTTCTGGAATCGGACCTTAATTGACTCACACACATCTCCAATCGCCACCCAACCTACGCTCTATTATCGTGTCTCAAATCCTAAACTAGGTCAGTTTTTATTTGCTGCAATATCTGAAATTTTTGTTTACATGTTTAGCAGAAATATCATGTTTTCCTTTATGATGGTTGGCTGCAGATAAAAAGAAAGACTCCAAGAAGATTGTTATAATTCTGGTTGTTGGCCTTGTTTTCTTTTTCATTTCTACATATTTTGGTTGGAGATGGATTGCTAAACTCAGAGGTAACGTTTATAATTGTTAATTTAAGAAACTGGATCTAATTATTACTAACTTTAGCAGCTAACAGATTACTTAGCTGTCATAAATATTAATTAATGAAATAACAGGCTCTAAACTAATCTATGGAGTATTTAATAGTAGTAATAATTAATATCTTGACTTAGTAATCATTTCACCTTCCACTTATTTTTGAATTTATTAGCTGGTGAATTAGGTAAGAGGAAAGCCGTTGAACTTGAAAACACAGTTTCAGTTGTTGAATATAATGAAGTTAATCTTGAGGAGTTGCCCCTGTTCAAATTTAAGATGCTTACAAATGAAACCAACAATTTCTCTGAAGCTAACAAGCTTGGGAAGGGTGGTTTTGGCCCTGTTTACAAGGTAGTTGGTTTCTCACGCTTAATCGTCTCCTTGTACGATTCTTATCTTATGCATCTTGCTCCTTGAGTAACTAGACTAGCGCAAGTCCAGGGAGCATTGGCGAATGGAAGAGAAATCGCAGTTAAGAGGCTTTCACCGGTATCTAGACAAGGGATACAAGAATTTATGAATGAAGTAGTCCTAATCACCAAGCTCCAACACAGGAATCTCGTTAGACTGCTTGGGTGCTGTGTAGAGAATAATGAGACGATGCTGGTATACGAATACATGCCTAATAAGAGCTTGGACTATTTCCTATTTGGTCAGTGTCTCTTCTGTCTTACTAGATTTGATTGATTTTTATTTTACTTCAAATTAGGTTTCATATTGAATATGGTATTAATTTGCTTTCCATCTGTCTAGATTCATCACAAGAGATCCTGGATTGGAGAAAGCGTTTCAAAATAGTTCAAGGTATTTGTCGAGGCCTCCTTTATCTTCACAGGGATTCAAGATCAAAGATTATCCATAGAGACCTTAAGCCGAGCAACATACTATTGGACAACGATTGGAATCCAAAGATTTCCGACTTTGGGTTGGCCAGAATATTTGGAACCAACCAAGATCATGTCAGCACTATAAGAGTCGTAGGAACATTGTAAGTATATCTAAACCAGGTGATTTAGTGCAATTAACAATTGCTATATAATATGATATTCCTGCAGTGGATATATAGCTCCTGAGTACGCATTAAAAGGAAGATATTCAGAAAAATCGGATGTTTATAGCTTTGGAATTGTGATGCTAGAGATTGCTACTGGGAGAAGGAGCACGAGATTCAGTCATCAAGATGGCTCTTTGAACCTTTTGAGACATGTAAGTCCACATAAATTAATGACCTCTGTTATTTTGAGATAACTGCAAGTACTTGTCACCTAAGTTGGTCTGAAAATATTTTTTGGCATGGTATCTGAACATCAGGTATGGAAAATGTGGAATGAGGACAATATTTCAGCTTCGATAGATACGAGAATATCAAGTTTGAGCTACCGAAACGAGGTGATAAGGTGCGTACATATCGGGTTACTATGTGTCCAAGAGCTTCCTCAAGACAGACCATCTGTTTCCAATGTGCTCGCAATGCTAAGCAGTGAAATTATAAAGCTTCCTGAGCCTAAGAAACCAGCATTTCTTACAAAGTCTTTCCAGCGGAACCAAGAAAGTAGTTCGTCTACGAATAATGCCACTTTTACCACAATTAATGCCCGTTAATACTATTAGTTAGTAGTACTATTTTTGGCTAGGTCCCCTGTTAGACCATTTCATATCAGGCGAGCAAATATGTTGCTCGAAAAAATTAATTTTTTATCTGTTTTTTACAAGCCAAAATGTTCAAATTAATTTGAGATCGTATGATAAAAAGTTAGTTTGAACCTGATTTGATATTTACATATGAAAATAAACAACACACAAAGTTGCTAAACGTTGTTCATGAGATCAGGGCTCAATCTGACCATCAAAACACAAAATTCCATGAGATTGAGACATCCATCGCTGTCCAAATCACCTTCTTGCAACATACTCCGCAACATCTCCTCATTGTTGGTAATGGTATCATCCCCTGTACCCAAAAGTATCGCCGAATTCGTCTTCAAGCTCTCCAACGTAATCACTCCCTTCTCACCATCCATCAGCACCTCGAAACCTTTACAAAGCTCCTTCATAAACCCGTTGCTTCCCAAATGCTCAACCATCGCCGGAAAATAATCTTCAAACACCACATGATAATTATCACCTTCACTCTTACCCATCATATACTACTAATTTAATTTATGTGATCGACTATATAATAGATAATATGATTATGATGAGTGAGCTTAGTGACTAAAATGTAAGGAAGGGTGTCATATATATGTATAGTGAAATGTACGGAAAGACTAAGGGGGAAAGCAAAGACGTACGTACAATAATGGTAAGGACGAAATTTCGTAGGGAAAGAGATGTCATACATAAGGACAAAGTTAATTACTATATTAGTATTATCATTATTTTCAGTTCGATTTCGTGGACGGATGGATATATCATGCATGAAAGTTGTCTATTTCTTATACTCCTTCCTCGAAGTTACATGACATTGTGTTAATCTGCTGTAGGCATCCGTGCCCACCACCTTTCCTTTATCCTTCCACAAACTAATTGTTGAAATTAATCATGCCTACCAGAAATGCTAGTTTAGTTAATTACGTGATAATAATGCAAGTATAGTTTTCCTAAGTTGGGGGGACAAAATAATAATTTCATTTGGAATTGAGAAGATTTGATGAGGTAAATATGGTGGAAGGGCAAAAGGGTAATTTTATCGAGTTTAATAGCTCGAAAACATGATGCAATTACTGTATTATTATAGGTATTGAGGATAAATTGAAAAAAAAAAAATACACACAAAGGAATGAAGTTTTAAGGTGTAATTATTGTTTCAAAATGTTTAATGTTTTACATATTTTGCATCTTATTTCTCCATTATACCCTTACTTCAATTCCCGTAAAATAACACTCACATTTTACTTTATATTTTATTAATTCATTAATCTATAATAATATATAAACCATCCTACCTTCCTATAAATGGGTTTAGGCGGGAGATCATAGTGCCCTTCCGATTAAAATTATCTGATGATCCTGTCCGTTGATAGTATTAATTATTATTGTCCGCTATTCCTGCTGTTGCGTCACTGATATTGTGGAGCCGTTACTTCCTTCAATTTGTTTTATATAGTGTGATTTTCTGTATGTTTTGGTGTAAGTTTTATTTGTAGGATCTTTTTGTTGTTTCTAAGTGGACTGCGTCGTCGGTGCTTTTCGGTTGATTGGTGGGCTGTGGCGGTGATCTTTGTCGAATTTATTCTGGAATCATTTTCATTTCCAGTTTTCATCTATGTTGGTCGTGTTCGTTTTTCGTTTCCAAGTGGCAATGTAAACTTTGTAATTTTAATTATTTAGGCCTGATGTTCCACATCCGTTGAATTTTAAGTTATTATTTCGGATGTTCAACATCATTTAAAATTTTTATTCGTGTATGTTATGAATTATTGGGGAATGTTTTAATTACCATTGTCGGAGAATGTTTTTGTATGTATCTATTGCTGAATGTTATTGATTCTTTTATGCTACTTTGCTCATCAATTGCAATAATTAATTATATATTTTGACAATTATTTGATGGCGAACAATTTTCAGTAAATGATGAACTTCCATTAATCATTTCATGTTATATATTTTTGTAAATATTGGCATCAATATATGTTAGCAACCGGGTTGTACAGGTTAATTTTCGTATATTAGTTAATGAAACAATGAAATAATGTTTTTTATTTGTATCATTGATGAATCAGATGAATATATTATATCCGACTTATATCTTTATTGTTGGAAATAATTGAACGTATTGAAGGAAATTATACCTTTAATTAATCACTAGTACAAATAACGTTTTATATAGCGGTTATTTTTTGACTAATATAGCGGTTAAAACCGCTATATAAGTGGCAGCTATATAAGCTCACACAGCGGTTAGGAACCGCTATATAAAATATCGAGCTTATACAGCGGTTAAAAACCGCTATATAAAGTACAAACATATACAGCGGTTATAAACCGCTATATAAAGTTCAAACATATACAGCGGTTATCAACCGCTATATATAGAATGCCTTTATATAGCGGTTAATAACCGCTATATATTGTCTTTTTAAATTATTTTATATATCCGCATTTATTTTAATGTATAGCGGTTATTAACCGCTATTAAAACTATTTTTATTTTTATTTAAATTTTTAGTTTTCTTATAAACCTGTTTTATATTTTATAATATATATATATATATATATATATATATATATTTTCAACACCGAATTAATAAACATAAAAACCAATTAAATATACCAAAAATATGAAATACATATATCATTAAAGAGTAATATTTAATTTACATGTCTACTACCAAAAGTAATACTATAACATATAATTCAAGAATCGGTTGAACAAATACCCCGTCCAATCTAATTTCCATTTCTCCATTCTGCTAGTGGGGTAACAAGCCAGTGGACTTTCATATACAAACTACAAATATTAAAAAGTTAATTAGATATATTGTACGAAATTTTATTCAATCAATAATAATTTAAATAAATCAATAAATCGACTTACATTGTTGGGAATGGTAGTACGGGAAGTGATGATTATATCTTCAATGTAGCAGCACACAAAATGTCCATAGTGTACGCTATCTCGCTGCCTCGGAACCTATTGATTAACAATTATATATAGTCACATATATACTACAATTACGATTATTTTCTATTAATTAATTTGATAAAAAAATTGTAAATTTACCTTAATGTTTTTCCAGTCCACTTTTTCAAGGGTCTCTGGGTCTTGAGTACCAGGAAGCCGACTCCGATACATCTTCATCACACTATTATTATGCATAATAAAAATACATTACATATATAACATAATTCTAAATGGATTACAAAACAAATTATTATATTAAAAATTAACTTACGCGTTAATATAATTCTTGAGAGCAGGACGATTTGATATCACCCCATTACTAGTTGGATCCATAAAATACACATCTAGTGTACTCATATTTATGACGACCAGCACCCAATGCTTCCTACATTATATTAAGAATATTAAATTTAATTGCATATTAATTTAAATGAACATAAATTTTAATGAAATGTACTCACCCCACATTTGTTGGCCAAAAGATGAGATGATTACTACCAGTATATTTTAGCATATGTGCTACAACATCCCCGATGGTCTCATTTGAAAAGCAACTCACGTGGGGAGAGATGAAAGAATACATTGTACTCGCCTTGATATCTCTGGAGAGATATACCTCACCCAAATATCTAATTAACCAACACACACAAATTAATATCAACAAAAAATTAAACTATAAATACTGAGAATTACAATACACGTACCTTAGGTAAAAAGTTAAGGTACTTGCACTCAACTCCTCATCGTGCAAGGCTTCTTCCACTTCCTCCCGATGGATAAAATCATTAAAACCACCCTGATGAAAGTAAGCAACCAAAGGAATTGTGATGGGATTGAAACTGGGAGATGATATCAGCATCTTCACCGTAGTCTGTAGAGTGGCTTCGTGTTCCATGTCACCTGGCATGGGATAACCTAATGGCCGCGGTCTGTCACCAATGGAATGCCTCGTACTCTCTCTCTCACTATATACGACATCCTTTGATTTTTGTGTAGTTTTTTTTGGACTCGATAGTTTCTACAATCAATTTGTAAATTATTTAGAACAGATAAAATAATATAACTTTAATAACATATATTTTACCTTCTTGGTGAGAGAGACCAAGTGGCGCGGCCATTCGAGGAAGTACCCGACCGCTTGTCCGACTGTGGTGGCCACATTTTCTGGTTTTGGCAGCGGTGAATTTTCTTGTCCAATTTCAGGTACATTCAGAGTGACTCTCACAAAACCAGGAGTGGGGGCACAGCAATGAATCGTTCCACTGGAGGTGTCGTGCATCAATATTCCAGTGGCCACCAACCGAAGAGGATTATCCAAATAAAGGTAACATTCCACTGACTGTTCAAATAAGATATTCAGTTACAAAATTTTAATATACTAGTATTTAATTAAAACAAATACAAGATATCTCTGATACCTGGGAGACGTTTTGAATTGGATCATCGAAGTCGTTTCTAATATCAGCAGAAAACATAGACGGGGCACTGTTTTCACAGCTAGCACCACTCGACGACATCCCGTGTGTACATTGTCTCTGACTCATGAGATCCACTTTCTTAGTCAAGTCGGCAAGTTGCACACTAAGTTTATCCACCATAGACATAGCAGCAACACCGGGTGCCATTAGCAATGATGTCTTCGTGACACCATATCCAGTACCCCGTATGCGTCCAGAATGCTCCTGACGACCTATTGCCCGTGCAAATAGATCATCAGTCCCGATCGTGCGCTGGTCATCGGGTGTCATGCTCTGAGATATGCGATCCTAAATCACAAAAACATACTAAATTATTTGAAATTAAATAATAGATTATAATTCAAAAATAAAATAATGAATGAATTACCGCTTCATCAATGATACGCTGTGTACTGTAATCGGGAATATTCCCATCCCGAGTCTTTCTTGTAGCCTGAAATAACTCGTAACGAGTAACAATAGGCTGACTCTCTCCAGCTTTCTTTTTTTCTTCTTTCTACAATAATGATAAACATGTCCCGTTATTAGATATATTACAAGTCAATATATAAAAAAAAGTATAAATTTTGGTCTTACCATTTCTTCCCTAATGCGTGCATAACCTTTGCGAGATCCACGATATCGTGCCTCCATACTCTTAGCTTGTTCGCGATTTCTAGCACTTTTTCTCTAAAGTGTAATATAAATATGATAAGCACTAAAATTAATCGTGCATTAATAAAAATAGATGAAATGAGATTGATCAATTTTACCTGAAATTCCTCATCCATAGATTTCTGCACGAACGCATTCCAGTATGGGGCCACCATAGGGCAATCGACATAGAGATTAGGCGGGCTAGGCGAGTACAGACCAGTCTTCGGGTCTCGTGATTCTCTCCTCAGTGTAGCCCGAAAGTTCTTGGCCATATTCCCAGCTTGCGAAAGTATTTGCTTCTTATTTGTGTGATCAAGGCCAACTAATGTATTCTGTATACACATATAATATAACAATTTAGTAATTTCACAAGCCCAATACATATATCATTGAACAGTTTTAATATACATATAATTAACATACCATAAGTTCATCCCATATCGCTTCCTTGAAAGGAGTCATTTCCTTGCTACGCCAGTCGTCGCATGGCAGCACGATGGGGATAGTTTTCCTAACTACAGTCCCAAGAAAGTGCACAAACTTCTCACTCTCTTTTCCTATCGCCTGTCCATACTCATTGAATGATATCTGCAATTCAATGATATCTTAAGGTCAACGATTGAAATTAATATAATAAAAAATTCAATTATTCAATGAATATAATATCTTAAGGACATACAACTCTTTCCAATAGGGCAATTGAAAGAAAATTGATTCTTTTTTCCAGCCTCTAGTTGGGAGACTCTTTGCGAAGTGTTTTCCATATTGTATGTTGACATTCTTCATCTCGTTCAATACATCCGTACCTGACAATAAACCTGGTGCTCCACGTTCCTCGATTGTGCCATCAAATGCATCGGCCATTCTTCTATACTCATGTGTTGGCTCCAACCACCTTCTATGCCCCATATAAACAATCTTCCTACAATGACATAAACGAATGTGATCTGTGTTCGTGGTACACCAAGGACATGCATCGGCCCCCTTCACACTATATCCAGATACATTTCCATAAGCGGGAAAGTCATTGATAATTCCAAACAACATGGCCTTCAACTTGAAATTCTCCTTTCTATAAGCATCATACACATCAACACCCTCATCCCACAGGAGTTTCAAGTCCTCTATCAAAGGAGCCAGATATACATCTATGTCGTTACCAGGTTGTTTGGGTCCTGATATTAATATAGACAACATCATGTAAGTGCGCTTCATGCACAACTCCGGTGCAAGATTATAAATCATCAGAATTACTGGCCATGTACTGTGGTTGGTACTTTGGATACCGAACGGATTCATCCCGTCAGTTGAGAGTGCAAGACGCAAGTGTCGTGGATCGTTGCCAAATTCTGGATGTCTGGCATCGAATGTCTTCCACTGGGGTGAATCAGCAGGGTGTCTTAGCATTCCATCTTTGATCCTATCATCATGATGCCAAGTCAAATTTCTAGCATCCACATCGCTACTATACATTCTCCTGAATCTTGGTATTATTGGGAAATACCACATCACCTTTGCTGGAGATTTATTTTTCAGATATCTCTTCTTCCCACACTTAGGACATGCATCGAGGTCTTCATACTCCTTCCGAAATAAAATACAATCACCCGGGCAAGCATGAATTTTTTGATGTGTTAACCCGATGGACTTAAGCATTTTCTTAGCCTCATATGCTTTCGTAGGTGTTGGGAAAATGTATAAGACTTGTTTTGATTAGATGCCAACATGTCCCTCCTAAGGTGTTTTGTAAGTAAATTATTCAGTAGAGTTAATGTTTAGTTCAACAGTTCTAAGTGTTAAGAACTGGAGTACAGTTAGTAATAACTAGAATGTATTTTAGTATGAAGTCTGCTGAAGATAAAGTCCGCTGAAGTGAAGTCCACTGAAGACTAAGTGATCTGAGAAAGAAGTCTAAGTCTTGAATGTTTTCTAAGTACATTCTCACTAAGACTAAAACTATCAGTAGAGGACGAAGGTCCACTGATAAAGAAACTAACAAGTACATTGAATGCTAAACATATTTAAAGCTGTTAGTTAATCCGGTTGGAACAAGGCAAAATGAATTTCAATGAAGCTTACAATAAATGAAGGAATAAGAAGGTTCTCTCAGAGGAGTTCCACCTTAAAGCAAAACAAGAATCTGGGCATACAGACTTAAGGTCCAATGAAAAGATGACACGTCAGTGTACTTTACTGACAGCCGACCTGCCCCAGCCTGACAAGTACCAAGAGTCTTTCACCTAGCAATCTACAGAAAGTTGGTGAACAGCATGGTTTTGCAGCCGTTTCTTGACAAGACTTAAAGCTTCAAATAGAGCCGTTTGAACCAATCAGATACAAGAAGACTTACTTGAGAAGATTCAAATCCAACGGGAAGATTTTCAAGGAAGCCTATAAATACAGAAGGACGTGCACATTTACAAGCACGGGAAACTCACAAGATCAAAGCTATCTCTACATTCATAATCATCCAGAAGCACTCGAAATTATCATTGTTTCCCAAGTGTTTCACAATTGTAGAGAGCCTAACAAACCTTCTGTAACCAAGCTTAAAGCTATATCCAAATCTTAGAAAGAGATAATCCAATCCTAAGCATTGAGCTAAAACTTGTAAGGATTATCTCAAAATAGTTGGAACCAAAACCCTACTCAAAACCCTACTCAGTGTTTAGGTTAAGAGCTAGTGTTAAGTGGTGTTAGTAAGCTGATTGTTGTATCAGTCTGAAAGCTGGTTTGTTTTGGGAACTAGGACCTGGAATTTCCTAGTGATCAATCATCCTAAGAGAGGAGAAGTTGATCAGTGCACCTTGGCACTATAACACAAGGAATTCCAAGTGAAAGGAATTCTCCTGTTTGATCAGGCCAGTGGACGTAGGAGATTTATCTCTGAACCACTTTACATCTTGTGTACTTACATTCTGCTATTTCATAAGTGTGTGTTAATCTCAAGTTTATCAAAGTAAAACGAGTTTTCTAAAGGGCTCACTAATCCGCATCTGAAAGCTAATTAGATAGTAGTTCAACTGAAAGTCTTGTGCTTTCAGTGGAGGTATTATCTCAGTAAGCTTTCACAGAATAACTCTCAGCAGACCCCAAGTCCACTGACGAGCTATTGTCTTAAGTAACCTGATAAGTTTTGAAGAAGTTTTAATTTGTAATCACAGGTGTATTCCCCCCCCCCCATACACCTGTTTACTCGTTTCGGGACCAACAGTAGGCAGTACATTTCCATCGGGCAATAGACCACTAATTGCTTCCAGCATACTGGAGAAGCACACATCGGACAACTCGTGTGCTGCTTTTAGGTTGAACAATATCAACACAGCTGACACTTTTGTTGCCTTCTTACACCCGGGCCAAAGGGGTAATCCAGCGTCATCCCTTAATTTTTCTGACATATAAGGGTGATCTCGCAGATTTGTGTCATCCCCACTCGATGTATCAACAATCGGTACATCTCGGAAACTATCCCCATCCACTGTATCTTCAAATCTAAAGTTAGCTCCTAGGTTGCTTGAGCTACATCCATCTCTTCTCTCACCATGAGATGTCCAAACGGTGTATGTTTTGTCAATACCGTGACACATCAAGTGTTCCAACAAAGTTTCTCGACAACTAACAGTTTTTCCATTCATACATTTCCAACACGGACATGGAATGTATCGATGGTCGGAAAAGTATCTAATTGCATGATTACAAAATTCTTCCACCCCATTCCTATACTCCTCTGATAATCGATCTGCTCGAACCCACTTTCGATCCATATAGAACTAGAGATGCCTATATAGATTGAACCGAAATCCACACAAGTTGAGTCTACATATAACTAGCAATTCAATATAACTACTACATTCTAAAACATTAAAACCTCTAACTAGAATACTTATGGTCTAATGATCGACTTATACCAACTACACATGAGCTGAAAAAATCATCTCCTCCCGAATTCCAAGAAACGTATTAACACAAATACAAACTCATTTTCACATCATTTCAAGAATTTTATAAAATACTGATCCATTTAAGTCTGTCGTTTAACATATTAGTGATATACAGAAGCAGTTTATGACCTTCCCTTTACATATAAGGAAGGGAAGACGAATAACAAGATTCATCTTTAACGAATAAAAGCTTCTATGGGAAACATTATAATAGGCAATATCAACAACAATAGTCCACACTTAACAAAAACACATTTAATCGCATTCGAATACGAGCTAGCTAAACTCTTGTTTCTACACAATGATTATATGTTTAGAATGCAAATGTTAACTAAAAGAAAAGGAAATGACACATAGCAGCACATATGAGTAATAAGTTATGTTCATTGCCCAGTAATTCTACAAGAATCAAGGGAAAAAGACAAGAGAAATATTCATTATCGAAAATGAAGGCAAAAAACATTAAGAATGAATCATTTTATGGATTGATCTCAATAAAATGAGTGGAAAAAAATTCCAATTTCAACACAAAACTCACTCGTAACACCACAGTGATAGCATCATCATCATTATCACTAATTAAACTAAATTAGAAAAAAATTATACTAACCTGTAGAGATTGGCAGCGGCTGTGGAGAGGAGAGCGTCGACGGCGGCTGTGGAGAAGAGAGCGTCGCGCGGCCGTGGAGATAGAGGAGTGGCGTCGCGCGGCGGCGCTGGAAGAATCGATCCCGGCCGGTGGAGCTGTCGTCCAAATTAAAGAAAATACTCAGCGCGCGGCGTCGGGCGAGGCTACACGGCGGGGTCAGCGGCGTCGGGCGAGGCACGGTGGAGGCGCACGGCGAGGACGACGAAGCGGCCGCTAGGGATTTGGGAAATTTCAGTCGGAATATTGTAATTTGGGGGCGGAGTTACTGAACGTATACGAAAAAAAAAAAACAAAAAATATACAGCGGTTTTTAACCGCTATATAAGATTTAACTTATACAGCGGTTCTAAACCGCTATACATGTACTTCCGCAGCGGTTTTTAACCGCTATATAAGATTTAACTTATATAGCGGTTTTAAACCGCTATATATGTGCTTCTGCAGCGGTTTTTAACCGCTATATATGATAAATTTTATATAGCGGTTATAAACCGCTGTATAATTTTTTTTTCAATTTTTTTTTTATAACCGCTGTATATAGCTTTACTTATACAGCGGTTATTGAAAATGGCTGTATATGTGCAGCTGTATATGTCCAATATTGTAGTAGTGAATCAATCAATATTACTGAAGGAAATTATTCTTTTTGGATGTATTTTTCAATTGAAATAAATATTTATTTGAAATTAAAGTGTATGTATTCTATATATCATTTTTTATTTCTAATTAGATGTATATATATTTAAGTTATAATTTGTAGGGGAATTATAAGCAATTATCCCGTTCAATTAATCAATGCATTTAAAATCAATGTTTGGCCATGACCTTAATTAGTGGATTAACTTAAATATAATAATATTTTTGGTTTGACTGTGTTTCAGTAGAGGAATAAAATTATGTTTGAGCAAAGGAATAATTAAAAAGTGAGTAAACGAATGCTAATTATAAATTAGCAGGTTTAATTTTGACCATGACTTTTATTAGTGGATTAACTTAAATAATATAACAATAATATTTTTTCTTTGACTGTCCGAGGTTGTGACTAAGTGGTATAATTAGCCTTTTTTACTCTATCTATAATGCCTCTGAATTATAATAGATTTTCTATAGTTAATAACAATGAAAAAACAATATAATTTCGAACTTAGGAATTAAATTAGGATTTAAATCTTTCCAAATATGTTCCACTCAAATCTTTTTTTTAGGTACCGATTAATTAGGAATGATTAATTGGCATGTGAGTTGGTATTGGGATTTTTTGTATTCTTTGATTTACTGGATTTCTGGATTTTTAAATTGAGTGTGTATCTTATTCCAATGAAAATACAATATAATTTCCAACTTAGGAATTAAATTAGGATTTAAATCTTTCCAAATATGTTCCACTCAAATCTTTTTTTAGGTACCGATTAATTAGGAATGATTAATTGACATGTGAGTTGTTTATTAATGGTATGAATATATATATATTGGTATTGGGATTTTTTGTATTCTTTGATTTACTGGATTTCTGGATTTTTAAATTGAGTGTGTATCTTATTCCAATGAAAAAACAATATAATTTCCAACTTAGGAATTAAATTAGGATTTAAATCTTTCCAAATATGTTCCACTAAAATCTTGTGTTGACCATACTTTTTAATTTATTTGGTACTTTGTGATTATTTTTTCCAATGACAATGGATTTACTTCCTGCAAGTGTTTAATAATTATGGCGTATACCATATAAAATATCTGTGACTAATTAAACCTTTTTTTTAGCTGCTGATTAACTTGGGTTGATTTATTGGCATGTGAGTTGTTTATTAATGGTATGAATCTATATATATATATATTGGTATTGGGATTTTTTGTATTTTTTGATTTACTTGATTTTTAAGTTGAGTGTGTATCTTATTCCAATGAAAATACAATATAATTTCGAACTTAGGAATTAAATTAGGATTTAAACCTTTCCAAATATGTTCCACTCAAATTTTGCGTTGACTATAATTTTTGAATTTATTTGGGATTTTGTGATTTTTTTTTCCAATCACAATTGATTTACTTCTTGCAAGTGTTTATGGCGTATACCATATAAAATACCACTGACTAATTAAACCTTTTTTTTAACTACCGATTAATTAGGATTTATTAATTGGCATGTCAGTTGTTTATTAATGGTATGAATATATATATATATATATATATATATATATATATATTTTTTTTTTTTTTTTTTTGGTATTGGTATTTTTTGTATTATATGATTTACTGAATTTCTGGATTTTTAAATTGAGTCTGTATTATATACCAATGAGAAAACAGTATAATTTCGAACTTAGGAATTAAATTAGAATTTAAATATTTCCAAATATATGTTTCTCAAATCTTGTGTTGACTATACTTTTTAATTAATATAAATAAAAACTCCTTTTTTTTCTCAAAAATTTCGTACTTGAATAGTTGAGTCTCTTGACTTTCCTATTGGTTAAATGTGGCGGTGCCTTTAATTAGTACTCCACCCTTTACCTTTGGTTCCAATGGTACTTTCTGGCCGCACGTGAGTTCACTTCTTCTTCTTCGTTTGCTACGCTCTTAATCAGGTAGTCTCTATTTTTTTTTAATAATGATACTTTTGTTCCCTTTGTTGTTCTTGCACCAGAAGTGGTCGACAACCTGTTTTCTTAGTATGAATTTTCATAGATTATTCTGACCTTTTGATGGTCAATTTTTGTGAGTTAATCTATTGAAGTATCGATATCTTCCATTTTTTTGGTTGATTGCATTGGTTGCTTTCGGCGTTGAAATTTCGTCTTCCCGTCGTTAGTAATTAGATTTGTTTTTTAATTTTATTTTGCTTTTTGGGTTACCAGATGTTTTTCGACCATATTTGCAGATCTCATTGCTGTACCCGGTTGTAGATTTTTTTTCCGTTGACGTCATGGTTCATAATCTTTGTCATCCGGCCAAACAGCGTAAGTGTTTTTTTTTTATTGTGGGTTTAATTTGTGTTCATTTTTTTTTATCCATGTGGTCCTTTATTTTGTGGTCATATTTATTTTGTTTTGGGTTTTAAGTGAAGATGTTCTCGTGCCCGTTTCAAGGATTCAGGAATATATTGTGAAAGTTTTCAATGACAGGAGATTTAGGTTTTACATGCACTTTAAAAATTCTAACGAGTCCGAGCTACTTTAATTTTTTTTAATTATACTTTAATTATTTAATCAATTAATCTTAATAATTATTTGAAAAGTCATATTTATTTTTTATACAATATTTGAAAATTGATATTTAAGTGACCAAATTAATTAGTGTGTTCAAATATCTGCTAAATTGCATCAAATATTTAGGAAGTCATATTTATTCTTTACATTAACTTTAATTGTACTCTAATTATTTATTTACACTAATTATTTTATAAAAAATATTAGTAAAATGTTTAGGGTGATGATGAGTAAAATATTAGTAAAATAATTACCTACAAGTGATTTGTCTACAAAAATTTCTAATTGTATAGGCATCTTCCTTCCCACCTACAGAATAATTTTCCTACAGAAATTTCTAGGCAAATTGTGTTGAATGTAAAATTTTGTTTGGTTTAGAGTTACAATTTAAAGATCATATAGATCTATACAATTATCTACACAACGATCATGCACAACGACGTAAAGATAAATGTGAGGCTGACAAAAAGGCAAAAAATGATGCCAAAAAAATCCCTTTTTTTTTTTAAATTTTTATGAAAAATATGTAATGTGTGTATTTTTTTTCCTGTAATGATTGGGTTTTTTTTTCTTGTAATGAGTATATTTTTATTAGAATTGTGTATATTTGTTCTTCCTCACAATTAATACTTTTGAATTAAGTAGCTAATATTTTTTTAATATTAAAAATAGTTTTCTTTTTAAATAATAGTTACTCTAAACAATTAATACTTTTGAATGAAACAACTAATATTTTTTGTAAAATAATTAAAGTAAATAAATAAAGATAAATAACATCATCCCATCACCATGCACCCTAAACATTGTACTAATATTTTTTGTAAAATAATTAAAATAAATAAATAATTAAAGTAAATAAAATAACTAAATAATTAATAATTTTAATAATCATAATCTAATCATTACCTAATCATCATCATCAAATGCATTATGCACATTGATGGGACAAATGTCCCATCAATGTGCATATAGCATTTGTGACAATATTGCAGGTGCTTTTTAGTGGATTTTTAATTTTGGGTATACAAGTGAATGGTACATTTTTGTTAAAAGTGAATGGTTTTTAATATCTTTTAGTATAGATTGGAGTGTTAGGAAATGTTTTTTTAATATTTTCTGTAAAAATTAAATTTTAGGTGTTAGTTTTAAAATAATCTTATTACTTTTCATAAAATTTATATGTTAGTTTTTAAGGATATTGGAAATCCAAACATTACACTGCATCCTTTTCCCGTATTTGGTAAGTGCAGTATTTAATAATTTTAACATGTAATAAAAATAATATTTTACATTTTTATTTATTAGAGTTTGTTGTATTTTGTAGGTGATATGTACAGAAACTATTTTGTATGTGATTAATTTATTATATATAATAAAAGTCCGGTAAGTAATTACAAGTATGAAGTCTTATTTTTTCCAAATATATTATAGTATATAAGTTTACTTTAAAATTCAATAAATATTTTATTATTTTTAACGGATGAATTTTTTTTTTTTGATAGAAAACACCACGTGTTCTTCTTGAGATGAATGGAGGTCATGTTCCAGATTTTGTATTGGTAAAGAAGCCAAGCGGGGAGGAGTGTACCATGGATATATTAAATTCTCATGTTTTTACTTTCGGTAATGGATGGGAAAAATTTGTTCAGGAGAATAATATTATGAAACACAATTGCATTACATTGTATTATGATTAAGGGTGGCAAAATGAGTCCGGCCCGATGGGCCGGCCCGGTTGGCCCGCCTTTTAGGACAGGCTGGGCCTAGAAAATAGTGGCCCGAAAAGAACCGGGCCGATTTGGCCCGGCCCGATAGGCCCGACGGGCCGACCGGGCTTGGGCCGGGCCGGCCCGGAACTTTCGATTGGCCCGGTTTTTTTTTTTTAAATTTTTTTTATATATCATCTAATATGTTAAGTATACCTATTAACATGAAAAGAATCTCATGTGATATTTAAAAGTGTTTGTTGAGTTAATATTACTATTTTCTTTTTGCAATAGCTTTTTCTAGAGATTAATACAAGTTATTTATTGGAAATGAATAATAAAATCATATCATAAACTAATATTAATTGTCATTATAATTCATATATTGATCACAAAAATAGGATTATAAGATTTGTTTAAAAATAAAATTATTTTATTGAATATAAATAATTTATTTGATAAATTTAATTTTTTTAATAGACGGGCCATTTTGGCCCGGTGCCCCGGTGGCCCGCCTAGGGCCAGGCTGGGCCTCTAAAATAGTGGCCCGGTTGCAACCGGGCCGAGCCCGGCCCGGCCCCCAAAATGAAGATGGCCCGGCGGCCCAGTGCCGGGCCGACCCGGCCCATTTGTCACCCCTAATTATGATGGACGTTGAACATTTTGGATAAAGGTATATTCTGGTGATGGATCTATTCTTTCATCTTTTTTTAAAATGAGTGATGTTAATATTGGTAAGTTTGTTATTAACAAATTTTATTTTTGGTTTAGCTTACATTTTTTAGGGAAAAGTAAATCATTATTTTAATTTTTTTTGTTTTTTTTAATCTTCTAGGTGAGCGTAGAAAGAGGTATTGTCGAAGTGTTGAGGCCTATGATTTCAAATCTTTCACTGTTTTGATATCTAAGTATAATATCAGTACGGGTCGATTGGTTTGCATTAATTTTTTCTTTTTCAAACTAAATTTAACTCACATTTTATCTATCCAGGCACATATAATGTATATATTTTTTTTAAATGAACATATTTTAGATTCTTTACTATACTTTTTTGTAACCTTATACCCTGAATGCAAACCATTCCTAAAGGGTTTTGGAGAATGTGGATCAAAATCACTGATTATCCAACATGTTTTGTTAAATTGTTTGTTAGTGACAAACATTGGAGAGTTGCTATGAAGAAGGAGAACAGAGGATTAATATTTCAAGGCGGTCTTAAGAGTTTCTTTAGAGAGACATCTATAAAAGTTGGGTGGTGTTGTACCTTCCGTGTAAATGATAGTCATGAAATTTTGTTCAATGTGTCTATACATTAGGTATTAATATTATTATACATGTAATGATTTTCTTTTTGGTGAGGTTTTTTTTACTACGCCTATTACATATATGTAATTGAAATAAATAATTACTATATAGACTCTATAAAATTTACAGTGTTTTAATGATGATATTTTAGTATGTAACAAAGAATAGTTTTTTACAAATAATACATATGTTTGTTGTCGATCCTGGATTTTAAGATATATACCTAAATATGCCAATTTATTTAAACAAAAGTTTTTTTTTCTCCAATTGTGTGTGATTAATCGGTTGGTATGTCTTTTGCTTTGAATCAATAATTAAACAGTTTTCATCAGGTTATATTAATCATACTATTTTAATTAAAAAATTATTTTGTTTTTATTTTTAAATATATTTTATTGGAAAATCTAATTATTCTTCAGTGTTGCAATATAATAAAAACAAAATAACATTCAAACTTGGTTTATCTGGTTTTTAAATTGTATTATATAGAAATTTAATATATTTTTTCTCATATAAAAATAATAAGCTGTTGATTTTATTTAGTAAAACCGGTTTAATATAAGGTTTTTATTATTTGAAATAATAGACTACCATTGTACATTAATGTGTATTTTTATGTGTACATGTTTATATATATAATTATATTTTTATTATAGATTTGTATAAAAGGTACATCTATGTATGTTGTAATATATAAATATTTGTATATATGTATGTTATGTATTATACATATTATATAGGTATGGTTTACGATTCTTTATTAAAATTTAATTTCAGAATTAAATACCAAATAATTTTGTTTTTTAGTATATATCCAATATATTATAATACTTGATCAGATCAATAATATGTTTTTAAGTTAAGTTACATATAAGTTGTAATATTTTTCGCAAAATTGATAGGATCAAGTTTGTGATACTGTCGTAAAAATAATTAAAGTTGCATTTATTGATAAATAGAAATAATATATAAGTATCCACTTACATAATCATTTAATATTGAAAAATATTTAATTAATTAAAAAAATAAAAGGTGTATTTAATAATCAAGTTATATGTTTGCCAACTCTCCGATTTTTTGTTATTATTTTTTATGTAATGCATATTTAATATTAAATTGATCTCTCTTCAATGCTCCCTAATTATATGCCTTATAATTTTCATATTGGTAAATACTTATTCGTATTATTTGGTTCATTATAATAGACATCTATCTTTGTATTCCCTTTAGACAAATAATCTACTATGTTCCTGTTGATAGGCGAACATAAGTCAATAAATGGCGAACAAGGATTAAAGCTACATCAAGGATTATGTAGAGGTGAGTAAAGTGACGAACAACTCCCCGACGAACAACTAATGGGCGAACAGGTATTTAGACCCGAGACCAAGAATGAGCCAACTGTGAAGTCATCAATGACGAACAACTTGGTCAAACAATGATATAACAAACAGCCAAAGAAGTGTGTACAAGTGAACAAAGGACAAAGATCCTAAAGCCATAAGGCGAACAACTTCCAAAGTACAACTTCAAGAGGCGAACAACTTTCAGTTGAAAGGTCATCAAGATCAGTCAAGCCGACCTAGGCGAACAACAATGAGTCCGAGATAAGGCCCAAAAGAAGACTTTGTAACTAAGATTCAGCTTAGATAAGGTCAAAGGACACATGTCAGGCATGCAAGCTAGGGAGATCAAGAGTCAAAAGCACCTCATGCTTCCTAGCCTCTATAAATAGTTGTTCTCCAGCTTATTTATGTAATTTTCGAATTTCAGACAAAAATACACACAAACACACTCAAACTCACACATACACGAGATAAGTCCAATTTCGACTACCGAATTTACAAATTCGATAAATCCAAACCCCGATTTACCATTTACGGTGGTAATCAATCACACGTTATTGGTTGGTGACGTAAAAACGGATTAAAACAGCCACTAATCCTTACGATTAGATTCGTTCACCAACAATTTGGCGCTAGAAGGAGGGTTCGAACCTTCGGTTTAGTGTGATTACTCAAGAACTTCAAGTTGAAAACTTGAAGATCCATAAGAAATCTCAAGAAATATTTGGAGATACAAACAAAAGTGTTCTTGGTGTTCTTGGTGTTCTTCAATTTATAAATTAAGAATTAATTTAAATTGAAATGCCTCAATCTAAAGAAACCCAAGGATCACGTTTGTCGAAAAGACCATCTCAAACCCGGGCCACGTCGGCCGACCATCAGGACCGTGACCCGAGACATGCGAACAGGTCGCAACATACAGCCATAACACATAACCTCCCCCCTGAGATGGAGGCTTTGGCGAACAACCCCAACGAGTTGGCCAAAACCATAGCTGCTCTCCAGGCACTCCAGAGACAACAAGAGCAGGTCAGACCAACACAAGCAAGGCCAAGGGACAAGTCCCTAGAGGTTGTTAGGCCCAGGACTACCAGGGACGAACAGCGAGAGGTTGATAGTGCCCAAGTCAGACGAAATAAGGGAAAGGCCAAGGTGGTCGACCAAGGAGAAGTACAGGCTGAGTCTGGTCGCGGACGAACAACTATGTCTAGCCATGGAACAACACGTTTCAGTGCCCAAGACAGGCTTAGCCAACCCCAGCGGGAAGCTGCTCGCCGGGGAGCAGGAGATGGGCGAGCAACTTTTGAACAGCCACGCCCATCAGTCCATGAAAGACTCTCCCAGTCAACCTTCAGGCGCCTAGGGCCAAATGCGGCGAACAACATTAGGAGGCAAGCCCAGGAAATGCCCACTCCAAGCGAGGGACTGCGACGAGCAGAAAGGTTAATGCCTTTGCTCGCCGAACAGCCTCCAAGTCAGGGGGCACCTCTTGATGAATTATCAAGCCTAAGGAGGGCTGTGGAGAACATGCAGGGGCAACTAGACCAACAGAGGGGGATGGGAACGACCAGCATGCCATCCTCACCTTTGGCAGCCCACATTTTGAAGGCCCCGATACAGAAAAAGATTCAATTTCCGGCTAGCATTCAATATGAAGGCATCGCCGACCCCCGGGTCCACTTAACGAAGTATACGGATTACATGGTCTCCGTGGGGGCCAGCGATGCCACCCAATGCCGGAATTTTCCGTTAACATTGGGCGATCGGGTTCACAAGTGGTTTTCATCAATGCCGCCGACATCAATCCACTCGTTCGTCCAGCTAAGTCGAGAATTTCTTTCTCACTTTTCAACGGCGGGGTCGTATCTTTCCCAAAAACACCGGCTATCAGATTTGAGGCAAAATGATGATGAAACTGACCGGGCGTTTATGGAAAGATTCGATAAGGTTTTGCTAGAAGGAGAACCGGTGAGCGAAGATACAAAGATCGTCGCTGTGATGGCCGGATTGAAAAAAGGGTCGAAGTTATGGAAGGAGGTACGTCTGAAGTGCCCAAAGACTTATGCCGAGTTCAGAAACCAAGCTGGCATTTTCGTTTCCATGCACGAGGCCCTACAAACAAATTTAGGGGAGAACAAAGCTGATCCTAAGGAGAATAACAAAAAGCCCGTTGGGACAAGCTACAGGGTCCCAAAAAATATGAAAGCATTCACCGAAGGATCGGATTTGAAGGAAAAACTGAACCAAGTGTTGACAGTATCAGTTGATACTGTATATGAGAGCGTAAAGGAGAAAGAGTTGCTTTCCCCACCACGTAAAATCCGCCAGGATACTGGCAAACTCAACCCAAACAAGTATTGTGCCTACCATCAAAGTGTGGGGCATTTTACAAGTGAGTGTAGAGATTTGCTTAAGCAACTCTGGCGATTTTATGAGGAGGGAAAGCTCTCCGATTTCGTTAAAAGGCAACCTGGGAAAAGAGCTCGGGAGAACAACTCAGAAGATGAAGAGGATGTTCAACCTCAGAGAAACAACAAACCCGGGCGACCAGTTCCCAGTATGCCAGCTCAACCTCTAGAAGATCTGTTCATGATGGAACCCGCAGGTCCCGCGGGAGGGTGTTTTGATGGACAACCACCCGACTCTAACCGGAAGAGGAAAGCGGAGCTACGAGCGATTGGCCAAGTACAAGAAATGGGAGTTAAGCCGTCTATCATGCAAACGGCGGAATTAACTTTCACCGAAAGAGACCTTGAAGGCGTCTTAACTCCGCACAATGATTCACTCGTAATCTGCGCCAAGATTATGGGGACCAGAGTCCACAGACTGTTGGTGGACACCGGAGCCTACACCAACATCTTATTCAAGAAGACCCTCGATAATCTGGGAGATTATTCGGGTTATGTTCGGAATACAACACATAGAATCATAGGCTTCGGGAATGCTGTGACAACACCGTTGGGAATTGTAACATTAGCAGTACAACTTGTAACGGCTAATGAACCCGAAAGAAATATAACAAGAATGGTAGATTTCTTGGTTGTAGACCAGGAGTCGACCTACAACGGGTTTCTTGGCCGACCTTTTCTCAATGAATTCAAAGCTGCGTGTTCCACTTACCATTATTGTTTGAAATTTCCAACAGCTGGTGGAACAGGCACAATTAAAGGAGACCAACGGAGAGCACGAGAATGCATTCAACAGCTACGAGCAAAATTTGTACAAATATCCATGATGGAAGCAACAAGTTATCCCGTCAACGAACCATCAATACTGAACAATATGATGGACATGGACGACCACATGGATACGGACGAACAACACTTGGACGAGCAGGTGTTGGACGAGCCACTCGTTACCACCCGCGAGGAACCCCCATCTGACGAACAATAAAGGGGTGATGACGAACAACCCTCAGTGGGGGACTTGGAGGGCCAAGTACAAACGAACAATGATGGGACGGAGCCAACTGATGATCTAGAACCCCGCCTGGGGGCAGAGCCTATAGACATCAAAAATGATTTCAACCCTGAGAAACCCATACTTGATCCCCGTTGGAAGGGACAAAAACGACGAGCAACTCCAGTCGAAGAACTGGAGGCGTTCAAAGTTAATCCCGACAACGAAGATCTTGAATTATTCATAGGATCTGAGCTCCCAGAGCCTTACAGATCCCGAATGAAAGAGTTCCTCACCGAGAATCTAGATGTCTTCGCTTGGTCTCACGCAGATATGGTGGGGATAGACCCGAAACATGCTTGTCATAAGCTGAACATAAATCAAGCAAGAAAGCCCGTCCATCAAAAGCGAAGGAAGTACGGCCCAGACAAATATCAAGCGTTGAATGAAGAAGTTAAAAAGCTGTTAGACAACGATCTGATCCGTCAAGCACTTTGTCCACAATGGGTAGCAAACCCTGTGTTGGTGAGAAAATCGAACGGAACCTGGAGGCTATGCATAGACTTTACAGATCTGAATGCAGCATGCCCGAAGGACAACTTTCCTCTCCCGCACATCGATCAATTGGTGGACAGCACTGCGGGTCACGAAATGCTAACATTCATGGATGCTTTTGCAGGGTATCATCAAATCCCAATGCATCCTGACGATCAAGAAAGCACAGCTTTTTATACTAACAAAAACTTGCTGTGCTGGAAGAGAATGCCGTTCGGCCTCATAAATGCTGGAGCAACATATCAAAGACTGGTGAACAAGATGTTTGATCAACAAATTGGAGATACGGTTGAAGTCTAAGTAGATGATATCGTAGTCAAAAGTCCCAAGAAGGAAGACCATCTTCAACATCTGACTCAAGTGTTCGAAATTCTTCGACACTATAACATGAAGTTGAATCCAAAGAAAAGCAGCTTTGGAGTTCACTCAGGAAAATTCTTGGGTCATCTTGTTAGCCAGCGGGGAATTGAGGCCAACCCTTCAAAAGTTAAAGCCATCATGGATATGCAACCACCACGTTCGGTGAAAGAAGTGCAAAGACTCACCGGGTGCCTAGCAGCATTGAACCGGTTCATATCCAGGTCGGGGGACAAGTGCCGTCCATTCTTCAAGGCTGTCAAAAAAGGAAAGTTTGCATGGACTAACAACTGCCAAGCGGCCTTCGATCAACTTAAAGACTACCTGGGAGATGTCAAAATCCTATCAAAACCAATCCCAGGAGAAAAGCTCTTTTTATACTTAGCCGCATCAGAAGTTGCCATCAGCTCTGTCTTGGTGCGCGAAGACGGTAAATTCCACCAACCTATATATTACGTCAGCCAGGCTTTGCATGAAGCAGAGATCAAATATGCTCCAACCGAAAAGCTGGCATATGCTTTGGTTATGAGCGTGAGAAAGTTACGACCATACTTCTTTGACCATCAAGTCGAAGTTCTAACAACTTTCCCGCTCAGGCAAATTCTCCATCGCCCCGACACTGCAGGTCGTCTCTTAAGATGGTCACTAGAGATTAGCCAATTCGGGGTGACCTATGCTCCTTGAACAGCGATCAAAGGGCAAGCATTAGCCGACTTTATAGTCGAACTAACTTTCCCTCCAGATCCGACGAGAGGACTTGATCATCCTTGGCATCTCTATGTGGACGGATCATAAACCAATATAGCTTCGGGGGCAGGAGTAGTTTTAATCAGCCCAGATAGACAAGTATTCACCTCGGCAATCAGATTTGGTTTCATGGCAACCAACAACGAAGCTGAGTATGAAGCTCTTATTGCTGGACTCCACCTATCTCTCGCAGTTGGTGTCAGACGCTTGCAAATATTTGGCGATTCACAATTGATCGTGAACCAAGTCCGAGGTGAATACGAAGCAAAAGATGATCACATGATCGAGTATCAACGGATTGTTGCTCACCTGATGTCCATGTTGCAGCAAGTTTTCATACAGCAAATTCCAAGGACGAGCAACACTCAAGCAGATGCGCTTGCTCGACTAGCAACAAGTGAAGGCCCCGTAGAGTTAGCAGATATTATAGTTACAAAGATGAAAGATCCATCAACAGTAAGCTATAATGTCAACCAACTCGACGATCAAACCAATGAAGAAGACTGGAGAACAAGTATAGTCAAATACTTGAAAAGTGGGGAAAAACCAAACAATCCTTTTGAAGCTGCCAAGCTAGTAAAGCGAGCCGCCAGATATACTCTGGTGGGCGAGCAACTCTTCAAAAGGGGAATATCAATCCCACTTCTCAAGTGTTTGCCTAGGGGGCAAGGGCAAGCGGTACTCGAAGAAATACACGCGGGAGTATGTGGAAACCATACTGGGGGGCAAGCTCTGGCATACAAGACAATCAGACAAGGCTATTACTGGCCAACTTTACGCCAAGATGCAATCAAAAAAGCAAAGACTTGCCACCAATGCCAGATTTTTGCCCCGAATATTCATACCCCGGCCCAGGAACTCGTGTCAGTATACAGCCCATGGCCTTTTGCAAAATGGGGGATGGACATCATTGGTCCTTTCCCGGCTGGAATAGGAAATGTTCGATTTGCCGTTGTGGCAGTCGATTATTACACTAAATGGGCAGAAGCAGAGGCCATGGTGAGCATCACGCAGCAGAAGATGATCAACTTTATTTGGAAGAACATTGTCTGTCGTTTCGGAGTTCCACAGGCAATTGTGACAGACAATGGTCCACAGTTTGATGGACAAGAGTTGAGAGAATTCTGTGCGAAGTGGGGGATCAAAAAACATTACTCCACACCTTATCATCCCCAGTCAAACGGACAAGTTGAAGCTGTGAACAAGATAATCAAGCATACATTAAAAGTAAGACTGGCGGAGAGCAAAAGTGGTTGGTCTATCGAACTCCCGGAAGTCTTGTGGGCATACAGAGTTTCTCCCAGGTCTAGCACCGGAGAAACACCCTTTGCTATGGCTTTCGGAACAGAAGCAGTAATACCTATTGAGTTAAGGACCAGTACGATTAGGACGACCAACTTTGATGAACAAGCAAATAATTCTGCTCTAAGTGCTGAAATGGATTTACTCGAAGAAAAAAGATTAAATGCTGAGTTAAAAAATACAACATACAAGCAACGAGCGGAGCATTATTATAATTCCCGTGTAAAAGTTCGGGAATTCAGAGTTGGAGATTTGGTTCTAAGAAAACTGCTCGCCCAATCTTCAGGAGTACTGGGACCAGCTTGGGAGGGCCCATATCGTATAACGGAAAAATTCGTAAATGGCGTATACGATCTCGAAGATATGGAAGGCAAGCCGGCCTCATACTCCTGGAATGCCGTACATCTCAAGAAGTACTATCAATAAATGGGCGAACAATTGTCTTGGGGGGCAAGGGATGCGTATGAGCTGAAGGAAGGCTATAAAGGGCTAAAAACTTGCCTAATTTTTTAAAATTTTCTTAAGTATAGATTAAAAAGTTGCTCGCCACATTTGTATAGTCTGGTGCTAGCGCTTTTGGTTTTATAGATAGAGTTGCTCGGCAAAAAATATTATAAGCGAGCAAGTTTTAGTTTGTGTTTAAAGCTGTTCGTCAGATTGTATATGATAGTGATGGACAGTCTTACAACACTTGTAATTATTTTGCAATGTAAATATAATAGTTGTTCGTCAAAAAAGGAAAAGTCCAAAAGCTCGAGGTACAAGTCCATTCAAAGGTTGTTCGTTTTACAAATGAACAGAACCTAAGGACCAAAGCCACTTGAAGGTTGTTCGTTTTTTAAAATGAACAGAACCTAAGGCTGAACCCTGATTCCACTAAAGGCAAGTTCAATTCGAACAAAAGCCCAACACTATATGTTATAATTGTAAAGGCATTGACAGAAATGTAAAGGCAATTAACATATATAAGAAAATGAGCGAACATGAGAAAGACGTTCCATTAATCAAAGGCATTAAGCCTCAAAAATAGTACAAGCTGGAAGCAGCCATTACAAGTACTACAAAAAGGAGCGAACAACTATTACAAAAAGAAAAAAAATTTAAGTCTAAGGCCTATTGTTGCTCGGCGGGTGGAGAATCTTGAGCCTGCTCAACAGGGGGTTCAACAATCATTTCACGGGCCAGATCTTCAGCAGCTTTATCCTCGGCCTCTTTTGCATTCTGCTCGTTAGCCGCGGCCACCCCTTCCTCTTCTTCGCCTTCATCAACTGGAAGAGGAGGATGAGTGATGGAAATACTAGGGTCGAGTTTGTCAAGTTTGACCCCTAGTACTGCCAAATCCGCCAGCTGAATCTCGATGTTGTTCGGCGGAGGATAGTTCTCCAGAAATTCATTCAGATCCTTGCTCATCTCTTCAACTAAATCCTTGAAGTCATAAGCATCCGCCGCGCGAATGCTGTCCGCATAGGCGCATATATAACCCAAGTTTGAGATGGGCCCACTCCGAGCTTGAAATTCTTGCTCGGCTTCTTCCCTTGAAAGCATCTCAGACATTTGCTTCTTTAGCCGAGCAACTTCTTCTTCTGCTCCTTCTCTCCTCTTCCTCTCTTCATCCAGCGCAGTCTTAGAGGAGAGCAGCTCGGCCTTCGTATCCTTAAGCTCGCCGGAGACAAGCTGATAGTCCTCAATGCGCTTCTTCTCCAAGTCATTAGCCAACTTCAATTGATCCTTTAGGCGAGCAATCTGGCCATTAAAGTTGTTCGCCATTTTATCTTTTTCCTCAGTGAGCTGGTGAATAGAGGCGGCATGATGACGAGCAGTCTCCTCTAGCTCGGCTACTTGAGCCATTCCCCGTTGAGCTGAGACAAGGGAGTTTGCAGCTTGGACCATTGATAAGTGAAAATTATCAATGGGGCCCTGGGCGAGGACCGCTTTGTTCAACGGCCGTGACCAGGCACGAGCAACAATTTCAGTTGCTCGGCGAACATGGTCGTCCGTAATATCACGGAAGCTCGTCGGCGTCCTAGAGCAGGCAAACTGGTGAATCAGATCTGCTCGCCCTGGATAATCGTTGGGCCGGTATCTGCGAGCAAAAAGAAGGTCAATACTTGAAAGATTTGGCAAATAAAAAACATGTTCGCCAAGAAAGTAAAAACTTACTCAGAAAATTTTCGCTCATCTCGGCCTAAGTATGTGGTATCCTCGGGGCCTCTAGGGGAACCTATATCTTTGCTCGCCTTGCCGGACCTCTCCGTGAGCTCGACAGATGAACGGCGAACAACGTCCCCTTCTGGGCGAGCATGGCTCGAACCCACCTTCTCCTTCCCCTTGCCAGGGACATCATGGGACAAGGAAGTCCCGTCGGCTTTCTTTAAACGTTTCCCCCCATGGGGGGGAGAGGTAGGAGGAGAACGGATTTGAATGGGGGGAGCAACCTGCCTTGGAACCTTAGCCCCCTCGGGCTTGTTCGTCATCGCGAGCATCTTTTGTGGAGGGTCCCCTCTCCTTTTCTTCCCTCGAGTCGGCGCCATTTCGAGAACCCTTTGCTCTAGGAGGGTGTATGAAGGAGGGATGGCAACTGTAACTTGTTCGGCTAAAAAAAAAAAAGTTAGAATTAGACGAGCAAGTTAAACAAGTTAACGACGAACAAGACTTGAGCAAGGAGTTAGAAATTTTCATACCTGGGGGCACCTCAGCTTGAGCCTCCAGGTGGTGCGGGTAAGTCAAAAGGCGAGCAGCTTTTTGACACCTTGATCGGCAGAGATAGTCTATAGTTCTATCTGCTTTATTGCGGAGGCCGACCAAGCACGAAGTAAACAAGAACTCGGAGCTCAACTCCTCCTCTTTCGAATTCCACTTGGGTAGACGAGGGCCTGCGAACAAACAAGAAAAGTTAAATTAGAACTACTTAGCCCAAAGGCGAGCAAGAAACAAACTTACGTTTCAGTTTTCCATAGGCTGCTGGAGAATTTATTCGTCCAGGGCCGCCGTGTGGACCAGAAGATGCTCGCCAATCACCCCCAATCCAGAAGAAGTGTTGCTTCCAGTCACGAATCTTGTTCGGCACTTCTTCTACCATTTTCAACCCAGTCCTGTTATGAGATAGTGATAGCCTTCTTCTCCCAAGGGGCAGCTTGTAATTGTCATCAAATAATTGATCTCTTCCGCAGTGATCCGATCAACGTAACCCTCCAGGGCGAACAAACACATGGAGCCCAAAAGGTTCATCCACCCAATTGGAGTAATTTGGGTGATGGCCAAGTTGGTCGCCTCCAGGAATCGACCAACAACGGGTGGAAGAGGCAACTTTAGCCCGGCAATTAAGGTGTGAAGGTTGATCGTCGTACATCCTGGGGGTGGGCGATCAGCTCTTTCCTTTCTCCGAGGGGCCCACAGGTGAATATCGTATGGGATTTTGTAATCCTTCCGGATAGAGTCCAGTTCATCTTCGCGAACAACGCTTTTTATCTTGCTCGCCTGGTACTCAGTTTTCACCTTATCCATTATTTCCCTCTGAGGACGGGGAAAGCTGTTCGCATACCTTTCAGCATATGCTCGCCATTCAAATAGCCGAGCAACCCCTGCTGGGATCTCATTTTCCCGCATCCTTGGGGATGGGAAGTTAATGCTCTCCAAGAACTCGCGAGTGAGTTCGTTAAGGTCTGGATCTCTAGATTCGGCAGAAGACGAAGAGCTAACGTCCAGATTGTTGTTCGCCGCAACTACTAATTCTCTCCCAGATGGACCCGCACCGGTGTCCTCCACAGAGCGAACAACTGAATCCACGTGATGATCCGACGCTGAAGAAATCTCGAGGGGAGGTTGATCGATGGGGACCGCAACGGGAAAAAGGGGATCTAGGGTCTCCTCAGTTTTATTGCTCGATTGCGAAGACATAGAAGAGGAAGAAAAATCCAAACGGTGGTAGAAAGAGTTGCAGACGGCGGCGCTATCCCGGAGAAGACGGTGGAGCTCGAACCCACACGGCGGCGATGGCGTTTTCGAGAGAAAAAGTAAAGAAGAAGATAGGAGAAGAAGAGTAACTACCTGGGAGTTGAATTTTGAGGCCAAATACGGTGGAACGGACGCCGGAAAGCTCGATATCGCCGGAGGAAGGAAGGATTCGCCGGAGCACTGTTGCAAGAGGGGGAAAAGTGGGAAAAATTTCAGTTTTCCCACTATTTATACCCCAAGCAAAAGCGGGGTCCCAGACGAAATTTCCCAAAAGCCCTGGGGCCGAATTGAGAGAAAACGGGGTAATTTCCATACAAGTTCAAAAATTTAGGGACCTATATGTAATTATAGGGGCGCGTGGCCTCGGGATTGCTCGCGCGTGGGCGGCGCACAGCCATGCCGCCCACGTCATCTTCGTACAACTCCCAGACCTTGGGAAGACGAAACGGCAGACCGTATGTTGCTCGCCCAAGCCAATGATGTTCGCCCCAACCCTCATCATTTTGATATCCTAACTATAGTTGCTCGCCACAAAGTTGCTCGTCTGGGGCAACATATAGCCAGGATAGGGGGCAATTATTGATAGGCGAACATAAGTCAATAAATGGCGAACAAGGATTAAAGCTACATCAAGGATTATGTAGAGGTGAGTAAAGTGACGAACAACTCCCCGACGAACAACTAATGGGCGAACAGGTATTTAGACCCGAGACCAAGAATGAGCCAACTGTGAAGTCATCAATGACGAACAACTTGGTCAAACAATGATATAACAAACAGCCAAATAAGTGTGTACAAGTGAACAAAGGACAAAGATCCTAAAGCCATAAGGCGAACAACTTCCAAAGTACAACTTCAAGAGGCGAACAACTTTCAGTTGAAAGGTCATCAAGATCAGTCAAGCCGACCTAGGCGAACAACAATGAGTCCGAGATAAGGCCCAAAAGAAGACTTTGTAACTAAGATTCAGCTTAGATAAGGTCAAAGGACACATGTCAGGCATGCAAGCTAGGGAGATCAAGAGTAAAAAGCACCTCATGCTTGCTAGCCTCTATAAATAGTTGTTCTCCAGCTTATTTATGTAATTTTCGAATTTCAGACAAAAATACACACAAACACACTCAAACTCACACATACACGAGATAAGTCCAATTTCGACTACCGAATTTACAAATTCGATAAATCCAAACCCCAATTTACCATTTACGGTGGTAATCAATCACACGTTATTGATTGGTGACGTAAAAACGGATTAAAACAGCCACTAATCCTTACGATTAGATTCGTTCACCAACAGTTCCAATCCATTATGTGGTGAGCTCAAGAATTCCATGTCTGCAACTTATGATTATATGCTTTTGAGGTAAGTGTCTTTTTTGGTTTTTAATATATTTGTATGTGACAAATATATTAATGTTTTCTGTATTATGTGTATACTTGTATTCACATAATAGTTAATATTACAAACTGTGATTTTGTTCTTACCATTCATAAATTATGAACATTATACTATTAATACATTATTTTCTGTCAAAATAATGTATTATTTAAAAAAAAAATTGGATTATGTATGATGGATTTCTGATTTGCCTTTTTCTTTATTAGTATCATTTTGTACTGTTTAAGCCTGTATGTAATTTGTTAATTTTTTTTTATTTTATTAATTGTTTTACTGTTGTCTGTTCACAGATAATACAATATGAGAAAACTTAAAAGATCTACTTCAATTAGTACTAGCAATTCAACATTCCGTACAGGAAATCCAGGTGCATTTTTTAATTTCATTTTTGATATGTTATTTTTTTTTTTGTTACAGGTTTGTTTTTGTGTAAGTTTGCTAAATTTCAATTGCTGGCTGGTGTTGAAATGTATTATTATTTATATACGTCACTGTAGTACTCATGAATATGTATGTCCCATAAAGTTTACTTTTTCAATTAATTCAATTTATAATTTATTATACATTTCTTCCAATTTAGAGAATGTTACCAAACCATTTGATGAGATAATGGATTCCGGATCAGCTAGAAACATACGCTATATTTTTTGTGGGGGTTTTACTTCGTTTGATGGAAAGGTGGCAGAATGTCTTTACCCTCAATCATCCCAGTAGTGGTATTACTCAACCTTTGTTTTAAACCCTTGTGACTAAATAATTTTTTAAATATTAAATGTTAAAAATTATAATTTATTCAAATGCAGAAATCGGTGGCAGTAGTCAAAATATGATTTCTTCTAATTTAACAACACAAGCTGGAGACCACGATATTTTACAGTGTGGTGTAAACTCTAATTTTAGTCACCAATCCCGTGTTGAATTTATGTGCAATGATACTCATATTCGGGAGTTAAGATCTAGAGAACCTATATTTAAAGAGATCATTGATTTTGATGATGAAAATCCTTAAATAATTGATCTAGATCTAGATGACTTAACTTCATATTATAATAACATCCAAGGTACTTTTAACAAATTATTGAATATAAATTCTTGTGATATTTTTATTATGTTGTTGATTTTTTGGTTATATTCTTTAGGTATTGAATATTGGGATGTTGGTGATCCTATCTATCAATGTCATTATTGTAGTGCAATATTTTGGTTTGATGAGCGTTTGAATTCAACTAATACTAATTTGCCACCGAGATTTTCACTTTGTTGTATGAGCGGGAAAATTCAATTACCATTGATGCCTGAACCACCGCCTCTACTTCGTGACCTAATATGGGGAGATTCCGGTAGAAGCAAACACTATAAGGAGAATATTCGATTGTTTAATAGTATGTTCTCTTTTACATCAATGGGCGGAAAAATTGATAGGAGTTTTAATAATGGTAGATCTCCTCCGGTGTTTAGATTGCATGGACAAAATTACCACAATTTAGGTAGTTTGCTCCCATTTGGTCGTAATACTCCAGCCTTTGCTCAGTTGTATATATATGACACAAACAATGAGACTTACAATAGAATTCGTTCAGTCAGGTATAATATTAATATTTTCAAATATTGTTCAATCTCATAAATTTTTTCTTTCTTTGATAATTAATATTTATATTTTTTACAAAAAAAAATTAGGTCCGAGAATAGGATTAATACAATTCAGGCTCAAATTGTTTCTGATTTGAAAGACATGCTGGATGAGCATAATGTGTTAGCACAAAGGTTTCGTATTGCTAGGGAAAGATTCAGTGCAGGACATAGAGATGTCACTATGAGACTACTAAGTAATAGGAATTATGATGCTCGAACTTACAATCTACCTTTCGTTTTAGAGGTTGCAGCTGTTTTACCAGGCGATCTTGATAGTACCACCGGAGTTCGTGACATTGTCATAGAAACATGTTCTGGACATTTGAGGCGTATTACTGAGTTGAATCCATCCTACCTTGCTCTACAATATCCACTCTTATTTCCATACGGTGAGGATGGTTATAGGGAAGATATTCCCTTTTCTCAATCTGCTACAGAAAGGGTAGGTCAAAGGACTGGTATTAGTGTTAGGGAGTTTTTTGCATTTCGTCTGCAAGAAAGGTCCACGGAGCCAAGTTCTATTTTGTCCTGCAAGAGACTGACACAACAATTTGTTGTGGATGCTTATACAATGGTTGAATCTGGAAGACTATTGTATATAAAGAACCACCAAAAAGAGCTCCGTTGTGATATGATTTATGGTATTGAGGATGCTTATTTGAATGGTGAAAGAGAGGGCAGATGTGTTGGTAAACTAATAATTTTACCACCTTCTTTTATCGGTGGCCCGCGTTACATGATGCAAACTTATTAAGATGCTATGCCAATATGTCGTTAGGCTGGTTATTCACAGTTGTTCATAACTATAATCTGCAACCAAAATGGCCGGATATTGTCCATTTTATGTCTGAAAGGGGACACGGTGCACAGGATCATCCAGATATTGTTTGCCGTATTTTTAAGATGAAATTGGATGGGTTATTGTGCGATATTCGGCGTAATGAAAATTTTGGTGTTGTTAAAGCTGGTATGGAAATTCTTTATATTTTTTCATTAATTCTTTAATAAAAATTATAATAATATATACATATATTAATAATTATAATATTAGTATTCTAATTTTTTTAATTTAAAATAATTATTTATACGGTTGAGTTTCAGAAACGTGGATTGTCGCACACACATATATTGGTGTTCTTAGCCAATAAAAATGAGGTACCATCTGGTGAGGTTATTGATCGTATTATTTCTGCTGAATTTCCTGATGAATGTTTGGACAAGCATTATTTTGATGTTGTATCTGACTTCATGATGCATGGTCCGTGTGGACCAGGGGTAAAGTATTCTCCATGTATGACTAATGATGGAGAACGCTCAAAGAGATTTCCAAAGTAATTTGCTTCTGAAACTTCTTTTGATGATGATGGTTACCCTGTATATAAAACGACGGGATAATGGTTACCCTGATGTACACACCCCGACGTTTCTTAATTCCTTGAAGTTTTATGGTGTTCCAGATCATGAGCTCATACTTAAAATAGGGACTCCGGTAATGTTATTGAGGAATATTGATCACTCAAGAGGTTTGTGTAATGGAACTAGGTTAGTAATACCATTTTAATTAATTAATTTTTTACATATATGTTAAAGATTTATATAAGTTGAATTTGAACATGTTTATTATTTGTGTGAATAGGTTGGGTGATAGAGTTATTGAAGCTAAGATCTTAACTGGTGACAATGCAGGGGAACTAGCTCTGATACCTAGACTTTCATTAACACCATCTGATCCTAGATTGTCATTTAAGTTTACATGAAGGCAATTTCCATTGATTGTATCTTATGCGATGTCAATCAACAAGAGCCAAGGTCAGTCGTTCTCTAATGTAGGTGTATTTCTAAAAAAAACTCGTGTTCAGTCATGGTCAACTCTATGTTGCTATTTCTAGAATTAAGAATAGAGCTGGACTAGAGATAGTGTTGTGTAACAATAATGATGTTCAATGTATTAATACAAAGAATGTGATTTATAGGGAAGTATTTAGAAATGTTTAGGGTGGCCTGTGTACATATTTGATATTTTGTGTTTAAATTATTTATACTTAAATTTATCCGGACTTAATAAATAAAAATGGTTATGTTTTGTTTATGATTCAATATTAAAATAAATGGTATCATTCACACGTAGTATTTATTGTGTTTATTTTTTTATGAGCACATTGTATTTTATATTTATTTAATAATTTTTTTAAACTTTGACACTTCGACATATACTTATAGTGAAAAAATGAATTCCTAAAATATTTTCAAAAGTATCTGGAACACCCCCTCTTTATGCGTTGGGTACTAATATAGTTTAAATATATTCTACTTTTGTAGGCATCTATTTTATTAGTAAAATATTTATTTTTTAATAATGTTGATACATGTATACCTATCCGGTAACTTATTAATTAATAAAAACAAACACATATGGAATTATCATTCTTTGTGTGTGCACATGTATTATGTAGATATGTTCACATATTGAAAATTGCGCATATCACCAATCAAATTATGTAGACGAACTTAATATTACTATTCCATGCATTTTACACAAATAATAGGTATGACCAAAGTTTTTTTTTATTTTTTCAAATTTCAAAGTACTGTACTATTTCGTATATATGTTTGATTATACTGCATAACATCCTAATTAGAGCAATTACTGTACTTATATATAAAAAATCGCATACAAAATAATAATTCAATTGTACATATTCAAATCCAAATATATATATATAATTATTAAGTATTATTGTGTTTAAACAATATTGAATTTATTAAAAAAGTTGTATGCTATATTTTTACCTAACAGAAATAAGAGTTTTACCTGTACATATGTAAAAGAAAAATCATTTATTAATCTGATTAATTTTACAAAGGTGTCTTAATCGAACACGTTTGTGCTGTAGGCAATGACTTTCTTGAAATTTCTTCTGCGTGTTGAGAAATATTTTTTTAAATTTTTTAACACATAGTTATTACAAAATTTTGCCTATTGGCCCTGTCTAATAAACTTATAGATGCCAATTTCGGATTTTGCACTTTATAAATTTAGAGTTGATTCAGTCTATAATTTACCCTTATATCTTAAAATTGAATCATTGCATATATGAATAGTACGAATGAAATATTTTTTAAGGTCTTGCGTTTTAGATAATCCATACCTAATATATGAACAGCGGTGCGATGTGATGCGGTACATTTGTGAACAATTTTCACCATAATATAAGTAAGTTGTTTTCCTTAGTTTCATCTGTATTCTGATCAAATGGTCATATATCAAATATTTTGACTCTGCATGTACGCACAATTTTTAAAATAATTTAGTATGCAACACTGGAAAAAAAATTGAATTAGTGGATCTTACCGTATGAATTATCTGTCATCTCTATTTTGGTGGTGTTTTAATTGGCAAAGAAATATGTAACCATCATTCTTTCCGCATTATCAATCCTGCAATTTCAAATTTGATATATTGGACCAAAAAAAGAAAAATGGGAATTGAGAATATTTAAATGTACAAAATTAATCCATGTACCTTCTTGGTTTCAATCTCTATGTTGATGGGAAAAAATTATACATATCTCTGAAACGGCTGCAGATTTTAATGTCAATAATCAGTTCTTCCGCATACCTTTTCTGTAGTATATAAATAGTTAGAATCTTGAACACGATTCCAGGTAACTGTGACATTAAAAAAAAAAGAGAAATTAATCCGAGAGGGGCATAGAAATCGATTATAGGCAGTAATCGATTACATTTTGTTATATGTTTCTGCATTATCTTCTTTTGGTTATACACCGATTCTTTCCGTCGGAATTTTAATTTACATAATGGTTTATTGATGTTTCCAGAAATGGAGTTTACTTGGTTGGATATTCTCATGTTAGGGTGGTTTGAATTAATTTATTGTTTTGATGGTCAAGCTTATCGGCAAGATGAATAATGTGTACATTATTGGAACTTGAACCATGGGCATATTTTTATGTGTGACAACATTTAGTGGAACTGTGTGGTGATTTTGGGCCATGCCTTTATCTATACCATCAAATAATTACAAAATACTAAAATAATTATTATTCAGAATTAAGATAAAAAAAATTATAAAGATAATTAGTTAAATTAATTGGTGGAAAAAGTTGGATTCTGTTCCTCCCTATGTCACAAATAAATGAATGTTTTATTAATTTGTCCATGAAACAAATATTAGACTAAAATGTGTACTTTGGTTATATTAAAAAATAAATAATCATAAACAAAAGCAAATAATAATTTATGTATATTGCCTAGCATATTCGTCAACTACAATTAATATACATGTTTAAAACCTGAAAAAATTATGTATTGATTATGTTTACTGAGGACAAAATTTTAGGTAGTGTCTACCTATTTTTTATTATTAATTCATTATTCCAAGTACAACATATTAACATATGTAGAATAGAATATACAATAAAATAAATTTAAATAAATTATATGAACATTCTATATAATATATATATATAATTTTGTTAAATAATAAAGATTAACATGACTTCCGTGCAAAGCACGGGTGGGTTCGATCCTAGTTTGGTATAAGAGAAGAGATATTTGGGATAGAGAAGTAACTGCAACTCAACTAAGAATAGGATAAAAACACTCAAAATATTGTAAGTTGCTGAAATTATGCAATGCCTCCACATAAATACTGAATGGGCCGCTGCTAATTAAGGTAAATGGGTCACCATTATTGGGCTGCTTAATTCTTCAACTTTAAGGCGCAAGTTATTTGCACTAGACTCTTTGTTAAAAACACTACCGGATGAATACACTATTTTTTTTTCAAAATTCTTTCATTTTTTCGAACATTTTTTCCGAAAATAACTAAATTCACAATATTTCGGAATTTTTTTTCGAATTTTATGTTTATTTTCAGAATTTTTTGCCGAAAATGTTTCAAATTGATAGTGTATTCATCCGGGTAGGGTATTTAACAAAGAGGCTAGTGCTAATAACCGTGGTCCAACTTTAATTGATAAAAGTTGGCTTCAAATGCCAACTTCTCTCCATCTTTAAGCCTGCCGAAATGAAACTAAAAATGGGATGCTATTTTGGGCCTTAGGTGTGCTGAAAGGCCAAGATTACTTACAGTTCTATCTTTTGTTAAGACACTCAATCCAAAAAGGTGTTAGAACAAAATGACAGTTTTCGAGAAAAACTTCCGAAAATTTGAAAAAACACAAACAAACATGTATTTTCGGAATTTATTTTTTCTTTCGAAAATTGTTATAATTTTCAGAAAAAATTTCGGATTTTTTTTTAATAGAGTTTATTAATAAAAGAAGGGAATGTATTTAACGTGGGCCATGCAGAAATTATTTTTTCTCGGACCTTCTCTTCCTCTCATCATTTGCTCATTGATCTCCATTTTTTCTTAATTCACTTCTTCAATTGACCTCACGAATAAATGGTGGATATTTTACACTATTAATAATCCTCAATTTTCTTATATAATAACAAAACAAACATCTTTCTCATTTCAATTGTATTAGTCCATTTAATTAAGGTAAATAATGCATGAAACTCTATCAAATTATGTAAAGAAAAGGTATATAAATTTTAAACAATTTTCACATTAATCAAGCATGCAAATCACAAATGCCCAACTTGCATAGAAGAAAATCAAATTGTCTTTTACCTAACACTTTGATAAAAAATTCCACCAATTGTTCATTTGTAAGAACATGTGATGTAAGGATTGTACCATCTCTCATTTATTTTAACCTTATCATACTGAACATAAAATTAAACTATTTCACTCTGGAATGGACCCTCGCTCAACCGCTCAATTCAAATGGATCTGGCGGCGTTCTAATAAACTTCCCTTGGTAAAAAAAAATATATATTTGCCCTAAATTTGGTAGGATATATAATTTTTTTTTAGTAGGTCTTGTATGAGACCGTCTTATGGCATTAAATAATGAGATTGCGTGTAAATAGGGCATTGACTCATTAACACTAAAATAGGGGCAGGGGCATTGGCTCATACAAGTTTTCACTTCTTTTGAAAAAAAAAAAATTGTCCTAAAAGTATTGGCAAAATAAAAATTATTTTTCACACACACAAAAATATGTACAGAAGCATAATTTATTTTGAACCAATTTATAATTTGTGACCTTTTTTCTGAACCATTTTTTGTTTTTTTTCCAAAAAGAATTGCTGATACTTGATAGACGCCCATTAAGCCAATGGCTTTTTTTTATATATATATTTTACTAGCGCAATGTCTCCATATAAAATTAAACTATAAATTATAATTACTATTTGATTAAAATATTATTATTCTAAAAACTTAAATCATATTAACATACAAATGACTATTACCTACAATTATGCACCACAATTTGATATATAGATATTTTCATTCCTTATTTACAAAGAATTATCTCACAAAATTTCATCATGAGACTGTCTATGAATTTTCCTACAATTTTTTAATTTATAGAAATTTTTATTCCTTACCCACAAATAATTTTTCTACGTAGATACGATATTTTTGTAGATTAATTGTTTGTGGGTAATTTTTTGTATACAAATTGATTGTGAGCAATTAATATCTAAGAATTTTCATTTTCATTTCACTTAGTTCACTTGTTTGAAATACTCACAAGTAATTTTTAAATATTGTACTTTCTCAAATTTGTAAAATAAATTATAAATTTGATATCATCACGTGGAGAAACATCTAATACACTTTAATAGACAAAAGTTAAATTAAATTTTTTTTTCAAAATATGTAAGCAGTTATGTATTAATTTAGTTGGTAAATATGTTAATTATTATACAGATCACAAGGGATAACATCTAATACACTTTGATAGACAAATGTTAAATATAAGAGGTCATTACACTGTTAAATATAAGAGGCCATTACACTGGGGAACAATTTTTACTCCCTTAGAGCATCAAGGACATAACTTTATTGAAAATACATAGCAATACATGACACTGCTACCCTTACCTTTTAGCTTGCCAACCAATTTTGATTTGACGCCTGCAGCATATAAATTGAGGTGATGTACTAGCCTCCGCCTTGCATATGCACCCATCTTTTTGACTTTTTTTTTTCTCTTAAAAAAAATCGACCATGTACTTGTTATTTTAGTCCTCTTATTAAGTTTTTTTATTAGAAGTGAATGGGTATACTACACTTTTAAAAGGTAAAATAACATTCTCTGTACAATAAGTTTTTATTTGGTAACTTTTCAATCCAAAAATACATGTACATCAAGATAGTACAATCAAATATACAATCAATAATACAAAGACCATGGGTATAGTATACATGATATGTTATAGTACTCCCTCCGTCCCTGAGTAAACTTCCCACTTTCTTTTTCGGCCCGTCCCTCAGTAAACTTCATATTCCATAAATGGCAAAAATAACACTTTATTACATATAATATTTAACCTTTAAATTCACACAATATTACCAAAGTGTCACTCATTCAATTCACTTTTCAACACTATTTATTACTTTATCCCAAAAGTCAACATGTGACCCACTATATATTAATAAACAAATATACTTTCTTAAACCATTCAACAAAAAGAAGTGGGAAGAAAGCTCGGGGACGGAGGGAGTACAAATGTAAATGCATAGTACAAATACTATCGGTATAGTATAAATGATACTTTATAGTACAACTCTGTAACAATAGTACACACCACATATAGTGGTACAATCTACTTATGAAAAAAAATTCAATCAAATACACCCCATAGTACATATCCGAATCAAAATAGACAAAATAGATTACAACCCCTAATTAATGAGAGCTAAATCTGCAAATTCAAACCCATGAGAACCCCAAACATGGTCTCTTTTTCTCCAAATTCAAATTCCTATAGTATAAAAACCCATATAAAAATAAAATAAAAAAATTCTAAATTCTAATTACTAACTGAACTCACCTCAGTAGAGTTCCCAAAAACAAAGCGCAAGTCGGATGACTGTGGTTTTGTCGGATGTCTTTCATTTGCTCCCACTCACGCTGGCGTATTTCAGAGAAATCAGATCGAAGCCCTAATCTGGAAAATGAGATTGACTCCCTTTGATGACCATCGTCGAAAATAAGATCAACTCTCTTTAGTGGTCATCGTTAGATCACTGGCGTGGTGGCAGCCGCACATGCAAAAAACCCCCAAAACTCTCTCCCCCCCCTCTTCGATTTTGGCGGTGGTGGCGGCCGCTCTCTCCCTCCCCCTCTTTGATTTTAGTGGTGGTGGTGGCCGCACACACCAAAACTCCCTCTCTAGACGGCAACAAGATCTAGACGGTGGCGAAGGCGGCGCTCCGCGCACAAAACCACCCAAACTCTTCAAGTGGTGATCGATGGGAGTTGGTGGCCGCCTTTGATCGATCTGTGGTGGTCGACCGATAGAGATGGAGTTTTGCTGGAGGCGGATATGGATAGAGGGAGAGAGAAAGGAGAAAGATGAGGAAGAGCGACACAAATTCTTTTAGATGAGAGAAAAAAATGGCTTGAGTGTATTTTAAAAAGTGAAAATGACAGATTACTGTACACATGCCACTGATGTATTACCTTGCAATTTAATGTATTGTGGTATGTTTCTACAATTTGGGCTTAGCCCATTGTAATTTGACTTATATAAGTGTATCATAGTGTAATTAATCCTAAATATAATAGTTTTCCGGAAAAAATGACACATAAGCAAAACTCACCAAGAATTCGATACGTAAGAAAAACTCACCAAAATTCGACACATAAGCAAACGAAATTCCCTATTAGTATATAAGGAGATTTTTTTAAGGTCTTTTGCATTATCCGCAATTGAACATCCCCTTATATACTAATAGAGAGTTTCTCTTTGCTTATGTGTTCATTTGTGGTGCATTTGGATGATGTGTCAATTTGTGGTGAATTTGAATTATGTGTCAATTAATTGAGAAGCTATAATTATGTGGTGATCTTAGGTGTCAACCTTTAGAATATAATTATTATCTTTGGTACAATAATAAAATAAATAAATAATTGATTCAATAATTTTATTTATTTCCTCCTAATTTATATGTATCATATGATATAAATTAACGAAAATATTGAAGGAAAATATATTAGTGTGCCTTCATCAACAAGTAACTGGTGGAGGGCAATATGGTCGTTTCATTATATTCTATGTATTTCTGAAACCCTAGATTGTAACCTATATAAAGGGATCTCATACACAACAAATAGTGAATTATCTCCTAGCTTGGTACGCCCCCAGACGTAGTCATTCCTGACGAACTGGGTCAACAAATCTGTGTTCTTTTATTCTTCTCTCTATTTTTCCTATATCCTAAAACAGAAAATGATATATATATATATAAACATATGTTAACATATTTATAAATCAATTATATAAGATTTCTCTTTATTTTTTTTAAAATTATGAAATAAATCTAAATTGAATCTTAACGCTACTTTGCATATTGATAATAAGATAGTACTCCCCCGTCTCAGGGTAAACTCCCCACTTTTCTTTTTGGGTCGTTGTACACTAAATTTCTTATTCTTTAAATGACAAAAATTACACTCCACTACATATAATCTTTAACCTTCAAATTCACACAAAATTACCAAAAGTGTCGCTCATTCCATGTATATTTAAGCACTACATAATAATAAACAAATACAATTTCTTAAATTATTAAACAAAAAGAAATGGAAAGATAACTTTGGGACAGATGAAGTATAATTTAAATAAATTAATTAAAATTTAATAAAAAGTAAACTACTTATATAATAATATTGTATTAATTATTTGATGATGAACAAAGTGATTTGTAGCTATGCAATAGATTATATGTGAAAAATGATTTCACGAACATTTCGCGTAATACGCGGGGTATCATTTGGTTTTTTAATAATCAAATGAAAATTAAATTAAAAAAGAAGGAATAATTTGCATGAAGCTGTATAAAATTTGACATTAATTGCTGATAAATTAGAAACAACCATCACTGTAATCGAAACAACACCCATTTTTTTTTTTTTTTTTTTTACATACATTCGCATATACAAATATTTATGAGTAGGAGACCGTCTCATTGCACGAGACAATGAGAATGAGTGTAATTAGGGCATTGACTCATTAACACTTTAGTAGGGTAGGTGTTAATTTGTGTTGTCTCATACCATGAGACCGTCTCATACAAGTTTTGCCAATATTTATATATTAAAACTGAATAATATATTGAATAATACAAAACTCTAAGTTTAAAGATAGTTTAACATGTTTAAGTTCATCTCAATAGCGGCTCAAAATGCAAACTAGTGAGGGGCGATCGATCTCATCGACCATCGAGCTCAGTGAGAGTCAGGTCATTCTTGGACTGCTCGAGTTGGTTAACAGGTTGTGCCGACCCTGTAACTGAGCTGTTCCACTTCTCCGCAAAGACTGGCTGCTGCGGAGGTGGAAGCTCAACTATTTCACGGCTAAGCATTGAGAGAACTGTTTGAATGGTAGGCCTATCTTTTGCAGTATCTTGCACACACAACAGCCCAATCTGAATGCATCGAATTATCTCTACCTCCGTATTTGAACTAGCTATATTTTGATCCACGAAAGCCAAACCATTATCTTCACTCCACAGTTTCCAAGCCTGAAATTTGGTGAAGGAAATAACATTTTTGTTAAGAAGAATTAATCATTATATCACATAATAATTGCGAAGATGATGAGATACATACGTAACCTAAAAGGCTCAAAGACCATTCTTGGTTGTAATAATGTGTGTTCTTTTGTCCTTTCACTATCTCTAGCACCAGTACACCGAAGCTATAGACATCAGATTTTTCGGAAAATCTGCCTTCCATTGCGTATTCTGGTGCCATATATCCACTAAAAAAGAATTGTATTAGATTTAGCAAAAATAAACTAATAAGTTAATAGCAGACTTTAATTCAAGATTCTCTTTACCATGTTCCCACAACTCTAGCAGTATTTCGATGATCTTCATTGCCTGTGAATATCCTGGCCATGCCAAAATCAGAGATTTTTGGGTTCCAGTTTTCATCCAATAGTACATTACTTGGCTTAAGGTCACGGTGAATTATCCTGAATCTAGAGTCTCTATGAAGATACAGGAGACCTCGGGCAACACTCTCGATGATATTGAAACGTTTCGTCCAATCTAAAACATCGTACGAGGAATGCGTAGGATCTATAGAAAATAAAAGTTGACTGTCAAAAAAGAAAAAGAATCTAATGCACAATTTTAAATTTGCCTTTAGATGTTGAACTAACCAAACAAATAAGCGTCCAAGCTTTTATTTTGCATGAATTCGTATACCAGAATCTTCTCTTCTTTCTCTACGCAGCATCCCAACAATCGGACAAGATTCCTGTGTTGGAGTTTGGAGATGAGGATCACTTCATTCGTGAATTCTTCCATTCCCTGTCCAGAAACTGCAGAGAGCCTCTTGACAGCAATTTCTTGCCCATTTTCCAGATTTCCCTACAACCATACACATGCAAAAACAGTACATAAATAAGGTTGCTGGCTTATGCGATTGTAAAAGTGCAAATTTGGATGAAAGCTTTTACTTTATAAACAGGACCAAAACCTCCCCTTCCAAGAAAATTATTTTCGTGGAATTGATTTGTAGCATTTGCAAGCGTCTCGAAACTAAACTCTGGCAACTCTCCGATCTTGACTTTATCTGATTCACGATTGAGTACAATTGACTCAACAGATGAAAACGTTTGCCCTCCTTCAAAATTTCTTTTGTTTTCTGTTTTGCCTCCTGCTTACACAATTTAATTAAGATACGATAGTTAAATCAATAAAATATAGCATATATATCCAAGTAATAGCTAAGTCCATTGGCAGCCAATCTCACCTTTTCTCTTAAGCATCCACCACCGAGAAATGAAGATGAGTATTAATATGCAAACAAAAGCCACGATTACTGGAATTATGATAAACAACTTCTTGTCTCTGTGGGTACCTGATAATAAAAAGCAAAAGCAGCCCAAACACATTACCTACAATTAATTTCTCATGAATCCAATTATCAGTAAATTTTGGATATATTATATATATGAAAGAATACGGAGGAAAGTACCCAATTCTGAAGACGCGAGACGAATATAAAGATCAAGGCCAACATCATTGAAGTTCTGAACATCAATCAAAGTATCCCTCCAAAGCATACAACCAATGTTAGGCTCATGAGCATAAGCTACGCAAGAACAATTCCCCAAACATCTCCTCCTACATTCATCTAAACCATAAGAAGAGAATGGTTGAGCGAAATCCGGAACCTTCATAAACCGAAGCCTCGAAAATCCATATGAAATTCCACACTTCAATTGAGCTTTCCTCTGGCAACCGCTAGTCCAGTTCCCACTCTTCCATTCTTGTTTATTCACGGGCTCAAACCCCCTCAAGCAAGAACAAATAGGCGAACCCTTAACATTACAGCTCCCAAACTGCCCACACTTTCCGTAAAGATCACATTCGGTTTGAGGAGAATACCACACCTCGTCCCAACTCTTCCTCTGATCATCCCACAGCTCCAGCATGGATAATCCCGAAGGCTTGATTACGGTTATTAACTTCCCTCCGTAATGCGTGAGGTAGAAATTCCCCGCGTGATCGGACACCACTTCAGTCAATGACAACACATTGCCTTGCAGAGATAACATGTCGCGTATCCCCATAAAGATCTTGCCGTTCCAGGGGCCGCTCCTCCAGTGCTTGCGGCCGTTGTTCCAGATGAAGCTTTGTGGGATACCCAACGCGTCGATCCCCGAAGCGAAACTTCCTACTGCGGGATCGGTTGAGTTTTTCCATGAAGTTAGTACCACCTTCTTCCCAGTCTTTGTGTTGTGGCTAAGCCTCATTGTCGGCAGGACTGCATGTGTGGGGTGGGAAAAGGACTCCCATTTTGTCATTCCTGTGGCCGTGTCCCGGAGAAGGAGATTTCCGCTGTCCTGGATTTGAAGAGTGGTGGAATTTGAGGTGGTGGGTGGAAGATTGGTTGACCACACTGTTTGATTCTTTCCATTCATGATTATGAGATTCCCGTCTTTCGAAATAGTTACAGTGCTGGAGGAATCGTTGAGGGGTTCGTCTCTGTTGGCGACCCACACCACGGCTCCTTCAAAGAAGACGCCTAAGTAGCGGTTGGTGGTGGTGTTGGAAGGGGTGAAGAATCCCAATTTGAACTGGTGATTGCGGGATGTTAAAGAATCTGGATCTTTGATAACTAAACCGGGAGATATGGTGTCTGTTTCCAAGCTCAAACATACACGAAAAGGAAGAAAAACAACAAAGAGGATGGCTAATTGGTGAACAGAATGTCCCACAACTTGTGTATTCATGGTTCACACCTGAATCTCTGTGTGCATGGGAAACTAATGATTGGGCTTCTGATTTTGCTGATTCCGGCTGGCGCTAGATTTTAAAGTAAATGGAAAGAACACATTGTAGGTAGAAAATACCTATTTCTGGATTTTAAAAACACCAAATTATAAAAAATACCCAAAATTTAACATACAAACTCTTTTTTACCAAACAATTTATAAAAACTCTTTTTTACCAAACAATTTATAAAAACTCTTTTTTACCCATTTTACTAGATGAAATGTCTCAAATACCCTTTAGTTTCTATTGCTATTTTCTCATTCCTTTCCCTATTCCCACTCCTATTCCTTTCCCTATTCCTATTCCCATTCCTTTCCATAATATTATTCCTATAAATAATATTATATCAATTCCAAAAATAAAAAAAATTATAAATATAATATTATATTAATTCCAAAAATAAATAAATTTAGAAATATAATATTATATAATTTTACCATGGATAATGAAAATAATTTTTTTCAATATATATGTTTCGCAATAAATATTAGTTATTAATATTTTTATGAAATATAATATTATTTTTATTATAATAAAATAAAATATTTTTCGTGTTATTATAAACACCAATAAAAAACACTTTATATTATTAATATTAATTAATAAATTGATATTGTCCATTTTTTATTTTTATTGAATTTCAACAAGTATTCTTGAAATATCGGAGAGCTGGCGGAGATTTACTAAAACGACATTCTCTAACATAAATTCGTGACGGAGTCGGGTCGAAAATACTTTTTAAGTCGTTTTACACTAGAAAAGACGAAAAAAAATTAATTTAATTGATATTCAAATATTTAATTTCTAATAAGTTTCAACAAATACTATTGAAAGGTCGGAGTAAAGTTGGAGACAGGACAGAGATTTGCTAAAATAGAATTTTCATTCAAATTTTTGCGACGGAGCTGTGTCGGAATCGATTTTTAGGTCGTTTTACCCTAGGAACGACTAAATGATACATGAATTTGAGTTAAATCTAATTTTTAAATTTTAATCGAGTTTTAACAAGTACTCTAGAAGAGTCGGAGCATGGTAGGAGATAATACGGAGATTTGCTAAAATGATATTTTCAATCATAATTTTGTGACGGAGCTGTGTCAGATTTGTTTTTTTGTATCGTTTTACCTTATGAACGACGAAAAAGATACATGGATTGCGTGGCATGAACTATTTAAATTTTATATAGCTTTGAAAAGTACTATTAAAAGGTCGGAGCATGGTTGGAGACAGGACGGAGATTTGCTAAAATTGATTTTTCATTCAAATTTTTGCGGCGGAGCTGTGCCAGAATCGATTTTTAGGACGTTTTACCCTAGAAATGACTAAACAAATTCATGAATTTGAGTGACATCAATTTTTCAAATTTTAATCAAGGTTTAACTAGTAATCTACAAGAGTCGGAGCATGGTTGGAGACATGATGGAGATTTACTAAAATAATATATTTAATCATATTTTTGTGACGGAGTTGTTGCGGAATCGCTTTTTAGGTCGTTTTACCTAGAGAACGACAAAAATTATACATGAATTGAGTGACGTCAATTTTCAAACTCTTATTGAGCTTTAACCAGTGCTACTGAAATGTCGGAGCACGGTCGGAGACTGGACGAATATTTGCTAAAATGAAAATTCCATTCAAATTTTGCGACGGAGTTATGTCAGATTCATTTTTAGGTTGTTTTATCCTAGGAACGACTAAACAAATACATGAATTTGAGTGACATCTATTTTTAAAATTTTAATCGAGTTTTAACAAGTAATCTAGAAGTGTCGGAGTATGGTTGGAGATAATACAGAGATTTGCTAAGCCGACATTATAATCATAATTTTGTGACGGAGCTGTAGCGAAATCACTTTTTAGGTCGTTTTACCTTAAGCACGACGAAAATTGTAAATGAATTAAGTGACATTCATTTTTCAAACGTTTATTGATTTTTGACAAATATTATTGAATTGTCGGAGCACGGTCGGAGACAGGACGGAGATATGCTAAAATGAAATTTTCATTCAAATTTTTGCGATGTAGCTGTCTTTGATTCGATTTTTAGGTCATTTTACCCGAGGAACGACTAAATAAATACATGGATTTGAGCCACATCAATTTTTTAAATTTTAATCGAGTTTAACAAGTAATTTAGAAGAGTCGGAGCATGGTCGGAGATATGATGGAGATTTTCTAAAATAATATTTTTAATCATAATTTTGTGACGGAGCTGTTGCGGAATCGCTTTTTAGGTTGTTTTACCTTAAAAACGACGAAATTGAGTGGCGTCCATTTTTCAAACTTTTATTGAGCTTTAACAAGTACTATTGAAATATCGGAGCACGGTCGGAGATAGGACGAACATATGCTAAAATAGAATTTTCATTCAAATTTTTGCGACGGAGCTGTGTCGGAATCAATTTTTAGGTCGTTTTACCCTAGGAACGACTAAAATGATACATGAATTTGAGTTAGATCTAATTTTTAAATTTTAATCGAGTTTTAACAAGTACTCTAGAAGAGTCGGAGCATGGTAGGAGATAATAAGGAGATTTGCTAAAATGATATTTTCAATCATAATTTTGTGACAGAGCTGTGTCAGATTTGTTTTTTTATCGTTTTACCTTATGAACGACGAAAAAGATACATGGATTAAGTGGCATGAACTATTTAAATTTTATATAGCTTTGAAAAGTACTATTAAAAGGTCGGAGCATGGTTGAAAACAGGACGGAGATTTGCTAAAATGAATTTTTCATTCAAATTTTTGCGGCGGAGCTGTGCCAGAATCGATTTTTAGGACGTTTTACCCTAGAAATGACTAAACAAATTCAAGAATTTGAGTGACATCTATTTTTCAATTTTTAATCAAGGTTTAACTAGTAATCTACAAGAGTCGGAGCATGGTTGGAGACATGATGAAGATTTACTAAAATAATATATTTAATCATATTTTTGTGATGGAACTGTTGCAGAATCGCTTTTTAGGTCGTTTTACCTAGAGAACGACAAAAATTATACATGAATTGAGTGACGTCCATTTTCAAACTCTTATTGAGATTTAATCAGTGCTATTGAAATATCGGAGCACGGTCGGAGACTGGACGAATATTTGCTAAAATGAAATTTTCATTCAAAATTTTGCGATGGAGTTGTGTCAGAATCATTTTTAAGTTGTTTTATCCTAGGAACGACTAAACAAATACATGAATTTGAGTGACATCTATTTTTAAAATTTTAATCGAGTTTTAACAAGTAATCTAGAAGTGTCGGAGTATGGTTGGAGATAATACGGAGATTTGCTAAGCCAACATTTTAATCATAATTTTGTGACGGAGCTGTAGCAGAATCACTTTTTAGGTCGTTTTACCTTAAGCACGGCGAAAATTATAAATGAATTGAGTGACGTTCATTTTTCAAACGTTTATTAATTTTTGACAAATATTATTGAATTGTCGGAGCATGGTCGGAGACAGGACGAAGATATGCTAAAATGGAATTTTCATTCAAATTTTTGCTACGGAACTGTCTTAGATTCGATTTTTAGGTCATTTTACCTTAGGAACGACTAAACAAATACATGGATTTGAGCCACATCAATTTTTTTATTTTAATCGAGTTTTAACAAGTAATCTAGAAGAGTCGGAGCATGGTCGGAGATATGATGGAGATTTTCTAAAATAATATTTTTAATCATAATTTTGTGACGGAGCTGTTGCGGAATCGCTTTTTAGGTTGTTTTACCTTAAAACTGCGAAATTGAGTGACGTCTATTTTTCAAACTTTTATTGAGCTTTAACAAGTACTATTGAAATGTCGGAGCACGCTCGGAGATAGGACGAACATATGCTAAAATAGAATTTTCATTCAAATTTTTGCGATGGAGCTGTGTCGGAATCGATTTTTAGGTCGTTTTACCCTAGGAACAACTAAAATGATACATGAATTAGAGTTAAATCTAATTTTTAAATTTTAAAACTCGATTAAAAAATGAATGTCACTCAATTCATTTACAATTTTCATCGTGCTTAAGGTAAAACGACCTAAAAAGTGACTCCGTCACAAAATTATGATTATAATGTCGGCTTAGAAAATCTCCGTATTATCTCCAACCATACTCCGACACTTCTAGATTACTTGTTAAAACACGATTAAAATTTTAGAAATAGATGTCACTCAAATTCATGTATTTGTTTAGTCGTTCCTAGGATAAAACAACCTAAAAATGAATCTGACACAACTCCGTCACAAAATTTGAATGGAATTTTCATTTTAGCAAATATTCGTCCAGTCTCCGACTGTGCTCCGACATTTCAGTAGCACTGGTTAAAGCTCAATAAGAGTTTGAAAATGGACGTCACTCAATTCATGTATAATTTTCGTCGTTCTTTAGGTAAAACGACCTAAAAAGCGATTCCGCAACAGCTCCGTCACAAAAATATGATTAAATATATTATTTTAGTAAATCTCCATCATGTCTCCAACCATGCTCCGACTCTTGTAGATTACTAGTTAAACCTTGATTAAAATTTGAAAAATAGATGTCACTCAAATTCATGAATTTGTTTAGTCATTTCTAGGGTAAAACGTCCTAAAAATCGATTCTGGCACAGCTCCGCTGCAAAAATTTGAATGAAAAATCCATTTTAGCAAATCTCCGTCCTGTCTCCAACCATGTTCCGACCTTTTAATAGTACTTTTCAAAGCTATATAAAATTTAAATAATTCATGCCACTTAATCCATGTATCTTTTTCGTCGTTCATAAGGTAAAACGATAAAAAAAACAAATCTGACACAGCTCCGTTACAAAATTATGATTGAAAATATCATTTTAGTAAATCTCCGTATTATCTCCTACCATGCTCCGACTCTTCTAGAGTACTTGTTAAAACTCGATTAAAATTTAAAAATTAGATTTAACTCAAATTCATGTATCATTTTAGTCGTTCCTAGGGTAAAACGACCTAAAAATCGATTCCGACACAGCTCCGTCGCAAAAATTTGAATGGAAATTCTATTTTAGCAAATCTTTGTCCTGTCTCCAACCTTACTCCGATCTTTCAATAGTATTTGTTGAAACTTATTAGAAATTAAATATTTGAATATCAATTAAATTAATTTTTTTCGTCTTTTCTAGTGTAAAACGACTTAAAAAGTATTTTCGACCCGACTCCGTCACGAATTTATGTTAGAGAATGTCGTTTTAGTAAATCTCCGCCAACTCTCCGATATTTCAAGAATACTTGTTGAAATTCAATAAAAATAAAAAATGGACAATATCAATTTATTAATTAATATTAATAATATAAAGTGTTTTTGATCGGTGTTTATAATAACACGAAAAATATTTTATTTTATTATAATAAAAATAATATTATATTTTATAAAAATATTAATAACTAATATTTATTGCAAAACATATATATTAAAAAAATTATTTTCATTATCAATGGTAAAATTATATAATATTATATTTCTAAATTTATTTATTTTTTGGAATTAATATAATATTATATTTCTATTTTTTTTTTTTTTTGGAATTGATATAATATTATTTATAGGAATAATATTATGGAAAGGAATAGGAGTAGGAATAGGGAAAGGAATAGGAGTGAGAATAGGGAAAGGAATGAGAAAGTAGGAATAGAAACTAAAGGGTATATGAGACATTTCATCTAGTAAAATGGGTAAAAAAGAATTTTTATAAATTGTTTGGTAAAAAAGAGTTTGTATGTTAAATTAAGGATAAAAAAGATTTTGTCCCTTTTAAAAATTATTCTTTAGTGGGGTCATGAATAATTGACATAAATTTTTGAATCATAGTAATGACGTACACTTAGTTTTTTTATTAATTTTATATGTAAATATTATTTAAGGTAAACTGTACTCCCTTTGTTCCAGCATTATTTGCACACTAGAAATGTCACATATTTTAAGAAAAGATTACTTTTTAAGTAAAATAGTGACATATGAGTTAATATGTGTATATTATTGTGAGTGTACACGCAAATCAATGTTTCCTTTTTTTAGAGCGTGCAAATAATTTTTGTATGGACGAAAAAAGAAAAGTTAGCAAATAATCCTGGGACGGAGGGAGTATATTACGCGAATACGAGCTTTAATGAACTGAGCCATGTCGAGCTCATAAGCAGTTCGTTTCGTTTAACAACTCTAAATATGCGAGAAAGTAGTGCAATTAAAATATCTGGTCTTACTTGCATGATAAATAAAATATTTTATTAAAGTGTGAGTGGTTTGATCCTTTGGTACAAGTTTGGTCGAATTTAAATCAATGATGAAGATTCAACTGTTATGAACTATATATTTGTATTAGTTATTCAACAAGTTCCGACAGATTTTAATGATTGGACGGTTGTTTGCCGAATAAAACCAAAATGGTTGATGGATGCACCCGAGTCATCACTAAAGAAAGAGAAAAAAACAAAATTGTCATTTTTTGTATGGACAAAATGTTTTTTTGCCCAACTGTAATGTTTTTTTCCCAAAAAGTTTGGCAAATGGTTGACACACAGGTTGGCATGAGTGTCAACCCTTTGCCAACCATTTGCCAACTTTTTCAGACAAAAAACGTCTTCTTTACAAAAGTGGGTAAAAAAGATTAGCCCCCTTAATTTTTGAATAATTTTGTGTATTTTCTGTTTAAAGAAACAATCTTTCGCTGGTTCCAAGAGGACAATACACATTTTCTTATAGGATAGATTTTGCGTGAGATCGTCTTACAGGAGATGGGGTATAAGTTGGCATGATGCATTAACACTTTGGAAGGAATGCGTGTTAATTTGTGTTAGTTTATGAGCCGTACTCTCACTATGAAACCGTCTCACACAAATTTTTTCATCATTATTAGGGTATGTTTGTTTAAATGGATTAAAAGGAATTGATATTTTAATTTTATTCAATTATGTGTGTGGTTCACATTAAGGGGATTGAAATAATTGTCCCATAAAAAAATATTTAAAAATAGTTTACATTATACTTGGTTTTATCAATTGATGCTCTTAGGATGAATAGAAGACCGCTCCTCTATTTTCTTGTTTTTTTTTTTTTTTTTTTTTGGCACATGTATGCCGTCATTTCATTTAATGAGGTGGTGTTCATGGTCTTATAAGTCTCAGCTGCTTGTAATTCCTTCATGTGATATTCATGAAATTCCAATCCCAAAATGCATGTTGTTGGGTTCCTTACTCTAGTGAGTGATTCACTTTCGATTTTCTTTGAGAACTAATTAAGGAAGTTATGCCTTGGAGAATTTTTGGAGTACTTGGAACTTGGTGAACAATCACTATAAGAAAATATAAAATAGTCTACGAAAATTGTCAATATGGCTACGAAATCTCTAACAAAAAAATTTGTAGTGATGATTACCTACGAATTGCCTACTAAAATTTCTAATTGTATAGACATCTTCCTTCTCCACCTACAAAAAATTGCCTACGAAAATTCCGTAGGAAAATTGTAGTGTAGCTAAAATTTTGTAGGCAAATGAGTTGTAAATAATTATATATACCTATGGATTTTATTTCGTTGAGAAATGTAGAAACTTTCATAATTAAAAACTTTTGTAAGCAAATTGTAGGCAATTCTTACTACAAACTTTTTTGTTGAAATTTTTTTTAAAAATTTTGTAGGCAATTATTTTTTTTTTAGTGAAATTTCTAACTACTAACAACTAATGTTACCAATAAAATAAAAAAATCATTCGCAATTCCCATGATGACTAAGCAGTATTTTGACTTTCTCGTTTGCTAAATAATTAAATTGTTGATACGTCATAGCCGCCAATGGCTTTGTTTTTTCCCAAATTAATGCTGATTTGTGGGGCGGCATATTTGGCATCTTTTCTACTTAAACTAGTCTTCATTAAATAGCTGTTGTCAAAAGAAGAAAGTCTTCCTTAAATAGCTTTTGTCTGTTTGCTTCATTCCAAAGCTAAGTCGTCTTATGGAACTGTAAATGAGCTAATCATTGTTGCAGTCTTCATATGTAGGTGGTGGCATTTAAATTAAAGCTGTCAATTCCCCATTTAATACGCCTATATTATACCAGTGAGGTTTAAAAAAATAAAAATAAAAATGTATAGAGTGGCAATTTGATGATGGTGAGTGGGCCTAAAATAGATGCACTAGTTGACTCTCTTAGGGCTGAAAATGACCCTCAAATTAGAAAATGGCCCTCCAAATAGAAAATGGTTTATATATGGGCGACTACTCGCTTGGTGGGCCACTGCTCCGGTTGACATTTTTTTTTTCTTTTTTGCGACCAACTTATTTTTGCATGGTTTAATTCTTTTTTCCAATTTTCATGTTGATCGGATTATTCTTTCACCGACTCAAGCATCAAAACTTGGGTCTAGAGTCATTTAAAAATAAAATTGATGCAATCTTGACACTAAATCAACCTTTCAAACTCAAATTGGTTGTTTCTCCTCAAAAACAGACTTTCTTTTGCATTTGCAATTGTGTGGATTGCAATTGCAACTCCAAACTTCCAAATTCCAACTTTTGCATATAAATCATAGTAATTCTATTTTTTTCTTGTCCCTTTTTTTTATCATTTTTATACTTTTCCCAATTTTTTAAAACTTTTGGTGCACATTAATACAAGTTCAATTATGTGGGTATTATGAAAATGATTATATTTCCATAATCTCAGTTTATAATATAAAAAAAATGCATATGGTTAAATAAAGAGTATGAAAAGGATTTTCTTCATATTTGCTTCACATGGACGAGAATTTCCTGTTACAGTGCACACTTCGTAGCAATGAAAAGTTAGTTATTTTATTCTTTAATAATCAGGGTGTCTCCTAAAACTATCTCAGTCAAACAAAAAAAAAAATCTTAGTATTTGAAGCATATTTTTCTTTGAAATATATACTGACATGAGACTCTATAAACCCTGTGTTATATAATATAATGTAAATTGAATCCATCTCGTATATGATAATTTTCACAGCAGTTTTTGTTGTGAGAGAGAACACTTGGATAACTAGAAGTGAATCAACTGGGTAAAGATGATTAATGTTAGCGCCCACCAATTGTGGAGAGAGTAACATTATTAAGAGAGGGACTACTATGTGGGCTCTGCTGAGAAGAACTTGTACTTGTATCATGCCGGGATGACCTTAAAATAAACGCCGGTTTCTTTGGCTCAGGAAGCTCTATTATTTCACTGTACAACATTGATAGCACTGCTGAAATAGATGGTCTGAATTTAGGCAGTTCTTGAACACACAACAACCCGATATGTATGCACCTCTCTATGTCTGATTGGTTTCTTGAGCTTGATATTCTTGGATCTATCGAAGCTGTAACATTATCCTCATTCCACAATTTCCATATCTGAAATTTCAATACTTGTCAAACAATCATTTAAAAGGGATAGCCTTATGCTTGAAATTATATCAAGAATATACAATATTCACAAAATAGAGAGGCGGCCTAATATAATATTAAACCAGGCTAACAATCATAAGATCTTCCATTGTATATCTGAACTTTCTGATAAATCTTGATATTGTGTTGTTAACTAAAACCGTCAATTGTCCAATAAACATGAATGCTTAAACAAATAGATAATGATTACAGATGCAATGATTGTTGGGACTATCTCAAAGTAGAGTAAGTTTAAGTAGGCTTACATGTGCCAAAAGGTTCAAAGGGCCATCCTGATGATGGAAGCTTGTGTTCCTTCTCCCAGTAGCAATCTCCAGTAACAGAATTCCAAAGCTAAAAACATCTGATTTTTCAGAAATTTTTCCTTGAATTGCATACTCTGGAGCCATATATCCGCTGCAAGAAAATTAGATAAGCCATTTTAAAAAAAATTGATATGCATTGAGTCACCTCATTCAGATATGTCATCAACAAATATATTACTTACTATGTGCCTACCACTTTCCTGGTGATGATATGATCTTGCTTGGTTTCAAATATTCTGGCAAGGCCAAAGTCCGAAATTTTTGGGTTCCAATCATTATCCAACAATATGTTACTTGGTTTGAGGTCTCTATGGATTATCTTCATTCTAGAATCTCTGTGAAGATAAAGGAGGCCTCGACAAATGCCTTCAATGATGTTGAAACACTTTGTCCAATCTAGGACCCTTTGTGATGAATCTATAAAGAAAATTATATATTCATTATTAAACCTGACGTAAAAATTAGAAATCAATCAAATATTCAAAAGAGAAGTTATATGGACCCTAAACTGACCAAAAAGGTAAAAGTCCAAGCTTTTATTAGGTAAGTATTCATATATCAACATTGTCTCCTTATGCTCTACACAACATCCCAACAATCTAACAAGATTCCTGTGTTGAAGTTTAGAAATTAGGACCACTTCGGTCATGAATTCTTGCATCCCTTGTCCAGATGCCTGTGAAAGTCTCTTAACTGCAATTTCTCCTCCATCCAATTCTCCCTAGAGTAAGAGTTTCGGTACTTGATACTCAAATGAGCAAGATACAAAAGATAAAGATCATATGAGATGAATAAGCACAATAGACTACCTTGTAAACAGGGCCAAAACCACCCTTGCCAAGCTCGTTAGCTTTGGAGAAATTGTTGGTCGCAGTTGCAAGTATCTCAAATTTAAACAATGGTAATTCTTGAAGATTAACTTGTTTTAGAGTATCCTCCCTCCCATTTTCAATGGTTTCCTTTCGGCCTAATTTATGAGGAAACACATGACTAACTGAAACGAGCGAGTATTTACAATCAAGGGATCAATTAAACAGAAATTACCTCTATGCTTAGCCATCCATTTCCAAGAAAAAAGTGTGGAAATGGATATGATAACAAAGCCGACAACAATAACCAGAATGATTATAATCTTGCTGGAATCTTTCCTATGACCTGAAACTAAACAGACTTATTTATATCATTAACTCTACCAAGACACATATATCCAAATAAATGACATCAAAATGGTTATATAATGACAAACTCTCATATGCACCAAGTGCATGGTGCACTCACTCAACAGTTAATTTTATTTATACTAAAAAGTTTGTTATAATTACACTGAAAAGTGTGGTTTTTCAGTGTAATCCAACCACACTTTTCAGTATAATTGAAACAAACTTTTTAGTGTAAATAGAACAAACTTTTAAGTGTAAACAGGATCAACTGTTGAGCGAGTGCACAGGAGAGTTACTCTTATATAATAGCTCAGAAGTACCTGATTCAGAATTTGAGACACGAACATAAAGATCTGTGGCGGAGGAGCCTGTAGATTTACGAACGTCGATTATGGTTCCACTCCAGAATATACATCCGGCAAAACTGACATCATATCCATAGGCTAGGCACGAACAATTCCTCAAACACTCACCTGCACATTGACTTTCCTGCCCTTTCCACCGCCCAGAGTAGCCCAATAAATTCATCATCGGAAGCATCGAAAGCTTCAAAAATTTATCGTCTCTAGAAGTGCCGTTACTCTCAGTTTCTTCTTCACATTTGAAAGGGGTCCTCCTCAAACAACCAGTGCTCCAGCTGCCTGAATCCCATTCCGTACTATTAATCGGGTAATATCCAGGCAAACAAGTACAAACAGGGGATTCGTTTGAGTTGCACACCCCAAATTGCCCACACTTGCCCGAGCTTCCGCAAGGATCATTGCTGCTTGATGTACTAGTATTTCCTTGTGCTATGCAATATCTGAAACCGAAAGTACTGAGAATCATGATGACAGTAAACCGAATCATGATAACTCTTGAGAACAAAAACAGTTAAAAGTTCCTCTTTCTTTCAACGCTTTTATTTTTGTTATGGTTTGGAACAATATTACACAATTACTTGTCCAGTTGTTCTTATTGATATTTTACGGATTCAATCTAAATTATTACTCTCCATATGATATATATATTTAGTGTCAAATAAGCTGTCTTATTCCTGGGGATGAAGAAGTCTTACTTATATTAAATTAATTTTTTTATCATCATATATTTAATGTGAAAATCATAGAGTAAATCAAATGTATAACAAATTGTTATATGGAATATTCTACGGAGGATTCGTAGAATAATCCACATTCAAAAAACGGATCCTCATGCCAATTCAAAGGCAGCTTAGGCAACGTAGATCTAGAATACCACCATCGCTTGAACTGCTTCATCTCCCTGTGCATACCAGCAGCAGTGTGAGGCTTTCCAACTTCGGCGCGGCCTTCATTCTTTCTTCATTAATTTCAGTTATATTCTCTCTCTTCGATTAAAAATTGCAAGTGAGCTTCGAAATTCCGTCAAGAATTGTGGCAGCGAAGAGTGAGTTTTCTGGCGATGTCTCTCCTTTCTATTTCAAGTCGATGGATACACTGCAGGAATTTCTTCTCCTCCATTAATACCAGCCATTTTCACTTTCTTGGTTGAATAGAAAACATGGGTTTCTTCCAAGATGAAGATGACCTTGGTTCCTTTTTCCTCATTTTAATTCTTGGTCAAGATGTAGGTCCCAACTGCTTTGTTTCTTTCTCCATTCACGTGGCAAATAAATGGGTGCAGCTTGTGTAATTCCCATTTTAATTTCCTAATTTCATGAGGAGTCCGGCTAAATACCCCACACCTCCATTTATCATAAATTACCCATTATATCCCTTTTAAATAAAAAGACAGATCTTTCTTCTTTTTTACAGTAACAACAGATCTTCCTTTTCTTCCTCAATGTTCTTTTCTCCGTTCATCTCTCATTTCGTAGTCGTTGGTCTAGCCTCTCCTCTCTCTTCTTCGATCTACACTGCCACACCGTCAACATGGTCACCACCGCTAAATCCACCATTGTTCTTCCCTTCGACTACAGATCTTGAGAAAAATAAAAGGTGAATAGTTTTTTCTTTAATTATTTTCCAGCCCACCAAATAAAATCACCATCTTCTAAAAATGAGTCGATGGTTCTATCAAAATTGGGTTGTCATGTATAGAAGTTTAAAATGGAGAAGCAGAGACTTAGAGGAATAACATCAGATCATGTGTTGGTTCTACCAAAACAAAATGTTTAACGTCCAACTATTCTTTTTAGAAAATAATGAAATTAAACATAACCAAATGGTAAGAATTAATTTTTTTTCACCAATTTGACAGTAGGTAGACGATGGCGAGCAAATGGTGGCGGCGACGAGCGGACGGCGGCGCAAACGGCAACTCTTGGTCAATATTAGGAATTAGGGATTAGATATTTTAGAATATGAAATGTAAGGGTAGTATTAGATTTTCATAATTATTTTTGTATTTAGAAGGTGTATCTAGTTATAATGGAGGGGTATACAGCCGAACTCTTTCATGAGATTCCAATGTTGGCCTTCAAGCTTTGGGCTACCCTTTTTTAATGGAAGATGAACATGTTGAGAAGGCAGAGAATCACGCGTGCTGGGCTGAAGGATTTGGGTTACTATGAAAAGGCGCTGAGCATGAAAATTTGATAGAGTTTCATGCATTATTTACCTTAATTAAATTGACTAATACAATTGAAATGAGAAAGATGTTTGTTTTGTTATTGTTGTAATTGAGTGCGTAAATTAAAGGCGCAAGATTTGTTCATCCAATTCATCGGGAACGACTACGTCTAGGGGCGAGTATGAGTGTATACAATTATGAGTACAATGGTCTATTTATAAGAGTAAAAACCCTAATCTAACTATGAAACCCATTGGGTTATTGGTCCATTAGTAATGTTCACATCAAATCTCCTAGATTTGGAATAATAAATCTGCTGGATTTACAACACTCACCCTTGGACATTACGACATAACATGTCATAAAAACTCCACGTGCTCGGTATCAGCCAAATATTAAGTTAGGGAGGCGGATCAAATCTTCAGGATTCATTTCGGGGTTACCGCTCCCCCTGAAAACAACAACACTTTGAGCCTTTGCATTCTAATACCACGAATGTACTTTTCAAAAGTAGACGTAGGCAAGGACTTAGTGAACAGATCTGCTAGATTGTCACTAGATTGCACCTTTTGAATGGTAATCACGTCACTCTTCTGGAGTTCGTATGGGTAGAAAAACTTAGGTGAAATATGTTTCGTCAGGTTTCCCTTGACGTACCCATTACTCATTTGTGCGATGCAGGCGGCGTTGTCTTTAAATATAACGGTGGGAGGTGTATCGCCTTTGGCGATACCACACGAGTCACCAATGTGTTTAACCAAGGACCTTAACCAAACACATTCTCGTGCCGCTTCAAACAAAGCTATTATCTCTGAGTGGTTTGAAGACGTGGTAACCATGATTTATTTAACCGATCTCCATGAGATCGCGGTACCACCATAGAGAAAAATGTAACCAGTCTGGGATATGACGTTGTGGGAATCAGACAAATAGTCAGCATCCGCATAACCTACTAAGGTTTTGTCTTGGTTCTTACGGTAAAAAAATCCAAGATCTTTAGACCCTTGGAGGTACCGTAGAACATGCTTAACACCATTCCAATGTCTCCTTGTAGGAGAAGCGCTATCTCTCGCAAGTAAATTGACAGCAAATGCAATGTCCGACCGAGTGCAATTTGCGAGGTAGAGCAATGCTCCAACAGCGCTAAGATAAGGAACTTCCGACCCCAAAATTTCTTCTGAATCTTCTCTTGGTTTAAATGGGTCCTTATCCACTTCGAGGGATCAGACAACCATATGGGTGCTAAGTGGTTGAGATTTATCCATATGAAATCTCTCCAATACCTTCTTCACGTAGGTCGACTGATGTATAAGAATTCCTTCTGGGAGATGCTCGATCTGCAGGTCGAGGCAGTACTTAATTTTATCCAAGACTTTCATTTCGAATTCGGCTTTCAAGATTGAACTGGCTTCTTCAATCTCTTTGCATGTTTCGATTATGTTCAGGTCATCAACATAGACGGATATGATGCAAAAACTACTTTGCGATTTCTTCGTGAATACGCATGGGAAAGCTTTATCGAATGTGTATTCCTTCTTCTGGAGGAGCTCACTAAGTCGGTTGTACCACATGAGGCCCGATTGCTTCAGGCCGTACAATGACTTCTGCAGTTTTATGTTATATAAACTGCAATTTTCACCATTTCTCATCTAGAAAATGTCAAATCCATTGGGAATTTTCATATAAATATCGGCATCAAGTGATCCGTATAAGTAAGCGGTTACTACGTCCATTAATCTCATCTGGAGATTTATTTTATCTGGGAAAGATATCAAGTAGCGGAACGTTATTGAGTCCATGATTGGAGAATAGGTTTGATCGAAATCAATCTCGGGTCTCTGCGAAAACCCTTGAGCTACAAGCCTCGCTTTATACCTCTCCACAGTATTGTTCTTATTTCATTTTCATACAAATACCCATTTATATCCTACAGGGATAGCGTGCACGGGTGTACAAACGATAGAGTCAAATACTTGTCTTTTGTTAAGCGATGCGAGCTCCGCATCAATTGTCTCATTCCACTTAACCCAATCGGAGCGCTTCCAGCACTCAGCGATAGTTTTGGATTCTGGATCTAGATCATTATTTATAATGGAAAGAACAATTGACGCTGCAAATGTATCGTCAACGACAGTAATATTTCTATTATATGTTTCTCTCGTATCTATGAAATTCACAGAGACTTCGATGTTTACATCGACCAGACCTTTCTTATTTCCCAGTGTATTTGGGTCTGGTCGTTCTGCGGTCCTAGTGCATTGAATATTTTTTGCACGTGATTCATCACTAGGACGCTCGTCTCCTAGAGACTTTGAGTTATCTAGACAAACCTCTTCTGGAGATTTTACATTCGACTGACCAGTTTTTACTAGCTTTTTGTTTAGGTGTACAAGTATCTCTTGAGGGTCCTTTACGCTTCTGGCGTGTGGGGGCATTGATACTTGTTTTGCTTGGGACCTCAACCCTTTGGGGAGCATTTACTGCAGGTATATGCGATTTAGTTATACCTCTATGGTCAGTGAACGCGTCTAACAGATTATTTGCTAAATTTTGCAAGTTAATGATCTTCTGAACTTCTAATTCAGATTGGCTAGTTCGTAGATCAAGATACTGAAGATCACTTACGTTCCACGTATGTTCCCGACATTCATTCAATTTTGAATTCGGATATCCCCCTAATACCGGGAAGTGATCTTCATCGAACGTACAATCAGCGAACCGGGCCATCAATTGATACCCAGACAAAGGCTAGAGGTATTTCACGATGGGTGGAGAGTCAAATCCGACGTAAATACCGAGTTTCCTTTGTGGTCCCATAGAGGTTCGCTTGGGTAATGTTATCGGAACATATACCGCACATCTGAAAATACGCAGATGGGAAATGCTAGGTTCTTTCCCACGCACTAACTGGATGGAGGAATGATCATTATATGCAGTTGGACGGATTTGTATTAAGTGCGATGCATGTAGGACTGCATGCCCCTAGCATGAAGTGGGTAGTTTAGAGTTCATAAGCAATGGTCTCGCGATAAGTTTGATAAGTTTTATTAGCGCCTCAACAAGGCTATTTTGGGTATGGACGTAGGGGACCGAATGCTCCACTTTAATTCCCAGGGCCATACAGTAGTATGTAAAGGCCTTTGAGCTGAACTCAACAACATTATCCATGCGAATCGACTTAATTGGATAATCCGGGAATTGAGCTCTAAGCTCGATAGTTTTTGCAATGAGCTTCGCAAAAGCTTGATTGCGGGTAGACAGCAAACATGCATATGTCCACCTAGTGGAGGCATCAATAAGGACCATGAAATACCGAAATGGTCCTGATGCTGGGTGAATCGGTCCGCAAATGTCTTCTTGAATTCGCTCAAGGAAAACCGGAGACTCTAGTCCAACCTTAGTGCGCGACGGACACACTATTAACTTACCCTTAGAAAATGCATCACAAATAAATTCATCAACAGGAGGGATTCTATTATTCGAAATATTATGACCAATTGAATTAGATAGAATCCTGCGTATCATAGTTTGTCCTGGATGACCTAACCTCTGATGCCATAATTTAAAAGAATTCGGGTCATAAAATTTCATACTCATAGCTAAATGGGGATTATATGGCCGGATGTAGGAATAGTACAATTCGGAGGAGAAGGAAGGAAGTTCTTCTAGTTTGTTTACAACTACCTCGAGTAATAGTCATCAAAAGGTATTCGTTATTGTTGAGAATTTTAGTTTCAATATGATATCCATTTATCCTAATGTCTCTAAAACTGAGGAGGGTACGCTTAGATTGTGGAAACAATAAAGCATTATCGATGATGAGTTCGGTAACCATGGGAAGGACAATGGAAACTTTTCTGGAGCCCACTATCAATGTACTATCATTGGCTATTGTAGTTATACTCCCCTTACGTTCTATCAAGTTATGAAAATACTTCCTATCTCTTAAGATTGTATGTGTGGTGACGCTATATACCAAACATAAATCACTATGTGCGTCCATCATGCAAGAGAAAATATCCCAAACCTAATAGCTGATATGTTTACAAGTCATGAATAAGAATAGCAATATCCAAATAAATGAAATGGACAACGATCTAAGGTAAACACATCAAAGCTAAATATAATAACAATATCATACATAAAATAAAATAAAGTATCCGAAAGAAAGGATCAAAAAACATAAAATTGTCTTATCCCAAAAATAAAGTACTAAAATAACCAAATACGCAAATCACTCATCATCTCCAAAGTCCTTGAGCTCGATGCCCAAAGGATCAACGTTGTCTTGGTCAAGGTCTGCTTCAGGCAGGCTGGCATGGTGAGATTCAACTCTAGGAGTCTTCCCCTTATCATCCTTCTGCTGCTTTTGATAAGCCTCAACCAAGTGTTTGGGAGTTCGACACGTGCGAGACCAATGGCCTTTGCATCCACATCTGTAGCAGGAGTGCTCAACCTTATCTTGATTGCCAGATTTTTTAGTAGCGGGGTTTGTGTTAGATGCAGTCTTTCCACGAGCCTGAGCTTGATTGTCACTCAAGGTACCTGGACCCCCGGACTTACTACGACCTCGACTTTTGCTACGAGTTCGTTTACTACCTCCCCCTCTCTTACCCTTGTGACCGCTTGCACTACCTTGAGCTATAGCGTGTGCTTCAGGCACAACTTTTAAGCTAACTGGTCTCACATTATGATTTTGTATAAGGAGTTGGTTGTACTTTTCTGCCACTAGAGTGCATAAATTAGCTCAGAGTGTACAGTGTAGTTCTTAGCCCTGTACTGCTGCTGGAGTACAAGGTTGCTAGCGTGGAAAGTTGATAGAGTCTTCTGGATCAACTCGGCCTCAGTTATAGCTTGCTTGCATAGCTTTAACTGAGATATATGATTCAAGGCTGAGTTGTACTCCGTTACAGAATTAAAGTCTTGAAAACGGAGGTTCAGCCAGTCGTATTGAGCCCGATGGAGGAGTATATCATTTTGTTTTTGGAAACGGTCCTTCAGGGACTTCCACAACATTCCGGGGTCTCTCTTAGTGAGATACTCATTCTTCAGGACCTGATTGAGATGATGCCTAAGGAAAATCAGAGCTTTCGCCTTCTGAGCGTCAGTTGATTCTGGATCATCGACAATAGCACCGCTAAGATTGGTTGAGGCTAGATGTATCTCAACATCTAACGCCCATATCAAGTAGTTACTACCATCGAGAGCAAGTTCAGCAAATTCTCTTTTGGTAATATCAGACATAATTCACTACAATTATTAAAGTGACATGGTAAGGAGCGTGACCAAATTAATTGACAACAGAGGAATAAGGATTTATTTGATTATTCTAGAGCACATAGGAGCAAGAATTGGGCGCCGTCTACCCAAAACATAAATTACGGTCCAACAAGTACCAGGCGCTGCCTACCCAGGCATGATATATGGACTATAAATAATAAACTATGTGCGAGAGTAATAATGCATGTAAGATAATTAAATCATAAAGACATGCGCATGTACCAAATACGCATATAAGATAATTTCTTGAGAACTAATACTTGAAATTAATTCCAAAAATTTCGGGCTTAATTAACATGCATATTTTATTACTCTAAATTTTTTAAGTATAGAAATGAAATTTTAATAAAATATATTTTAGGTGTAAATATAATATTTTATAATTGTGCAAGGCCCAAAATGAGCCCCGAAAAGTGGGCTAGGGTTCACAAGATTCCTGAGGCACATCGCCGTGTGCGACGACAGATGCACGGAAGTGGTGCGGGGTGCACACGGCAGAAGACAAGGGCAATGCGCGAAAAACAAAAAATCGCGTGCCAGTCGCGTCCTACAGGCGCGACAGCCGTGGGCGATCGCGCCCTGTGGACGCAGCACTCACCCGTGATCGCGACCTGCAGGCGCGATTGGTGGCAATTTTTCTGGGCGAGGCCATGGGCGCATCGTGGAGTGCGCGAAGGCGGCTCATGGCAGGGCGGCGGCGGCCCAGGGCCGCGCACAGAGGCGTGCACTGCTGTGTGCTCAACGGCCTTGAGTCGGAGCTGCGCGACAGCGCGGCGACCACCGGCGGCGAGATGGCGGGCGTCCGCGGCCGGCGGCTGCTGGCGCTCGACGGGCAGCGGCCGTACGCTCGTCTATAATTTTTTTTTTAATTCAATTCTTAAAACAATTTGATCTAATCATCGCAAATACGAAAAAAAATTGAAGCAATAATTCAAGTGCATATAAAGCATGTAATGCATGGATCAAACAATTTGATACGACAATTAATTCACATGATTTGGAGAGAATTTATTTTTAGGGCGTACCGATTAGTCTCGGGCAGAGTCTCGTGCTGATAACGTGTTGTAATTGAGTGCGTAAATTAAAGGCGCAAGATTTGTTCACCCAATTCGTTGGGAACGACTACGTATGGGGGCGAGCCAAGCCAGGAGTTTCATTAATATTCTTGGGTATGAGTGTATACAATTATGAGTACAATGGTCTATTTATAAGAGTAAAAACCCTAATATAAATATGAAGCCCATTGGGTTATTGGTACATTAGTAATGTCCACATCAAATCTCCTAGATTTGGAATAATAAATCTGCTGGATTTACAACAGTTATTATATAAGAAAATTGAGGATTATTAATAGAATAAAATATCCCCCATTTATTTGTGAGGTCAATTGAAGAAGTGAATTAACAAAAAAAGGAGATGCAATGAGCAAATGATGAGAGGAAAAGGTCATAAACTCTATTAAAAAAATATTTGGAATTTTTTTCCATAAACTATAACAATTTTTGAAAAAAAAATTCAAAATGTATGTTTGTTTACATTTTTTCAAGTTTTCGGAAATTTTTCTTGTTTTTTTTTCCGAACACATTTTTGATTGGGTGTATTAACAAAAGATAGAACGGCAGGTAATCTTGGCCTTTCGGCACACTTAAGGCCCAAAATAGCATCCCATTTTAATCTTCATTTCGGCAGGCTTAAAAATGGAGAGAAGTTGGCATTCGAGCCCAACTTTAAAGTTGATGAATTAAGCATCCCAATAATGGCGACCCATTTGGGTCCGGTAAAATACCTCTACATCTTTAATACATACACCTCTTTATTAGTTCACCCAACTAATAATTATATTATTTGTAGGGTACACTCCACTTGAAATTTCAATCATGCCATTTCCTTAAGATTTCTTTCACCCCTCCATACACCCCCACCCCCACGTTGTAGTTCCCTCTCATCAGATAAGAAGAAGACAGTTTAAGAAAAAAAATACTCAGTCAAAGGGTTTTTCCCTAATTCCAAGCCCTACTTTTACGTTCGCCGCTCCCATCTCCCACCGCCCTCCGATGGCCGCCCACAGCCTTCCGCCCACCACTGCAATCTGTCGTCTGCAACGCGGCTCCCGTCTCCTACTGCCCACCGTCCAAAGCCCACCGTCTCCCACCACCGCATTCTGCCTCCTCCGAAAGCAGGCTCATCTCTTTAGCAGTTTCAATATATGAAATAAAAAAAAAATGGTGGTTTAACGATCTGAAATGTCAAAAAAAAAAAAAAAGTGGCCGAAAGAGAAAGTAGTAGGCGATTGAGAGTATGTACATACGAGGAAGAAAGAAGCAGTTTTGGTAATTTGTTAATCATCATTTTTACACACAAAAGCAGCCAAATTAAGCCATCATTAGTTTTGAAAAAAAAAAAGTAGCCAAATTAATACAGATATACACTCCCTTATATTTCCCATTTCCTAATCATCATTAATGCAACATTACACACAAACACACAGTCCCGCACACCGTGAATGTTGATCTGATGGGAGAAAGAAGCAGTTATGGATTGATCCGATGAAAGAATAAAAAATAACAAAAGAGATAAACTTACATATGTATGTTGATTATCACTCATCTTGTATTATTTCAGAAAATCAAAAACTACCCACAGTGATGTCGGCTTGGAGCGAAATCTTGTAGAAGAAGAAACTTTTGTATTATACATTTAAAAAAAGAACGGCTGCAAGGGGATGGGGGTGTATGGATTGTAATACTTAGGGTTGTTTTTCATTAGAATATGCATATTAGTAATTTAATAAATATATTATAATAAAAAAGAATTAAGAGGAATGTATGTATTAAAGATGGAGGGGTATTTAACCGGGCTCGACCCATTTACCTTAAATTAGCAGCGGCACATTAGCATTTATGTGGAGGCATTGCATAGTTTCAGCAACTTACAATATTTTGAGTGTTTTTATCCTAGTTACTTCACTCCTCCAAATTTCTCTTCCCGTGTACCAAATTAATGAATTAATAAAAGATAAAGTAAAATTTGAGTGATACTTTACGGAGATTGAAATAAGAATATAATGGAGAAATAAAGTGCAAAATATGTAAAACATCAAATATTTTGAAACAAGAATTACACCCTGAAACTTCATTCATTTTGAATAGTGGGGGTTTCAATTTATCCCCAATACCTATAATAATACAGTAATACTACATCATGTTTTCGAGCTATCAAACTAGATAAAATTACCCTTTTGCCCTTCCATCATATTTATCTCATCAAATCTTCTCAATTCCAAATGAAATTATTATATTGTCCCCCAACTTAGGAAAACTATACTTGCATTATTATCACGTAATTAACTAAACTAGCATTTCCGGTAGGTATGAGTAATTTCAACGATTAGTTTGTGGAAGGATAAAGGAAATGGTGGTGGCCACGGTATGCCTACAGCAGATTAACACAAAGTCATGTAACTTCGAGGAAGGAGTATAAGAAATAGACAACTTTCATGCATGATATATCCATCTGTCCACGAAATCGAACTGAAAATAATGATAATACTAAAATAGTAACTTCGTCCTTATGTATGACGTCTCTTTCCCTACAAAATATCGTCCTTACCATTATTGTACGTCTTTTCCTTCCCCCTTAGTCTTTCCGTACATTTTACTATACATATATATGACACACATCCTTACATTTTAGTCACTAAGCTCACTCATCATAATCATATTATCTATTATATATTTGATCCCATAAATTAAATTAGTAGTATATAATGGGTAAGAGTGAAGGTGATAATTATCATGTGGTGTTTGAAGATTATTTTCCAGCGAAGGTTGAGCATTTGGGAAGCAACGGGTTTATGAAGGAGCTTTGGAAAGGTTTCGAGGTGCTGATGGATGGTGAGAAGGGAGTGATTACGTTGGAGAGCTTGAAGACGAATTCGGCGATACTTTTGGGTACAGTGGATGATACCATTACCAACAATGAGGAGATGTTGCGGAGTATGTTGCAAGAAGGTGATTTGGACGGCGATGGATGTCTCAATCTCATGGAATTTTGTGTTTTGATGGTCAGATTGAGCCCTGATCTCATGAACAACGTTTAGCAACTTTGTGTGTTGTTTATTTTCATGAGTAAATATCAAATCAGGTTCAAACAAACTTTTTTATCATACGATGTCAAATTAATTTGAACATTTTTTGGCTTGAAAAACCTACTAAACAATGAATTTTTTCTACTAATTAACATATTTTCTCGCCTGATATGAAATGATCTAACAGGGGACCTAGCCTAAAAATGGTACTAACTAATACTCCCTCCGTCCCCTCTTAATATTCACACTTTCCTATTTGGGATGTCCCACAATAATATTCACACTCCAAAAAAGGAAATAAAACACTCTCACACTTCCTACTTTAATTCAAAATACTCTTCATTCATTGGTTCAAAAAGTCAATAAAGCAGTTTTTCTTAAAACATGTGCCCACATAAGTGTGAATATTATTAGGGGACGGAGGGAGTACTATTAACGGCCATGAATTGTAGTAAAAGTGGCATTATTCGTAGACGACGAACTACTTTCTTGGTTCTGCTGGAAAGACTTTGTAAGCAATGCCGGTTTCTTAGGCTCAGGAAGCTTTATAATTTCACTGCTTAGCATTGCGAGCACATTGGAAACAGATGGTCTGTCTTGAGGAAGCTCTTGGACACACAGCAACCCGATATGTATGCACCTTATCACCTCGTTTCGGTTGCTCAAACTTGATATTCTCGTATCTATCGAAGCTGAAATATTGTCCTCGTTCCACAATTTCCATACCTGATGTTCAAATACCATGCCAAATCAACATTATCTCAAAAAACAGAGGTCATTAATTTATGTGGACTTACATGTCTCAGAAGGTTCAAAGAGCCATCTTGATGATTGAATCTCGTGCTCCTTCTCCCAGTAGCAATCTCTAGCATCACGATTCCAAAGCTATAAACATCCGATTTTTCTGAATATCTTCCTTTTAATGCGGACTCAGGAGCTATATACCCACTGCAAGAATATCATATTATATAGCAATTGTTAATTGCACTAAATCACTTGGTTTTGATATACTTACAATGTTCCTGCAACTCTTATAGTGCTGACATGATCTTGGTTAGTTCCAAATATTCTAGCCAACCCGAAGTCGGAAATCCTTGGATTCCAATCGTTATCCAATAGTATGTTGCTCGGCTTAAGGTCTCTATGGATAATCTTTGATCTTGAATCCCTGTGAAGATAAAGGAGGCCTCGACAAATACCTTGAACTATTTTGAAACGCTTTCTCCAATCCAGAATCTCTTGTGATGAGTCTAGAGAGATGGAAAGCAAATTAACACTGTACTCAATATGAAACCTAATTTGAAGTAAAATAAAAATCAACCAAGTCTGGTAAGATAGAAGAGACACTGACCAAATAGGAAATAGTCCAAGCTCTTATTAGGCATGTATTCATAAACCAACATCTTCTCATTATTCTCTACACAGCACCCAAGTAGTCTAACGAGATTTTTGTGTTGGAGCTTGGTGATTAGGACTACTTCATTCATAAATTCTTGCATCCCTTGTCTAGATGCCTGTGAAAGCCTCTTAACTGCGATTTCCCTTCCGTTCGCCAATGCTCCCTGGAGTTGCACTAGTCTAGTTACTGTTAAATAAGAATCTTACAACGAGACGATTAAACGTGGGAGACCGACTACCTTGTAAACAGTGCCAAAACCACCCTTCCCGAGCTTGTTAGCTTCAGAGAAATTGTTGGTTGCATTTGTAAGCATCTCAAATTTGAACAGGGGCAACTCCTCAAGATTAACTTCAGTATATTCAACAACTGAACCTGTGTTTTTAAGTTCAATGGTTTTCCTCTTACCTAATTCACCAGCAAATTTATTAATGCAAAAATATATGGAAGGTGAAATGATTGCTAAATCAAGATATTAATTATTACTACTATTAAGTATAATTTAGTTTAGAGCCAGATATTTCATTAAATAATAGTTGTGACAGCTAAGTAATCTGTTAGCTGCTAAACTAGTAGTTAGTAATAGTTACCTCTGTGTTTAGCAATCCATCTCCAACCAAAATATGTAGAAATGAAAAAGAAAACAAAGCCAACAACCAGAATTATAACAATCTTCTTGGAGACTTTCTTTTTATCTGCAGCCAACCATCATAAAGGAAAACATGATACTTCTGCTAAACTTGTAAACAAGATATTGCAGCAAATAAAAACTGACCTAGTTTAGGATTTGAGACACGATAATAGAGAGTAGGTTGGGAGGCGATCGGAGATGTGTGAAAATCAATTAAGGTCCAATTCCAGAACATGCATCCAAGGTCGTCACGAAAGGCATATGCGAGGCACAAGCAGTCCCTCGAGCATCGATCTTTACACTGAATTTCCGGGCCAAGCCACCAGTAGGAGTGGTAGCCGGTCAAGTTCTTCAGCTGAAGCCTCAAAAACCCATCTTCTGTTCCTCCGTTATCCCCTTCACAACTCAAAGGGACACTCCTCACACACCCACTGCTCCAGTTTCCTGAATCCCATTCGCCAGAATTTCGCGGGTTAAAACCTTGCAAACAACTACAAATTGGGGAGCCTTGTGAGTTGCAGAGCCCAAATGCTCCACACTCGCCATAACTTTCGCAAGGATTGCTGCTCGACGCACTACTGATGACCATGGCAGTGAATAGAAGCCAACATTTGCTTTGAACAATCTTCATATAATATTGGAGAAGAAATCTCAAACCTCTTTTTCCAACACAAGTTTTCATATTCCACGAGTGTTATGAATAAAATATAGATTTGAAAAAAAGCACCAGTACAGATCCGGACCGTTGATCACTTGATTGATCTGTTTCCTATATTCATTTTTCTCCATTGACAAATTCGGGTGGGACACACCACACATAATGGAGACCAAAGACTAAAGACTTAGGCCATCAGTACCGCAAAGAACACGGCGTTTTCTTTCTTACATATTAAAACAGTTTGTGAATTACTCCTTAAGACTACTAAAACAGCTATGAATAATTTTTTACATGGATTAAAAAGGCATATTAAAAGTGTGTTTACGAGCTTTTGAAAATAAGTGATTCCACCCCTTTTTATATAGTTTGCAAACACCTCCTAAACGTCGTTAGAATTGTAATTTTTTCCTACATATTTCTTACTTTATCATTCACAAGATTTTGTTTCCTCCTAAATGTACATTAAAATTTTGTTTTTCAATAGGGTCATTTTGGTGATTGGAAAATAATTAATGACTTCAACAAAGAAACAAGTCCATAATTTGGAACAAACGAATATAGAGTTGATGTCTACATTAGCATCATAGAGTGAGTATTATGTAATAAAAACGTACTAATTGCACACTATAGAATAAATAACTAAACTTTAACAATTGATATTACATTTCATTTTAAGACAAAATAGTTTTTTTTCATCTTAATCCATTTCATCGGCCGTGAAGCTGCGTGACAGTAAGCTGATTACTGGAGTTTCTAACTGCAGATTGCGCGGATCCAGTAGTGAAGCCATTCCACTTGTCGTCAAAGACGGGCTGCTCTGGTTTCGAAAGGTCAACAATTTCACAGCTCAACATTGACAGAACTGTTTCAATGGTAGGTCTATCTTCAGGAAATTCTTGGACACACAACAAAGCAATCTGAATGCATCTAGCAATCTCTGTCTGAATGTTTGAACTTGCTATACGTTCATCCACGAAAGCCAAACACGTCTCTTCGCTCCACAATTTCCATGCCTGAAATTTGATAAAGCAATCAATATTTAGTCTAATGATGGCATAAATATTTTTATAATTAAAGAGAGAAAAAGGTTAGGTGGCTTACGTATCCTAAAAGGGATAAAGAGCATTCATCATTGTAGTAATTTTTGTTCTTTTCTCCTTTTACTATCTCCAACATAACAACTCCAAAGCTATAGACGTCAGATTTTTCTGAAAATCTACCTTCCAATGCGTACTCCGGGGCCATATATCCACTGCAAAAATAATATTTATGCACACATTAATTGACTAGTCAATGCTATATTGGCATTATGGTTAAGATTCACTTACTATGTTCCCACGACAATTGCAGTATCCTCGTGATCTTGATTGCCTCCAAATATTCTTGCCATTCCAAAATCCGAGATTTTTGGGTTCCAATCTTCATCCAGCAATACATTACTCGGCTTCAGATCTCGGTGAATTATCCTAAGTCTCGAGTCCCTGTGAAGATATAGGAGGCCACGCCCAATGCCCTCGATAATTCTCAGACGTTTCACCCAATTTAGAGCTCTATCTGATGGATATGTAGGATCTATAAAACAGAAAATATAAATATTGATTTTTTTTTTTTTTTTGTTGATTTAGCAGAAAGAATGGGATTGACTTTTGATGTACAACTGACCAAAGAGACAGACATCCAAGCTTTTATTAGGCATGTATTCATATATCAACATCTTCTCTTTTTTCTCTACACAACATCCCAACAATTTGACAAGATTCTTATGTTGGAGTTTGGAAATCACAACCACTTCATTCATGAATTCTTGCATTCCTTGTCCCGAAGCCGCTGAAAGTCTCTTCACTGCAATTTCTTTCCCATCTTCCAGATTCCCCTGCCATGATTTCCAGCTCATGAGCCCTGGCTTTTCAATGAACGTAAAGATGCAAAATTGAAAGACTGTACCTTGTAAACGGGACCAAAACCACCCCTCCCTAGAAGATTGTTTTCGTTGAATTGATCTGTTGCAAGTGAAAGCATCTCGAAAGTGAATAATGGCACCCCTCCTGTATAAACTTTCTGATCTTTGTCATCTCCCAGTACAATTGCACTTGTATCTAATGAAACTGTTTTCCCTGCTTCAGATTTTCTTTTTCCTTTTGTTAGTTCTCAATAATATGGTCGGACAATAAGATTTTAAGTTGAATTATTTCATAAATAGCACCCTAGGCCAATCTCACCTTTTCTCTTTACCATCCAGCGCCAAGCAAAGCAGATGAGAATGAACATGCAAGCAAAAGTTACGAATACTACCGGAATTATGATGTACAAATTTTTGTGCTTGTGGTTTTCTGCCAAAAAGGGAAAGGAGTCAGTTAACAATGGTTGATCATTTCATGCATTCTATGCTTAAATCCATGAAAAAGGCACCTAATTCTGAAGGCGGTAAACGAATGTACAGATCTACCCCTACACCATCAAACCTCTGAATATCAATCAGAGTATCACTCCAAAGCATACAACCGATGACAGCATCATGAGCATAAGCTATGCAAGAACAATTCCCCGAACATCTACTCCTGCATTCATCTACCTGACTAGAAGAGAAGGGTTCAACAAAATCCGGAACCTTCGTAAACTGAACCTTAAAGAATCCATCTCCAGATTTTCCAGAAACACACTCTAATTGCCTCTTCCTCCGGCAACCACCACTCCAGTCCCCTCTCTCCCATTCCAGTTTCTTCGTAGGCTCAAACCCTTTCAGACAGGAACAGATGGGTGACTCCTTCATATCACAGCTTCCGAACGGCCCACACCTCCCATAAATATCACATTCCGTGTCAGGAGATGATCGTGCAATATCCCAACTTCTCGTCCGGTCATCCCACACCATGAGCTCAATGCTTCCAGAAAAACTCACCCTAGTTTTCCTGGAAACATTCCACTTAGGCGCCGTGAAGAAGAAATTGCCTGCAGTGTCGTTCGTCAGTTCACTGGGCGTACCAAGAAAAGGAAAATACATATCCTTTACACCGATAAATATCCGCCTGTTCCACGGCCCGCTCCTCCAGTATGGCCGGCCGTTATTCTTGAGTACAAGCTGTGGGGCATTCAACGGGAAGGCTTCAACCTCGTAAGTGAAGCTTCCTACACCCGGGTCGGTGGCGTTTTTCCAGGCCGATAAGAACACCTTCTTGCCTGTTATTATGTTGTGGCTTATCTTCATATTCGGCACGAAAACATCTGACGGATGTGAAAAGGACTCCCATAATGTGGTTCCTGTAACGGTTTCCCGCAGAACAAGATTCCCAGTGTCTAGAATTTGAAGGGTGGTATTTATAGGAGTACTAGTGGTAATGTTAGTTGACCAGACAGTTTGGTTTCTTCGGTTCATGAGAACAAGATTTCCGTCTTTCGATATAGTGGCAGAGCTGGAAGAATCGTCCAGAGGTTTATCCCTGTTTGCGATCCATATAGCCGAATTTTCGGAAAAGGCGTAGAAGATAGCTAGGTATCGATTTTGGGTGCTGGCAGGGGTGAAGATATGGTGTCTGTTTCTAAGCTCAAACATACAAGAAAAGGAAGGAAAGTAGCAAAAAATATGGGTCGAAGAAGAGAAATATTTGAATTCATTGCTCAGAAACAGAGTCTATCGATGGAGAAGGGCCTAATGATTTTGCTGGTTGAATATTGTTATGAAAATTAGATTCATTTACATGTTTTATTTTCAAACTAAATTTTCTTCATACCCGGGGCCACCAGTTTGAGGCTTGTCATTGAGTCTCCGGTGTTTTAAGTGTGCTTACAAAGCCTATAGAATCCTCTGTACAAGTCTTCGCAAAAACGCCGGTCAATTTACGAAGTCCTATATATTGCTGTCTACATCTCTGCAGAATTACTTAAATATCCTTGATATCTACTACTCCCTCCGTCCCAACATTTTCTTCATACTTGCCTTAAATGGACGTCCCAACATTTCTTTAACACCCCAAAAAAGGAAATAACTCTCTCTCTCCCTCTCAAAAGTCAATAAAATATAAAATTATCATTATTTAATTCAACTCCACATCCACATACTTTTTTTTTTCTTAAAATATGTGTCAAACACAAGTATGAACAAGTTCTTGGGACGGAGGTAATATTTTCTTCCCATAATAAATTTTCCACTCCTCATTGTTATTTTGTTTAAGAATATAATTGTTTATTAACATATGTTAGTTCAACATGCTTACTTTTGTGGAAAGTAATTGGTAGTTGTAAGAAGTAAAGAATATTAATTTATTAATATATGAAATTTTGTTTTAATATTTATGGAAGGGAAAATTAATTATGGGACAAAGCGAAAAAGAAAATGAAAAACTTATTTTGAAACTAACGAAGTAGAATTTCGGGTTAAAAAAAAAGTAAATATTCAAGCCACTAGCTGTATAGAATTATGATAAGTTTAGAATACCAATGGGTATACAACCATTTGCAACTGATTTAAACCTGGCTTTAAACCTCACTTGATCCTTCACACCAGACTCAAGCTTTCGTTTAAACAACCATTTGCAACTGATTAGCTTCTGCTTAGCAGGCTTGTCAACAAGAATCCAAGTATGATTCTTCTTAAGAGACTCCATCTCTTCTGTCATGGCTGTAATCCATGACTCCCTATCATCACACTCAAGGGCTTCTTTGTAGCTTTTAGGTTCTTGGTACACTATGACTTCTGCTGTAACAAGTGCATAAGAGACCAGATCAACACGACCAAATCTTGCAGGAGGATGTATTTGTCTTCTTGATCTGTCTCTTGTCAGACTACAATTTCTCAAGTCTGTTTCTGACACTTCTTCCTCCTCTTCTGCTGGTGCACTATCCTCATCAGATGACTCATTATCTCCTGCTCCCTGCTCTGGTTCAGAACCAGATGAGCTACCCTGTTTATCATAATCAGACTCCACCTCAACTTGAGTAATTGACTCAGAAATAACACCATCCATCTCTTCAGCTAATGGCTCTCCATCACCTCCACCAGACTTGTATCCCATCTGTGATTCATTGAACACTACATCTCTGCTGGTAATACACTTCTGGTTCCCAGGCTCTAGGCACCACAACTTATACCCTTTAACACCCTTTAGATACCCAATGAAAACACATTTAAAGCTCTAGGTTCAAGTTTGTCTTGCTTCACATGAACATAAGCTAGGCATCCAAATACTTTCAACTTTGAGTAATCTGATATCTTTCCATACCAGATCTCATATGGAGTTTTAAAATCAATAGCAGATGATGACACTTTATTAATGAGATACACAGTTGTGTTAACAGCTTCACCCCAAAAACTCTTAGGTAAATGAGCATCAGACAACATACACCTAACCCTTTCCAGAATAGTTCTGTTCATTCTCTCAGCTAGACCATTCTGTTGGGGGTTTGAAGGAACATTTTTATGCCTAGTAATACCCTTCTTACTACAAAATTGTTGAAACTCTTCTGATAGAAATTCAAGCCCATTATCAGTCCTTAAGTGTTTGATAGTTCTGCCCCTCTTATTTTCCAGTTCAGTCAACCATTCTTTGAACTTAGAAAATGCATCACTCTTCAGTTTTAGAATATAAACCCAAACCTTTCTGGAATAATCATCGATAAGGGTAAGGAAATACCTGCCTCCACCATGAGTGGATACCCTAACTGGTCCTCATACATCAGAATGTATGTAATCCATAACCTTCTTGGTGGTATGCTTCCCCTTCTGGTATGCTTGCTTCTTTGATTTCCCCAGAACACACCTCTCACAGAATTCCAGCTTACATATCCTCTTCCTAGGGATTGCCCCCTTCTTGGATAACTCCACCAAACCCTTCTCACCAACATGAGCCAATCTCATAGGCCACAAGTTGACATCAGAAGACTCCATAGTAACATCAGCTGATCCTGTTACTGTTCTGCCTATCAAAGTATACAAACCATTCTTGATCATACCCTTCATAACAATCCTTCTAAACTTGGTTATAGACAAAACTCCCTAGTCTGTCTTGAATTCAAAACCTTTGGAATTCAAAGTACCAAGAGAAACAAGATTTCTCTTCACGTCAGGTACAAATCTTACCTCAGATAAGATCCTATCAACTCCATCTAACATCTTGATCTTGATAGAACTAGATCCTTGCACTCTACAACTCTCATCATTACCCAAAAGAACAAGACCTCCATCAAGCTTCTCAAGATTCAGGAACCAGTCTTCATGTGGACACATATGAAAAGTACAACCAGAGTCTAGGACCCACTCTTGACTTAGTCTCTCATGACTAACCATCAAGACTTCTGCACTATCATACCCTTCAACCTCCACCACAGCTGCATTTCCATCTTGATCATTTTGATTGTCTTTCTTCCTTCTTTCAGGGCAGTTCTTTCTCAGATGACCTTCCTTGTGGCAAGTGAAGCACTTTCTCTTCTCAACAAAATCAGATTTCTTCCCACCCTTATTCCCTTTTCCACCATCCTTCTTCTTGGATTGAAACCCCTTCTTCTTCTTGGATTGAAACCCCTTATTCTTCTTGGATTGAACATTCAATCCTTCAGCAGACTTCTTCCCTTCAGTCTAGATCTGTAGAAACTTGGTTTTCAGGGCAGTTTGAATATCATCAAACATCACCTGATCTTGTCTTCCAAATAGCAAGACATCTTTGAAATTCTCCAGAGACTTCGATGGAGAATTCAACAGCATTAATGACTTGTTCTCATCATCAATATTAACATCCAAACTCTCCAGATCATCCACCAATCTGTTGAACTCGTCCAACTGATCACCAAGATTCTTGTCTTCACTCATCTTGAAGACTTGAAGCTTTTGTTTCATGTATAACTTGTTCGTAACAGACTTGGTCTGATATAACTGCTCCAGTTTATTCCAGACTTCAAGAGCAGTTTTCTCCTTCGATACTTCCCTCAATGGTTTATCCCTAAGACACAAGATAAGCGCACTGTGTGCTTTCCTCTTGTTCTCCTCCACCTTTGTCGGATTAGTTCCAGAAGCCACCTGATCGGGTGGCAACAAGACTTCGTACAAACCATTGTGTACCAGGAGAGCCTTCATCTTAATCTTCCATAAACTGAAATCGTTCTTCCCTGTGAACTTCTCAATGTCGAACTTGGTTGTAGCCATGATTGCTTCCCACAGACGGCGCCACTTATTAATCGGTTTTGATTCACAAGAAAACTTGTAATCAAGAATCGAAATTATGACTATTGCTAAAGAACGAAATTGAAATCAACTGAAAAATAAAGAACACCAGATTTACGTGGTTCAGAGAAAATACTCCTACATCCATGGGATCGGAGAAGATTGATCTTTCACTAAGATTAGAGAATTTACAATTCACTCTAGCTCGCACTCTCTCTCTCTGTGTTTTGCACTAATTTCACTGTTCGTGATGATGATCTCACTCGCACATACTCTCACTTCTCTCAGTTGAGAAGTACCCTTTATATAGATAAAGAGATTGAATTGAACCCTAAATTCGATTTGTAACGAATTCTCATACGTTAGGTAGTTATCCAGCTGGCTAACAACTTCAATAAGCGCTTCAGTTGATTCAGATAGAACCACCATCGTGTTAGCTTCAATTTGGTGTAATTCGCAAGTAATGAACTTCGGATCAGATGACTTGACCTCCTCTGGCTCTGGTCATGCTCATCTGGCTCTGGTCTCTTCTACCAGACTCCTCTGGTCAGTCTCCTCTGCCAGACTCCTCTGGTCAGTCTCCTCTGGTACCCCAAATTGACTAACTCCCACGGCTAACACTTTATCAACACAACTTTCTATTGAAACTCAAGCACATCAGATTAGATACTTCACATATGACTCTTCACAGTGCTCATTCATCTCATATGATCTTTATCTTTTGTATCTTGCTCATTTGAGTATCAAGTATCGAAACTCTTACTCTATGGAGAATTGAATGGAGGAGAAATTGCAGTTAAGAGACTGTCACAGACATCTGGACAAGGGATGCAAGAATTCATGAACGAAGTGGTCCTAATTTCTAAACTTCAACATAAGAATCTTGTTAGATTGTTGGGGTGTTGTGTAGAGCATAAAGAGACAATGTTGATATATGAATACTTACCTAATAAAAGCTTGGACTTTTACCTTTTTGGTCAGTTTATGGTCCATATATCTTCTCTTTTGAATATTTGATTGATTTTTAATTGTGAACATTTTACTTCAGTTTGATAATGAATACATAATTTTCTTTAGAGATTCATCACAAAAGGTCCTAGATTGGACAATGCATTTCAACATATCGAAGGTATTTGTCGAGGCCTCCTTTATCTTCACATGTATTCTAGAATGAAGATAATCCATAGAGACCTCAAACCAAGTAACATATTGTTGGATAACAATTGGAACCCAAAAATTTCAGACTTTGGCCTTGCCAGAATATTTGAAACCAGGCAAGATCATATCATCACCAGGAAAGTGGTAGGCACATAGTAAGTAATATATTTGTTGATGACGTATCTGAATTAGGTGACTCAAATTTTGAAAAAATAAAAATGGCTCATCTAATTTTCTTGCAGCGGATATATGGCTCCAGAGTATCAGTACAAGAAAAATGAGCTTTTACGACGGTGGATAGACAACAGTTTCGGAAAAAAATATTGTAGAAAGACAAAAACATGTTGCATAAAGTATAATCGTTGTCTTTCATATGAGACATTTGATGATATACGACGGGTATGGGCAACCGTTGTAGTTCCACATTGTAAATTCCCGAAAAATTGGGTATATACAACTGTTATACACCGTTGTAGTTAATCGTTGTTTTTTTCAAGGAATGAATAGAAAGACAATGCTTTTCAACCGTTGTATTTCCAATTTGTAAAATGAAAAAAAGATGCGCACATCTTTTTTCAATGAAGTATTATAACAACGTCTTTTGGGCATTGTCTTTCCACAATTTTAAATCAAGTATTATTATCTTCAAAAATCAAAATAGATCATATATATTAAAATCAACACTTTTAACTAGGAGAAATAACACTTTATTTATTTGGAATGACACTTTTAATAAATTGAATTAACACTTTTACAAATACACATAAAAAAATAAGAATAACAATTTCATCATTGGAAATAACACTTTTAAATATTTTTGAGTTAACACTTTTACAATTACATCTTTGAAATAACACTTTTATTTATTTAGATTGACACTTTATGAAATTGAATTAACACTTTTACAAATACACATAGAAAATAAAAATAATAATTTTATCTTCTAGAAGTAATACTTTTAAGCATTTTTTAGGAAGACATAGACAAATTCACTTTCAATTTCCCTCCCCTCTTTTCCCCAAGTCTCCCGCTGGAATCCATGTGCCCTAGCTAGCTATCCTTCTCTTCATTCGCAACCACCGTTTGCAATCGTCCCATTCGTTTGCAACCATCCTCCATACGTGTCTCCACCATCCTCTTCCGCGTTATTTCCTTCCTGAACAGATCGACATTTAACTCACCGGAAAACAGCGGCGGCGATTCGCCGCGCTCTGCCGTGTCCCCCGACACCAAGCAGATTGGCTCCACATCCTCTTCCAAAAAAAGGTACAAAAATCTTCCCTCTATGTATGTATGTATAATTGTCTAGTTGTTTCTTGGTTCAATTAATTTTTTTAATTAATAAAATGAAGAAATTAATCTCCCTGAAGATGGGTTGAGTTGGAAATGGTCTAGTTGTTTCTTTGCTCTTTTATGTACACTTTCTATGAGTGTGTTTGTGTCGTGCCCTAATTTATAAAGTTAACTTCTGTGAAGAATTCGTACATGCATATAAGGTGTTCAATAAAATGTCTGAATGCGATACCTATTTTATTTGATAATGGAGATCGCTCATTTATATCTTTTTAGTTTGCTAATTAAAATCATGGATGCCCAATACAGTGTTGGTGAATCAAATGAATTTTTCTTGGGGATCAATTTCCTTTCATTTTAATAAGGCATTCAGATAAATAGCAGTCTTCCTCATTTTTCATTGATTGGCACCTTCTGCCTTTCTTTCTCTTACACGCCCTCTCTCTCTCTCTCTCTTCGTTCGTATCCAAAAAAAATACACTACCAGAGAGAGAATCGAAGGCTAGGAAAAAAAAACAAAAGAGAAGACAGATCTGTAAGTTCTCTCTAGATTATTTCATATTTGTATTTGGATTCTTGATATTGATTATTGAAGGTTTTAGTTTTGCAACTGTGTTCAACTCTAATGATGTTAAGAGGAGGTTAAAAGTCCACCAGATGTTTGAACTCGTTTAATTTGAAGGAATGTCAGTTTTTTTGTTTGTATGAATAATCTTATAGCTGAAAAACCTAGATAATATGATAAAAACAGTGAGGTTGGTTATCTTCAAAGTGGCAAGGATGTACTGTCTCCTGGCTTTCTATGTACACCAAAAGCACCTCCAATCTAACCACTTTATTTGCACTCATCAAACCATAAGAGCTGTAGGGATATTGTTACAATTCTATGCTAATAAGTCCTTAATGTAGACTTTTTCTCCCAAGCTTATAAAAGGAACGCCCAACTGAGATTAAAAAATGTAGTACTTGAGAATGTGTTTGGTAAATTGAACTGATCATGAGCCTATTTGTTCAGTGTTTGCTGTATATCGAAGTTATATCGGTTCATACATGAGATTTTTTATTTTAAAGTGATTGCGTTTACTTGATTCATTAATTCTTTGGTTATTATTTTGGATCAGATCTCTGGGAATTCTTGAGGTTTCTACTTGGTTTATCTGGGATTTGAAAATTCCCCTACAATTGTTTATAGAGTGATTTGTTTGTTTTTACCCTTCTTTTCATCAATATGTTTCCTTATTCTACTATTGTCCTTAACTTTTACAATAACCTTTTTGTAATTCTATTCACTAGAGTTGATGCAACTGATGGACAAAGAGTGGATGTCCAAGGATAGGTTGTCAGTAGAGTATCAAGTAGGAGTAGAGTCATTTATGCATTATGCAAGTGAAAATGTTGATATTAATAACATGTCATGTCCTTGTGCAAAGTGTGGAAATCTAAGGAGGACCATATCTACTCGAGTAAAAGCACACTTGATGTGCAATGGTGTAGATAGAACATATCATATATGGGTGTGGCATGGCGGAAAATCCAATAGATGTTCAACGAGTGAAAGTGGCCAAGTAGGGCAATTTGAGGATACAAATCATCCTAATGAATCCTTAGATGATATGATACATACTGCATACGAAAGCACTAAGGATGTAGATGAATTGATTGAAATATTTGCTGATGCTGAGAAACCTCTTTATCCCGGGTGTACGAAATTCACAAAGTTATCTGCTATATTAAAGTTATATAACTTGAAGACTAAGTATGGATGGAGTGAAAAATCTCTAACTGACCTACTTAGCTTGTTCAAAGATATGCTCCCGGAGAACAATGAATTGCCCCTAACTCTTTTTGAAGCTAAGAAAAGCTTAGTAGGATTAGGGATAAATTATGATAAGATTGATGCTTGCCCTAATGATTGTATACTGTATCGTAAGACCTATGAGGACCATACAAATTGCCCTACTTGTGGGGCATCAAGGTGGAAAAGGGGTAAGAACTTAGAGGTTAGGGATGGAGTTCCAGCAAAGGTTCTATGGTACTTTCCACCAATTCCGAGATTTCAAAGAATGTTTCGCAACAAGGAAGTGTCTAAGGATTTGACTTGGCACAATGATGAGAGAGTTTCTGATAGTCATATGCGTCATCCTGTGGATTCACCTTGTTGGAGGACAGTTGATCATAAATGGCAAGATTTTGCTGAAGAGCCACGGAACCTTAGATTAGCTTTGTCAGCGGATGGGATCAATCCCATGGTAATATGAGCTCTACATACAGCTGTTGGCCAATTATATTGGTAACATACAATCTTCCTCCACAATTGTGCATAAAGAAAACTAGTAGCCAGTCTGTTGATTGTTTATACTATACATTAATTGCATATTTTGTGTTTTCCATATCTAGGTCCCTAGACAGCCTGATTGTTACCAATGTGGCTTCTACGTTCTTTGCTTTCTGAAACAAATTTTTGAATTTAATGGTCAAGTGACAATGTCTTCACTGCAGTCATTGGTAATGCCTATTTTATTTTCCAGTATTGCATGTGTTATAAGTGTTTAATTAATATATATTTGATATAATTCATTTTTTTTATAGTTTCCAAAAACTACAGCTTACTCTTTAAAGGAAATAGATGAAATGCGGGCTGAATGGGCTGAATTCATTCAAAGAAATGTGTTTGAATAGATCGAGGTTTGTTTAGCTACTTTTTAATTTTTTCCTTGGCATTAATACTTGTAGCTGCAATGGTTTAATTTGTTTCAATATGAAGATTAATTTGTTTTGTGTGTTTGCTAAAATATTATTCATTTTTCAATGTAGTGACAAGATCTGCAAAAAGGGTGCATGAATATTGTTGGGAACAGAAGAAAAATGCACAAGTTGGTTAAAATTTTTGTAATTGAATGTTAAGGCATTCACTTAATTAGTACTTTAAACTTTTGTCAACATTATGGTATTTTGTCGATGGTATGGAACACTTTTATGAACTTCTATTATATAATGATTGTGTAGTATTTGGAATGAATGTTGATGGTATTATTGTTATTTTTGATTAAATTTTGTATTGAAAATATATTACAGGTTTTATTATATATTTACGTAATTGAAATATAAAAAATACAATATAGCTCATATTTAGGAAAACAAAGGTTCAAAACTGATGTATTAAATATAAATAGACAATTATTTATAACTGTTGTCTATCCAAGAAATTTATGAAATATCTTTAATGGAAAGACAACGGTCCAAATACGATGTAGTTAACATGAACAGACAACGGTTAATAAACATTGTCTTTCCTTGAAATTTAAGAAAAATGTATGGTACGACAACTTCTTTTTTAAAGAAAGACAACGGTTATAAGACGTTGTATGTGTTAAAGAACAACGGTTTACCAATGTTGTCTATCCCTATATTTATGAAATTATTATGCTACAACAACATATTTGAATAGTTATACACAACTGTTCTTGACCATTGTAGTAATTGAAGAAATACGACGGTCTGTTAACCGTCGTCTATTTATACCCACCTACTACAACGTGATCTTCTACATCGGCTATTTTTTTCGAGAGATAATGGTTTTGAACCGTTGTAAAACCTCTTTTTTATTGTAGTGATGCAATTCATGGAATATTTTCTGAAAAATCAGATATTTTTAGCTTTGGAATTCTGCTACTGGGAGAAGGAACACAAGCTTCCATAATCATCAGGATGACCCTTTGAACCTTCTGGGGCATGTAAGCCTACTTAAACTTACTCTACTTTGAGATAGTCCCAACAACCATTTATATTACTCTCTCCAATTTGCATCTGTAATCATTATCTATTTGTTTAAGCATTCATGTTTATTGGACAATTGACCGTTTTTAGTTAACAACACAATATCAAGATTTATCAGAAAGTTCAGATATACAATGTACACATGGCACAATGGAAGATCTTATGATTGTTAGCCTGGTTCAATAAAATAAGCATGAATCATCTGAACTTTTAATCATGAACCAATTCCGCACTCACGTTTATCATTCATTATTATCTGTTGCATAAGGCTATCCCTTTTAAATGATTGTTTGACAAGTATTGAAATTTCAGATATGGAATTTGTGGAAAGAGGATAATGTTACAGCTTCGATAGATCCAAGAATATCAAGCTCAAGATACGAATCAGACATAGAGAGGTGCATACATATCTTGTTGTGTGTCCAAGAACTGCCTAAAGTCAGACCATCTATTTCAGCAGTGCTGTCAATGCTGTGCAGTGATATAATAGAGCTTCCTGAGCCAAAGCATCCGGCGTTTACTATAAGGTCATCCCGGCATGATACAAGTACAAGTTCTTCTCAGCAGAGCCAACAGAGTAGTTCCTCTCTTAATAATGTTACTCTCTCCACAATTGGTGGGCGCTAAAATTAATCATATCTTCACCCAATTCAAATGATTTATTGATCAAATTCAAAGTGCAAGTCAGAATTTGTGTTTTTTTTTACCCGTTGATCCTCTTCTAGTTATTTAAGTGTTCTATCTCACTACAAAAACTGCTGTGAATATTATCATATACGAGAATGATTTAATTTACATTATATTACATAACACAGGGTTTATGGAGTCTCATTTCAGCATAAATATGCTTCAAATACTAAGATAATTTTTTTATTTAAATGAGATTATTTTACAAGAGACCCTCATTAAAGAATAAAAAAAAAACTAACTTTTCATTGCTACGAAGTGTGCACTATAACAGGAAATTCTCATCCATGAGAATCAAATATGAAGAAAATCCTTTTCCACTCTTTCTTTACCTATATGCATTTTTTTCATTTAAATATTATAAACTGAGATTATGGAAATATAATCATTTTCATAATACCCACATAATTGAACTTATATTAATGTGCAGCAAAAGTTAATTTTATTTTGGGAAAAGTATAAAAAATAGAATTACTATGATATATATGCAAAAGTTGGAATTTAGAAGTTTGGAGTTGCAAATGCAACCCACACAATTGCAAATGCAAAAGTTGGAATTTAGAAGTTTGGAGTTGCAAATGCAATCCACACAATTGCAAATGCAAAAGAAAGTCTGTTGTTGAGGACAAACAACAATTTGAGTTCGAAAGGTGATTTAGTGTCAAGATTGCATCAATTTTATTTTTATGGATTAAGTGCAGGATAATTCAATTTCAAACCACTTTTTTATAAACTGGTACAAAATAATTGAACAGATGCACAAAAAAAAGTTGAACGTAAATGTATATTTTTTTAACATTGTACTATTTTGTAGTTAGTGATTTGAGATTGTAGCATTCCATAAATACCCCTATTTATTTAACGGACTATAGACCCAAGTTTTGATGCTTGAATCGGTGAAAGAATAATCCGATCAACGTGAAAATTGGAAAAAAGAATTAAACCATGCAAAATACGTAAAAAAAAGTCAACCGTTGCAATTTTCGGTGGCTAAATTCAGCAATTTCCAGTGGCCCACCAAGCGAGTAGCCGCCGATATATAAGCCATTTTATATTTGGAGGGCCGTAAGAGAGTCCACTAGTGCATTTATTTTAGGCCAACTCACCATCATCAAATTGCTACTCTAGCTTTCTATTTTTATTTTTTAAAACCCCACTGATTTAATATAGGCGCATTAAATGGGGAATTGACAGCTTTAATTGCAATCGCGCAACCTACATTTGCAGACTGCAACAATTGATTAGCTCAATTACAATTCCATTAGACGACTTCAGCTTTGGAATGAAGCAAACAGGCAGAAGCTATTTAATGAAGCCTAATTTAAGTAGAAAAGATGCCAAATATGCCGCCCCAAAATTCAGCATTAATTTGGGAAAAAACAAAGCCATCGGCGTCTATCAAGTATCAACAATTTATTTTCAACATGCTAGGAAACGAGAAAGTAACAATACTGCTTAGTAATCGAGGGAATTGCGAATGATGATGCATTTGGGGTGCTGAAATCACATGAAGGAATTGCAAGCAGCTGAGACTCAGAAGACCATGAACACGACCTCATTAAATGAATTGACGGCCACTACTACAAATTCGAACTAAGATAGCTGTACTTGGACAGCCATTAAAAAAACCGCTCTCCAAGAGATAGATTAGAGAGCGGTTTTACAAAATTGTATTTAAAAAAAAAAAAAACAACTAAGACAGCGGTTATAAACCGCTGTCCAAGATTTGAACTAAGAAAGCGGTTTCAAACCGCTGTGCAAGAGGTGAAAGCTAAGACAGCGGTTAAAAACCGCTGTCTAAGGGGTAACTTACAGTGCGGTTCAAAACCGGTATCTAAGTGGTTCTTGGATAGCGGTTAAGAACCGCTGTCTTAGATATTTACTTGGAAAGCGGTTATTAACCGCTGTCTAGGTGTTTGACCCCTTTTACCCCCTTTGACCCAATTCAGATCCCTAATTTTCACCACCAGCTCTCGCTCGCTCTTGCTTCTTCCTCCCCACGCCGATCACCATCTCCTCCGCCGCCTCTCGACGCCGCCCAGCCATCCCCTGCGACGCCACCTCGCGACGCAGCCCGCCGCCGAGCCTCCTCTGCGACGCCGTCCCAGCCGCCGCCGAGCCTCCCCTCGACGCCGTCCCAGCTGCCACCAAGCGCTGCCGTCCCAGCCCGCCGCCTCGCCGCCACCGCCAGGTAAATTTCTCATTCTATGTTTTTCCAGTTTTAGTTATTAGATAATTATTAGGTGTATAATCTAATTGATGAATTTGTATTAGATAATTGTGTTTAAATTATTTCTAGTTAATTAACTTATATCTACAAGTTATAAAAATAGCTAAACGTGTGTACGCAATTAATTAGTCGACTTTTGGCTAATTAATATGACTCCATTTTGGAATGACGTATTGTCTTAATTTGCTTGACAACAAAATAAAAAAAAAGGGAATATGTTTAGTGGAAGGAGAGGTAATAGTTATTATTTTGAGATTGATGGCCAAGAATTATGTTTGTATTTGACTTCATGAGTTAGGGTATGAATTCAAAATAAGTTTGACAATGAGTAATTAATTATGATATATATATATATATATATATATATATATATATATATATATATATATACTTGATTATGGTATTGGTGAGTAATAAATATGATCCAAGTATATACTTAATTGAGCTCATAAGATGATTCTTATGAAGCATTGTTAGGGTTAGAATTGTTAATTAATTGAAGGCTTTAGAATTAATTTTAGATGAAATTGTTAGAATGCATGTTAGGATTAATATATTAGAATTTTATTTGAAATTGTTAGAATGCTTGTTAGAATTTTATAATGTCTTGGGACTTATAGAGTGTCTTGGGACTTATAGCATGCCTAGCTAACTATAGCATGTTAGAATTTTAGAATGTCTTGGGACTTATATCATGCCTAGCTAGAGGTTAATAAGTTTTACAAAACAGTAGTAGTTGTAAATAGAGTTGGATTACTAATTATATATAGACTCAACACGTGTGCTTTTCGATTAATCTATATAGGCATCTCTAGTTCTATATGGATCGAAAGTGGGTTCGGGCAGATAGATTATCAGAGGAGTATAGGAATGGGGTGGAAGAGTTTTGTAATCATGCAATTAGACACTGCACCGATCATCAATACATTCTATGTTCGTGTTGGAAATGTATGAATGGAAAAACTGTTAGTGGTCGAGAAAGTTTGTTTGACTACTTGATGTGTCATGGTATTGATAAAACATATACCGTTTGGACATTTCATGGTGAGAGAAGAGATGGATGTAGCTCTAGCAACATAAGAACTGACTTTAGGTTTGAAGATACAGTGGATGAGGATAGTTTCAGAGATGTACAGAATGTTGATACATCGAGTGGGGATGACACAAATTTGCGAGATCACCCTTATATGTCTGAAAAATTAAGGGATGACGCTGGATTGCCCCTTTGGCCCGGGTGTAAGAAGGCAACAAAAGTGTCAGCTGTGTTGATATTTTTCAACCTAAAAGCAGCACACGAGTTATCCGATGTGTGCTTCTCAAGTATGCTGGAAGCAATTAGTGGTCTATTGCCCGATGGAAATGTACTGCCTACGAAAGCATATGAGGCTAAGAAAATGCTTAAGTCCATCGGGTTAACACATCAGAAAAATCATGCTTGACCGGGTGATTGTATCTTATTTCGGAAGGAGTATGAAGACCTCGATGAATGTCCCAAGTGTGGAAAGAAGAGATATCTGAAGAATAAATCTCCAGCGAAGATGATGTGGTACTTCTCAATAATACCAAGATTCAGGAGAATGTATAGTAGCGGTGTGGATGCTAGAAATTTAACTTGGCATCATAGGATCGATGATGGAATGCTAAGACACCCTGCTGATTCACCCCAGTGGAAGACATTCGATGCCAGACATCCAGAATTTGGTGATGAGCCACGACACTTGCGTCTTGCACTCTCAACTGACGGAATGAATCCGTTCGGTATCTAAAGTACCAACCACAGTACATGGCCAGCGATTCTGATGGTTTATAATCTTTCACCGGAGTTGTGCATGAAGCGCACTTATATGATGTTGTCTATATTGATATCAGGACCCAAACAACCTGGTAACGACATAGATGTATATCTGGCTCCTTTGATAGAGGACTTGAAGCTCTTGTGGAATGAGGGGGTCGATGTGTATGATGCTTATAGAAAGGAGAATTTCAAGTTGAAGGCCATGTTGTTTGGGACTATCAATGACTTCCCCGTTTATGGGAATATATCTGGATACAGTGTGAAGGGGGCCGATGCATGTCCTTGGTGTACCACGAACACATATCACATTCGTTTATGTCATTGTAGGAAGACTGTTTATATGGGGCATAGAAGGTGGTTGGAGCCAACACATGAGTACAGAAAAATGGCCGATGCATTCGATGGCACAATCGAGGAACGTGGAGCACCACGTTTATAGTCAGGTACAGATGTATTGAACGAGATGAAGAATGTCAACACACAATACGGAAAACACTTTGCAAAGAGTCTCACAACTAGAGGCTGGAAGAAGGAATCAATTTTCTTTCAATTGCCCTATTGGAAAGAGTTGTATGTTAGACACTTCATTGATCTAATGCACGTTGAGAAGAATGTTTGTGCTAGTTTGCTCAATACTCTGCTAGCTGATAACAAGTCTAAGGATGGTTACAATGCAAGAATGGATATGGTTGATATGGGTATAAGAGCTGAACTGACACCTGTGTATGAAGAAGGTAAACCACCAAAATTACCTCCTGCTGCACATACATTGTCCAAGAGTAAGAGAAAAATTCTTCTTCAAACACTAAAGGCTGTGAAAGTACCAGAGGGTTATTCGTCCAACATACAGAGACTTGTTTCAGATAATGGCGTGAAGTTGATGAATCTAAAATCACATGACTATCATGTCATCATGGAGAATTTCTTGCCCATTGCAATACGTTCTATCTTGCCTGAAAATGTGCGCATAACCATAACAAAGCTTTGTTGGTTCTTCAAGGCAATGAGTAGTAAAGTTATTGATCCTAGAAAATTGCTTGGTTTTCAGAGACAGATTGTGGGGACGCTTTGTGAGCTTGAAATGTATTTTCCTCCTTCATTTTTTGATATAATGGTTCACTTAACCGTTCATTTGGTACACGAGACAAGGATGTGTGGTCCTGCTCGTATGCGATGGATGTATGGTGTAGAGAGATATATGAAAGTGTTGAAAGGGTATGTGATGAATATGTACAGGCCGGAGGGATGCATTGCAGAACGCTATTTAGTAGAAGAATCAGTCGAGTACTGGTCTGAATTTATTCCGAATGTCGATGTAATTGGACTTCCAAGTACCCGATACACTAATAGAATGGATGGTGAAGGCATTACCGGTGGCCAACCTGTAAGTGTTAGTATGAAGGAGCTAACACGGATGCACTTGTGTGTACTTCACAACACGGTCGACGTGCTTCCTTTTATTGACCTGCACATGCAGGCACTTTCTGAGTCCTTTCCCACCAGAGCTAGATCATGGATTGAAACTGAGCACAATCGCACGTTTGTTGACTGGTTTAATAGTTATGTTGCAAATATGTTGTCACAGGATAAAGACTCAGTGAAAGAAAGAGTCAAGTGGTTATCCAGATTGCCTGATAGACATGTGTATTCATATAAGTGTTATCTTATTAATGGATACACGTTTTATACCCGAGATAATGATGCCACAAGTACAATGCAGAATAGTGGGGTGTCTATTACTGCAACTGCATGGAATCAGTCGAATACCACTTACTTTGGATAGATTGTCAACATTTGGGAACTCGACTATGTTGGTCACCGTGAGCCAATTTTCGATTGTAGTTGGGTGAGGATCCCAAATGGGGTCCAAGTTGAACGTTCTGGGTTCATACACGTTGATTTGAAGAATGTGGGATACAGAGATGACTCTTACATAATGGCTAGTCAAGCTCAACAAATTTTCTATGTCCCCGACCCAGTTAACAAGAAATGGTCAATTGTGCTTCTGTCAAACAAATTTAACCATAGTTACCAGATCATCGATCACGTCGATGAAGATGTTGACATGATTGATGATCCTTTCCAGAACTTCACTCATTTTGTACCCTCTTTCGATGATCCTGCAAATCCCCATCCGTACCAGAGAAAACTTAGAAGTGATGATGAGTATATCAATCCGGATCTCGTCAACATTCATGGTCATGAACAAGAAAAGTCAACCAAAAAATGAAAAAGAAAAACCAGTGCTAAAAAGAAATGTATGACTTTATTGAATGTTATTTTTTGTGCTTTATTAAATGTTGTTTCTTTATAACTCTTACATATTTTTTATTTTATTTCGCAGGATCATGGATTATTTGCCCTATGATAGAGATGATGGAGATGATCCAGCTTATTTTCCATATGCTATGACTGGTTATGTTAACTACTTATCTGATTATAAACCTTGTAATGGTGGGACTGTTACATACGGTGGTGGATCAAAAGGAAGGATTGTTGGAAAATGAACTTTGAATGTTGAAGGTTTTCCTAAGCTTAAAAATGTCTTGCATGTTGATGGCTAACTTGCTAATTTAATTAGTATAAGTCAATTGTGTGATGACAATATGCATATTGATTATGATAAAGACTCATATTATGTTCTAGACCAAGATAATAACAAGACATACAATGCTTTCTTTGGCTGGTATACTTAAGATATGACTTGTCATGCCTATAAGTCTCAGTTCATCTATATTACCATTATAAATACATCCATTAATGTATTTATCCACATATTGAATGAAAAACTTATTATTAATTTCTCATTCACCCAAATTTAGTTTTGAGAAATCAAATCAACCAAATCCATTTACTCTAAATGGATTATAACATTGATCACTTAACATTTTAATAAATGAGAGTCAAAACTGATTTTTTTCAACAATAATCATATAAATCCTTATTAGAAATTCAACAAAAATCGATTCTAACCTTTTTAGTTATAAATATTTTAGGAATATAATTAAATGTCGATCCTTAACCACTTATCTACCTTTCTTAATCATTAATACTACTATCATTTGATTTATATTTCTATATTACTTTAAAAAAAATCCAATTGGCCCTTTCACCCCCACAAATCAATCATTAATTATATGTATCTGTATATACATATATTTCGTATAACATTTGCATAGAGGAATTTCAGGATAGATTTTCACATGTTAACTACGCATCAACATGATTGATTTGATAAAGAAAAGAACCGAATTCTTGCAAACGAATCAAAAAGAGGTGAGAGCACCACTTAAACAATGAAAGGGTAAATATTTTTGTAGTTCAACTCTATGATGAACATAATATAAGCACACATTTAGAAAATTATTATTTGATATATAGCAACTGCCCCATACTCTTACACATTCCACATCGATAATATATAGGTTAACTTGAACTAATAATATTTGTTTAGTTTAAAAATATGGCATTACCTAATAACTAAACACAATAAAGATTCAATAAATTATTAACTTATTTTGGTGGACGAGGAGGTGTGTTGATTGGGTGTACACGACTGTGGCCGGACCCGCCTGCTCTAAGTGGATTAATTAGGTCGTCAACGTATTTTGGTGGATGAGCACGAGGACCGTGTTGTTTAGGTGGATAAGCATATGGGCCATTTTGTTTATGTAGATGATCATGAGGGCCGTATTTTTTAGGTATTCGATGGTTGTGCCGATGGGGCTTCTTATGTGAGTCATCGATGGTCCACAATCTCCCCTCATCAAAGACATCATTTTCACTTATATTAGAAGCCAAGGATGATGAATCTTCTTCTAAATTACGTGCCATAGATGTGGGCATGGTAATTAGAGCCAAGAGGCTAAGAAGCAACAAAAGCAAATATGCACGAGACATTTTTTACAATTACTTAGATGTGAAAAAGAAAGTAAATAACATCTAAATTTATAGTGTACAGATTTATTTGCAGCATTAATGACTATTGTTCTATATTATTAAATTGGAAATCCAACATTAATATATCTTAATGATTTTAGATTAAATAAATTCTAACATTAAATGATATTTTTAATCCAGAATCTATATTTTCAGGTTTTTAATCATGTCTATAATATAAAGTTGATATCATATCATTCATTCGGTAATATTATTACTCTTATTAACTAATACTTATAACATTTTGCACTGTGGTAGTTTATAAGTATAATTGTATCACTAAATGAATGGTAAAATGAATGATATGATATCATTTAGTGAATGTAATGATACAATTTTCACTCTATGAACAAGTTATTTTAAGTAAATTTTATAGGAGAGTTTGTCTTTGACAAATAATTGTAGTTAATTCTTATTAGTTATATTTCTATCTGCAATTTAAACAATTCCAATTTACAAAATATAGTATTTTCAAAACACCATGCATTGATTTCAGATGATTATTCATTTGTTCTAGAGAGAGCTTCCTATAACTTTTGGGGACAAAGATATGTTAGAGAATTAAATAAATGAATTAATTTCACATCTCACTAAAAATTCCAATTTTTATGTAAGATGATATTCTTTCACAGTATCAAAGCCTAAAAGAATAGCTACGTATTGGGTCTGATTCCTGCAGAAAGTTAACTTCACCCATATTAAATAATCCATTCATTATACCCTTTTCCCAAAGTAGAAAGTTGAGATTCTAGTATGAATGGATTTTATACTACTCTACAAATGTGCAATTTTAGATTAAATATAATTATATAAAGATTAAATTAAAGATAATAGATGTATTACTAGTGATATGATTGAAATAGAGAAAATTGAGATTTTTTTTTACGTATATTGATGATAATAAAGGGTGATTTATGGTAAATTAGAATAAAGCACGTGAAAATGAATTTGAGGATTAATGAAGATTCCAACTGTTGGGTTTTAGAGGCACGAACACCATGTTCGGTGCAGCGAAAGATAACAATTCACCAACAACAAATCTGCATATGGTTGTATAACATAAAACAGAATGGATAAATAACAATGTTGATGACCTTTGATCAATGTTGCTAATTAGTGGCTGTTTATGCTAAGAAAGATCACCAAACAAAGATCAATAGAGGCTAGATTTTTGTAAGTAAAGATTGAGAGAGAAATTTGCAAGAGTTTAGTTTGTTTTTGAATTAGTAACCCCTTTCTTATTCTTCCATGAAGGGTATTTATAGAGGTACAAGCAAGTAGGAGGTGGCACCTTCCTAATCATCTTAATTTTCATGGTGACAAGTGTTAAGACACTTGTCATCTCCTAAGCTATTACATCTTTACACAATAACAAGTGTTGAGACACTTGTTTGTTCCTAATGTAATGCCTAATTATTGGGATTTCTAATGATCTTCCGAGGTGCCCTCTTGCTCGCCTGCTCGCCTCTGGTTGGGTCTTCATGTCTTCTTGGCCTGGCTGTTCGCCACCTCTTTCTGCTCCTCATGACCAGCTGCTCGCCTCCTAGCCTCTATGACCAGCTGCTCGTCTACTTGCTCTTGGTCTTCAGGCCCAGCTGCTCGCCTCCCAAGGGGTGAAGTCCCTGCTGGTCGTCCTCTCCATTTATTATTTTTATTCTTAATCTCTTAGTCCCATTATCATAATACTTTGTTTCTAATCTTGTATCCCTGCTGTTCGCCTATCAACAATGCCCCCTAGTTTGGCATATAAGGATAGATTTTATCCTTTTTTGCCAAACTATAGGTTAGGTTAAACTATTCAACAAGAGGCGAGCAACAGGGAGGTTGTCTTTCATTTCTATAGGGAGCGAGCAACATGTTTTTGAAATTTTGAGCGGGAACTCTTGGAGGCGAGCAACAGGGAACGACGCTTGTACAGGCGTCGTTTCGTTTCTCGAGGCGCATAATTCGAAGCGTCGTGACGTGGCAGCCCACGCGTGCGCCCTTATAATTGCGTATAGAGGCCTCAATTTTTCACTTCTTTCAATTTCGCCCCCGGATCCATATCTATAAATAGCTCTCCTCTTCCATTTTCTTTCTTTTTTCGATTTCTCACAAGCAAAACCGCCATTGACGAATTTTAAGCTATTTCTCGATTTCTTTCTTCTTCTTCGTTGATTTCTTCACTGATTCCTCCTAAATCAAAGGTGAATTCTTTGATTCTTCTTGTTTCTTTCTGTAGTTGCTTGTTTTTACTTTCGATTTTGCACTTTCCGTTTCTTTTACCGTTCCGCCGCCATCACCGCCGCATCGCCACCGCGTCGCCGCCACGTCGCCTTCGCATCACCGCCATCTTCTTTTGCTTGAGAATACACCATCATTGTGCTCCCTCTAACCTTAAAAATTTTTGACGATGGCCTCTCCTTCATCGAGTGATACTCAATCTCTCGAATTTGTTAGACGAAATCCGGGAAAAAGGCCCGTAGAAGATGAACCGCCGCGCCCTGTTCCTCGCCGCTCGCTCCGGCGAGCAGCTGGTCAGGTCCCTAGGACTTTGCTCATTGATGAGGACACGGGTTCCGAGGCGAGCTCTGTTGCTCGCTCCATCGATTCCTTCTATGCTGTGGAAAGCTCAGGCGAGCAGGATGTCCAAGGCCCTGTTGCTCGCTCCTCGGCTCGTGAAGGAACTTCCTCGGATTTAGGCGAAGATTCCGCTGAGGTCGCTGGTGAAATAGAAGAGATGAGCCTCCACGGGGATACGAGAGCGAGCAGCGAGCAGTCGGCCAGGGGCGAACAAGTAGTCGGATCAGGGAGCGAGCAGGTGAGAGTTACGTGGGAATTTCTCTGGGAGATAAATTTTCCCATTTCAAGGCCAACTCCCGAATCTCTTATTCCGCAAGCCGTAGCTCGAAGGTAGGAGTGGATTGACTACGCCAACCAATACCACAAAACATTCCCTACGCCTCCCCGAGATATCATGGAGGCTCGTCCGTCAACATATACAGCGAACAGGATAGCCAGTGTAGTCACTGAGGAGGATTTAGTTCGGATACGATCTCGCTACCGTATCCCGTACGATATCCATCTGTATGCCCCCCAACCAGGAGAGAGAGCTAATGACCCACCTCCAGGTTGCACTGCCATTAACTTGGACGTTCTTAACACAGGGTTTCCCCTTCCCCTACATCCGGTGATCGGGCGATTCCTGGAAGACACGAACTTGGCGATTACCCAAATTACACCAAATGGATGGAGTAACTTATTAGCCTTCATCACCCTTTTTGGATTGGAAGGCTATAGAAATAAGATCAGTACAGTGGAGATACATTACGCCCTTACTATCTCCTCTGCTGCTAATGAAGAAGGGCTCGGGTGGTACTACATCAAAGCCCGTAGCGGCGTCAAACTGATTGAAGGCGTGCCTAATAAGGTCAAGAGCTGGCATAAACAGTTCTTTTTTATTGGCGGTGATTGGCGGGCGTCCTCTGATTTTTCGGGAGGACCGGGACGTATAGCTTCACCTACTCAGTTCGGCGAGATTCGGTGTAGGTCTTAGTTCCTAGTTCATCAAACTTTTAGGTGAACTAATTTTAATCTATTTCCTTATTTTGCAGGTCCGTGCATCTTGAAGTGGGGACACCCAGATTTGAGCGAGGAGTTCCTGTACGTTCTCGCCTTGATTTCATTACGGGACGTTAAAGACCGGAGCATCGGCCATCTTTCCAAAGCGCACTGTCGTAAACTTGCACAACTTACTACTAGTGCTCACCATTTGGAGGCACAAGCAGAAGTCCCCGAGGGTAAGTTCCACTTGTTAATTTTTCCATTTTTTCTATTATTCATTCTCGCCCTGTTGGTCGCCTAGGCCCTGCTGGTCGCCTAGGGTAAGTTTCACTTGTTAATTTTACTGATAATTTTTGTGTTGTTTTCAGCTCAAAGGGTAACGGTCGCTGTCCCCCATATACCTGAAAGTTATCATTTGCTCGCACGTCGGGTTAAACAAATGGCTGCCAATCAACCGTCGAGGAAAAAGAAGTTTGACCCGTGCACCTCCTTGATCAGGCTGAGGGCCGAAGCGGCCGAGGAAGAAGAAGTTCCTCAGGTTCCTGCCCCTGCTCCTCGCCCCCCAGTGCGCTCCTCACCTCCCCCCAAGGATACGAGGGGTAAGAAAAGACTTACGAAGGAGACCGCTCCTCGCAAGGAAGATGATCGGGCCAAACGGGCCAAAGGGCAAGGTTCCTCTCAAGCGAACAAAACTGTTACTCGCTCCTCGCCTGTGGAGGAGATGACCGAGCAACAGGTCGTCGGTGCCATAATCGCCGGTCAGGGTAGAGGCGCGTCTCCTGACAACACATACTTGGGCTATGACCCAGTAAAGATGAGAGAGTAAGTATTGTTCCCCTCTGTTCGATGTTCGCCCCTTTGACTTTGTTTTCTAACGGCCTTTCTTTGTATAGGTACCAGAAGAACGATTACCCTGGTCATGCAAAGGTACTTCACCAATTTAGTTGTGTGAAGTCTCCTCCGGCACCTCATGAGATAAAGGACTCCCACGTCCGAAGAGCCATGGAGTATGTTCCCCGCTTCTGGACTAAGACAGGCGAGGAGATCCTTCAGAGCCAGAGCCTCAGTGATAACGCCCGCTTACTGAGCTACAACGCGAGCCACCAATCTATCACTGCTCAGCGAGTTCTGGATCAGGCTATCGAGCTTGAGCGAACGAACCGTGGCTTGGGGTGGAGGATCGAGCAAGTTGAAACACGGAACGTGATGCTCAACTTGCTCAACTGAAGAGGAAGGATGAGGAATTGGCTAAGTTGAAAGCCGACTTTGAGAGAGCCAAGCTTACCTGGACGCGGGAGGTAAAAGCCGCCGAGGACCGGGAAATGGTAGCATCCAATACTTTAGAAAAGCTTAAGTTAGAGTTGGGCGTTGCCACTGACCGTCTGCAGGTTTTGGAGACCGAGCGGGTGGGTCTGGTGGAAAGAGTGGAGTCCTTGAAGGTCCACGTCGACCAGCTGGAAAAGAAGAACAAACGCGGTATCTCTTACACTACGTATGTGCAAGATGTAACCGATAACACCAATCTCGGCTATATCTGTGCATATGCTGACAGCGTGAGGAATGTGAAGTACGCCTTGGACAATGGTCTGGACGTGATGACTTCGACCATCAAGGACTTCACAGACTATGTCACTGAAAACCCTCCAGCTCCTGGCTTCGAGATCCCGGTGGCTGACTTAGGAGATATGGGGGTCAACTTGGGTGTCTTCAAGGACGATGTTCGCATTGTGGCCCCCAAGGAGAGAGTGGAGGCAGACCGGGATATGACTATCTTTGAGGCTTTGGGTCCCCTTCTCCCGAATCCTCTTGGCGAGACGAGCTCTTCTGCTGCTGCAGGTGAGCAGCAAGTCTCTGGGATTATTGTACAAGATGTTCAACCTCCTACTCCTCCCCAAGATCCTCAAGCACCACCTGCTCCTCCGGCTTCCGAGCCTTAGACTTTTTTTTTCTGTTTCCCTAGTTGATGTAGTAGGATGACGATTGTACGTCCCTTTTTGCCTTTGTACTTGACATTTCACCTTTAATGAAATATTTTTGTCTTATTTGTTCGCCTTTCATGTGCCTCTTATTTACTTTTGCTTAAGTATTTCTCTCTATGCCTTGTTGCTCGCCTCTTGCCACGTTTGTGCTTAAGTGCATTTGGCTTTGGGACGAGCAACTATGTGTTAGCATGTGCCCTGCTGCTCGCCTCCACTATACTTGTGCTTTATGCATTTAGTATCTTGGGCGAGCAACTCCGTATGATGGGGCGATTAGTTGGGCTCCTAAGTCTCATGGACCCTGCTGCTCGCCTCCTTTTGGACTTGTATTTTTTATACTTGTTTGTCTCCGGCGAGCAACTTTTCTTCTTGGCGAACAGTTGGATTTTAATACCTTTTGTTTCCTTATGTATATAATACGCTAAACAGTCATCTATCTACTTACAAATTTTGCCAAAAGAGTTCGAAATTTTTTATCAATCTTTTCATCTTATGACTTTGGCGAATATACTAACTTCTACTAGTAGATTCCCCGCAAGCGGACGGGTTCACTGTAGTATGAGCAAGTATAATGACCAAGTATTATCGAACCCACGAGATGGAGTGTATGCGAATAGATCCCTGAAGATCTACGCGTCGTAGTTAATATGAGTGTGTTGTTTTTGGATTTTTGGAAAGATTAATTAAAAGACTAAAATAAACTAAGTAAACTGAAATACTAAAGAAATCAAATTAACTAAGGGTTGTGTTCTAATGAGAGATGGTGATGCTTAGGATAGGAATCCATACGTATACTAACGGAGCAGGTACATAATCAAAATAACTGTGACACACAAGAATTAACCTAAGTCTAAGAATGCAAGGTCAAAGCTCAAGATTCTAAACCCTAATACTTTACCCTAACACTCGACTTCACGAATCTACTAACAAGTTAATAGATTGTGCTTAATTAATGAGACCCTAATTTAACTAAGGTGATGCGGTCGTCCTCCTTCGCTAAACCGGTAGATGAATTAACCTTTCCTAAACCCTTTCGTTAAGTCTACTCGTTGTTAAAGAGTGATGCGGTCGTCCTCTCTCTAACACCTTTCGAACGAAATTCAAGAGCGAAGTCTAGATTAATTTTAAGAATTCATTAACCAAGAGAATTAAAACCTAACGTCACAAGTTACTCTAATTACGTACCCACAACCTACTTCTACGAGTTCATCCTACCCTAAGCATGCAAGGGTTTTAGCTAGACATAGATTTAACGTAAATAATAACAATTAGACAAGTGACGAACATGAACATGGTAATTAAATCAAAGAAAAGATCGTACATAAACTAGGGTCTTAAGATATAAAAGAATAAACTGAAATTAATTAGCAAAACGAGGTCTCAACGTATTCAAGAACAAAAGATATTAAGAAACGAAACTAAAACGTGAAATCGTAATGTGAATTCGTAAGCAAAAACCTCAAAAATGTAAAACTAAACTTGCTCGTCTCTTTTCGTCCTTCTCTCTCTAAAAATTCTGTATAAAAGTGATGTGGTGAGTTCGGGGCTCCTCAAAACGTGTTTGGAAGAGGTATATATAGGTAACGGGTCGAAACGGGATCTCATGGGCCAAAATTCCCGTCGAGCTCGAGTAGAGCTCGAGTAAACGTGCTCGAGCAATGCAAGCTCGAGTGTTGAAATTATACAGAACGTTAAAAGTACTCGAGCCCCTTAGCTCGAGTAGTTCTACTCGACCGGCTTCTGCTCGAGTAGTCTACTCGAGTACCTGAGTACTGGCTACTCGACCGGCTTCTGCTCGAGTGCACTACTCGAGTGCCCGAGTACTGGCTACTCGACCGAAGCTGGCTCGAGTGCACTACTCGAGTGCCTGAGTAGTGTTTACTCGAGCACCTTCATCTTGAGTACTTCAATGACACTTTTGCTCGCTCGAACTAATACTTCTCGTATTTCTTCCATATCTTCTCCTCCGGGTATCCGTTTGAGTCGATTCGAAGTTCTACGAACTCCTCTTTTTGCCCTCTATCCATCTATAAGCATCAAAGAAATAAATTTGTTAGTTTGTGAAAATAATACTCAAATGACTCTAAATACTTATATGAATCCATCAAAACAAGGGCATTTCGAGCGACGAATCATGACAATTTCACGCCTAATCAACCCCCCCAAACTTACCATGTTGTTTGTCCTCAAGCAACGAAATAATAAGTCAAGTGAAATTGTTAGGAATGAGTCAAGGAATCCAATCATGCAAGTACATAAATTCGAGCTTCAAAGATGCATCATAAGTATACTCATTCACCTTCCTTCATCATATTCATGCAACAACAGCAAGAAACACCAAAATCCAACATGGATGTACACTCAACGATGTGTTTCACTCCATCTCAAGTGTATAACAATGGTCAAGGGACTCACTCAATCAATCAATCACACACATTGGCAGCCATAGGCTTGTAAGTGCTCTTAGTTTCGACCGTACTCTAGAAATCAATGCCGAATCAAAAAGGACTTTCTCAAGGTTGTAATGTAGGCTCTTTGGACAGGTGGGATAACAATATAGGGTAAAGTGACTAACGTGAATGGAGAATAGAAAATCAAACTTTGGCACTTCGAGATTAGGAACAAAATACTTCAAACATGTTCAATCAACACCCTTTCAATTCCATACTCTCAATACTTCAATTTTTTTTCTCACTCTTTTCACTTTTTTTTTCAATCACTTCATTTTTTTTTTCTCTTTTTTCGCACAAACACATGAGCTCATTTTTTTTTTCATTTGCTCATTCTCAATTTTTTTCTCTTTTTCCCACATCTCATAACTTCATCACTCCTTCTTCTCATATTCACTCAACAAACAACCTTTTCCTTTTTCAACTCAATTCACTCCCTTCACATTTACACTTTTCTATTCTCCACTCAAATTGGGACAAAAAGGCTTAGGAATTGGAATAGTGTTCATATGTGCTAGCAAATAAAATAGGCTTTAGGCTCAAAGGGGCTAACAAGGGATCAATGTCATTGGTAAGGACAATTTTGGCTAAGTGACTCAATTAAAATCAAAGATGGCCTAAGATCCTATTCGGCATATCAAACTAGACACAATCAAGAAGCAAGAGCACACACAAGTTCTAGCATCCTCTAAGGTGATGATTCACTCACAAACGAAGAGATTAATTCATGCATCAAAATCTCATAAGGCTCAAATCTCACGGCTTTCACATCCATGCTAGTCCTAGTGAATTCTCACTCTCATCACATAAGTACTCAAAAAGAAAACTCACAAGCATACAAGTTCTCTCTCAAATCCACTCTAACTCAACTACTCACACACAATAATTCTTAACTCACCCTCACAATTCCACTCTACTCATCAAATCATACTCAAAGATAGCAATCAACAAGCATAAGGTAGTTGATAGGCATGAAATATGCAATAGCGAGTCAAATCAAAATCACCCCAAGGAGTATCTCAACAAACCAAATAACCAAACACACTCAAAGATAAGGGGTGCTCTGGTGCAATGTAAAAAGAAACATAAAAAAAAAAAACTCCACCCCCCCAAACTTCGACCTTGCGAAGAGGTCTAAGTTTGGGGTTGTGGGTTACCTCAACCAAACAATTAAGTTTCTCTTCAACAACTTAGCACACTCCTTTGTCTCGAGTTGGTCCCTTCAATCTGAATACTCCATCATTCCTTTACACTTTTAGAGACAAGCCTACAAAATAAAACTCTCAAGTACGAGGTTAAACATACGACTCAACAACACCCTAATAACTAAAAAAACTCAAAGCAAATAAAATAAAAAAATTATGGGTTGCCTCCCATTCAGCGCTATTTTTAAGGTCCTCATGCCGGACCGAGCTCAAAGGAGCTTATGGGACATCATACTCAAATTTACCTCCCTTACTCTCATAAGAGTGGTGTTTGAACTCCTTTCCTTGTTGTCCCTCCATCATGAGTTCCTTTGCTTTCTTCTCATTCCCAAGTGTTATGGGTCTCAACTCCTTCTCCCCTTTATCTGGAAGAGTCTTACTAAACAATTTCTTGAGTTTGGACTTCTTCTTCTTAACTCCTTCTTTTCTCTCTAGCTGGACCACGTCCACTTTCTTCACCTCTTCATCCTTCAACTTCTCAACTTTATCCCTATCAATAGAATCAAAATCATAATGCTCATGGGTTAAATAATCAAGTGAAGGACTAACAAAATCATGAATATGAGAATGATTAGGGATAGGAGGCGTGTCTTCAACACGAGGATCAATTGCATCCATGCAATACAAGCTCTCATCCTCCCTCGGGTGCTTCATGGCTTCATATAGGGAAATCTTCACTTCTTGATCATCAACCTTCAACGTAATCTTCCCATTTGCCACGTCTAGCACCATCCCCGCCGTAGCTAAGAACGGTCTTCCCAAGATCAATGGCACGTGCTCATCTTCCTCCATCTCTAGCACTACAAAGTCGGCTGGAAAATATGATCTCCAACTCTCACTAGGACGTCTTCAACCACACCTTGAGGTCGAGTAATAGACCGGTCGGCAAGTTGAAGCGTCATCATTGTGGGTTGAAGTTCTCCACCTTCCAACTTCTTGAAAAGCGACAAGGGCATGAGATTGATGCTCGCCCCTAAATCACATAGCGCTCCTTTCTTGATCCCGTTCCCAATGTCACATAGGATCGTGAAGCTCCCGGGATCCTTCAGCTTCGGTGGAAGCGCCTTGTGCACTAATGCACTCACCTCGTGGTTCAGCTGCACCAACTTCGGCTCATCCACTCGCCTTCTTTTTGCAATCAAGTCCTTCAGAAACTTTGCATAATGCGGCATCTGTTCCAAAGCATCATAAAAAGGAATGTTAATGTGAAGTTGTTTAAAAACATCATGAAATTTTGCAAATTTTTCATCAAGCTTCTTTTTTATGAAGCGCTGTGGATACGAGACTGGTATCACAGATTTGGGTACCCCCCATTCATCTCTTTCTGTTTCTTTCACTTTATCCCTTGCTTCCTTTGCCTTCTTCCACTTAGGAACTCTCTCACCCTTCTCAATACCTTCCTCTTCAAGCTCTTTGCTCGCTTGAGTGCTTTCACCCTCAACCTTCTTCTCAACTATCACCTCTTCAATCTCATCTCTATCTTGAGGCGTCTCAGAATCAGCAGGCATCTGAGGACCTTCATAGTTGGTTCCACTTCTTAACTGGATAGCCTTGCAATGCTCTTTCGGGTTCCCCTCCGGCATGGAAGGATATTTTTCCGGCTCTCTATTCAACGACTTTGCAATCTGGCTCATCTGGAACTCTATAGAAGTGAACCTTCGATTATTCTCTTGTTGAGTTCTCATCCACTCAACGTTCATCTTCTGGAGCTCTTGGTCACGTTGATCACCCTTTTTATGCAACTCTTTCACATTGTACTCCAAGGATGACAACCTCTTACTTCCTTCCTCTACCTTCTGTAGAATCGCTCTCAATATCTCCTCAGTTGATGCACCGCCTTCTCCACCAGGAGGTTTAGACCCCGGATCAACACCTGCAGGAACAGTAATACCAGCTTTTGGGTTAGCATATGAAAAATTCTCATTTTTCCTCCATGTGTTTTGAGGAGGCTGCTGGCCTCCTTGATACCCTTGTGTGTTCCTCCATTGATTTTGAGGCGGCTGTGGGCCTGGAGGTACAAATGGTTGACCATAAGAAGGTCTTCCATACTGGTTTCCACCTTGTGGATACCCCTCTTGTGGGTAATTAGGCCTTCCCATATAGTTGGCCTCTTCTTGCTGACTCGTGGGTGGTTCCACTTTCTCGCTTGCTGCTGCATTCCCTCCAACCAAGTTCTGCCCCATCTCAAGGTTGCTGATCTTTTCCATCATAGCCATCAACAACTTCCTTGTACCCTCATTCTCCTCCAACTTGCAAACTCTCTGAAACTCGGGATCCTCGTTCCATGCACCGACATTCGTGACAATGTTGTCCATGATCTCTCTACATCTCGCTATCCCTTGGTTCAGGAACGCTCCACTCGCACATGCATCTAAGTGGGCTTGGCCAGCCTTGCTGGCTCCACTGTAGAAGAACGCCATAATATCTCCCTCGTTGTACCTGTGCTGCGGGCACTCGATCAACATATTTGAGTATCTCTCCCACGCTTGACGTAGGTCCTCTCCTTGCTTCTGGCGGAAGGAAGAGATCTCAATTCTCGCTTTAATCATTCTCGATGAAGGGTAGAATCTCTCGAGGAACAGATGCTCGAGCTCGGCCCAAGTGGTAATACCTCCCCGTGGAAGCGTATTATCGTACCACTCCTTGGCTATTCCCGTCAGTGAAAATGGGAACAGCCTAAGCCTCTTGGCATCTTCAGACATACCATTATAATTGAATGTGGAGGCTATCATGAGAAAACTCCTCAAGTGAGTGTGAGGATTCTCCTTCCCAACTTCCCCTTTGAACTGGTTCTCGGTAAGCAGCTTAAGAATTCCCGGGGAAATCGAGAAATTGTTTGCCTCAACAGGAGGCAATGCCACTCCATCATAGTACCTTTGTGGCTGCGCTGCAAACCTCCCTCGAATAGCCAGATTTTGATCTACGTTCTGCAGAACGTGTTGAGGATTAACAGCTGGTACGGGTACTTGTTGGGGTGGTGGTGGTTGGTAAACAGGTGGTTGATTGTAAACTGGAGGTGGAGGATACGGGTATGGTGGGTAAGGATACGGTGGATAGGGTAAGTTGTTTTTTGGTAGGTTAGGATGTGGGTAAGCAGGGTTGAGATGCGGATTTTGGACCATATTATGAGCTGGGCTGTTTTGGTTCTGAGTACCCGGGTTTTGGCTCTGGCTCTCTCCTAATGGATCCTAATTCTTGCTGGTGTTCCCCTCAGTGCCGTCAACCCAGTTCAATGCCTGATTGAACTAATTCTCGACTTCGTCCAACTTATTAGTGATGTCCATCGGTTCTTTCCCTCCGGCAGCATTCATCCTTCGTAAGAAGGCTCGGTTTCTTCTTGCTATTGTCTCAGGAGCTGCAGGTAACCTCTCTTCGCTCGTATTGCCTTGTGAGCGTGTTCTCATAAACCTGAAACACTAGCAGAAGGATCAAAACGCAACAGCCTAATGAATGGAAATAAAATAAATAAATAAATAAATCACCCACTACTAACTACTAAGCTATCTACAAGTCCTATTCAAAAAGCATACAACGCCTTCCCCGGCAACGGCGCCATTGACTTGAAGCGATGATACTAACTTCTACTAGTAGATTCCCCGCAAGCGGACGGGTTCACTGTAGTATGAGCAAGTATAATGACCAAGTATTATCGAACCCACGAGATGGAGTGTATGCGAATAGATCCCTGAAGATCTATGCGTCGTAGTTAATATGAGTGTGTTGTTTTTGGATTTTTGGAAAGATTAATTAAAAGACTAAAATAAACTAAGTAAACTGAAATACTAAAGAAATCAAATTAACTAAGGGTTGTGTTCTAATGAGAGATGGTGATGCTTAGGATAGGAATCCCTACGTATACTAACGGAGCAGGTACATAATCAAAATAACTGTGACACACAAGAATTAACCTAAGTCTAAGAATGCAAGGTCAAAGCTCAAGATTCTAAACCCTAATACTTTACCCTAACACTCGACTTCACGAATCTACTAACAAGTTAATAGATTGTGCTTAATTAATGAGACCCTAATTTAACTAAGGTGATGCGGTTGTCCTCCTTCGCTAAACCGGTAGATGAATTAACCTTTCCTAAACCCTCTCGTTAAGTCTACTCATTGTTAAAGAGTGATACGGTCGTCCTCTCTCTAACACCTTTCGAACGAAATTCAAGAGCGAAGTCTAGATTAATTTTAAGAATTCATTAACCAAGAGAATTAAAACCTAACGTCACAAGTTACTCTAATTACGTACCCACAACCTACTTCTACGAGTTCATCCTACCCTAAGCATGCAAGGGTTTTAGCTAGACATAGATTTAACGTAAACAATAACAATTAGACAAGTGACGAACATGAACATGGTAATTAAATCAAAGAAAAGATCGTACATAAACTAGGGTTTTAAGATATAAAAGAATAAACTGAAATTAATTAGCAAAATGAGGTCTCAACGTATTCAAGAACAAAATATATTAAGAAACGAAACTAAAACGTGAAATCGTAATGTGAATTCGTAAGCAAAAACCTCAAAAACGTAAAACTAAACTTGCTCGTCTCTTTTCGTCCTTCTCTCTCTAAAAATTATGTATAAAAGTAATGTGGTGAGTTCGGGGCTCCTCAAAACGTGTTTGGAAGAGGTATATATAGGTAACGGGTCGAAACGGGATCTCATGGGCCAAAATTCCCGTCGAGCTCGAGTAGAGCTCGAGTAAACGTGCTCGAGCAATGCAAGCTCGAGTGTTGAAATTATACAGAACGTTAAAAGTACTCGAGCCCCTTAGCTCGAGTAGTTCTACTCGACCGGCTTCTGCTCGAGTAGTCTACTCGAGTGCCCGAGTACTGGCTACTCGACCGGCTTCTGCTCGAGTGCACTACTCGAGTGCCCGAGTACTGGCTACTCGACCGAAGCTGGCTCGAGTGCACTACTCGAGTGCCTGAGTAGTGTTTACTCGAGCACCTTCATCTTGAGTACTTCAATGACACTTTTGCTCGCTCGAACTAATACTTCTCGTATTTCTTCTATATCTTCTCATCCGGGTATCCGTTTGAGTCGATTCAAAGTTCTACGAACTCCTCTTTTTGCCCTCTATCCATCTATAAGCATCAAAGAAATAAATTTGTTAGTTTGTGAAAATAATACTCAAATGACTCTAAATACTTATATGAATCCATCAAAACAATGGCATTTCGAGCGACGAATCATGACAATTTCACGCCTAATCATCTTACAATAACATAAATGATGGTCATTGTCACAAACTTTACATTGGCTTCCTTGACTACTGGTAATATTTCTTCAATAAAGCTGCGTTCCAGGTGTATTGGGCCGACTTGCCTTCCATGTCTTCAAGATCATACGTGTCGTTGTACCACTTGTGGGTCACTCTGAATGGGCCCTCTCAAGTTGGTCCAAATACACCTGGAGGCGTTGCTAGGATTTTTCAGAGTACCAGATCCCCGACTTCAAATTCTCTGACTTTCACTTGCGAATTATAGTACTTTGCGATCCTTCTTTTGTATATCTCATTTTTTATTTCTGCCGAGATTCTTTTTTCGTCGATCAGATCCATTTCTGCAGCTAGTGCTTTGTTGTTTTCTTGTTCATTGAACTCGGTTATCCTTTCAGTTGGCACTTTGAGCTCTATAGGTATAACTGCTTCTGTACCGAATGCCATAGCAAACGGTGTTTCTCCCGTGCTCGTTCTATGTGATATCCTATACGCCCAAAGTACTTCGGGTAGTTCTTCTGACCACTTACCCTTCTTATCCACCAGACGGATTTTGAGGATGTGCTTGATTATCTTATTAACTGCCTCGACTTGACCATTAGACTGAGGGTGATATGGTGTCGAAAAATGCTTCTTGATTCCCCATTTTTTGCAGAAATCTCTTATCTTTTTTCCTTCGAACTGTCTTCCATTATCGGTTACTATTGCTTGAGGAACTCCAAATCGACACACTATATTCTTCCAGATGAATTTGATTATTTTTTCTTGTGTTATTGTTACTAGTGCTTCAGCTTCAGCCCATTTTGTGTAATAGTCCACGGCCACCACTGCAAATCTTACATTCCCTTTTCCCGTTGGGAAAGGTCCTATGATGTCTATCCTCCACTTTGCAAATGGCCATGGACTGTTTACTGAGATCAGCTCTGTTGGCGGCTTATGGATATTGGGAGCGAACAACTGGCACCTGTGGAATGTTTTTGCAATTCTGATTGCGTCTTGTAACAGGGTTGACCAGTAATAACCTTGCCTTACTGTTTTGTATGCCAGTGCTCGTCCTCCTGCGTGATTTCCACAAACTCCTTCGTGGATTTTTTTCAAGACTTCCTGGCCTTGCCCCCTTGCTAGACATTTTAGTAGGGGCAGTGAAAATCCCCTCTTGTATAGTTGACCTTCCATGATCGTAAATCTTGCTGCTCGTTTGACTAACTTGGCCGCTTCTTGTGGGTCTTCAGGTGTCTCGTTGTCCTTGAGATATTTGTATATTGGTGTTCTCCAATCTTCTTCTGTCAGTTCTTCTTCAACTTGATTTATCTTGTAGTCACTGGTGGATGGATTAGAAATTCTTGTTATCGTGACTTCTGAAAGTTTCGCTGGTCCCGTACTAGTAGCTAAGCGAGCAAGCGCATCTGCTTGGGCGTTGTTGTCTCTTGGCACTTGTTCGATGTAAATTTGCTCGAAAAGCGAAGCCAGGTGAGCAACGATTTTCTGGTACAAGGCCATGTTCTCATCCTTGGCTTCGTATTCCCCACGAACTTGGTTGACTATCAGCTGGGAATCTCCATAAATTTGAGCCCTTCGAACTCCAACAGCCAGAGCTAGTCGTAACCCGGCTATCAATGCTTCATACTCAGCTTCGTTGTTTGTTGCCATAAATTCGAATCTGACAGCTGAGGTGAACACTTGTTTATCTGGACTGATCAACACTATCCCGGCTCCTGCTGCTATATTATTTGATGATCCGTCTACATACATGTGCCATGGATGATTATAACCTCTCGTCGGATCTTGAGGGAAGGTTAATTCGACTATGAAGTCGGTTAACACTTGTCCCTTTATCGTTGTTCGAGGTGCATAAGATATTCCGAATTGGCTTATTTCGAGGGACCATTTGAGGAGGCGACCAGCAGTGTCAGGCCTTTGCAAAATTTGTCTTAGTAGGAAAGTTGTTAAGACCTCCACTTGGTGATCAAAGAAATATGGCCGTAGCTTTCTTACGCTCATCACCAGCGCGTAGGCTAACTTTTCGATAGGTGAATATTTGATCTCTGCTTCATGCAAAGCCTAACTCACATAGTAGATTGGCAAGTGAAATTTTCCTTCTGCCCGAACTAAAACTGAGCTGATTGCCACCTCTGACGCGGCTAGGTACAAGTATAGTTTCTCTCCGGAGACAGGCTTTAATAAGATTTTGGTGTCACTCAGATACTCCTTCAGCTGCTCAAACGCTTGTTGGCAATTACTTGTCCACTGGAACTATCCTTTCTTGATGGCGTCAAAGAAAGGTCGACATTTGTCTCCTGATCTAGAAATGAATCTGTTCAGAGCTGCCAAACACCCGGTTAGCCGCTGGACTTCCTTGACTGACCTTGGTGGTTGCATGTTCATGATTGCTTTGACTTTTGATGGATTTGCTTCAATGCCACGTTGACTGACCAGGTGCCCAAGGAACTTTCCCGAGTGTACTCCAAAGCTGCTTTTCTTTGGGTTTAACTTCATGTTATATGCCCGGAGTATCTCGAATACCTGTGCGAGATGTTCTAAATGATCTTCCTTCCTCGGGCTTTTTACGACTATGTCGTCCACGTATACTTCCATTATTTTTCCAATATGTTCATCAAACATTTTGTTTACAAGTCTTTGGTACGTGGCCCCTGCATTGATCAACCCGAACGACATCCTCTTCCAACACAGCAGGTTCTTGTTGGTGTAGAACGTCGTGCTCTCCTGGTCGTCTGGGTGCATCGGTATCTGATGGTATCCGGTAAATGCATCCATGAAGGTAAGAAGTTCATGTCCTGCTGTGTTATCCACTAGTTGATCAATATGTGGTAACGGGAAGTTGTCTTTGGGACATGCAGCATTCAGGTCTGTGAAATCAATACACAACCTCCACGTGCCATTTGGCTTTTTTACCAACACTGGATTTGCTACCCATCTAGGACATAAAGCTTCTTTGATGAGATCATTGTCGAGTAGCTTTTTTACTTCCACATCCAGTACTTCATATTTGTCAGGCCCGAACTTTTTTCTCTTTTGCTTCACCGGTTTTTTGGTTGGATCAATATTTAGCTTATGACAAGCATGCTCAGGGCTGATGCCTACCATATCAGTATGTGACCATGCGAATACATCGAGATTGGACTTGAGGAACTCTTCCATTCTGGGTCTGTATGGCTCTGGGAGCTCAGACCCAATGAATAATTCCAAGTCCTCTCGATTCGGGTCAACTCTTATTGTCTCCAACTCTTCTACCGGGGTTGCCCTCCTCTTCTGATTTTTCCACCGAGGATCGATTATCGGACCTTCCAAGTTAATTTCATCCTCGATCATTGGCTCTGCCCCTAGTCTTGGCTCTAGATCTTCAACTTGATTTAGTCTAGGCACAGCCTCTCTTCCCTGCTGCTCGCCGGAGCCCTTCTGCTCGCCCTCGCCCTGCTGGTCGTCCACCTCCATCATTTCTGTGTCGATGGACTCCATGATTTCATCCAACACAGAAGGTTCATCTTCAGCCCTGCTGCTCAGCTGCTCGTCTATGACAGACACACTGTTATCTTTCAGTTGGAGTTACAGGAGGCACTCTCGAGCTTTCTTCTGATCACCTTTAACTGTACCTGGACCCTTCGAAGTAGGAAATTTAAGACAGTAGTAGTACGTTGAAACAACCGCTTTGAATTCATTTATAAAAGGTCGGCCGAGAAACCCGTTGTAGGCAGACTGTTGATTTACAACTAAAAACTCTATCATTCTAGTCAGTCTCCTTTCGGGATTCTCGGTCGGTACAAGTTCGACTGGTAACGTTACTAAACCTAGGGGAACGGTTACAGCATCTCCGAATCCCACTATCTTATGATCACATCCCTTTATATATTCTTTACAATCACCTATCTGATCTAATGTGCTTTTGAACAAGATGTTTGTGTAGGAGCCGATGTCCACAAGCAAACGGTGAACTCGGGCTCCCATGATATTAACACAGATGATTAGTGAGTCATTGTGTGGGGTGAGTATCCCATCTAGGTCCTTTTCGAAAAACACCAGATCCCCCGTCTTTTTAGTTGCCTGGTTCACCCCGAGTTCTCTGACCTGAGCTACCGCCCTCAAGTCTGCCTTTCTTTTTCTTTTAGACATCGGCGGCCTCCCGTCAGAGCAACCCCCTACCGGTCCGGACTGCTCGAGCATTAAGATCTCTCGGACTGGTTTCCCCGGTGCTATAAACGGTTTCTTGCCTTTTTTGTCCGTCCTGCTCGGCTGCTCGTCGCCTTCATCCTCTTCTGAGCTGGATGGAATTGATACTCTTGGCCTTTTGCCTGGTTGCCTCTTCACGAATTCTGACAACCTTCCTTCTTCATAAAACCTCCATAGCTGCTTTAGGAGGTCTCGGCATTCACTCGTGAAGTGACCTATGGTTTGATGATATGCGCAGTATTTGTTGGGGTTCATTTTCCCTCGCTCTTGTCGTATTTTCCTTGGTTCTGACAGCATGTCCTTATCCTTAACGTTGTTATACACTGCTTCTATTGACGTAGATAGGACATGGTTTAACTTCTCTTTCAACTCGGAACCTTCATTGAAAGCTTTCAAGTTCTTAGGGGCTTTGTAGTCCCCACCGGACTTCTTTCCTGATTTTTTGTTGTCGGCCTTATCTCCCAGCTCTTTTTGGAGAGTCTCTTGCATTGAAATGTATATTCCCGCCTTGTGCCTGAATTCGGAATATGTTTTTGGGAAGGCCAAGTGCATTTCCTTCCACAAGTCTATCCCCTTCCTGAGTCCTGCCATGACTGCCACTATCTTGGTGTCTTCACTCACCATTTCCCCTTCTAGCAGTACTTTGTCAAATCTTTCAAGGAAGGCTCTATCAGACTCTTCGTCTCCTTGCTTCAGATCTGCTAGCCTATGTCTCTGCGTAAGGTAAAACCCGACCGTGGAGAAGTGCGAGAGGAATTCTCTGCTGAGTTGCATAAATGAGCTTATAGAGCCAGGAGCAAGTGCCGAGAACCATCTGTGAGGGCCGTCACCCAAAGTTAACGGAAGGTTACGGCACTGCGTTGCATCAGACGCTTTTACAGATATCATATAGTCGGTGTATTTGGATAAGTGCACTTTCGGGTCTGAATTTCCTTCATACAAATTTATGGCCGGGAATTGTACTTTCTTTTGTATTGGTGCATTCAGAATAGCCGGGGACAAGGGTGATGATGGCAGTATTGTTGCTCCAACGCCTTTTTGGGCCTCCAACTGTTTCTGCATTTCTTCCACCGCCTTCTTCAGAGCTTGCCACTCGTCCGGAGACGTTCTTCCATTAGAAGGCTGTTCGTCATGGTCGGGTTCGATGACGTCTTCATGACGCAGTCCCTTGCTAACGGGACGTTTCTCCTGCGTGACGTGCCTAGCAATGCTGCTAGCTCCGTTGGGACCCAAACGTCCGAAGGCTGACCTTCTCAACCTCTCGTGCACCGAGGGGCGAGCAGCAGGGTGAGCTTGCTTGTGTGCTCGCTCCTCGCTTCTTTGATGAACCTCCTCTCTACGTGCACCGTAATGGCTTGTTCTTCTCGTATGAGAGTGGCTCATACTCTTTGTGTCCCTGCTGCTCGACTCCTCGCCTGTCCCCGGAGTGGATTCTCCTCGACTTCCAAGCCGTTCGCTTATTGGTGTTTTACCCTTAGCCCTCCTTGCCAGTTCACTGTCAACCTCATCTAGTTTTGCATCTTCTCGTTGTTTAGTTCTTCTTTCAGTTGCCCGGTTGCTCGCCTCCGGGGCTTTGGAAGGTTTGTGCCCTGCTGCCCGGTTGCTCGCCTCCCGGGCCCTTGATGGTTCTACAGCTTCCTGTCGCCGTTGCAAGGATTGCAAAATGGCAATTGTTTTGGCCAATTCCTCCGGGTTTTGAGCTAATGCTTCTACTTCCGGGGGAAGAGTGTCGATGGTGACTTGAATATTTTGCCGGGACATCGCTCGTACCGTTCTTGCATGTCCTCCCATTGATGATACCCTTGTTCGTGACTTGTTTGACGGGTGAGTGCTCGATTCTTGCGGTTCTTGTGATCGCACCATTTTGCGGATTTTGATGTTCTTTTGATGAAGATCTTATGCTTGTGGGTATTTTAACCTAGGAACAACTAGCCTTGCATGTAGGAATTTGGTTGTTTATAAATCCCTATTCATACATGCATGCATTCAAGCTTGTAGGTCTTATGTGACACCACTTGCAATATTCAAATATGCTTCCAAATTCCAGTTTCCGGCGACTTATTGCCGGAATTATGCAGTTTCCGGCGAGTTTACCCGAAAATCCCTCAAATCTTCAACTGATGAAGGTTCGATCCCTTCTTCTAGCGCCAATTGTTGATGACCTTTGATCAATGTTGCTAATTAGTGGTTGTTTATGCTAAGAAAGATCACCAAACAAAGATCAATAGAGGCTAGATTTTTGTAAGTAAAGATTGAGAGAGAAATTTGCAAGAGTTTAGTTTGTTTTTGAATTAGTAACCCCTTTCTTATTCTTCCATGAAGGGTATTTATAGAGGTACAAGCAAGTAGGAGGTGGCACCTTCCTAATTATCTTAATTTTCATGGTGACAAGTGTTAAGACACTTGTCATCTCCTAAGCTATTACATCTTTACACAATAACAAGTGTTGAGACACTTGTTTGTTCCTAATGTAATGCCTAATTATTGGGAACTCTGATGATCTTCCGAGGTGCCCTCTTGCTCGCCTGCTCGCCTCTGGTTGGGTCTTCATGTCTTCTTGGCCTGGCTGTTCGCCACCTCTTTCTGCTCCTCATGACCAGCTGCTCGCCTCCTAGCCTCTATGACCAGCTGCTCGTCTACTTGCTCTTGGTCTTCAGGCCCAGCTGCTCGCCTCCCAAGGGGTGAAGTCCCTGCTGGTCGTCCTCTCCATTTATTATTTTTATTCTTAATCTCTTAGTCCCATTATCATAATACTTTGTTTCTAATCTTGTATCCCTGCTGTTCGCCTATCAACAAACAACATATAAATCCTTACAGTGATTTGTACGTGGAATCCTCCACTATGGTATCCACGTAAAGGTTTTCTACCAATCCACACCAATATGTCAGCGTTGAATCTCGAGACGAATTTGCTAGGAAAATTACAACTGAAGATTTTATGGAGAAATTATATTTCTTATGTGTATTCGGAATTTCCATAGGACACATATTTATAGGAATTAACTTGGCTTAATTTCTAAGCAAGATATCGGGCCTAACCCGTAAATATAATCTCCACAGATTATATTTCCCTAGATATATTCCTACGAGTAATATCTTTACCATATCTATTATTCTTGTATAATAATTTTCCAAATATTATTATTGGGATTTCATATTTAATTAAATCCAATTTAATTAAATAATAATAATTATTCCAAATATAATAATTATTATACTCCCTCCGTCCACGAGTAAGTTTCTCACTTCTTTTTGTTGAATGGTTTAAGAAAGTGTATTTGTTTATTAATATATGGTGGGTCACATGTTGACTTTTGGGATAAAGTAATGAATAGTGTTGAAAAGTAAAGTGAATGATTGGCATTTTTGTAATATTGTGTGAGTTTGAAGGTTAAAGTTTATATATAATAAAGTGTTGTTATTTCCATTTATGGAATGAGAAACTTACTCGTGGACGGCCCGAAAAGGAAAGTGGGAAGTTTACTCATGGACGGAGGGAGTATTATTCATATATCTAACATAATACTTAATCAACCAACTATAATCGGTAAATTGTCATTACTTGTTGTGTGATCCATAGGCCCTCGTATATCGAGCGATTAGTCAAACTAACGGTCTTAATTGAACCCTAGACAGTAAATCAGACATTCACAATATACGAGGTATGTTGCGAGGAAAGTTGTAACTACTTGTAATATTATAGGCTATTGTGATATCTTCCTTTCATTCACGAATACCCGATTAAGTCTTGAACGTGATGAAGTGTCTATTCAAATAACTTAATCATATTATCTTCAATCACTAATTGATCAAGTATATAACACTTAGCCACAAAGTCTAAGTTAATACACGTCGGTCAACGACTTAGATCCAATTATGATGAGAAGACGAGTATTTTCTCTAAATCCATATTGAGGAATGAATCCTATTCTTGGCTCAACTACCACGCACATGCATTTCGTGATGAGCCCGATCCATGCCATATCTACCCGTGGAAGGGTGCAAGCGTCGGTCATGATCAAAGTTCATCACTCTACACATGTCGTGCGTATTGACTTTAAGTCAGAGGAGTATCACATTGCTCCAACTAACCGAGACACCCGTAGACACATTATGTGAAATTACATCAAACGGTTTCTCGAATGGGTATACCAATACCCTCTAAGGTATCTGTGCATCCATCATGAGATACCCGGTATCTCGTAGTAAGTGAGATCTTACTACACTCTCTAAGAGTATGATGCAGATCGCACACCAATCTCAATTGCATCATCAATATCCCATACTTTATGATCCTTGATCGGGGCTATTTGAAAATCATACTTAGGTCATCTGAGTTCTCACTCACTCAATGACAGTAGTGATTCATGGGAACACAAATAAGAATATATGCAAACAATCAAACATCAGATTCAGATAAGTGTAACGCCATACATTTAATATTAAACCAAATCTTAATATTATCTTAGTATTATGTCCTTTCAATGGATTGTCTCTAGTACACTAACATTAACACCAACATGATTACAAATTTTTGTTGACAAATCGTTGATAACCCTTTCATTTGTTTATTTACCTACTAATCATTATTTACATTTTATTAGTTAACTATTAAACGTTAACCATCATATATTTGATATGATTTCACAATTTGAGCAACATTTTTTTAATTTTACGTGATTTATTTATAAAAAGTTTAAGATAAATATTTTATGAATCCATTAAAATTTTAATAGTAGAATTGGTTGATATATATTTTATTTAACATAGCCTAGTATGAATAAGTGATTCCACTCCTTTTCATATAGTTTGCAAACACCTCCTAAACGTTATTAGAATTGTAATTTTTTCCTACATATTTCTTACTTTATCATTCACAAGATGACATACAAACTAAATGTACATTAAAATTTTGTTTTTCAACACAGAAACAAGTTCATAATTTAGAACAAATGAATATAGAGTTGATGTCTACACATAGTGTGAGTATTATTCAATAAAAACGTACTAATTACACACTATAGAATAAATATAAACTTTAAAAATTGATGTAACATTTCATATTAAGACAAGATGGTTTTTTCCATCTCAATCCATTTCATCGGCCGTGAAGCTGCGTGACAGTAAGCTGATTAACGGAGTTTCTAACTGCAGGTTGAGCGGATCCAGTAGTGAAGCCATTCCACTTGTCGTCAAAGACGGGCTCCTCCGGCTTCGAAAGGTCAACAATTTCACAACTCAACATTGACAGAACTGTTTCAATGGTAGGTCTATCTTCAGGAAATTCTTGGACACACAACAAAGCAATCTGAATGCATCTATCAATCTCTGTCTCAATGTTTGAACTTGCTATCCTTTCATCCACGAAAGTCAAACACGTGCCTTCGCTCCACAATTTCCAGGCCTGAAATTTTATGAAGTCTAATGATGACATAAATATTTTTATAAGTAAAGAGAAAAAATGGTTAGGTGGCTTACGTATCCTAAAAGGGATAAAGAGCATTCATCATTGTAGTAATCTTTGTTCTTTTCTCCTTTTACCATCTCCAACATAACAACTCCAAAGCTATAGACATCAGATTTTTCAGAAAATCTACCTTCCAATGCATATTCCGGGGCCATATATCCACTGCGAAAGTGATATTTATGCATGCATTAATTGACTAGTCAATGCTATATTGGCTTCATGATTAAAATTTACTTACTATGTTCCCACGACAATTGCAGTATCCTCGTGATCTTGATTGCCTCCAAATATTCTTGCCATTCCAAAATCAGAGATTTTTGGGTTCCAATCCTCATCCAGCAATACATTACTTGGCTTTAGGTCTCGGTGAATTATCCTAAGTCTCGAGTCCCTATGAAGATATAGGAGGCCACGACCAATACCCTCAATAATACTTAGACGTTTCGCCCAATTTAGAGCTCTATCTGATGGATGTGTAGGATCTATAAAATAGAAATTATAAATATTGATTTTTTTTTTTTTTTCAATTTAACAGAAAGAATGGGATTGACTTATGATGTTCAACTGACCAAAGAGACAGATATCCAAGCTTTTATTTGGCATGTATTCATATATCAACATCTTCTCTTCTTTCTCTACACAACATCCCAATAATTTGACAAGATTCTTATGTTGGAGTTTGGAAATCACAACCACTTCATTCATGAATTCTTGCATTCCTTGTCCCGAAGCCGCTGAAAGTCTCTTCACTGCAATTTCTTTCCCATTTTCCAGATTCCCCTGCCGTGATTTCCAGCTCATGAGCCCTGGCTGTTCAATGAACGTAAAGATGCAAAATTGAAAGACTGTACCTTGTAAACGGGACCAAAACCACCCCTCCCTAGAAGATTGTTTTCGTTGAATTGATCCGTTGCAAGTGAAAGCATCTCGAAAGTGAATAATGGCACCCCTCCTGTATAAACTTTCTGATCTTTGTCATCTCCCAGTACAATTGCACTTGTATCTGATGAAACTGTTTTCCCTGCTTCAGTTTTTTTTTTCTTTTGTTAGTTCTCGATAATATGGTCGGGCAATAAGATTTTAAGTTGAATTATTTCATAAATAGCACCCTAGGCCAATCTCACCTTTTCTCTTTACCATCCAGCGCCAAGCAAAGCAGATGAGAATGAACATGCAAGCAAAAGTTACGAATACTACCGGAATTATGATGTACAAATTTTTGTGCTTGTGGTTTTCTGCCAAAAAGGGAAAGGAGTCAGTTAACAATGGTTGATCATTTCATGCATTCTATGCTTAAATCCATGAAAAAGGCACCTAATTCTGAAGGCGGTAAACGAATGTACAGATCTACCCCTACACCATCAAACCTCTGAACATCAATCAGAGTATCACTCCAAAGCATACAACCGATGACAGCATCATGAGCATAAGCTATGCAAGAACAGTTCCCCGAACATCTCCTCCTGCATTCATCTACCTGACTAGAAGAGAAGGGTTCAACAAAATCCGGAACCTTCATAAACTGAGCCTTAAAGAATCCATCTCCAGATTTTCCAGAAACACACTCTAATTGGCTCTTCCTCTGGCAACCACCACTCCAGTTCCCTCTCTCCCATTCCAGTTTCTTCGTAGGCTCAAACCCTTTCAAACAGGAACAGATGGGTGACTCCTTTATATCACAGCTTCCGAACGCCCCACACCTCCCATAAATATCACATTCGGTGTCAGGAGATGACCGTGCGCTTTCCCAACTCCTCTGCCGGTCATCCCACACCATTAGCGCTATGCTTCCAGAAAAACTCAGGTCATTTTTCCTGGAAACATTCCACTTAGGCGCCGTGAAGAAGAAATTGCCTGCACTGTCGTTCGTCAGTTCACTGGTCACACGAAAGAACGGAAAATACATGTCCTTTACACCGATAAATATCCGCCTGTTCCACGGCCCGCTCCTCCAGTGTTTCCGGCCGTTATTCTTGAGTACAAGCTGAGGGGCATTCAAGGGCAAGGCTTCAAGCTCGTAAGTGAAGCTTCCTACTCCCGGGTCAGTAGCATTTTTCCAGGCCGATAAGAACACCTTCTTGCCTGTTAATATGTTGTGGCTTATCTTCATATTCGGCACGAAAACATCTGACGGATGTGAAAAGGATTCCCATAATGTGGTTCCTGAAACGGTTTCCCGCAGAACAAGATTCCCAGTGTCTAGAATTTGAAGGGTGGTATTAATGGGGGTAGTAGCGGTAATGTTAGTTGACCAGACAGTTTGGTTTCTTCGGTTCATGAGAACAAGATTTCCGTCTTTCGATATAGTGGCAGTGCTGGAAGAATCGTCCAGAGGTTTATCCCTGTTTGCGATCCATATAGCCGAATTTTCGGAAAAGGCATAGAAGATAGCTAGGTATCGATTTTGGGTGCTGACTGGGGTGAAGAATCCCAGTTTGAACTGGTTATTGCGGGATATTATAGTATCTGGATCTTTGATGAGTAAATTGGAAGATATGGTGTCTGTTTCTAAGCTCAAACATACAAGAAAAGGAAGGAAAGTAGCAAAATATATGGGTCGAAGAAGAGAGATTTTTGAATTCATTGCTCAGAAACAGAGTCTATCAATGGAGAAGGGCATAATGATTTTGCTGGTTGAATTAGATTCATTTTCATGTTATTTTCAAACTAAATTTTCTTCATATCCGGGGCCACCATATGGATAATATTGGCTGCAATTTTTGCAATGGAAAAGTCAAGCCGCAATTCTGCAACTTTCCATCACCAAGAAATTCATTAACACATCTTCTACCTTAACACACAATCTCTTTAATGGATACAGCCAGTTTGAGACTTGTGATTGAGTCTCCAGTGTTTTGAGAGTGCTTAAAAAACAAGTCTTCTAAAAAATGCCGGTCAATTTACGAAGTCGTAGATACTGCTGTCTACATCTGTGCAGAATTACTTAAATATCCTTGATATCTACTATTTTTGACCTATAGTAAATTTTCCACTCCTCTTTGTTATCTTGTTTAAGAATATAAGTAATGGGAAGTTGTAAAAAGTAAATAATATTTGTTTGAAAAGGTATTAATTTATTAATAAATGAAGTTTAATTTTACTATTTATGGAAGGGAAAATTAATTGTGGGACAAAGTAAAAAAGAAAATGGAAAACTTTTTTTTGAACGAACAAAGTAGTATTTCTGGTTAAAAAAGAAAATATTCAAGCCCCTAGCAGTGCAGAATTATATTAAGTTTAGAGTACCAATGGGTATACAATTTTACTAAAGAACTTACAACTAAACAAAAAGTGATAGTCTAAGAAAGTGTCTATACTCTAGAAAACTAAAATTAAAAAAATGGCAGACACAAAATGTTGAGCGCGATGTGATCACACGTCGACCAATATCTGTATAAAATAAATAGCAGCGGAAATAAATACACCAAATAAAATTTCACAAGTTTTATGAAATAACTTGTGAGTGCCTCAGGGCAAAATCAATCCACTATAAAATTTTGAATTACAATGAGTTATTTTGAAATAGAAAATAAGCTTAAAGACTTTAAAACAGACTGAGAAAAGTATAACAAAAAGAACCAACAACTGAAAACAATTTCAGAAAATAAATGTTCTCTCAGATGTGGTCACAAACTCAGTCACATACAGCAGGGTGCGAAATTTCTATGATCAATCTCTCTCTCTCTTGCTCGATGCTTGGTCATCTTCTTCATCTCACGTTGAGTTCTTTTATACACATTCTGGATTTCCCACGTTCATAGCCATGTTTTCATCCCTCAAAATAATGGACATACGTGGGTTTCAAAACTTGGCAACCAAGACTAAGTCCACTACTTGAACTCCTCCTAAAATATCTTTACACTGATGAAATATGTGACTCGGTGATTGTTTGCAATCACTATTTTGTATGGAGAATTGATTTTTTTTTTTAAAAATCAATTCCTTAATGTTTGCAACCACTATATTACTAACTTAGAATCAATTTTGGAGAAGCAGCAAAAACCTGCTTTTGGATTCTGAGAATTAATTCTCCAGTGGGCCCATTAATTTATACCCTTGAAAAAAAAAAGAAAAAAAAATGATCGTGTATTCGTGGGAAAGGAAAAGATAGAAAAGACGTAGGAAGTAAATATCACCGAAGAGAAGAAGTGGAGAACGAAGAAGAGAAGGTAAGAAAGAAGATGTAAATTTTGTATTCACCTCATAAAACAATAGGTTAAACACTTATATCATGTGAGTAATTTTTTTTTAATACATCAGGGTTTTATTTTTCTTCCTCTCTTCTCTGCTCATTATCTCTGTCGAATATAGGGTTTTCTTGTCAGGTATCTTTCAAATATTTTTCTATTGGATATCAAGAAATTATTTGGTCAGAGTATTTGTAAATCCTTACTCATTTGCGTTTACTGATGCCTGTCTGCTCTATGTTTGAATCTTTTATTGTGGAATTATATTTGTTTAAGTTTTTATTTGGGTCTCATTGTTGTTGACTAAAAACTATATTTGCTCAAGTATTTATTTGAGTGTCTCATTGTTGTTGTTTTAGTCATTGTTGCATTGAAATTCAGATTTTCTGGAGTATATTTTGGTGAAAACAATGATTGTTACTCTGAAATGTATTTGAAAGTTCAAACTACATTGTGAGTTTATATTGTTGAGGGAATATTATAATTTATAAAGTATTTGTAATATTCATGAACTTACTGTATGTGTTTATATTCTTATCCTAGATTTGAGGAAATTGTGATTTTTGGTTTCATATGTTAGATTATTGACATCAATTATTTTAGTTTGATGGAGTGATGTGTTGAGTTAGCAATTATTGTAAAACTATTCTAACTCAAATACTATCCTTTTAATCTTGTGATAGGTTGAAACATGGCTAAAATTTCTTTTCATAAGATTGATGATATGTTCGAGATGGTTTCGTGGAGTTCGTGTGAGGAGAAAGTCTTTATGGAGCTATTAATTCATTTCAAGGAAAATGAAAAACTTAATCAGCATGGCCTTCAAGGTGAAGCTATAATAGAAATCACTTCTCAACTCTCAGCTCCCCTTGGAAAGACTATGAAAGTGGTGAAGAAATTTAAGGCATTGAGGGCTAGATACGATTTGTGGGAAAATGTATGTAACTGGTTAGGTGTCAAACTTGAAGCTGAGGGTAAATTTGAAGCGAGTGATATTACTTGGGATGCTATCATAAAGGTACCGTATGTTATTTGTTCTTTGGGGTAATTTCATAAGAATAGATAATTTACTGAAAACAACTAATTGTTATTTTATTTGCAGCAATACCCGTATGCTAAGAGGTACAAACACCAATGTGAGCCTTTATGGATTAGGTTGAATAAAATATTTGGTTAGCTAAAGAGGAAAGAACAATGTAAAAAAAAAAGTTGAATCCATTGGAGAGATTAATAAAAAAATTGCACCCCCAATTGTTGCAACTATGTATGATGAGGATGGATATGTGAAGGACAAACAATCTGCAATTGGAAGAGATTATAGCCACATCTTGCCATTATCTACTCCATCTGTTTTTTATCCATCGTTTGTAATAAAAAATGGATTTGTTTATACTTTGGGTGCGAATAGGGCTCGGATTTGATGATGATGAAGTGTATCAATTTTCATCAGTTGGTTTTTGTATGGCTCCATGAAGTAATATAGTACTAGTAGGCAATAGTCTAAAGTAGATAATATGGTTGGTAATTTATAAAACTTTTGACATCTTTTGTATCTATGGTTTGTTGGCGTACATCTTTTGCACATTTAACTTTAAGTTTTATTATTATGTCCATATCACGTCTTTGTAATCCTTTCTCGTTTTAGCTCTACTTTTTTCTATTGTTGGGTTCTTTTAATCTATATTTTATTTTATATGAATTGAGTTTTACATTCTCATTTAATCTCACTTATATATATGTCGAAGTTGATATTTTGAATGAACAATAAAGACTACTTTAATTTAACATTGAATAATGATTTTATAAAATATTTTGTATTGAATTCTGGAGAATTTCACCATACTGACATATCATTAGTCAAATATTTATAACTTTCTATATAAATAATATTTTTTAGCACCATTTGTTGTTGGAAACTAGATTTCTAGAGGTTTCTAGCGATGTATAGAAGAAAATAAAAACGTGAAGTGACTTTCTGCAGGATCATATCATTATATATACCATCCTGACGTATTCTATCAAATAATCACAACACTTTTTGTAGGAATTATATTTTTTAGCACCATTTTTTTTGTTGGAAACTAGACTTCTAGAGAATTTTGTGATGTATAGCATAAATCCCAATTATTTTTCAATAAAAATAGAAAAATCGTGGATTAATTAAATTAACAAAGCATAAAAATGAGAAAGAGCAAACAAACAAGTACTCTTGCACCATAATTATGAGGGCACACAAACAAACTAAACAATTGAGTAAAAATATGCATATTTAACTACTAATATATAACATAGCTATGGTTGCACGTGAATGCCCAATCTTGAAAATGTGATCGACGTACAAATGTTGTCCCTTAATGTATTCATTGCAGCATCACTTGATTGAGAATCACCAGCACGATTATCCTCATCATTTTCATTCGCAACGCCTGCAGGTTCAACTGTATTATGTTCCGCCTCAAGAAAATCATCATCATCTTGATCAGTTATACGAATAAAATTGTGAATTGCCATAGTAGCTGGGACTAGAGAAACTTGATTAGGCCAAGAAATATTGATCGGAATTTGCTCCATAATTTTGAATTTATTCTTCCATACGAGGAATATATATGGTTAAATGCTTCATATTGATTATTATAAACAGTAGCTCGCCGAAAGTGTGGAATGTGATATTTCTAGCCTTTGTAGGGGGCAAGAAATCCCGTAGTGTTAGGATAACCACTATCGACTAAATAGTATTTACCTAAAAAAATATAGATAATTACTATGACATATAAATTGAATAAGAAATAAGAGTAATACTACTAGGATCAACTCACCTGTAGGAGGCATTGGGAATTTCTTTGATGCATCAGTTATAGAAGAACAGGAAACTCGGGTATCATGGGCACTTCCCTCCCAACCAGGTAACACAAATGTGAAACACATATTAAAATCACATGCAACCATAACGTTTTATGTTGGCCTACCCTTTCTACCAATGTATGGAGTTTGCAAATGACATGGTATTGATGTTTTCACGTGTGTGCCATTTATTGCGTCAATGCAATCCTAATTCATAATATATTAAAGATGTATGTCACGAATATCACTATCATAACTTATGGAATGTGGAGTGTCATATGTGAAGTATGTAATCTGCTGGGCTTAATTCAATATGAGGCTATGTTGGTAAAGTGTTAGCCTTAAGAGTTAGTAAATTTGGGGTACCAGAGGAGTTGGACCAGATGAGGTCTGACAGATGAGGTCTGACAGAGGAGTCTGACCAGAGTAGTCTGGCAGATGAGCTATCAGAGGAGGTCCATCAGATGAGGTATACCAGAGAAGTCCTATCAGAGGAGTTATGGGACCAGAAGTCATCTGATGTGAGTGACCAGAATCAGACGAGGTCAAGTCATCTGATCCAAAGTTCAAAGACGCGAATTACACCAAATTGAAGCTAGCGCGATAGCGGTTCTAACTAAATCAACTAAGGCGGTTATTGAAGTCGTTAGCCAGCTGGATAACTACCTTGCATCTGAGTTTGTTACAACTGAATCGATTCTAGGGTTCATCTCAATCTCTGTAACTATAAAAGTGGGGTTTCTCAGCTGAGAGAACTACGAAGAGAGAACACAATCTGAGTGAGATCATTATTGAGTGCAAACACAGAGAGTTTGTGAGATTGAGCGATTGTAACTTCCGTTATTCTCAACTTAGTGAAAAGTCTATCCTCTTGGATCCCGTGGATGTAGGAGTATTCATCTCCGAACCACGTAATTCTGGTGTTCGTGTGTGATTTCAATTTCTTGCTTATTGTTACCATAATTCCGATTCCCTGATTACAAGTTTTCTTGTGAATCTAAATCTGATTAACAAGTGGCGCCGTCTTTGGGAAGCAATGATGGCTACAACTAAGTTCGACATTGAGAAGTTCACTGGGAAGAAGGATTTCAACTTATGGAAGATTAAGATGAAGGCTCTCCTGGTACACAATAGTTTGTACGAAGCCTTGTTGCAACCAGATCAGGTGGCTTCTGGAACTAATCCGGCGAAGGTGGAGGAGAACAAGAGGAAAGCACACAATGCGCTTATCTTGTGTCTTGGGGATAAACCATTGAGGGAAGTATCGAAGGAGAAAACCGCTCTTGAAGTCTGGAATAAGCTGGAGCAGTTATACCAGACCAAGTCTGTTACGAACAAGTTATACATGAAACAGAAGCTTCAAGCCTTCAAGATGAATATAGACAAGAATCTTGGTGATCAGTTGGATGAGTTCAACAGATTGGTGGATGATCTGGAGAGTTTGGATGTTACGATTGATGATGAAGACAAGTCATTAATGCTGTTGAATTCTCTATCTAAGTCTCTGGAGAATTTCAAGGATGCCTTGCTATTTGGAAGATAAGATCAGGTGGTGTTTGATGATATTCAAACTGCCCTGAAAACCAAGTTTCTACAGATCCAGACTGAAGGGAAGAAGCCTGCTGAAGGATTGAATGTTCAATCCAAGAAGAAGAAGGGGTTTCAGTCCAAGAAGAAGGGTGGTGGAAAAGGGAATAAGGGTGGGAATAAATCTGATTTTGTTGAGAAGAGAAAGGTCATCTGAGAAAGAATTGCCCTGAAAGAAGGAAGAAAGACAATCAAGGTGATCAAGATGGAAATGCAGCTGTTGTGGAGGTTGAAGGATATGATAGTGCATAAGTCTTGATGGTTAGTCATGAAAGACTAAGTCAAGAGTGGGTCTTGGACTCTGGGTGTACTTTTCATATGTGTCCACATGAAGACTGGTTCCTGAATCTTGAGAAGATTGATGGAGGTCTTGTTCTTTTGGGTAATGATGAGAGCTGTAGAGTGCAAGGATCTGGTTCTATCAAGATCAAGATGTTTGATGGAGTTGATAGGATCTTATCTGATGTCAGGTTTGTTCCTGAGTTGAAGAGAAATCTGGTTTCTCTTGGTACATTGAATTCAAAAGGTTTTGAATTCAAGACAGAAAAGGGAGTTCTGTCAATAACCAAATTTGGAAGAATTGTTATGAGGGGTATGATTAAGAATGATTTGTATACTTTGATTGGAAGAACTGTAACAGGATCAGTTGATGTTACCATGGGGTCTTCTGATGTTAACTTGTGGCACAAGAGATTGGCACATGTTGGTGAGAAGGGTCTGGTGGAGTTATCCTAGAAGGGAGCAATCCCAGGGAAGAGGATATGTAAGCTGGAATTCTGTGAGAGGTGTGTTCTGGGGAAATCAAAGAAGCAAGCATACCAGAAAGGGAAGCATACCACCAAGGAGGTTATGGATTATATACATTCTAATGTATGGGGACCAGCAAGGGTATCCACTCATGGTGGAGGCAGATATTTCCTTACCCTTATTGATGATTATTCTAGAAAGGTTTGGGTTTACATTCTTAAACAGAAGAGTGATGCCTTTTCTAAGTTCAAAGAATAGTTAATTGAACTTGAGAATAAGAGAGGCAGAACTATCAAACACTTAAGGACTGATAATGGGCTTGAATTCCTGTCAGAGGAGTTTCAACAATTTTGTAGGGAGAAGGGTATTACTAGGCATAAAACTATTCCTTCAAACCCCCAACAGAATGGTCTAGCTGAGAGAATGAATAGAACTATTCTGGAAAGGGTTAGGTGTATGTTATCTGATGCTCATTTACCTAAGAGATTTTGAGGTGAAGCTGTTAACACAGCTGTGTATCTCATTAATAAAGTGCCATCATCTGCTATTGAGTTTAAAACCCCAGATGAGATCTGGTATGTAAAGATATCAGATTACTCAAAGTTAAAAGTGTTTGGATGCCTAGCTTATGTTCATGTGAAGCAAGACAAACTTGAACCTAGAGCTTTAAAATGTGTTTTCATTGGGTATCCAAAGGGTGTTAAAGGGTATAAGTTGTGGTGTCTAGAGCCTGGGAACCAGAAGTGTATTATCAGTAGAGATGTTGTGTTTAATGAATCACAGATGGGTTACAAGTCTGGTGGAGGTGATAGAGAGCCATCAACAGAAGAGATGGATGGTGTTATTTCTGAGCCAATTACTCAAGTTGAGGTGGAGCCTGATCATGATAGTGCATCTGGTTCTGAACCAGAGCAGGAAGCAGGAGAGAATGAGTCATCAGATGAGGATAGTGCACCAGTAGAGGAGGAGGAAGGAGTGCCAGAAGCAGACTTGAGAAATTATAGTCTGACAAGAAACAGAACAAGAAGACAAATACATCCTCCAGCAAGGTTTGGTCGAGTTGATCTGGTCTCCTATGCACTTGTCACTGCAGAAGCCATAGAGTACCAAGAACCCAAGAACTACAAGAAATCTCTTGAGTGTGATGATACAGAGTCATGGATTGCAGCCATGACAGAAGAGATGGAGTCTCTTAAGAAGAATCAAACTTGGATTCTTGTTGATAAGCCACCTAGGCAGAAGCTAATCAGTTGTAAATGGTTGTTTAAAAGGAAGATTGAATCTAGTGTGAATGATTAAGTGAGGTTTAAAGCCAGGCTAGTGGCCAGAGGATTTACTCAAAGGGAAGAAATTGATTACAATGAGGTATTCTCACATGTGGTTAAGTATTGTTCAATCAGATTACTTCTCAGTAGAGTTGTTCAAGAAGATCTGGAGCTACATCAACTTGATGTCAAGACAGCTTTTCTGCATGGGGATCTTATTGAGAGTTTATACATGCACCAGCCAGAAGGGTTTGTTGAACCAGGGGGAGAAGGAAATGTGTGTCTACTCAAGAAATCATTGTATGGCCTCAAGCAAAGTCCAAGACAATGGCACAAGAAGTTCAATGAAGTTATGCTATCCATTGGTTTTGTAAGGAGCAAGTATGATACTTGTGTATATATGGAAAGGCAAGGTAGTGATGTGATAGCCTATCTTCTGATCTATGTAGATGACATACTTATTGCCAGTAAGAGTCTTTTGAAGATCCAGAGTATCAAAAGGAAGCTCAGTGCCAGATTTGATATGAAGGACTTGGGAAATGCTAAAAGGATTCTTGGAATGGATATTCTTAGGGACAGAGCAGCTGGAAGACTATTCTTATCCCAGAAGAGTTACATTGAGAAGGTCCTGAAGAGGTTTAACATGCATGAGAGTAGGTCTGTATCAACTCCTCTGGGGCAACAGTTCAAATTATCTAAGGAAATGGAACCAAAGTCTGAAGAAAAAAAGAAGGCTATGATGAAAATACCTTATGCAAATGGGGTTGGAAGCCTGATGTATGCTCTGGTCTGTAGCAGACCAGACTTAGCTTATTCATTGAGTATAGTGAGCAGATACATGGCTAATCCGGGAAGGTTACATTGGGAAGCTTTGAAATGGATATTCAGATACCTTAAGGGGTCATCTGATCTGGGATTGATGTTTGAAAGGATGACTGACCAGAAGAGTCTACTGGAAGGTTTTGTAGATTCTGATTTTGCTGCTAATCTGGATACCAGAAGATCCTTAACAGGGTATATCTTTACACTTTACAATACTGCTGTGAGCTGGAGATCTATTCTGCAGAGTGGAGTTGCTTTATCTACTACAGAAGCAGAGTTTGTTGCAGTGTCAGAGGCTGTTAAGGAGGTTTTGTGGTTGAAAGGCATTATCAAGGATTTTGGAATAAATCAAAGGGCTATGGTCATTCATTGTGATAATCAGAGTGCAGTTCATCTGGTCAAACATCAAGTGTTCCATGAGAGATCAAAGCATATTGATGTAAGGTTGCATTTTGTAAGGGAAATCATTGATAAAAGGAGTGGTTCTGATCCAGAAGATATCTACAGAGGACAATGCTGCAGATATGTGTACAAAGTCTTTACCAGGTACAAAATTCAAATTCTGTGTTGAATTGGTAAAGATGAGTGTATGGGATGTTCCTTAGGCCCAAGCTGGAGTATGGAGGAGAGGGAGAGAGGATGGATACTTCTCATCTGAGGTGGAGAATTGTGGAGTGTCATATGTGAAGTATGTAATCTGCTGGGCTTAATTCAATAGGAGGCTATGTTGGTAAAGTGTTAGCCTTGAGAGTTAGTAAATTTGGGGTACCAGAGGAGTTGGACCAGATGAGGTCTGGCAGAGGAGTCTGACCAGAGTAGTCTGGCAGATGAGCTATCAGAGAAGGTCCATCAGATGAGATATACCAGAGGAGTCCTATCAGAGGAGTTCTGGGACCAGAAGTCATCTGATGTGAGTGACCAGAATCAGACGAGGTCAAGTCATCTGATCTAAAGTTCAAAGACGCGAATTACACCAAATTGAAGCAAGCGCGATAGCGGTTCTAACTGAATCAACTAAGGCGGTTATTGAAGTCGTTAGCCAGCTGAATAACTACCTTGCATCTGAGTTTGTTACAACTGAATCGATTCTAGGGTTCATCTCAATCTCTGTAACTATAAAAGGGGGGTTTCTCAGCTGAGAGAACTACGAAGAGAGAACACAATCTGAGTGAGATCATTATTGAGTGCAAACACAGAGAGTTTGTGAGATTGAGTGATTGTAACTTCCGTTATTCTCTACTTAGTGAAAAGTCTATCCTCTCGGATCCCGTGGATGTAGGAGTATTCATCTCCGAACCACGTAATTCTGGTGTTCTTGTGTGATTTCAATTTCTTGCTTATTGTTACCATAATTCCGATTCCCGGATTACAAGTTTTCTTGTGAATCTAAATCCGATTAACAAGGAATGTGTAATATACATTTTAACATACCTTAAACTGAGGATAATATCTTGAATTGTCTTTAATATATGAGGGAGTGGTTGCAAAATCTTTGAAAGGTTTGACCCAATCAATTGACAGTTGTACAAGCTTGTAAAATAACATGAAATGATCGACTGATGGTATACCCAGACCTCTGAAAAAACTCCAGAACCTGTCTATTTCCTTCCTGCGGCCCAACAATCATCATAAAAGTAGCTAATTGCTCTTCAACAGGGACATACCTTGTTGGTTTAAGCCTATAATCATTCACCAATAAAGCACACAACTTCAAGAATACATGTTTATGCATCCTAAACAGTTGATAATATCGTCTAGGATTTCCATTCAAAATAGACATTAATGCAGCCCATCCACTATAATCTCTACCATAACAGGGAGTTTTATGCAAATATTTTTCATAAAAAATTGAAACACTAGCTGCAACTGCACTCATAACATGTTTTTTCTTTTCATGCAAATGTTCTGATGTAGCACAATCATTCTCTTCCTCACTCAATGCATCATCTAAAATATCAACACTTGATGATATGTCTATAGGGGAAAAACTGATATCTGATTCCCCTTCCGCCATTCTGTTGAAAACAAAAGAACAATTTAACTATAAGTACAGAGTAAATATAAATATAATACATAAATCACATTTACACAAATACGAACACAAAATAAAGAACCAAATATTGTTTCCATAATAATCCACTAAAAAAAACATCTTCGAACAACCATTACCTACATATAGATAGTCTAATAGTGTTTTTAAGTCAACAACTACCACACAAAATAGATTCTAAGAATATTAACATCTTTAAACAGCAACATCACAAATAGTTATGATAACAATCACAATCACATCAAGTCAACGAGAAGATACGTCATCATTGTGATGGGAATCTCCACGGGATGCATTTGTAGAGGGTGTTGAGGATGCATTTCGTTGTATATCTCTCTCATATTGCTCTTGCAACCACTTCAAACGGGTTGTATTTGTTCTAAATGATAAGAACAACTCTCTCACAGTAGGTTTTAGAAACAATCGTACTGCCAACATCCACAACCTATCACTTTCCTCCACCCCATCCATTGTGTATAAGACATCTACTCATTCCTTAATAGTGTAATATCCCGTACTTCCAGTGGAATCATTGGATGAGGCGGGACCAGCAGTAAACTTATCAACCATACGATCAATGGACCTTGCGATCTTATCAGCAGAAGTTATCTTTTTCCGTTTCTTATTAATGGTATGTGCATGAAGCCCAATGTCACTTCTTGATCTACTTCTACTTGGATTAGCATTAGCACACTGTGTGTCATCACTTCCATAAGATGAACCAAATTCAAGATCATCGAGTCCAGCTCCACACTCAGGTTCATGCTCAGCTTCAAGTTCATTGATATCATTTTCTGGTCCCACTACATTAGTATTTGATTCATCTAACAAGTGTGATGGTAGAGTACCAGAGCTTAGAGTCCATGCACTCTCACCAGTAGCTACAACATCTGTAAACAATATCTCTTATTCATGCACCAACAGGGGTCCTTGCACTTGAAACTTAGCTGCCTCAGGTATTTGCTACAATGAACAAATAAATCAATTAATACATCATATTCAATGAACTAGTAAAAGTAACTTAAGTATTACCTGTATCTTTTGAGCCCACCATTCTTTGCTCGCTTGCACAGTGCCTTTTCTAATATCCCAGCCTAGTCCGGTAGAATTTCTTAGTAAATTAGTCACAAACTCCAATCCCTTTTTAATGAGTCTCATCGATTTTTCAATTTCATTTTTGAATAATCTCGGTTCATAGTTGCACGAAACTTCTTTCTGATATTTTTCCAACCAATTTTGCTAAAATGGCTACCAGGTCTATTTCCAGCTTGGACCTCCTCTACACATATTTTAATAAATGCTTCTATCGCACTACGATCCCAACTTTCCTTCACAGTGGATTCTGTTACGGGATTAGATCCTCTACTACCTTCTATGCTTTGAGATGATTGAGACAATGGTTGTGGGTGTATTTGAGAGTTAGTTTTAGAAAATCTTGCTCAAGGCATTTGTGAGCCCATAACTACATAAATATAAGTCAGTAATATAATAAACAGTGAGTGCCAAAATTATAAGTCATATATAATTATGTATTTCCACATAAGATAGACGACATAATAAAATAAATATTTTATACACCAAAATAATGTTATTGAGGGAAAAGTAGAAGCATCAAACATGATATAGACATATTTATAATAACAAAATGTGTTGAGATATACCTTCAAAATAGTCCGAGGTTTCCTATTGAGTTGTTTTAGAGCTTGTTGCCAAAAAAATTCTGATCTATAGACACCTTTATCCATGCAGTTATACACTCTTCTCAAATAGGAATCCGTTTTCTCTTTTTGTCAATCGATTTTTTGATCATCACAATATCTTTCTCTCAATTATTCTATTCGTTGACCCGAAACCGATCGATCTAGCCATGAGCAGGTTGAAGAGAGCTCTAACAAGCCTTGGAGGACCGAACCCACGTATGTGGCAAAATACGGGGGCCAATTAAGTAAATAACTATCAAAAACGAAGAAATCTTTTACTTTTTGCAATGTCTCTTTTCTGAGAAAGGAGAATAGGAACGAACTAAAATCCAAAAACGAGAATTGCGAAAAGAGATCTTTTTTTTTTTATTCATGAGTCTTTGGATTTTATTTTCAGAAATACAATTCTTGTTATGTAATGCAATATGTAATTCTTTTTCGTAATCAAAAGTGAGATAATGGAAGAATCTTCTACTTTTTCAACTTAAAGCAAGCTATCTATTTCTAAAATAAATAAATAAAAGTATTAGCAAACATGATAAAATTAACAGCGATGAAGTGATGAGAGACAAGATTGTGTGTGAAGCAACAAGCTTCGTGGATTTTGGTTTATAGGATTAAAAATGTGGGAATATTTATAAAACAATTAGAGGGAGAGAGATCAAAGATAGGGTAGGCTTGGCGCTAGCCAAGATGTACCCCCTGGAATTTATTCTCTGACATTCTTGTTAAAATAATTTGGAGATTTATTATTAATAAGTGTGTAGAGATAGATGCAGAGTTTTTGTTGCATTGGAAGTCACTTTCTTTGGTTGTATTTCATTTTTTTTGTGGCAAGGGAGTTTCTCTAGTTTCTAGCTTATTTTTTTCTAATAATTAGTTATTAACCTTATAGTGGCAATAGTTTTTGTTCAAGAGCCTCTGTGAACGCCTACTTTGCTGAGACAAATAGTTTTTTGGTCCCGCAACTTGTCTAGTGTCCAATTTTGGTCCCAAAAAAATTAACTTTTTAAATTTGGTCCCATAACTTATTGAATCGTCCAAATTTGGTCCCAAATGGGACCAAAATTGGACAATTTAATAAGTTACGGGACCAAAGTTGAATAATTAAATTTTTTTGGGACCAAAATTGGACACCAAACAAGTTAGTGACAAAAAATTATTTTTTCGTATTCATTAATTTTTTTTCTTTTCTCACTATATATATATATATATATATGTGTGTGTGTGTGTATATATTTATATATACACATATATCAAACACTATTTAATTAATTATATATGTAGATTCGCGATTTAAATTCTTAGTTAGTAATTAAAATTTCATTATTAGTATTTTATGAGAGCTTTGTAATTCATCTTAAATTATAATTATTCGAATTGAAAAATATTGGGTTTTTCTTTTTCACGTTTTATAGATGTTTTTTAAATATTTGTATTTATATCAATGGAATTGACACATTGTATCGTATTTTTATTGTATCGACTATTATACTAGAGTACAATATTAATTAAGAAGGTGCATAAAAGTGTATTTTGGTCCCGTAATTTATCTAGTGACCAATTTTGGCCCCAAGAAAATTAACTTTTTAATTTTGGTTCCATAACTTACTGAATCAAATTGGACGATTCAATAAGTTATGGGACCAAAATTGTAAAGTTAATTTTTTTGGGATGAATAATGTTTTGTGCGTACCGGATGCCAAGCAGAACTTGTTATCAGTTCATCAATTTACAAACTGGTAAGTTAAATCTACTTATTATACTGGAACAACGAGATGGATTACCCAACCGCGCATGCCAAGTGATAGAAGACGTATGGACACCAAGAGATGCAAACTTCGAGGGGGACTGTAAATAAAACGAAGGTGGGCGCATATGATAAACACCATCCTTACAAGCCCCGTGAGCCAGAGGTGCCCCCGTGAGCCAATCCTTCACAACAAAAGAGTACGGAAAAAATTACATGGAAACATTATTAGCCTAGTTTGTTAGGATATGCAGTATTAGCGGAATTCTTCTTGGATATGTCATTCGCAAGTATTTAAACATTGTACTCCTGGGGATTATTTTTTTATCAGAAAACATATTATCTTTCTTTAGCAAATTCTCTTTGCTAGCAATCGTTGCTTGCCGGCTTGAGTCGGAGCTGCGATTTACTGTTCTTGTGTTGCGATTCTCATCAGTCATTTCTGACATGGTATGGTCATTTTTAATAGCTATCCCTCCATTATATACATGTTTCTGTCATTTATTTGTTTCATCATTCATTGAAACTTCAGGTATGGAATTGTGGAATGAGGAGAAAGTTGATGCTTTATAGATCCAAGAATATCAAGTTTCAGCATCGGGACAGAGGTGATAAGGTATGTGCATATTTGGTTTGTTGTGCGTACAACTTCCTAAAGGCAGGCCATCCATTTCGGTTGTGCTGTCAATGCTAAGCAGAGATATTGTGAACCTTCCGGAGCCTAAGCAATCAGCCTATTCCATTAAACCCAATAATTCTCATGCAGGTACAAGGACTTTCTATCAGAGCCAAAAGAGTAGTTCGTCAATGAATTATATCAGTCTCACACCTTTCACTACTAACTTGATGTCAACCAAAGAAAGGCTTCCATTTTCCCCGTGTGATGTAGGTTGTTAGTGCTTATTTAATTTAACTCTAATCTTTTATTTTATTTGTTTTGCCTTTATTCACATTTATTTAATATATTAAGATTGGGATGGTAGTTACGTGATGATAGTTACGTGAGATATCAGTTACTCCCTTACTTGATATTTTGCAGGTGAGAGAGTTTTGACCAAGGGTGTGTTTTGAAACTCTACAGTAAAATTAGAATTGATTTTAAGTGATTTTTGTAGTAAAATTAAAAGTGGGGTATGGTTTAAAATAAAGTAATTTTGAAAGTGGGAATGTTTGCAAAAAAATCAATTAATGAATACAATTTTATAAAAATATTCCTAATATAACAAAAATAAAAAATTAAGTGTGGAACGTGTTCTATTCTTTCACTGCACGAATCCAAAAACCTCAGCGAAGAAGAAGATGGGTTAGGGATTTTCTTTTGCAACAATCATCCAAAGTAAAAACTTGTAAGTACAATAATTCTAACTCTAAATTGTTGATTTGATCGGTTCTTATTTCTCGAATATGCATCTGGTAATAATTCACTCATAAATTCTCCTTTGATAGCATGCCAACCAGATGTTTGATATAATGCCCCAATGAACTTTGTTATTTGGAATTCTTATTTTGAGACGTTAATTTATTTACACTAGGTATTTCCCCAGTTATTATTTCGTTCGGTAGATGAGTAATAGCACCACAAATACTACGTACAATTTTGGGAACGAAAGAGATAGTTGATAACCATTATTAGATCGAATAATACTGTGGTAGAATGAATTGGTTTCTAATTCATTTATTCAATTTGTTACATTGATTGGGGTTTAAATATTTGAGATTCTGATTTAAATTTTATTCTTTTTATTTATTCATTTTGGTATCTTGATCTTTGTCTGTTAAATGTTTAGAAATTGAAGATAAATGAAAGTGTATGTCGAATTGTTTTTTTATTAGAAATTGCACTTTGGGACCTTTGAAGCCATGGCCTGATAAACACATCAACATATTAGGCATAATGTTAGTAAGTATATCTAATAGATACAAAATAGAAATTGTATGGATGTTAGTTCTTTTCCTCCTGTATGATTGTTGTTAGCAGCAAAGTAGGAGAAAAATAGTTTTTTGGTCCCACAACTTGTCTATCTGCTACTATTTGAAAATTGAAATGACCAAAATTAAAGGAAATGAAAACAATTAACTTGACTCTGCACTTCATCTTCCGCCTGGGCCTGGGCCGCTATTTGGACTTGAGTCGCGGCTTTAATCCTAGCTCGCCTCACACGATTGTACGCATTCTTGAGCCCACGAGCCTCGTTCGCATCATTCCCGCCTCCTTCAAGAACGTCCTTGTCCTCAAGGACAAATTCCGGGTAGCGCTCCCTCATCATGTCCAGATTTTCCCAAGTCGCTTCCTCCACTGGTAAGGACTCCCACTCGATCAAAACCTCCCAGCGAAGACGACCACCTTTCTTCACTTGGCGATACTCTAACACACGAGAGGATCTGATAATGATATTACCAGCCTGGTTCACCGCTGGCAATCTGCTGTCTACTGTAATTTCTGGCCCAATACGCCGCTTCAGCTGGGAAACATGGACGACAAGATGTATTTGAGCCTCTGGCGGCAACCCCAACTTGTATGCAACCTCCCCAACTCTCCCTTCCACACGAAAAGGTCCGTAATACCGACTTCCTAGCTTGTATAATGCCTTCTGAGATAATGTCTGTTGCCGATGCGGTCGGAGTTTCAGATAAACCATTTCTCCCACCTCGAAACTCTCTTCTCGACGCCCTTTATCATATTTCTCCTTCATCCGGTTAATCGAATGTTGCAAATTCTCCTTAAGCTCACGAATCATGAGGTCTCTCTCATATAACTCGCGGTCAACCTCTGCATTATGAGAGTTGTTCGTAGCATAATTAGTGAGATCGGGTGGTGGACTTCCATAAACCAACTCAAAAGGGGTGTATTTGGTCGATGCATGGAACGTAGTATTGTACCAATATTCCGCCCAAGGCAAAAATTCTTCCCATCTCTTAGGATTTTGATGTACATAGCAACGCAAATATTGTTCCAGTGTACGATTTGTCACCTCCGTTTGGCCATCCGTTTGAGGATGATATGCCAAACTCATAGCCAAACGTGTTCCCTGCATCTTAAAAAACTCCTTCCAAAAGTTGCTGATAAAGATACGATCTCGATCTGTGATGATTGATCGAGGAACCCCATGCAAATGAATTACGTACTCGACAAAGAGACACGCCACTGATTTAGCAGTATATGGGTGTACAAGCGGAATAAAGTGTGCATATTTGGTGAGTCGATCAACAACAACCACGATCCCATTGAATCCGCCCGACATAGGTAATCCTTCAATAAAATCCATTGTGATATCTTCCCATATCCGACTTGGTACAGGTAGGGGCTGCAACAACCCACTCGGTTTTCTGTAATCCGACTTCACCCGTTGACAAACATCACATTGAGCCACAAAGTTTCGTACGTCCGACTTCAATCCTGTCCAAAAGAAAGTCACCGCAATTCGTACCCAAGTTCTATACACCCCAGAATGCCCACTTACGTGTGATTCATGGAAGTGAGCCAATATTTCTTGTCTCAACGTACCTTGTTTAGGTACCATGACCTTGCCATGATACAACATCAGCCCGTCCCGCCATTCATACTCATCGACTATCTCTTGTTCATTCGTCTCCCATATTTGCTTTAATTCTATTAATTCTGGTTCACTCATAACCCCCGCACGAATACGATCCCAAATATCCCAGACGGGTCCAGTAATTGCACACAATGTCGGGCTGTCGATGCGCCGGGATAAGGCATCCACCACCGCATTTTGCCGCCCCGGTCTGTACAAGATCTCAAATTCAAACCCCATCAATTTAGCTATGAACTTCTGCTGCTCTGGAGTTACAATACGCTACTCCAGTAAGTGCTTTAGCGGTTGTTGATCAGTTACTATCAAGAATTTGCGGCCCATGAGATATGGTCGCCATACTCGCACCGCTTCTACGATTGCCATCATTTCCTTAACATAGACCGACCACTCAATTTTCTTAACACCCAAAGCTTTACTCAGGAAAGCTAATGGCCGTCCTCCTTGTACCAACACCGCTCTAATTCCGATATCGCTGGCATCAGTGTGCACTTCGAAAATCATATCAAAGTTGGGCATAGCTAACACGGTGTATCCATCATTGCCTGTTTCAATTTCTCGAATGCCCCCTTACTGTCCCCAGTCCATACAAATGGTTCTTTTTTTGTCATATTCGCCAATGACCGTGCAATGGCCCCATAATCTTTGACGAATTTTCGGTAGTACCCTGTCAACCCCAAAAACCCACGTAATTCAGTTAACGTGGTTGGTAGTGGCCACTTTTGAATCGCCTCGATCTTTCCAGGATCCACCTTTCACCCCCATCACTCGTTATAATATGCCCCATATATTCAACAGATTCTTTTCCAAATGCACACTTGGAAAACTTAATGAAGAACTGATGTTGCTGCAGGATTGATAATACTATCTGCAAGTGACTCATGTGGTCGATCCAATTTTTTGAATAAATGAGGATATCGTCGAAGAAAACCAATACAAACTTCCTCAAATGTTGCTGGAAGATGGAGTTCATTGCACTCTGGAACGTGGACGGTGCGTTGCACAATCCAAACGGCATGACAAGATACTCGTAATGGCCATGATGAGTGCAAAAATCTGTCTTGCGGATGTCTTGTTCAGCCACTCGGATCTGGTGGTACCCCGCCCTAAGATCGAGCTTTGAAAAATATCTAGATCCACCCAATTCATCCAACATATCATCTATTGTAGGTATGGGAAATCGATCCTTCATCGTCGCGGCATTTAAGGCCCGATAGTCGGTGCAAAACCGCCATGTGCCATCTTTTTTCTTCACCAATAGGACCGGTGATGAGAAAGGACTAGAGCTAGGCCGAATCAACCCTTTGTCCAGCATCTCTCGGACTTGACGTTCAATCTATTCCTTCTGGAAATGGGCATAACGATATGGATGTACATTAACAGGCTGTGTTTCGTCCTTTAAGGGAATGAAGTGATCAAAAGCCCGTTTAGGAGGAAGCCCTTGCGGTTCCTCCATCACCACCGCATACTCGCTTAGAATCTTAGCAACATCCTCTGGCCACTCTGTAGCTCCGGCCTTTATTGCATGATAGGAGTGTTCGGCCTTAATACCATAACATTGTGCCCCTTTCTTCCACATTCGCTCGATGCTTCTCAAACCGACCTCCATGGCTTGCTCTTCAACTCCAGATTTCAATGTAATGTTCCCATCTCCCCATTTGAATTGCATAGTTCCCTTGCCATAATCTGAGATGACTTGCCCCAAGCCCTCCAACCATTGAACTCCCAATACCACGTCTGGCCCCACCAATGGAAGACCATAGAGACATTTTTATAGAGCACATTACACGTCAGACCTTCCATCTCAAATGTCCCTACTCCCTGTACTCGGATAGGGATATTTTTATAGAGCACATTACACGTCAGACCTTCCCCACTTGCTACCCGTACGTAAAAGGGATCAACCTGTGTGGCTCCCAAGTTCAATTTCCTAGCCACTTCATGGTTGACAAAGTTATGTGAAGACCCGTTATCTATTAGGATGATAACTCGTCGGTTCTTCACCCATGCTGTCAACTTCATGGTTTTGGGACCGTGTGTTCCCGTGATTGCATGAACCGATATTTCCGCACCGTTAGGTTCTTCTTTCTCTGGAGGGAATTCTGATTCTGAGTCCACTGGCTCAATAAGGAATGCTTGTGTGATCTTACATTTGTGCCCCGGCACGAACTTCTCATCACAATTAAAACAGAGCCCCTTTTCTCTTCTCTTTTGCATCTCATCCCACGTCAATCTCTTCACAACCGGTGGGGACGGCCGACTGGTAGAAACCCCTACAGTGCTTTCCCCTCCCCCTCTATAGTCGTAAGGCGTCGAGCTTACCTTACGTACTTCTGGTCGCGCACCACGTCTCACCAAAGCTAGGTGATCATCACGCAATCTGGCTATCTCCACAGTATCTTGATAAGTTTTGGGTTGATATACCCTGACTTCAGAAGCCAGGTCGGGTTTGAGGCCCCCAATAAAGGCCCCCACTAATGCTTTCTCTGGCCAATCTTGGACGCAACTCGCCAATTTCTCAAACTCCTTCTGGTATTCGCGCAAACTGCCGATTTGTTTGATATGCGCTAGTGCCTCATCGTAATTGGTGTATTCAGATGGTCCAAATTGTACCAACAACTCCTTCTCAAAGTCCTTCCACCGGATGAGTCTCCCTTTCTTATGATATACCTTACTTATCCACTGCCACCACATGTTTGCCTCACCCTCCAGATAGTATGCGACATAACGTACCTTCTCGGCTCGTTCGATTTCATTCAACTTTAAATACTGGTTAGCGCGGGTAAGCCAGGAAATTGGATCTGTCCCATTAAAGGTCGGGCATGTCAGTTTGGGTCGCCCCCTTCTCCGATCATCCCCGTGATTTACCTTGCGTGGTCTCTCTTCTCCGTCTCCGTGATGAGTTGGATTGACATTGTCATCCTCTGAATCCGTGTCCGATGCCGCAGAGTTTTTCGTTGACGATTCCGTACTCATCTCCTTCGCTTGACGGCGTAATAGTTTCTCCATCATGCGCTCCATCTTCCCCATTGATTGATTGATGGTATCAATCTTGTTCCCCATGGTTGTTGCATCTGTCTCCATTGCATCAAACCTTGATTCCAATGATTCAATCCTCTCACGGTGGCTTCATGTCATGGTCGTATTCGTCGCGATCCTCAGTAGCTCTCAATGAAAGCACCAATTTGATGAGAATCGCAACACAAGAACAGTAAATCGCAGCTCCGACTCAGGCCGGCAAGCAACGATTGCTAGCAAAGAGAATTTGCTAAAGAAAGATAATATGTTTTCTGATAAAAAAATAATCCCCAGGACTACAATGTTTAAATACTTGCGAATGACATATCCGAGAAGAATTTCGCTAATACTGCATATCCTAACAAACTAGGATAAGCCAAAATATAATCTTCTACTAATTTGAAAATTGAAATGACCAAAACTAAAGGAAATGAAAATAATTAACTTGACTCTGCACTTCATCTTCCGCCTGGGCCTGGGCCGCTATTTGGACTTGAGTCGCGGCTTTAATCCTAGCTCGCCTCACACGATTGTACGCATTCTTGAGCCCACGAGCCTCGTTCGCATCAATGACCTACGACAGCGGGGAAAAGACAAGTTTTGACTCTGTCCATTGTCTTTAGTGTTAAACCCGTTGTCTTATGTATTCCGTTGGTGCTGTAAGACAACGAGTTTAACCAACTGTTGTCTTTTTCCATTGTCTTATCTAATTTTAATTAATTTTGATTTAATTTAATTTTAATGATAATTCTATTTTTGATTTAATTTAATATTTATTATATTCTGTACTTATTAATCAAATATAAATACTACACATATTTCACTACAAAAAAGACGGAGTTTGGTGATTGAAATTTTGCGACGACCAAATATCCGTCGCAAATTTCTTGAATTTGCGACGGATTTTGGTAAGCCGTCGAAAAAGATGTCACTTTGCGACGACTTCGGAAGACCGTCGCAAAAGTTAGTAATTTGCGATGGAAAAGTCCGTCACAACAACTAGGACCCACCGCCTTCGTCTTGAACCGGCTATATTTGCGACGGAAAGGTCGTCGCAAATTTCAACTTTAAGTTTGCGACGGTCAATTCCGTCGCAAAACATACCCGTTTAAAGGTGACCGTTCGGGAAGCGACCCGTTTGACTGATTTACGATGGAAAAGACCGTCGCAATTTTGAACTTTGTATTTACGACGGATGAAAGCCGTCGCAAATCTTACATTTATATTCGCGACCTTTCGGGAAACGGTCCATTGACTGATTTACGACGGAATGTCCGTCGCAAATCCGAACCGTTTTTACGCATCTTCTCGGAAAACGGTGCGTTGACTGATTTGCGACGGAAAAGTCGTCACAAATCAGTAAAAACGACATCGTTTAGGTTTTGACAGGCAAAATTTGCGACGGATAGGCGTCCGTCGCAAAAAATTTTACACTTATAAAACTCTCCCCACGAAACAGACGGAGAGTGCGAGAAAAAAGAAGAAGAGGAGGAAAACGAAAGGAAAAGGAAGGAGAAGTCGGGTTTAGTTGATTGTAGAACCGTCCGTCCCCACCGAGTTCTCATTTCGATATTTTCTACAAATAAACTGTAAGTTTTCTTCATTTTTACTGTTTAAAATTTAATTTTAATGCATGTTTAGAGAATTGATTTTAGTTGAATTATTTGAATTATTTTAGTAATGAATTGATTTTAGTTGATTTAGGTAATCGAATTTTAATTTAAAGCATGTTTAATTTTTGTTAAGTTTAGAATTGAATTAGTTGAATTGTTTGAATTATATTAGAAATGAATTGATTTTAGTTGAATTAGTTGAATTGTAATTTAATTAGTTGATCGAATTTTAATTTAATTTTAAAGCATGTTTAGAATTTCTTAAGCTTATAATTGAATTAGTTGAATTGTTTGAATTATATTAGAAATGAATTGATTTTAGTTGAATTAGCTTAGTTGATCGAATTTTAATTTAATTTTAAAGCATGTTTAGAAATAGTTGAATTAGTTGATCGAATTTTAATTTAAAGCATGTTTAATTTTTGTTATTTGAAATGAATTGATTTTAGTTGAATTAGTTGAATTACAATTTAATTAGTTGATCGAATTTTAATTTAATTTTAAAGCATGTTTAGAATTTCTTAAACTTATAATTGAATTAGTTGAATTGTTTGAATTATATTAGAAATGCATTGATTTTAGTTGAATTAGTTGAATTATAATTTAATTAGTTGATCGAATTTTAATTTAATTTTAAAGAATGTTTAGAATTTCTTAAGCTTATAATTGAATTAGTTGAATTGTTTGAATTATATTAGAAATGAATTGATTTTAGTTGAATTAACTTAGTTGATCGAATTTTAATTTAATCTTAAAGCATATTTAGAAATAGTTGAATTTGTTAAGTATAGAATTGATTTTAGTTGAATTGTTTGAATTATAATTTAATTTTAAAGCATGTTTAGAATTTGTTAAGTTTAGAATTGATTTTAGTTGAATTAGATTAGTTGATCAAATTTTAATTTAATTTTAAAGCATGCTTAGAAATAGTTGAATTTGTTAAGTTTAGAATTGATTTTAGTTGAATTGTTTGAATTATAATTTAATTTTAAAGCATGTTTAGAATTTTTTTCGAATTATGTTATAGATTTTTAAAGCGTGTTTAATTTCATTGATTTTAATTTAATATTTCGAATTCTGTTATAGATGAGCGGACAAGGCAGTGGCAGTCGCAGTCAGCAGCCTTCGAGGGATGAGGAGGCGAGTTGAGGAGGGCGAGGAGGGAGCAGACGACGGGCCTCACTGAGACCCGTGGTTCAACCTATTTTCAGACTTAGGTCTCAATCAGAGACCTCTTCACAGCCTGGCTCCTCCTCACAGCAGACTGCTGAGGGCTCATCCTCCTCCCGACAGCATCCGATTGTTCAAGCACGGATGACTGTTCAGCCACATGGTTCAACGCAAGTTTTAATATTTTATACTAAATTTTTTTATTAATTAAAACCTAATTATTTTACTAACTTTGAAGTTTTAATTTTACAGTTGGATTCCTGATCATGAGGCTAGTAATCAGGTTTCCCGGTCCATCCTTGGATGTGGATTCGAGCCCACCGCTTACAGTTGGGGGCTAGTGTCCGATGCAAAGAAACAGACATAATTCGAGGAGTTTAAGGTATTAATTTAATTTATTAATTCATCGTTTATTAATATCAAATATATAAACAAGTATTTACATTTAAATTGTAATTGCAGAAAGAATGTGTCTGGGCACCGGAGCACGATGACCAGATGTGGAAGTATTTTGAAAAATATGCGGCGGAAAGGTACAGAGACCTCCTTTTTAGAATGAGGGAGAAGTGGTACAAGAAGGGAGAGGCCACCGGCATGGGGACTGACAGTGAAAGGCGGCCGATTTGGGACCAATTCCTCCGGTACTGGGATTCTTCTGAATTCAAAGAGAATTCGGCGAAAAACAAGGCGAATCGGCGTAGTGACCCTGATGGAGAAGGGATGGCGAGACATCGGGCCGGTTCTCGGTCCATTTATGAGCACGGGTTGAGATTTGTAAGTTTCGTCTTTAATTTTGTAGTTTTTGAATTTATTTTTTTTTCCCTAATTTTTATGAGTGTTATTAATTTTTACTATCTTTTTTTCTAATTAGGCGGCGGAGCAAGGACGCGAGCCCTCTCATTTTGAAAGATTGCAGCTCGCCCACCCACTCGTCGAGGAGACTGGGAAGTCTACCTACGACCGTACCACCGAGATCCACGTAAGTATTATTTTAATATTAATAGTATAATTTTAATTTTTAAAATTAAAAGTATTATTTTATATTTTGTGTTCAATTTATTTAATTTTAATAGGAACGGATACGTGTCCGTCGCAAAATCCGTCGCAAAACACTGTTTGCGACAGATTTTCCGTCGCAAAACACTGTTTTTTTTGTAGTGTTTAATGAGATTTTTTCATCTCATTACCGTTCTCACTATGTCGTTAAACTTAGTTGAATGATGTTGTATGCTACTTCGGTTCTAGGCCGTTCAATTCTCTCACCGCCGTCGGTCGCCAAAGTTGGAAGTTAGAAGTTTGGAGTTGCAATTGCAATCCACACAATTGCAAATACAAAAGAAGGTCAGTTGTTGGGGACAAACAACAATTTGAGTTTGAAAGGTGATTAGTGTCAAGATTGCATTAATTTTATTTTTAATTGACTATAAGCCTTAAGTTTTGATGCTTGAATTGGTGAAATAACAATCCGATCAAAATGAAAATTGAAAAGAAAAATTTGAACATGCAAATCACGTTGGTCCAGATTAGTGTGATTTTTGCTCGAAATTCGTGTATATAAATTGCTTAAATTTATTGGAATTCTTGTGATTATTTGCATTAATTTGACTAAATGTGCTTAATTGACAAGAAATGTGTTTATGTTTATTTTGTAGGGAAATGGAGAATTTTAGAAGCAACACGTGCTAATTGAGATCGTTTGAGAAAGTGGGCTCAAGAAGAATTAATAGATTGAGAGCAAAACCGGGTCAAATTAAGAAAGAAAGAGTCTTGGGCTCCGATTTTTATTCATCAAATCACGGCCTATTTCTTCTTCTGCAAAAAGAAGTCCAAGATGTGAAATTTGCTAAGGGTCCAGTTATATACCCCTCCAATATTAATAGATACACCCAATTAATCATTAAGAACCCTATAATACCCTTATTAATTAAACTTAATTTGATCGGCACCGCCACTCTGCTACCCGGTGTCGTCGCCTCCTCCGCCGCCCGTCCACGCGTCCATCATCTTTATGGCTGTTGCGATCCTTCCGGACCAAATTTACAGGTAAGCAACTTATGATTTTTCACCCCTTGCCATTAACGCCACTTCCACCTCTCGTCCTCCCAGGCGCCAGTGCCATTGCCGCCTCTCGCCCTCACCGACAACGCCATAGCCAACAGCCCCTTGCAGATTTGCTTTTTTTTTTTCTCTTCAATCTTCATTATTTTACCTGACTTCAAAACATAAGGTCATTTATTTATTTGATTGATTTTCTATTGTTGAAAGATTAGTAATTGTGATGGTTATAATCTATGGTGTTATCAAATTGAAGGAGGGAATTTGATGGAGAAGGAGGAAGTCGATGAAACTTGCAGAAGGTGGATCTGGGAAATGGAAAAGGAAAGGTAAGAAGGAGAGGGGATATATTTGGTAAAAATTATGCATGAGAGGTGTATTTGGAGGGGTATATATCTTATCCCATTTGCTAAACCATTCATGAATTAAACAGCCCACTTGAAATCAGTAGTTAGTATGGCCCATTTGACATTTTTCCTATCCTATTCACTTGAAGGCAAGAAAGCTTGCAGATGATTATTTAAGGCCCAAGCTATCGGCACCTCATTTTGTAGTAAATACACTACACCAAACTTTTTTAAGAAAAAAGTAAGGCATGAGAAGACTATATTACAATTTACACTTAAAACCCTAAATACAAACTATAGAAATTTGCTAAATACACTCCTCTCAAAAAAAACATACGCGTCGTATATGGCCGCCGCCCCACCGCCCACTATCCAGCAAAATTGAGAAAATAACCAACAAAAACTGCGATTCCATTAAATCAAAATATATATATGTATTTTCGAAAAAAAAAACATCAAAAATTATATCAGATTTTGAAAAAATACAAAAAATTCAAAAAATACAAAATAAACGAACCTGAGATTCGCAGAAAAAATTCGAAAATGAACAAGTATGTCCTATAAAAATTTCGAAAATATACAAAATATTTAAAATAAATAAACAAACCTAAGGTTCGAAGAAAAAGTTCCAAAACTATCAAGTATTTCGTATAAAAAATTCGATTTTTTCCTGAAAAACTAACAAGTTGTTTCAGAAGCCGCGCCGGGAATCATTGAGCTCGCCAGAAAGTTTCGAAGCCACGCCAGAAATTTGATTTTGCATCGGAGAAGTTTGGAAGTTTGACACAGCCATTAATGGGAAACGAAGTATGAGGAAGAAGACGAAGACGACGTTGTTTCCGGAAGGAGGAGTCGCACGACCAAGTTGAGTCGGGCATGACCGTGCCCTTTAGCTACGGCTCGTGCCAAAAAATTGGTGCACGAGATGCACTCCGCTGCACGGTCGTGCGAAGGAGGAGTAAACCGTGCGAAGGATGCCGAGTTAGGACCGAGTTGAGTGAGTTGTGACCGGGTTGAAGAATTTATGCACTGTGTTGACCGAGTCAACCCGAGTTGACTCGGCAGATGGAGGAAATTCAAATTTTCAATATTTCTTGGGGAGTTAAGTGCAATTTCGTCTCAATACCCTCATCCCACACTTTAAATACCATTTTCCATCAGATTTTGGGGAAGCTTTAGAACCCTAATCCCCTAGAATAGTTTTCTTCCATTTTTTTATTTTCTTTTCATTTTCTCTTTTGCATTTCCTTAAATTTCTAGCATAGTTTAGATTAGATTAAGCTTTCAATTAATAGTTTCTTTCATTTCAAGCAAAGAATTCTCAAGGATTGTAGCTATATCACTCCTAATTAGTTGACTTCTTTCCTTAATTTCATTTCCTTTTGGCTTAATTTCATGTTTAGGGATCATTGTTCTTTATATCATATTAGTTTGTTTGATATGATGCTTAGTTAGTTGTCTTGTGTTTGGGTGTTTGGATTTGCATGAATAATTGAGTATTTGATTTAATTTGTAATATCTATTCTAATTGAAGGTCAATCTATTAGGAATATGGAGTTTGATTGTTCGATTTCATGATTTGCACTTTTTATTCGTAGTGATTTATGCAATTTGAGTGGATATTGAAGTATCACAACGAGAGTTGAGTATTTCATTAGAACCCCATATTTCCCACACTTGTCGCTTGATTGAGAAATTGGTGATAAGTGAAAAGATTAACAATTCGATGTTTTCATTTGATTTTTTTACCTAGGCTTATCCAGTACGGTGAATACATGATGTTTAATGATTGCTCTACAGTTGATCGGAAAACTTGAATAGTAATTACTTATCGAACGTGTGCTTGATTCTCATGCGATGAAAAACATCCGAACACGTCTCTTTTAATTGTTAGAAAAATCCATAAAATTGCTTATTAATTTCATTTAGTTAATTGTATTAAATTGTTTAGTTGCTTTAATTTTGAGAAAACCTTGATCCGCACTACAATTACGTGCCGACACATAGTATTAGGGCTACACTAGCCACTAGTCCCGTGGTTTGATAATTTAACTTGGTCACTTGTCTAACTACGACAATACAAGTATACTTGCGTGGTGTTTAATTTTGTGCAATACGAAATTGGCAATCAGGTAAAAAAATAAATAATAAAGTCAACTGGAGCAATTTTAGGTGGCCAAATTCAGCAATTTCCAGTGGCCCACCAATCTAGTAGCCTCCCATATATATATAAGCCATTTGGAGGCCCATTTTCAGCCCTAAGAGAGTCCATTAGTGCATTTATTTTAGGCCCACTCACCGTATCATCAAATTGCAACTCAATTTTGGAGCCCATCCTTTTTTATTTTGGAAAACCCCATTTGCTTCCTTTCAGCATGATATAATATAGGCGCACTAAATGGGGAATTGACAGCTACATTTGCAGACTGCAACAATTGATTAGCTCATTTACAAATCCATTAGATGACTTCAGCTTTGGAATGAAGCCAACAGGCAGAAGCTATTTAATGAAGTCTAATTTAAGTAGAAAAGATGCCAAATATATGCCGCCCCGAAATTCAGCATTAATTTGGAAAAATAAAAAATAAAAAACAATGCACATTGGCGTCTATCAAGTATCAACAATTTATTTTCAACATGTTAAGAAACGAGAAAGTCAACAATACTGCTTAGTCATCGAGGGAATTACGAATGATGATGCATTAGGTGCATTTGGGGGGCTGGAATCACATGAATATCACATGAAGGAATTGTAAGCAGCTGAGACCGAGAAGACAATGGACATCACCTCATTAAATGAATCGACGGCATACATGTGCCAAAAAAAACAAGGAAAAAGCGGAGCGGTCTTCTATTCACACATCAGCGCATCAATTAAACATGACTTGGTATTATGTAAACTATTTTATTTTTATTTTTTGAAAGGTAGTATTATGTAAACTATTCTAAACTAGTTATTGGGGATTGTTTGCTTGAATGGATAGGATAAATAATTATCCCCTTTTTTTTTATGGGACAATTAGTTCAATATTTTATTTTTTTATCGGTAAATGTTAGTTGTTAATAGTTAATTCACCAAGCCCCAAGTACTCCAAGAATTCTCCAAGTCAACTTATAACTCCCTTAATTCGTCCAAAGAGAATCGAACCTGGATCACCTTATTACTTAAGGGAATTAGTTCAACTCTTTTAAATATTACTACTAATTATCTTTGATTAATGGAATAAGTATAATTTTTTAATCGGGCTAACAATTCATTATAGACCAGTGTCATATGAAACCAACTGCAGCAAAGCAAAGGTGTCTTTATAGTGTTAAGTGCATCGAGTTCCTTTCTTTTTTTTTTCGGACTAATAAAATCTCAACCTAGGCCATAGAGTTTTAAAACTTCTTATTTCAAGTGTAATTAACTAATTTTGAAAAAATAATGCACATAATTTGAACAACTTGAGTAATAAAATAGTGTCATACAAACAATCTAACAAAATAAAATTATGTTAAAAAAATTAAGGTGCGTGTGCTGCATTTTTAGTACCAAGAGAATGTGTCCATTTTAAAATGGACCCTTTTTAAACACTTTTAGACTGACTTGCCAATGCCAAGCCAAAAAAAAAAAAAAAAAAATCCAAATATAAAGAACCACCGCCAGTATATATCAACTTCCGAAACATCAACATCAGAATTCCATTTCTCATCCACGGACACACCTCTGAACAATGGTTGTCGGATTATTTGTTCATCAATTCGTAATCCTCCTTCATTTTCTTGTATATTTGAGCTTAGAAACAGACACCATATCTCCCGGTTTAGTTATCAAAGATCCAAATACTTTAATATCCCGCAATCACCAGTTCAAATTGGGATTCTTCACCCCTTCCAACACCACCACCAACCGCTACTTAGGCGTCCTCTTTGAAGGAACCGTGGTATGGGTGGCCAACAGAGACGAACCCCTCACCGATTCTTCCAGCACTGTCACCATATCCAGAGAAGGAAACCTCGTACTCATCAATGCAAGAAACCAAACCGTGTGGTCAACCAATCTTCCACCCACCACCTCAAATTCCACCACTCTTCAAATTCAGGACACCGGAAATCTCCTTCTCCAGGACATGGCCACAGGAATCACGAAATGGGAGTCCTTTTCCAAACCCACACATGTCATGCTGTCAACAATGAAGCTAAGCCATAACACAAAGACGGGGAAGAAGGTGGTACTGTCTGCTTGGAAAAATTCAACCGATCCAGCAGTAGGAAGTTTCACTGCGGGGATCCACGCATTGGGTATCCCACAAAGCTTCCTCTGGAACAACGGCCACCCCCACTGGAGGAGCGGCCCCTGGAACGGCAAGATCTTTTTGGGGGTACGCGACATGTTATATGTGCAAGGCAATGTGTTGGCATTGACTGATGTGGTGGACGATCACGCGGGGAATTTCTACCTCACACAATACGGAGAGAAGGTAATAACCGTAATCAAGCCTTCTGGAGTATCCATGTTGACGCTGTGGGATGATCAGAGGAAGAGTTGGGACGAGGTATGGTATTCTCCTAAAACCAAATGTGATCTTTACGGAAAGTGTGGGCAGTTTGGGAGCTGTAATGATAAGAGTTCGCCTATTTGTTCTTGCTTGAGGGGGTTTGAGCCCGTGAATAAACAAGAATGGAAGAGCGGGAACTGGACTAGCGGTTGCCAGAGGGCAGTTCAATTGAAGTGTGGAATTTCAGATGGATTTTCGAGGCTTCGGTTTATGAAGGTTCCGGATTTCGCTCAACCATTCTCTTCTTATGGTTTAGATGAATGTAGGAGGAGATGTTTGGGGAACTGTTCTTGCTTAGCTTATGCTCATGAACCTAACATTGGTTGTATGCTTTGGAGGGATACTTTGATTGATGTTCAGAACTTCATTGATGTTGGTCTTGATCTTTATATTCGTCTCGCTTCTTCAGAATTGGGTACTTTCCTCCGTATTCTTTCATATATAATATATCCAAAATTTACTGATAATTGGATTCATGAGAAATTAATTGTAGGTAATGTGTTTGGGCTGCTTTTTCTTTTTATTATCAGTTACCCACAGAGACAAGAAGTTGTTTATCATAATTCCAGTAATCGTGGCTTTTGTTTGCATATTAATATTCATCTTCATTTTTTGGCGGTGGATGCTTAAGAGAAAAGGTGAGATTGGCTGCCAATGGACTTAGCTATTACTTGGATATATATGCTATATTTTATTGATTTAACTATCGTATCTTAATTAAATTGTGAAAGCAGGAGGCAAAACAGAAAACAAAAGAAATTTTGAAGGAGGGCAAACATTTTCATCTGTTGAGTCAATTGTACTCAATCGTGAATCAGATAAAGTCAAGATCGGAGAGTTGCCAGAGTTTAGTTTCGAGACGCTTGCAAATGCTACAAATCAATTCCATGAAAATAATTTTCTTGGAAGGGGAGGTTTTGGTCCTGTTTATAAGGTAAAAGCTTTCATCCAAATTTGCACTTTTACAATTGCATAAGCCTGCAACCTTATTTATTTACTGTTTTTGTGTGTACGGTTGTAGGGAAATCTGGGAAATGGGAAAGAAATTGCGGTCAAGAGGCTCTGTGCTGTTTCTGGGCAGGGAATTGAAGAATTCATGAATGAAGTGATCCTCATCTCCAAACTCCAACATAGAAATCTTGTCCGATTACTGGGATGCTGCGTAGAGAAAGAAGAGAAGATTCTGGTATACGAATTCATGCAAAATAAAAGCTTGGATGCTTATTTGTTTGGTTAGTTCAACATCGAAAGACAAATTTAACATTGTGCATGAGATTCTTCTTTTTCATTTTTTTTTTACAGCCAATTTTATTTTCTACAGATCCTACACATCCCTCGTGTGATGTTTTAGATTGGATGAAACGTTTCAATATCATCGAGAGTGTTGCCCGAGGTCTCCTATATCTTCATAGAGACTCAAGACTCAGGATAATTCACCGCGACCTTAAGCCAAGTAATGTACTATTGGATGAAGACTGGAACCCAAAAATCTCTGATTTTGGCATGGCCAGGATATTCGCAGGCAATGAAGAACATGGCAATACTGCTAGAGTTGTAGGAACATGGTAAAAGAATTTTGAATTAAAGTCTACTATTAACTTATTAGTTTATTTTTGCTAATTCTAATACAATGATTTTTTAGTGGATATATGGCACCAGAATATGCAATGGAAGGCAGATTTTCCGAAAAATCAGATGTCTATAGCTTCGGCGTGCTGGTGCTAGAGATAGTGAAAGGACAAAAGAACACACATTATTACAACCACGAATGGTCTTTGAGCCTTTTAGGATACGTATGTATCTCATTATCTTCGGAAATATTATATGATGATTAATTATTCTTAACAAAAATGTAATTGTTTCACCAAATTTCAGGCTTGGAAATTGTGGAGTGAAGATAATAGTTTGGCCTTCGTGGATCTAAGTATAGCTAGTTCAAATACGGAGGAAGAGATAATTCGATGCATTCAGATTGGGCTGTTGTGTGTGCAAGATATTGCAAAAGATAGGCCCACCATTCAAACAGTTCTGTCAATGCTTAGCCGTGAAATAGTTGAGCTTCCACCTCCGCAGCAGCCAGTGTTCGCCGAGAAGTGGAATAGCTCGGTTACAGGGTCGGTACAACCTGCTAACCAACTCGGGCAGTCCAAGAATGAACTGTCTCTCACTGAGCTCGATGGTCGATGAGATCTAACTAGTTTGGATTTTTAGCCGCTATTGGGATGAACTTAAACATGTTAAACTATCTTTAAACTTGAGTTTTTGTACTATTATTCTATATATTATTCAGTTTTAATATATAAATATTTGTATATGTATATAAATAATTAAGTGGTGTTGCTTGATTTGAGTGATGGTTGTTTCTAATTTATCAGCAATTAATGTCAAATTTTAAACAGCTTCATGCAAATTATTCCATTTCTTTTTATTTAGTTTGCATTCGATTATTAAAAAAAATGTTCAATTGCGGATAAAATCACCATTTTTTTTCACGAATTGTAATATAATCTCAATTTTTGGATCTTGGTAAACAAAACCTCTTAACAATCATTTGCAATTCGAGCCCACTAGTACAAAACCTACTTACTAGAAATTAATATTTTTTTTTAAATTTGAACTCAGAACAACATTGTTACATTGTTACTATATTTATATTTATAGGCAGAAATGTTGTTTAATTCTTTTAGTTTGGATGTCACGACATTCCAAATCAGGAGATTACTGCCAACCGAGCCACGCCATAAGAGTCCTCCGTTTGTGTCTGTAAACAAATGGACGATCCAAATGCCATAAATTTAGAGTCCAGCCTTATCATTGACTTGTCTAATTTTAACTCAAAAGTCAAAATACCACTGAATTTTTTACTTCTTTTATACTAAAATCCGGTAAATGGAAAGGGAAAAGAAAATCTCAGGACGGTGGATAGGGCAGGAAAATCAATGCGATGGTCAATGCTGAAGAATACATATTTATTTAGGTATTCGGTTCAGTGTGATTTGATATGGTTTGGTGCAATTCAATACGATTTTTGGTACAATTACTTGAATAGTATTCATGTTAATTCCAAAAAAATTTGGTTCAATTTGATATGGTTAAAAAAAAAAATCTTTTCTAGGTGCAACATGAAATTCAAGTGTATTTTATAAAATTACACATATTACTATTAAAATATCGCTTTTAAAAAATGCATTTTTCAGTAATAAATGTGACTCTTTAAAAATGCATGCAAGTTGCAAGGTGCACTCAAGACTAAGCTAAAAGTTATGGGTATTTTCAGTTCTTTTTCGAGGCTTATTTTTATACGGATTCAATAATCTTCAAACTTTGTACAAATCCCTAGTAAAATGACTCTTTGCTTTTGGTGATTATTATGGATTTTTAGAGGACTTCCATTCAATTTGGTCTACTTAGGCCCCGTTTGGTGGCTATGTTGTATTATCGTAGGTTAATGTAGGTTGATGAATCATGTGATGATAGAACATATGTTGATAAAACACTCCAATTTGGACATATGCATATACCCCTCTGGAACAGTATTTAACACCGGGTCTTAGGTTAAAAGCGGGCCGTCAAATCTCCACCAAACAACTGCTTATAGTTGTTAACTTAAGTTGAGAACCTCTCAACATAACCACCAAACAATGCCTTAGTAGAGGATTGAGTCACATTTGATATTTTGTGATGTTTTCGCAATACTCCAAAATAGAACACTTTACTCCATCGATATTAATTTGCTTACAATATTAATTTTGAATATTTTCATCTTTGTCTATAAGAACCCCAGCAGTGGCGGCTTTTGAATCAGCAAAATCGAAAAACCGATTTCCTATTCACGGACTCAGGTCTGAACAATGGCTGTCGGACTTTTTGTTCATCAATTCCTAATCCTGTTTGTAAATTTCCTTCCTTTCCTCTGTTTCAGCCTACAAACAGACACCCTTTCGTCCAATTTAGTTCTCAAAGATCCTGAAACCTTAATATCTCCCAATCAGGCCGTCAAATTAGGATTCTTCACCCCTTCCAACACCAGCACCAACCGCTACTTAGGCGTCCTCTTTGAAGGAACCGTCGTATGGGTCGCCAACAGAGACCAACCCCTCACCGATTCTTCCACCACTCTAACCATATCCAAAACCGGAAACCTTGTACTCATGACTGCAAGAAATCAAACAGCGTGGTCAACCAATCTTCCACCCACTACCTCGGCTCCCGTTAATCCCACTCTTCAAATTCAGGACACCGGAAATCTCCTTCTCCGGGACATGGCCACAGGAATCACGATATGGGAGTCCTTTTCAAAACCTACAAATGTTCACTTGCCCAAAATGAAGCTAAGCCACAACACAAAGACGGGCAAGAAGGTGGTACTATCTGCTTGGAAAAATTCGACGGACCCTGGAGTAGGAAGTTTCACTAGCGGCCTCGAAGTGTTGAGTATCCCACAAACCTTCATCTGGAAAAACGGCCGCCCGTACTGTAGGAGCGGCCCCTGGAACGGCAAGATTTTTCTCGGGGTACACGACATGTTGGATCCGCACCTCAATGTATTGGCATTGACTAAAGTGGAGAACGATCACGCGGGCACTTTCTACCTCACGCAAAACGGTATGAAGGCGAAAAATGTCCTCAACACTTGGGGAGTATACACGTTGACGCTGTGGGATGATAAGAAGAAGAGCTGGGATGGGGTATGGCATATTCCTCAAAACGAATGTGATGTTTATGGAAGGTGTGGGGAGTTCGGGATCTGTAATGCTAAGGGTTCGCGTTTATGCTCTTGCATGAAGGGGTTTGAGCCCGTGAATAAACAAGAATGGGAGAGCGGGAACTGGACTAATGGTTGCAAGAGGGCAACTCAGCTGAAGTGTTATACTTCAGATGGATTTTCGCGGCTCCCATTTATGAAGGTACCGGATTTCCCTCAACCATTCTCTTCTTACGATATAGATGAGTGTAGGAGGAGATGCTTGGGGAATTGTTCTTGCGTAGCTTATGCTAATGAACCTAACATCGGTTGTATGCTTTGGAGTGATACTTTGATTGACGTCCAGAACTTCAATGGTGTTGGCCTTAATCTTTATATTCGTCTCGCGTCTTCAGAATTAGGTACTTTCTTCCACATCCTTTTATATATATACATCCAAAATTTACTGATAAGGATTCATGAGAAATTAATTGTACCTTTTTATTATCAGATACCCACAGAGACAAGAAGCTATTTATCATAATTCCAGTAATTGTGGCTGTTGTTTGCATGTTACTTTTCATCTTCATTTCTCGGTGCTGGATGCTTAAGAGAAAAGGTGAGACTAATGGACATAGTTATGATTTGAGTTCAAGTTCTCTTTTAATTCAACTGTTGTATCTTAATTAATTAGTGAAATCAGGTAGGAAAACAGAAAACAAAAAATATTTTGAAGCAGGGCAAACATTTACATCAGATTCAACTGCAATCGTGCTCAATCGCGAAACAGAGAAAGTGAAGATTGGAGAGTTATCAGAATTCACTTTCAAGACTCTTGCAATTGCTACAAATCAATTCCACGAAAATAATCTTCTTGGAAAGGGAGGTTTTGGTCCTGTATACAAAGTAAAATATTTCATCTGATTCTGTTGTTTTTAAAATATAGCAGGGAAACCTACCAAACCTTTATTTAATTAATTGTCTTATTATGTGTATGAGTGTAGGGAAATCTGGAAAATGAAAAAGAAATTGCTGTAAAGAGGCTCTCTTCTTTTTCTGGACAAGGAAAGAAAGAATTCATGAATGAAGTAATCCTCATCTCCAAACTCCAACACATAAATCTTGTCAAAATGCTGGGATGCTGTGTAGAGAAAGACGAGAAGATGCTGGTATACGAATTCATGCCAAATAAAAGCTTGGACATTTACTTCTTTGGTTAGTTCAACATCTAATTAAAGAAAATATTAAACTTGTGCATTAATTAGATTCTTTTTCTGAAGGCCAATTTTTATTTTCTATAGATCCTACACATCCCACACATGATGTATTAGATTGGGCAAAACGTTTCAGTATCATTGAGGGAGTTGCCCGAGGCCTATTATATCTTCACAAGGACTCAAGACTCAGGATAATTCACCGTGATCTTAAGCCAAGTAATGTACTACTCGATGAAAACTGGATCCCAAAAATCTCGGATTTTGGCATGGCCAGGATATTTGGATGCAATGAAGATTATGGCAATACTTCAAGAGTTGTAGGAACATAGTAAGTTAATCTTAAATTGAAACCAGCCTCGCAACCTGCTGTTAAATTATTAGTTTATTTATTTATGTGATTGCTAACACAATAGAACGATTTTGCAGTGGATATATGGCACCAGAATATGCAACGGAAGGCAGATTTTCTGAAAAATCTGATGTCTATAGCTTCGGCGTGCTTGTGCTGGAGATAGTGAAAGGACAAAAGATCACACATTACTACAACTATGAATGGTCTTTGAGCCTTTTAGGATACGTGCGTATACCCTTTCTTCGAAAATCTTATGTGATGATTAGTTCTTCATTCGAATAAGGAATCAACAACATTATGTTATTGCTTTACTAAATTTCAGGCTTGGAAATTGTGGAGTGAAGATAATTGTTTAGCTTTCGTGGATCAAAGTATAGCAGGTTCAATTTCGGAAGTAGAGATAAGTCGATCCATTCAGATTGGGTTGTTGTGTGTACAAGATTTTGCTAAAGATAGACCTTCCATTCAAACAGTTCTTTCAATGCTTAGCCGTGACATAGTTGAACTACCAGCACCGAAGCAGCCAGTCTTTGCCGAGAAGTGGAACTGCCCGGCTACTGGGTCGGCACAGCCTTATAACCAACTCGGGGCCTCCAATAATTACCTCTCTCTCACTGAGCTTGATGGTCGATGAGATCTTTTGGACCTCACTAGTTTGGATTCTGAGCCACTTCTGAGATGAATTTAAACATGATAACCTATCTTTAAATTTGAGCTTTGTATCAGTTTTAATATTTGTACATGTGTGAATGTATAATGCTAATGATTAATTGAGTATTGTGGATGAGATGATTATTGTTTATAAGCAATTAATGTCATATACAGCTTTATGCAAATTATACTCTCCTTTTTTAAATCTAATTTGCACTCGATTGTCAAAAAGGTATTTTTTTTTTTACTCTTTGTAGAAGAATAGTTCAAATTATGAACACACAAGCACATTCCAATCGAAAAGACGAACCAAAACGAAGAAGGAATCAAAGTCAGAAAGTGACTTAAGTGGCCGAGTGGGCCAGCTTCGTCTGAGTGGTATATAAGCGCAATTAAAAGAAATAGCAGCGCTGATGAATTAAGTCGGTTTTTATGATTGGATAATTCCTATTTAAAAGAAATAGCAGCGCTGAAGTATTTGAAGATTTTATTCTTTCTGTAGTTGACTCTATCCTTGGCTATTCAATTCATTCCTTTTCCTTTCGCATATTTCCACAAGCCTTATCTTTCACCTTGTCTTTATACTCAGAATACCGGAACTGTAGTAATGACTTGATACTTATATTAAAAAAAAAAAAAAAAGAAAAAGAAAATCTCTAACTCTTTTTCTTCTCGATGAATTAACTCAAAAATTCCGATGGTTGGGGTTAAAAATCTGACTCTCGTATTTACTGTCATCGTTCTCAGTAACTTCGGGGCGAGATATTGCATAGCAAAAGGAAACAGCAGTAGTTCAAATCCTTGCGGAACCTCTCGTAAATGTGGGCCATTTGGGGTGTGCAACTCTGAAGAATCCCCTGTTTGTAGCTGTTTGCCTGGATACTACCCGCGGAATAATACGGAATGGGATTCAGGCAACTGGACCACTGGTTGCTCGAGGAGGACCCCTTTCAAATGTGAAGAAGCTGCCAGTAACGCCACTTCTAGAGACGACGGATTCTTGAAGTTTCTGATGCTTCCGGTGATGAACTTAATGGGTTACTCAGGACGGTGGAAAGGGCAGAGGAATCAATGTGAAGGACAGTGTTTGAGGAACTGTTCGTGCCTAGCCTATGGATATGACGGCAGTATCGGATGTGTGTTCTGGAGTGGAACGTTATTCGACATTCGCAAATCTACAGGCTCCTCTTCGTCGGATCTTTATGTTCGTGTCGCAAATTCTGAACTAGGTTATTTCGTCAATATATATTCTTGAATGCCTAGTAGAACTCTGTATGTATAAAACTAAGTCTGTTTAATTTCAGGTCATAAAAAGAAAGACTCCAAGAAGATTATAATTATTCTGGTTATTGTTGTTGGCTTTGTTATCACATCCATTTCCTCACTTTTTTCTTGGAAATGGATGGCTAAGCGCAGAGGTAATATTTGTTCAATTGATCCTACCCAATGATCTTGTTTTCAGTTAGTCATTTGTATTCTCATTTATTAGGCCGAAAGAAAGCCCAGCTTGGAAGAGAGGGAGCATCTGCTCCTGTTGATGATACTTCTCTTCAGGACACTTTGAGTCAAGTTAATCTTCAAGAGTTACCATTGTTTAGACTTGAGATACTTGCATCTGCGACCAACAATTTCTCCGAGGCTAACAAGATTGGAAAGGGTGGTTTTGGCCCTGTTTACAAGGTCAACACTAATGCTTATTCATCTCATATGATCTTTGTCTTTTGTGTCTCTGCTCATTGAGTATAAAGTGCTGAAAATCTAGGGAGATTTGAATGGGAGAGAAATTGCAGTTAAGAGGCTTTCGCAAGCATCTGGACAAGGAATGCAAGAATTTGTGAACGAAGTGGTGCTAATCTCTAAACTCCAGCACCGGAATCTTGTTAGATTGCTCGGGTGTTGTGTAGAGCATAAAGAGACAATGCTGATATACGAATACATGCCTAATAAAAGCTTGGACTTTTACCTATTTGGTCAGTTCAAGGTCCATATATATCTTCTTTGTTTTACCACTGTAATAGTTCTGGAATATTTGATTGATTTCTATTTGTTAACATTGCACGTCAGATTTGATTATAGATACTACAATATTTACTTTCGTCTGCAAAACCTGTCTAGATCCATCGCAAGACGTCCTAGATTGGAGAATGCGTTACACCATTATTGAAGGTATTTGTCGGGGACTCCTTTATCTTCACAGAGATTCCAGAACAAAGATAATTCATAGAGACCTCAAACCAAGCAATATATTGTTGGATAATGAGTGGAACCCGAAGATTTCTGACTTTGGTATGGCTAGAATATTTGGAAACAAGCAAGATCATGTTGTCACCAGGAGAGTGGTAGGCACATAGTAAGTGTTAAATTCGTCGACAGACATATCAGTTTATCTGAATTAGGTGATTCAAGTAAGCCTAATCTGATTTTCTTGCAGCGGATATATGTCCCCGGAGTATGCAATTCAAGGAAGATTTTCAGAAAAGTCGGATGTTTTTAGCTTTGGAGTTATAGTGCTTGAGATTGTTACTGGGAGAAGGAACACAAGCTTTCATCATCAAGATGGCCCTTTGAATCTTTTGGGACATGTAAGCCAACTTAATTAAATTCACTTCTACATTGAGACTGTCCCAACAATCATTTATATCATTCTCTTCAATTTGCATTTGTTATCATTGCTTATTTGTTTTAGCATTACTGTTTTTATTTGACAATAGACAGCTCTATCAAGCTTTATCAGGAATGCATATATGATCCTGAAAAGGCCACTAGTCATCCTGCTTTAAGTAGTGTACATTTGGCATGATTGAAGATTTTATGATTGTTAACCTTTAATTATGAACCAATTTCACATTCCCGTTTATAATTCATTATTTATTAATGCATTGGGTTATCCTGTTTAATGATCGTTTAAAAATTACTGAAACTCCAGGTATGGAATTTGTGGAATGAGGAGAATGTTTCATCGTCGATAGATCCAAGAATATCAAGCCCAAGATACCAATCAGATATAACAAGGTGCATACATATCGGGTTATTGTGTGTCCAAGAACTCCCTAAAGACAGGCCATCTGTTTCAGCAGTGCTGTCAATGTTGTGCACTGAAATAATAGAGCTTCCTGAGCCAAAGCAACCAGCGTTTACTATAAAGTCATCTCGGCATGATACAGGTACAAGTTCCTCTCAAAGCCAAAAGAGTGGTTCCTCTCTTAATAATGTTACTCTCTCCACAATTGGTGGACGCTGAAACTAACTTTCACCAATTTTTGTTGTGAAAAAAATGTTGTTTGTGTTGAGTTTTAAATGACTTTTAGAAACTTATTTTTTCAAATATAGGGGACTTTGAATTTTTTGTTAAATAGCATGGTACGTATTTATTTTGAATTTTTTTGGATATGATAAGATTTAACTTTATGTTTAATCATTGTTGAATGTGATTGAAAAAATCGAAGGATATGAATTTTAATTTAAATATATTAAGGTGTAAAGGAGAAAGATAATGGATAGTACTTGAAAGGCAATAGTAAATTTTTTAGCTATTGCAATGGTGATTTTTTGAAACAGTGTTTTAAATAATAGTATCTGACATCCTAGCAATAGAAAAATCCAACAAAAATTGGAATACTTTACACTTTCATTTGTCTGTTTCACAATTCTTTTCATACCTTTAGAATGACAAATTCTTCGCAATTCAACTCATTCATACTTTATATTTTAAGGTTTAAAGAAATGCCCCTCAAGGCTCTGCTCATTTCTCCATTTAAAAACAAAAACAAAAAACAAAAAAATATCCTCTTACCTACGAGCTTATTTCACTCTTGGTTCCACAGGACATCTACTAATTTCAAAACGGTCCCAATGCTTTTAAAATTGGTCTCAAACGATTTTTTTTCTTGCTAGTTTAGTCCCGCCGTTAGAAAATCCGTTAGATTCTGTTAAGTGCCTAGCAAATTTGGTCCCATAAGATTTAAAATTTAATTAACAAAATTTTAATGATTTTCAGTGATACAAATAGTTGTGAATATGGTCCCATAGGAACTGAAATTTAAAATTACATTTTTTTATCAGTTGTGGCGGGAATTTAGTTGCAAATATGGTCCCATATGATGCTTTTCTAGTCCCATATTTTAAATTAGGGTTAATTGAAATAAAATTCACGAACTTTATAGTCTTTATCAATTACAATATTAACTTTTAAAATTTTCAGGTCGATACACGAATTAATTTATTATTGCAATTTGATACATGGTGTAAATTTTTTGGATACTCTATACATGGTGTAAATTTTCGGCGATACTAATGCTACGTGGAAGTCGAAACCTCCCCAAAACACACGTCACACGCTACATCAAATGTCAAATCTAGAAGGAAGAAACTCTCTTTTTTAAATTTCAAAATATTTTTGTATAAAACATTGTTCAAACACGGCTTAATAATAATAAAAAGATAGTAAAAAATAATTATAAGTATATGTACAAGTTTGTATATGTAAGACATTTTTTCTACCTAAACTAGACAACACCAATATGTATAATCCATTATTAAATGTGTTTGAGCAATATTTTATAAAAGAACATTTTAAAATATTAAAAAAAATAAAATTTTGCAAATTTGGCATCTTACGTGGCGCGTGACACGTCTTTGGTATCGCCTAAAGCTGCCACCTAAGCGTACATATTGCGGAAATTTACAACATATATCGAATTACAATAATAAATTAATTCGTGCATAGAAATGTAAACTTTAAAAGTTCATGTTGTAATTAATAAAAATTATAAAGTTTGTGATTTTTCTTGCAATTAACCCTTTAAATTATAATAATTTACTATACATGTTATTTACTTTAGTATAAATATAAATTATTTCTATTTGTGTGCAAAATTTGAAAAAGTAATAACTAATTACTATTACATTTTATTTAATTAAATATAAAATAAAATATTTTTTCTATTAAAAAAGAATAATTTACTTTGTTTTTTATTTACTTAAACATAAGAATATTACAAAAATTATAAATTTAAATAATTCACTCTTTATTTTTTATTTTAAAATTATTCTGAATTTTTCAAGTAACAATTCTATAATTCTTCTATTAAAAAATTTGATAAAATTAATTAGAAAAATATGAATATTTATTTAAATAATTATAATAATTTAAAACATCAATACATAGTTTTTTCTTATTTTGGTATTAACAAAAATACAAAATATTATTAATCGTAAATGATACTCCCTCCGTCCTGGTAATATTCGCATACAAAAAAGGAACACGTTTTAAGAAAAAAAAATATTTTTTGAGTAAAGTAGTGACATATGGGTAAATATGTGTATATTATTGTGAGTGTGCGCGCAAATCAATATTTTCTTTTTTAGAGTGTGCAAATAATATTGGGACGGGACGAAAAAGAAAAGTGTGCAAATAATAGTGGGACGGAGGGAGTATTGTATAAGTGCGGTATATAAAAAATTAGGATAATAAATCTGTTTATTATTTTTCTAATAATACGAGGTTTTTAAAAAAATAAAAATCAATTTTAATATAAAGATATTGTTATATTTCGCTTTATTTTAATTTTGTAATAATTTATTCAAATTCAATATTTTAATATTAAAAAAATGAAAATTTTGCATTTTTGGTATCATTGGACATATGTTTGAGACTAAGTATGCAAACTTAACGTGCAATCAAACTTCCTGTTTACTACTGTTAAATTTTGGCGCTAAGTTTGCAAGCAAAAAATTTTGTGGGATCAAACTTTCAAGAAAAAAATCGTTTGAGACCAATTTTAAAAATATTGGAATCATTTTAAAATTAGTAGATGTTCTTTAGAACCAAAAGTGAAATGAGTTCTCTTACCTATGAAAGGTAATCCAGGGCGGTGGGAATGGTAACTATTACATGCCCCGTGTGCATTCATAACATCCTAGTTCATTTTATAACAGAGTGGTAAGAGTAAATTTTTATAATATATATATAAATTTGTCTCTCGGGAGGATCAAATACATGTGTTATCGATTGGAACAATCGACTTCTGTGGTGCTGTTGCAGGCACCCAAAAATAAATAAATTACCTAAACTAATTCACTAATATAGTAGGGTAAGGGGTCGAACCCACAATGAATAGCGTAATTTAATTAAATAAATCGTGTAAGAAAACAAATAAATATGGGAGTTTGGATTGTTGGTTCTATAGCTACTAATATGCAAGTCTCAGATAGCTTCCCGTGAATAATTCTCCACTCAATGAAAAACTCACGGTATTTTTCACTCTATTCAAATCTTATCCCTAGACCAGTGGTACAATCAAACTAGTTCGAATTGTTTCTTAAGTTTAATTACTTTGAAGGTACGACCCCCAATTAACCTATCCAAATAAATAACCTCGAAACATAATTTAATTATTGAATGCATTAACGAAAAAAACAATAGAGCAAACTAGGCTATGAAAGCGGAACGTTCGAATCATACAACTTAAACTTCGTTATCCCTAGGGTGTTTTGTCTTAGTTGCTACTATAATCACACGATTATAACAATTACAGATTATAACATGTAATTTAGCTATGAGTAATAAATTAATCAAGCAAGATAATCAGGATTACAAAATCAATAAATATCTTATGCATATTATAAATCAAATAACAAAAAAATTAAGATAGAGTAAGAAAAATCATCAATTATTAAAGGAGTTTCAAGTCATCAAAGATTCCGCAAACATGGCTAAAAAAAGTCTCGTGCCTCTCATGTATATGTGGGCCGTCTGACATATGTGTTGGCTGCTTCGACTGAAATCGAGAATTTATAACATAGAGGGTAATTAGATGGGCCTTGCTTCTTGTGCCCCAAGTTTCTCAATCCGCCGACTTTGGTAAATAGGTTCTTAATTCATGGTCTGCTCCCTTAAACCAAAAGCAATCTAATGGCTTGTCTTCGGTGAATTAGGCCACGGAATTTTAAATAGCAAATGGGCCTCACTCCTTAATTCTCGCGAGTATTTTTGGAATAATGCACGTCAATTTCGTTTCGTCCATAATTCGGGCTCCTGATCTCGAATTTACTCGATTTTTTTTTTTTTTGTGAAGTGTCATATGTGAAGTATCTAATCTGCTGAGCTTGAGTTTTAATAGAAAGTTATGTTGTTAAAGTGTTAGCCGTGGGAGTTAAGCAATTTGGGTAACCAGAGGAGTTGGACCAGATGAGACTGACAAGAGGAGTCTGACAGGTGAGGCTGACCAGAGGAGTCTACCAGAGGAGTCTGGCCAGAGGAGTCTGGTGGAAGTGACCAGAGCCAGAGGAGGTCAAGTCATCTGATCCGAAGTTCATTACTCGCGAATTACACCAAATTGAAGCTAACGCGATGACAGTTCTAACTGAATCAACTGAAGCAGTTATTGAAGTTGTTAGTCAGCTGGATAACTACCTAACGTATGAGAATTCGTTACAAATCGAATCTAGGGTTCAATTCAATCTCTGTATCTATAAAAGGGTACTTCTCAACTGAGAAAGTGTGGTTCATCAATAGTACGAGTGAGAAACAGTGAATTGAGTGCAAAACATAGAGAGAGAGTGCGAGCTAGAGTGAATTGTAAATTCTCTATTCTTAGTGAAAGATCAATCTTCTCCGATCCCGTGGATGTAGGAGTATTTTTCTCCGAACCACATAAATCTGGTGTTCTTCATTTTTCAGTTGATTTCAATTTCGTTCTTAAGCAAAAGTCATATTCCGATTTCTGATTATAAGTTTTCTTGTAAATCAAAACCGATTTAGAAGTGGCGCCGTCTGTGGGAACAATCATGGCTACAACCAAGTTCGACATTGAGAAGTTCACAGGGAAGAACAATTTCAGTTTATGGAAGATTAAGATGAAGGCTCTCCTGGTACACAACGGTCTGTACGAAGCCTTGTTGCCGTCGGATCAGGTGGCTTCTGGAACTAATCCAGCGAAGGTGGAGGAGAACAAGAGGAAAGCGCACAGTGCGCTTATCTTGTGTCTTGGGGATAAACCGTTGAGGGAAGTATCGAAGGAGAAAACCGCTCTTGAAGTTTGGAATAAACTGGAGCAGTTATACCAGACCAAATCTATTCCGAACAAGTTATACATGAAACAGAAGCTTCAAGTCTTCAAGATGAGTGAAGACAAGAACCTTGGTGATCAGTTAGACGAGTTCAACTGATTGGTGGATGATCTGGAGAGTTTGGATGTTACTATTGATGATGAGGACAAGTCATTAATGTTGTTGAATTCTCTACCTAAGTCTCTGGAGAATTTCAAAGATGCCTTGCTATTTGGAAGACAAGATCAGGTGATGTTTGATGATATTCAAACTGCCCTGAAAACCAAGTTTCTACAGATCCAGACTGAAGGGAAGAAGCCTGCTGAAGGATTGAATGTTCAATCCAAGAAGAAGGGGTTTCAACCCAAGAAGAATGTTGGTGGAAAAGGGAATAAGGGTGGGAAGAAATCTAATTTTGTTGAGAAGAGAAAGTGCTTCACTTGCCACAAGGAAGACCATCTGAGAAAGAACTGCCCTGAAAGGAGGAAGAAAGACAACCAGAATGATCAAGATGGAAATGCAGCTGTGGTGGAGGTTGAAGGGTATGATATTGCAGAAGTCTTGATGGTTAGTCATGAGAGACTAAGTCAAGAGTGGGTCCTAGACTCTGATTGTACCTTTCATATGTGTCCACATGAAGACTGGTTCCAGAATCTTGAGAAGCTTGATGGAGGCCCTGTTCTCTTGGGCAATGATGAGAGTTGTAGGGTGCAAGGATCTGGTTCTATCAAGATCAAGATGTTTGATGGAGTTGATAGGATCTTATCTGAGGTAAGATTTGTACCTGACCTGAAGAGAAATCTTGTTTCTCTTGGTACTTTGAATTCCAAAGGTTTTGAATTCAAAACAGACAAGGGAGTTCTGTCAATAACCAAGTCTGGAAGGATTGTTATGAAGGGTATGATCAAGAATGGTTTGTATACTTTGATAGGCAGAACAGTAACAGGATCATCTGATGTTGCTATGGAGTCTTCTGATGTCAACTTGTGGCATAAGAGATTGACACATGTTGGTGAGAAGGGTCTGGTGGAGTTATCCAAGAAGGGAGCAATCCCTAGGAAGAGGATATGTAAGCTGGAATTCTGTGAGAGGTGTGTTTTGGGGAAATCAAAGAAGTAAGCATACCAGGAGGGAAAGCATACCACCAAGGAGGTTATGGATTACATACATTCTGATGTTTGGGGACCAGCAAGGGTATCCACTCATGGTGGAGGCAGGTATTTCCTTACCCTTATTCATGATTATTCCAGAAAGGTTTGGATTTACATTTTAAAACAAAAGAGTGATACCTTCTCTAAGTTCAAAGAATGGTTGATTGAACTTGAGAATAAGAGGGGCGGAACTATCAAACACTTAAGGACTGATAATGGGCTTGAATTTCTATCAGAAGGGTTTCAACAATTTTGCAGTGAGAAGGGTATTACTAGGCATAAATTTGTTCCTACAAATCCCCAGCAGAATGGTCTAGCTGAGAGAATGAACAGAACCATTCTGGAAAGGGTTAGGTGTATGTTATTTGATGTTCATTTACCTAAGAGTTTTTGGGGGGTAGCTGTTAACACGGTTGTGTATCTCATTAATAAAGTGTCACATCTGCTATTGATTTTAAAACCCTAGATGAAATCTACTATGGAAAGATATCAGATTACTCAAAGTTGAAAGTATTCGGATGTCTAGCTTATGTTCATGTGAAGCAAGACAAACTTGAACCTAGAGCTTTAAAATGTGTTTTCATTGGGTATCCAAAGGGTGTTAAGGGGTATAAGTTGTGGTGTCTAGAGCCTGGAAACCAGAAGTGTATTACCAGCAGAGATGTAGTGTTCAATGAATCACATATGGGATACAAGTCTGGTGGAGGTGATGGAGAGCCATCAGCTGAAGAGATAGATGGTGTTATTTCTGAGCCAATTACTCAAGTTGAGGTGGAACCTGATTATGATAAACAGGGTAGCTCATCTGGTTCTGAACCAGAGCAGGGAGCAGGAGATAATGAGTCATCTGATGAGGATAGTGCACCAGTAGAAGAGGAGGAAGAAGTGTCATAGGCAGACTTGAGAAATTATATCCTGACAAGAGACAGATCAAGAAGACAAATACATCCTCCTGTAAGATTTGGTCATGTTGATCTGGTCTCTTATGCACTTGTTACATTAGAAGCCATAGTGTACCAAGAACCTAAAAGCTACAAAGAAGCCCTTGAGTGTGATGATAGGGAGTCATGGATCACAGCCATGACAGAAGAGATATAGTCTCTTAAGAAGAATCATACTTGGATTCTTGTTGACAAGCCAGCTAAGCAGAAGCTAATCAGTTGTAAATGGTTGTTTAAACGAAAGTTTGGGACTGGCGTGAAGGATCAAGTGAGGTTTAAAGCCAGGTTAGTGGCCAGAGGATTTACTCAAAGAGAAGGGATTGACTACAGTGAAGTGTTTCACCTGTGGTCAAGCATTGTTCAATCAGATTACTTCTGAGCAGAGTAGTCCAAGATGGTCTGGAACTACAGCAGCTTGATGTAAAGACAGCTTTCCTGCATGGAGATCTTGTTGAGAATTTATACATGCACCGGCCAGAAGGTTTTGTTGAACCAGAAGGAGAAGGAAAGGCGTGTTTACTCAAGAAATTATTGTATGGCCTCAAGCAAAGTCCGAGACAATGACACAAGAAGTTCAATGAAGTTATGCTATCCATTGGGTTTGTAAGAAGCAAGTATGATACTTGTGTATATCTGGAAAAATAAGGAAGTGATGTGATAACCTATCTTCTGATCTATGTAGATGTCATGCTTATTACTAGTAAGAGTCTTTTGAAAATTCAGAGTATCAAAAGGACGCTAAGTGCTAGATTTGATATGAAGGACTTGGGAAATGCTAAAAGGATTCTTGGAATGGATATTCTTAGGGACAGAGCAGCTGGAAGACTATTCTTATCCCAGAAGAGTTACATTGAAAAGGTCCTAAAGAGGTTTAACATGCATGAGAGTAGGTCTGTGTCAACTCCTCTGGGGCAACAGTTCAAACTATCTAAGGAGATGGAACCAAAGTCTGAAGAAGAAAAGAAGACTATGATGAAAGTACCTTATGCAAATGGGGTTGGAAGCTTGATGTATGCTCTGGTCTGCAGCAGACCAGTCTTAGCTTATTCATTGAGTATGGTAAGCAGATACATGTCTAATCCTGGAAGATTACATTGGGAAGGTTTGAAATGGATATTCAGATATCTTAGAGGGTCATTTGATCTGGGTTTGATGTTTGAAAGGATGACTGACCAAAAGAGTCCACTAGAAGGGTTCGTAGATTCTGATTTTGCTGCTAATCTGGATACCAGAAGGTCCTTAACTGGGTTTATTTTTACTTTCTATAATACTGTTGTTAGCTGGAGATCTGTTCTGCAGAGTGGGGTTGCATTATCTACTACAGAAGTAGAGTTCGATGCAGTCTCTGAAGCTGTTAAGGAGGCTTCGTGGTTGAAAGACATTATTAAGGATTTTGGCATAAATCAAAAGTCTGTGGTCATTCATTGTGATAATCAGAGTGTTGTTCATCTGGTTAAACATCAAGTGTTCCATGAGAGATCAAAGCATATTGATGTAAGATTACACTTTGTTAGGGAAATCATTGACAAAGGAGTGGTTCAAATCCAGAAGATATCTACAGAGGACAATGCTACAGATATGTGGGGTGTCATATGTGAAGTATCTTGTCTGTTGGGCTTGATTCAATAAGAAGCTATGTTGTTAAATGTGTTAGCCGTAGAGTTAGTCAAATTTAGGGTACCAGAGGAGTTGGACCAGATGAGGTCTGGCAGATGAGGTCTACCAGAGGAGTCTGACCAGAGTAGTCTGGCAGATGAGATATCAGAGGAGGTCCATCAGATGAGGTATACCAGAGGAGTCCTATCAGAGGAGGTCTGGACCAGAAGTCATCTGATGTGAGTAGCCAGAGCCAGAGGAGGTTAAGTCATCTGACCCAAAAGTTCATTTTACGCGAAATACACCAAATTGAAGCTAGCGCGATGGCGGTTCTAACTGAATCAACGGAAGCGGTTATTGAATTCGTTAGCCAGCTGGATAACTACCTTGCATCTGAGTTTGTTACAACTGAATCGATTCTAGGGTTCGTCTCAATCTCTGTAACTATAAAAAGGTGCTTCTCAGCTGAGAGAAGTAAGATATCACATTAAGTATGAGACTAATATTGAGCGTATACACACATAGAGTTTGTGAGATTGAGTGAATTGTAACTTCTTCCATTTTTTCTTAGTGAAAAGCTATCCTCTCCGATCCCGTAGACGTAGGAGTATTCATCTCCGAACCACGTAAATCTGGTGTTCTTGTTGATTTCAATTTTGTTCTTATTTTGTTGCCGTAATTCAGATTCCCTAATTACAAGTTTTCTTGTGAATCTAAAACGATTAACAAGTGGCGCCGTCTGTGGAAAGCAATGATGGCTTCAACTAAGTTCGACATTGAGAAGTTCACGGGGAAGAACGATTTCAGCTTATGGAAGATTAAGATGAAGGCTCTTGTGGTACACAATGGTTTGTACGAAGCCTTGTTGCCAACGGATCAGGTGGCTTCTGGAACTAATCCGGTGAAGGTGGAGGAGAACAAGAGGAAGGCGCACAGTGCACTTATCTTGTGTCTTGGGGATAAGCCATTGAGGGAAGTTTCGAAGGAGAAAATCGCTCTTGAAGTCTGGAATAAGTTGGAGCAGTTATACCAGACCAAATCTTATGAACAAGTTATACATGAAACAGAAGCTTCAAGTCTTCAAGATGAGTGAAGACAAGAATCTTGGTGATCAGTTGGACGAGTTCAACAGATTGGTGGATGACTTGGAGAGTTTGGATGTTACAATTGATGATGAAGATAAGTCATTAATGCTGTTGAATTCTCTGCCTAAGTCTCTGGAAAATTTCAAAGATTCCTTGCTATTTGGAAGACAAGATCAGGTGATGTTTGATGATATTCAAACTGCCCTGAAAACCAAGTTTCTACAGATTCAGACTGAAGGGAAGAAGCCTGCTGAAGGATTGAATGTACAATCCAAGAAGAAGAAGGGGTTTCAGTCCAAGAAGAAGGATGGTGGAAAAGGGAATAAGGGTGGGAAGAAATCTAATTTTGTCGAGAAGAGAAAGTGTTTCACTTGCCATAAGGAAGGTCATCTGAAAAAGAATTGCCCTGAAAGGGGGAAGAAAGACAATCAAAATGATCAAGATGGAAATGCAGCTGTGGTGGAGGTTGAAGGATATGATAGTGCAGAAGTCTTGATGGTTAGTCATGAGAGACTAAGTCAAGAATGGGTCGTGGACTCTGGGTGTACTTTTCATATGTGTCCACATGAAGACTGGTTCCTGAATCTTGAGAAGATTTATGGAGGTCTTGTTCTTTTGGGTAATGATGAGAGCTGTAGAGTGCAAGGATCTGGTTCTATCAAGATCAAGATGGTTGATGGAGTTGATAGGATCTTATCTGATGTCAGGTTTGTTCCTGAGTTGAAGAGAAATCTTATTTCTCTTGGTACTTTGAATTTCAAAGGTTTTGAATTCAAGACAGAAAATGGAGTTCTGTCAATAACCAAATCTGGAAGGATTGTTATGAAGGGTATGATCAAGAATGGTTTGTATACTTTGATTGGAAGAACTGTAACAGGATCAGCTGATGTTACCATAGAGTCTTCTGATGTCAACTTGTGGCACAAAAGATTGGCACATGTTGGTGAGAAGGGCCTGGTGGAGTTATCCAAGAAGGGAGCAATCCTAGGGAAGAGAATATGTAAGCTGAAATTCTGTGAGAGGTGTGTTCAGGGGAAATCAAAGAAGCAAGCATACCAGAAGGGGAAGCATACCACCAAGGAGGTTATGGATTACATACATTCTGATGTATGGGGACCAGCAAGGGCATCCACTCATGGTGGAGGCAGGTATTTCCTTACCCTTATTCATGATTATTCCAGAAAGGTTTGGATTTACATTTTAAAACAAAAGAGTGATACCTTCTCTAAGTTCAAAGAATGGTTGATTGAACTTGAGAATAAGAGGGGCAGAACTATCAAACACTTAAGGACTGATTATGGGCTTGAATTTCTATCAGAAGAGTTTCAACAATTTTGCAGTAAGAAGGGTATTACTAGGCATAAAAATGTTCCTTCAAATCCCCAGCAGAATGGTCTAGCTGAGAGAATGAACAGAACCATTCTGGAAAGGGTTAGGTGTATGTTGTCTGATGCTCATTTACCTAAGAGTTTTTGGGGGGTAGCTGTTAACACAGTTGTGTATCTCATTAATAAAGTGCCACATCTGCTATTGATTTTAAAACCCTAGATAAAATCTGGTATGGAAAGATATCAAATTACTCAAAGTTGAAAGTATTCGAATGTCTAGCTTATGTTCATGTGAAGCAAGACAAACTTGAACCTAGAGCTTTAAAATGTGTTTTCATTGGGTATCCAAAGGGTGTTAAAGGGTCTAAGTTGTGGTGTCTAGAGCCTGGGAACCAGAAGTGTATTACCAGCAGAGATGTAGTGTTCAATGAATCACATATGGGATACAAGTCTGGTGGAGGTGATGGAGAGCCATCAGCTGGAGAGATAGATGGTGATATTTCTGAGCCAATTACTCAAGTTGAGGTGGAACCTGATTATAATAAATAGGGTAGCTCATCTGGTTCTGAACCAGAGCAGGGAGCAGGAGATAATGAGTCATCTGATGAGGATAGTGCACCAGTTGAAGAGGAAGAAGAAGTGTCATAGGCAGGCTTGAGAAATTATAGCCTGACAAGAGACAGATCAAGAAGACAAATACATCCTCCTGCAAGATTTGGTCGTGTTGATCTGGTCTCTTATGCACTTGTTACATAGAAGCCATAGTGTACCAAGAACCTAAAAGCTACAAAGAAGCCCTTGAGTGTGATGATAGGGAGTCATGGATCACAGCCATGACAGAAAAGATGTAGTCTCTTAAGAACAATCATACTTGGATTCTTGTTGACAAGCCAGCTAAGCAGAAGCTAATCAGTTGTAAATGGTTGTTTAAACGAAAGTTTGGGTCTGGCGTGAAGGATCAAGTGAGGTTTAAAGCCAGGTTAGTGGCCAGAGGATTTACTCAAAGAGAAGGGATTGACTACAGTGAAGTATTTTCACATGTGGTCAAGCATTGTTCAATCAGATTACTTCTGAGCAGAGTAGTCCAAGATGGTCTGGAACTACAGCAGCTTGATGTAAAGACAGCTTTCCTGCATGGAGATCTTGTTGAGAATTTATACATGCACTGGCCAGAAGGTTTTGTTGAACCAGAAGGAGAAGGAAAGGCGTGTTTACTCAAGAAATTATTGTATGGCCTCAAGCAAAGTCCGAGACAATGACACAAGAAGTTCAATGAAGTTATGCTATCCATTGGGTTTGTAAGAAGCAAGTATGATACTTGTGTATATCTGGAAAAACAAGGAAGTGATGTGATAACCTATATTCTGATCTATGTAGATGTCATGCTTATTACTAGTAAGAGTCTTTTGAAAATTCAGAGTATCAAAAGGACTCTAAGTGCCAGATTTGATATGAAGGACTTGGGAAATGCTAAAAGGATTCTTGGAATGGATATTCTTAGGGACAGAGCAGCTGGAAGACTATTCTTATCCTAGAATAGTTACATTGAAAAGGTCCTAAAGAGGTTTAACATGCATGAGAGTAGGTCTGTGTCAACTCCTCTGGGGCAACAGTTCAAACTATCTAAGGAGATGGAACCAAAGTCTGAAGAAGAAAATAAGACTATGATAAAAGCACCTTATGCAAATGGGGTTGGAAGCTTGATGTATGCTCTGGTCTGCAGCAGACCAGACTTAGCTTATTCATTGAGTATGGTAAGCAGATACATGTCTAATCCTGGAAGATTATATTGGGAAGCTTTGAAATGGATATTCAGATATCTTAGAGGGTCAACTGATCTGGATTTGATGTTTGAAAGGATGACTGACCAGAAGAGTCCACTAGAAGGGTTCGTAGATTCTGATTTTGCTGATAATCTGGATACCAGAAGGTCCTTAACTGGGTATATTTTTACTTTCTATAATACTGCTGTTAGCTGGAGATCTGTTCTGCAGAGTGGGTTTGCATTATCTACTATCAGAAGAGTTTCAACAATTTTGTAGGGAGAAGGGTATTACTAGGCATAAAATTGTTCCTTCAAACCCTCAACAGAATGGTCTAGCTGAGAGAATGAATACAACTATTCTGGAAAGGGTTAGGTGTATGTTATCTGATGCTCATTTACCTAAGATTTTTTGGGGTGAAGCTGTTAACACAACTGTGTATCTCATTAATAAAGTGCCATCATCTGCTATTGATTTTAAAACCCCATATGAGATCTGAAATGGAAACATATCAGATTACTCAAAGTTGAAAGTGTTTGGATGCCTAGCTTATGTTCATGTGAAGCAAGACAAACTTGAACCTAGAGCTTTAAAATGTGTTTTCATTGGGTATCCAAAGGGTGCTAAAGGGTATAAGTTGTGGTGTCTAGAGCCTGGGAACCAGAAGTGTATTACCAGCAGAGATATTGTGTTTAATGAATCACAGATGGGGTACAAGTCTGGTGGAGGTGATAAAGAGCAATTAGCTGAAGAGATGGATGGTGTTATTTCTGAGCCAATTACTCAAGTTGAGGTGAAGCCTGATCATGATAAACATGATAGTGCATCTGGTTCTGAACCAGAGTAGGAAACAGGAGAGAATGAGTCATCAGATGAGGATAGTGCACCAGCAGAAGAGGAGGAAGGAGTGCCAGAGGCAGACTTGAGAAACTATAGCCTGACAAGAGACAGAACAAGAAGACAAATACATCCTCCAGCAAGGTTTGGTCGAGTTGATCTGGTCTCCTATGCACTTGTTATTGCAGAAGCCATAGAGTACCAAGAACCTAAGAGCTACAGGGAAGCCCTTGAGTGTGATGATAGAGAGTCACGGGTTACAGCCATGACAGAATAGATGGAGTCTCTTAAGAAGAATCATACTTGGATTCTTGTTGATAAGCCAGCTAAGCAGAAGCTAATCAGTTGTAAATGGCTGTTTAAAAGAAAGCTTGAATCTGGTGCTAAGGATCAAGTGAGGTTTAAAGCCAGGTTAATGGCCAGAGGATTTACACAAAGGGAAGGAATTGATTACAATGAGGTATTTTCACCTGTGGTTAAGCATTGTTCAATCAGACTACTTCTCAGCTGCGTAGTCCAAGAAGATCTGGAGCTGCAACAACTTGATGTTAAGACAGCTTTTCTGCATGGGGATCTTATTGAGAATTTATACTTGCACCAGCCAGAAGGGTTTGTTGAACCAGGAGGAGAAGGAAAGTTGTGTCTACTCAAGAAATCATTGTATGGCCTCAAGCAAAGTCCAAGACAATGGCACAAGAAGTTTAATGAAGTTATGCTATCCATTGGTTTTGTAAGAAGCAAGTATGATACTTGTGTATATCTGGAAAGACAAGGGAGTGATGTGATAGCCTATCTTCTGATCTATGTAGATGATATGCTTATTGCTAGTAAGAGTCTGTTGATAATTCAGAGTATCAAAAGGAAGCTCAGTGCCAGATTTGATATGAAGGACTTGGAAAATGCTAAAAGGATTCTTGGAATGGATATTCTTAGGGACAGAGCAGCTGGAAGACTATTCTTATCCCAGAAGAGTTACATTGAGAAGGTCCTGAAGAGGTTCAACATGCATGAGAGTAGGTCTGTATCAACTCCTCTGGGACAAAAGTTCAAATTATCTAAAGAGATGGAACCAAAGTCTGAAGAAGAAAAGAAGGTTATGATGAAAGTACCTTATGCAAATGGGGTTGGAAGCTTAATGTATGCTCTGGTCTGCAGTAGACCAGACTTAGCTTATTCATTGAGTATGGTAAGCAGATACATGTCTAATCCTGGAAGATTACATTGGGAAGCTTTGAAATGGATATTCAGATACCTTAAGGGGTCATCTGATTTAGGTTTGATGTTTGAAAGGATGACTGACCAGAAGAGTCAACTGGAAGGATTTGTAGATTCTGATTTTGCTGCTAATCTGGATACCAGAATATCCTTAACAAGATATATCTTTACACTTTACAATACTGTTGTGAGCTGGAGATCTGTTCTGCAGGGTGGAGTTGCTTTATCTACTACAGAAGCAGAGTTTGTTGCAGTGTCTGAGGCTGTTAAGGAGGCTTTGTGGTTGAAAGGTATTATCAAGGATTTTGGTATAAACCAAAGGGTTGTGGTCATTCATTGTGATAATCAGAGTGCAGTTCATCTGGTTAAACATCAAGTGTTCCATGAGAGATCAAAGCACATTGATGTAAGGTTGCATTTTGTAAGGGAAATCATTGACAAAGGTGTGGTTCTGATCCAGAAGATATCTACAGAGGACAATGCTGCAGATATGTGTACTAAGTCTTTACCAAGTACTAAATTCAAGTTTTGTGTTGAATTGGTAAAGATGAGTGTATGGGATGTTCCTTGACCCAAGCTGGAGTGTGGAGGAGAGGAAGAGAGGATTGATACTTCTCATCTGAGGTGGAGAATTGTGGAGTGTCATATGTGGAGTATCTTGTCTGCTGGTCTTGATTCAATAAGAAGCTATGTTGTTAAATGTGTTAGCCGTAGAGTTAGTCAAATTTGGGGTACCAGAGGAGTTGGACTAGATGAGGTCTGACAGATGAGGTCTACCAGAGGAGTCTGACCAGAGTAGTCTGGCAGATGAGCTATCAGAGAAGGTCCATCAGATGAGGTATACCAGAGGAGTCCTATCAGAGGAGGTCTGGACCAGAAGTCATCTGATGTGAGTAGCCAGAGCCAGAGGAAAGTTCGTTATACGCGAAATACACCAAATTGAAGCTAGCGCGATGGCGGTTCTAACAGAATCGACGGAAGCGGTTATTGAATTCGTTAGTCAGCTGGATAACTACCTTGCATCTGAGTTTGTTACAACTGAATCGATTATAGGGTTTGTCTCAATCTCTGTAACTATAAAAGGGGGCTTCTCAGCTAAGAGAAGTAAGATATCACATTAAGTGTGAGACTAATATTGAGCGTATACACACAGAGAGTTTGTGAGATTGAGTGAATTGTAACTTCTTCCATTCTTTCTTAGTGAAAAGCTATCCTCTCTGATCCCGTGGACGTAGGAGTATTCATCTCCGAACCACGTAAATCTGGTGTTCTTGTTGATTTCAATTTCGTTCTTATTTTGTTGCCGTAATTTCGATTCCCTGATTACAAGTTTTCTTGTGAATCTAAAACGATTAACAAGATATGTGTAAAAAGTCTTTACCAGATACGAAGTTCTAATTCTGTATTGAATTGGTAAAGATGAGTGTATGGGATGTTCCTTAGCCTAAGCTGGAGTGTGGAGGAGAGGAAGAGAGGATCGATACTTCTCATCTGAGGTGGAGAATTGTGAAGTGTCATATGTGAAGTATCTAATCTGCTGAGTTTGAGTTTCAATAGAAAACTATGTTGTTAAAGTGCCGTGGGAGTTAGGCAATTTGGGGTACCAGAGGAGTTGGACCAGATGAGACTGACCAGAGGAGTCTGACAGGTGAGGCTGACCAGAGGAGTCTGGTGAAGTGACCAGAGCTAGAGAGGTCAAGTCATCTGATCCGAAGTTCATTACTCGCGAATTACACCAAATTGAAGCTAACACGATGGCGGTTCTAACTTAATCAACTGAAGCAGTTATTGAAGTTGTTAGCCAGCTGGATAACTACCTAACGTATGAGAATTTGTTACAAATCGAATCTAGAGTTCAATTCAATCTCTGTATCTATAAAAGGGTATTTCTCAACTGAGAAATGTGGTTCATCAATAGTACGAGTGAGAAACAGTGAATTGAGTGCAAAACACGGAGAGAGAGTGCGAGCTAGAGTGAATTGTAATTTTTCTATTCTTAGTGAAAGATCAATTTTCTCCGATCCCGTGGATGTAGGAGTATTTTTCTCTGAACCACGTAAATCTGGTGTTCTTCATTTTTCAGTTGATTTCAATTTCGTTCTTAAGCAATAGTCATATTCCGATTCCCGATTACAAGTTTTCTTGTAAATCAAAACCGATTAACATTTTTGTTGCGGTTCTCTCTTCAAGATGTTTCACATGGTCCAAGTCTCTTCTTCATAACTCATCTGTATCAATCCCAATAATTTTTCTACTCAATTCAAAAGTTTCAAAATACCCTGAAATTAATAAAAAAATATACCATCAAAGTATCGAGACTATAATAACATAAGTCGTACAATTACGAGTAAAATAAAAAATTATTGTTATAAAACAATCAATCAAAACATACAAAATAACACAATAATTACGACTTATCATCTTCCAAAAGTTTCTATAATTGTTTTCATTAGGTAATTCATCACGTGTTCTCAATCAAGGTATTATATTGCTTACGTGATTATTTCCTTTTCAGGTACTTGAATTCTAAACCCTCTCTATCTATTCACTATATACTCGAAACTAATATTAAATTAATTGGCGTCAAATTAATGGAATTTTAATGCAATTAACCCGACCTCTTTCGAATAGATTAAGCGCATAATTACAAGATTTGAGCAATCACTACTCATATTCTTATATAAACATGTTTACTCAACTCTCGCGTTTTATTAACATGCATTAATTTACCAATTTAATTAATGGAAACAATAGTCTAAAACACAATAAAATGAAAATCCATCTATTAAATCATGTTACATTTATTTGTTAGTTACGTGAAAGTTAACCGTGTGGATCAACTATATCATTTAACTTTTTATTTTTTTTTAAGGCAAAGTATAGAGTGCATGTAACTGGTTTCCTTTAGTAACTTCCTATTTTTCAAAGTAGTTTATGCATAATTACATATAAACCACTTTGAGGTATGAGTTTACTAAAACATTAATTGTTTTCATTTAAAGTTATTGGTTTTGGAGGACTTATATTGTTTTTAGATTATGAATTGAAGGGTATGAATTATTTTACTAAAAAAAATATTAATTGTTTTTACTAAAAAATATAAATTATTCATTTGAAAAAATATTCCAAATATGTTTATGTACGGAGAAGTTCCACCCTTTAGATACTTTTTTTATATATCTAAATCCTTAATTTTCGGGGCCACCAAATGGAGACAGCCATTTTGACGCTTGTGCTCCTGTCTTTTAAGAGCGTTTAGAAAGCGTATAAAATCCTCACCAATGATTATTTTAGGGGGCTTGGTTAGCAACTTCTTTTAAAAGCGTATTTTAGCGGTGCTTGGTTAGTAATTTTACAGTAGTAATGAGAATGAGTTTAAAATTAGTGTAATTATCATTGTTTGTTATAAAAAAATCATTATCTCTCCTTCTAATAAGGTAATCAATACACCATTTTGATTACCCTATTTCGTTTTACAATCATCCTCCTCAATCACTTCCTTATTTCTCCACCAACAAACATTTATTATCCACTTTTATTTCAAAATTAGGGCATGACACTAGCAATGCAACGACCATTGGAACAATATTTCCCTCAATATATTATTTTTATTATAAGAGTACAAATAGAAAAGAAATTTTCATCTCATTCGTTAAAGTGATTTTTAACCAGACCCCCTTATTTTGTACAAGTCTCCCCAACAGCAATGCCGGTCAATTTATGAAGACACAGATATTGCAATATGGGCAGAATTACTTAAATATCCTTGATAAATAAGAAAAGATTCAAGTTAGGGGCGGATCTGAATTTTAAGTTGGTCGCGGCTAATAACACCCGAACTTTTGCTCTTTAAACCCGTTGCTTTTCACACCCGAGCTTATTTTTTAATTTTACTCAACACACCCGTAATATATTATCTATTTTATCCCTCAACTCAAAATTCAATATTTTCATACACCCAAATCTTAAACCCTACATTAAAAACACACCCAAATCAAAAAAAAAAAAAAAAAAAAAAATCCACACCCAAACACACAAAAGAAAAAACGCAACATGAATAAAAAATGCTGGGAAGCAAAAGTCTTGGAAGAAGAAATGCACGCATCCTATTCCTCCTTTGAAGATGAGCAACGTCATCAATGAGGCGTTATTCACACGAGTTTGTAGAGAAAATTATGGTACATGTATTATGTCAATCTCCATTAAATTCTTCTTACTCAATTAGGGCTTAGTTTTGTTGAATGAATGGTGCCCTTTCAATCTTGCGGCTTGTCCTATTGTAGTCCTATTGTTAGTCACGCAAATTAAATTAGTTCAGCCACCACTTCATCCCTGCCCTTCTCAGAATGGCCGCTTCTAATTAAATGTACATTCTTGAATCCCCAGCTTTAAATTCTACCCAAACACTTCTCTAGACAATCATTCATGTGAAGTGTCATATGTGAAGTATGAAGTCTACTGAGCTTAATTCAATAAGGAGCTATGTTGATGAAGTGTTAGCCGTGGGAGTTAGTCTATTTGGGGTATCAGTAGAGTTATATCAGATGAGGTCTAACAGTGGAGTCCCATCAGAGGATGTCTAGACCGGAAGTCATCTGATGGTAAGTAATCAAGTCAGCTGAGGTCAAGTCATCTGATATAAAGTACAAAGACGCGAAACACCAAGTTGAAGCTAACTGAAGGCGGTTCTAACTGAATCAACTGAAGCAGTTATTGGAGTTTGTTAGCCAGCTGGATAACTACTTTACTTATGAGTTCGTTACAACTTAATCGAGTCTAGATTCTTCTCAATCTCTGTAAATATAAATAAGTGCTTCCAACTGAGAGAAGAACTAAGAACTTGAGATTATCTTTGAGAGCAAACACTGTGAGATTGAGTGCTCTGTAACTTGTAACTTCCATTTCTTGCTTAGTGAAAAGTCTATCCTCTCGGATCCCGTGGACGTAGGAGTATTCATCTCCGAACCACGCAAATCTGGTGTTCTTGTGTGATTTTCAATTTCGTTCTTACTGCATTTGATTCCGATTCCCGGAAACAAGTTTTCTTGTGAATCCGAAACCGTGATTAACAAGTGGCGCCGTCTGTGGGAAGCAATCATGGCTGCAACTAAGTTCGATATTGAGAAGTTCACGGGGAAGAACGATTTCAGCTTATGGAAGATCAAGATGAAGGCACTCCTGGTACACAATGGGTTGTACGAAGCCTTGTTGCCACCGGCTCAGGTGGCTTCTGGATCTAATCCGGCGAAGGTGGAGGAGAACAAGAGGAAGGCGCACAGTGCCCTTATCTTGTGTCTTGGGGACAAACCATTGAGGGAAGTATCGAAGGAGGAAACCGCTCTTGGGATCTGGAATAAGCTGGAGCAGTTATACCAGACCAAGTCTGTTACGAACAAGTTATACATGAAACAGAAGCTTCAAGTCTTCAAAATGAGTGAAGATAAGAATCTTGGTGATCAGTTGGATGAGTTCAACAGATTGGTGGATGATCTGGAGAGTTTGGATGTTACAATTGATGATGAAGAAGTGTCAAAGGAGAAAACGGCTATTGACTTGTGGAAGAAATTGGAAGATCTGTACCAGACGAAATCTGTTTCAAACAAACTTTTTATGAAACAGAAGCTTCTCAGTTTCAAGATGACAGAGGAGAAGTCTTTGAGTGAGCAACTTGATGAATTCAACCGGTCTGTGGATGATCTTGAAAACTTAGAGGTGAAACTGGAAGATGATGATAAGGCTTTGATGCTATTAAACTCTCTGCCAAAATCTTTGGAAAATTTCAAAGACACTCTGATGTTTGGCACAAACTCTCAACTCAGTTTTGAAGATATTCAAACTGCTATTAAGACAAAATTCTTACAGATCCAAGGTGATAAGAAGTCTTCTAAAGAAGGGGAGGGATTGAATGTGAAGTTCAAGGGTGGCAAGAAAAAATTCCAGAAAAAGAAGGAAGGAAAATCCTCTAAGCAAGACAATAAAGATTTTGTGGAAAAAAGGAAGTGCTTCAAGTGTCACAAAACTGGGCATCTAAAAAAGGATTGCCCTGGAAAAGAAAAACAGCTTCAAGATCCTCAAAAGGGTGAAGCTGCAGTGGTTGAAAAGGGCTATGAAAGTGTTGAGGCTTTGACAGTAAGCTGTAATGCTCTCTCACATGAATGGGTCCTTGATTCCGGATGCTCTTTTCATATGTGTCCTAGACAGAACTGGTTTAGAGACTTAAAACTATATGATGGAGGTCTGGTGTTGCTTGGTAATGATGAAAGCTGCAGAGTAAAGGGTAGTGGATCCATCAAAATTAGATTGGTTGCCAGGGGATTCACACAGAAGGAAGGGGTGGATTACACTGAAGTCTTCTCACCCGTAGTGAAACACTGCTCAATCAGGTTGCTGCTAGCCATAGTTGCTCAGGAAGATCTAGAACTTCACCAGTTAGATGTAAAGACTGCATTCCTACATGGAGAACTTGAAGAAACAATATACATGACACAACCAGAAGGTTTTGTTTCAAAGGGAAATGAGGACAAGGTATGTCTCTTAAAGAAGTCACTATATGGCCTGAAACAAAGTCCTAGGCAGTGGTATAAGAAGTTTGACAGCTTCATGTTATCCATTGGATTCTTAAGGTGTGCCTATGATAACTGTGTATATCTTGAAAGGATAAGTGATGTTGTGACCACATACTTGTTACTTTATGTTGATGATATGCTGTTAGCAAGCAAGAACTTGTCCAGGATTCAGGATATTAAGGGAAAACTCAGTAAGGCCTTTGAGATGAAGGACTTAGGAGAGGCAAAAAGAATTCTAGGCATGGATATTGTGAGAGATAGAGCTGCTGGAAAACTGGTTCTTACTCAGTCTTCTTATGTTGAAAAGGTACTTGCAAAGTATTTTATGCATCAAGCAAAGCCTGTGAATACACCATTAGGACAACATCTGAAGCTGTCCAAAGATCAAAGTCCAGTGTCTGATCAAGAGAAGAGACAGATGAGCAGTGTTCCATGTGCAAGTGGAGTAGGAAGCCTAATGTACTCAATGGTGTGAAGCAGGCCAGATCTAGCATATGCTATGAGCATGGTCAGTAGGTTCATGGCAAATCCAGGAAGGGTCCATTGGGATGCATTGAAATGGGTGTTCAGATATCTAAGAGGAACTTCAAACTATGGATTAGTATTTGAAAGATCCTCTGAAATTATTGATCCTCTCACAGGTTATGTAGATGCAGATTTTGCAGGAAGCATTGATACCAGAAGATCACTAACAGGTTACATTTTTACTCTATATGGAACAGCCATAAGCTGGAGATCTATCTTACAACCTGTTGTAGCTCTGTCCACAACAGAGGCTGAATACATGGCTGTCACTGAGGCAGTGAAGGAAGCTATCTGGATGAAAGGCATTCTGAAGGAATTTGGGGTAAATCAAGGGAGAGTCTCTATTTTCTGTGACAACCAGAGTACCATTCATCTTGTGAAACACCAAGTTTTTCATGATAGAGTCAAACACATTAGTGTGAAATACCACTTTGTAAGGGATATGATTGATAAGGGGGCTGTAATTATCAAGAAAGTGAAAACAGAAGACAATGCAGCTGACATGCTTACTAAGGCTCTACCTGGAAACAAGTTTCAATATTGTTCTGAGCTTGTGAAGCTTGGAACAAGTCAGATTGGTTAAGAACAGAAGGAAGTGGAAATGATAAGTACATTTTGAACTGCACTAAGTACTTGAGGTGGAGATTTGTGGATGCAAGTGAACTTAGCTTGTTAAACCGATACTAATTGTTAGGAGGAGTCCAGAACCGGTCGAATCAGTTCAAGAACCGGTTTAGTTCGGAGAACCGGTTGTTAAGTTCAGAAACCGGCCGAATTCAAACCAACCAATCAAAATCAAGGAGACGTTAGATTAGTTAGTTTGAATGCTGCGTTTCTGGTTCAACTTGCAAGACAGTTTTGAGCTGGATTTTCGAAACGGTTATCTCAAATTAGTTGGGGGTTTTGCTTTAACAGTTCCAGATCGACATTCTCCTCAATTCAATTGAGTGAAACAGCTGTGAGAGTAAGCTCAGTCAGAATTAGGGTTGAAAGTTTAATTTCTGTAATTTTCGATCATATTCCGAAGGGAGATTCCTCTGTAAACTGTAATTCCGGCGATTGTGATAGTGAAATTTGTGCTTTGATCCCGTGGATGTAGGTTTTGATACCGAACCACGTAAATCCTTGTCTTGATTCAAGTTCTTCTTTGTGTTCGTTTTTCTCTTGATTATTTCGAATTGTGTATCTTTCATTCTCAAGTTTCTGAAAGCTTGTTCAATCAAGTTTGATTCCTAACAAGCATATCATCAAATAAAAACAGAACTTCTATATCGAATAGGCAATGACAATAGATGCAAATTGGTGAGACAGTTATAAATGACTGCTCAGGCTATCTCAAAGTATATTCAGTTTAATTAATCTGGCTTACATGCCCTAAAAGGTTCAAAGGGCCATCCTGATGACAGAAGCTTGTGTTCCTCCTCCCAGTAGCAATCTCAAGCAGTAGAACTCCAAAACTAAAAACATCGGATTTTTCTGAAAATCTTCCATGTATTGCATATTCTGGAGCCATATATCCGCTGCAAGAAAATTAGATTAGCCTTTGATTTTTTTTATTTTGACTTTAATATGCATTGAATCACCTAATTTAAATATATTCATTTATTGTCAACAAATATACTTACTATGTGCCCACCACTCTTATGGTGCTGATATGATCTTGCTTGGCTCCAAATATTCTGGCCAGGCCAAAGTCAGAAATTTTTGGGTTCCATTCATTATCCAACAATATGTTGCTTGGTTTGAGGTCTCTATGGATTATCTTTGTTCTAGAATCCCTGTGAAGATAAAGGAGGCCTAGACATATACCTTCAATAATGTTGTAACGCTTTCTCCAATCTAGGATGTTTTGTGATGAATCTAGACAGGATTTTCAAATGAAATTAATTAATTAATGTATTTATTATCAAATCAGGTCCAAGTGTACAATGTTCACAAATAAAAACCAATCAAATCTCACACATAAAAATGATAAAATAAAGAAGATATATATGGAGCTTGAACTAACCAAATAGGAAAAAGTCAAGGCTTTTATTAGGCATGTATTCATATATCAACATTGTCTCCTTTTGCTCAACACAGCACCCAAGTAAGCTAACAAGATTTCTGTGTTGGAGTTTAGAAATTAGCACCACTTCATTCATGAATTCGTGTATCCCTTGTCCAGATGTCCGTGAAAGCCTCTTAACAGCAATTTCTCTTCCATTTAATTCTCCCTAGAGTTTCAGCACTTGATACTCAGTGGGCGAAATACAGAAGATAAAGATCATATGAGACGAATAAGCTCTAGACACTACCTTGTAAACAGGGCCGAAACCACCCTTCCCAAGCTTGTTAGCTTCGGAGAAATTGTTGGTTGCATTTGCAAGTACCTCAAATTTAAACAATGGTAACTCTTGAAGATTAACTTGACTAACCGTATTCTGAAAAGCAGGAACAGAAGCAGATGCTTTCTCTCTTCCAAGTTCAATGGTTTCCTTTCGGCCTAATTAATGAAGAAACACTTGACTAACTGATACTTGCGAATGACTTATAATCAATGTATCGATTAAATTAAAATTACCTCTGTGCTTAGCCATCCATTTCCAAGAGAAAAGTGAGGAAATGGATATGATAACAAAGCCAGCAAAAACCACCAGAATAACTATGATTTTCTTGGAGTCTTTCTTATGCCCTGAATTTAAACAGACTTTTTTATCTAAATAAATGACATCAAATATAAAAGCTCAGAAGAAAGAGGCTCAAAAGTGTGTATAATCTCGTCGAAATAACCTAGTTCAGAATATGAGAAAGATCTGCGGCAGTTGTAGATTTGCGAACGTCGAATAATGTTCCACTCCAAAACATACATCCTGCGGCTTTGTCGTCAGGTACATAGGCTAGGCACGTACAATCTTTCAAACATCGGCCTGCACATTGGTTTTCCTGATCTATCCTCCGCCCCGACAATAAATTCATCATCGGAAGCTTAATAAATCCGTCATCTCTTGAAGTGACGTTACTCTCACATTTGAAAGGGCTTCTCCTCGAACAACCACTGCTCCAGTTGCCTGAATTCCATTCCGTATTATTCCTCGGGTAGTATCCAGGCAAACAACTACAAACAGGGGATTCTTCCGAGTTGCACACCCCAAATTGCCCACACTTGCCCAAGGTTCCCCAAGGATCATTGCTGCTTATACCAGTGTTTCCTTGTGCTCTGCAATATCTCACCCCGACATTACTGAGAACGGTCACAGTAAATACATGAATCAGATTTTTAACCCCAACCATGATCACCTGTCGAATTCTTGCCTCGTGAACAGAAACAAGTAAAGATTTTCTTTTTCTTTTTTTCTTTACAGGATTTAAAGATCAAAGAGATAAAAATTTGATCACGTCATTTACAACAGCTTCGATATTTTGAGTAGAGAAGAGTGTGGACTCGGTCGCTTTTGTTTAATAAAAGTCTTGGTACTCGTATGAATCGGCCATTTGCTTGGAACGATATTTTCCAGTAACTTGTTGAAATTGTTGAAAATGACTGGTTGAAGGGTATCACTTAACGAATTGATGAAACATATTAAGCTTTTTTTCTTTTTTCTTTTATGCTACAAAATAGTTCATAATAAATTTATTATGAAAATATTTTAATTTGATTAGGAGTATCAAAATTTGGAGTCAGAAAAATCAACAAAAATTACAATATACCATTATGAACCGTTCCATATAAAACTTTTTTCCACTTTTAAAAATAAGATATTAACCTACAGACTTGTTGTGGCTAGTACATCTTAATATCATTCTTGATTTACTACTTATTTATTACTAGTGCAGTACCCGCGAATTTCGCGGGCTGTTAGAAATATTCGACAAATGCTTTAGAAAGTATTACAGTTGTTCATATTAATTGTATAATATTTTACGATCGTTCTTGATTTTTCCTCTTTGAAATTTATTTTGAGGCGCACACACATCTCGCCAACACTCACAGTGGAAAATTAGTTAATTTTTTCAAACACAATTAAAAGATTTAAAATAATTTAATATTATTCGAACAATACTACAAATTTATGAAAACTTCTCTATGTCAAAATTCCCTTCCACCTAGCTTCATTATATTGGTTGCATTGTCTTATTAAGACATTAAGAAATAAATTTTTTTATTAAAAATATTAGAACATAAGAATGTCATATAACTATCTATAATAATTAGGGAAAATACACTTTTTTGTCCTTTAAGTTTGGTCAATTTTGTTTTTCGTCCTCTAACTTTTGACTTTATTTTTTAGTCCTACAACTTTTAAAAAATTAACATTTTCGTCCTAAAACCGATAATTTTTTAGTCCTAAAATTAACATTTTAGTCCGATAACTTATGTTTTAGGACGAAAACGTTAATTTTTTGAAAGTTATCGGACTAAAAATTAAAGTCAAAAGTTAGAGGACGAAAAACAAAATTGACCAAACTTAAAGGACAAAAAAACCAATTTTCCCTAATAATTAAGACACTACAACACTTAAATGTTGTTAAATGAAAAGATACCACTACAATGAAAGCAAAGAGAGTTTGTCTTAAAAAAAATGCTCACATTGCACCTTTTCACAACTATTTTGTCAAAAAAGAATATAAATTAATTACAAAATAATAGCTTAAAATTATGACGATTCATGCCTCTAGACTTGGTTCCTGCCCGTACTTTGCACAACAACCATTTGCATAACTATACTTTTATCATAATTATTAATATTTTTATATTTTACAAATGTCACAATTTCTTCACACAATGATTTAACACAAAAATTTAAATACAACTTTTTCTACTTATATATAAGTGTAACATGAAAAGTTATCTACTATATTATAAAATGATAGATTACTTTATAATTCTTACCATCAACTCATTTTATCATAAATTAAATCTAAATTTGTTCATTTTAAATTATTTACAATGATAACCACCGAAAACATTAGAACATATCTCTCTATAATTAATAATTATAGTATCAATTATATTTTAAGTGAGTATATTTAGTTAAAGTCATAAATTGAGATGTGTGAACTTAGTAATATAGTGGATGTAGATAACTACACCATCTAAATTTTTGGAGAATTTGAATCCAACCCAAGAACCAACTAATTCGAGGGACCAAAGTTGTTTCGATATAGTAGTTGACCTTGGTTCTGCGGCTTCTGTCAAGCACGGTGATTAGACTCAATATTCATGTTCATTTATTTTATGTCTTTTCCTTTTTTTTAACCTTTGTTATTTTTTGGGGTTTTAATCATTATTTTGAAAAAAAAAACTACTAATCTAATTGATTTTTTTTAATTTAATATTTTTACTAAATCTTTTAATTATTCTAAAGTTACTCAAACTATTTAAAAGTATTAGTTGTAACATTTCAATATATTTGTTGTAGTTCTAAAGTGTATTATTTAAATTATCCAATGTATTGATTGTAATATTAAAAGACATATTAAAGTATTATGCAATTTACAATTTAATATCTCGACTTATACCCATTAGTAAAATAAGTCAAACCTTTGGATAGCACGACTAATACCCTTTAGTAATATATGAGTCATACTCTTTAGTTATCACAACTGATATACATAATCTTTGTTATCACAATTGATACCATTTGTATCATATGTCATACCCTCCGATTATCACTAATAATAAAGTAATACCCATTAGTTATAATGACTAACACTCTTTACAAAAAAAAAAAAAAAACCCTTTACTGATGTATGTCATACCATTATGTTATCACAACTAAATACACTAATATAAGTCTTACTCTTCAATCATGGTCGCTCCTCTTTGGAGGCAGATGAGTCTGCAGGCTCAGGCCCAGAAAAAATTATCAATTTTAGGGGCCCAATTTCCCCTTATATATTATATATATAATATGCATATATATATACACACACATATATATTCTTGCAAAAAATATCGTACATAATAGATATAGAGATCTTGTTGATGACAAAGTATAGAGTGAAAATGAGTCATACATAAATCATTGAAGGGTATTAGTTGTTTTCATTAAAGAGTATAAGTTGTTTTCACTAAAGGGTATTAGTTGTTTATACTGAAGAGTCTTAGTTGTTTATACTGAAGAGTCTTAGTTGTTTACTGAAAATAAACTAAGACTCTTTAGTATAGACAACTAATACATTTTAGTGAAAACAACTAATACTCCTTAGTAAAAAGAACTAATACTAATTCAATGATTCATGTATGAACCAATTTCACTCTATACATACTCCTTGCTGATTAAACTTTCTAAATTCCTTAATATAGCTAAAAATAAATAATTTGATATCTCGTTCAAAAAAATTTGATATCTCACACAAACAATTTTTTTTTCATATTAAATCACAATTGTTTTTTATTAATTTCAATGTTTTAACATTATCATCAAATATAATTAATGCATGGCACTCCAAGTAATAAATTTCTACATTATAATTTTTTTTATCTATAATGAAAAAAAAAGAATTAAAGAACCATATCTCAACTTTTCTTATACTAATATATATATATATATATATATATATATATAACTACATATGTATAATTTTTTTGTGTAGCTCTCTGCTCTCCTGTGAATTCACGTGAATTCTCATTTTCTTAATTATTTTACAATATAGTACATGTATCCCAAAATATTTTATTGTATACCAATAAATTAAGACTTAATTCAAAGTCAAACCGAAAATATCAACAAATTAAATATTAATTCTAATAAATCACTTATTCTGAAATATGGCGTGTGAAGAAAAAAAAATAGAACACAAACAAATTTACAGAAGAATTTTAGGAGGCCTAATTTTAATCCATTAAATTGGCCAACCACTACAATCCACTGATGAAAGATAGAATTAATATTCATGTAAGTTATAATCTAACACATTTTCATGTCATAAAATTATGCCATTATTAAAATCTCATATATTTTCATGTCCTAAAATTGTGTCAAGATTTTTTTTTTTTTGTCAATGGTTAATTTTAGAATACAAATTCATTTAGAAATTGTAATTAGTTACCTAAATCTATGGCATTTATTGTTAATTAAGAGGAAATAACATTTCTAAGAAAACATAAGATGTGACTATGTGAAATAAGAGGAAATTTTGTAAATTGGGAGAAAATGTACTACTATATGATTTTTTTTTATTTGGGAAAACACTCAAATTAAGAAAAATTGGCATATTGGACTTAGATTATTGTCAATTAATAAAATATTCATATAATTACATAGTATTAGTTTTAAGAGTAATTAACGAAAACAATATATTTAGGAATTGCCACTTTTAAATAACCAAAATTGGGGGATTAAATTGATACAATAACTAAATATTTGACTTTATAAATCATATTTAATTTTGCAATGACTATAAGTCAAATCTAATTTGCTTAATTAGTTATCTGCTTAATTCGCATAAGGCAGGTTCTTGCATAGTTGAGTGATCAATGTTGGCCAAGAATATTTGCAACCGGAAAAAATATGGAGGAGGGAAATCAATATGCAGGACGGTAACAATATAGACAAAGTTACATGATTGAAAACGTAGGATCGAAATTACTGGGAACCGGAAAAAATGTGCAGGACGAAATTAAACATAGGCAAAGTTAGAGAAATAAAATCGTGCAATTCAAGTTCTTAATTGTAGGAGATCCCTATAACTCAATGTCATACCTAGGAATTACTACGTTTAAATAACTACAATTGTGGGATTAAATTGATACAATAATTAATTAGTTGACTTTATAAATCATATTTAAGCATTTTATAAAAAAAATTAGACGATTTTTATTTTATTTTTTGTCAATGGTTAATTTTAGAATACAAAATAATTTAGCAATTGAAATTAGTTACCTAAATCTATGACATTTATTGTGAATTAAGAGGAAATAACATTTGTAAGAAAACATAAGGTGTGATTATGTGAAATAAGAGGAAATTTTGTAAATTGGGATCAAATGTACTACTAATGAATTTTATTTATTTTTTATTTGGGAGAACACTCAAATTAAGAAAATATGGCATATTTGACTTAGATTATTTTCAATTAATAAAATGTCCATACAATTACATAGTATTAGTTTTAAGAGTAATTAACGAAAACAATGTACTTAGGAATTACTACTTTTAAATAACAAAAATTGTGGGATTAAAATGATACAATAACTAAATATTTGACTTTATAAATCATATTTAATTTTTCAATGACTATAACTCAAAATCTAATTTGCTTAGTTAGCTACCTGCTTAATTCGCATAAGGCAAGTTCTTGCATAATTGAGTGATCGATGTTGGCAAAGAATATTTGCAACCGAAAAAAAACATGGAGGACGGAAATAAATATGCAGGACGGTAACAATATAGACAAAGTTACATGACTGAAAATGGAGGATCTTACTGGCAAACGGAAAAAAATGTGGAGTAGAAAACTAAAAATAGACAAAGTTAGAGAAATCAAATTGTGCAATTCAAGTCCCTACTTATAGAAGCATAGGATTTTCCATATAATTTAATGTCATTCCCAGGAATTACCATGTTTAAATAACTAAAATTATGGGATTAAATTAATACAATAACTAATTAGTTGACTCAACAAATCATATCTTAGTTTTTTTTATATAAAATATAAATGTAATGTTTTTATAAATAGAAAAGTTAAAAATCGGTAATTATCTCCTCAACAATACCTTAATTATTATGGCAATAACATCGACAACTTTTAGAAAAAAAAAAGGCAAGATTTAAATGTGCATATTGATTAGTATGATTTTTGCTCGAAATTCATGTACTTAATTTGCCTAATTTCATGTGATTTCTTGCATTTATGTGATGATTTGAGCTTAATTGTCGAGAAATGTACTTTTGTTTATTTTGTAGGAAATCTGAGAATTTTTAGAAGCAAATACGAGCCTTCAATTTATTGAGGTCGAGCGAGGAGAAAAATCGAGAAGAAAACGAGTAAAATTAGAGGAGAAATTATTTGGGCTCAACAATCTAAAGATGGTTGCTCATTTAATTGGAAAAGGCCCAAATTTTGGCCCAAGAAATTAATTGCAGAAGCCCACATGATATTTATTAAAGGCCCAATTCATCAGCCCAATTGTTAACCCATTTTCATTTAATTCAAGTGATAATGATGAAGTGTTGAAATGCAGGAATCTCACGTGATGAGAGCTATGAAAATAAGAAAGAAGCAGCTGCCATTTCAAGAGCTTGCGGGACCCACTTTTAAACAAGAAAGAAAGGAAGGCAAGTGTTGACCAAAGGAAAAAGGAAAAGCATTCCAATTCGAAGAGTGAGAAAGCTTCAATGGAGCTTTTGGCTGGAGATCGAGCTTCGATCCACCACCACTCACAACCGCCGCCAGAAATTGAATTAACCATTACTGGAAATTGAAGCCGCAAGCCACGCCGGAATTCGGAGAAGCTCGGACTGGAATCGCTGCAACTCTCCACCACGTCGGAAATTCGAATGCCACCTGGAAACCTCGTCGCCGGAAATTGCAGCAGCCCATGCCTGAAGCTCACCTCGTCGGAAATTGCCGGAGTTCGAAGTTCGCCGTCCGGAATTGAGCAGCAGCCATACACGCTGGAGTCGCGCCGCTGCTATTGCTTGCCGGAAAATGGAGGAAAGCTCGAGCTTGCCAGAAACTGAAGCCTCACGCTATTCATGCCGCCTTGGATGCCGGAAAAGCTTCGAATGTCGACCTCATGCCGGAAAAGCTTAGCGAAACTGGAATCGAAGCTCGACCAAGCCGGAAATGGAAGCTGTTATTCGCCGCTGTTCGCCTCACGCCACCATTGAAGCTTCGATTGGAAAGCTCACGCCAAATTTCAGTTGAGAAAGAAGAAAGTTTCAGCAACGTTCAAAAATGCATTTTCAGCAGCTACTCGGTCGAGTCACCCGACTCGTGCGAGTCAATGTCGGTTTTAACAGAGAGTTGCGAGCCAATTTTGCCGTGCTCGACCAAGAGGTCCGGTCGAGTTGGTCAACTCGGTCGAGTTGACCGAGTTGACCGGGTCAACTCAGCGAAAATTTTGAAAATTCCGAAAATTCATCAATTTTCAGGGATTTAATTGCAAATTCGTCTAAAGCCCTATTTCCACACTATATATTCTTCATTTCTCAGATTTGGAAAGAAAGGAGGACAACCAACACAAGCCAAGAACCCTAATCCCCTAGATAGTTTTTTTTTATTTTTTCTTTTGCATTTTTTTTCTTCTTTTAATTTTTAGAATAGATTAGATTAATATTTCATTAGTAGTGTTTACATTTCAAACAAGGATTGAAGCTATTGAAGATTTGTATTTCCATTTCATCACAAGAGGTGATATCTTTCTTTTAATTCAAGTCATGAGTAATTTCATTTTTATTTGTTATTTTAACTTATTAGCCATGTGTGTCTCTTCTAGAACCATGGGCTAATTTTGTTTGCTTTGAGTGTTGAATCAATGTATGAAATTAGTATGTTGATGGATTTATAGCTTTGATTATGCTTATTTCTTGATGTGAATGTTTCTATTGATGGGCTTTGTATGTCTCAATTAATTAGTTGATTTTATTAGCTTATGTATTTAATTTTGTGTATTGCAACGAGAGTTGGGTATGCATGATTGGTATTTAGGTGAAAACTTTGACTAATTAATTTGAGTTAAATAGTAATCGGTTGCCCGAGAGGGGGTCGGTTGCTAGATCCCCCATCATTAGACATTAGGTATCTTAATTTGATAATTCGGGTACTTAGTGAAGGGGGAATTCTAGAGATGCATCGCGTGTTTTTAGATATTCACGATCTTAGGAGCTTATGGGGCATAATTAGGAGTTGCTAGTTAGTCCACGTTGTTCACCTAGGCCTCAAAAGGGATTGGTCTACACACTTTCGTGATCGCTCTTAGCAAACATCTAGAAAAAGGCAATGATAGGTTGTGAATTTGTCACACACACTAGTGGATTATATTGTGAAGACACTCGAAGCATTTCTCTCTCTCGCACTTTCTTAATTGAAAGTTAGTTTAATTATTTTAATTGCTTTTTAGATTTAATTTTTGCTTGGTTTAATTTTCATATGTTAACTTGTTCGTCACTATAGTACCATGCTAACGTGCAACTTTGGGGCTCCACTGCACTCCTAAATTCTTTGGGTTCGATAACTACTTGGTCCTAGTCTACTTTAACTACTACGACGATCCCGTACTCTTGCGGGGGAGTAGGAAAATATTTTTTCGAAAAACTCCGACCAAGTCACTGTGAAAAACCTCTAGCAACAAGTCTTGCTTTGTACCTTATCTGCTCACTCTTTACAACCTCTATTTTCTTTTTGAATATCCATTTGCAGCTGATAATCTTCTTACCATTTGGCCTTGTTACCAATTTCCAGGTGTTGTTCTTCTCAAGAGATTGTAGCTCTTCCACCATAGCTTGCATCCAGTGATCTCTATCCTCACTGGCCGCTGCTTCTTTGAAACTCTTAGGCTCATGATAATCCACATTTTCTGCTGTGAAAAGTGCATAAGACACCATATCAGCTTCTGCAAATCTGATGGGAGGATTGATATTCCTCCTAACTCTATCCCTTGTGAGTCTATAGTTGCTGAGATCTTGAACTTCAGTATCCTCTTGGTTAGGATCATCTTGTTCATCCTCTGAGTCTGAGACTACCTGCTCATCATGATTTTGTTCATATGGTTGTTCTTGAGCTTGATCATTCTTCTCAATCTCAACAGTAGCTTTGTCCAGAGAAATGTCTCCATCTGTTTCTTGAGTACCTGCTGTATGCTTGTATCCCATTACAGCCTCATTGAAGACAACATCCCTGCTTATTATACACCTCTTGTGTCCAGGTTCTAAGCACCACAGCTTATAACCTTTCACCCCTCTAGGATATCCAATGAACACACATTTAAGAGCCCTTGGTTCAAGTTTGTCCTGCTTAATATGCACAAAAGCTTGACAACCAAATACCTTAAGATCAAAGTAATTTGAAAGCTTACCATACCAGATTTCATCTGGTGTTTTGAACTCAATGGCTGATGATGGAGTCCTGTTTATGAGAAAACATGCAGTGCTTACAGCTTCCCCCCAAAATGACTTTGGCATTGCTGCATCAGCTAACATGCACCTTACCCTCTCAAGGATAGTCCTATTCATTCTCTCTGCAAGTCCATTCTGCTGGGGGTTAGATGGAACTGTTTTATGTCTTGTAATTCCTCTTGTCTTGCAGAAATCACTGAACTCTTGTGAAAGATACTCCAGGCCATTGTCAGTTCTCAAATGCTTGACCTTCTTTCCAGTTTGATTCTCTTGTTTTGTGATCCATTCCTTAAACTTTTGAAGAGCCTCATTCTTGTGTTTCATCACATAGACCCACACCTTCCTGCTGTAATCATCAATGAAGGTTATGTAGTATCTCCCTCCTCCATGAGTTTCTGTTCTTGCAGGACCCCACACATCTGAGTGTATGTAGTCAAGGATCCCTTCAGTCTTGTGAACCCCCTTGGGATAGGATTGCTTGTTGGCCTTTCCCAAAACACAGTGCTCACAGAAATCCAATTTTGTGATATTGTTGCTACCAAAGACATTCTTCTTTGCTAGTTCAATCAGACCTTTCTCACCTATGTGACCAAGCCTTTTATGCCACATCATTGTTTCCGCACTGTCCATTACAACATTCACAGATCCCTTTACAGAATTCCCCATGAGCAGATACAGTCCATTCTTTTTCTTTCCTGTCATTAAAGTCTTTGATTCCTTTGTTATGATGATGTCCCCATCTTTGGTGCAAAATTCACAACCAGCAACATTCAAGGATCCAAGTGAAATCAAATTTCTCTTGAGGTCAGGCACATACCTGACTTGTGTTAATATGACAGTTGATCCAGTTTCCATCTTGATTTTCACAGAGCCTACCCCCTCCACTTTACATGACTGATCATTGCCCAGAAGTACACTACCTCCATCAATATCTTGCAAGTCTTGAAACCAGTGTTTATGAGGACACATGTGAAAAGAACATCCAGAATCAAGCACCCATTCATTGTGCATCCTGGCCTCAGAAACTGTAAGGACTTCAGCACTATCATATCCCTCTTCAGCAACTGTAACATCTGCCTTTTGATCTTGTTTGTCCTTTCCTTTACTTGGGCAATTTTTCTTCAAATGCCCTACCTTATGACAGTAGAAACACTTCCTTTTCTCCACAAAACCTGTTCCAGATTTTGACTCCTCCTTTTGGCTTTGTCCTCTCTTGAACTTACTGTTCTTTTTCTTGTTCTTGAATTTTACATTCAAGCTTTCACCATCAGTATTGGATTTCTTATCAGTGCCATTTCTGTCCCCTGATAATTGTAGAAACTTTGTCTTGATGGCAGTTTGAACTTGATCAAAGTCCAGCTGATCCTGTCTTCCAAACAGCAGTGCATCTTTGAAGTTTTCCAATGATTTAGGCAATGCATTCAATAACATAAGTGCCTTATCATCATCCTCAACTTTGACTCCCAGATCTTCAAGATCATCTATGCACTTGATGAATTCATCAAACTGTTCATTCATGTTCTTGTCCTCCTTCATCTTGAAACCATGTAGCCTCTGCCTTGCATACAACTTATTTGAAACCGATCTTGTTTGGTACAGGCTATCCAGCTTCTCCATGATTTCAACGGCTGACTTAGCCTTGCAAACCTCCCTCAACGGCTTGTCTCCCAAACACAAAATAATCGCACTCAACGCCCTTTCCAGAATCTCAGCCTTGCGGTTCAAATTCGGGGCACTGGCCCATTGCTCATCCGTTAAGAAAGCATTCGCCAATCCGTGCTGTGTCAACAGAGCTCGCACTTTGATTTTCCAAAGCCCATAATCATTCTTGCCCGTGAACTTATCAACTTCTAACTTCAACGAGGTCATCTTCAAGTCGTGGCGTTTCCCACAGACGGCGCCAATTTGTTAATGAATTCGAGAAGAAATCACAGAAGTCGCAAACAAAACTCAGATGCAAGAAACAAAACCTGAAAGTTAAAGGACTAAAACAAGAAATCAAAGTATACGCGCGATTTACGTGGTTCGATCAAAATGATCTACATCCACGGGAGAGAGATGAACTTCTTATTATGAAATTGAGGACGAATTACAGAGTAATCTCACGAATTGAACTCAAGAACTCAAGAACCCTAAGTATGAAAACTATCTCTAAATTCTCAGATGAATCATCACAATTGGAACCGATTGATACAAGTATATATTGCCCACACCATTTCGTAACTAACCCCATAACTGAAATCGTGCGTCGTCGCTTCTGGAATAAACGCCCAATTCGAATTGCGCATAACAGAAAATCTGTTATAACTGTCGCGCTTATATACACTCCCAGTTTTAGTAAGTGCACACCTCAGTTATCAAAGTAATACTAATGCGGCAATTGCAGTGATACTTTTCAATACACCAATTGTTAAATTGCATTATTTAAAAAAAAAAAAAAAAAGGACTTATAACGTTGATATGAAAAATATTTTGTTTTGCTTATTTTATAAAAATGTGAAGTTTAGAGCAAAAACACTTATTATTTTTAAGAAATCAATAGAAAGAAATAAAATATGAAATGAACCAAAATTGCAGAAGAGAAGAATTGTGCTTGAAAATTTTGGAATAGGCCGCTTTTACCTGTTTTGACCTGTTCGTGGACGATTTGATGGGACCCAGGTAAAAGCCACTAAGTTGTAATAGCAAATTCCCTTAATTAATCCATGGGACCCAGGTAAATTGACGAAAAGCATCAACCATGTGAGAGGATTTTATATGAAAATGCTCTATAATAAATTTATCATAAAATTATTTTAAAATATTATACATTCAATTAAGAGTGTCAAAAAAATTTTCCGGAGTATTAAAAGTTGGGGTTAAAAATAATAACAATATTTATAATATAATACCACTGACCTCAATTTTTTATACTCCTAATGACATTTTTAATAGTGAAAATACCACAAAATACTCATTTCCAACTTCAAAAAATTTATTTTACCCACATCAACTTTAATTTTTTTTTACCCAATTCATATTAAAGGACCAAAATACCCCTATAAAATGGGTATAAAAGAGTTAACAAACTTGAGTTGGGTCCCGCCTCTCCTCATACCCACCCCTCCACTCCATTCTCTTCACTTAAATTTTAATAAATAAATAATATAGTATCCATTCAATTAAAACTACTAATTTTTTAACATCACAATTTAAATTCAATTAAAATATTATTACTATTTATTAATATGCACTATACATACACACAAATATACAATAAAAATATTGTAACGGCATGTTATTAATTAATATTGTAAATTTAGAATCTTATTGTAGTATTTAGTATTTATTAAAGTTTAATTGATATAAAGGTAAGGTGGGTGTTAGGGGTCATTAATATGATGAGATGATTAGATGATGATGTTGTGAGCCATATGGGTAAAAAAGATTGTTAGAAATTGAAAATGAGTAGAAAAAATTATGTATATTTGAAGTGAATAAAATAAATTTCTTAAATTTGAAAATGGGTATTTTAAACTGTCTCCCTTTATAATACTTCTCATGAGATTTTTAATATATTTTATTAAATATTTAATAACAAATTTTCATATAAAACTTTGCCCAACCATGTAGATCTATCCTTCGGCCAATGTGTGGCGGCTGACTTTGACCATTACTTTTACTAAATTCCTTATTAATTTCAAGGGTTCTACTTTATACCCTCCATATTTATTTGATACCACCACTTTATTTTTAATTTATTATAATGTATTATATAAATGACTTTTATATTCATATAATTACAAAAAAAAAAATAGATACACCCACTAGAATACCAAAAGACATAAGAAGAGAATCAGTATAGATACGGAAAGAGAAAATAAAATTCATCCTGTCCACCATTTTATCATATTTATAATGGTGATCCAACCTTAGTTCGTTGTTTTTTTGCAATGGTGAAGCAAGCAGGTGCAGACAATTGAGTTTTGCTACAATGGTGAAGCAAACAGGTGCAACCAATTGAGTTTTGCTACAATGGTGAAGCAAGCAGGTGCAGGCAATTGAGTAAAACAACACGCAACCGGGATTACTTTGTTGCGGACACCACCAAATCACCTCAACCTAAGAGCCTCACCATTCGACCAATATTTGAGTAAAACATATAACAGAGATTTAATTCTTTTAGGGCAATTGCTATATTTTTTTGAAAAAATTCCGGTACTAGTTTTTCGAACCTGGTTTTTCAAAAAATGGTTAAAGTTTCGGAAAAAAGTTGTCGAAATATGGTTAGGGTTTCGACAAAATATTTTCGAAATATAGATTATCGAAAATATTTTGCGAAATATTTGTCATTTTTTGACAAGTTTTTTTCGAAATCCTAACCCTTTTTCGAAAAACCAAGTTCAAAAATTTTAAGCCAATTTTTTTTAAATCATTGTTTGCGAAATATCGTCATTACCGGTGTTTTGCCGCCGTGAGTCTTGGCTCAATGCTTCATCTCGTCGTGCAGAAGCGCTTGGTAAGAGGAGTATTTGCTGGAGTTATACGTGAAAGTATGCTTTTATTTTGTATAACTCGTGTATCAAACACTCGTTTTATGAGAATAATTCTTTTATCACATTTGCTTTAGTTATGATTGAATGTTGAATTTCTATTGCAAACCGTTCAATAAATGGTACTTGTTACATTGTAGTTAATGTGGTGATACCCGATCACGGAAGACAACATTAACAGTTGACTTGTAACTAAACGTACATTTTCACGACCTAGGTGGAATTGAACAATCCGCCGTGAAAGGTCGATGTGTAAGGCTCAGATTGGTCTGTCTTGACTAAGAGATTGCACTAGCACATTTAGTATGTGTTGAAGAGGACCTACAGCGAGGATAAATTCTTCTGTTCTGAAATGTGAAGAATTAGACCTCAGTGGTTGTTGATTTCTTAATCTCCGTCACTTAAATAGGACCGTGTGTGCTTAATGGTTACTGCTTTGATTCATGTTGGGTGAGAATCATTGTGACTTCAAACTTTGTGTCTTGGGCAGTAATATTAATCATACGACGGTTGCTAAGATTTAATACGGAGAAACGCGTGCGAGTACGACTCGTGTGATTAGTCCCCTTGGTGGGCTCAGAAGTTTTATCGTACTAAATCTTGCAAGTGAAGAATTAGTTTCTTCGGTACGGATAATAATGTTGAGCTGTCTTTACTCCAAGGTGAAATATATTAATTAATTTAGAGCTATTCAGAAGATTAATTAATTAATGGACTTGATAATCTTAAACGCGGGAAATAATAACCGGGAGCCCATATTATCGTAATATGGATTAAGATGGATTGTGCAATATTAATTTATTAGTGGTAATAATTAATATTAATGGATTGAATTATATTGGGGCTCAATATTGAAATTCAGAAGTCCATTAGGAGGTCCAATCTTAATTCTCCTTAAAGGCCCCTCAAGTAGCTCATTAAGTAGCCCAATAATGATAAGGTGATTAAAATAAAAAGAAAATATAATGCTGATTTTTCTTGATGATTTTCGAAAATAGCAATATTAGGAGAGAAAAGATTTTGTTGATTTTCTTGAAAAGATATTATGGAAGATAAGTATTCTTGGAATACAAGATTATCTCATATATTCAAGAAGATCCAAATCTTGTGTCTTGATCCTATAATTTTCGAAAACTACCCTATATTTAGAAGGGTGGGATTTTTGTGGAATATTTTATTTTGGAGAAAAGAATATATGGGATATATTCAAAATTTCTTAGAGGCTAAGAAAAGATTTTCTCCAAGCCCATATCCACATAAAAATTTGGCCCCTACCCTCTATAAATAGGTGATGATTATTTCATCCCCAAGTACATAATTCCATGTGTTGGAAAAATCAAGAGCATAGATATTTTTCTTTTTTCTTAGTTATTTAAATTACTTGAAAGCATCTCCCACCGGTGATCAAGTAAGGCGAAAGGGAAATACTTGAGAAGGTTTTTGGGTTGATAAAGCGAGATCGTGATTGTCCCGTTTATTCAAAGGCCAATTCTACAAGAGGTACGTAAGTCACATAAATTCTTGTTTATTCCGCCTAGATTTTATGTGAATTAATTCAACATGCATGATGTCAAATTTGTTGTTGGAATTATTATTTGAATTAATTAGGATTAATTCATGCTAGTAATAATTGTATTTAAATTCGTATTTAAATTTCATCACGAATAGATTCCGGGCACCCTTATTTTCCCAACAACTGGTATCAGAGCCACGGTTTCGGACTCTGATCTTTAAATTGGAATTTAAATTGTTTAACATTAAATTGAAATTGGATAGTAGAATTACTAGATCTTTTTTGCAGGTATCCAATTGTCATGGTTTTAATGTTGTTAATTTTTTATGCGTGTGAATTAATTGTTTTTAATTCGATTCGTTCGAATTCGTTTTTCTCGTGAGAAAATCCACGAGTAGATTAGTTGTTTTATTTTGATTCGATCATTGTAATAGACTAGTCTAGTTCTAGTATTTATTTTTTTGTAAAATAAATTGTAACCGGATCGTGACGAAGAACGAAGAATTAAAGACGGCGTACCCGGACGATGCATGCGTGCGTGGTGCATGCATGGACATAAAATCATGCATGGGATGAAGAAAACGAGAACGAACGTTGAAACCCGGCGCACGACCCGCGCGACGTGTGGCCGGCGCCGCGCAAGCCCGCGCGCGCGGCCTGCAGCGCCTCGGCGCCCGGCACGCAGCACCTCGGCTGCTTGGCCGAGAGGCGCGCGGGCCCACTCCGTGGGCCGACGCGCGCCGTATCTTGGACCGTGAAATTTTTTTCGGTTCCGTTTCTTTCGTGTGATTTTAAACGTCGTCCCGAACCCCAAATGATGCTATTTTGATGAAGTGTTGTTGTTCGAGTGGGAGCGTGTCGAGACGAACGACGGAAGCCATCGTTTTCGATGCGAGGAGAGAGAAACCTCCATGGAGAAGAAATATTCGCAGGAATTCCGCAAGCACCGAAATTGGAAAGCTCTCGCCGGAAAAGCCAAGTTCTCGCCACCATTTTGCATCGGAAGCTCCACGCCCGGAAATTCTCACGCTCTCACTGATGCCGGAATTAATGGAAGAAGCACCGGAAATTGCTGAAAGCTACTGCGCCGGCATCAATGGAATTCGCCGGAAAAGCTCACGTCGCTGGAAGTGGATAGTCGAAGCTGTCCATCGCCGGAGTTCGAAGCAGAGCCGCACCACCGTCTCGAGTCCACACCGGAAAAGCTCCATGTTGCCGGAATCCATTGCCACTGAAAATCCCTGGTTCACGCCTGGAAACTCACGCCCAGAAATCGAACCACCCGCAACGCCGGAAATTCGATGAAGAAGAAGCAGAGTCCATACCGGCCGAGCCACTCACCTCCAGACCGATACCACATGCCCAAACCGATACATCAAAGCCGTAGCTGGAAGACCGGTTAAGACCATCCATACCGGCCGGTCTAAAGAGGAGCAAACCGGTATGGATTGTGCAGAGAGTCATTTTCAAGTAATTTCAAAATCTCGCGAGATATTGAAAATCTCGCGAGATTTCACGAGATATCGCGATAAGTTCGTCCAAGGCTTAAAAAATGCGTTTATCTTGATTAGATTGGTTGATTAGGTTTAGTAGCTCTTGTTAGGTTAATTCGTGCTACAACGAGAGTTGGGTGTGAGTTAATTGAACTTGTGGTGAGGAATTTGGTTAATTAATCGGATTCAATTAGTCGTTTATTAACTCGAGAGAGGGTAGATGGCTAGACCACCATTAATAGACATTAGGAACCTTAATCTACGGGTTTAGGGGCTTAGTGAAGGGAGAATACTTTAAGTGCATCGCGTGCTTTAAGTAATTCACTATCCTTTGTGCTTTTGGCAACTAGTTAGGTGCTAATTAGTTCATTTGATCACCCAAGCCTCAAAAGGGATCGGTATTCAATTCTTTAGTGATAGCTCTTAGTACGAACCAACGAAGTAGCATAAGACAAGTGAAATTAACGAACGTAGCATTGATTCCGTCATAAGGATTTCACCCGAAGCATTACTCTCAACTTGCACTTCTCACGAAGTTTTAAATTGCGTTTTAGTTTAGCTTGTTCATTTTATTCCTAGTGTTTAAATTTGATTATTGTCTTTTAAATTACATTAGTTTAAAAACACCAAAACACGCTTCTACAATTCTACGAAAACTCGTAATCTTAGGGATTCACCGATCAACTAAGTTCTTGGATCGATACTACTTGGTCGTATACTTGCATGCTATAACGAACTCATCCGCTTTTGGGTCGTGTTTGCTTGTTTGATTTGAAGTTGCAAAAATACGAAAAAGTCACATATTCATGTAATTAATTGACTGATAATTATTTGTGCATATTTGTGCAAGATTTAGAATGTTTGCATGTCATAAAATTGTACTATTATTAAAAAATCTCATATATTTGCATGTTCTTATATTGTGGCATAATTTTTTTTTTTTGGTCAATGTTTAATTTTAGCATACAAACTAATTAACAAATTAAAATTAATTACCTAACCTAAATCCATGACATTTATTGTGAATCAAGAGGAAATAACATTTCTAAGGAAAAATAAGAGATGAATATGTGAAATAAGAGGAATTTTTTTTAATTTGGGAGAAAATTTACTACTATATGAATTTTTTTAAACTTGGAAGAACACTCAAATTAAGTAAATGTGGTATATTTGACTTAGATTTGGATTGACAAATGACTTAATAATCAAGTTGAAAGTGTATATAAGACAATTATTGTCAATTCATAAAATATCCATATATACAATAACATAAATTATGTCATTATAAAGACCTCATATAGTTACATGTCCTAAAATTGTGGCATGATTTTTTTTTTGGTCAATGATTAATTGTAGCATACAAACTAATATCAGCAAATTGGAATTATTTACCTAAATCCATGACATTTATTGTGAATTAAGAGGAACTAACATTTTAAAGAAAAATTAAGAGGTGAACATGTGAAATAAGAGAGAAAATATTTTATTGGGAGAAAATTTACTATTATATGAAGAAAAAAAATTAATTTGGGAGAACACTAAAATTAAGAATGCGAATTAATTTTAAAGAGTAATTAACGAAATTAATGTACTTAGGGATTACTTCTCTTAAATAACTAAATTGTTGGATTAAATTGATACAATAACTACTTATTTGACTTTATAAATCATATTTAATTTTCAAATAATTATAAGGCAAATCTAATGATAATCAAGTTGAAAGTGTATATAAGACAATTATTGTCAATTCATAAAATATTCATATATACAATATCATAAATTATGTCATTATAAAGACCTCATATAGTTACATGTCCTAAAATTGTGGCAGGATTTTTTTTGGTCAATGGTTAATTGTAGCATACAAACTAATATTAGCAAATTGGAATTAGTTACGTAAATCCATGACATTTATTGTGAATTAAGAGGAACTAACATTTTTAAGAAAAATTAAGAGGTGAACATGTGAAATAAGAGAAAAAATATTTTATTGGGAGAAAATTTACTATTATATGAAAAAAAAAAAAAATTGGGAGAACACTAAAATTAAGAAACGTGAATTAATTTTAAAGAGTAATTAACGAAATTAATGTACTCAGGGATTACTTCTCTTAAATAACTAAAATTGTTGGATTAAATTGTTACAATAAATACTTATTTGACTTTGTAAATCATATTTAATTTTCAAACTAACTACTTATAAGGCAAATCTAATGAGATAAATCGAGACTTGTGCGAAATAACTTGAAACGCATAAAAAGATACAGGGCATAATTAATTCAATCATGCTGGACAATAATACTCGCAACCGTTAAAAATAGAAACCATAGTTAGTAAAAAAAAATTAATATAAATTATCACTAATTTAATGTAATTTAAATGTAAATCACAATTAGTCAAATCAAATTATCTTAACCATATAAAGTAACTTAAATCTACCTTATATTATGAAATATTTAATTTATAATCACTAAAATTGCTATGTTATTGTATTTAACTTTTTTAAATTTCATAATTAACGAATTCTCATATGCTATGTTATCGGTATAGATTGATTTAACATTTCGTAAGTTTTTTAATCTGTTTTCATATGCTATGCTATTTTCAGTCATTTTTAATTTGTTTTTAATGTATATTTTGAAAATTATAGAATTATCTCACCAATTGCAGGAGTCAACACTTTTAGGTATGTTGTAATTTGGTTATCTCCTTAAATACATTTTCAAAATAATACTATTAATGAGCTACATTAATTTTACATATTTTTATTTTTGGACATGTTCACTAATTATCTCCAATTTAAAGTTGATCTTTAAAATTGTCCACTCCTTTCCTTATTTCATAAGATTGCAGTACATACACTCCTTTCTTTATTTCCTTATTAGAAATTATCTACCATTTAGTCAACATCTATTAAAAGTCAAAAATAAAAAAATATTGTAAATTTTATAAATAGGTCATCTTTCAAGCAAATAGATCCGAATTAATAATGCTGCAAGTTATATCTTAACATTTACATTTACTAAAATCATACCACCACTAAAAATATCACATAATTGCATGTCCAATAATTGTGCAAGGAAGCTTTTTTAATTTAGAAAAATGCATATAAGGCAAGCAGTGACAATTAATAACATATCCAAAATATTACTACCTTTACATAACCAAATTTATGGATCTAAATTAACACAATAACTAAATATTTGACTATATAAATTATAATTAATTTTCATAACAATAAACGTTTTTTTCTTAAGGACACGATTAATAATGTTGCAAGTTATATCTTAACACAATTATATTTACTAAAATTATACCACCACTAAAAATATCACATAATTGCATGTACAACAATTGTGCAAGGAAGCTTTATTAATTTAGGAAAATGCATATAAGACAATATTGTTGAAGGTTATATCTTAACATAAATTACTTTTACTAAAATTACACCACCAATAAAAAAATCACATAATTGCATGTACATTAATTGTTCAAGGAAACTTTTTAATCTAGGAGAATGCATATAAGGCAAGTAATGACAATTAATAACATATCCATAAAATTACAACTTTTACATAACCAAATTTATGGATCTAAATTAGAACAATAACTAAATACTACAACTTGAAAACAATTACATAAATAAAAAAACTTTACTGTGAAATTAAAGGAATTACTATAATTTGGGAGAAGACAAAAAATATGATTGAGTTTAATTAGGCAATAACAACTTTAGGAAACTAAAATTGTGGGATTAAAATTTGCATTAATTACATATCCATAAAATTAGTACTCTTACAAAACAAAATTTATGGATCTAAATTAATTATTATAAGAAGATTTAATCTTCCAAAAAAAACCATCCGAAAAACACATAGTCAAATTTAATGGACGAAAAACACAGAGCCGAAATAAAGAACTAAACGGAATATACAAAACAGCAACCGAAATAAGATCTTGCAATGACAAAAGAGAAAAAAAAGGCAAAGCAAAGAAACGAAATCGTGCAACTCAACTCATTAATTGTAGAATCATACAATTTTCAACACGTCGGAAGTGCCATACATATGAATCAATTCCGAGAAAAAAAAAACAAAGTAGCTACCGGACTAAACATCCCGATTCACCAAATAAAAACCGTTGATTCAACAACGACAAAGGACATAGACAATACCTACCAAAAAATCCCAATTTTTTTTAAAAACTACTATTTAGACACGACGTTGCAAGAGAGAATCGAATTCCGGAGACGCCCGATATCCGAACGTGAAAGCAATGAGCGATTTCACATGAATCTTGGCGTCAAAGTGATCATCATCAACTTGAACACGCCGATGACCGACGTTAAGCAATCCTGCATAATAACAAAAAAGAAATTCGAGATGAGAAAATAGGGAACTCGAACGAAAAACGAAATGAAAAAGAAGAAAAGAGAAGAACACGTTCCATTGGAAAGATGTGAGGTTTGGAATAAAATTTCCAATATCATAGAAGATCTTATATAGGGAAAATAAAAAAAAACGGACGGTCAAGATCGAAATATAATTAAAAAAAATCCTACGGCCTAGATTCCACAACATTCCAAGTTAACCACAAAACAAAGATTTGAAATAGAAGAGGGTGGCTTTGCCACATAGGATTTTACATCCTCTTTCTTATTAGTGATAAAGATTGGAAATTTTAATAAATTTAAATTTTAAATTAATTAAATAATTAATAAATTTAATCAAATCATTAAATTAATTAGCCCTTTCTCACCAATATGGCCAAGTCTCTTATGCCACATCATTGATTCTGTATTGTTCATAACAATATTCACAGATCCTTTTACAGATTTCCCCATAAGAAGATATAAGCCATTCTTCTTGTTTCTTGTCATTAAGATCTTAGATTCCTTTGTTATGATGATAGTTCTATCTTTAGTGCAGAACTCACAACCAGCACCATTCAAGGATCCAAGTGAAATCAAATTTCTCTTGAGATCAGGCACATACCTGACTTTGGTTAATATGACAGTTGATCCAGTCTCCATAATGATCTTCACAGAGCCTATCCCTTCCACTTTACATAACTGATCATTGCCTAGAAGCACATTGCCTCCATCAATTTCCTTCAAGTCTTGAAACCAGTGCCTATGAGGACACATGTGGAAAGAGCATCCAGAATCAAGCACCCATTCATTGTGCATTTTGGATTCAGAAACTGTAAGAACCTCAGCACTATCATACCCCTTTTCAGCTTTTGCCACATCTGCTTTCTGTTCTTGCTTGTCCTTTCCTTTGCTTGGACAATTCTTCTTCAAATGTCCTACCTTATGGCAGTAGAAACACTTCCTTTTCTCCACAAAACCATTTCCAGACTTTGATTCCTCTTTTTGGTTTTGCCTTTTCTTGAACTTGCTTCTCTTTCTTTTGTTCTTGAATTTCACATTCAGGCTTTCACCCTCACTGTTGGCTTTCTTATCAGTAGCATTTCTATCTCCAGACATTTATAGAAATTTAGTCTTGATGGAAGTTTGAATCTGATCAAAATCTAACTGATCTTGTCTCCCAAATAGCAATGCATCCTTGAAGGTCTCCAATGATTCAGACAACGCATTTAACAACATCAATGCCTTATCATCATCTTCAATCTTGACTTCCAGATCTTCAAGGTCATCTATGCACTTGATGAATTCATCAAGTTGTTCATTCATGTTCTTGTCCTCCTTCATCTTGAAACCATGGAGCCTTTGTCTGGCATAGAGCTTGTTAGAGACTGACTTTGTTTGATACAAACTATCCAATTTATCCATGATCTCAATAGCCGATTTAGCCTTGCACACTTCCCTCAATAGCTTGTCTCCTAAACACAGAATTATGGCACTAAGTGCCCTTTCCAGAACCTCAGCCTTGCGATTCAAATTCACAGCACTAGCCCGTTGCTCATCTGTCAAGAAAGCATTGGCTAAACCGTGTTGAGTCAATAGAGCTCGCACCTTGATCTTCCATAGCCCATAATATTATTTTTGCCCGTGAATTTGTCCACTTCCAACTTCAATGTCGTCATCTTCAATTCGTGGCGTTCCCACAGACGGCGCCAATTTGTTAATCAAATCAAGAAATCGACACAAAAGCCGCAAACCAAATTGCGTAGAAAAACAAAATCGAAAAGATGCAGGACCAAAAACTAGAAATCAAAGTATGACGCTCGATTTACGTGGTTCGATCAATTGATCTACGTCCACGGAGAGGGAAGAACTTCTTATTACGCGATTGAGGATGAATTATAAAGATTATACATGAATTAATCTCAAAATGCTCAAGAACCCTAAAAATGGAACACTCTATAATTGCTTGAATGAATCGTCACAATTGGAACTAATTGATGTCTTCATATAGTGCCCATTGCATTTCGAAGCTAACCATATAACTGAATTCGCGTAACAACGCCCGTGTGTAAAACCCCCAAATCGATTGTGACAGTTATAACAAATTATGTTATAACTGTCAAAGCAATCATACACTCCTATTTCTGACAACTCCACACCCCGCATAGATTTTTAGTAAATACACACCCCGAACTCAGAATTAACACTTGGAAGACAAATGCAGTGATACTATAACATGCCAACTGTCACATATATTATTATATAGATTATAAAACTGAATATATAGATTAATACAAAGCTCATGTATTTTCTTTTTTCAATTTACAAAGCTCAATTCAAATAATTTCATCTTATCTAAAAGTTCGAAGTAGCTGCTCACAGCAAGAACAAAACCTAGGAACTTTAAATTGGGCGTGAGTCTTTTTCCAACTTATAAAGTGGTGTAGAATTAATTCTTCGATATTATTTTCCTAACATCAAGTATAAAGATATGTTAACATGCTTAAATTCATATCGAAAGGGGATGGGCATCCAAACTTGTGAGGTCTGATCGATCTCATCGACCATTGAGCACAGTGAGAGTGAGGCCATTAATGGTGTGCCCGAGATGGTTAGCAGACTGAGTCGACCCTGTTGCCAGGTCATTCCATTTCTCAGCAAAGATCGGTTGTTGCGGGGGTGGTAGATCAACTATTTCATAGCTAAGCATTGAGAGTACTGTTTGAATGGAAGGCCTATCTTTTGCAAATTCTTGTACACACAACAACCCAATCTGAATGCATCGACCTATCTCTACCTCCAACATTGAACTTACTATACTTTGATCCACGAAAGCCAAACAATTATCTTCACTCCATAATTTCCAGGCCTGAAATTTATTGAACCAATAACATTATGTTGTTAATTTGTTATACGGATGACGAACTAATCATAACATAAGATTTTGGAAGAAAAGATACATACGTATCCTAAAAGGCTCAAAGACCATTCACGGTTGTAATAATGTGTGTTCTTTTGTCCTTTCACTATCTCCAGCATCAGCACACCAAAGCTATAAACATCAGATTTTTCAGAAAATCTGCCTTCCGTTGCGTACTCTGGTGCCATATATCCACTACAAAATCATTGTATTGTATTAGCAAATAAAATAGTATAAATAAACTAATAACTTAAAAGCAGGCTACTAGACTGGTTTTAATTCAATATTATCTTACTATGTTCCTACAACTCTTGTAGTACTGCCATGATCTTCATTGCCTCCGAATATCCTAGCCATGCCAAAATCAGAGATTTTTGGGTTCCAATCTTCATCCAATAGTACATTGCTTGGTTTAAGGTCCCGGTGAATTATCCTTAATCTAGAGTCCCTGTGAAGATATAGGAGGCCTCGCCCAATGCCCTTGATGATACTAAAACGTTTTGTCCAATCTAAAACACCACATGAGAGATGTGTAGAATCTATAGAAAGATGAAATTGGGTGTCAGGAAAAGAAAGTAAAGCAGAAATTAAAATCTATGTTTAGATGTTGAACTGACCAATGAAACAAACATCCGAACTTTTGTTTGGCATGAATTCGTACACCAACATCTTCTCGTCGTTCTCTACGCAGCATCCCAACAATTTGACAAGATTCCTGTGTTGGAGTTTGGAGATGAGGATCACTTCATTCATGAATTCTTCCACGCCTTGTCCAGAAACAACCGAGAGCCTCTTGACAGCAATTTCTTTCCCATTTTCCAGATTTCCCTACAATCACACACATACAATAAACAATTAATAAAGGTTGCTAGCTCTTGTTATTCTGTAGATGCAAAATTGAATGAAATATTTTACTTTATAAACAGGACCAAAACCTCCCCTTCCAAGAAGATTATTTTTGTGGAATTGATCTGTAGCATTTGCAAGCATCTCGAAGCTGAACTCTGGCAACTCTCCTATCGTTACTTTCTCTGATTCACGATTGAGTAAAATGGCAGTTGAATCTGATGGCAATGTTTGCCCTATTTCAAAATCTTCTTGATTTTCTGTTTTGCCTCCGCCTGATTTCTCAAATTAATTAAGATACAACAGTGAAATCAATCATAATAATATGTATGCATCCAAATAATATTAGGTTCATTAGTCTCACCTTTTCTCTTAAGCATCCAGCAGTACCAAGCAATGAAGATGAAAATTAATATGCAAACAAAAGTCACAATTACTGGAATTATGATAAACAACTTCTTGTCTCTGTGGGTATCTGATAATAAAAGGAAAAAGCAGCTCAAACTCATTTCCTAGAATCAATTTCTCATGATTCCTAATCAGTAAATTTAGGAGAGAATATAAGAATTAATGTGGTGTGGAGAAAAGTACCCAATTCAGAAGACGCGAGACGAATATAAAGATCAAGACCAACACCATTGAAGTCCTGGACGTCGATCAAAGTATCAGTCGTCCAAAGCATACAACCGATGTAAGGTTCGTGAGCATAAGCGATGCAAGAACAATTCGAGGAGCATCTCCTCCTGCATTCATCTATATCTAAAGAAGAGAATGGTTGAAGGAAATCAGGAATCTTCACAAACTGAAGCCTCCAAAATCCATCTGAATTTCCACACTTCAATTGAGTTACCCTCTGGCAACCATTAGTCCAGTTCCCACTTTCCCATTCTTGTTTATTCACGGGCTCAAACCCTCTCAAGCAAGAGCAGATAGGCGAAACCTTAGCATTGCAGCTCCCGAATTGCCCACACCTTCCATAAAAATCACATTCGTTTTGGGGGATAGTCCATGCCTCAATCCAACTCTTCTTCTGATCATCCCACACCATCACTACGTTAGTTCCCCAAGGCTTGAGGACCACCATCACCTTCTCTCCCCGTTCTGTGACGGAGAAAGTGCCCGCGTGATCGTTCTCCACTACAGTCATTCCCTCGATGTGCGGCAAAAATATGTCACGTGCCCCGATAAAAACCCTGCCGTTCCAGGGGCCGCTGCTCCAGTGCTTACGGCCGTTGTTCCAGATGAAGTATTGTGGGATACTCAAAACTTCGAGCCCGGCACTGAAACTTCCCACTCCAGGATCGGTGGCATTTTTCCATGCCGACACTACCACCTTCTTCCCCGTCTTTGTGTTATGGCTTAGCTTCATTGTGGGCAGCCGTACATGTGTAGGATGGGAAAAGGACTCCCATATCGTGATTCCTGTGGCCATGTCCCGGAGAAGGAGATTTCCAGTGTCCTGAATTTGAAGAGTGGTGGAATTTGAGGTAGTGGGTGGAAAATTGGTTGACCACACCGTTTGATTTCTTGCATTGATGAGTACAAGGTTTCCTTCTCTGGATATGGTGACAGTGCTGGAAGAATCGGTGAGGGGTTCGTCTCTGTTGGCGACCCATACCACGGCTCCTTCAAAGAAAACGCCTAAGTAGCGGTTGGTGCTGGAGTTGGAAGGGGTAAAGAATCCCAATTTGAACTGGTGATTGCGGGATATTAAAGTATCTGGATCTTTCATACCTAAACCGGGAGATAAGGTGTCTGTTTCTAAGCTCAAACATACACGAAAAGGAAGTAAACCAACAAAGAGGAAGGCTAATTGATGAAAAAAATGTCCCACAACTTGTGTGTTCATGGTTCACACCTGAATCTGTTGTCTATGGGAAATTAATGTATGGGCTCTGATTTTGCTGTTTCCGACTGGCGCTAGATTTTAAAGTAAATGGAAAGAATACATGTAGGTTGAATTGTTTTTTCTTTTTTTAAATATATCGACTTAAAATATATTTTCGTGAAGAAGACTATTTTTTAATTTTATATATTGCTTTTTTAGATGGGCTATGTATAACTAGAGATGTTAATTGGGCCGGCCCGTTTAACCCTAAGATCAAAATGCAGGGTTATGATTATGCTTTAAGAGGCCCGTTTAAATTCGGGTCTTTTTGGCCCGACCCTATTAGCCCGCGGGCTAATCGGGCTAGCCCACCAGCCCGGATTATATATATATATATTTAATTTATTTATATTATATAATAAATATATTAATTATTACTATTATAGTATTAATATAATCACATTTTTCTAATTTAATCATCTAGCCCTAACCTTCACAATTTCACGCTCAGACCTCCGCAAGCCCCAATTTTACGCACAGTGTATGAATTACATATTGATGTTTGAACTATTATGTGTTGGTGTTTTGTACTTTTTAAGTATTGATGTTTGAATTTTTATAAATATGTTGAATTGTTTTTATGTAATTTTAATGAATTTATGAACAATATTTAAATTCATTAACATTTTATTGCCACTATTTTAAATTTTGTGTTGAATTTTATTTTTTTCGATATAACCCGTTTGTGACCCGTTTAGCCCGAGACCCGCTAGGGTTAGGGTTAGGTCTTAATTATTAGAGGTCCTTTAAGAGTGAACCGGATAAGACCCTAACCCATTTAGTCTGAAGCCAGTTAGGGCCGGCTCTGTAGGGTTAGGGCTAGCCCGTTTAACATCTCTGTGTATAACTGACCGTTGAATCATAACGAAACCATTAAGTAATGTATACTTATTTTTTTTAATAATTTTATTTGTAAATGTTAGTAAAACTAATAAAAGGTAAATTATATATTATACTACAAGAAAATAAAAAAAAATGATTGAGAAAATTAAAATTGCCTAAAAAATTCCATAGTAAGGATTGACTGCAATTTGATTACAATTTTTTTTTTAATCATGTAGACATATTCATTCCATAACCTTATACAAACAATTTTTTCTTAGAAAATCAATTTGCCTAAAATATAAACGGGGAGAAAAGCAAAATTGTCTTTATTTGTATGTGCAAAATATTTTTTGCCCAACTTCTATAAAAATATGTTTATTGCCCTAAAAATGGTTGGTACAGATGTTTGCATGGTGCCAACTGTTTGCCAACCATTTTGGGGCAAAATACATATATATTTTTTTTTTTTTATAAAAGGGAGTAAAAAATAAGTGCACCATTAATTTTTGGGCAATTTTGTGTATTTTCTCATATAAATTTATAGTTAATTAATTATCTATAAGTAATTTGTCTATAAATAATTATTTACAAATAATTTATCTTTTAAAATTAATAAAAAATAAAAATATCTATATAATTAAAAAAATTTATCAGTAAACAATCTGACTATAAATTCGTGTAGGGGTCCTATTAAATCATGAACTGCACCTTGACTCATTTGGTTGGGTCAAACGATGTGGAAGTAATGTGGGTCCGATTTTAAGCCCGTCTCATTGCCTTCCCTACACGGCACTGAATAAACCCGCCCCTGGTCGTTATTTTATTTTAAAGTTTCTTCGTAGACAGCGATGACAGTCTTTTCGGCAATTTCATTTTCACGTTAACCATTTTAGGCGCAACTAGAGGACTTGACAATTTTCGCACCAAAAATTTTTAGTCTTAATTCATTTTTCTTTTCATTTTTATATATGTTTCATTTGGGGCAATTTATGTATATATTGTGAACAGTAAGTGGTATTGATAATATAGAGGGGTTGAGAGAGATTTTATGAAATTAGAGGGATACGCCTGTGGGAGGGGCGAGTGTCCCTTTTTTTTTCTTTTTTTTTTTTCCTCACGCCTTTGGGAGAGGCGTGTCCTTTTTTTTTTTTTTTTTTTTCCTCACGCCTTTGGGAGAGGCGTGTCCTTTTTTTTTTTTTTTTTTTTTTCCTCACGCCTTTGGGAGAGGCGTGTCCCTTTTTTTTTTTTTTATCTCGCCTTTGGGAGAGGCGTGTCCCCTTTTTTGTATGATTTAGTAATTATTGTTCAATGATTATGTGATGATTATTCAATGATATATTATAACTAAACCCAAATTGCTATTGGGATGGTGTAAAACCCTAATTGTTAGTGGAGATAAATATAATTGTGTATTGAAATTGGTTTATATTTATACTATCTTAAAAAAAAAATTATTTTATTGGTTCAAAATAAACTATAAACTATTTCATAAAAGTTGAAAATTATTTCAAACACTAAATAATATTTTTAAGTAATAAATGTAAAATGTAAAAAAAATGACATTTATAATAATAGTACCAATACAATTAGCGATGGCCCAATCGACCACCCGTTCCACATTGCGGCGGACGTCTTTCACGATAATTACGACGAGGTTGTTGTTCATGTTGGCTTGGGCCGGGCTCCTCTCCGTATGTGTCCGCATATGGTATAGGCGTTGAACTGTAAACTGGGCGTTGTGCGAATTGAGGTCGATGTTGATAATAGGTACTCATATTAATACCCGTATTTAATATGTCAGTAAATGAACCAGGCCATGATGTAAGAAGATCTGTCACAGATTTAGTTAATTTAGATCAATAATATATATATATATTAAAATATATATTATTTATAAGTTGATATTATATACCTGGTTCATTATAAGGTGTCTGAAAACTGGGTTGAGGTATCTCCTGTTGCAACGTCGATGTAGAAGCAGGCTGGGGTACCCCCTCAACGCTTGCCCAACCAACTATCAAGTTAACAATAACATATCATAAGTAAATAAACATAATCTTTAAAAAATATTATTAAGGGTTATGTGTAACTTTCATACCATTTCCAGCAGGATGTGCGTAAGCTCCAAATCCAAATGAGGGCAACTCATAACTTGTGTGAGGCGTAGGCTGAGGTGGCCACTCATTTGATTGCCGAGCATCTATCAAATTAATAGAAATATACATAAACAAGTAAATATAAATTCTTGAATATTTTTAATTTATTATTGTAACTTTGATAATATTGAATTACACACCGTATGCAGTTGGTGTGTTGCCCAAAATTCGAGACGCTCCATACTGTTGGCCCATCGATGTAGAAGCATCTGTAACATGTTATAAAAATATTTAATAATTAAATAAATATAAACCAAAGGAATATCATATTTACAAGTGTAATTCCGTAAATTGCATACCATTTCCAGCAGTATGTTGTGTGCGGGGCGCTGATTGAGGAACTCGGTATTGAGTACCTTGTCGGGGAAAAGGGGAATCTGATGGCACTGCCGAGGAATGTCTTCTTCGACTCGCAGACGTTGAAGGACCTTCATCGCCGTCACGCTCTACAGACCTCCTTCTTGTTTGTCCTCTACTTGTTTCCCCGACTTCTACGTTTTCAACTGAGGCTCGTGGATGTTCAAGATAAGTAGGAGATTCAATAATAGGCTCCACTTGAGTGATGAAATTCTCAGCTGTTTCTAAAAATTCCACCATTGATGGTCTATTATCAATGTGAGCCCGTCGTTTACTGATTTTAAATTTTCGAAACCAGCTTACCTGTAACAAAAAAATAATAGAATGTTATTCATATTTCAAACATCAAAAATCAATATATAATTAAATTTGTGATATATAATTTACCAAAACATCACTGGCAGATGTTCTTGGTGGTTGGAAGCCTCGGACCGGTGCTGCAGTATACTCCTCTGGTGAAATCAATCGTCGTGTAATGTCATAGTACCACTGCATATAGTCTTCCGTGACCTGATCACCCCCGTTGATAGGCGTGCAAGGCATGAATGGTTGCCTGCTTCTCCAATATCTAATCCATTTGTCATGCTTGGTCGTCCAATCAAAGCCGGTTCTCCCCTGGCGGTTATACTCATGCAAGCTCTGGTCCCTTTCCTCTACATGACTTGGAATGTTTTGGACCATTCCAAATTGTCTGAGCACCCTATTCGGATAGTGAAGCTCCACTATCCAAATATTGATCAATGGACATTGCGACCTCCAATTTAAGGTCCAACAACGAGGTTCGAGATTCCTGATCTCCTCAGCGTCCACATCATAGGGATCCCAAATAAACTGTAAAGACACACACAAAACATTAATATCAATATTCTCAAAAAATAATTTATATTAGTTTGAATCATTATAATAATAACTTACTTGACCATTAGACAAACGCTCAAATATGTCGCGATATACACGAATTGAAAACCTCGTGCTGTCAATATGACTGTGATAATGTATCCACCTATAGTAGGTAAAAAAATAAGTATGTATATCCAAACGAATTATAGATAAATGTGTCTATAGAAAAATACCTAGCTCCATACGGTGGAGGCCCCAAATTACGACCATCTACACTTATCTGCCCTTGTTGGAGCATCGGATGTGCGTTCGATGGTTGGATCGTTTTTATCCTTGACCATGCCCATATCTGTTGTTCAATGATAAATTTATTTCAATGTACAATTAATCAATGAAATATTTAAAAGTAATTTAAATTAACCAAGAATTACCTGCAACAAGCATAATGGTCCAGCGATGCTCTTGCATTTATAGTTGCAAGCCATACAGAGTTCGCGATATAAACTCGCTAACACAGCACTTCCCCAGCTGTATTCCCCGACTGTATTCACGTCCCGCAGAAAATACAGATAGACTAATGGGACAGCATTTCGAGAATGGTCGGGCATCATTGTAGTTCCCAGGAGTAAAAGTGCACACCCCCGTGCATATTGATCAACGACCTCCTGTGGTGTATAGTCATCAATATCAACAGAGTGTCTCACCAATTCGTTTAGGGAAGTCAATTTGATCGCACTATTGCCCCTCATATCATCTTGTTGTATGGTGATGCCCATCAACTCTTCACACAAGCTTTTCCACTGATCAAAGTTATTATATTCATCTCGCCGTATAATGGGCTCTCCTTCTATCGGTAAACCCCATAAAATGGCAACATCTTGCAATGTGACGGTCGCCTCTCCGACGGGAAAATGGAACGTATGCGTCTCTCGACGCCATCTCTCCACTAATGCAGTGATAAGATGACGATCGAGTCTGAATGTCCCACAACGAAGGGGACCGTAAAAACCCATCGTCTTGAGTCTGTCCACCACACGAGAATGGAGTGCGATCTTATAAGGATTTGGGTCTTCTAGTCTAAATGTCCAGAATGGCCCATCACCTCCATTGTATGTACTTAGCACTGTCTCGCTTGTTTTCCTATTAATATAATCTAGCCTCGACCGATGGGTTTGTTGCATGGTGAGTACAGATCTGTTCTTCGGTCCATATAACAGTGCCTCTCTATCAGAATTCATCTATAATTCAAACATTCAAACAGATGTATTAGAATTAACACAAATCATACACATAAAACATAAAGCTCAAACACATAAAGGATAATGTATATGAAATTATTCAACATTATTGTCAACATTATTGTCAACATTTTAATTCAATCCTACAAACTAATTTTATTCAACATTTTGATAACATTTTGACAATATTTTGATAGCATTTTGATAGCTCCTAGGGATTTACAACATCAATGTGAAGGACCAGCTCTATCTTGTGCTTGGTACTGTTGTCTAGCGCGGGTTTGGGCCCAATCCATTTCATTATGAATCCTGGACGTCACATCCCGACCACGACGCCTTATCCTGCGATCTGGATTATGTCTCAGCTGAAAATAGGGTTCATCCCACTCCTGAGGATCCGGCAATGGCTCAAAATACCTAGAGGTGTAAGTTGAGGAATACACTGTTGTACTGTAGCATTCGGGCACATATACACTTGGATCGATTTGGAACGCTCTGCACACCTCCAACGCATGTGAGCATGGGATACCATCCAACTTCCATTGTCCGCAATCGCACTCTCGTCTTGATAATGCAACTCTATATGTGCGACACTGTACTGAGCCCTTAATACGGGCAGTAACTCTGGCTGATCCCACCGAATGATTATAAAGTTCTACTCGATGTTTCATCCCCTCTCGCTGCGCTGAATCATATTTGTCACTAACATGATCAGGCCACTTCCGATGTCTCTGCACTAAAATCCCTGCTTCTTTAGCACGTTCCATAAATACATTTTTGGATCGTGTGAAGGTTGCACTAACTATAGCTGTAATTGGGAGGCGTCGTGCACCCTTAAGAACACCGTTGATGCATTCGGAGATGTTAGTTGTCATAACCCCATAACGGTGACCTCCATCATGACTAAATGTCCACTTGGCAGGATCGATATTTCGTAGATACTGATGACCCTCTTCACTTAAAACTCGGATTTCGTTCATCTTTGTCTCAAAATGTCTTACCGACAATGCTGTTCCCGCATTGTAACACAAGTCCTTCATCTTTTGACTCTTGAACTGAGTATTAAAATTTGAAGCGACATGTCTTAAACAATAGCGGTGCACTCCTCTTGGTGGTGAAAATGCTGGGACTTCTTCCACTGCCTTCAAAATACCCTTATGCCTATCAGAAATAAGGCATATCCCCTCCATATCACCCACAACATGTGTAGCTAACATTCTAAGAAACCATTTCCAAGACCTATAACTTTCGTCATCAACAATGGCATATGCTACTGAAATGATTTTCTGATTAGCATCAAGGGTGTTAGCAATCAGCAATTTGTGTTTGTACTTAGTGTAAAGGTGAGTACCATCTACACAAAGTATTTTGCGACAATGCATGAATGCTTCAACGCATGGCTTGAATGCCCAGAAGACATATCCCAACGTGTGCACATTCCACTCAATCGTATCCCTGTGTTTCCACTCCACAATGGTCCCGGGATTGTATTTATGCAAGGCTCCCATGTACTTGGGCAAATACTGACATGAACTCTCCCAAGTTCCGAACACATTCTCCCTAGCACGTTTCAACGCTTGCCATGCCTTTTGATATGAAATAATGTAATTATATTTCTTATCTGCATGCTCCACGACATATTTGACGTCGTATGCTGGATCAACTTGTATGAGACTCTCCATGTCAGCTGCAAGCAAGTTTTTACAGAGATTTGAATGATTGCGCGAGTCAATATTCATCAAACAGGTATGTGGCGGCCCCAACCTAGTGATTTCCCAATAATCGTATCTTTTACGGTACGATGCGCGTAAATGCCACTCACAACGTTGCGATGTCGAGCAATTATCATTTTCACTGGCATAGTTCTGCTTACACACCAACTTCATTGTCTTCGAGTTGCTCTCTTCGACTCTATACTCACGCCTTGCATGTCGGACCGAATAATCCTTCACGACATTGATCACAGCATCTTTGTCTTTGAAAATCATCCCTAACCTCAAAACCCCATCATCCGCATCATAGCTTAGATCACCACTTCGAACGCCTACTGAATCGACAGGTACATCATCACATGACCTATCAAAAAATGGCACTCCAACCAAATTTGGATGAGGTCTCACTCTTGGCATTAGGGAATTTGGTACAGCAACAGTTGGCATCCAAGGATTGTCAGTGGTACCATCCTCATCAGACGACCCCTCGTCCTCAGAACCATTATCGCTTGGTTCAGAATTACAAGTAAAGTCTGGATATATATCACCAGCTATATCAACTATGGAGGTCCCAACAGGGGCCATCTCAGTGATACCAGAAGGTCCAATATTAGGATCTGAACCACCGGCATGACTAGACCCTAAATGTTGGTATGGCTCATCCTCCCAAGCACCCCACTCATTATGGCTCTCTTGTAGGGCCTGATATTCAACGTTGGAACCCCCGTGCATATTGACACCACCATGACCTGGTCTCACTTCAGAAGGATAGTACTGGTTCCCCCACTGGCCATGGGATGTTGGGTACTGCACCTTCATTTCAACCTCCACTAATAGCTCAACGGAATTGAGCCCAGCTTGTGGATGGAAGAAGTATCGTAGGTCGTTGTTGTTCCTAATAGGACAACTAGACGAGGCATTCCCATTTTTTATTATGCAAGACACATTCAAAGAATACACTCGCAAATCTAATCCCGTAACCTCAGATAACTCACGTAATAGATCGTAGAAATCAAGCATACGATCAACTCTTCTTTTTCCAATAACAGCTCCGCAAGAGCGCACAATGATTCCAATGTCGCGAGAGGTTGACATATCTTCAACAACACAAAACACTTATAAAAATTTTATCTATAGGCACTAAATTAATTATTGGCCTCAATTATGTTTACATCTAGTATAGTAAATCAAACCCAACACCCTAATTTCCATACATTTTTAGTGTTTTTTTTTTTTTGCAGTATTGAAATTTTATTCCGAACACTTTTTGATGGGTGTATTAACAAAAGATAGGAATATATATAGTCTTATTGTTACATTTAATATTCTTAATTCCATTTCTTAATTTTTCACAAATTAAAATTTTCTAAATAGAAAATTCTCAAATACATTGAGAATATAAAATTAATTCGTTTTATTTTATTTTATTTAGTTTATTTTATTTTATTTTATTTCATTTTTTTATTTTAATTAGTTTTATTTTATTTTATTTTATTTCGTTTTTTTTACTTTATTTTATTTAATTTATTTTATTTTATTTTATTTTATTTTAATTTCGTTTTTTTATTTTAATTAGTTTTATTTTATTTTATTTCGTTTAATTCATTTTATATTATTTTATTTTATTTTTTAAATTTATTTTATTTCGTTTATTTTATTTATTTTAATTTTGTTTATTTTAATTTTGTTTTTTTTATTTTTTATTTCGTTTTTAATATTTTTTTTAATTTCATTTATTTCATTTTATTTTATTTTATCTCTTAATCTCTTATTATAGTTAAATAAAATTATCTTATGATTGCAAAAATTAAATTTTAAAATGATGATCAATATTTTCATTAAGTAAGTAATCTAGAGTTTTTTAATACACTATATATATTAAATCTAGATTTTTTAAAACACTAAAAACACTAGAATTTTATAAAAATAAAACTTACATTGTATACATAATGGTTATTAACATCACGTTAAAAAAAAGTCAAATTTTACTTTAATAACTTTGATTGATAAAATGTCTAATTTACTCTTCGATTCTTCAAATGTATAAAAGTTATGCATCACCAAAACATTCAAAAAATTAAAAAAGTGTATCATTTTTTATTAAATAAAATTCTACATATATTTGATTAAATAAATTGAATCCCAATTAAATAAATAACACACTATGAGCTTATTAATGGAATTTTAAATCAAAATAAACCAAAAGAACAACACTACTACCAATTTTAAATCAAAATAACAACACTATGACCTTATTAATGTTATTTTAAATCGAAATAGCAACACTACTACCAATTTTAAATCAAAATAAATCAAAAGTAACATGCTAAAACATGTAATTTCTCTAACATATATATATATATCGACATTATATATATACTATATATACACTATTTCAAAAAATTGCATGCAAAATAATTCTAAAAATATAAAAAAAAAATTGAAATATTTACCACTTAAATTGTAGTGTCTGTACTCCTCAGGTAGATAGCAAAATATCAATTCCTCAAGTACGTGAGACTGCAAGTTTGTAGTTTGGAGGACAAATTTTATTTTACTTATTTGAAGAAGAAGAAGAAGAGAGGAAAGGAAGGAGTACGAAGAAGAAAAAATCCCACGCCAAGCAGAAATGAGGAGTGGAGTGAGATAGGAAAGAGGAGGAGGATAATGAGGAGTGGAGTGAGAAGGAGGAGGAGGAGTGAGTATATATCAGTGGGGGGAGGGAGTATTCCCACGCCAAGCAGAAAACGCCAAGGCGTCTGGCACGGCACGTGGGCTGGCAGGCGCGCCTCTGGTAGAGGCGAGAACAGAAAATGCCAAGGCGTGCGCACGTGGGCTGGCAGGACTCGCCTCTGGTAGGCGCGAGAACCGGCATGTGGGCTGCAGGCGCGCCTCTGGTAGAGGCGTGTTTCGGAACTCGCCTCTGGCAGCGGCGAGTTTATCGGGTATTAGAAAGTCGCTTCTGGTAGGCGCGACTTAAGCTTATATCGCCTCTCCGAAGCGCGATTCCCTTTATTTTCGCGATCACCTCCCCTTCCACCCTATTTTCATCACTCCCTTTCAAAAAAACCCCAAATAAAAAAATTTGCCTTTCATTTGCTTGACCACACATCAAATCCGTCGTTAGTCGTGAGCTATTCTATTTTTAATAAATAATTTGTAATAAAATAAGTCTTATGTGCACCAAATTCGCCATACAACTCAAATAAATTTTAAAATATCAGCCAGGTTTATTCACCAAAAAATTACTCCTATTTTTATTCAAAAGTTAACAAGGGGTAACGTTTAACATATATGATTTTTAAAATTACATTTAAGTTGCACATTTACATAAAAAAATATTAAGCATTTTTAATAAACCAATCACCAAGTTATTCATATTTTCTCTATAATCTATAAGTCAATATATTATAAGCTAAATAAATTGATGTAGTAATACATTCATATTTAAAAAATTAACCATAATTAGAGATCACTAAAAGGCAAAAGTGTATATATAATATATATTATATGATTTTTGATAAGGAATCCCCAGACCAACATAAAAGTACACATCATCTCAACGATTTGATTTTGTTTTACATGAAATTAATTATTAGAGTATATTGATATAAATTTATAGATGAATTAATTACTTAACCATCTATAAATTTGGAATTTTAAATGAAGGAAAACATTTTCATGATATTAGAATTTAAAATAAAAATCTTAGGTTGAAAGTTGAATCCCTGCTGAAAGAAATTCTTTCAAAAATTAAAATGATGCGTGGCTTGTTCTCAAAAAAATCAAGTATTAGAAATGTTAATGCAGGAACTAGGGGTTAAATGTTAATTTTGCACGATATGTTAATGATACGAGATCGTTTCTGAAGAAAATTGATTACATTTTATGTTCAGGAAATTAAAGTATTACTACCATTCAAAAAGATAAATGATGGTGTACAAGTAGATGATTTTCAATATATAAGACCAAACAAGGCCCATGTCTTTCCTGAATGGATCAAGCCCAAGACGAAACGAAGCCCAATTCCCACGCATGCAAATCAGTAATTACTAATCCGTCCGAGGAGTAATTTTCACCCAACAGTTAAATTTTTCTTTTTTTTTTTTTGCTAAATACAGTTAAATTCTTTTGGAAAGTATGGATAAATGACACTTTCAAAATTTTATTTTAAAAAATATCATCCAACCTTTTTTTTTATATACTAGTCTGAACCACGTGCGTTGCACGTCGAACGAAATCTTTTTTTACAAATTTATTGCTAAATAATCATGGTTCTATTAGATGATGTATATAAGAATCAAACAAAAAACTTGAATTATTGTCGGGTGAACACTATTTAAAAAGAGTTGAAAATTGAGTTTTAGATGATGTGCCTAACAAATAACAATAAAAAAATCGAATCATTGTCGAGCGAGCACTTTTTAAGAAAAAAATGACGATACCAGAGGTCTAGAGGAGGTTCCATGAACGAATTTTTTTGTTTTTGTATTTTTTTTCAAAATTTTAGGTTTAGTTTTAGTAGTGTAATCTTTGTATACTAAGTCCCTTTTTTTCTTATTCACAGGGGTAGAACACCTTCCTTTTTTTTCCGTACTGACCCAAATTCCACTGTTTTCATAAAGTTGATAAAGTGTGGTTGAAAAATTAATTTACAATTTTCTTTTTAAAAAAAGTGTCATATGAGGATACGATCTATATTAAATAAGAAAAATTGAGATAATTAATACGCTAAGTGCGACACTTAAATAAACTTTATTTTAAATCTTCTCATTTACATCAGAATTTCTTTGTACACAATGTTTTTTGTTTGTCTTTTATTCTTTGTCTTGATCAACACTTTTGTATCTTCTAGGAAAATTCCCCTTGAAAGTGCGACATATAGCTGTCCATGGGAGAATACGTTTTCGGGAAGGTAGACACCAACTTTCTGAATTGTTTGCCCTTGAGCTTTGTTAATGGTCATTGCAAAACAGCTTCGAACGGGGAATTGTTTGCGAATGAACTTGAAAGGGTAGCCCTCGTCGTTTGCCGGGCTCATCGGTATGCGAGGTATGAATACTTGCTTTCCGAGCTGCTCACCAGTTGCAATTTCTGCATGAATCAGGTTTCTGGTGAACCCTTTACAAATCAAGCGGGTTCCATTGCATAGTCCGTTTGCTGGATCCAAATTTCTCAACAGCATAATAGGACCACTTTGTTTTAGCAGTAAGCGGTGGGGAGGAATCCCATTGGGAAGCAAAGTGTTGAGAAATTCTTCTTGGTAGTAGTTCCCTGTATCATCCACTGCTGTGTCGTAACTAACAAATTCCTTTTTCTTCCCTGGAAATTGATCGATCATTTTCTGGTTAATTTCATCAACATACTCATTCTTGGTCGACAGAATTGCTCGTTGAGTTATGTACTCCGACGACCCTGCTCTTATCTCCAGTTCAGAGTAGATTGCCTTTATCAAAGAATCTTCTGGAGTAACGTCCACCTCAGGGGTAACAATTATTTGTTTGGGCATTATGATGCAGTCTTCTCCTGTTGTGGGTTCAGTCCCATTTCCTATTCTTAGCAAATATTCAGCAAATTCTGGATCCCCAATTGCCCTCATGTTCGTTTTCAGTTGTAGAACTTCCATTTCGGACCATAAGTATGAGCGCGCCAGACTTTCGTTTATAGTTTGTTGTCTCGTAGCCTTTGGAACAACAGGAAGCACTTGTCTGAAATCTCCTCCAAATACCATGATCTTTCCCCCAAATGGTGTAGAATTATCCATTATATCCCGGAAGGTTCTATCAACTGCTTCGATGGTTGTTCTTTTCGCCATTGGCGCTTCATCCCAGATTATAAGTGATGCTCTTCTTATGAGTTCGGCGCGGCTGCTTTGCTTGGGTATATGACAAACCGTTGTTTCGTCTGTGTGCAGGGGAATGTTAAATCGTGAGTGTGCGGTTCTGCCTCCCGGTAGTATAGATGATGCAACTCCTGAAGTCGCCGTTGCAAGCACTACCATTCCTTTTTGCCTTAGATCTGCCATTATTGCTCTGTACAGGTATGTTTTTCCTGTACCTCCAGGTCCATCGATGAAAAAAAGACCGCTTTCATTGTTCTCTACTCTCTCTAGTATGACTTCGTATGCTTGTTTCTGATCACTGTTTAGATTCTGAGACGCCTCAGTGTCCTTCTGCTGTGTTATGATTGATAGTTCATCCGCTATTTCCTTCGATGGTGTGATAGCCGACCCTGATCCATCGGTTGAAATTCTTGGCAAGTCATATGCGGATATTCTTTTGCCCATAGATTCAAGGAAGGATTCGATATCTCGAAGTGTGCGGTTTCGCCTTTCTTGGATGGTGGAGTTGCTTTGTCTTTCAAAATCTTAAGACATGGGGTCAAAGTATAACTCCCATAATTTTCTAACATCAGGGGGCTCGCAATACGTTAAAATTGTTGCGAATAGTCTCCGGAGTTCGTGAGGCATCTTGAAGTTCGATGCTTCGTCCAAGCATTTGATAATACTCTGGTCCGATTCTAAAAGCCCTCTCTTTTGTGCTGCTTCTTTAAAGGTCCAATACTGAACATTTCCAACTTTCATTAGGTCCTCAAATGACTCCGGTCCTGGAATATTGTTCAGTAGTATCCTTTCGTAGTATCTTTCACCTTCGGCTGGATTTGCGCTTGCTATCCTTGAGACGACGGTTCTTCTCTGTCTCTTTGTCCACTTGCGGGTTTGTTTGTTCCACACATAATGCTTTGGAAATTCTCTATACAAGAGTTTTTTTGCGGCCTCATCGCCCCTGCAAACTTTGAAAAATTCAGTTAGCATTGTCTTGGACGTGTTTTCATCTTGAACAACCCTACACAAGTCTTGCTTCTCCCAGTACGTCACCAATTGTTGGTTTGGAAGATGCAGTTGGAGCGTTATCACTGGAGGTGATATCTCGTTCAGTGGGAACTCATACATTCTCCACATAGCTTCTTGCGCTGACACCCAACGTGCGTCTTGGAACTCTTGAATTTCGTCAACTGCTCCATGCTCATCATCCCTAGACACATTCACAGCTGCTCTATCGTGGCCTTTGTAGATATACTTGTATAAGTACTTAACTGCTTTTAAACCCGAGCAAATCTCCACGTTGATATGGCAGTCATATCTTATCAGCAAGAAAGGATTGTATGGAACGACCCATCTGTTATCGAGATCGGCATTTCTTTTCCGCACCTGTGGTAATTGGTTATTGCGATTTGTTCTTTTAATGTATATTTTAAAAAAAAAAATTAAAAAAAATACCTGTGCTCCATTGTTCCTTCTTCGATAAAGTGGGTATGTGTCTTTTCCTTGGACAGTTTTTTCGGAGAACTGTCGTGGGTATTTGAACCGGCATTTTTGGTTCACCATGCATGGACATTTTGTATTGAGGATTCCGCATGGTCCATGTAGCATGTGTTTCACGACAGCTTCATGCAGGGGGGGATCCACCCTTTTGTCTGGAATTTCCGCACTCACAAACTTGTCATATTGATCAGCATTCATTATTTTATCTTCTTTTTTTAAGATAATCAACATGTGAGCATGCGGTAATCCTCTCTTCTGGAACTCAATAACATATACGAACGCTGCGACCTTGCCAAATATCTCTTTCTTTACAATCTGGTCCTTGAGATCCATGAGTTTTCCTCTAAAAACTCTCGCTGCGAGATCCGGCCTATCCTGGGATGTTTGTCCTGGAAGGAGTGCATCCTTTATTTCTTTCCATTCGGAGTTGCATGTCATTGTTAGGAAAATGTCTGGTTTCTTGAATTCCTGAACTAATGCCATTGCATCCAAATATCGTCGGCGCATATCTCGTGGCCCTCCAATAAAGGTTGGGGGCAGGACCTTTCTCAATCCAATTTTATCTCCTCGTGTTTCCCCTGCATTGACAGTGTCAATAATTCCTTGGTAAAGTTCGGAACGAATTTGGCTCTGTTGGTTTCTAAAGAAGTCAAGCCTAGTTGTTTCTAACTTTATGTACATATCGACCACAAACTGTTGTAAAAGTCTTCCTGCTCGCAGGAGAGTGGACTTGTTCTCTGGTCTGATTTGCAGTTTGTTGCAATAATATTCTCGACATGACACATTTGACTGGTGTCTTTGTGAGACTCCTGAAGGAATAAAATTATTTATGTCATATCATGTTTGTGGTTTTGTATTAAATAGTTATTGACTTGGATCTTTAACAAATTTAAAGCGATGTTTACCTTGGTGTTCATTCCCAATTATATCATCTGCTCTTGTGATTTCGGTTGCTGGTTGGGAGGTGAGAGGTAGTTCTCCTTGCTGGTTGTTGCTGATTGCGCTCGGAGACCGTCTCTTTATGTTTTGGCACCAACCAGCCTCCCCTCTTGGAAATAACAAGGGATACTGAAGTGAATAATAACAACTGAAGTAATGTTGTATCCTATGTTTTTCTCCTGAGTGTGCATGTATAACAATTTCTCTTTCGAATGGAATATGTTGGTTGTTTCCTTCAACCCATATGGCTGCCACCTGATCTTTTGTTGGAGTGTTGTATACACGTTGGTCAAGGTTAACGTTGCATGCTATGCGAAGTTCTACTTCTTCAAGGGATGGTTCATCGCCAACGCTTCGAAATAATCGAGCGTAAGGATTTCCTCACATTATGTTCACAAGTTTCTGAATTATAGGCTTTTCTAGCTCTGCTTCCCTCAACACGTTAAACCTGTTTTCCACTTCATTCTCGGTATCGTAGAAGTAGAGCTGGAAATACTTTGGTTGTTGTGATGGTAGGAGAGCGGGAAGATTATGATATGTTTGACCTTTCACCCTGAAGGTGTAAACTCCTTTATTTAATGTTGCCAACTTCTTATCATAATGCACTCCAAATGAGGTGAATGAGAACATACTGTTAAACCCTCTAATATTTTTTCTGAAGTGTTCCCCTTCGTCGGTTTGAGAGTTGAACAAGTTGAACAACTCTTCAGGGGCTTCGGGTTCCACAAGATGAACCTATTCAAATTATCTCAAAGTTATTTTTTTGTGGTTGGTTGTTTTGTATAAGATTTTGTCATTACTTTGGTGGTATTAAGTTGTTACCTGACCGTTTTGACAGCAGAATGTCGGCGTTTCATTTTCAAACTTTTTTGCCCCACAAAATCTGCACGGTTCCTTTGTTTTTAGAACGTGGATTGGGGAGGAAAATGATGTTGATGGATTTGATCCTTCTAATTGTCGTCTTTTTCTGTTTTCATTGTTACGTTGAATCTCTAGTCTCCGCTGGTCTGGAGAGAGCATTGAATATCTTGTTCTTTTTTGTTTGTTTTCCATGGTGGTTATCAGTGAGTTTGATTAACTGTAAATGGACATTAAAAGGGATGAGAAATTATGAAAGCATTATAATCGTTTTTTGTTGTTATTGAACAAAGTATGCAATTTTTTAGAAGTTTATTTTAATCGCTAATTCATAATAATTTTTTCTTTTCTATTATTCATTTTTTCAATAACTATGCGAAACAAAATTGACATGCTAACTCAATATATTAAATCTAATTATATTCAAGTTCATTAAAAAAAAAATTAGTGTGGGCAAAGTGAGTATCATAATCCTAGAACGGTCACATGAGTTTGTTGATAAATATTTTTTTGGAATGGTTGCTGTGTTGTTAAGTCATCCCAACAAAGAGAAAATTTATTTTATAATTGTAGGGTGAATAGAACTGGATTCATATTAAGAATCTTAGATATAAAAATCTCAAGCTAGGACTATTTTATACTTTTGCGAAGAATTAAAAAGGGGAAAGACCAGAGTACATGAACATGTTACCGTGCAAAAGTGATGCCAAACCAATCGAGTAAATACAAAGCCATCTAGCTTTTGGATAAAAAAAAATCTTTCAATTTTTCATGACATGCGATGCGATGCCATACCAATGGCAGAATTTTGCAACTAATAAATAGATTTGACCCATCTATTAGCAATTAGTGTTCCATTTTATGTTATCTTTTGCACCCTTGAGTAGGGGTGTGCAAAATACGGTCTAAATCGGACCAAAACGGAATGGAATTTAAAATTTTGGTCCAAATTTCGGTTGACGGCTTGGAAAAAAGAGTATATTTTTTTCGGTTCGGTTTTGGTTTTTAATAATTGAATACCGTACAAACCGAACCAAACCGAAATAATTATAAAATATATAAAATTATATTTTTTTTAAATGTAAATTTAATTTCAACCAACCTAAAATTAGGATAAGGTGGGTACGAAAATTTAAAATTTTAAAAAGTAGGGGTTTATTTTGCAAATTTTTAATCTAAATTTTAATTAATAAATATAAAACAAAACAAAACCAAATTATTAACTCTCTAGATTCTAGACTTAAAGTACGGAAACAAAAATACCCTAATTCAAAGAGGGATGACTGCACAGTTATTTGTTTGCTCTTGTAAAAATAACAGTAAATGTATGCTGAGTTTAGGGTTCTTTTCATAGGCATGATATATGTATTTTCCTGGGCTTTTTGTATAATATTGAAGCCTACTTGGCTACAATAAGTTACCAACTATATAGACTGTTGTTTTCAGCGACTAAATTTTAGTTTCAATTAAAAATCTATTTATTTGAAATCTAGATGGTTGTCTGCAGAATAACCAAATCCTATTTAAAGAAATATACATGTATACATTGAAATGGATTTATGCAAGAATCAATGAAGTGTAATAATTATTTATACTAAAGGGTATTAGTTGTTTACCTTGTATAGCCTTGATTTGTTTTCATTTAAGTAATATTTTTCGAAGAAAATAACTAATACGTTTAGGCAAAAACAACTAATAGCATCCCAAAGCTACACAACATCCCATCCGTCCAATCACCAATTACTATTTCTTTCAAGCACTCCCATCTGCATCAATTAAGTAATTTGGCTCTATTATAAACTAATTTTAATTAATTAAGCTCTAATGCTTTACTTAAATACTAACTCTGTTTGTCTCATTTGGGCTTCTACTTTGTTTGGAAAAGAAGAATTGTTTTAGGTTTTTTTTTTACAAGTTTCTCTATTTTATCCATATATTCATTCCTAAAATATTTCTTCACGTTTGCTTTCCTAAATTTTATCTTAAGAAAAAAAAAAGAGCAAAATATATGCAATTATATGCTTAAAGGTAAACCTTACCAGGGAATTGATTCTCTCGTACTCTTTGCATCAAGAAACCAAAAAAATCTTTCCCTTTTCTCCCTCTCCTTCGAGAGTCTGCAATTCTTCCCGATTTGGCTGACAAATGTTTCGAAAAAGGAAATCAGGTAATTTGTTGCAGGCCAAACCAAAAAATTCCTAGATTTTTAGAGATATATGATTTTTGAATGTTTATACACGAATTAATTTGTAGTTTATAGCAAAGAGATTTGGTGGTTCATATTCTAATGAAATAGGATTATTAAATAATTGTTATTACTATTAACGTTGTTATTAACTTTTGCCTGTTTAAAATTCCCACGATGGCCTAAGAGGAATTTATGATGTGCCTCTTTGAATTGTTTTAGACAATCCCACGCTTCCCATTTACTATATCCATTTATGCTTTGTATTGGATGTTAGATATTACTTTTGAGACAAAATCATTAGGGGGATTTTTGGTTTTATTCTTCTCATGCTTTGCAGCCATTTATATTGGGGCATTATTTATAGTTGTATTTGTCATTTCTACTGCAAGAATTTTAGCAATTTTGGGCATACTTATAGCAGCCGATAAAGTTTTGCTTTCAACAAAGATAACCTGTTTTAATTTAGTCGTAGTTAAATAGTATAATACTCATCTGTGTTGCCCGATTCAGGTATTGGAAATTATTTTTGCCTTATGGATGGGTATTTTTTATTTTTTATTTTCAAAGAGCACATGCAACATGTTCATTATTGGATAACTGTGAAAGAAATTTTGATCGCACGAGATATATTACAATTATCATTCGAGTAAGAGTAGAATGAGATTTGTTGTTCTGAAATTGACAGCAAATTGAGATCATCACGTGGTCTTGATTGTAGGAGAAGTTTGTCACGAGGGATGGTTGGCTCACATCATAGGCCTTCAACTTGCAAAAGGTTTGATAGTAGAGAAAAAATTGTCAGAAGGATGAATCAATTATAGTGAAGCAGAGTTCATTTTGGATGGCTCGAGAAGAAAGGTGAAGATGGCAGGTTCAGAGCAAAATGGAGGGTGATATTAGTGATAAAAGAAATAAAGGGGGAGGTTTTCTTCATATTTTATTCAAGGTTTATTAGGGTGATTAATTAATTACTAAGCCCTCTTAATTGGGGAGGGGTTAAGGTTAATCAGTGGCTGGGGTCTCGTTTTGATTGATTCATAAGCCCAGATTGTTTGTATTGAATGCCTATTTGCATTTGATTTTTGGCTATTTAGTATTATAGCATTCTTTGGATTAATTGTTTGTTTGGATAGGATTGTGCAATTAGAGCTTGATTCTTCTTGTATAGATTTTTGTATTGCTTTAGCGTTAAGCACTATACGGTGGGACTTCTTTTTGGGAACATGCTTTTGAGGACGCGATTTAAGAGTTGGATTTGAGTGTTTCGGACCTTTTCTTTATGTATTTATATAATTTTAATACGGCGTTGCTTTACTATTTTCACACTATTCCGCTACTTGGCTACTTTATTGTCATTTAGTATTTAATGGTGTATTGTGGGAATGGAGTGTTTTGGATTGAATAAAATAAATTCCGGCTCCGACATGGACTTTTATATGTGAAATGATATATTTGTTTATAATATATAACAATAATTCATATCCTCAGTACCAAGAGGAAAAAGATGAATTATAATATAGATGATGATTAGTATATGTGAATCAAATTATAATAGATTTGGAAAACCTTGGAGCACACGTGCAAGGGAGCTTGTCACCTCAAGGATTAATCTCTTGATTACCTTCATAAATTTTGTTTAATTTGATTTTTATAACTGTGCTAGTGGAAATCAACTTGGCAGCTGAAAGTTGGGCATTTTTTTTTTAATCTTACATACACTTCATGCTTTTTCTTTCATGCAAAGTGTACGTGAGACATAATATTGCCAACTACTATACAAACTACATAATCATATAATTTAGATTGCTTAAAAAAAACTTGCAACGCCACTGAGTTCATGGGAAAAAGAGTTTTGGAGGAAACCCCCAAGCCCTTTTTCGATCTAATCAACGGGTAAAAAACCACTGATAAAGTGCAACACGTGTTAATAGATGAAATTATAGGGATTTTTTATTGGAAAACAAAAAGAGAAGATAAAGTCTTGCAAAAGGGCGGTGGAAAAGCCCGTGCTGTCCCTTGCAGTTTTTTTTAGCTTAGACTTGGCGCTTGCGCTTCTTGGAAGAGCCTTCGTCCAAATCATCTCCATCAACTTTGAGGACTTCTTCAACAATTATGTTCTTTTCTGCTCTTTGGGCAGCATTTTTACTGTCCATCTTGACCAAGAATTTGAAGTTCTTGTCTTCACTTCCAATTAACTTCTTGTAGTTGGCGTAGTGGTGTTTCTCTTTATCCTAAATCAAAATACGTGGTAAATTTTTGAGTTAAAGCTTGCTAATACGTCTTATTTGTGGGGTTTACTTCAAAAGGAAAACAAATTCAAATACAATATTGATGAAATTTAAAGCGATTGTACCGATAAGAGATGGTCTGCGAACAGAGTTACAGGACATCCAACAAGGGCTTCGGTTGCTTCAAATAGGGTGACATAAGCTTCTTCCACCTCATCGGTTACAAATAACCGTAATCGGTAGTACCTTGAAAAGGTGCAACTCTTATTTTCGCACTTGGAGCACTCCGCTGTCTTGCTGCTTCCAAGAGGTTCCACGCGTGAATTGCAAGTATTGCACTTTTCATACCACGGATTGTTCTTGTTCAAAACCCTTACAATCCTCGCAACAAATGTACAATAGTTCGAGTCCACTTTGCTAGATATAACGTTCGTTAAGTTAGCTTCCTTTGCTTCCTTTATTCTTTTTTACGGGCCATTTAGGATAACCATTCCATCTCCAACATTTTCGTAGTCTTCATTTCTGTTTTTGGACATACAATGGCTTTTATAAGGAGATTTAAATTAATTTGGAATAATTGATTTTGTTTTCAAAAGTAAATAAAATTTGATACCTCTGCTTGAACGCCTCACTATCTTCATATTCCGGATTAATGTGAACAATGCTGATAAAGGATGTTGACAGTTTGGTTTCAATTGCGTTTGAAAATTTAGTTAATAAATGAGCAATGCAAATATTTCTTTGTAGGGGAAAATTGCAGTACCTCCGAATGTGTTCAAAGTCACGTTGAAAACAGCTATAACTGGCTTCAGTGCCACCAGGGATTCTAATATTTCTCCTTCATTTAAAGCCAAATCTCCCCAGAGTTCCATTGACATTGTTTTAGACCTGTATTTTTAAAAGGTAGGTAATCCCAGATAGGGTTCATAATTTATATAGCATGCAAAGTGTTTGGCAAATACTTTTATGATATGCTAGCTTTCGACAGGATTATCTTGATTCCCAAATTAACTATCTTGTGTTATAGATGTTTCTGCAGAGATATCTGTATACATTGGGGGCAACTGTAAAAGGGCAGTGATTTAAGTCTAGCTAAGATGGAAAAATGATAGGTTCATAATTTATATAACATGCAAAGTGTTTGGCAAATACATTTATGATATGCTAGTTTTTGACAGGATTATCTTGATTCCCAAATTAACTATCTTGTGTTATAGATGTTTCTGCAGAGATATCTGTATACATTGGGGGCAACTGTAAAAGGGCAGTGATTTAAGTCTAGTTAAAATGGAAAAACGATACATGTCCACCTGTTGATAGAATGGAATATAGTCATTTTAGGAAATAAAATGATAAAGAACTAAAGATGCATTCCTCCAGGAAAGAAAGAACATTCAAATCTCTATATCAAAATGCAACACATAGAAACATGCTCTAGAGTTTAATTAGTATAAACAAATTCTGAAAAAGGGAACGCCAGTGTAAAGAAAAATGATTTATGCGTATCATTATTAGTTTATCTTCATTTTATTTCACCAAGGTTGAAAGTTCGCCAAAATAAAAAATTTAAATTCTTAGTTGATTGTCTTTTTCTCAATAAAAGTTCGACTATGTTAATCTGCCACCAAGGAATGCGCAATAAATATGAGCATATTTCAAATAATGGAGATTTGGAAAACCAACTGAAGATAACACAAAGAGTAATCACAGGGTCCATTTGCCTCTATTTTCCAAAGACCATTTCGTTAAACTCGAATACAACACACTTGAAAGTTATGGGGTCTGGCATTTGAAAATGTAAGTAGTGAATTTTTAAACAAAATGAGCAACACAACAAAGCTCACAAATTAAACTCCTATTTACAACTCAAAAGGAATCGTTATACAATGGTAAACTGATTATATATGAATCACCCTTCGATGACCAGTTCCATCCCAGATCATTCATGCTCTTCACATGTTATCGGATGTTGCAATCATGTAAAGCATAGAACGATCAGCAGGTTCGAGAAATTCACCATCACACCATGGAATTTTTTATCATGTGTAGCAAGGGTCTTGTGTTTTCTAGGAAAATTTGTCCTCAAATTAAGCACAATAGTGATATCATTTATTTAGTTTTACTATGTATTAACCAGTTGGTGTGATGTTATGCAAATATTCGTATTGATGGGATTGGATTAGTTGAAAGTATACCAGTATGGGCAGTAGTTCAAGCCTAGCTAAGATGCACTCATCTACGTTAGCTGTTATAGCATTACATATAAACAACTCATTTCTCATATTATTGTTTATTTAGAGACAAAGATTTCTATGTCTTGTAAGCATGCAAGTAAATAAACTGTATTTAATGCTGAACCTAGAGGTTTTAAGTTTGCCTTCAAATATAACTTGTGAAAGAAACGGAAAGAAATTTGTAGTTATTAAGATTCTTACTGATGATCCATTAGAGTGATCTCACGTTTATGTGTGAATTTATCAAGCTGCTTTCTTTTGATCATATAAGATGGTCTTACTTTGACTACCATACCAACAACATCTGCACAATTTAAGAAGTTATCCAAATTAATATAATCCCTACAAAGAGGTATGTCATGCATTCAAAATAAATATTGCAGAAAGATTTTTACCCATCATCCTATGTTTCTTAGAAACATCTTCCACCTCGTTGAACGGGACAAAAGGAGTCCTCCTCTGGAAATGGATTTCCTCAGCAGTTGCTTCAACTTCCGTTTTGGAAGTGAAGATTATTTCAATACTTTTATTCATATTATCATAATTTTTATTAACTGGCTTAATGGTTCCGTTACGAATGACGTATGATTTTCCGCTTTCAAGAAGATCAGCAAACTTGAAAATGAGTTCATTGTACAACATTGCTTGAATCATTGTTCCCTAATTATGAATTAAAAAAATTAGGGAATTTTCATCGAAGGCTTAAAAAATAAAAAATAAAAATAGGAAAAACAAACCTCCTTGTCAGTTAGGAAGATCTTCACAGCTTCAGTTGTCTTATTTGTGCGGTAAAATGTGTCCCTCATGGTCTTTCGAGCAACCCTTACAGATATGGACCACTCCTCCTCAAAAGCTATCAATTCCCTTATTGTTTTGTTGTCCATTTGCTGAAAAATTCAAAACCAACCTAAGAAATAATCAGCGACTATTAGATATTTAATAACAAAACAAAGAACTTAAAAATTTCTCAAACCAAATTACACTTACAATTGGAAAACCTAAGGAAGCAAAACAAACCAGAATACTTTACAAAAAATCTGTTTACTATTTTTAGCATCATTATGTAGAAAAGTTTACTGTCCTACTGTTCGTTTCATGATTTTTTTTCTATAATAGAGTTAAGACTTCCAATCGTAAGCAACATATTTTATATATAACATCAGGAATATAACTAAAACAATAGGGGAGAATCCGAGATAAAACAACTTGAGGCCAAGAACACCTGATCACAGTGAAGGGCAGGGTAATTTGTACTGGAAAAATATCTTACTTGGTGTGTACAAGCACCCACAAATGAAAGGATTGAATAGATATATATGCGAGAAAATATAACTCCTATATTTTGTATATGGAAGACCCATCAAGATTAATTTTGAAAAGCAGTAGAGAGGTTAACAAAATCAAAACAGGGAAAAAAAATATTTGAAACAAAGCTGAAATGATTATTTAACATGCACCTTGTTGTATAGTTTACAGCTGAAGTACAAAGTATCAAGTGATAGAAATCAATGGGATTTTATATGTCTTACACACTGCTCTACATAAATGCTAAGGGATTGGAAGATAAACAGTTTGTAATTAAGGATAATTACCAAAATTCAATGAGTAGAATTGCAAGGGACCATAAATCAAGTAGCCATTGATTAATTAAATAAATGAACACCCAATTAATATAGAATGGTTGAGCTTCTATGGTTAATGTCATATATTATAATAAAATGTCCTAAATAAAGTTTATCATTAAGGTTCAATAAAATATAAAATATAATTTAGATACAGAGATACTTTTAGTTAATATAGGCTAAGAAATTGGTGACTAAAGCTAGATGCATTACCTGGATAGAAATATAAACCTTTTTAAAAATTGGTCGCTAAAGCTAGATGCATTACCTGCATAGAAATATAAACCATTTTAATACTTATAAGATTGGGGTATAAGTCCTAAAGCATAAATTTTTGTGTCATGATATGCATTGTTTAAAACGGTTAACATTGTAAATTATTTCCAAGAACACAGTTGACTGATGAACAAATAAAATTGTGCATATCAAAAGAATGCCTGCTAAAAAATTCAAATTTAGATGCTGTATTTGCCTTTATGCTGCATAAAATGACCAAAATAAACGTTTGTATTCAATATATAGAAGATTAGTATCTATCAATTTATCTACGTTCGCATTGAATGGTAAATCTCAATCTCCATAGATAACAATTTATTTCTTCTTTTAAGAATTTTAAAATGGTTTCAATCAGCTAATAAACCGTGTTGTCGGTTTATTTCTTCTTTTAAGAATTTTATAAACAATTTATTTCTTCTTTTATATTTCCTAGAACTTCAATTGGATTTACATTCTTATATTGAAATCACATAGTCACATACATTGTTAAGCCAGTCATACTAAACTTTGCCAGGACAGTAAAGTTTTCAGTTAAATAAAACAATTAGATTAAAAAATGTATCAATCTCAAACTTAAACCAAAAGGACATGACAACACTTACATGCCAAGAGTATCAAATAAAGAAGCAAAATGTAGTCTCACAAGGGGACCAGTGTGTGCATTCCCCTCAATATCAAGACGATCAACTGCAGGCACAACATTCAGATGCTTAAGCTCTGATAAATATTAGAGGATATTCAATCAAACAAATAGTAGGCCTGTTATGCAAATGATCATACATTCAATATCCCGGGAATTTTCTAGCGCTTTGCATAAAGGGTTTTCAGCAAAATATGCCTCTTCTTTCAGGAGGGCCTCTAAACTGTTGTTATGACTTTTATCCTTCACATAGTCCACCGAAATACATTTTCGGTAATAACTGAGAATGAGTAAAACGTGAAGACTGCCTTCTGCTAATGGCCTTCTTGAAGATTCAACGGTTGAGCTGCCTAAGTAACTGAAGGGCAATAACATCAAGTTTGTTGCATGATTAGACTTCAGTCAGAAAGATAAAGAATAAAATGCAGAAAAGCATTAATGTTCGTGAACAGAAAAAAGGTGAAAGAGAGATACTAAATTGAAAGCAAGTCAAAATGATTGCAACTAAAGGTGTAGATATCCATTAAGAAATTTGAAGTTGTGAAGTTAAAACATAGAAATATACTCAGTTACATGATAAAGTTCCAACTCTTTAATTTGAAGATACTGAGAAACTAAAAAGGGAAAATTTAAGAATGTTCCATGAAAAAAGTTCAAAAATTGCTCTTTAAAGGAACTCAAGATTCAAGACCCATCAAAGTTAGACATTTATACCACACACAATATAATAATAGTTGAAATGCAAGAACAATGTAATACCAGCTGCCGAGCCAACTCTCTTTACTCTTTAGAACACCAGGCTGATTTCCTTCAGAAAATATTATACAGGATGAACTGTTCACATGAAACTGTGGGAGTTTAATGTAATTGAGCAGTAACTTGCACACAACCATATTAACCAAAGTGCTTTCCTGCCAAAGTAACAGCCACTTAATAAGTAAAGATTCATTTGACTAAATTGAGGCTTGTGAAGTTGCATTGATTCACCTTTAGACATTTATACCACGCACAATATAATAATAGTTGAAATGCAAGAACAATGTAATACCAGCTGCCGAGCCAACTCTCTTTAGAACACCAGGCTGATTTCCTTAAGAAAATATTATAGAGGATGAACTGTTCACATGAAACTGTGGGAGTTTAATGTAATTGAGCAGTAACTTGCACACAACTATATTAACCAAAGTGCTTTCCTGCCAAAGTAACAGCCACTTAATAAGTAAAGATTCATTTGACTAAATTGAGGCTTGTGAAGTTGCATTAATTCACCTGCGCCATCACTGCGTCAAGGAAAGGGTGTGTGGCATTTGGTCCAGGGGTAGGCCCAGAAAGAAGTTGAGTCGACATGGCAATCACTATGAAGTTAAGCAGCTCTTGATGCAGAAGATATGTTGCAGGGCTATAATGAAAATAGAAAATGGTATGGATATGTATAAAGAAGAGCATGAAAAAAGGCTACCTCACAAGTCATACATGACATCAACTTTACAGATAAAGTTAAAAGCAACAGATATAATGAAATTTTCAACATGTTGACCTGCTTTGTAAATGAAGTGGAAGAATCCTGTCATATATCTTTCCTACAGAACTGTAACCTTGAGTCGTAGAAATGTAGAGAGAACAGAAAAAACAATCGCTCTCATAAAACTTATGTTATGAAAATTCTGATTAACATAACAAATTAACAACCAGTGTCCACATGATTCGAGATAATTAACCAGAAATGAAACGAGAAGATACTGTGAGAATAATACAGCAAAGTGACTACAAAATTAAAGGATTACAACAAACAAAGAAACATGGATAATTAAATACTTAAAAAAACATTCTGAACTTACTAACCTTTGCACTCCCAGACATACGGTCACCCTCTGATTGAGACTTTTTCTTGGGCACGAAGCCAAAGACATCGTGTAGAAATTCACTCTCCTATACAACACATGATAAAATTGAAAATATTTGATAGTCCACTAACAAAAGAATATTTTACAGCCTGGAGTTAAACTGTACCTGCATGTGCTTCACAAATCCTCCTCCAAGAAAATGCTTCAAGAAATTCAACTACAATAATTCAAAAGATAATGAATGTCAAAAACTCATATTACAAAACTAAAAGATTCAAGGAGATAATGTAGACCTGTATTAATTGAACCCATGAGCTTGTGTTTAGACAATCTCCACCTACTTTCATCGAGGACTCTGGGGTATAACCATTCTGGTATTAACATTTATACAGGAAAAAATTTAGCAATCAAGAAGAAACCAAGACGAAGTAAATTAACTTGATAACAAAATGGGTAAGTTGAAGACATCGCCTCTGCAACTATTTAATCATGAGAAAATGTCTTCTAACTTAAAAAAATTTGTGAAAATGCCCCACGGCTGGTTGTAACAAATTATTGTTCATTTTCTTTCATGTTATTTTGTTTAACATGGCTTATTCTTAATTTGTCACATCACCTCCCCCGGTTGAGGAACTGGGAACAACAAATTAAGGGGAACTTTTTTACTAATTTTTATAAAGTTAAAAGACATTTTATGTAATTCAAAGATACAGGGCCATGAAAGGCCATGAAGCAACTCAACTATTTGAGATGCACAGCCTCATCGTCAAATATGGACATATAAACTAAAAATTCACGCACAAAAGGATTTACCGCTGAAATTTTCACAAGCTATTAGTAATGTAGGTCACAGTAACAACTTGATCATGGGACATACAACATCAGAACTGTTGAAGATTATATTATGATTATGTCATTATCGTGTTTCCTTAGTTTAGTCATTCTATGTTTAGTACATAGGTGTTATTTATTCTTTCCTTGTTTTAGATTGTAACCCTAGGTCTTCCTCCACTATAAATAGGGAGTCTTCTACCTCAATAATATAAACAGTACATGAATTCCTCCACTACTACCTGATTTTGATTTTTGTCACACTTTGGTTGTAGCTGTTCTCTGCTTTTCCGTTCAAGCTTTCCTTTTCCTCGAAATACTGGGTTTAAATTGGAAGGCACGCATCTTCATTCATTATTCTCATTAAAATAGCCCCCACCTATAATTTCTTATATTCATTGTGGAGAAATTAGTTTTGCTAGAATGCAGCTGTCAAAAAGTTTTAATATTTTCTTCTTATGCACAGGCTCTATTTCATTATCGAGAATTATACTATTTTTTTCAGGGTAATGTGGAAAATTTGGAAAGATTTTACGAAGAGTTTGGTTCCGGAAGGACTGAGAGCAAGGATGATGTTGGTGACTTGGAAATCTCTAAATCTAAAAACTCTAGAAAACCTCCCGACTTCCAAGCACTGCTTGAGGATAATGACAATGATCACTTTTTGATAGGCATAAAGTATACCAACAGGTAAGATTCTTGATATTCACTTTATTTACATGAAAGAAGGGGGAAAAAAAAAGGAAAAGTCAATAAGATATATGGACCATTTGCTACCAATTGAGAATTCTTTTGATTTTTTAAACTTAGATTATTGGTATGCACCAATGAAACCATTGACTTTAGACATAATAGTGGGATCATCATCGCAAATGTAGTTTTTTCTGCCATTATCTCGTCACATGGTCAACTCCACACAGTTACTACTAATTAATCAATTAGGAAATGCAGATATTACGGGTTTTATCAATCTATTCCAGAACATATTAAATCATTAAATTTCAAACTGCAATAGCATTAGGATTCAGCACAGAAAATCTTAAACTTGGTTTCATCCATACAAAGGAATTTTTTTTTTTGAGATCCCACAGTTTAGAAGTTAGGACTGAATCTAAAGGTGAAATCTGGACATACCTTTTCTGAAAAATATTTAAGACGAGCATCATCAGATTCAGCTATTGAGTCTATATTAAAACGCTCATAAATCTGCAAAGAAGAAAATGAATTATTAAACCATGTAGTAATTAATTGATAGTCTATTTTAATATTAATTTATTTTTACTTTATATTATTATGACTATATTTATTAAAAAGGAAAAAGCAAGCAATGTATGTACAGGAAAAATGCTAATGCTTGCAGATACAAATTCGTGTGAGAATTGAAAGCATGTGAAGAGATCAGATCACAACTAACCATATAAGACATGCTCGTGTAGATACATATCAGTGTGCGAATTTAAAGCTCAAATGGTGATAATTCCAATGGATGTAAATGCATACACATTCGATGCAAAAATTTGGAAAGATTTTACGAAGAGTTTGGTTCCGGAAGGACTGAGAGCAAGGATGATGTTGGTGACTTGGAAATCTCTAAATCTAAAAACTCTAGAAAACCTCCCGACTTCCAAGCACTGCTTGAGGATAATGACAATGATCACTTTTTGATAGGCATAAAGTATACCAACAGGTAAGATTCTTGATATTCACTTTATTTACATGAAAGAAGGGGAAAAAAAAAAAAGGAAACGTCAATAAGATATATGGACCATTTGCTACCAATTGAGAATTCTTTTGATTTTTTAAACTTAGATTATTGGTATGCACCAATGAAACCATTGACTTTAGACATAATAGTGGGATCATCATCGCAAATGTAGTTTTTTCTGCCATTATCTCGTCACATGGTCAACTCCACACAGTTACTACTAATTAATCAATTAGGAAATGCAGATATTACGGGTTTTATCAATCTATTCCAGAACATATTAAATCATTAAATTTCAAACTGCAATAGCATTAGGATTCAGCACAGAAAATCTTAAACTTGGTTTCATCCATACAAAGGAATTTTTTTTTTTTTTGAGATCCCACAGTTTAGAAGTTAGAACTGAATCTAAAGGTGAAATCTGGACATACCTTTTCTGAAAAATATTTAAGACGAGCATCATCAGATTCAGCTATTGAGTCTATATTAAAACGCTCATAAATCTGCAAAGAAGAAAATGAATTATTAAACCATGTAGTAATTAATTGATAGTCTATTTTAATATTAATTTATTTTTACTTTATATTATTATGACTATATTTATTAAAAAGGAAAAAGCAAGCAATGTATGTACAGGAAAAATGCTAATGCTTGCAGATACAAATTCGTGTGAGAATTGAAAGCATGTGAAGAGATCAGATCAACACTAACCATATAAGACATGCTCGTGTAGATACATATCAGTGTGCGAATTTAAAGCTCAAATGGTGATAATTCCAATGGATGTAAATGCATACACATTCGATGCAAAAATTTGGAAAGATTTTACGAAGAGTTTGGTTCCGGAAGGACTGAGAGCAAGGATGATGTTGGTGACTTGGAAATCTCTAAATCTAAAAACTCTAGAAAACCTCCCGACTTCCAAGCACTGCTTGAGGATAATGACAATGATCACTTTTTGATAGGCATAAAGTATACCAACAGGTAAGATTCTTGATATTCACTTTATTTACATGAAAGAAGGGGGAAAAAAAAAAAGGAAACGTCAATAAGATATATGGACCATTTGCTACCAATTGAGAATTCTTTTGATTTTTTAAACTTAGATTATTGGTATGCACCAATGAAACCATTGACTTTAGACATAATAGTGGGATCATCATCGCAAATGTAGTTTTTTCTGCCATTATCTCGTCACATGGTCAACTCCACACAGTTACTACTAATTAATCAATTAGGAAATGCAGATATTACGGGTTTTATCAATCTATTCCAGAACATATTAAATCATTAAATTTCAAACTGCAATAGCATTAGGATTCAGCACAGAAAATCTTAAACTTGGTTTCATCCATACAAAGGAATTTTTTTTTTTTTGGAGATCCCACAGTTTAGAAGTTAGAACTGAATCTAAAGGTGAAATCTGGACATACCTTTTCTGAAAAATATTTAAGACGAGCACCATCAGATTCAGCTATTGAGTCTATATTAAAACGCTCATAAATCTGCAAAGAAGAAAATGAATTATTAAACCATGTAGTAATTAATTGATAGTCTATTTTAATATTAATTTATTTTTACTTTATATTATTATGACTACTAGATGAGAGTCTCGCGTATTACGCGGAATTTTCGTAAGAAACTAATTATATATTATAATGTATTACATATACAATAACACTATAAATTTATTCATCGTAAAATAATATAATTATATAATAAATTATATTCAAAATAATATCACATGTTAAACACAGTTAAGTCAATATAAGACATATTAAATTCGATTTGAGATTAAAAAAATTCAAATAGTTAAAATATTGGTGCACTGTGTTTTCAAGACAATAAGGTTAATTTTTTTTAATTATTCGATTTTAAAAAAATTCAATCAATCATTTAATCGATAAAAAATATCAAAAGTTTTTAATATGTTTAATTATGTTTTTTAATTTATTTTAACAAATTAGGATTTTCTAAATTGAAAATTCTCAAATATAGTGAAACAATATAATAAGTTAATTAAACATTAAAGTTTCATATAATTAGAGGTTTAAATTTAATTGATCAATTCAATTTAATATATTTTTATAGGCTCAAGTTATATACAATAGATATTCCAATTTTTTATATATTTATAGTTTAGCTTAATTGGTAAAAATCATAAATTTTGCTCATGTGGTCCTAGGTTCGAATCCATGTATATGCATATATTTTTTTAAATAGAATTTTTGTTATATAATGACACATAAGCGTAATGAATTGACACGTATGATTTTCACAAGCATGCCACATAGGACATAGATGACACATAAGTATATGACACGTAGGCAGAATCAACCAAAAGATGACACATATGCAAAATCAACCATATAACGACACATAAGCAAGACCAACTCCCTTTTAGTATTATAGAGGATATTTATTAAAAAGGAAAAAGCAAGCAATGTATGTACAGGAAAAATGCTAATGCTTGCAGATACAAATTCGTGTGAGAATTGAAAGCATGTGAAGAGATCAGATCACAACTAACCATATAAGACATGCTCGTGTAGATACATATCAGTGTGCGAATTTAAAGCTCAAATGGTGATAATTCCAATGGATGTAAATGCATACACATTCGATGCAAAAATTTGGAAAGATTTTACGAAGAGTTTGGTTCCGGAAGGACTGAGAGCAAGGATGATGTTGGTGACTTGGAAATCTCTAAATCTAAAAACTCTAGAAAACCTCCCGACTTCCAAGCACTGCTTGAGGATAATGACAATGATCACTTTTTGATAGGCATAAAGTATACCAACAGGTAAGATTCTTGATATTCACTTTATTTACATGAAAGAAGGGGGAAAAAAAAAAGGAAACGTCAATAAGATATATGGACCATTTGCTACCAATTGAGAATTCTTTTGATTTTTTAAACTTAGATTATTGGTATGCACCAATGAAACCATTGACTTTAGACATAATAGTGGGATCATCATCGCAAATGTAGTTTTTTCTGCCATTATCTCGTCACATGGTCAACTCCACACAGTTACTACTAATTAATCAATTAGGAAATGCAGATATTACGGGTTTTATCAATCTATTCCAGAACATATTAAATCATTAAATTTCAAACTGCAATAGCATTAGGATTCAGCACAGAAAATCTTAAACTTGGTTTCATCCATACAAAGGAATTTTTTTTTTTTTTAGATCACAAAGTTTAGAAGTTAGAACTGAATATAAAGGTGAAATCTGGACATACCTTTTCTGAAAAATATTTAAGACGAGCATCATCAGCTTCAGCTATTGAGTCTATATTAAAACGCTCATAAATCTGCAAAGAAGAAAATGAATTATTAAACCATGTAGTAATTAATTGATAGTCTATTTTAATATTAATTTATTTTTACTTTATATTATTATGACTATATTTATTAAAAAGAAAAAAGCAAGCAATGTATGTACAGGAAAAATGCTAATGCTTGCAGATACAAATTCATGTGAGAATTGAAAGCATGTGAAGAGATCAGATCACAACTAACCATATAAGACATGCTCGTGTAGATACATATCAGTGTGCGAATTTAAAGCTCAAATGGTGATAATTCCAATGGATGTAAATGCATACACATTCGATGCAAATTGAAGCTCAAACAATGTCAATTTCAAAGAATAAAAGTACTTATTGTGTGCCCAGTCAGACACAAAACTTATACTTGTTTAAAATTAACACAAACCGAGGGACAAGTACAAGCAAAACTATGATAAGTACAATATTTAATTTCATTGAACACCAATATTTATTGCCATGGGAGATACTAACCTGTCGGGCTTGAATTAATATTTTTGGAAGAACGCCTTTATGCAAACATTCCAATTTGACCTGCAACAGTAAACTTTAACATAATAAGGAAAAGACATCGCCATTTGTTGAATCTAAATCTATATGTTTTTATGAACGGGTCTGTGACTTGAAGCGACTACACTAGCTTCTACTAGTAGCTACCCCGCAAGAGTACGGGTTCACTGTAGTATGGGCAAGTATAGGGACCAAGTAGTATCGAACCCAAGGGATAGTGTATATGCAAATAGATCCCTGAAGATCTACGCGTCGTAGTTAATATGAGTGTGTTGTTTTTGAATTTTTGGAAAGATTAATTAAGCTAACTAAATTATCCTACGAATGCAAAAGGAAAATTAAACTAAGTATCTAAGGTGTATATGCAAGTATGAGATGGTGATGCTTAGGATAGGAATCCCTACGTATACTAACGGAGCAGGTACATAATCAAAGTAATCGTGACAAACAAGAATTAACCTAAGTATAAGAATGCAAGGTGAAAGCTCAAGATTCTAAACCCTAATACTTTACCCTAACACTCGACTTCACTAATCCACTAACAAGTTAATAGATTGTGCTCAATTAATGAGACCCTAATTTAACTAATGTGATGCGGTCGTCCTCCTTCGCTAAACCGGTAAATGAATTAACCTTTCCTAAACCTTCTCGTTAAGACTACTAGTTGTTATTGAGTGATGCGGTCGTCCTCTCTCTAACACTTTCGTACTAAATTTAAAGGTAGAGTTAAGATTAATTATATGAATTCATTAATTAAGAGAATTAAAACTAACGTCACCAATTACCTTAATTACGTACCCACATCCTACTTCTACGAGTTCATCCTAACCCAAGCATGCAAGGGTTTTAGCCGGACATGGTTATAACAAAAATAAAAGCAATAGAAGAAACAACGAACAAAAACATAATGAATTGAACGAAGAAAATAAGAAACATGAACTAGGGTTTTAAAATAAAATAATTCTAAGAACTGAAATTTAAATTAACTAAAACGAAGTTTCAAAGTGTTTAAAGAAATCAAACTAATGAAAAGAAACTAAGAAACGAAAATAAACTAAGAATTCGTATGAAAAACCTCAACAACGTAAAAGTAAAATTTGCTCGTCTCCTTCCTCTCCAAAAACTAAGTCTAAAGTGATTTCTAAAGTTGGGGATCCTTCAAAACGTGTTTGGAAGAGGTATATATAGGCACCGGGTCGAAACGGGAGTTAATGGGCCGAAAATACGCATCCGGAGGCGAAAATACGTGGTTGCTCGAGTAAAACGCTCGAGCGGTTCCGCTCGAGTGATTCGCTCGAGCGCTGAAACTGTTCTGTAAGTTTTTGGTCGCTCGAGCAAAACGCTCGAGCGCTGGCTGCTGTGCACTCGTTCGTAAAATCTTCATATCTCCTCAACCGGGAGTCCGTTTTGGCCGATTCAAAGTCCTACGAACTCCTCTTTTCGCCCTCTATCCATCTATGAAAACCAAAGAGACAAATTAATAATTTTATAAAAATGATACTCATTTGACTCCAAGCACTCATCGAAAACACTCAAAACATGAGTAAATCGGGCACCAAAACATAACAATTTCACGCCTAATCAACCCCCCCAAACTTACCATGTTGCTTGTCCTCAAGCAACGAAATAATAAGTCAAGTGAAATTGTTAGGAATGAATCAAAGAATCAATTAGTGCAAGCAAATGAACTCGAGCTTCAAAGATCAATCACAAGTATACTCACTCACTTTCCTTCATCATACTCATGCAACAACAACAAGAACCACCAAGATCGAACATGGATGTGCACTCAACGATGTGTTTCACTCCCTCACAAGTGTATAACAGTGTTTAAGGGACTCACTCAATCAATCAATCACACATATTGGCAGCCATAGGCTTGTAAGTGCTCTTAACTTCGACCATACTCTAGAAATCAATTCCGAATCAAAAAGGACTTTTCTCAAGGTTGTAATGTAGGCTCTTTGGACGGGTGGGATAACAATATAAGGTAAAGTGACTAAAGTGAATGGAGAATAGAAAATCAAACTTTGGCACTTCGAGATTAGGAACAGACTACTTCAAACATTTTCAATCAACACCCTTTCAACTCCATACTCTCAACACTTCAATGTTTTTCTTTCTCACTCTTTCACCTTTTTTTCAATCACTTTTTTTTTCTCTTTTTTTTTTTCACACAAACACATGAGCTCATTTTTTTCTTTTTGCTCATTCTCAATTTTCTTTCTCTTTTTCCCACATCTCAAAACTTCATCACACCTTCTTCTCATATTCACTCAACAAACAATCTTTTCCTTTTTCAACTCAATTCACTCCCTTCACATTCACACTTTCTTATTCTCCACTCAAATTGGGACAAAAAGGCTTAGGAATTGGAATAATGTTCATATGTGCTAGCAAATAAAATAGGCTTTAGGCTCAAAGGGGCTAACAAGGGATTCAATGTCATTGGTAAGGAAATTTTTTTGGCTAAGTGACTCAATTAAATCAAAGATGGCCTAAGATCACATTCGGCATATCAAACTAGACACAATCAAGAAGCAAGAGCACATGCAAGTTCTAGCGTCCTCTAAGGTGACGATCCACTCACAAACGAAGAGATTAAATCGTGCATTTAAATCTCGTAAGGCACAACTCTCACGGCTTTCACATCCATGCTAGTCCTAGTGAATTCTCACTCTCATCACACAAGTACTCAAAAGAAAACTCATAAGCATACAAGTTTTTTTTCAAATCAGCTCAAACTCAAACACTCACACAAAAGAATTTCTAACTCACCCCTTACAACTCAACCTACTCATCAAATCATACTCAAAGATAGCAATCAACAAGCATAAGGTGATTGATAGGCATAAAATATTGAGTAACAAAACAAATTAATAATAGCCCAAGGAGCATCTCAAGGCACCAAATAACTAACTCAACTCAAAGATAAGGGGTGCTCCGGTGCAATGTAACAAGAAAACATATAAAAAAAAACTCCACCCCCCCAAACTTCGACCTTGCTAGAGGTCTAAGTTTGGGGTTGTGGGTTACCTCAACCGAACAATTCAGTTTCTCTCAATAGCTTTGCACACTCCCTTGTCTCAAGTTGGTTCCTTCAATCTAAATAACTCCATGATACCTTTACTCCTTTAGAGACAAGCCTACAAAATAAAACTCTCAAGTACGAGGTTAAACATACGACTCAACAACATCCTAGTAACATAAAAGGAAAATAACTAAAAAACACTCAAAAGCAAATAAAAATGGGTTGCCTCCCATTCAGCGCTATTTTTAAGGTCCTCATGCCGGACCAAGCTCAAAGGAGCTTATGGGACATCATACTCAAATTTACCTCCCTCACTCTCATAAGAGTGGTGTCTGAACTCCTTTCCTTGTTGTCCCTCCATCATGAGTTCCTTTGCTTTCTTCTCATCCCCAAGTGTTATGGGTCTCAACTCCTTCTTCCCTCTATCTGGAGGAGTCTTACTAATCAATTTCTTGAGTTTGGACTTTTTCTTCTTAACTCCTCCTTTCCCTTCTAACTGGACCACATCCACTTTCTTCACCTCTTCATCCTTCAACTTCTTCACTTTATCCCTATCAACATAATCAAGAACATAATTCTCATGGGTTAAATTATCAATTGAAGGACTAACAAAATCATGAATATCAGAAGGATTAGGGATAGGAGGTGTGTCTTCAACACGAGGATCAATGGCATCCATGCAATACAAGCTCTCATCCTCCTTCGGGTGCTTCATGGCTTCATATAGGGAGATCTTCACTTCTTGATCATCAACCTTCAATGTGATCTTCCCATTTGCCACATCTAGCACCATCCCCGCCGTAGCTAAGAACGGTCTTCCCAAGATCAAGGGCACGTGCCCATCTTCCTCCATTTCTAGCACTACAAAGTCGGCTGGAAAAATGTGATCTCCAACTCTCACTAGGACGTCTTCAACAACACCTTGAGGTCGAGTAATAGACCGGTCGGCTAGTTGAAGCGTCATCATTGTGGGTTGAAGTTCACCACCTTCCAACTTCTTGAAAAGCGACAAGGGCATGAGATTGATGCTCGCCCCAAGGTCGCACAACGCTCCCTTCTTGATCCCGTTCCCAATGTCACATAGGATCGTGAAGCTCCCGGGATCCTTCAGCTTCGGTGGAAGCGCCTTGTGCACTAATGCACTCACCTCGTGGTTCAACTGCACCAACTTCGGCTCATCCACTCGCCGTCTTTTCGCGATCAAGTCCTTTAGAAACTTTGCATAATGCGGCATCTGTTCCAAAGCATCATAAAAAGGAATATTAATATGCAATTGTTTAAAAACATCAAGAAATTTTGCAAATTTTTCATCAAACTTCTTTTTCATGAAGCGCTGTGGATACGGGACGGGTATCACAGATTTGGGTACCCCCCACTCATCTCTTTCTGTTTCTTTCACTTTCTCCCTTGCTTCCTTTGCCTTTTTCCACTTAGGAACTCTCTCCGTCTCCTCACTTTCCTTGCTTGCTTGAGTGCTCTCATCCTCAACCTTCTTCTCAATTCCTTCACTTTCAATCCCCTTCTCAACTTGGGGCATCTCAGAATCAGCAGGCATCTGAGGACCTTCATAGTTGGTTCCACTTCTAAGCTGGATCGCCTTGCAATGCTCTTTCGGGTTCCCTTCCGGCATTCTATTCACGGACTTTGCAATCTGGCTCATCTGGAACTCTAAAGAAGTGAACCTTCGATTGTTCTCTTGTTGAGTTCTGGTCCACTCAACATTCATCTTCTGGAGCTCTTGATCACGTTGATCACCCTTTTTATGCAACTCCTTCACATCATACTCCAAGGATGACAACCGCTTGCTTCCTTCCTCCACCTTCTGAAGGATCGCTCTCAACATCTCCTCGGTTGATGCACCGCCTTCTCCACCAGGAGGTTTAGACCCCGGATCAACACCTGCAGGAACGGTAACACCAGCTTTTGGGTTAGCATAAGAAATATTATCATTTTTCCTCCATGTGTTTTGAAGCAGCTGCGGGCCTGGAGGTGCAAATGGTTGACCATAAGGAGGTCTTCCATACTGGTTTCCACCTTGGTAGCCATTCTGATTGTAATATGGACCTCCCATGTAATTGGCTACCTCTTGTTGTCCACTTGGTTGGTCTACTCTCTCGTTCTCTACTGCATGCTCTCCACCCAAACTCTTCCCCAACTCGAGGTTGTTGATCTTCTCCATCATGGCCATCAACAGCCTTCTCGTTCCTTCTCCCTCTTCAACGTGATGCACTCTCTGCAAATCTGCATCCGCACTCCAAGCACCGGCATTCGTGACAATGTTGTCAACGATCTCTCTACACCTCTCTATGCCTTGATTGAGGAATGCTCCACCCGCACAAGCGTCTAAATGGTCTTGCCCCGCCTTGTTGGCACCACTATAGAAGAATGCCATAATATTCCCCTCATTGTACCCGTGCTGCGGGCACTCAATCAGCATGTTTGAGTATCTCTCCCACGCTTGGCGTAAATCCTCTCCAGACTTCTGGCGAAAGGACGAGATCTCAATTCTAGCCTTGATTGTCCTAGATGGAGGGTAGAATCGCTCGAGGAACAGACGCTCGAGCTCGGCCCAAGTGGTAATACCTCCCCGAGGAAGCGTGTTATCGTACCACTCCTTGGCTATTCCCGTCAATGAGAATGGGAACAGCCTAAGCCTCTTGGCATCTTCAGACATGCCATTGTAATTAAATGTGGAGGCTATCATGAGAAAGCTCCTCAGATGTGTGTGAGGATTCTCCTTCCCGATCACCCCCTTGAACTGATTCTCGGTAAGCAGCTTTAAAATCCCCGGGGATATCGAGAAGTTGTTTGCCTCAACAGGAGGCAAAGCCACTCCATCATATTACCGCTGTGGCTGCGCTGCAAACCTCCCTCGAATCGCCATATTATGATCTACGTTCTGAGGAACGTGTTGAGGATTAGCAGCTGGTACGGGTACTTGTTGGGGTGGTGGTTGGTAAATAGGTGGTTGGTTGTAGACAGGAGGTGGATGATATGGATATGGTGGGTAAGGATAAGATGGGTATGGGTAATGTTGGTACACTGGGTTGTTAAAAGGGTTATTTGGGTTTTGTGGGTAAGCAGGGTTTTGGTTCTGGCTTTGGGGTTGTGTTTGTGCAGAGTTGATTGAGTTTTGCGGGTTTGGGAGTTGGTTCTGCGGTTCCCCTATGGGTATTTGCTGGTTACTGCTCTCAACTCCAACCGCCTGCTCCACTAAAACAGTATACTCTGCAGCTATTTTGTCTAAGTCCCCATCTCCATCCAGATTCATGTTGTCTTTGTCTCCAGCAGTAGTCATTCTTCTCAAGAAAGCTCGGTTCCTTCTGGCTATCGTCTCAGGGTCTGACAGGATTCTTTCTTCGCCCGTATTGCCTTGTGAGCGTGTTTTCATAAACCTGAAACACTAGCAGAAGGATCAAAACGCAACTGCCTAATGAATGGAAATAAAAATCAAAACAGAAAATAAATCACCCACTACTAACTATTAAGCTATCTACAAGTCCTATTCAAAAAGCATATAACGCCATCCCCGGCAACGGCGCCATTGACTTGAAGCGACTACACTAGCTTCTACTAGTAGCTACCCCGCAAGAGTACGGGTTCACTGTAGTATGGGCAAGTATAGGGACCAAGTAGTATCGAACCCAAGGGATAGTGTATATGCAAATAGATCCCTGAAGATCTACGCGTCGTAGTTAATATGAGTGTGTTGTTTTTGAATTTTTGGAAAGATTAATTAAGCTAACTAAATTATCCTACGAATGCAAAAGGAAAATTAAACTAAGTATCTAAGGTGTATATGCAAGTATGAGATGGTGATGCTTAGGATAGGAATCCCTACGTATACTAACGGAGCAGGTACATAATCAAAGTAATCGTGACAAACAAGAATTAACCTAAGTATAAGAATGCAAGGTGAAAGCTCAAGATTCTAAACCCTAATACTTTACCCTAACACTCGACTTCACTAATCCACTAACAAGTTAATAGATTGTGCTCAATTAATGAGACCCTAATTTAACTAAGGTGATGCGGTCGTCCTCCTTCGCTAAACCGGTAAATGAATTAACCTTTCCTAAACCTTCTCGTTAAGACTACTAGTTGTTATTGAGTGATGCGGTCGTCCTCTCTCTAACACTTTCGTACTAAATTTAAAGGTAGAGTTAAGATTAATTATATGAATTCATTAATTAAGAGAATTAAAACTAACGTCACCAATTACCTTAATTACGTACCCACATCCTACTTCTACGAGTTCATCCTAACCCAAGCATGCAAGGGTTTTAGCCGGACATGGTTATAACAAAAATAAAAGCAATAGAAGAAACAACGAACAAAAACATAATGAATTGAACGAAGAAAATAAGAAACATGAACTAGGGTTTTAAAATAAAATAATTCTAAGAACTGAAATTTAAATTAACTAAAACGAAGTTTCAAAGTGTTTAAAGAAATCAAACTAATGAAAAGAAACTAAGAAACGAAAATAAACTAAGAATTCGTATGAAAAACCTCAACAACGTAAAAGTAAAATTTGCTCGTCTCCTTCCTCTCCAAAAACTAAGTCTAAAGTGATTTCTAAAGTTGGGGATCCTTCAAAACGTGTTTGGAAGAGGTATATATAGGCACCGGGTCGAAACGGGAGTTAATGGGCCGAAAATACGCATCTGGAGGCGAAAATACGTGGTTGCTCGAGTAAAACGCTCGAGTGGTTCCGCTCGAGTGATTCGCTCGAGCGCTGAAACTGTTCTGTAAGTTTTTGGTCGCTCGAGCAAAACGCTCGAGCGCTGGCTGCTGTGCACTCGTTCGTAAAATCTTCATATCTCCTCAACCGGGAGTCCGTTTTGGCCGATTCAAAGTCCTACGAACTCCTCTTTTCGCCCTCTATCCATCTATGAAAACCAAAGAGACAAATTAATAATTTTATAAAAATGATACTCATTTGACTCCAAGCACTCATCGAAAACACTCAAAACATGAGTAAATCGGGCACCAAAACATAACAATTTCACGCCTAATCAGTCTGCAGTCCTTTTCCAAAAATCCATCCCAATATCAGAGCAGTAAGATGGATAATGTTTAAGAGAAAGACTAAAAGGTAAAAGGAGAAAGAACTTTGTTGTGAGGTTTTTCGTCTATTGAGCCAATGTGGAAAATATACAAGTTGGGAGAGAACTAAAATATTTTTTGGACCATGCTGATAATGCCAAGTTATATAAATTTTGTTTAATTAATGTGGATTGTGAAAAAAGAAAACCTGAATTAAAACAGTAGTTTCATGAACAAAAAACTATTTCAAGTTCACTCTGATTACATAGCAGAAATTTTAAAATACAAAGCATAAAATATGTGCAAACCTTTCCTCGATAGTTCAGGCAATGCTGATTAAACATTGCGTTGATTTCTGCAAGAGAGAAAAAGTGAGGACTATGAAGACACCAAACTCAATATGAGATTACATAATAAGGAGCAGATGAAAGAGACATGTCTAACTTGCTTCAAACTTGTGTAAAAATAAATATACAGGATGCTAAAAATTAAGATAAGAAAGAAGGATAGATGAGCAGCAATATAGAAATCAAGGAAGCTACTGATTATTGTTTAAATTTGAAGATTGGCTAAATAGGCTAGGTCTCCAGAAGGTGCCTTCTCATCTCAACCAGAATGAATAACAGATATAATGTTAACAATATTATTACCTGGATTTGTATGAGAACCTAAAAGTATTGTCTGCCGATAGAAACGTGCTTGTCCATCTAGATACCTAGAAATGAAAAGATAAATTGATTGAAAACAAATACTTTAATAATAGTCCAATTACAAATACAGAGTTTGCCATAAAATTTCAATGTTATCATTATTGCTCATTGGGTCAAAATAAATTGTACTTCATGCAACCGGATGGATATAAGTAATCAATGTATAATCATGGGAATCCAGCATATATATTTCCAAATTAGAAAAAAAAAAGCTAAGTACAAATTATTAAGCTTTCTGACATAAGACCCATTTAATATATTTTTTTTGCAGGAGATCATGATTTTTTCATCTCAAGCTAGCATGTCTTTCATCGTGACATTGCATGTATCTGATAGATATACAACCGAATCCATACCATGGCCTTATGCGCATAATGTCAGCTCCATGTTGCTTTGATGGTAGCCCATTCAATTGTTGAACAACTGTATTCACATGAGACCAATTCTGTAGATTTCCATAGAAAGAAATGCAGCAAATTAAAAATCTATCCATAAAAATTACACATGATATGATTGTAGAAAAATTAAGTGCGCACACAGCTCACAAACCTGCAACAACATGACATCTCCATGGTCAATAATTAAGATCTGCCAAATATATGAATAAGTATATCATTAGCATGGCAATTATTTTGAAAGACATATTACTATTAGTATCCAGGATAACAAAAGAAGCTGCTTACCTCTATTGATGAAAGATAATCAACATCTTTTTCCTTCTCAGCTTCTACCTCCCCAATTTTCTACAAAAGAAAAATCATACAATCTAAAGTCTAATGCCAAAGCGTGATGGATTGCAGCAAAATGTCAGATTATCCACTAAATAAATATAGATAGAAATCAAGCATCGCTGGACTAAAATGCATTTAAAAAAAATACAAGGCTGTGATAGACTTATAGTTATGTGGGGTGTTTGAACTATTTGTCATTAATTTAAAACTTAGATATCCTGATATACCTCTGACTGAGAGCTTTTTAAAAATTAGCAGTACCAGTGGATCGTAAGTTACAAAATATCATTTATGGAAGAAAGCTAATAGTAAAGAAAGGCTTACAGTGATCAAACCGAGAGGAGAAGCAACACTCCTAAACATGGACAAAATTCATATACACCTTTTAATATTTATCAAATCCACCTATAGGATTTGAAATTCACTTCGATTCATAAACAAACACCCACTGAGAGTTATGCTCTAATTAGCTTTTTGTAGAATATGGATAATAGAAATTAATCAAAAACATCTTGGACCAAGCCGATAAATAAATGCATACATTGGTGCCCAATTTTGGATAAGCCACTTGCCACAATGAGATACTTCAGAAAAACAGAAGATACAAACAAGGCATTAAGAGCTATTGTGAACGCAGGGGATGTCACATCAGAAGCTGAAACACACTCTTGCAAGCACCAAGCTAGGTGAATCAAAATCTTTGCTAGGTGCTTTGTTTTACAATTATTTGTGGCTGCACATAAATATAACAAACAGAGATCAGCCATTAGAAATTGAAATTGAAGAAAGAATCAAATACAAGGCACATAGAACGGGAAGAATTAGGACTTAACACCACCAAGAAGGATAGACAATCTGCAAGGCTTCATCAAGCAAATTAAGGCATACCTCTGGTACACGATTACCGTCTTGGCGGCGATCCGAAGCCCTATCGATTAGGGCTTGCACGCGGAGATTGAAACCTTCTATGTTTCCTTTCGCCATCCGATTAGCAACGCAGTGAGAAGAGGAGAAGGCTCACGGCGATATCGGGGGGAGAATGGGACAAATCGGATTCTTATCTGGAGAAGGAAGAAGAGATTAAGACGGCTGGAGGAGAAGAGAACAAGCAAATTAAGGCATACCTCTGGTACACGATTACCGTCTTGGCGGCGATCCGAAGCCCTATCGATTAGGGCTTGCACGCGGAGATGGAAACCTTCTATGTTTCCTTTCGCCATCCGATTAGCAACGCAGTGAGAAGAGGAGAAGGCTGACGGCGATATCGGGGGGAGAATGGGACAAATCGGATTCTTATCCGGAGAAGGAAGAAGAGATTACGGCTGGAGGAGAAGAGATTAAGACGGAATGAAGGACCTGACGCCAGGAGTGTACCGCGACGTTAGGAAACGGAGATGAAAAGGCATCGATGAACAACAATGGTCATGGGCGGCGGAGGACGATGAATATAGGCGGAAGAAAAGGGGGAAAGAAATCAGCGATGGAGAGACACAGGGGGTCGTTGACAATTTGATGCAAGGAAGGGCAAAAATGAGCAAAGCAAAAAGGGACAAGGGCAAAGTCGTCAAAAAATGATTTACATGAGCTTGTCACTTTTAAAGGTATATTATAGATAAATGTCCAGCGCGACTTTTGTGTAACCCATTGGGCTACCCTTTTGTAACCTTTTTTTTTATGGCATTTTTTGTAAAAAATGTTGTTGGCGACATTTTTTAAAATGAAAACTCAAGAGTGGCAATTTTCAATCCCGATTATTTCCAATTGAGATTCATCATATTCTTAACAAAATAAGATAATGAAACCCTTCATTGTCTATTTCATTAAAAAAAATTGATCACAATGGAAATTAAGAAAATTTAGTTGGAAAAGGAAACATGCAAGTGAATCTAGTTGTCATAGGAATACAATTCAAAAAGCAAAATCATAAGGCCCTTATCCTATGTTAGAACTATTTTAGCCCGTTGACCAATTTAAGAATAGTTCTAATTGATAATAATCCAATAATGAAGAATTAATGAAAACAGTAAATCAACAATGACGATTTTATGTGATTCGATCTAGAACAGATCTACATCCACGATGTAGGAGCGCTTAATTCACTATAAATCACTCGAGTATTTTACAGATTACAATTCTCTCAGAACACTGAATTAGAAAAACTCTCTTGAATATTCACAAGAAACCTAATTCTCTAATTGCTCTCAGCCAACTCTCGAATAAATTAACTGAAAAACTTGAAGTGTGTCGTTAATCCCTTGTGCAATCGTGTATTTGTAGTCTTTCAAAACTTCCTTCAGCTGGATTCAGTTGAATAATCGTCCAACCGAACGGAAATAATTACCCACGAGTGAAAATCCCGCTTCTACTAAAGTTGTAGCTCAAACCAGCTCTAGACTCTTCTGCTAGACAACTCTGGGCAGACGACCCCGACCTCTTTTGGTCTGCATACTTTCTACTTAGAAGTTGTTCTCCACTTACCAAAAAACTTTTACCTCTTACAGTCTTCGCAGATGGCTACACCTTAACTGATTTGGTATTACCAGAAGACTTGGACCTAGGGTTGTAAACGAATCGAATCGAAGCGAATACCCCATTATTCGATTTGAATTCGTTAAAGTATTCGAATATTCGTATTCTTATTCGATTGTTATTCGAATATTAATATTGATTCGTATTCGATTCGAAATTGATATTCGAACTATTCGATTCGAATTTTTTTTATCTCTTTTCTTAGGCAAAATCTGTGTTATTCTTCTTTTTATACATACAATCCAGAATTCTTATCCTCAACTAATGAAAATCAATTTTTCTTGGAAGCAAAAGTAAAGATCAGAATAAAAAAGTGAAAGAATGAATTGAAAGAGAAACAGATTTCAAACATTCAAAATGCAGGAATATTTTACACAGATCTAACTGAACATCTATTAAAACATTACAAAATAAACATGAACATTAGTAGACATTCACGATCTGCAAGTTCTACGAAAGTTTCTCTTCATATGCTCTATATCGAAAAAAAAAAAGAATTCATCAAGATCCGTTAGACTCAACAATTGTAGTACCAGGTGTATTTCTATGGTGTAAAGGGGGGAAACACTGAAAATTTCTTTTGTGCTCTTGCTGGGATTGAAGAATGGTTCACCATTCTCTTTCCGAGAAAATGGAGAAAATCGGCAGTCTTTCTTAGAGAGGTAAAAATCAACTTTTTACTTTTAGTGCGTGTGTGTAGTTTATACAGTTAGGGTATGTTTGTTTTGGGACTCACACGGATGGACTTTGGACTTTGCAATCCACGCCCCATACGAGTTCGGGATTTAAAATTGGGTTTTCAAATCTCAAACTCAATCCCTACCTATAAACCTATTACTATTTTTCATATAATTAAATACAATCACATCATCACTTTTTTATCACCCACTCAACCTCTCTCCTACTTTTCTCTTACACAATATAATAAAATAATACAACATCAATCACTAATAAACATTGATTTGACATAAAGCAAAATTTCACCCTACTAAAATTCCAAAACAAACACATACTCATATTATTCATCAAGATTTTCACATCCTAAGGTTTCAAAGTCATGACTTCCCCCGCACACTTAAATCCCAAAACAAACATACCCTTAGGGTTTAGGATGGGCTGACCACTATGGCCAAGTTAATAATATTAATGGGCTAAATGTGTGATATGGGCTTTTTACTTACAATTTAATATATAGTTTTTTAATATATGGAATTTAGTAATTAGATTTAGGATTTAGAAGTCAAAAGTTTAAGTAATTATGAATAAGTATATATATATATATATATATATATATATATATATATTTATATATATTTATTTATTCGAATATTTACGAATATCGAATCGAATACTGTGTTATTTGTATTTGTATTTGATTACTAATCGAATCGAATATTTGTAAACGAATTCGAATCACAAAATTACGAATACGAATATCAAAATTCGAATACGAATACCGAATCGAACCAAAATTATTTGATTCGTTTACAACCCTACTTGGACCTCTTCTGGTATCGCTTCTAGCTGAAAATAAACACCTCAATTGCATTGATCATAACATCCCATTTATACACTCAATTTTTTTAGCAATGAATTCAACAATCTCCACCCACTAATCCTGTCTATGTGTGTAACTTAGAGTGGCTGATTAGATGGGATTAATGGTGGATTTATGATTGCTACCAGACATAATTTTAGTGAAAGTGTGCATTAAGAGTCCATTTTGCTAACTTATTTGAAACATCTTATAAGCTCGAATATTTTATAAGTTGTTTTAAGAATTTATACGATAAATTTTTTAAGTAACTTATAAGTTGCTTAAGTGTTTGACTAATACAACTTATAAGATCTTCGAGAATTTTTAATAAGTATTTTTAAATTTAAATTTTAATATAATTTTTTTTTTAAATTTGTTTATGTTGAGCAATCACAACTCATATTCATATATAAACGTGTTTATGCAACTCTCGCGTTTTATTAACACGCATTCATAATATACCAATTTAATTAATGGGAACAATTGTTCCAAAGACAATAAAATCCATCTATTAAATCATGTTACATTTATTTGCTATTGTTACTTTGAGTTACGTATACAATATTCAAATTTTAGCCCCAAATGTTAACGGTGTGGATCAAATATATATCATTTAACTTTTTTTTTTTAGGCAAATCATAAAGTGTAACTGATTTCTAAATTCATATCATTCAAAGTGGTTCATACATATGAACCACCTTTCATGACTTTACTAAAGGGTATTAATTATTTTCGTTTAAGATTATTGATTTAGGGGATACATGTTATTATTAGACTATGATGAATTGAAGGTATAAATTGTTTTACTAAAGGATATCAATTGTTTTTACTAGAGAGTATGAGTTTATGTAGGAAGAAGTTTTGTATAGATACTTTATATATAAATATAAATCCTCTTCCATTGTGGTCAATTTTATTTGTTAATAAAATGGACAATGAAGGTTTCATTATCTTATTTTGTTAAAAATATGATGAATCTCAATTAAAAAGGATTTAAATGTTGGGTGGTAAAATGCTCCTTGGGACGGATTACTGATTTGCATGCATGGGAATTGGGCTTCGTATCGAATTGGGCTTGATCCATTCAGGAAAGACATAGGCCTTGTTTGGACTTATCTATAATATACTTAAAAGTGACTTAGATTGTAAATTATTTTTAGACAATTCTACCCTTGCCTTTTAAAAGTGACTTAGGATTGTAAATCATTTTTAGACAATTCTACACTTGCCTTTATTTCTTTTGAGCATTTAACACCTCACCCCCCCCCCCCCCCCATATTTTATGTTCATTTTTCTTTTCGCCACCCACTCCGCCCGTTCATCTCCTCGCTCCGACACCGGCACAAGCCACCGCCACTCGCTCACGGGACGGCAGATTCTACCCTCTTTAATTTAGTACAATTTCATCCCCTTCTCTATTTATATGTTTTACGGTTTACTAGAGAAACGTTTACCCCTGCCACTTTCTCTTGCCCTCGATCCGTTTTCCGTAGTTTCCACTCTTCACGGTCAATTTGACGATTCCATCTTCTTCGACATGTCTTTCATCTTCTCAACAAAACTGACAAGGAATTATGAATGCCCACTAAGGGCAACCCCCCGAGGACGACGCCTGGCAGACGAGCTACAAATGATTCAATATCTCTAATAATTTTTCGAAATTCAAAATTTGATTGGCAATTTTAGGGCTCATTCTTATGTTAGGTTTCTGTTGATGATCCTCCCCCTACTCTGTGCCTAGCATTGTGGGCGGCGCTTGACGCCCAGTAAGTGATTATTTTTTACCTTTTTTTGTCATAATGTTCAGTGAAATGACTGCTTGTTATTTAGGATTTTTGTTTGATTGAATGGAAAGCACCAGGTGTAACAAAAATACTACAGTTAAGTTTGACTTGTCTGGTATCGGTGAGAATTGGTTTGTGCCAAATGAGTTTTATTGCCTTATTGGTTTTTCTTGGAACAGATTGATAGAAGATTCTTATCTTGCATTAATTTGTTCAAACTGGTTTTGGTAAACCATGAAGCAGAACAATATTATTCTCAAAGGGCAGTTGAGAAAGCTCCGACAAGGTTGTTCAAACTAGAAAATGAATTGATGATTACTTCTTGTGATATTAACTTGTTCTTTTATGATATTTTCTATGCCACTTATTTTTTTAGATATGCTTAGCAATTACTATATACTACCCTTCCAATGAATTTATTCTTTCTCTTCTCAGCAAGACAGAAGAAGGTTATTAAAATTTTGCCCAGGCCTACAGTTGGACCTGTTCGTCCAATTGTTCATTGTCGGAGCTAGAAGTACAACTTGAAGGGCGGAGTTGGGAGGCATTTTCTCTAGAAGAGCTAAAGGTGAGTTATTTCATCACTTTGAGCACATTGTGTTTGCTTGATTAATCAGCTACTAAAAATGATTCACATAAAGACTTCTTTTACATGTGGTTGGTTTGCATATCTTATCTATATAGATGATTAGCATCCCTGCTTAGAGTTTATTTGCTCGCCTTCTCTTGTTTCTACTCTTATTTCCTTCCATATTACTAAGGCTGAGATCTAATTAATCTTCCCTATTTTGTTATTAATATTTGTTTTCATTTTTAGACTCATAAGTCTGAAATCAGTGGTCTCAATTAGAAGCCACTGTAATTAACATTTGGTCATTGTCCGACCAGGTATTATTTACATTATTGACGAATAAAGAAACACACTGTTCTTTCTACTGGCTTGCTTTGACTTTTTTTTTTAGCTCATATTTATCTTTACATAGAACTTCATTTCTAGGACTACTAAATGGAAAGAGAAGTATATAAATTGCTCAATGGTGAATATATGTGATTTGTCCATCTGCTTCTGTAGCTTCAGATTGAGGTTATGTTTGGATGATTTTTGGGTGTCTCAGAAGAAGAATTTCAAAGAGAAGTGTGTGGTTGTGTTTTAGGAAAACGAATGGGGTTTAACTGTTGGAACATAGACTATTTATGTCAAACCCTTGCCTTTTGAATGCACCTTCTACCTTTTGAAAATTACTGGGCCAGTGGAAGAATTAATGTTAATTTTTTTTAATTATTTGCAATCCCCTAACTTACCGAATAAGCTCAATGGATTGAATTGTAGCTATAATTTTATTTTATTTTATTTTAAGCAGAATGTATTTCCTTTTCTTTTTGGGTTAGTTTATAAATTCTGGACTTGTAACTCAACTTGTAACATATTTTCTTTCATTGATACGAGTATGCTTTAGGACTTATACCCAAAGTTATAAGTATTAAGAGCGTTCATATTTTCTGTGTAGATATGTAGCTAGCTTTAGTCGCCTATTGTTAAGCCTTTTGTATTGGTACGAAATCATCGCGTTAATATAAAGTTGACCTTATCCTAAGCATCTTGTATGTTTATGAATTTGGTATTGTTTGGTTAAGAGCACCCTAAGAGTTATATTTGATTTTATCTTAGACACCTTTTGTACGGTTGCAGTAGATTAATTATAGTTAAGTATATTATATCTTAGGCACCTTATGTTATATTTTAGGTACTTATTGTGTTGCTACAGTAGATTAATTACACCTAAGTATTTTATGTCTGTGTTCTGTTACAAATCTAAGCAGTTTGATCTGCTCAAATTTGCTACAAGGTCATATTGTTGGTTTGGTAAATTTGTGAAACATCAGTGAAACACTTGTTATATGAACTCCATACTGGTTTTGATTCAGTTCCAGATTTGAAATTTATTTATTTTTTCTTACTTTTGTATGCATTTTTCAAGGGGTGTGAGTGGGTTTGCACTCTCCCCTTTGATGACTAGAGCTTTTTTACTTGGATTTTGATAGATACAGGCTAGACCTCGAGAAATGAATGATTCTGGAATCTGGTATTATTTCCCTTCAAAATGTTGACCTTACGTTACAACTTAAGTAAATAAGTAAATGCAAACATTTGATTCCTCGTGCAAACACTTAATATAAATGATGCTTCTATGAAGGGGGGGGGGGGGTGTAAATGAAAAACATGAACACTAGGAAATGGCCCCCTTTCAGTAACATTGCATTTATTGTGAAAAAAAAACCTGCCATGTTTTTAGAGCATTTTGTTGAATCTGAAACACTTTCTCTCTGCGGGGAGAATGTTGTTGAGTTGGGCTATGGTTGTGTGTTAGTTGGGTAACAATGAAGAGAGAAATGGATGCACAAATGGACCATTTTTCATGGTTCACACATTCTATTGTATTTGAATGGTAGTCCAATGCTAAATTTTCATTTTATTTGATTTCCAGATGTATATGCTCAACCATTATTTGTGTTGTTATTGTTTAATATTGAATTAAGACCCTACAATTGATTGGGTACATGTAAACAAATTAATTATGATACTTTTATAGCGTATTACACTACTGAGGAGTCAGAGCTCCCCAAATCTACGTTTACTGAAAATTGATTTTTTTTTTTTAAAAACACGTTAGTACAGATGAGGATTATGGTAACTGCAAGGGTCAAGGTGGCTGGGAAACGGGCTGGGGAGAATTTTATGCTGGGAAAAGACAACTGGTGCTTTTTGTTATTGACATTAATAGGTAAAAGAAGAACATTGTCCGTAATACTTGAGAAGATAATTGATTCATAGATCATGTCCTAATTAGAATATTCTGTAGTGGGGAGGTCTAGAGTGCCACAGGGGTAGGAAGGTTATGACTAATCAATATTGAGATACTACTAGATTAGGAATGTGCAGAGCATCATTTTTTTCTAATTTGAAATTGTTTATTACACTTGCTGGTCTCATAGAAATATAGAGAAGTCTTCTTACCTTAACTTCCAAATGTTCCATTCATTATACTTATAATTTGATACACATATACACACACTTTACTAACTTTGTTGTTACTTTCTCTTGTTGTACGTACATTTCTGTTTACTACAAGAAATAAAAAAAACAGAAGTAAATATAATATGTAGTACTCCCTCCATCCCAGAAAGTTTGGCTTACAGATATTTTTACACAAATTAAGAAATAAAAGTTATTATAGTTGCCATTTAGCCTCTATAACTACTCATTTCTCAAGATAATTATTAGTAACAAGATACATTAAGTAGGGATAAAGTTGTAGATGTAAATTTAATGATACCGTAAATATAGTAACAAATCTATCTCTGTGGGAAGGATGAAAATATAAAGTAAGTCGATCTTTATGGGACATAGGGAATGCTATTTTTTTTTTTCATGAAGTTAGATTCATCTCTAAGCTCCAAAAACTCATTGGATAACATATTGTTCATGGTGATGCCTTCAGATGCTCAGGTCTTGATGTCTCTCAAACAGTCTTCTGTTCGTCATTAGTCGTAAGTTTTCATTTATTACTTTCTGTAATAATGGCCTATTTGTTTTTTATATTGTGATTTGGAATTGGACTGCATGAATTTATAATTCTTCTTTTTCCATTTATATGTGCGCTTTGGGGTAAATATGCAACAAAGGTTTCAACTTGTGATTGTACAATTTTTTCTTATTATAATGAAGGGGTAAATTGCAAGGATGGCCCCATGAGAATTTGTACTTGACAGATTTGGTCCCATGTTCTTTTTTGGTCCCATTTTTAGCAGAAAAGGTCCCATCCGTTAAATATTTTACAGTTTTCTATGGAAAACTGGATGGAAAAACCTTTTCAACTTGATTTTTGGAGGGAAATGGGCCAGCTTTTGCTATTAACAATCATTTCAATGTAAAATGCAAGTATGGAGGCGATTCTGCAACTTTAGTTCGTGGAGTTTTAAGAAGTTGGAAATTAATTATTTTTAAGTTGGGAACTATGCGCGCGAGTTTTTGGCAGAAAACTAACAGGAATGTGGGTCTCGTGCTCATTAATTCATTATTTTTTGACGAAAAAAATCGTATAGGACTATTTGTGCTAAAAAAAGGACCAAATTCATGAGGACCAATTCTTATGGGACCATTTCTGCAATTTTCCCTATAATGAAGTAATAATAATTTATGTGTTTTGGTTATTTTATACTCCTTCTGTCCCTAAGTTGTTTACCCCATTTTCCCAAAAGGTCCGTCCCAAAGTTATTTACCCCTTTCCTAAAATAGAAATAACACATCACCATAATTCTAACTCACACCCCTAAAAACATCTCTTATTTACTACACAATGCCACTGCTGGGCCCACATCTCTTGTCACTTTATGTAATAAAGCAATCTCCTTTTGATAAATTGACTGTATTATCCTTATGACAAATCTACTTTACAATACACAATAATAATAAACAACTCATACGTTAATACTCGTGTCCAACCCTAAGGGGTAAACAACTTAGAGACGGAGGGAGTATGTAGTTTAAGAGACAACTGTATGTCCTTTTAATTTATGTTTTTGTGTGATGCAATAATAAAAGAGATAGACATTGATGTATATTGAGACTTGATCCATTGAAACCTAAACCCTCATATATGTCCTCTGAATCTTATAAGTCATAGTTTTTATGTGCTATATTATGGCGGTGGAGTGAGTAACCGAAAAATATATTGCAGTTTCCTTGAGAGGTTTCTCACATGTAAAGGGTACACATTGTTGATGTGTAATCAATATCTAAAAAGACCAGTCTAAATTGTTTGTTTAAAGTTTATCTTGAGAGGATTTTGAGTGTGTAAGTTGAAATTAGATACTCCTCTGGGGAGCACTTAATTTTACTAATAGGTGCATTTCCACTGATGTTTACATGCTAACTAGAAATCAAAATCCACCAAGTGAGATATTTTAAGTGGCTAGAGAACCACTACAAGAATTAGTTTAGTCATATGTTCGAGTCACTTGGAGAATTTGGGTGGGGCTAGGAGGGGAAAAAGAACAAACTGAGAAGTAATATCAATATGGTGCGACTCTAATTTTATCTTTCAAATAATTTAAAATTAATTAATTTTGTGTTTGAATGGGAGGAATTCAAATCCCAGGATGAATTTTGAATATTTTAGTTTTAAAATCTCTGCAAATGAAGTTCTTTTTAGGCTTACGATTAGATTTTTTAAATATAGATTCGAATTCATAATTTTGATATATGTTACATGATCCTGAGGAGGTATATAAGGAATTGTTTGATAATTGAAAATTGGCTACACTTTGTACACTTTTCTTGATTGCTCTGTTTTTTCATGGGCGTTTTAGGCAAGGACAAAAATTACACAAGAGGCCCAGGAGAAAAGTGATCTACCATCATCTATTTTGATCTATTGGAATTTTGCACCAATCCGATAGGGGTCAGATGTATTTTTATATTATTTATGTCGATTCTCTAAAAAAAATCAGAAAAATATTTAATAGTGTAAATCATTGTTTATATATTTTTTTTGGTTGTCTTTAATCATTGAGTGAAGCTATTTTAAGCTATTTTATTTTATTTTATTTTGGTCAGTTTATACAACTAAAAACAATGAGTATTTATAGGGTGGAAATGGTTCACATATGAATCATTGATAAATATTAGTTATTTTCACTAAAGAATATTAGTTGTTTTCACTTAAGGATATTAGTTATTTTCACTGAAGAGTCTTAGTTTGTTTTCGATGAACAACTAAGACTCTTCAGTGTAAACAAGTAACACTCTTTAGGAAAAACAACTAAAACTCTTTAGTGAAAATAACTAATATTCATGTATGAACTATTTTCCTTTATACACTATTTTATTTTTCCAATAATCAAAATGTGTCATTGATAATAATATATAATGTCATTTAAAGAATGCACATCATTATACAAAAAAAAAAATCATACAATAATTATACATTTGGTTCGAGTTCTAAGTATATTTCGAAACATATTTAAAGAGAAAAAAGTGTCAAATAAAAAAATCTGCAAGTATCAATTTTTAAATAACGTGCAACGCACGTGCTAACAAACTAGTATATTGAAAATCTTCTATTTGTGCATTACCAAAAAACGATCACTTAACCTTTCCAAAAAAAAAAAAAAAAGACGATATGTCACTTAAAACCACACCCTTCATCATTCAACTTTTTGAATGGTAGTAATACTTTAATTTCCTGAACATAAAATGTAATCAATTTAAATTCAAACATCTTCTTCAAAAATATCATTAACATACCGCGCAAAATTAACATTTAATTTGAGACTTCTACACAAGCCACGCATCATTTTAATTTTTGAAAGAATTTCTTTCAGCAAGGTTTCAACTTTCAACCTAAGATTTTTATTGTAAATTCCAATACCATGAAAATTTTGGTTTCATTTCAAATTCCAAATTTATAGAGGGCTAAGTAATTAATTCATATATAAATTAACTCATTTATATCAATACTCTAATAAATTTCATGCAAAACATATCAAATCGATGAGATGATGTGTACTTATATGTTGTTCCACAGATTCCTTATCAAAATTCATACTATCTCCTATTAAAAAACAATACCCTTATATAGGGAAGCAAAAAATATCTATGTGGCATCTCTCACCTATTCTCATTCCAAAACCCTTGGCTCCTCGTTGAGTCAAGGTGTACATTTGATCTTGGCTTCGAATTTTTCACAATTCATCTCGTCCGTAGATCGTTGCCCATTATTTTCTATAAATTTGGCTTTTGTCCTCTTCATTTTCATTAATCGTTCTCTTATCCTCATCTATGTGGTAGTTTTTTCGTTTTTTGCCGTTTTGGTTTTCGAGTGCTCATGTCGTACGAGGTTCTCTCTTCCTATTCATTTTTTTGACGTTTTTGTCCATTGATATTGTTATTCCATATTTCTATTAATTTCATTGTCTATTTGCTTGCAGGTTGTGAATACAAAAATCTTCTTCTCTATTTCAAGATTTAGGGCGGATTATTTTTGTATCTCTTTCATCAAATTTGGCGTTGCTGTTGTGGTGAAATTGTAAAGAGTCATTTTTGGTGTGTCATCATTTATACTAGACTAGAAATATTATATTATAGTTTTATTCAATTTCACACCAATCTATAATTTGATTTTGTAATATCGTGTGTTTTATTTTACATCTTTTTGTACGAGTAGGCATTGTATAGTGGATTTTGTATTGCCGATTTGGCAAGATTAAAGGGATGTTTGGGTAAATTAAAGATACTTATGTTGGAGTTATACGTGAAAGTATGCTTTTACTTTGTATAACTCGTGTATCAAACACTCGTTTTATGAGAATAAATATTTTATCACATTTGCTTTAGTTATGATTGAATGTTGAATTTCTATTGCAAACCGTTCAATATATAGTACATGTTACATTGTAGTTAATGTGGTGATACCCGATCACGGAAGACAACATTAACAGTTTACTTGTAACTAAATGTACATTGTCACGACCTAGGTGGAATTGAACAATCCGCCGTGAAAGGTCGATGTGTAAGGCTCAGATTGGTCTGTCTTGACTAAGAGATTGCACTAGCACATTTAGTATGTGTTGAAGAGGACCTACAGCGAGGATAAATTCTTCTGTTCTGAAAGGTGAAGAATTAGACCTCAGTGGTTGTTGATTTCTTAATCTCCGTCACTTAAATAGGACCGTGTGTGCTTAATGGTTACTGCTTTGATTCATGTTGGGTGAGAATCGTTGTGACTTCGAACTTTGTGTCTTGGGCAGTAATATTAATCATACGACGGTTGCTAAGATTTAATACGGAGAAACGCGTGCGAGTACGGCTCGTGTGATTAGTCCCCTTGGTGGGCTCAGAAGTTTTATTGTACCAAATCTTGCAAGTGAAGAATTAGTTTCTTCGGTACGAATAATAATGTTGAGATGTCTTTACTCCAAGGTGAAATATATTAATTAATTTAGAGCTATTCAGAAGCTCAATTAATTAATGGACTTGATAATCTTAAACGCGGGAAATAATAACCGGGAGCCCATATTATCGTAATATGGATTAAGATGGATAGGGCAATATTAATTTATTAGTGGTAATAATTAATATTAATGGGCTGAATTATATTGGAGCTCAATATTGAAATTCAGAAGTCCATTAGGAGGTCCAATCTTAATTCTCCTTAAAGGCCCCTCAAGTAGCCCAATAATGATAAGGTGATTAAAATAAAAAGAAAATATATTGCTGATTTTTTCATGTATTTTTCGAAAATAAGCATTCAAGAAAAGAGAAGATTTTGTTGATTTTCTTGGAAAGATATTATGGAAGATATGTATTCTTGGAATACAAGAATATCTCATATATTCAAGAAGATCCAAATCTTAGGATCTTTATTGAAATTTTCGAAAATTTAAGGCTTATTAGGAGTGTGAGATTTTTGTGGAATATTTTATTTTGGAGAAAATAATATATGAGATATATTCATGATTTCTTAGAGTCTAAGAAAAGATTTTTTCCAAGGCCCAATATTCCTTAAAATTTCGGTCACCTTGCCTATAAATAGGGGATGATTATTTCTTCCCCAAGTACATAATTCCATGTGTTGGAAAAATCAAGAAGCATAGATATTTTTCTTTTTCCTTAGTTTATTAAATTACTTGAAAGCATCTCCCACCGGTGATCAAGTGAGGTGAAAGGGAAATACTTGAGAAGGTGTTTGGGTTGATAGAGCGAGATCGTAATTGTCCCGTATATCCAAAGACCAATTCTACAAGAGGTACGTTAATCGCATATTTACTTGTTTATTCCGCCATAGTTGATATGTGAATTAATTCAACATGCATGATGAAAATTAGTTGTTGGAATTATTATTTGAATTAATTAGGATTAATTCATGCTAGTAATAATTGTATTTAAATTCGTATTTAAATTTCATCCCGAATAGATTCCGAGCACCCCTATTTTCCCAACAACTTATTGCATATATTTTTGTTATGTATAATTTTACGGAAGCTTTATATTATATTGGGTTGTATTTAGCATTGACTTGGAAAAACTAAAGATAATTATTGTATTATATTTTTACGGAAGTTTTTTGTGAATAGAGTACCGATCTCTGCAAAATTGAAGGGACGTCTAATTGGCCAAAAAAATTTATCGTCTAATCCTTCAATTAAGTGTATTGAGCGTTGAGTTAGCATAATTAAGGATATTTATTATATTATATTTTTTATGTATTATTTTATGGAATATTATTATAAATACAGTATCATATTTGCTTGATATGTGGTGTAGTTATTAATTAATTAATGTTCTTGCCCGTTTGTAAGTATTTATCACCAGATAATTAGGTGGTGAATATTTGTAAATATGGTTTAATTTTTTTCCCATTTGCTGATTCTTTGAATGAAAACTTAACCATTGTCGATTTGTCAAGATTAAAGGGATGTTTAATGGGTAAATTGAAGATACTTATTGCATATATTTTTGTTATGTATAATTTTACGGAACTTTATATTATATGGGAATGTATTACGGAAGTTTTTTTGTTTATAGAGTACCATAATTAATTTGTGTGTTATGTAAATTTCGTGCGTATCCTTAGCCCACTTGGCAAAATTAGATTCGCGTATACTGGATGAAATTTTGGTTTTGGCGACTAATGGATGTATTTAATGTTGGTTTAGCAAAATTAGATATATTTATTAAGTTGTATCTTTGTTATATATAATTTTATGGAAGTATCAAAATTACTTGCTATGTTATGTAGATGTGATTTAAAGTTCTTAACCAGTTTGTAAATATCCATTGACGTGAATTAAGTTGGTCAATATTTGTAAACCATATTTAATTTTCCATTCATGAATATTTGACCACTATATCTACATTTGTTTCCCAAATGAATGGAGTTGGGGCCTTATTTGTAGGCTTTAATATAGTTAACTATATTAGCTACTTATTGTCCACTTAGTCTACTCAATTACTTCATTATGAGACGAATTATATGGTCATTAAATCGGCATTTTCATATGGATTTAAATAGATATAGATATAGGTTTAATCCATAATTTAAAGACCATTTGATTGCTCATCTTCCCTTTTTTATTTTTTATTATTATTTTTTATTTTTTGGAAAGGGTCCTCAACATTAATATGTAAGATGAATTTAGTCTCAATTTTTAATTCGAAACAGTTCCAAATTGTAGGTATTTTATATATTTGGATTTAAGATTGATTGATTTAAAAATGAAAAACTTGAATTCATTATACTCTATTTATGAATTTATAAATTCTACTTCCCGTGATAAATATTGCACAAATACTAAATCTTTTCTTAAGAACATGTATTTATTAGTTGACAATTATCTTTGTCTCACTAAATATGTGCCCTAAATTTTTTAACAGTAATGAAGTCAAATTTTACTTATTCTTCAACTAATATTTTAACTGTGTTCCTAAAAGATTTAATCCAAATGATCAATTAACTAATGGTAGTTTTATGATATTGAATTATATTAAATAATATATTTATTATGTATAAATATATTGACAATGGATACGTTTGTATTTTAAGTTTACAAAAATAAAGCATATTATGTACTTAAAATCTCTTCCTATCTATCTCATTAGCCATTGAAGGAGATTTTAATCACTGAGACTTTTCTACTACTAAAGAGATTTTAATCACTAGCTATTTGTATCTAATATGTTTAATTTTTTAGTTAGTGCATGACATTAAAATGTATAATTTACTAATATTTTTTATTAGTGTGATTTTTGCTTGAAATTCGTGTACTTAAATTGTTTATTTTAATCGGATTTCTTGCATTTATTTGCATTACATTGCCTCATTGTACTTAATGGTCGAGAAAGGTATTGTGATTTATTTTGTAGAAAACTAGGGAATTTTTGGTGCAAATACGTATTAATTGAAGTTGATTGAGATAACCATGGAGAGAACAAATCGAGAAGACAAGAATTTGAGATGGACCTGAGAAAAAGAAGAGAAACTTTGGCCCAAAATACTCTGCAAATTTTTGCGGCCCAAGTAATTAAATTAAAGCAATGTTTGCGGCCTATTTAAATAATTCTAGGCCCACTTGAATTGTGTATCTGGAAAGCAGCAGCCCATTAGATTACTTGGGAGTATATTTGCAAGTTGTAGCAGCAACACTTGACGTGAGGAAAGGAAGAAAGAAAAGCAGCTGGGGCCCACCACTTCTACAATTGGAAAAGGTCAAAATTTGATTTAATTGCTGCTATCAAGAGAGAGGGAATAGAGCCGCGTCGCAGCTCACACCTCGCCACCGGAATTCAATCAATTCGCCGGAAATTTTGGACGCTACAATACCGGAATTTGCAAACACCATGGCCGGAATTAATGGAGCCCGATTAATTGCAGAGAAAAGCTGCACGTCGCCGGCAAAGCTCAACCCAGTAGCCACGACGCCTGAAAGCCTCAACACCGGAAATTGGAGGTTCAAAAAGCACCAGCTCCCGGAATCGAAGCCTACCACGCCTGGAATTCGTCGCCGGAGTTCGAAGCAGAGCCGCCTTCACAGGAAATTGAGACAGGAAAGCAGCCACACCTCTCTCCATCGCCGGAGTTCGAAGCTGTAGCTCACGCCCAGGAAGATTGTCGGCCGAAATTGACGCCCGGAGAAGCCAAACCCACGTCGGAAATGCTCGTCGAGCTCGGAAACTGAAAGCTCACCGGAAATTGCAAAAGAATCGAAGAGAGCGACGCCGTTTCGGAATCCGGAATCGCACGAGCAAGTCGAGCCGGGCACGACCGTGCCATTCGGCTACGGCTCATGCCCAAAAATCGACGCACGGCCAACAAACTCGAGCCGCACGACCGTGCTGAAACAGTCCAAGTCGTGCGTATGCATATAGTGCACGGCCAAGAAAAGAATGCACGACCGTGCATGATAGATGGCCAAACCGTGCAAGGTCATATATTTTGGGGTAATTTTGCAATTTCAAGCATTTTCAAGGACCTAATTGCAAATTTCGTCTCAAGCCTTCTCTCCATACTTTAAATACCATTTTTCATGAGATTTGGAGAGATATACAACAACACACTCATAGCTTAGAACCCTAATTCCCCTAGATTTTTTTCTTCTTTTCTTTTTATTTTTTCTTTTGCATTTCTTTCAATTTCTAGCTTAAATTAGATTAGATTAAACTTTCATTTAATTGTAATTTTCAATTCAACCAAAGATTTTCAAGTTTTGTAGCTAAATCAACACTCTAGAGGTGACTTCTTTCCTTAATTTCATTTCCTTTGGTTTAATATTCTTGTTCATGAATTATTTTTCTTTATTTTATATGAACTTGTTGGTTATTATGCTTAGTTAATTTTCTTGTGTTTGGGTGTTTGGATTTACATGAGTAATTGAGTATTTGATTTGATTTGTAATATCTATTTTAGTTGAAGGTCAATCTATTAGGATTATGGTTTTGTTTGTTCGATTTCATGATTGCTCTTGTAATTCGTATTTAGACTAGTAATTCTCCCGTGCGATGCACGGATATAATATTATAAATTTTAAACACGAAATTGTATAATGAACTATTTTAAAAAAAAATTTTAAATTAAATTTATTTTATCCATAAATCAATTAATATGTAAAGATCATATTATATATATGTAAGTATTATAATTATTTAATTGTATATTAAATTCACAACAAATACTAATATTCATAAAATTATTTAATATTAAAAAAACTTATATAGTCTAAATAAAAATTATTTAAATTCAATCAAGCATATAACCAGGTGGCTTAGCCCACTTGGCCACTGGGTTCCTCACTCTAGTGAGTGACTCGGGTTCGATTCCCTCTGAGAATGAATTATGTGAGTTATTTAACTACTAATTACTAATATTTACCGATAAAAAAAAAATCAAGCATATAGTTAAAGTCAATAGAAAATACTTAATAATAAAATAAATATTTTAAATATGATTTTTCTTTTTATTTGTGCAATATATATATGTTAAATTAAAAATGTTTAAAAGACAATTTAATTTGATATATAATGTGTTGAAAATAGATTTAAAATTAAAAAGTTAAAGAACTTAAATTATTGGTGCAAAGTAAAAAAGAAAAGAAATTGGTAAAATGAATTCACTCTCTTTAGTGGAGAGTGAGATTCACTATTGCACTATAAAGCAAGTGCACTTCACTTGCTCTAATAGATACAACTTTTTCTCTCTCCTCACTTCTACTTTTATATATATATAGATTGTGTGTTTATCGCAACGAGAGTTGGGTCGATGCATGATCTTCTATGGGTGTGAGTAATTTATGCGATTTGAGTGGATATTGAGATATCGCAATGAGAGTTGGGTATTTTCATTAGAATCCCGTAATTCCTACACTTGTTGCTTAATTGAGGAATTGGTGATAAGTGAGAAGATTAACGATCTTATGTTTTCATTTGACGTGTTTACCTAGGCTTATCCAGTACGGTTAATACGTGATGTTTAGTGATTGCTTCTATAGTTGATCGGAAACTTGAATAGTTGTCACTTTTCTATCATGTACTTGATTCTCATGTGATGATGAACACCCGAACACTGTTTTCGCGTTTGTCAAAAACTTAAAAATTGTCTTGTTCTTGTTTTAAGCCTTGTTTACTTTAGTTATTTCATTTTAAGCTTCTTAAACTTTCAAACAAATTATCGTCTCAAATTCGAATTGCACTACAATTACGCGACAACGCATAGTATTAGGGCTACATTAGCCACTAGTCCCGTGGTTCGATATTTAACTTGGTCACTTGCCTAACCACAACAACGATCTCGTACACTTGCGAGTGAGTTCGAATTTGTGCTTTAACAAATTTGCCAAACAATTTCTCCATGATATTTTAATTTAACTTTAAAAATTAAGTCAAGTCAAGTGGTATCTGTATTTGTTCTTTGTTCTTTCTAAATTATTTGATTCATTTGTAGGTTAGGTGTATATATCTTTCTAAAAAGAAATATGTTTTATTGGAATTAATATGAAATGAGTCTATCCAATGTAGGAGACAGTATGATGGTAGATATAGTAATGAGATTAATTCAATTTTCTTATATTAATCATTTTTAAGGATTAAAGAAAAAACAAATTATTGAGTTTGATGTAAAAAAAAAAAAATTGTATAACAACATAATCGTTTTATTTTGTTAGAAACGTGGTTGTCATTTTTCGTCAATTGATTGAGCTATGATTATGTGTAGAGTGGTCATACATGAATCATTGAAAGGTATTAGTTGTTAACACTAAACAATATCAGTGCATCTATCTCTCTTGATCATATTTCCCGCATAATGAAAAAAATAGTAGCCAAAATGTTAAGGTTGATGTAGTCCAGTTCGCGTGACTCGATATTTGATCATATTCCCTTATGCGTGTCTCGGTGTTAGGCCATAACAACGAAAATAATTACCAGAATTAAACATATCACGGTCCTCTTACGTCTCTTTGTGTTGGTGACTAGACTTTATGATCAACGACATCATCAGTTTCTTTTTATAAAATAAATTAGCCTCGAAGCTATTTAATTAAAATTTACAAAAATATGTTAAAATAAAACCATTTCAGTAAACTGAAAAGAGTCTATTTCTTTTTAACTGGTGCAAACAAATTAGTATATTTTTTAAAATACGGGATGTCTGCAAATTTTTGTCCACTAAAATTATTTAGTATTGAAAATAGGAAGATTACACTTTAAAGTTATGTATTAGGAAAACAAGTCTATTTTGTGGTCCTACGAAAGATTAATTTTTTTTAAAATTATGTATTAGAAAACGTATAAAGTGGAGAATTTGCACGAACTAATCATTTCAAAAGTTTTTCTGATTTTTGTATGCTCACTTTAGTTCTTAATCATTAGAACTTTTAAAATACGGAAACATATAATTTAGATATAGTGACCACTTTAACAAAACAATAATTTCCACCATGAAAGAAAATAAAAATTAATATAATTCGAGAAAATAATGTTAATTTATGCAATCGGCTGGGACTTAATGTAATAAATTGTGTTTAAGTCTCATAATTAAAATTTAATTTAATTGGTTTGAATTCAATTTTAATTTGATTTATTATTAAATTCCAAAATTAATCCTAAAATATCTATAATATAATAACTACTCTCATTATTTTTTAGAAATATTCCTAAATTATCTATAAGATAATAACTTTGCTAAAATATCTATAGTTGGGAGACTTAAAAAAAATTGTATTAAAATCCGAAATTAATCATAATAATGACTCTTTAACGTATAATTATATAAAAAAATTTATTTTCCGAAAATGGTCCTAATATAATAAATTCTATTTGCTTTTGTGTATTCCGAAATTGATCGTAAAATTAGTCCGCATATTTCTTGAAAAATTATTATTCTTTTGATATAAATAATCATTCACATAATTGTTGGTGTTAACTCATGATGTTTGGTCCCATACTTTTTTTTTTGCTTATTTTCTTTTCAAGTTTGGTACCATTCATTAATTTTTTTTGATTAACTTTTATCACTATATTTTTTAAATGTTCTTAAAATATCTATAGCATTGACTACGGATTTCTCTTAAATATATGTTGGAATTTCGTCCAAGATTTTTTTTTTTTAAATTGATGTCGAATACTGTCCATTGAATTAGTGGTGTCTTCGATATTGTGTGGAAGACTAAAATTATTAACAAATATTGTGTTAAAAATTTCAAAATTAGCCCTAAACTATAACTAAAATATTTGATATTCCTAAAACATGCGCTGATTTTTTGAACTGCACTGAAATTGGTCCTACGGGATATTCTAAAAATTGTAAGCCGAGTTTTTAAAGCAGAAGACTAAAATTCTTGAAAAATATTATGTCAAAATTCCTAAATTAGTTCTAAAATATTTTTAATGTGTTTGATATGGATACCTTTCACGGTTAACACATATATTTTTTTAAAATTTAATCTAATTGATATCTTCATAAAATTTTGATTTTGGTCCTGTGAAATTTAATAACTTGGTAATTTTTTTTTTTACAAATACGATTACTTAGATCAGTTTTTTTTTGTGTGTCTTAATTTATGTATTTTTTGTGTAGTTATTGGTCCTATGTTACCTTTTATATTTTGAGAGTACTCCATAATACATTTGGCAATTTTGTTGTCTTGAAAATAGAATGATAAAATTTGTGTTTAAACCTCATAATGTGGTTTTACTTTGACTTATTATTTTAAACTTACCTAGGTTAAGGTGCTTATCTAGAATAATAATAAATTGTCTGACCATTTTTTATAATTGAAGCAACTTTTAGGGATTGTGAATTTGGTCCTGCATTGTAGGGGAATTGTCTTTAAGTAATGAATCCTAATTAAATCTTCTTTTGTGTGGTTGTTTTATATAAGATACGAGTGTGTTATATTTTTAGGTAGCCGTGTGTGGACATCTATGTTGTCTAATTGAGTATTGACTTGCTAATTCTATATTTATTGGATATTAATTGGGTACCTTGATTTGTTACCCATATATATTGCTTTCTTGCCTTGCTCTCTCATCAATGGAGCTATATTGGCTTTTGTGTAACATTTAATCATTTAAATTATAGAATTATGAATCATTTTATGAATTCTAAATTGGTGGGATTATTGCACATTGTTAAAATATGGTATTGTATATCACTTATTGTCTAGCACTTATTGCTCCATTATTGTCCATTACACGTTTTAAACATGTTGATATTTTCTTGCTCGTGATTGTACACTACTAAATTTTGGTGGGGGTGGTTGGATATTGGCTCTTGCTTGGGAATTATTGTTTTAACATGTTGCTATTTTTTTGCTATGAAGCATACACTATTTATTTCATGTGTTGGATTGATGGATACCTTTCATGGTTAACACAGATTTTTTTTTTTTAATTTAATCTAATGGATATCTTCATAAAATCTCAATTTTGGTCCTGTGAAATTTATTAACTTGGTATTTTTTTTACAAATACAGTTACTTAGATCATATTTTTTTTTGTGTCTTAATTTATGTATTCTTTGTGTAGTTATTGGTCCTATATTGTCTTTTATAATTTGAGAGTCCATGATACATTTGACAACTCTGTTGCCTTAAAAATAGAATGATAAAAATTCATCTTAGTATACCTACTCATAAAATAATACATTACTTTATTTTAAGACTCTTGATTTTTTTAAATTTGATTTTATTCAAATATTAATTACCTATGAGCAATTTATTGAAAAAAATCTATCTGCGATAATTTCGTTAGACAAATCCTTAGGTAAGTAATATAAATGTTTATATAGTTTGAGAATTTTGTAGCAATTATCACTCAAACAAATTGTTGAGAATCCGTACTCATAGTAGCAATTTTCCTAGGCAATTTTATATTTTTTTGTAGTGAAACAATATACTTATAAAATAAAATAGTTAATTAATTATTTATAATAAAATTACCCAAAGTATCGCGTTAAAATTTGGTGGGGCGAGTAGCACGAGTTTTGCATTTTTGCATAGAGGTTGTGAAGGATGATCTGGGCGTGAATGACTTTGTGCATCTACAAGAACAAGTTTTTATTATAAATAATTAATTAATTACCTATTTAATTTCCTAGGTATATTTTAATTTGCCCAAATAAGCACTAGTACATAAAAAGCTTAGAAAGCGGTTAAAATTGCCCGTACACAGCGGTAAAAAATGCTTTCTAAGAAACAACTATCTAAGTTTAGAGAGCACTTAGACAGCGGTTAAAAACCGCTGTCTAAAAAAAGAACTTAGACAGCGGTTTTTCACTTAGACAGCGGTTAAAACCCGCTGTCTAAAGTAAACCACTTAGACAGCGGTTACCAACCGCTTTTCAAAAAGCCACACTTAGACAGCGGTTTTTAACCGCTGTCTAATATTAATATACATTTTTTAAATTCACTTTAAATAATCATATTTTAAAACATATATAATTTTTTTATATAATTTTTATTTTATTTTAATAAACCTGTTTATATACAAAATTACCAAAATATTTATTCGTAACATCAAATAAATAAATATAATTAAATATACCAAAAAACATGAAATATTATATATCATCACAAAGTAATATATAAGTTACATGCTACCAAAAATTATAATAATGTCTTACAAGAACAATATTACAAGAACCAATTGTAAAAATATCCAACCCAATCCATTTTCCATTTCTCCATTCTATCATTGTTGTAAAAAACGATCCGAGGCTGGTGCACAAACTGCAAATTACATTGAAAATTTAATTAAATAATACAAATATTTATTCAATCAATAATAATTTAAATAAATCTATAAATCGACTTACTTTGAAAGGAATGGTCGTCCGAGAAGTCATGATTATATCTTCAATGTAGCAACATACAAAAGTAAAAATTTATTAGATATGCATAATTTTAAAAGTAAAACAAATCATAATATGAGAATATTAAAAATTAACTTACATTTCCATAAATCTCATGAGATTAGGACAACGTGCTATAGATCAGAGTCTAAGTCCCAATGCACTTATTACATGTCTTATTAATTTGTTAGCAACTTGCTTCAATATTTCCCATGTATAAACCTCCTGAAATAAATTCTAACATATTAATATCCTAACATGCATTCTAACATATATATATATATATATATATATATATATATATATATATATATATATAATATATCCAGTACCAATTCATATTGAAAAAGGTATCAACATATATACTCGTTCTCATATTGGAAATTATTGTAGAATTTATACTCTTTCATATTACAATAGTAGAATTTTCAAACCAAACACACTCTAAATTAAAATTAATTGTGCATTAGTTGACAGTTACAAGCAATGTCGTGGAGCACAAAATTATTTATATAACATCCCACAAAATTAGCAACAATATAGTGGAAAGGTGACCGTTACAAGCAATGTCGTGGAGTGTAGGGCTAAAACGCGATTCAGGCCGATTCAGATACAACACCTATTAACAATATGCAGAAGCACGAATCAAAACATTTCACCCCTTCACAACGACAACAACATGTTAGCATGCCCTAATGCTTAACTACTTATTATGTCAAGTCTCTTGTTTTAAGGAAATTAAATAATCAGTCTCCTTCAATTTTTTTGATGAAATGAATGAAAACAAAAAACAATACATACATAATCAGATACTTACGAATCTACACAATCAGAAGAAAAGAATATAAATGAAATGTTTCATTCTTTTTACGTAATCTAATCAAAATCATACATATATAAATAAAGAAAATTTCAGCCTCAAGGATTCAGGGGAGTTTCGCAAAAACCTTTTTCGGGCGGGGTGGTAATTTGTAAAATTCGCCACTTGATTTGTTATTCTATAAATAAATATTATGCAATGCGCAGAGAAAAATCACATTCTTCTTATAACTTAGCAAATGAACTTCCATCCTCCAATCAATTAATAATAAAAGAAACACATACAAATCCAAAAATGACAAATAAAAAAAAATTGGGGAAATGGAAGAGAGGTTACCTTTGAAACCAATATTTTTGGGGGCAGAGGAAGCGAAGGGCGTTTAAAAAAAGGATGTCGTCTTCATCGTCGGAATAATCCTCAAAATCCTGATAATCGGCTTTAAAGTCATCATCTAAATCAAATTAGTGCTAATGTTGCTCCGAGAATCAAATATTTTACGATTCAGTAGCACAAAAAGTGTGAAAGGTCAAATGTGAAGTATGTAGTCTGCTGAGCTTAATTCATAAGAGGCTAAGTTGGTAAAGTGTTAGCCGTGGGAGTTAGTGAATTTGGGGTACCAGAGGAGGTGGACCAGATGAGGTTGACTAGAGAAGCCTGATCAGAGAAGTCTGGCAGGAGAGCTATCAGAGGAGGTCCATCAGGTGAGGTCTGGTCAGACAAGTCTGGTAGATGAGACATCAGAGGAGGTCTATCAGAGGAGGTCTGGGACCAGAGGTCATCTGGTGTAAGTGACCAGAGCCAGAGGAGGTTTGTCATCTGATCCTGAAGTCCGTTATTCGCAAAGTACACCAAATTGGAGCTAATTCGAAGGCGGTTCTAACTGAATCAACCATGGCGGTTATTGAAGTTGTTAGCCAGCTGGATAACTACCTTTACTTTGAGTTTGTTACAACTGATTCGAATCTAGAGTTCGTTTCCAATCTCTGTAATTATAAAAGGGGGTTTCTCAACTGAGAGAACATCTTTGAGAGAACTTCATCTGTGAGCGCACACACTGTGAGATTGAGTGATTGTAACTTGTAACTTCCAATTTCACATCTTAGTGAAAAGATATCCTCTCGGATCCCGTGGACGTAGGAGCTTTATCTCCGAACCACGTAAATTGGTGTTCTTGTGTGATTTTCAATTTCGTTCTTATTGCTTTCATATTCCGATTCCCGGAAACAAGTTTTCTTGTGAATCCAAAATGCGATTAACAAGTGGCGCCGTCTGTGGGAAGCAATCATGGCTGCAACTAAGTTCGACATTGAGAAGTTCACGGGGAAGAACAATTTCAGCTTATGGAAGATCAAGATGAAGGCTCTCCTGGTACACAATGGTTTGTACGAAGCCTTGTTGCCACCGGCTCAGGTGGCTTCTGGATCTAATCCGGCGAAGGTGGAGGAGAACAAGAGGAAGGCACACAGTGCGCTTATCTTGTGTCTTGGGGACAAGCCATTGAGGGAAGTATCGAAGGAGGAAACCGCTCTTGGGATCTGGAATAAGCTGGAGCAGTTATACCAGACCAAGTCTGTTACGAACAAGTTATACATGAAACAGAAGCTTCAAGTCTTCAAAATGAGTGAAGATAAGAATCTTGGTGATCAGTTGGACGAGTTCAACAGATTGGTGGATGATCTGGAGAGTTTGGATGTTACAATTGATGATGAAGAAAAGTCATTGATGTTGTTGAATGCATTACCCAAGTCTCTGGAAAATTTCAAGGATGCCTTGTTATTTGGTAGACAAAATCAGGTGAATTTTGATGATGTTCAAACTGCCCTGAAAACCAAGTTTCTACAGATCCAAACTGATGGGAAGAAGCCTGCTGAAGGATTGAATGTTCAATCCAAGAAGAAGAAGGGGTTTCAGTCCAAGAAGAAGGATGGTGGAAAAGGGAATAAGGGTGGGAAGAAATCTGATTTTGTTGAGAAGAGGAAGTGTTTCTCTTGCCATAAGGAAGGTCATCTGAGAAAGAATTACCCTAAAAGAAAGAAGAAAGACAATCAAAGTGATCAAGATGGAGATGCAGCTGTTGTGGAGGTTGAAGGATATGATAGTGCAGAGGTCTTGATGGTTAGTCATGAGAGACTAAGTCAAGAGTGGGTCCTGGACTCAGGGTGTACTTTTCATATGTGTCCACATGAAGACTGGTTTCTGGATCTTGAGAAGATTGATGGAGGTCTTGTTCTTTTGGGTAATGATGAGAGTTGTAGGGTGCAGGGATCTTATCTGATGTCAGGTTTGTTCCTGAGTTAAAGAGAAATCTTGTTTCTCTTGGTACATTGAATCCTAAGGGCTTTGAATTCAAGACAGAAAAGGGAGTTCTGTCAATAACCAAATCTGGAAGAATTGTTATGAGGGGTATGATCAAGAATGGTTTGTATACTTTGATTGGAAGAACTGTAACAGGATCAGCTGATGTTACCATGGGGTCTTCTGAGGTCAATTTGTGGCACAAGAGATTGGCACATGTTGGTGAGAATGGTCTGGTGGAGTTATCCAAGAAGGGAGCAATCCCAGGGAAGAGGATATGCAAGCTGGAATTCTGTGAGAGGTGTGTTCTTGGGAAATCAAAGAAGCAAGCATACCAGAAGGGGAAGCATACCACCAAGGAGGTGATGGATTACATACATTCTGATGTATGGGGACCAGCTAGGGTATCCACTCATGGTGGAGGCAGGTATTTCCTTACCCTTATTGATGATTATTTCAGAAAGGTTTGGGTTTACATTCTTAAACAAAAGAGTGATGTCTTCTCTAAGTTCAAAGAATGGTTGATTGAACTTGAGAATAAGAGAGGCATGACTATCAAGCACTTAAGGACTGATAATGGGCTTGAATTCCTATCAGAGGAGTTTCAACAATTTTGTAGGGAGAAGGGTATTACTAGGCATAAAACTGTTCCTTCAAACCCCCAGCAGAATGGTCTAGCAGAGAGGATGAATAGAACTATTCTGGAAAGGGTTAGGTGTATGTTATCTGATGCTCATTTACCTAAGAGTTTTTGGGGGGAAGCTGTTAACACAGCTGTTTATCTCATTAATAAAGTGCCATCATCTGCTATTGAGTTTAAAACCCCAGATGAGGTCTGGTATGGAAAGATATCAGATTATTCAAAGTTGAAAGTGTTTGGATGCCTAGCTTATGTTCATGTGAAGCAAGACAAACTTGAACCTAGAGCTTTAAAATGTGTCTTCATTGGGTATCCAAAGGGTGTTAAGGGGTATAAGTTGTGGTGCCTGGAGCCTGGAAACCAGAAGTGTATTACCAGCAGAGATGTTGTGTTTAATGAAGTACAGATGGGATACAAGTCTGGTGGAGGTGATGGAGGGCCATCAGCTGAAGAGATGGATGGTGTTATTTCTGAGCCAATTACTCAAGTAGAGGTGGAGCCTGGTCATGACAATCATGAGAGAGCATCTGGTTCAGAACCAGAGCAGGAAACAAGAGAGAATGAGTTATCAGATGAGGATAGTGCACCTGCAGAAGAGGAGGAAGAAGTGCCAGAAGCAGACTTGAGAAATTATAGTCTGACAAGAGACAGATCCAGAAGACAAATACATCCTCCAGCAAGGTTTGGCCGTGTGGATCTGGTCTCCTATGCACTTGTTACAGCAGAAGCTATAGAGTACCAAGAACCTAAAAGCTACAAGGAAGCCCTTGAGTGAGATGTTAGAGAGTCATGGATTACAGCCATGACAGAAGAGATGGAGTCTCTTAAGAAGAATCAAACTTGGATTCTTGTTGATAAGCCACCTAGGCAGAAGCTAATCAGTTGTAAATGGTTGTTTAAAAGGAAGCTTGAATCTGGTATGAAAGATCAGGTGAGGTTTAAAGCCAGGTTAGTTGCCAGAGGATTTACTCAGAGGGAAGGAATTGATTACAATGAGATTTTCTCACCTGTTGTTAAGCATTGTTCAATCAGGTTACTTCTGAGCAGAGTAGTCCAAGAAGATCTGGAGCTACAACAACTTGATGTAAAGACAGCTTTTCTGCATGGTGATCTTATTGAGGATCTGTACATGCACCAGCCAGAAGGGTTTGTTGAACCAGGGAGAGAAGGGAAGGTGTGCCTGCTCAAGAAATCATTGTATGGCCTCAAGCAAAGTCCTAGACAGTGGCACAAGAAGTTCAATGAAGTTATGCTATCCATTGGTTTTGTAAGAAGCAAGTATGACACTTGTGTATACCTGGAAAGGCAAGGTAGTGATGTGATAGCATATCTTCTGATCTATGTAGATGACATGCTTATTGCCAGTAAGAGTCTTCTGAAGATTTAGAGTATAAAAAGGAAGCTAAGTGCTAGATTTGATATGAAGGACTTGGGAAATGCTAAAAGGATTCTTGGTATGGATATTCTTAGGGACAGAAAAGCTGGAAGACTATTCTTATCCCAGAAGAGTTACATTGAGAAGGTCCTGAAGAAGTTTAACATGCATGAGAGTAGAGCTGTGTCAACTCCTCTGGGACAACAGTTCAAATTATCTATGGAAATGGAACCAAAGTCTGATGAAGAGAAGAAGACTATGATGAAAGTACCTTATGCAAGAGGGGTTGGAAGCCTGATGTATGCTCTGGTCTGCAACAGACCAGACTTAGCTTATTCATTGAGTATGGTGAGCAGATACATGACTAATCCTGGAAGATTACATTGGGAAGCTTTGAAATGGATATTCAGATACCTTAAGGGGTCATCTGATCTGGGTTTGATGTTTGAGAGGGTGACTGACCAGAAGAGTCCACTGGAAGGATTTGTAGATTCTGATTTTGCTGCTAATCTGGACACCAGAAGATCCTTAACAGGGTATATTTTTACTCTGTACAATACTGCTGTAAGCTGGAGATCTGTTCTGCAGAGTGGAGTTACATTGTCTACTACAGAAGCAGAGTTTGTTGCAGTATCTGAGGCTGTTAAGGAGGCTTTGTGGTTGAAAGACATAATCAAGGATTTTGGCATAAGTCAAAGGGCTGTGGTCATTCATTGTGATAATCAGAGTGCAGTTCATCTGGTTAAACATCAAGTATTCCATGAGAGGTCAAAGCATATTGATGTAAGGTTGCATTTTGTGAGGGAAATCATTGATAAAGGAGTGATTCTCATCCAGAAGATATCTACAGAGGACAATGCTGCAGATATGTGTACAAAGTCTTTACCAGGTACAATATTCAAATTATGTGTTGAATTGGTAAAGATGAGTGTATGGGATGTTCCTTAGGCCCAAGCTGGAGCATGGAGGAGAGGAGGAGAGGATTGATACTTCTCATCTAAGGTGGAGAATTGTGAAAGGTCAAATGTGAAGTATGTAGTCTGCTGAGCTTAATTCATAAGAGGCTAAGTTGGTAAAGTGTTAGCCGTGGGAGTTAGTGAATTTGGGGTACCAGAGGAGGTGGACCAGATGAGGTTGACCAGAGAAGCCTGATCAGAGAAGTCTGGCAGGAGAGCTATCAGAGGAGGTCCATCAGGTGAGGTCTGGTCAGACAAGTCTGGTAGATGAGACATCAGAGGAGGTCTATCAGAGGAGGTCTGGGACCAGAGGTCATCTGGTGTAAGTGACCAGAGCCAGAGGAGGTTTGTCATCTGATCCTGAAGTCCGTTATTCGCAAAGTACACCAAATTGGAGCTAATTCGAAGGCGGTTCTAACTAAATCAACCATGGCGGTTATTGAAGTTGTTAGCCAGCTGGATAACTACCTTTACTTTGAGTTTGTTACAACTGATTCGAATCTATGGTTCGTTTCCAATCTCTGTAATTATAAAAGGGGGTTTCTCAACTGAGAGAACATCTTTGAGAGAACTTCATCTGTGAGCGCAAACACTGTGAGATTGAGTGATTTTAACTTGTAACTTCCAATTTCCCATCTTAGTGAAAAGATATCCTCTCGGATCCCGTGGACGTAGGAGCTTTATCTCCGAACCACGTAAATTGGTGTTCTTGTGTGATTTTCAATTTCGTTCTTATTGCTTTCATATTCCGATTCCCGGAAACAAGTTTTCTTGTGAATCCAAAACGCGATTAACAAAAAGTATGAAGGGCACAAAAAAAATCTGGAGCGGCGGGGCAGCGGTAGCGGCAGCAGCGTCGGGGAGGCAGAGTCACGCGGAGCGGCATCGCACAGAGGGGCTTCGGGCGCAGCAGCGTCGCGCGGAGGGGCTTCGAGCGGAGCAACTTCGCGTGGAGAAGCTTTGGGCGAAGCGGCGTCGTGCGGAGGTGGAGCGGAGGCAGCAGGCGGCAGTAGCTTGCATCGGTGGAGGGAGGAGAAGAAGGGAGAAGAGGCGTTGTGGTTTTGATCTAGGACTGTGGTTTCGATATGGGCTGAGTTCCCAGTTAATGTTAAAGGGGCTAACCCTTAGAAAGGGGTTATTAATCGCTGTCCAAGGTTTTCTCTTGGATAGCGGTTTCGAAACGCTGTGCAAAGAAATTCCCCTTAGACAGCGGTTACTAACCGCTGTCCAAGAGTTTCTCTTGGATAGCGGTTAATAACCGTTGTCTATTTATTTTTTAATTTTTTTAAATATAACTCTTCAAAACCGCTCTCCAAACTATGTTTTGGAGAGCGGTTATTTTAAATGCTTTCTAAGTAAAGCCGTCTAAGGTCAAATTTGTAGTAGTGAAGTTTCTCCATAAAATCTGGTGGGGGTGGTTGAATATTAGCTCTTTGCCATAAATCATACACTATTAGATTTATATGTTGAATTGATAGATAACTTCCATGGTTAACACATAGTTTCATTTATTTATTTATTTTAACTTATATCTTCATAAGATTTCGAATTTGGTCCTGTGGAATTTAATAACTATGATTTTTTTTTTTTTATAAATACGACTACTTGGTCCTATGTTTCCTTTTATATTTTTTGAAATCCATGATACATTTGACATCTTTGTTGCCTTGGCATTAGAATGATAAAGATACATCTTAGGATACTTGCTCATAAAATAATACATTATATTTTAAGATTCGAGTGTTTTTTTTTTAAATTTGTTTTATTAAAATATTAATTACCTGCAAGCAATTTATCCAAAAAAATATACCTTCGAGAATTCCGTTTGACTAATTCTTTGTAGGTAAGAAACAAAAAAGTTTATATAATTTAAAAATACAGCTTTTTGTAAGATTTGGAAACGAACATACTACTTAGAATCTGTTGCATACACAAGCTTGAAGCAACTTTGGACAGATTCGTTTGAAAGCATGAAGAGATTATGGTTTTATGTACGGTTCCAATTTTAACTAAATATCCAGCCGGTAGATATCTCTGCAGCTTACATGATTATCGTAATTTGTATGAATTTTAAGAATTTTTTTGATTTTATTCAGATATTGATATGTAAAGTGAAAAAAATTAATGTTGCCTATTCAATTGCTATGTTTGTAACTATTTAGATATGTTCAATTATTTAAAAAAATAAGGTATTATTAGTTCCAAAATTTGCCCTTTAGTGTCTGTCATCCTGTTTCTTTGAAATTCTCCTAATGTATCTTCATTACACTACAGTCTCTTTGATGATTTTTTTTATATGATGTCAGTCTGTAAGAATTGTATTCGAGTTACAATAGAAGTATATGTATAAACAGGAGAATAGTTTTGGTCCACATTCATTTTTGGTCCTTAATTGTATATATATATATATTGGTTTTGTTCCATCCGTTAATTTTATGGTCCTCTAACTTTTACATATATATATTAACAAAATCATGGTATCAAACTTATTGCAATTTTGTTGCAACTTTTTGGTCTTTTTTTTCTTTTTTGCAATTTTGTTCCATCCATTGATTTTGATAGTATTCACATACTAAAATGTTTATTTAAAGACAGAACGAATTGACCCTATTTTTTTATTTCTAAATCTTGCTTTTCTAAAATATATTGGTTATAAGGGAAATTTTGTTATTTTAGGACACTGCCTTATAATTGTTTGTAAAAATAGGACACTATCTTTGGGGCTTGCAAAATTGAGAAAATATATATACAAATTTGCAAAAAAATAATTGTTTCTTGTATATAGGAGTTAATTTAGTTATAAATTATAAGGTATGATTTACTATGTCAAGCAGATGAAACATATATAAAAGTGAACAGAAAATTAATTAAGACGTTAAATACTTAGTACGAAAATTGCCAAGTCCTCTAGTTCCACATAAAATGGGTAACGTGTGAAAATGAAATTGCCGAAAAGAAAGGGAAACAAATGACACGTATAAAGGCAATCATCGGTGTGTACCAAAACACTTTAAAATAATAAAGCGACCAGGGGCCTGGGGCGGGTTTATTCAGTGACGTGTAGAAAAGGCGATGGAGCGAGTTCAAATTCAGATCTATATTAATCCCACCCATTTGGGTCTGGTTTGGACCCAACCAAATGAATCAAGGTGCGGTTCATAATTTTAATAGGACTCTACCTCATTAAATATTAATATTATTTTATGTATATATATTATATTCAAATTAATATGAATAGATTTATTAATATATTAAATATATATATGTTATTTTTAAGTATTGAACGAAATTTCGTAGTTATATTTAAAAAAATTCTAGGTAATTCTAATTTTCTCGGCAATTTTTTTATTTTATTGCAGTGTAATATATAGTCCGGACTAGGCGACCTAGACGCTAGGCGTTTCAAATCCGTCCGATTAATAATTTTCGACTTCTACATTCTTGATATTAATATGATATCAATGAATGCATACGATATATTTAATAGTATCGATTTTATACCATGAACCAGTTAAATTGAGGATTACTCGTGATGAAATGATTGTGGGGGGCTTAAACAGAAGAACTCTAACTATAATAAGTAGCGACAGTCCGAAACAGCAAAATCAAATTAATAAGGCCAGTGTGAGCAATGGTTACACAAGTTGTGGGACGTTTTGTTCATCAAATCATCGTCCTCTTTACAATGTTCCTTCCTTTTCTCTGTTTCAGCCTACAATCAGACACCATATCTTCCAGTTTAGTTATGAAAGATCCAGATACTATAATATCCCCCAATCAGCAGTTCAAATTAGGATTCTTCACCCCTTCCAACACCAGCACCAACCGCTACTTAGGCGTCCTCTTTGAAGGAACCGCGGTATGGGTTGCCAACAGAGACCAACCCCTCACCGATTCTTCAAGCATTTTAACTATTTCCAAAGACGGAAACCTTGTACTCATGAATGCAAGAAATCAAACCGTATGGTCAACCAATCTTCCACCTACTACCTCAAATTCCACCACTCTTCAAATTCAGGACACTGGAAATCTGCTTCTCCGGGACATGGCCACAGGAATCACGAAATGGGAGTCCTTTTCACAACCTACACATGTTCAGTTGAAAAAAATGAAGCTAAGCTATAACACAAAGACGGGAAAGAAGGTTGTACTCTCGTCGTGGAAAAATTCAACTGACCCTGGAGTCGGAAGTTTCACTGGCGGCCTCGAAGTTTTGAGTATCCCACAAACCTTCATCTGGAACAACGGGCGCCCGCACTGGAGGAGTGGCCCATGGAACGGCAAGATTTTTATCGGGATACACAACTTGTTTTATCCGCACCTAGATGGCATGACAATAGTGGACAACGATCACAACGGCACTTTCAACATCAGGCATTATGCAGAGAAGGGGATACTCGTCCTCAAGCCTTGGGGAACCTTCGTGACAACTCTGTGGGATGATCAGAAGAAGAGTTGGGATGTGCTTTGGCATTCTCCTCAAAACGAATGTGATTTTTATAGAAGGTGTGGGGAGTTCGGGAGCTGTAACATTAAGGGTTCGCCTATCTGTTCTTGCATGAAGGGGTTTGAGCCCGTGAATAAACAAGAATGGGAGAGCGGGAACTGGACTAATGGTTGCAAGAGGGCGACTCAGTTGAAGTGTGATACTTCTGATGGATTTTGGAGGCTTCAGTTTATGAAGGTTCCGGATTTCCCTCAACAATTCTCTTCTTATGATATAGATGAGTGTAGGAGGAGATGTTTGGGGAATTGTTCTTGCATAGCTTATGCTCATGAATCTAACATCGGTTGTATGCTTTGGAGTGATACTTTGATCGACGTCCAGAACTTCAATGACTTTGGTCCTGATCTTTATATTCGTCTCGCGTCTTCAGAATTTGGTACTTTTCTCCACAAACTTACTTATGTATATATCTTGTATTTACTGATTAGGAATCATGAACAGTTCTAGTTACTGAGTTGAGCTCCCTTTCCTTTTTATCAGATACCCAAAGAGGCATGAAGAAGCTGTTTATCATAATTCCTGTAGTCGTGGCTTTTGTTTGCATATTAATATTCTTCTTCATTGCTCGGTACCGCTGGATGCTTAAGCGTAAAGGTGAGAAATCAGGAGGAGGCAAAACAGAAAGCAAAAAAGATTTTGAAACAGGGCAAGCATTTATATCAGATTCAACTGCAATGGTACTTAATCGTGAATCAGCGAAGGTAAAGATTGGAGAGTTGCCAGAGTTCAGTTTTGAGACGCTTGCAAATGCTACACATCAATTCCACGAAAATAATCTTCTTGGAAGAGGTGGTTTTGGTCATGTATACAAAGTAAAGTCTTTCATCTGATTTTGCTTTTTTTCTTTTTCTTTTTTAGCATGAGAAACCAAGCAACCATTATTTATTTATTTATTAGTTTTTTTTTTTTTTGTATGTGTGCGAGTGTAGGGAGTTCTTGAAAATGAGAAAGAAATTGCTGTCAAGAGGCTCTCTGCTTTTTCTGGACAAGGAATGGAAGAATTCATGAATGAAGTGATTCTCATCTCCAAACTCCAACATATGAATCTTGTCAAAATGTTGGGATGTTGTGTAGAGAAAGAAGAGAAGATGTTGGTATACGAATTCATGCCAAATAAAAGCTTGGATGTTTATTTCTTTGGTTAGTCAGTCAAAGACAAATTTAAACTAGTGCATTAGATTTTTTTTTTTCTAGACTAACCAATCTTTATTTTCTATAGATCCTAGACATCCCTCAAATGATATTTTAGATTGGACGAAGCGTTTCAGTATCATCGAGGGAGTTGCTCGAGGCCTCCTATATCTTCACAGGGACTCTAGACTAAAGATAATTCACCGAGATCTTAAGCCAAGTAATGTACTATTGGATGAGGACTGGACACCAAAAATCTCAGATTTTGGCATGGCTAGGATATTTGGATGCACGGAAGATCATGTCAATACTTCAAGAATTGTAGGAACATAGTAAGTGAATCTTTAATTAAAGAAGCTTATCTAGTCTGCTATTAGATTATTAGTTTATAAATGCTACTGCTAATACAATTTTTTTAGTGGATATATGGCACCAGAATATGCAACTGAAGGCAGATTTTCTGAAAAATCTGATGTCTACAGCTTCGGTGTGCTGATACTAGAGATAGTTAAAGGACAAAAGAACACACATTATTACAACCATGAATTGTCTTTGAGCCTTTTAGGATATGTAAGTATATTCATTTTCTTCAAAGAATTTATGTGACGATTAATTCTTCATCTAAAAAACATATCACCAACATAATGATATTCCTTCACTTAATTTCAGGCCTGGAAACTATGGAGCGAAGACAATGGTTTGGCTTTCGTAGATCAAAGTATAGAAACTTCACATTCGGAGGTAGAGATAAGCCGATGCATTCACATTGGGCTGTTGTGTGTACAAGAATTGGCTAAAGATAGACCAACCATTCAAACAGTTATGTCAATGCTTAGCCGTGAAATAGTTGAGCTGCCACCACCCCAACAGCCAGTCTTTTCAGAGAAGTGGAACCCCTTGGCTACCGAGTCGACACAGTCTGCTAACAAACTCGGGCAATCCATTAACGAACTCACTCTCACTGTCCTCGATGGTCGATGAGATGTATCGGACCTCACAAATTTGGATTTCGATCGAGCCGCTTTGGAGATGAATTTTGTCAAACTATCTTTATACTTACGCTTCGTAAAATTCTACTATGTATTCGTTTTAATATTAAGAAACTGTATGTGTGTGAACTGTGAACATATATATATATAAATAATCTCAGTTGAGCATTGTTGATCAGAGGGATTATTGTTTGCATTTAATCTCAGTTGAGTTTACACTATCTTTTCAACTTTTTTTTTTAGTTAATTAGTGTTAGTTAGCTTTATTGAGTTTTTAATGAAAAACCAACAAAATAACACATAAAAAGTGGAATTAACTAAATGACAAATAATCAAATTAACTAAAAAAAGTAGAGATAATTGCTATAGGGTGTAGTATTTTGGATCAAAATTGCAATGGGGTTAACCACTTTTTTAAATTGCATAGGGGTTAACTTTTTTAATTTAATAATATATTTATATCTTTTAATTTTCTTTTAATAATATATACATCACTTTTATCTCTCATCTCTCAAATTAAAATAGATATCAGATTTCAAAATTCAAAGCTCTCTTTTTTTCTCCCTCCGCCTCCAAGCAAAGCACATCGCCCTCTGCCTCCAAGCTCCCACATATCGCCAAGCTCTGAAACTCTCTAAAGAAATTTTTCACGCGCCCCCTGCTTCCCACTCGCCGCCGATCTGTTCGGCATTTAGAGGATCGAGTATTTTTCAGCGACGGACTAGTAAGGTACGCACTAAAAACACCGTGGACTAGAGTTTTCTTTTGATTATGTTAGGTTTTTTTTTTTGGGAATTTTTGAAGATGAGGGTTATTTGTTACGTTAGGGGGTAAGGGGGTGGGTGGATATTTTTAGGGTGAATTTTGAGGACAGAGACTATTTGTTGCAAAAGGGGTGGGTGTGGGGGCAGGGGAAGAGGAAGAAGTGGTGCTAGCGTGATTAAATTTGGAGCCCAAGAAGAAAGAGTACACCAAATATGCTGATTAAATCTAAAATTTCAATATTCCAACACAATCATATACATCCGAACGATAATAATTTCCGATAAAACGCCGGCGTTCAACTATTTTTCTACTCTCTGATCCTATGTTTTTTTCCTTGTTTTTTTTATTCAAAAAAGAACTTGAATTTTTCTTGCATTTGATTGGTGGGAATTGGGCTTTTGTCGGGATCTAGGTCGTCTGTGTTTCCTTGGGGAGATTATTTAGAGTTCATCAGCCACATGGGTTTTTCTTTATCCCCTTTACACCATATTGATGGCCAATTACAACAATCTGGCCTCCCAGTTTGACAATTTGAAGGAGAATCAATCCCTGCTGTCCCAGGTAAAATTTTCAATGGAGTTTGAAGGATTATATGTTTATTTTGTGTTGGGAAAATTATTTTTGAAAATTATATGATTATGTTGAAGGATTTTATGTATTTTTTTGTGACAGGAAAAATATGTTGTTGGTAGAGGACTCTGCAAATTAGAAAGAAGTGGAAGAAAAAGAAGGCGTAAAAGAACTTTTTATCCTATAGTTCAAATTTGTAATATGGTATTACATTTTACACTATGGTACAAATAATCCTTTTGTACCACAAATAATTCATTTGTACTAATGCTCAAATTTATGGTATTACATTTTACACTATGGTACAAATAATCCTTTTGTACCACAAATAATTCATTTGTACTAATGCTCAAATTTTTGTACTATGATATATTTGGTAAAAAAATTTACTATTGTTCAAATTTGTACTATGATATTATTTTTTCTGTTTTACATTTGCGAGAATAATTATTAAATAAAGAAATGCAGATAGAAAAATGTCTGACTTTTTTTATAAAAAAAAAACTTAACATAAAACTTGTTAAATTAAAAAAATTTGAAAGAAAATGTAAAAAAGAAAATGTCAAATCACAAAAAGTTAACCTCATTGCAATTTTGAAAAAAGTGTACATCTACTTGTAATAAACTCTTAAAAAATACACTCCATTATAAGTGCCCCAAAAAAGTAATAGCTAGTGAAAGTAATCTAAAATGCAAGTAAAACTTCGTGTAGAAGTGCAAGTGTGAGAGTAATAATTCGGGTGTTTTCTTTATGCTTCGGGTGTTAAAAAACGAGCTTTGAAAAGTCAAAATTGATTTGTAAATGGACTCAAAATTCAAGCGCATGTTATGCACTTGAGTACAAACACAAATTACTCATCATGATAAAATTAACTACAATTGAATCAACTAGGAAAAACTCGATTTACGTTGTCTTGCAGTTACAATTTGCTGAATAAATCATTTGATTGAGTATAGATTAGTTTCAACGCCCACCAATTGTAGAGAGAGTAACCATATTAAGAGAGGAATTGCTCTGTTGGCTCTGCTGAGAGGAACTTGTGCCTGTATCATGCTGGGATGACTTTGTAGTAAACGCCGGTTGCTTTGGCTCTGGAAGCTCTATTGTTTCACTGCACAACATTGACAACACAGTTGAGACAGAAGGTCTGTCTTTAGGAAGTTCTTGAACACATAGTAACCCGATATGTATGCACCTTGCTATATCTGATTGGTGTCTCGGGCTTGATATTCTTGGATCTATTGAAGCTGAAACATTCTCCTCATTCCACAAATTCCATACCTGAAGTTTTAAAGGACCATATAGGAGGATAGCCTTATGCATTAGATAAATGTTAAAAATAAATTTGAGTGTGGAATTGGATCATAATTAATTGTTCGATCTATCTCAAAGTGGAGTTAGTTTAACTAAGTTGACTTACATGCCCCAAAAGGTTCAAAGGGCCATCCTCATGACGAAAGCTTGTGTTTTTTCTCCCAGTAGCAATCTCAAGTAGTAGAACTCCAAAACTAAAAACATCTGATTTTTCTGAAAATTTTCCTTGAATTGCGTATTCTGGCGCCATATATCCGCTAAAAAAAAAAAAGAAAAGAAGAAGATTAGCCATCTGGTTTTATTTATTTATTTTGATATGCATTAATTCAAATAAATCCATATGCCGTCAACAAATATACTTACTATGTGCCGACCACTCTTATGGTGCTGACATGATCTTTCTTGGCTCCGAATATTCTGGCCAGGCCAAAATCAGAAATCTTTGGGTTCCACTCATTATCCAGCAATATGTTGCTCGGTTTGAGGTCTCGATGGATTATCTTTGTTCTGGAATCCCTATGAAGATAAATGAGGCCTCGACAAATACCTTCAATAATGTTGTAACGTTTTCTCCAATCTAGCGCGTCTTGTGATTGATCTAGGCATGATTTTCAGAAGAAAGTAAATAGTGTATTAATTATCAAATCTGGTGTACAATGTTCCCTAGTAAAAAGTAAATCAAATCTGACACATAAATTGATTAAACAAAGAAGATATACATGGAGCTTAATTGAACTTGAACTGACCAAATAGGAAAAAATCCAAGCTTTTATTAGGCATGTATTCATATACCAACATTGTCTCTTTGTGCTCTATACAACAGCCGAGCAATCTAACAAGATTTCTGTGTTGTAGTTTAGAAATTAGCACCACTTCATTCATGAATTCTTGAATGCCTTGTCCAGATGCCCGTGAAAGCCTCTTAACTGCAATGTCTCTTCCATTCAATTCTCCCTAGAATTTCAGCAGTTCATACTCATTGAGAGAGATATGGAAGACAAAGGCCATATGAGACAAAGAGCATACCTTGTAAACAGGGCCAAAACCACCCTTCCCAAGCTTGTTAGCTTCGGAAAAATTGTTGGTCGCAGTTGCAAGTATCTCAAATTTGAACAATGGTAACTCTTGAAGATTAACTTGACTTAATGTATCTTGAAGAGAAGAATCATCAACCGGAGCAGATGCTCCCTCTCGTCCAAGTTCAATTGTTTTCTTTCGGCCTAATTTACGAGGAAACACATGAATAACTGAAAGGAGCACGTATATGGTGGGATAGATTAAACAATATTACCTCTGTGCTTAGCCATCCATTTCCAAGAAATAAAAGAGGAAATGGATATGATAACAAAAGCAGCAACACCAACCAGAATAACAATGATCTTCTTGGAGTCTTTCTTCTTATGACCAGAAACTAAACAAAGAAACATATGTATAAGGACATCTAAGTAAAGAGCAGAGTTCAATCAAGCATTCAAGAATTTTTATCAAGGAAATAACCTAGTAGTTCAGAATATGCGACACGAACATAAAGATCCGAAGTGGAGACTCCTGTAAATTTGCTAACGTCGAATAAGATTCCACTCCAGAAAATACATCCGATGTTATTGCCGTCGTATCCATAGGCTACGCACGAACAATTCCTCAAACACTGACCTGCACACTGATTTTCCTGCCCTCTCCACCGCCCAGAGTAGCCCAATAAATTAATCATCGGAAGCTTAAAAAATCCGTCGTCTCTAGCAGTGGCGTTACTTGCAGCTTCTTCACATTTGAAAGGGGCCCTCCTCGAACAACCAGTGGCCCAGTTGCCCGAATCCCATTCCGTATTATTCCTGAGGTAATATCCAGGCAAACAGCTACAAACAGGGGATTCTTCAGAGTTGCATAACCCAAATGGCCCACATTTACGAGAGGTTCCGCAAGGATTTGATGTATTAGCGTTTCCTTGTGCTTTGCAATATCTCACACCGAATATACTGAGAACGATGACTGTAAATACAAGATTTAGATTGTTAAACGCAACCATGATCACGTGTGTAGTTCTCGTCTCGTAAGATTAAATTGAAGAATAACAAGTAATAGAAGAGAGAAAATATATTCTTCCTTCTCTTTACTCCTGTTTTAGTGGAACACTACATATATTTTTTTTTTTTTTTCATGAAAACACACAAAGTTGCTCTCAAAATAACCATTTGTCAACCGTTTTAAACCTTGTTTGGGGCGAAAAAATATTTTTCTAAAAAGTTAGGCAAAAAAAAAAAAATTGCTGGGTTAGTATCACTTTTAGTCACCAAACTTTACCTCAATTTCAGTTTTAGTCATTGAGTTTTACTCGTCATCAAAACTGGTCACTAAACTATACTTTTTTAATCATTTTTTGCCAAGGCACCAGTTGACCATTAGTCAACTAACGGAATAAGTTAGGGTTAATATCAGTTTTGGTCACCAAACTTTACCTAAATTTTAATTTTGGTTACTATGTTTCAATAGTCATCAAAATTGGTCACTAAACTATACATTTTTAAATCATTTTTCATCAAGACATCATAAAATAAGTTATTTAGGGTGTAAAATCTATTTTTTTTTAATTTAATAATGTTGGGACCCCACGAATGGACCACGATCTCCCATTTATATGATTTTGTCCGCTTTAGACCGAGTCTGCCCATATTTGTTTTTGGACATCCTAGATATTTGTCTATCCTTAAACCCCATGATCTTTCCTCGTAAACTTGATGTGAGATATTGTTTGCACCAAATAAATAAATAAATAAACTCTAAAATTTGAAAATATTTTTAACAATAAATATACAAACTCTATGAAAGTGATATTAGCCCAACAATTTCCCTATAAATTTAAGGGTAATTTTGTTTTTCTCCCTTTTTTACATCGAGTCAGTACAGTATATAGTTTCGATAATTTGAGTTAAATGAAATTGGTGGACTCCGGTCAACTTGGTGTTAGGATATGGAATTTGGAATATTGGACCGTCTGGAGCAATGTTTTCCAATAACTTGTCAAAAAAGTAAAAATATCTATATTGATGAAAATTATTAATCTATATTTGGTTTTTATGAAAATGTTCGAAATTCGTGCATTTAATTTTTCTATTTTATAGAATTTATTGCATTTTTTTACATTAATTTGACTAGTTGCATTTGATTTTGAGAAGAGTAGTGTTTTATTATTTTTGCAGGAAATTGATTTATTATTTAATACAAATACGATCCTATTAGTGAAAAGTCAAATGAAGAAATGAGTCGAGAAGATGTTTTAAATCAAGAGCCAAACGAGTAAAATTGGAGGAGAAAATTATTTGGATATGGTGTACGTCGTGTCAGGTATCACGACCAACATGTTTTTAATATTACACTTTTTATTCACAAGATATTTCAAAAAGATTGTTTAAATATATATTTTACGATAAAATATTATGTGAATGATGCTCACAGTAACTATTACTGTGAACAACAATTTACTAATATCTTATGTAGAAACAACTAATACCTTTAGTGAGTATAAGTAATATCACTTCAATTTTAGTGAAAACAACTAATACCTTTTGAAGCTAATAAATTTTGTGCAATTCACTGACATCTTTAGTGTAATATACTTATACCCTTCAAACAAGTTCACCATGAATATCATTCACATAATACCTTCTCATATTTTATATACCATACTTTAGATATTCTATTTGTGTTGATTAGTGTGTTTTTTTAACCACCCATTACTATATAATGTATTATATTTAACCTTAGAAGGGTATATATTTGATTGTGGTTGAACATGTGTAGTATTCGTGTGAATCAATATCATTCCGATTCAATCCGTTTGTAACAAATTTTATAATACATTTGAATTGTATGCTAAATTCGGTGCACGTGACATAAAAGACTTACTTTATTACAACATTTTTGTGAAAAATTGAATAGCTCACGACTAACGACTGATTTAACGTGTTGTGTACCATGTCAAGCAAATGAAACATACATAAAAATGAACAAAAAATGAATTAAGACTGAAAAATACTTGGTAGGAAAATTGTCAAATTTAAAATGGGTAACGTGAAAATGAAATTGCCGAAAAGAAAGGGAAACAAAAGACACGTATAAAGACAATCATCGCTGTCTATAAAAAACCTTTAAAATAAAATAACGACCAGGGCCGGTTTTATTCAGTGTCGTGTAGAAAAGGCAACGAGACGAATTTAAGTTTGGACCCACATTACTTCCACACCGTTTGGGTCGAGTTTGGACCCAACTAAATGGAGAAAAATAGTTTTTTGGTCCCGCAACTTGTCTACTGTCCAATTTTGATCCCAAAAAAATTAACTTTTCAATTTTGGTCCCATAACTTACTGAATCTTCCAATTTTGGTCCCAAATGTGACCAAAATTGGACGATTTAGTAAGTTATGGGACCAAAATTGAACAATAGATAAATTACGGGACCAAATTACCATTTTTATGCACCTTCTTAATTAATATTGTACTCTAGGAGTATAGTCGATACAACAAAAGCACGATACCATAATGTAAAGTCCATTAATTTTGAGATTATCCGAAAATAAAAGACGATTAATGTGTTAATTCCATTGATACAAATACAAATATTTGAAAAACATCTATAAAACATGAAAAAGAAAAACATAATATTTTTCAATTCCAATAATTATTATTTAAGATGGATTACAAAGCTCCCATAAAATACTAATAATGAAATTTTAATTACTAACTAATTAAGAATGTAAATCGCGATAGAGTAAATAAAATAATAAATTAATAATTTTCCTATAAATATTGATTCTCCATATCTTCGTAAAATAATCCCAAATTGTTATCGTGATCTCGTCTCCACCAATAATATATAAATGATTATTACAATGATTATTTAAGAGTAAAATATGAAATTATAAGATTGAAACAACTCTCATGCTCGTCATCAATATTTTAAGAATGTCATTTTATCTTCCAAAATTTACATATATAATTAATTAAATAGTGTTTGATATAAGTATATAAGTTAAGAAAAGAAAAAAAAATTAATGAATACGAAAAAATAATATTTTTTTTGTCCCTACTTGTCTGGTGTCCAATTTTGGTTCCAAAAATTTTAACTTTTTAATTTTGGTCCCGTAACTTATTGAATTGTCCAACTTTGGTCCAATTTGGGACCAAATTTGGACGATTCAATAAGTTATGGGACCAAAATTAAAAATTTAATTATTTTGGGATCAAAATTGGACATTAGACAAGTTGTGGAACCAAAAAACTATTTTTCTCCAACTAAATTAGTCAGGGTGCAGTTCATACTAATTATCTAATTATCTATAGACAAATTACTTATAGCTAAATTAAAAAAAAAACAGTGGCAGACTTAAACACTCCAACTATAAAACCGAATCCCATTCATTATTTAATTTTCCGTACACAGACAGATTCAGGTGTGAACAATGAATACACAAGTTGTGGGATATTTTGTTCACCAATTAGCCATCCTTTTTGTTGTTTTCCTTCCTTTTCGCGTATGTTTGAGCTTAGAAACAGACACCTTATCTCCCGGTTTAGTTATCAAAGATCCAGATTCTTTAATATCCCGCAATCAGCAGTTCAAATTGGGATTCTTCACCCCTTCCAACACAAGTACTGACCGCTACTTAGGCGTCCTCTTTGAAGGAACCGTGGTATGGGTCGCCAACAGAAACGAACCCCTCACGGATTCTTCCGCCACTCTCACCATATCCAGAGAAGGAAACCTTGTACTCATCAATGCAAGAAATCAAACCGTGTGGTCAACCAATCTTCCACCCACCACCTCAAATTCCACCACTCTTCAAATTCAGGACACTAAATCTCCTTCTCCGGGACATGGACACAGGAACCACAATATGGGAGTCTTTTTCCCAACCCACACATGTACGGCTGTCCTCAATGAAGCTAAGCCATAACACAAAGACGGGGAAGAAGGTGGTAGTTTCTGCGTGGAAAAAATCCACCGATCCTGGAGTGGGAAGTTTCACTGCGGGGCTCGACGCGTTTACTATCCCACAAAGCGTCGTCTGGAACAACAGCCGCAAGCACTAGAGGAGCGGACCATGGAACGGCAAGATCTTTTTAGGGGTACGCGAGACCTTTTTGTCGCACTTTGAGGGAATGACTGTGGTGGAGGACGATCACGCGGGCACTTTCTCCATCGTGCATCAGCGAGAGAAGGTGATGTTCGTCCTCAAGCCTTGGGGAAGCTACGTGGTGACGATGTGGGATGATACAATAAAATGATTTTGTAGTGGATATATGACACCTGAACAATCGGATGTTTATAGCTGCGGAATGCTCATGCTGGAGATAATGAAAGGAGAAAAGAACACACTGTTAGAGAAAATTAGTTGGTGGTATTATTTTATAATTAATTGGTATTAAAGTTTATTTGAGACTTTAATAGTTGACCAATTAATTCTTGGTGTTGAAATTAATTTCTTGGAAATTAATTGTTACAAGTGCGTTCTACTCTTGGAGTAGATGAGAATTGTGTATTCATACTCGCAAAACCGATTTTCGATGAGTGAGAAATTGAATCGGAAAGTCGAAAGGTTCAACACCTAATTTGAGAATTAAATGAGTCATTTAATTCATCCCACATTGAATTTTTGGAATACTAATATACATGACATTAGTATGGGAATAATGAAGTATAATAAATTGTAGTTGATTGCTAGTCAATCAAAGTTGCCACACGCGCGCACGCGCGCGCCGAGCCGCGCCCGTGGCCTTGGTCTTGGCAATTGGACTTTGGGTGGACTTTGGGCCTTGGGCCCAGTGGGTATCTAATTTTTTGGAGAACAAAAATTAGGATATCAGGTCCATAAAGTTTTGGGTCGATTCGGATCAGAGACCCACCCGGTTAGAAAAGTCAAACCGGACCATACTTCATAAGAGCACATAAAACACGTGTGCTAAATTCGTGGGACGTTACCAGCGTGATTTACGGAAATGCGTTCTGGGTCAACTCTTGCCACCAACGAAAACGCGTCCGCATTTAATGCCCACGCGGTTTTTCCTTCTGCATTGAGTGGAGGTTCGCCTATAAATAGCGTCCTCATGCATTTGCCTGGCCTCGCATTCAGAAATCTTCTCCTCTCTCTCTGTCTCTCTGCATATAGAGTCTTAAGAGCCAGTCCAGTTCGAAGCGCTCGTTTTGTTCGCCGGAGCTCCAAGACCTGTGGTGCTACACTCTTGGAGACGTTGTGACGTTTTACCTTTGGGGACGAATTTCCGAGACCGAAGAGCACTACCGGGGAAATTTTGTCTTGCGGGAAGAGGGCTTCCTCGACTCGTCACCTTTGCTGCTTCTTTTCTTTATTTTTTTTTCTCACTCTGTAATCTATTATTCGAGTTGTATTTTCTTTTATTGTTGAATTATTATTTCTGCAGTCAAAACTATTTTCTAATTTTTACACACACATTATGAATGGTCTTTGAGCCTTTTAGGATACGTATGCACACTCTTTAATTTCATCGAAAATCTTATGTTATGATTACTCCTTCATCCTAATAACAAATTAACAAAATAATGTTATTGCTTCAAAAAATTTCGGGCTTGGAAATTGTGGAGTGAAGGTAATTGTTTGGCTTTCGTGGATCAAAGTATAGCAGGTTCAATTTCGGAGGTAGAGATAAGTCGATGCATTCAGATTGGGCTGTTGTGTGTACAAGAATTTGCTAAAGATAGACCTACCGTTCAAACAGTTTTGTCAATGCTTAGCCGTGAAATAGTTGACCTACCACAGCCGCAACAACCGGTGTTTGCCGAGAAATGGAATGGCCTGGCTACCGGGTCGACTCAGCCTGCTAACCAACTCGGGCACTCCTTTAATGAACTCACTCTCACTGTGCTCGATGGTAGATGAGCTCGATTGGACCTCACAAGTTTGGATGCCCAGTCGATTTCGATATTAATTTAGGCATTTTAAACTATCTTTGTACTCGAGCTTTGTAAATTGAAAAATAATAGCTTATTGTTAATCTATATACAGTTTTAGAACATAAAAGTAGTTCGTATTTAGTTCAGTATTGTTGACTACAGAGCAGGTCCTTATATCAAGCCAACGTATCCATCAATTCAGGCCCTATTTTTTTCCAAAATTTTAAGGTCCCATTTTTTATAATACATTTTATACCCACTACACACATATATATATTAAAATATATTAAATATTAAAAAGTATTGTAAATTAATTTATTGGTTAATTTTTATTTAGTGTGCATCACTCGATTCAAATAGTCTTAAATACAGAATCTAATTTTTTTTTTCTTTATACTTTTTGCACACTCTAATAAAAAAATCCTAATAGAATTTTAGTAATAAAGTCAGCATAATCAATTTATTTTCCTTTATTATTAATCACATTCACCTTTTAAAGAATTCCAATTTACACAGTTTAAAATATATGATGTGCTTTATGATTTTTTTTTTTTTTTTGCTTAATTTAGAGAAGTTGTGAATTGCTGATGATGAAAACTTGAATATGTCTAGTACAAATCCTTAAATTTTCTGATACATTATGATTTTTTTCAACGGTGATGATAGTGATTTGCTTTTGAAGTTATTATTTTTTATGGGGATTATATATTTGCAAGTCCCGTAACTTTGCACTATTTTGAATTTGGTCCACATGAATTACAAGTTTTGATATTGGTCCTATAAGTTTGGAAATTTTTTATTTTAGTTCTTTTAAAACTTATAGGATCAAAATCAAAACATGTAATCCAATTTCTTTTAGAAAAAGTTCAAACTTACAAGACCAATATCAAAAAAATAAGGTAAAAGGACTAAAATCAAAATAATCTCAAACTTACAGGACCAAAATCAAAACTTGTAATTCATGTGGACCAAATTCAAAATAGTGCAAAGTTACGGGACTTACAAATATTTAATCCCTTTTCTATGTGTTCTTTACCAAAAAAAAAAAAAAAAACAAACAAAATTTGCAATTGATATGGTGGATTTAAAAAAAAAAATTGAATGTTTGTCTTCCAAATACTTACATTGTTTATAAGATCTTGTTGATAATGCTATTTACAGTAGCAAATACGAGAATAACTCTCCTCTGTTTCAATAAATGCATAAAGCCTTCTTGTGTTTTTTCAAAGCATGCACAAAATCCCCCTATGTTTAGTTTTAAGGGAAAATAGCATTGTGATGTAGTATTTTGATGTAAAATTGCACTGTGGTTAAGCCCTGACTTGAAGCGACTACACTAGCTTCTACTAGTAGCTACCCCGCAAGAGAACGGGTTCACTGTAGTATGGGCAAGTATAGGGACCAAGTATTATCGAACCCAAGGGATGGTATATATGCGAATAGATCCCTGAAGATCTACGCGTCGTAGTTAATATGAGTGTGATGTTTTTGGGTTTTTGAAAGATTAATTAAAAGCAACTAAAGTAAACTAATTAAACTAAAGAACGAAAGAAACGAATTAACCTAGGTTGTTTTCTAATGAGAGATGGTGATGCTTAAGATAGGAATCCCTACGTATACTAACGGAGCAGGTACATAATCAAAGTAATCGTGACAAACAAGAATTAATCTAAGTAAAAGATCGTAGAATGAAAGCTCAAGATTTCTCACCCTAATACTTTATCCTAGCAATCGACTTCACTAATCCACTAACAAGTTAATAGATAGCGCTTAATTAATGAGACCCTAATTTAACTAAGGTGATGCGGTCGTCCTCCTTCGCTAAACCGGTAGATGAATTAACCTTTCCTAAACCCTCTCGTTAAGACTGTTGGTGAACGAATCTAATCGTGAGGATTAGTGGCTGTTTTAACCCGTTTTTACGTCACCAATCAATAACGTGTGATTGATTACCACCGTAAATGGTAAATCGGGGTTTAGGTCATCGAATTCGGATATATGAAAATCGAAATTGAAATAATTTCGTATGCGTGTGCGTTAAGGTGTATTTGTGTGTGTTTGGGAGTGTTTATGAATTTTTTCTTGTATTTCTCAGCTGGAGAACAACTATTTATAGAGACTAGTAAGCATGAGGTGTTCAAGACTCTTGGTCTCCCTAGCCTGCATGCTTGACATGTGTCCATATGATCTTATCTAAGCTGAATCTTAGTTACTAAGTCTTCTTTGGTCTTATCTCGGACTCATTGTTGTTCGCCTAGGTCGGCTTGATGGATCTTGTTGATTCTCCAACCGAAAGTTGTTCGCCTCTTGAGGTTGTACTTGGGAAGTTGTTCGCCTTATGCCTTTGTTCAGCTTGGCTTTGGGATCTTTGTCCTTTGTTCACTTGTACATACTTCCTTGGCTATCTATTGTATCATAGTTTGATAAAGTTGTTCGTCATTGATGACTTCACAGTTGGCTTATTCTTGGTCCCGGGCCTTAATACCTATTCGCCTATTAGTTGTTCGTCGGGAGTGTTGTTCGTCACTTTATACACCCCCCAGATTGATTAATGCACCCAAATCGTGATTTTCTTTGATGATCTTCCTTGATTTGGTTCATAATCCTCGTTGTAGCTTTAATCCTTGTTCGTCATTTACTGACAATTGTTCGCCCATCAACAATTGCCCCCTATCCTAACTATACGTTATACCAAACGAGCAACTTTGTGGCGAACAACTATAGTTAGGATATCAAAATAATGAGGATTGGGACGAACATCATTGGTCTGGGCGAGCAACATATGGTCTGCCGTTTCGTCTTCCCAAGGTCTGGGAAGATTACGAAGATGACGCCAGCGCAATGATTGCGCGCCGTTCACGCGCGAGCAACTCCGAGGCCACGCGCCCCTATAATTGCTTATAGGCCCTTCAACTTTTGAACTTGTTTGGAAATTACCCCGTTTTCTCTCAATTTGACCTCTGAGTTTTCGGGAAATTACGCCTGGGACCCCGTTTTTGCTTGGGGTATAAATAGTGGGAAAACTAAAAATTTTCCCACTTTTCTCCATCTTGCTACAGTGCTCCGGCGATTTCCATCCTCCTCCGGCGATTTCAAGTTTTTTCAGCGTCCGTCCTTCAGTATTTGGCTTCAAATCTTCATTCCCAGGTAGTTACCTTCTTCTTTCTATCTTTTTCTCTCGAAAATTCAATCGCCGCCGTGTGGATCCGAGCGCCACCGTCTTCTCCGGGAAAGCGCCGCCGTCTGCAACAATATCCGTCATATCCGTCACTACCCAGATTTTCCCTCTCCCTCCTATGTCTTCGCATTCGAGTAATAAAACTGAGGAGACCCTAGATCCCCTTTTTCCCATTGTTGCTCGCGATCTAGAGCCAGTTGAGGTTTCTTCAGCGTCGAACGCTCACGTGGATTCTGTTGTTCGTTCTGTGGAGGACACCAGTGCGGGCCCATCTGGAAGAGGGCTAATAGTTGTGGCGAACAACAATCTGGACGAAAACTCTTCTTCTGCCGAAACTGAAGTTCCAGAATCCAACGAACTTACTCGTGAGTTTTTGGAGGGTATCAATTTTCCATCCCCAAGGATGCGGGAAAGTGAGATCCCGGCTGGGGTTGCTCGCCTATTCGAATGGCGAGCATATGCTGAAAGGTATGCGAACAGCTTTCCTCGTCCACAAAGACAAATAATGGACAAGGTGAAGACTGATTACCAGGCGAGCAAGATCAAGAGTGTTGTTCGTGAAGATGAACTGGATACTATCCGGAAGGACTATAAGATCCCATATGATATTCATATGTGGGCACCTCAGAGGAAGGAAAGAGCTGATCGCCCACCTCCAGGGTGCACGGCGATCAACATCCACACCTTGATTGCTGGGCTGAAGTTACCTCTTCCACCTGTTGTTGGTCGATTCTTAGAGGCGACCAACTTGGCTATCACTCAAATTACCCCAATTGGGTGGATGAACCTTTTAGGCTCTATGTGCCTGTTCGCTTTGGAAGGGTACGTTGATCGGATCACTGCGGAAGAGATCAACTACCTGATGACAATCACAAGTTGCCCCCGAGGAGAAGATGGCTATCACTACCTCAAGGCCAGGACTGGGTTGAAAATGGTGGAAGAGGTGCCGAACAAGATTCGTGATTGGAAACAGCACTTCTTCTGGATTGGGGGTGATTGGCGAGCATCTTCTGGTCCACACGGCGGCCCTGGACGAATAAATTCTCCAGCAGCCTATGGAAAACTGAAACGTAAGTTCAATTCTTGCTCGCCTTTGGACAGTTGTTCTAATTTAACTTTTTTTGTTTGTTCGCAGGCCCTCGTCTACCCAAGTGGAATTCGGAAGAAGAGTTGAGCTCCGAGTTTCTATTTACATCGTGCCTGGTTGGCCTCCGTAACCGAGCAGATAGAACTATTGACTATCTTTGCCGATCAAGGTGTCAAAAAGCTGCTCGCCTCTTGACCTATCCTCACCACCTGGAGGCTCAAGCTGAGGTGCCCCCAGGTACGAAAATTTCTAACTTCCGGTTTAAATGTTTTGTTCGTCAATGTTTTGTTTAACTTGCTCGCCTAATATTTTTTTTTTTTTTTTTTTTTTTTTAGCCGAGCAAGTAACAGTTGCCGTCCCTCCAAGCTACGCCCTTCTCGAGCAAAGGGTCCTTGAAATGGGGCCACCAAGAGGGAAGAAAAGAAGAGGTGACCCTCCCCAAGCTGTGCTCGCCATGTCGAACAAGCATGAGGGGGCCAAAGTTCCAAGACCGGCTGCCCCCCAGTTCAAATTCGGTCTCCTCCCGTCTCCCCACCTCGTGGTGGTAAGCGCCTTAAGAAGGCAGATGGGACCCCACAGGCCGGAGATGTCCCCGGCAAGGGGAAAGAAAAGGTGGGCGAAAGTTATGCTCGCCACGAAGAGGATGTTATAAGGCGTTCTTCTGGGGAGCCCACGGAAAAGTCGGGAAAAGCGAGCAAAGATGTAGGCTCACTCCGTGGCCCAGAAGATCTTACATTCATAGGATGGGATGATCGGAAGTTTGCCGAGTAAGTATCTATCCTCTCTTGCCGAACAACTTTCATCCATTTTTTTATTTTTCTAAGTATCAATTGCTTTTTTGTTTGCAGATACCGTGCCGATGATTATCCCGACCGAGCAAGTGTTGTACATCAGTACGCTTGCTCGAAGACTCCCGTAAACATAAGGGAGATTCCTGACGAACATGTTCGCAAGGCGACGGAGTTGGTCGCCCGGGCCTGGACGCGTCCTCTGGACAAGGCCATCCTTCAGCAGGGGCAAATGGACAATCTCCATCTCTCGATGATGCTCGTCGCCAACGGCCTTGTTACTGCTCAGAGGGCAATCACCCAAGTTGCCGAGCAAGAAAAGTCTGCTCGCCAATATGCGAATACTGCTCGGCAGCTTACTGAAGAAAAGGATGGCCTGGTGAGCCAATACGAGGCCAAGATTGCTCGCCTTAACAACCAGATCAATGTTTACATTGATGCTGAGCACAAGCGCCTTGAAGAGATTCAGGCCATGTCCAAAGAGCTGAAGGATAAAGAGGCCCTGCTTGGGGACAAGGAGATTTTGCTCGGTGAGGGAGAGAAGAGATTGACTTCGGCCGAACAAAGAATTGCTGAGCTTGAGGCGGAGAATGCTCGTCTCCGGGAAGCAGAAGCCAACCTCTTCACCCGTGAGCAACTTGAAGAGGAGGTTCAAACTCGTACCGGCCCCATCTCCAACCTTGGATATATTTGTGCCTACGCGGACAGCATCCGTACGGCTGATGCCTATGATTACAAGGAGATGGTGGAGGAGATGGCTAAGGATTTGAATGAGTTCCTCGAGAACTATCCTCCGCCGAACAACGTTAAAATCCAATTGGCGGATTTGGCTGTGCTAGGGGTTAAACTGGATAAACTCGACCCCAGCATCACCATCACTCATCCTCCACCAATTGTTGATGATGGCGAGCAAGGAGATGAACCGGCTGCCACGGACGAGCAAATTACTAAAGAAGCGGAGGATAAGGCGGCTGAAGATCTTGCTCGGGACATGATTGTCGACCCCTCTGCCGAGCAACCTCAAGATCCTCCCCCCACCGAACAGCAGTAGTTTTAGGACTTGACTTTTTTCTTTTCTTCTTTTGTAGTAGTTGCTCGCTCCTTTTTTGTAGTACTTGTAATGGCTGCTTCCAGCTTGTACTATTTTTGAGGCTTAATGCCTTTCTTTAATGGAAAATGTCTTTCTCATGTTCGCTCATTTTCTTATATATGTCAATTGCCTTTACATTTCTGTCAATGCTTTTACAATTATAACATATAGTATTGGGCTTTTGTTCGAATTGAACTTTGCCTTTAGTGGAATCAGGGTTTAGCCTTAGGTTCTGTTCATTTTAAAAAACAAACAACCTTTAAGTGGCTTTGGTCCTTAGGTTCTGTTCATTTGTAAAACGAACAACCTTTGAATGGACTTGTACCTCGAGCTTTTGGACTTTTCCTCTTTTGACGAACAACTATTATATTTACATTGCAAAATAATTACAAGTGTTATAAGACTGTCCATCACTATCATATACAATCTGACGAACAACTTTAAACACAAACTAAAACTCGCTCGCTTATAATATTTTGCCGAGCAACTCTATCTATAAAACCAAAAGCACTAGCACCAGACTATACAACGTGCCGAGCAACTTTTGAATCTATACTTGAGAAAATTTTAAAAAATTAGGCAAGTTTTTAGCTGCCTTCTTAGCCTTCCTTCAACTCATACGCATCCCTTGCCCCCCAAGACATTTGTTCGCCCAACTTTATTGATAGTACTTCTTTAGATGCACGGCATTCCAGGAGTATTGGGCCAGCTTGCCTTCCATGTCTTCAATATCGTACACGCCATTGACGTATTTTTCTGTTATACGATACGGGCCCTCCCAAGTTGGTCCCAATACGCCTGGAGGTTGGGCGAGCAACTTTCTTAGAACCAAATCTCCAACTCTGAATTCCCTAACTTTTACATGGGAATTATAGTAACGTTCTGCTCGCTGCTTGTATGTGGCATTTTTTAGCTCGGCATTCAATCTTTTTTCTTCGAGCAAATCCAATTCAGCATTTAGAGCAGAGTTGTTCGCCTGTTCATCAAAGTTGGTCGTCCTGAATGTAGTGGCCTTTAACTCAATTGGTATTACAGCCTCTGTTCCGAAAGCCATTGCAAAGGGTGTTTCTCCGGTGCTCGACCTGGGAGAAACTCTGTATGCCCATAAGACTTCCGGAAGTTCTGTAGACCAACTGCTTTTACTCTCCGCCAGTCGCACTTTTAATGTATGCTTTATGATTTTATTTACGGCTTCAACTTGTCCATTCGACTGGGGGTGATAAGGTGTGGAGTAATGTTTCTTGATCCCCCACTTCGTACAGAATTCTCTCAACTCTTGTCCATCAAACTGTGGACCATTGTCTGTCACAATTGCCTGTGGAACTCCGAAACGACAGACAATGTTCTTCCAAATAAAGTTGATCATCTTCTGCTGTGTTATATTCACCATGGCCTCTGCTTCCGCCCATTTTGTGTAATAATCGACTGCCACGACGGCGAATCGAACATTTCCAACTCCAGCCGGGAAAGGACCAATGATGTCCATCCCCCATCTTGCAAAAGGCCATGGGCTGTATACTGACACAAGTTCCTGAGCCGGGGTATGGATGCCTGGGGCAAAAATCTGACATTGATGGCAAGTTTTGGCTTTTTTGATTGCATCTTGACGTAAGGTCGGCCAATAATAGCCTTGTCTGATTGTCTTGTATGCCAAAGCTTGCCCCCCAGTATGATTTCCACATACTCCAGCATGTATCTCTTCAAGTACTGCTTGCCCTTGCCCCCTAGGCAAACACTTGAGAAGTGGGATTGATATTCCCCTTTTGTAGAGTTGCTCGCCCACCAGAGTATATCTGGCGGCTCGCTTTATTAGCTTGGCAGCTTCAAAAGGGTTGTTTGGTTTTTTCCCATTTTTCAAGTATTTGACTATACTTGTTCTCCAGTCTTCTTCTTCACTGGTTTGATCGTCGAGTTGATTGACATTATAACTTACTGTTGATGGATCTTTCATCTTTGTAACTATAATATCTGCCAACTCTATGGGGCCTTCACTCGTTGCTAGTCGGGCAAGCGCGTCTGCTTGAGTGTTGCTCGTCCTTGGAATTTGCTGTATGAAAACTTGCTGCAACATGGACATCAGGTGAGCAACAATCCGTTGATACTCGATCATGTGATCATCTTTTGCTTCGTATTCACCTCGGACTTGGTTCACGATCAATTGTGAATCGCCAAATATTTGCAAGCGTCTGACACCAACTGCGAGGGATAGGTGGAGACCAGCGATAAGAGCTTCATACTCAGCTTCGTTGTTGGTTGCCATGAAACCAAATCTGATTGCCGAGGTGAATACTTGTCTGTTTGGACTTATTAATACTACTCCCGCCCCCGAGGCTATGTTGGTTGATGATCCGTCCACATAGAGATGCCAAGGATGATCAAGTCCTCTCGTCGGATCTGGTGGGAAAGTTAGTTCGACTATAAAGTCGGCTAATGCTTGCCCTTTGATCGCTGTTCGAGGAGCATAGGTCACCCCGAATTGGCTAATCTCCAGTGACCATCTTAAAAGACGACCTGCAGTGTCGGGGCGATGGAGAATTTGCCTGAGCGGGAAAGTTGTTAGAACTTCGACTTGATGGTCAAAGAAGTATGGTCGTAACTTTCTCACGCTCATAACCAGAGCATACGCCAGCTTTTCGGTTGGGGCATATTTGATCTCTGCTTCATGCAAAGCCTGGCTGACGTAATATATAGGTTGGTGGAATTTGCCGTCCTCGCGCACCAAGACAGAGCTGATGGCAACTTCTGATGCGGCTAAGTATAAAAAGAGCTTTTCTCCTGGGACTGGTTTTGATAGGATTTTGACATCTCCCAGGTAGTCTTTAAGTTGATCAAAGGCCGCCTGGCAGTTGTTAGTCCATGCAAACTTTCCTTTTTTGATGGCCTCGAAGAATGGACGGCACTTGTCCCCCGACCTGGATATGAACCGGTTCAATGCTGCTAGGCACCCGGTGAGTCTTTGCACTTCTTTCACTGAACGTGGTGGCTGCATATCCAGGATGGCTTTAACTTTTGAAGGGTTGGCCTCAATTCCCCGCTGGCTAACAAGATGACCCAAGAATTTCCCTGAGTGGACTCCAAAGCTGCTTTTCTTTGGATTCAACTTCATGTTATAGTGTCGAAGAATTTCGAACACTTGAGTCAGATGTTGAAGATGGTCTTTCTTCTTGGGACTTTTGACCACGATATCGTCTACATAGACTTCAACTGTGTCTCCAATTTGTTGATCAAACATCTTGTTCACCAGTCTTTGATATGTTGCTCCAGCATTTATGAGGCCAAATGGCATTCTTTTCCAGCACAGCAAGTTTTTGTTAGTATAAAAAGCTGTGCTTTCTTGATCGTCAGGATGCATTGGGATTTGATGATACCCTGCAAAAGCATCCATGAATGTTAGCATTTCGTGACCCGCAGTGCTGTCCACCAATTGATCGATGTGCGGGAGAGGAAAGTTGTCCTTCGGGCATGCTGCATTCAGATCTGTAAAGTCTATGCATAGCCTCCAGGTTCCGTTCGATTTTCTCACCAGTACAGGGTTTGCTACCCATTGTGGACAAAGTGCTTGACGGATCAGATCGTTGTCTAACAGCTTTTTAACTTCTTCATTCAACGCTTGATATTTGTCTGGGCCGTACTTCCTTCGCTTTTGATGGACGGGCTTTTTTGCTTGATTTATGTTCAGCTTATGACAAGCATGTTTCGGGTCTATCCCCACCATATCCGCATGAGACCAAGCGAAGACATCTAGATTCTTGGTGAGGAACTCTTTCATTCGGGATCTGTAAGGCTCTGGGAGCTCAGATCCTATGAATAATTCAAGATCCTCGTTGTTGGGATTAACTTTGAACGCCTCCAGCTCTTCGACTGGAGTTGCTCGTCGTTTTTGTCCCTTCCAACGGGGATCAAGTATGGGTTCCTCAGGGTTGGAATCATTTTCGATGTCCATCGGCTCTGCCCCCAGGCGGGGTTCAAGATCATCAGTTGGCTCCATCCCATTGTTGTTCGTTTGTACTTGGCCCTCCAAGTCTTCTACTGAAGGTTGTTCGTCATCACCCCTTTGTTGTTCGTCAGATGGATACTCCTCCCGGGTGGTAACGAGTTGTTCGTCCAACACTTGCTCGTTCAAGTGCTGTTCGTCCGCATCCATGTGGTCGTCTATGTCCATCATATTGTTTAGTATTGATGGTTCGTCGATGGGGTAACTTGCTGCTTCCATCATGGATATTTGTACAAATTTTGCTCGTAGTTGTTGAACGCATTCTCGTGCTCTCCGTTGGTCTCCCTTAATTGTGCCTGTTCCACTAGCTGTTGGAAATTTCAAACAATAGTGGTAAGTGGAACACGCAGCTTTAAATTCATTAAGAAAAGGTCGGCCAAGAAACCCGTTATAGGTCGACTCCTGGTCTACAACCAAGAAATCTACCATTCTTGTTATATTTCTTTCGGGTTCATTGGCCGTTACAAGTTGTACAGCTAATGTTACAATTCCCAACGGTGTTGTCACAGCATTTCCGAAGCCTATAATTCTATGTGTTGTATTCCGAACATAACCCGAATAATCTCCCAGATTATCGAGGGTCTTCTTGAATAAGATGTTCGTGTAGGCTCCGGTGTCCACCAACAGTCTGTGGACTCTGGTCCCCATAATCTTGGCACATATTACGAGCGAATCATTGTGTGGAGTTAAGACGCCTTCAAGGTCTTTTTCGGTGAAAGTTAATTCTGCCGTTTGCATGATAGACGGCTTAACTCCCATCTCTTGTACTTGGCCAATCGCTCGTAGCTCCGCTTTCCTCTTCCGGTTAGAGTCAGGTGGTTGTCCATCAAAACACCCTCCTGCGGGACCTGCGGGTTCCATCATGAACAGGTCTTCTAAAGGTTGAGCTGGCATACTGGGAACTGGTCGCCCGGGTTTGTTGTTTCTCTGAGGTTGACCATCCTCTTCATCTTCTGAGTTGTTCTCCCGAGCTCTTTTCCCAGGTTGCCTCTTAACGAAATCGGAGAGCTTTCCCTCCTCATAAAATCGCCAGAGTTGCTTAAGCAAATCTCTACACTCACTCGTAAAATGCCCCACACTTTGATGGTAGGCACAATACTTGTTCGGGTTGAGTTTGCCAGTATCCTGATGGATTTTACGTGGTGGGGAAAGCAACTCTTTCTCCTTTACGCTCTCATACACAGTATCAACCGATACTGTCAATACTTGGTTCAATTTTTCTTTCAAATCCGATCCTTCGGTGAATGCTTTCATATTCTTTGGGACCCTGTAGCTTGTCCCGACGGGCTTTTTGTTATTCTCCTTAGGATCAGCTTTGTTCTCCCCTAAATTTGTTTGTAGGGCCTCGTGCATGGAAACGAAAATGTCAGCTTGGTTTCTGAACTCGGCATAAGTCTTTGGGCACTTCAGACGTACCTCCTTCCATAACTTCGACCCTTTTTTCAATCCGGCCATCACTGCGACGATCTTTGTATCTTCGCTCACCGGTTCTCCTTCTAGCAAAACTTTATCGAATCTTTCCATAAACGCCCGGTCAGTTTCATCATCATTTTGCCTTAAATCTGATAGCCGGTGTTTTTGGGAAAGATACGACCCCGCCGTTGAAAAGTGAGAGAGAAATTCTCGACTTAGCTGGACGAACGAGTGGATTGATGCCGGCGGCATTGATGAAAACCACTTGTGAACCCGATCGCCTAATGTTAATGGGAAATTCCGGCATTGGGTGGCGTCGCTGGCCCCCACGGAGACCATGTAGTCCGTATACTTCGTTAAGTGGACCCGGGGGTCAGTGATGCCCTCATATTGAATGCTAGCTGGAAATTGAATCTTTTTCTGGATCGGGGCCTTCAAAATGTGAGCTGCCAAAGGTGAGGATGGCATGCTGGTCGTTCCCATCCCCCTCTGTTGGTCTAGTTGCCCTTGCATGTTCTCCACAGCCCTCCTTAGGCTTGATAATTCATCAAGAGGTGCCCCCTGACTTGGAGGCTGTTCGGCGAGCAAAGGCATTAACCTTTCTGCTCGTCGCAGTCCCTCGCTTGGAGTGGGCACTTCCTGGGCTTGCCTCCTAATGTTGTTCGCCGCATTTGGCCCTAGGCGCCTGAAGGCTGACTGGGTGAGTCTTTCATGGACTGATGGGCGAGGCTGTTCAAAAGTTGCTCGCCCGTCTTCTGCTCCCCGGCGAGCAGCTTCCCGTTGGGGTTGGCTAAGCCTGTCTTGGGCACTGGAACGTGTTGTCCCATGGCTAGATATAGTTGTTCGTCCGCGACCAGACTCAGCCTGTACTTCTTGTTGGTCGTCCACCTTGGCCTTTCCCTTGTTCCGTCTGACTTGGGCACTATCAACCTCTCGCTGTTCGCCCCTAGTGGTCCTGAGTCTAACAACTTCTAGGGACTTGTCCCTTGGCCTTGCCTGTGTTGGCCTAACTTGCTCTTGTTGCCTCTGGAGGGCCTGGAGAGCAGCAATGGTTTTGGCTAACTCGTTGGGGTTGTTCGCCAAAGCCTCCATCTCAGGGGGAGGTTATGTGTTATGGCTGTATGTTGTGACCTGTTCGCATGTCTCGGGTCACGGTCCTGGTGGTCGGCCGACGTGGCTCGGGTCTGAGATGCTCTTTTTGACAAACGTGATCCTTGGGTCTCTTTAGATTGAGGCATCTCAATTTAAATTACTTCTTAATTTATAAATTGAAGAACACCAAGAACACTTTTGTTTGTATCTTCAAATATTTCTTGAGATTTCCTTTGAATCTTCAAGTTTTCAACTTGAAGTTCTTGAGTAATCACACTAAACCGAAGGTTCGAACCCTCCTTCTAGCGCCAAATTGTTGGTGAACGAATCTAATCGTGAGGATTAGTGGCTGTTTTAATCCGTTTTTACGTCACCAATCAATAACGTGTGATTGATTACCACCGTAAATGGTAAATCGGGGTTTAGGTCATCGAATTCGGATATATGAAAATCGAAATTGAAATAATTTCGTATGCGTGTGCGTTAAGGTGTATTTGTGTGTGTTTGGGAGTGTTTATGAATTTTTTCTTGTATTTCTCAGCTGGAGAACAACTATTTATAGAGACTAGCAAGCATGAGGTGTTCAAGACTCTTGGTCTCCCTAGCCTGCATGCTTGACATGTGTCCATATGATCTTATCTAAGCTGAATCTTAGTTACTAAGTCTTCTTTGGTCTTATCTCGGACTCATTGTTGTTCGCCTAGGTCGGCTTGATGGATCTTGTTGATTCTCCAACCGAAAGTTGTTCGCCTCTTGAGGTTGTACTTGGGAAGTTGTTCGCCTTATGCCTTTGTTCAGCTTGGCTTTGGGATCTTTGTCCTTTGTTCACTTGTACATACTTCCTTGGCTATCTATTGTATCATAGTTTGATAAAGTTGTTCGTCATTGATGACTTCACAGTTGGCTTATTCTTGGTCCCGGGCCTTAATACCTGTTCGCCTATTAGTTGTTCGTCGGGAGTGTTGTTCGTCACTTTATACACCCCCCAGATTGATTAATGCACCCAAATCGTGATTTTCTTTGATGATCTTCCTTGATTTGGTTCATAATCCTCGTTGTAGCTTTAATCCTTGTTCGTCATTTACTGACAATTGTTCGCCCATCAACAAAGACTACTAATTGTTATTGAGTGATGCGGTCGTCCTCTCTCTAACACTTTCGTATGAAATTCAAAGGTAGAGTTAAGATTAATTATATGAATTCATTAATTAAGAGAATTAAAACTAACGTCACCAATTACCTTAATTACGTACCCACATCCTACTTCTACGAGTTCATCCTAACCCAAGCATGCAAGGGTTTTAGCCGGACATGGTTATAACAAAAATAAAAGCAATAGAAGAAACAACGAACAAAAACATAATGAATTGAACGAAGAAAATAAGAAACATGAACTAGGGTTTTAAAAGAAAATAATTCTAAGAACTGAAATTTAATTAACTAAAACAAAGTTCAAAGCGTTTAAAGTAATCAAGCTAATGAAAAGAAACTAAGAAACGAAAAGAAATTAAGAATTCGTATGAAAAACCTCAACAACGTAAAAGTAAAGCTTGCTCGTTCTTCTCCTCTTCCTCTCTCTAAAAACTAAGTCTAAAAGTGATTTCTAAAAGTCGGGGATCCTTCAAAACGTGTTTGGAAGAGGTATATATAGGCACCGGGTCGAAACGGGAGTTAATGGGCCGAAAATATGCACCCGGAGGCGAAAATACGTGGTTGCTCGAGCAAAACGCTCGAGCAGTTCCGCTCGAGTGATTCGCTCGAGCGCTGAAACTGTTCTGTAAGTTTTTGGTCGCTCGAGCAAAACGCTCGAGCGCTGGCGCTCGAGCTGCTCGAGCGGTCTTCGGCTGTTGTGCACTCGTTCGTAAAATCTTCATATCTCCTCAACCGGGAGTCCGTTTTGGCCGATTCAAAGTCCTACGAACTCCTCTTTTCGCCCTCTATCCATCTATGAAAACCAAAGAGACAAATTAATAATTTTATAAAAATGATACTCATTTGACTCCAAACACTCATCGAAAACACTCAAAACATGAGTAAATCGGGCACCAAAACATAACAATTTCACGCCTAATCAACCCCCCAAACTTACCATGTTGCTTGTCCTCAAGCAACGAAATAATAAGTCAAGTGAAATTGTTAGGAATGAATCAAGAATCAAATCATGCAAGTAATTGAACTCGAGCTTCAAAGATCGATCACACGTATACTAACTCACCCCCTTCATCATACTCATGCAACAACAACAAGACCCACCAAGATCAAACATGGATGTGCACTCAACGATGTGTTTCACTCTCTCACAAGTGTATATCAATGATAAATGACTCACTCAACAATCAATCACACATATTGGCAGCCATAGGCTTGTAAGCACTCTCAAATCCGACCATACTCTAGAAATCAATGCCGAATAAAAAAGGACTTTTCTCAAGGTTGTAATGTAGGCTCTTTGGACGGGTGGGATAACAATATGGGGTAAGTGACTCAAGTGAATGGAGAATAGAAAGTCAAACTTTGGCACTTCGAGATTAGGACCAGAATACTTCAAACATTTTCAATCACATCCTTTCAATTCCACTTCTCTCAACACTTCATTTTTTTTTTCGCACAAACACATGAGCTCATTTTTTTCTTTTTGCTCATTCTCAATTTTCTTTCTCTTTCTTTCCCACAACTCAAATCTCATTCACACCCTTATTTTATCACCACTCAACAAACAACCTTTTCCTTTTTCAACTCAATTCACTCCCTTCATATTCACACTTTCCTATTCTCCACTCAAATTGGGACAAAAAGGCTTAGGAATCGGAATAGTGTTTAAATGTGCTAGCAAATAAAATAGGCTTTAGGCTCAAAGGGGCTAACAAGGGATTTAATGTCATTGGTAAGGAATTTTTTTGGCTAAGTGACTCAATAAAAACAAAGATGGCCTAAGATCACATTCGGCATATCTAACTAGACACAATCAAGGAGCAAGAGCACACACAAGTTCTAGCATCCTCTAAGGTGATGATTCACTCACAAACGAAGAGATTAATTCATGCATTTAAATCTCATTAGGCTCAAATCTCACATCTTTCACATCCATGCTAGTCCTAGTGAATTCTCACTCTCATCACACAAGTACTCAAAAGAAAACTTATAAGCATACGGGTTCTCTCCCTAATCAGCTCAAACTCAAACACTCACACAAAAGAATTTCTAACTCACCCTTACAACTCACTCTACTCATCAAATCATACTCAAAGATCGCAATCAACAAGCATAAGGTAATTGATAGGCATAAAATATTGAGTAACAAAACAAATTAATAATAGCCCAAGGAGTATCTCAACAAACCAATAATCAATCAAACTCAACTCAAAGATAAGGGTGTGCATGCATGTGCAATGTAACAAGAAACATAAAAAACTCCACCCCCCCAAACTTCGACCTTGCTAGAGGTCTAAGTTTGGGGTTGTGGGTTACCTCAACCAAATAATCTCGTTTCTCTCACTAGCTTTGCACATTCCCTTGTCTCAAGTTGGTTCCTTCAATCTGAGTAACTCCATGATACCTTTACTCCTTTAGAGACACGCCTACAAGCAACTCACTCAAATACGAGGTTAAACATACGACTCAAAACACCCTAATAATATAAAAAGACACTAAAAATAAATGAAAACAAATAAAAATGGGTTGCCTCCCATTCAGCGCTATTTTTAAGGTCCTCATGCCGGACCGAGCTCAAAGGAGCTTATGGGACATCATACTCAAATTTACCTCCCTTACTCTCATAAGAGTGGTGTTTGAACTTCTTTCCTCGATGTCCCTCCATCATGAGTTCCTTTCCTCTTTTCTCATTCCCAAGTGTTATGGGTCTCAACTCCTTCTTGCCTCTATCTGGAGGAGTCTTACTAAACAATTTCTTGAATTTTGACTTCTTCTTCTTAACTCCTCCTTTCCCTTCTAACTGGACCACGTCCACTTTCTTCACCTCTTCATCCTTCAACTTCTTCACTTTATCCCTATCAAAATAATCAAGAACATAACGCTCATGGGTTAAATTATTAATTGAAGGACTAGCAAACTCATGAATATGAGAAGGATTAGGGAGAGAATGTGTGTCTTCAACACGAGGATCAATGGCATCCATGCAATACAAGCTCTCATCCTCCTTCGGGTGCTTCATGGCTTCATATAGGGAGATCTTCACTTCTTGATCATCAACCTTCAACGTGATCTTCCCATTCGCCACGTCTAGCACCATCCCCGCCGTAGCTAAGAACGGTCTTCCCAAGATCAGGGGTACATGCTCATCTTCCTCCATCTCTAGCACTACAAAGTCGGCTGGAAAAATGTGATCTCCAACTCTCACTAGAACGTCTTCAACAACATCTTGAGGTCGAGTAATAGACCGGTCGGCTAGTTGAAGCGTCATCATTGTGGGTTGAAGCTCACCACCTTCCAACTTCTTGAAAAACGACAACGGCATGAGATTGATGCTCGCCCCGAGGTCGCACAACGCTCCCTTCTTGATCCCGTTCCCAATATCACATAGGATCGTGAAGCTCCCGGGATCCTTCAGCTTCGGTGGAAGCGCCTTGTGCACTAATGCACTCACTTCGTGGTTCAGCTGCACCAACTTCGGCTCATCCACTCGCCGTCTTTTCGCGATCAAGTCCTTCAAAAACTTTGCATAGTGCGGCATCTGTTCCAAAACATCATAAAAAGGAATATTAATATGCAATTGTTTAAAAACATTAAGAAATTTGCAAATTTTTCATCAAGCTTCTTTTTCATGAAGCGCTGTGGATATGGGACGGGTATCACAGATTTGGGTACCCCCCATTCATCTCTTTCTGTTTCTTTCACTTTCTCCCTTGCTTCCTTTGCCTTCTTCCACTTAGGAACTCTCTCATCCTCCTTACTTTCCTTGCCCTTCTGGGACTCATCCATGTCTTCATGCTTCTCAATCCCTTTACTTTCAATCCCCTTCTCAACTTCATCTCCTTTAGGCTCAATCTCTTCTTGGGGCGTCTCAGAATCAGCAGGCATCTGAGGACCTTCGTAGTTGGTTCCACTTCTTAGCTGGATCGCCTTGCACTGCTCTTTCGGGTTCCCCTCCGGCATTCTATTCACTGATTTTGCAATCTGGCTCATCTGGAGCACTAAAGAGGTGAACCTTCGATTGTTCTCTTGTTGAGTTCTAGTCCACTCAACATTCATCTTCTGGAGCTCTTGATCACGTTGATCACCCTTCTTGTGCAGCTCCTTCACATCGTACTCCAAGGATGACAACCGCTTGCTCCCTTCCTCCACCTTCTGAAGGATCGCTCTCAACATCTCCTCGGTTGATGCACCGCCTTCTCCACCAGGAGGTTTAGATCCCGGATCAACACCTGCAGGAACAGTAACACCAGCTTTTGGGTTAGCATAAGAAAAATTATCATTCCTCCTCCATGTGTTTTGAGGAGGCTGCTGGCCTCCTTGAACTCCTTGTGTGTTCCTCCATTGATTTTGAAGTGGCTGAGGGCCTGGAGGCGCAAATGGTTGGCCATAAGAAGGCCTTCCATACTGATTACCACCTTGGTAGCCATTCTGATTGTAATATGGGCCTCCCATGTAATTGGCTACCTCTTGCTGTCCACTTGATTGGTCTACTCTCTCATTCTCTACTGTATGCTCTCCACCCAAATTCTTCCCCAACTCGAGGTTGTTGATCTTCTCCATCATGGCCATCAATAGCCTTCTCATTCCTTCTCCCTCTTCAACCTGATGCACTTTCTGAAAATCTGCATCTCCACTCCAAGCACCGGCATTCGTGACAATGTTGTCAACGATCTCTCTACACCTCTCTATGCCTTGATTGAGGAATGCTCCACCCGCACATGCGTCTAAATGGTCTTGCCCCGCCTTGTTGGCACCACTGTAGAAGAACGCCATAATGTCTCCCTCATTGTACCCGTGCTGCGGGCACTCAATCAGCATGTTTGAGTATCTCTCCCACGCTTGGCGTAAATCCTCTCCAGACTTCTGGCGAAAGGACGAGATCTCAATTCTAGCCTTGATCGTCCTTGATGGAGGGTAGAATCGCTCGAGGAACAGACGCTCGAGCTCGGCCCAAGTGGTAATACCTCCCCGCGGGAGCGTATTATCGTACCACTCCTTGGCTATTCCCGTCAATGAGAATGGGAACAGCCTAAGCCTCTTGGCATCTTCAGACATGCCATTATAATTAAATGTTGAGGCTATCATGAGAAAGCTCCTCAGATGTGTGTGAGGATTCTCCTTCCCGATCACCCCTTTGAACTGATTCTCGGTCAGCAGCTTTAAAATCCCCGGTGATATCGAGAAGTTGTTTGCCTCAACAGGAGGCAAAGCCACTCCATCATAGTACCGCTGTGGCTGCGCTGCAAACCTCCCTCTAATCGCCATATTATGATCTACGTTCTGAGGAACGTGTTGAGGATTAGCAGCAGGTACTGGTACTTGTTGGGGTGGTGGTTGGTAAACAGGTGGTTGGTTGTAGACTGGGGGTGGATGATATGGATATGGTGGGTATGGGTAATATTGGTATACTGGGTTGTTAGGAGGGTTATTTGGATTTTGTGGGTAAGCAGGGTTGTTAAAAGGATTATGGACAAGGTTCTGAGCTGGATTCCCTACGTTTTGTGTATCCGGGTTTAGGCTCTGGCTATCCCCTAATGGAATTTGATTCTGGCTACCACTAACTCCAGTGCCTTCAACTCGGTCTACTGCCTGATTGAAATCGTTGGCAGCATCGTCCAACTCATTATTGATGTCCATTGGTTCCTTCCCTAAGTCGGCAGCGTTCATCCTTCTCAAGAAGGCTCGGTTCCTTCTGGCTATTGTCTCAGGGTCCAACGGTATTCTCTTTTCGCTCGTATTGCCTTGTGAGCGTGTTTTCATAAACCTGACACACTAGCAGAATGGTCAAAACGCAACTGCCGATTGAATAAAAAAAATAAAAATAAAAACAGAAAATAGGCACTCACTACTAACTACTAAGCTATCGACAAGTCCTATTCAAAAAACATATAACGCCATCCCCGGCAACGGCGCCATTGACTTGAGGCGATTTTACTAGCTTCTACTAGTAGCTACCCCGCAAGAGAACGGGTTCACTGTAGTATGGGCAAGTATAGGGACCAAGTATTATCGAACCCAAGGGATGGTATATATGCGAATAGATCCCTGAAGATCTACGCGTCGTAGTTAATATGAGTGTGATGTTTTTGGGTTTTTGAAAGATTAATTAAAAGCAACTAAAGTAAACTAATTAAACTAAAGAACGAAAGAAACGAATTAACCTAGGTTGTTTTCTAATGAGAGATGGTGATGCTTAAGATAGGAATCCCTACGTATACTAACGGAGCAGGTACATAATCAAAGTAATCGTGACAAACAAGAATTAACCTAAGTAAAAGATCGTAGAATGAAAGCTCAAGATTTCTCACCCTAATACTTTATCCTAGCAATCGACTTCACTAATCCACTAACAAGTTAATAGATAGCGCTTAATTAATGAGACCCTAATTTAACTAAGGTGATGCGGTCGTCCTCCTTCGCTAAACCGGTAGATGAATTAACCTTTCCTAAACCCTCTCGTTAAGACTACTAATTGTTATTGAGTGATGCGGTCGTCCTCTCTCTAACACTTTCGTATGAAATTCAAAGGTAGAGTTAAGATTAATTATATGAATTCATTAATTAAGAGAATTAAAACTAACGTCACCAATTACCTTAATTACGTACCCACATCCTACTTCTACGAGTTCATCCTAACCCAAGCATGCAAGGGTTTTAGCCGGACATGGTTATAACAAAAATAAAAGCAATAGAAGAAACAACGAACAAAAACATAATGAATTGAACGAAGAAAATAAGAAACATGAACTAGGGTTTTAAAAGAAAATAATTCTAAGAACTGAAATTTAATTAACTAAAACAAAGTTCAAAGCGTTTAAAGTAATCAAGCTAATGAAAAGAAACTAAGAAACGAAAAGAAATTAAGAATTCGTATGAAAAACCTCAACAACGTAAAAGTAAAGCTTGCTCGTTCTTCTCCTCTTCCTCTCTCTAAAAACTAAGTCTAAAAGTGATTTCTAAAAGTCGGGGATCCTTCAAAACGTGTTTGGAAGAGGTATATATAGGCACCGGGTCGAAACGGGAGTTAATGGGCCGAAAATATGCATCCGGAGGCGAAAATACGTGGTTGCTCGAGCAGTTCCGCTCGAGTGATTCGCTCGAGCGCTGAAACTGTTCTGTAAGTTTTTGGTCGCTCGAGCAAAACGCTCGAGCGCTGGCGCTCGAGCTGCTCGAGCGGTCTTCGGCTGCTGTGCACTCGTTCGTAAAATCTTCATATCTCCTCAACCGGGAGTCCGTTTTGGCCGATTCAAAGTCCTACAAACTCCTCTTTTCGCCCTCTATCCATCTATGAAAACCAAAGAGACAAATTAATAATTTTATAAAAATGATACTCATTTGACTCCAAGCACTCATCGAAAACACTCAAAACATGAGTAAATCGGGCACCAAAACATAACAATTTCACGCCTAATCAAGCCCCTTTTTAAAATAGCAAAGGGGTTAACTTTTTTAATTTTGATCAGCACCCCACCACCCACCCATGTCGGCCCCACCCACCACCCCTTATCTCTCTCTCTCCCACACTATCTATTAATCCGTTTCTCTCTCTCCCTCACTGCAGAAATCTTCTCTCCCTTCTCTCCTTTCTATTGCCCACCTCCTCACTGTTTCCGGCGACAAGTGCCGCCTCACAACCTCCCGGCAACAGTGCCTAGCCCTCCGCTAACCGACGCCGCCAACAGCCGTCGCCTCCTCTTCCACAGAGTTGCGACCATCGATGCCCTCCTCCCTTAACGAGCACTGCGCGCCGCTCGCCCATCCCCTGTCACCAATCGAAGCCGCCACCACCTCAATCGGCGTCGCGTCGCCCCTCTTCCACAGCGCCGCCGCCGTCAATCACCTTCCTCTTGGTGAGTTTTAATTTCTACTTGTCTTTCATTTGATTCCTTTCAAATCCCCAGATTCTTCGATTTCGTCTTTCGATTTTTGCAAATGGGGGATTTGGGATTGAAAAAAATAGAGGTTGAAAAATATGAGAATTTTTATTCTTTTGCAATCCAACTACAGAAATCAGGGCAATGAGGTGTGCTTGTTTATTGAGGCAACTCTAGGTGAGTCAGTTGATGAATTTGGGGGTTTGGATTGTAGGCAAACAGGGAGAAATGTAGTTTCAGTTCGGGTTTCAAACCCTTGGTTTCACCCTGATTTTCGAAACCTAATTTCAGCTTTTAATTTTGAATTTTTGGCAGAAAAGGGACAAGATCTCAGTTTTCCTTAATTGAATTTTTGTTGCAGAGAAGGAAAATATTGAGCATATTAATATTGAGAACTTTGCTTAGCTATTCATATTTGATAATTTTGATTTTTTGTAAATTATTTGGAGTTTTGAAGGATTATATGCTTATTTTATGATAGGGAAATCATGGTAGAAAAATTATGTTGCAAACAAGAAGAAACTGGAGAAAGAAGAGGAGAAGAAGAAGAGGAGGAGAAGGGAAGAAGAGAATAGAAGAAGAGGAGAATTGTTTATTAATAAAAATGTATATTGTGGTATCTATATATATATATATATATATATATATATATATATATATAATAACGCTAACCGGCCTAAATATGAAAACCATTGAATTTTCCCGCCAAAATTATTGCCAAATAAAGAAATATAATATTTGAAATATTGTACAATATAATATTAGGAATAATATTTATATACAATATAATATTTTGCATAATATTATATAATATATAAATTTCGTTTTAAAATTGGATAGCATAGTTGCAATATAATATTTTGGGATTTAAACCAAATCCGTCCTCTATCTTTTCACCTTTATCAAAATAGTCCTCTATTTATTTGCTTTATCAATTTAGTCCTGTATCTATTCAAGTTTCGCCAAAATGATCCTAATTGGCCTAAAAATGTACAAAACCTCACCGTTTTGGTCCTATATTTATTTTCTTTACTAATTTAGTCATGTATCAATTCATATTCTCCAATTAGGTCCTAATTGAACGCATAAAGCATAAAACCATTTTTCACCAAATTAGGACCAATTTGGCGAAACTTGAAGAAATACAAGACTAAATTGATAAAAAAATTAATAAATGACTATTTAGATAAAGGTGAAAAGATAGATGATGAATTTGGTTTAAATCCCATCAAAATAATATGGGAGTTTCTTGGGGTTTATAAGGATGAACAAGTTCCCCATTGGTAAGATATATTTTTAGGAAAACCCAAAAATAAATTTGTGCAGGCTAGCTTGTTTCAAAGCGGACAATATCATATCAATGCAGAGGTGCATGTCCATCGGGGGCCCTAATTATGTTATCAGAACCATGTTCCCAGGTGAATCGGTGTGGAGAAGTTTTCCGGTGTCAAACGAAAAAAAAAATGTGAACCTAGTTAAACGACTGGGTCTATATGCAAAGCTGGCCACCGCTAGTGCCACAAAAAAACCACATCATAGGCTTCCCCCAAAAAAACTAGTGCGCATGACTAAAAATGTGGCATTTTATGTTTTATACGTTCAATTAGGACCTAATTGGAGAAATGTGAATTGATACAGGACTAAATTGGTAAAGAAAATAAATATAGGACCAAAACGGTGAGGTTTTGTACATTTTTAGGCCAATTAGGATCATTTTGACGAAACTTGAATAGATACAGGACTAAATTGATAAAGCAAATAAATAGAGGACCATTTTGATAAAGGTGAAAAGATAGAGGACGGATTTGGTTTAAATCCCTAATATTTTGCATAATATTAGGAATAATATTTTTATACAATATAATATTTTGCATAATTTATATCTTGAATTTTGATCACATGCTGTTTCAATTGTTTTATCTTATTGTTGGCGCTAATTTAAAAATTTTATTGAAATTATTTTACTTCATTAGAAAAGCTAAAAAAATTATAGAATTTAACGTCGTATTTCATCAGCACTTGAACCGATCATGAAATTTTTTGAATGCATATCTTGGGATAATATTTGAAATAGTACACAAATAATATAATATGTAAATTTTGGTCGGTGCAGCCACTCTTATATATATTTGCTATTTGCTATATCATATATTTTTGTTTCTATATAATATAAACCATATAAGTTGCATCACATACTTTTGTTCCTATATAATATCAATCACGCATAAGTTGCACGGAAAAAAAAGGTATGCATTATTTCCAAATTTCTATTCACGGTTTCTTCTTGATTCATAGAAATATGTCTTTTTGGACCTGTAGTTTATAGGAAACTATAATCTTCATTTTTTTCTATTACAAACACCTTTTTGGTATTTGATTTTGTTTTTTTATTTTTGTATTTTCTAATAATTTGGTTTTCTTATTCTTGTATTTTCTAATACTTTGGTGGATTGGAAAAGTATTACAACTGAGTTATCAAAATGTCTTCAAATTTTTCTCTAATCAAGATAATGGATTTTGAATGTATTTTTCATGACAGAGAGGTAAATTTAGTTTAATATTTAATATGATAATATTATATTTTGTTTTACTTTAATTAGTTTAATATTTAATATGATAATATTATATTTTATTTTACTTTTATTACTAATGTTATTGACTTATTTTGGAATAAAGGGAGAATGAATTCATGCAATAATAAGGAACAAAGAGGTTGAAGTGAACAAAAAAATAAAATAAGCCAGGGTCTATTATACATCATTCGTAACTTTGTTGTCATGGGAGATAACAATACATATAGGACTACCTCGAATAAAAAAAAAAATTTGTTTATATCCATCACACGTGTGACAGAGTTCTTCGATCCAAATTTCTTGCGCAATATATACAACTTCAAGAACTATATTGATTTGCTTTATGCAACATCAATAGATGAGACCCAGCATATTGGTAATATTAATGTTGATCTTTCTTTTTAATTTTTATTTGTAGTTTATTTTCGAAAAATCGCAGGGTTTGATTAATTTTTTTTATAATGTTTAATTTTTAGCATTAAACTTATTTAAAATATATTATTTTTTAGAAATTATTGGAGTTATTGTCGACAGTAGTAAAGTGTCACTTAAGTCTGTTAAAGGCAAAATGACGAAGACAAGGATGATTGAGTTAATTTTGGAGGATACGGAGTAAGTGATAGTCATCTAAACATAAATATATATATATATATATATATATATAATGTGTTCTTATATTTGAAAATTATTTAAAAAATACAGGGGTAACCGTATAACAGTCACGTTGTGGGAAGACTTCATAGATGAAATTTTCAAATTGAAGAAAGAAATAGGTGAAGAGGCTCCAGTGATAATATTGCAGATGTTTCGCCCAAAGCGTTTTCATGGTATAATTCATATTATGTTCTACTTTAAATTTATGTCTCTAAATAGTTACATTTATATATATATATATATATATATATATATATATCCTAATTTAACCATCTTTTTTGAAGAAAATACTTCGGTTTGCGGTGCATTTAATCCCTAAAAAAATCTTTATTCCTTGGACGTAAAGGAAATACAAGATTTCAGAGCAAGGTTAGTTGTTTGCAATATTACTCTAAATTATTTTAGAGCAGATTAGTTGTTTGTGACATTACACTAAATAAATTGTGTTTATTATTTTAATAATATAATTATATTATCTTTATAACTAGGCTGGATGTGAATTATACATATAAAAATCCACTGAGTAATATGTTAGTCTGCATTATCACATGATTTGGAAAGTGAAAATGTCAAAATAAAAACTATACAAGTGTTGCTTGAGACCCAGACGTAATTTATTCTTATTAAATATTCAATGATAAATACTCTATTGACGATCAATTTTATAATTATTATATTTATATTATATTTGTTTATTATTCATAAACAGGTGGGAATTTTCTGGCTATTTGGAAAAATAATTGATTTGAATAGTTATGTCGATAGGTGCTACACAACATGCAAACGTTGCACAAAGAAAGTGAACAAGAAAGATAATAGATTTGAATGTTCAAATTGTGATAAACCTGATGTTTTGGCAGATTTGAAGTATAGGTCAAAGTCCTTGTGATGGATGGTACGATTAATGTTTCTTGGATTTTATGGGATGCTGCATGTTTCGACCTCTTTGGTAAGAGTGCATGTGATATGATGAACAACTCTTCAGAGGTTAGATATTTTTAATAAGAAATATATTTTTTTAGTCAACTTATATGTTAATTGTTGTTTTCTAAAGAAGTATAAATAATAATTATACAGACCGAAGAGGGATGGTATAACAGTGAACTACAAGGTATTATTGGAAAGGAGTTGATGCTCAAGATTGACATTAAAGAGGAGCATATAAATAATTATAATGACACTTTAAGTGTTATTAAGATTAATGCAGACAAAAAAGAAATTGTCTCTAAGTATTCTTTAAATTTCCATAGTAGTCAAATAAGCCATTCTATCATTACAATATTAACTCTCTTAGTGTATTATCTTAAAAAACTAAAAAAATTAAAAAAAATTATGTAGGTTGATTCTACCAACGACAATGTGGACACTCCAATTAAGACGAATGAACCAAATATCGATTTTGTTGATATAACAGATGAAGAAAATATTAAGAGACCACTACCTGATGACGATATGACAAGTTTAAGTTCAAAGAAGAAGAAATTTGTCACAATCAAGATTGAAAAAGAGTAGTTGAACATGATTTTAGTTTATTTTTAAATAATTTTGTTATGAACCTAAACAACAATAAATATGTTATTGTTATAGTAGTGAAATTTATTATTCTAATTTTTGCATCATTTTAATTATATGTGCTTTAGAAAAATTAGTATAGAATGGCACGAGTCACATGGAAAAAAAAGTGTTTGAAAGACGTGAAAAACTTTCATTGATATTTTTATAAATATTTCGTTCAAAGCTACAGTTGAAGAATATTGTGGACGATCTAAATTATTTGAATGACAGACTAATACTTACACCTACACTAGAATAACTTGAAGTGTTATGGTGTGTCGAATCATGATTTGAATTGCGACTTCAAAGATGTTAATCAGAAATATAGATAATTCAATAGGACTGTGCAATATAACTAGATTGGGGCTAATAAGATTGAGTGATAATGTTCTGGAAGATACATAAATAATTAGAAGCAATTCACATGCGATGGTGTCGATCCCTAAATTTTCACTGACTCTATTCGACCCGACACTTATGTTCAAGTTTCAAAAGAGACAGTCCACATCTCGACATCTGCATTACGTTTTCTTTAAAAAATAAACCATCAAATAAAAGAAATAGTAATATTATATATTTGAAATGAAAAATACTTTAATAGGAATATAAATAAATACTTTTAAACCTAAACAAACAAACTACAATATAAATTGAAAACGCATAAATTAATTGAACAATTATAGTCGTGCATCGCACGAGTTTAGTTACTAGTTAATGTTTAATACCATAGAACAAACAATTTATTTGCACTAATGTCCACACTCTTGTACTACCAATTATAAATTTGTACTATGGTATTATATATATCTTACACTAGGTACAAATAATTCATTTGTAAAATTAAAAGTTTATACTATTTCTCAAATTTGTACTATGTTATTATATTGTGTACTATAAATTTGCGAGAATAATTATTAAATAAAGAAATACAGATAGAAAAATGTCTGATTTTTTTTTATAAAAAAAAACTGAAAATAAAACTTGATAAATTTAAAAAAGTTGAAAAAAAAAGGTAAAAAAGAAAATGTCAAATCAGAAAAAGTTAACCTCATTGCAATTTTGAAAAAGGTGTACACCTACTTGTAATTAACTCTTCCAAAATACACCTAACTGCAAGTCCCCCTAGTTTTAAACAAAGAGTACTCACTTGATTTTTTTCTATTGGACATTGACTCAAGTCCATACAAAAAAAAAAAAAAAAACACATAAAATCCACCTCTATTTAATAAAGTATACACAAAGCCCTCCGTGTTTTATAAAATAAGCACAAAACTCCTTGTGTTTCATAAAAATATGCACAAAACCACACTAATTAATAAAAAAATACTACAATAATTAATTGAAAAAAATTGGTTCATTCAAATTTCCAATAAATAAGTAGTCCCTCCGTCCCGGAACAGATTGCATAGTTTTCATTTTAGTTTGTCCCACAAAAAGTTTGCATGCCTAAAAATGGTAAGTATTCATTAAAGTTTACTCTTACAACACTCATATAATTGTAAGCGAGCAAAATTTAATTGCGAATTAAAAGGCGACACGTGAAAATTTACGTGTTAATATCAATTAAATTTATTTATTGGAATTTAAACACATTTAATTCCTAAAATAAATAAATAAATAATTGATCCCTAAATTGGGCCTCTAAAGCCTAATCAATTCTATTGGACCTCTAAAGTCCAAAATGTTCAAATTGGGCCTCTAAAGCCTAATCAATTCAATTGGACCTCTAAAGTCCAAAATGTTCAAATAGGGCCTCTAAAGCCTAATCAATTCAATTGGACCTCTAAAGTCCAATATATTCAATTGGGCCTCTAAAGCCTAATTAATTCAATTTGACTTCTAAAGTCCAGTATATCAAATTGGGTCTCTAAAGCCCAATATATCGAATTGGGCCTCTAAAGTCCAATATATCAAATTGGGCTTCTAAAGCCTAGTTAATTATTTTGGGTCTCTAAAGTCCAATAAATTTGATCGGGCCTTCTAAAGCCCAGTTAGTTCAATCATATCTTTTTCAAATCTTTGGGAAGCTTATCAAGAAGAATCAAATATATGAATCTTTTCGGATAAGCTCAAATATTGATCCGGCCCATGAAATCTAGCCCGTAAAACCTAGAATTCTACTATAGGGGTCTCATTCATTCATTCTCCACACATTCAGAAGACATCAGAAGTCAGAAAATTCAAGAGCTCAGAAGTCTTGAAGATTCAACGGCGTTCTTCGCAGCTTCAACGGAGTTCTTCGCGGCTTCAACGACGTTCTTCCTAGCTTCAACGACATTCTCCGTCAACAATGATGTTTGATCCGAGATCACGGTCCTAAGCCCCTCCGATCAACGTTCCTCCCTCCGAAGTTCTTCAAGTTTCCCACGGAAACCTCTCAAGTTCTTCGCGGAAAGTCATCCAACAACGGTCTTCGATCCGAGATTACGGTGCTAAGCCCCTCCAATCGACATTCTTCAAACTCAAGCTCTTCGTGGACTCAACGACCCAGTGTCTACCTCCATGGAACTCTCAACACCAACGATTGATTTGAAACACGGCTCGACACCCTCGAATTAATATCATCATCAGACAAGATTCGGCTACGGACCAGTGTCCAAAAAATCCGAAATCAAGTCAAAGTCAACCCTCAAGAGAAGAATCAGAGGATTCGCTAGAGATTTTACCCAAATAATCGCTTGATTTATAATTACTCTTTGTAATTCCTTTTTCGAATTTAATAATATTTTAAATACGAAAATTTGTTGGTTACAAATTTTGGCACGCCCGGTGGGACAATTTCTACCTCTCATCTCTTCTATCCAAAAGGTTCAATATACCTAAATGGAACCCCTCAAGATCAAGCTCTTTAGGGATACCGTTACATCCTCAACCATGGATAATGAAGACGTGAATGTTATCACTAGGAGTAAGTCAAAGGAATCTAAGTCGTTCACCTCTTCCCCCAAAGCCACCGGAATGGGGGCACTACATGAAGCCACAAATGAGGAGAATATCTCGACAAATTCTACTCCCCATTCCACATCAAGCTCGTCATCAACTTCTAGCGTCGCCGAAGCTATGGCAATAGACGGTGCAAGTTTCAAAGAACAAATATCAGCTTTGACCGAAGTTATACGTGAGCTTTCAAACCGCATAAAGGAGCAAGACATTAAGATTAATGAGCTTACGGGCAACAAAGACAACGCCGAGTCAAGTCGCGCCAAAGGAAAAGGAGTCGAAGAGCGCGATAAAGATGAAATATTCTTTGGACAACAACAAAGGGAGCATAGTCCGGCTGCGAAAGAGCTAAATGTCTCCTCCAATGGCATGGTTTCGATTGATCAAATAAAGGAGATTGTACTTGGGACAATCAAAGGTAAGTTATAAGAGAGCTCCAAGTCTTCTTTCACCCACACCAAGCCATACACTAAGAGGATTGATGCTTTAATGATGCCAACGGGTTACCAACCCCCCAAGTTCCAACAATTCGACGGCAAGGGTAATCCAAAGCAACATATTGCTCACTTCGTAGAGACTTGCAACAACGCGGGCACTTATGGAGATCACTTAGTGAAACAATTCGTGCGCTCATTAAAGGGAAATGATTTCGATTGGTATATCGACTTGGAGGCCAACTCCATTGATAGTTGGGAGCACTTGGAGCAAGAATTCCTTAACCGATTCTATAGTACTCGAAGAATTGTTAGCATGATCGAATTAATAAACACTCGTCAATGGAAGGAAGAATCGATGATCGATTATATCAATCGGTGGAGAAATCTAAGTCTAAATTGCAAAGATAGGTTATCGGAAGCTTCAGCAATTGAAATGTGCATTCAAGGCATGCAATGGGGACTTCGCTACATCCTCCAAGCTATTCAACCAAGTTCTTTCGAAGATTTGGCTACTAAAGCTCATGATATGGAGATAAGTATGCAAACAAGCGGTGCCAGAGGGCCACCAGTTCAAGAGTTCCGTAGATTCAAGGATAAACAAGATGACAAGAAAGGGGGCAAGTCCTTCACCAAAGCTTCGAATAAAGAATCTATGACGGTAACTCTCGCGGCTATTAAGTTCCATAGAAACGAAAGTGATGCGAGTGACAAAGGGAAAAATATCATGCAAGAGAATGCGCCAAGGCGAGCAACTTTAAGAGAGAGGCAACAAAAGCAGTATCCTTTCCTAGACTCCGATGTCCCCGGCATATTTGATGACTTGATCAAAGCAAAGCTAGTCGGGCTCCCGGAAATAAGACGGCCGGATGAAGCGGGGCGAACCGATGACCCCAAATATTGAAAATATCACCGACTTCTAGGACATCCAATTCAAGATTGTATTGTGTTCAAGAAGAAGGTCATGCGCTTAGCCGAGCAAGGAAAGATTCTACTAGAAGAAAGTAGCACAACCACAAATGTCCTTGCCGCGGTGGATAGTGACGCTTCATGCCAAGTGATTGATGAGGAAAACAATACGTCTCAACTTGAAGATAAAAATAGTGATTAGTCTGCAGCCGTAACTTTCACTGATGAGGACATGTTGCTTGGTTCGCAATCTCATAATCGACCGTTGTTTGTGACCGGCTTTACTCTACAACAAAAAGTGAATCGAATTTTAATTGATGGAGGTTCGGGCGTGAACATCTTGCCTTTGAGGATATTGAAGATGTTGGGGATACCAATGGATGAGCTTGCAAATAGTCGTTTAATGATCCAAAGGTTCAATCTAGAAGGACAAAGAGCTCTTGGCACAATAACACTATATCTCTTGATCGATGAGATACCCTCGACTGTGCTTCTCCACATCATAGATGTAAAGACATCATATAACATTCTCTTAGGACGCCCATGGTTGCACCAATATGGTGTAGTGCCCTCAACACTACACAAATGCTTTAAGTATCGCGAGGAAAATATCACAAGAACGGTGTTTGGTGATGACAAACCCTTCACCGAAGCTGAAATATACCTTGCCGACGCTAGGTACTTTATCAAAAGTGCCAAAACAACTAAAGATAAAGAGGCTCCACTAAAAGAAATGGCGAATGATGAGAAAAATGATGATAGTGAGGAAAGCTCGCCTCTATCTCGCACCGATAAAGGCAAGCAACCGTATGAAGTTGCTAAAGCATTAGAGGAAATGACCCTTCCTTTAACCAAGCTCGACGTGGTAAAGCCTCTTCCACGACCACTCAAGGGATTCACTCGTCCAACCCAAGGAGCTAAAACCGAGCATGGAGATATATCGGAAGCCGTAAGTATGGGAGCATATGGTCCTCAAGCCTTCAACTTACTTGTTAAGGCCGGATATAGTCCACAAGAGAACTCAAAATCAAATGGATCACCCCATGAAGTCCATAAACAAGCAAGGAATGGGTCCAATGCTACTCAAAGGATGTCAAAGAAGAGCACTTACGTTGTCAAGAGCACTAGGAATGGCCTAGGGTACGTTCCACAAGACCCAATTCACATCGCAATCAAGAGAGCAAGTACCAACTATATTAACGAATGAGAAGCCTTGTCAATGGATGATATGTTCGGTGATGAGATAAAGGAAGAGAAATATGCTTCTATCTTTGAAAGATTAGGACCGCTTGGTATCTTCGAAAGATTGGGGCCGCTTAGAAGAAGTAACCGTCGGAAGCTAGGGACCGTATTTGAAAGGTTGGGCCCACTCAAAACAAATCGCCGCTGGAAGAGAAAACTACCATACCGTCAAACTAAAAAAAACTTCGAAGCTTAGTTCCATCTCGGATGAAGCGAAAAACTACCTTGATCCCATCATATGGAAAGGCATTGACCGCAAAGTTACAAACAATCATCTACACTAAAGATGAAGAAGGTGATAAGGAAAGTGTGGGCTCTACTAACTTCATTGATACTCGCATCATCCAACAGCCAACGCCTAGAAGCATGGAAGAGATATCTCTACAAAGGAGAGTCATCCTGATGGTGAGAAACGGAAGCATCAATAATGTCAATAACTTACAAGTAGTTTTGATTAGTGGAAGAGATGGTCGAGTTAGAGCATGTGTGGATTTCACAAGTACAAGAGCATCCGATAAAGAGATCGCAACTACGAACCACATCACCATATGTGAGGATACTCAGATGGAGGAAGATGCCGAGGATGCACCTCCGGAACTCGAAGAGGGTGTTAAAGCAACTATTGACGAATTGAAGGAGATCAACTTAGGCAATGAAAATGACCCGCGACCAACCTACTTGAGTGCTTTATTGTCCGAGGATGAAGAAGAAGCATACATCAACCTGCTGCAAGAGTTCAAGGATGTCTTCGCATGGTCGTACAAGAAAATGCCAGGTTTAGACCCAAAAGTCGCGGTTCACCGTCTCTCGATAAAGGAAGGAGTTGGACCAGTTAAACAAGCTCAACATCGATTTCGACCAGACTTGGTCCCATTGATTGAAGCTGAGGTGAACAAACTCATTGAGGTCGGTTTTATCCGAGAAGTAAAATATCCTACGTGGATCTCAAGCATTGTTCCGGTGAGGAAGAAGAACGGCCAGATTAGTGTTTGTGTCGACTTTCGAGATCTAAACATTGCATGCCCCAAGGACGATTTTCCGCTACCCATTGCCGAACTTATGATTGATGCAACAACAGGTCATGAAGCTCTAACCTTCATGGACGGATCGTCAGGCTACAACCAAATTCGAATGTTACCAAAAGATGAAGAGCTCACCGCATTTCGTACTCCCAAAGGAATCTACTGCTACAAGGTCATGCCATTCAGTTTGAAGAATGCCGGTGCCACTTATCAAAAGGCTATGCAAAAGATCTTTGATGACATGCTCCACAAGAACGTAGAATGCTATGTAGATGACTTAGTGGTGATATCAAAGAAACGAGAAGATCATCTTCACGATTTGAGGAAAGTCTTTGAACACCTAAGACAATTCCAACTCAAGATGAACCCATTGAAATGCACATTCGGGGTTAAGTCCGGGAAATTCCTTGGATTTGTGGTTCGCCACGAGGGATTGAAATTGAGCAATCAAAGATTGATGCGATCTTAAAGATCCCAGAACCTCGGAATATTCACGAGCTTAAGAGCATACAAGGAAAGTTGGCTTATCTTAGAAGGTTCATATCAAACTTGGCCGGATGGTGCCAACCATTTAGCCGTCTCATGAAGAAAGGTACGCCATTTGTGTGGGATGAATCATGTAGCAACGCCTTCAAAAGTATCAAGTCTTATTTAATGAAGCCACCAGTGTCAGTTGCTCCGGTGCATGGTCGTCCATTGACTCTCTACATCGCCGCTCAAGAGTGTTCCGTGGGAGCCCTACTCGCACAGGTAAACGAAGCCGAAAAAGAAAATGCATTGTACTACTTAAGTAGGATGATGACTCCAAATGAGTTGAAGTATTCCCCCATTGAGGAGCTATGTTTAGCCTTGATATTTGTGATTCAAAAGTTAAAGCATTACTTCCAAGCTCACACTATTCATCTTGTGTCGAGAGCCAATCCACTAAAGTACGTTATGACGAGACCAGTTCTCTCCGACCGTCTTGCAAGATGGTATCTCCAATTGCAATAATTCGAGATTATATACGTCCCTCAAAAAGCTGTGAAAGGACAAATCTTGGTTGACTTCTTAGCTAATCATCCAATGCCTGCGGAGTGGGAGTTGTCTGATGACCTTCCAGACGAAGATGTTCTAACTATTGAAGTATCCCCTCCATGGAAGATGTACTTTGATGGATCCGCTCATAGAGAAGGAGCCGGTGCCGGAGTCGTGTTTGTGACATCAGATGGAGAAGTTCTACCTTACTCTTTCACTTTGATGCAAAACTGCTCGAACAATGTAACTGAATACCAAGCAGTGATTCTTGGACTTGAAATGGCGGTCGACATCAAGCAGCTACACCTTAGGGTATATGGAGATTCAAAATTGATAGTGAATCAGTTACTTGGACTATACGAGGCCAAGAAACCCGAGTTGCTCCCTTATCATAAATATGCTCAACAACTTATGCACTATCTTGGTGATGTGGAGATTGAACATGTCCCAAGAAAAGACAACAAATAAGCCGATGCTTTAGCAAAACTCACCTCCGCGATCTCTCTGCCCGACAAGGAAGTCCGCATCCCGATATGTAAGAGTTGGGTCGTGCCACCTATCTTCGAAGATGACACTGATGAAGAGGAAATAGAAAGTCACGTTGTTGAAGTATACGAAATTGAGAAAGAAGATTGGCGTCAACCATTTGTTGATTACATGAAGTATGGAAAGTTGCCAAATGATCCAAAGCAAAGAGTGGATATTAGACGATGTGCCCCTCGATTCATATACTACAAAGGTGTGCTTTATAGGCGATCATTTGACGGGATCTTCTTGAGATGCCTAGGAGATGAAGAAGCTATGCAAGCAATGAACGAAGCTCACTCTGGAATATGTGGTGCTCATCAGTCGGGACCCAAGTTACATTTTCGGATAAAGAGAATGGGCTACTATTGGCCAACTATGGTGAAAGATTGCATGGAGTATGCGCAAAGGTGTCAAGCATGCCAGTTTCACGCAAACCTCATCCATCAACCTCGGGAACCTTTACATCCAACCGTTGCCTCTTGGCCATTCGATGCTTGGGGTTTAGATGTGGTGGGGCCTCTAACGAAGTCTTCTGATGGTCATCAATACATTCTAGCCGCAACGGATTACTTCTCCAAGTGGGCCGAAGCCATACCTTTGAGAGAAGTGAAGAAAGAGAACACTGCTGACTTCATCCGCATCAACATCGTCTATAGATATGGAGTTCCTCGCTACATCATCACCGATAATGGGACGTTGTTTAGCAATCGTCATATCGACAAGCTTTGTGAGAAGTTCGACTTTAAGCAAAGAAAATCTTCTATGTACAACACAGCTGCAAATGGGCTCGCCGAAGCCTTCAACAAAACCTTGTGCACTTTGTTGAAGAAAGTGGTTTCCAAATCAAAGCGTGATTGGCATGAGAAGATGAATGAAGCTCTATGGGCATATCAGACTACCTATCGAACCCCTACGCAAGCCACTCCTTACTCTTTAGTGTTGAAGCCGTTGTTCCACTCGAGAAGCAAATCCCCTCACTAAGGATGGCAATACAAGAAGGATTGATGGAAGAAGAGAATGCATGCCTATGACTTGCGGAGCTAGAAGCACTTGACGAGAAGAGACTCGAAGCACAACAAAGACTTGAATGTTATCAAGCTCGGCTTTCCCGAACATTCAACAAGAAAGTGAAGACACGTTCCTTCCAAGTTGGCGACCTCGTGCTTGCCTTAAGAAGACCCATCGTAGTTACACATCGCGTCGGGAACAAATTTCTACATAAGTGGGACGGACCACATATGGTGAAAGAAGTCTATACGAATGATGCTTACAAGCTGATCTCCGAAGATGGTGTAAGCATTGGCCCCATAAATGGGAAATTCTTGAAACGCTACTATGCGTAAACAAACCAAGCAGCATGCTCCATGACTCACGAGCCTAAACTGTTAGTTGCTCCTGGTCCGCATGAGCCTAAACTGTGCACGACAACCACCAAAGGTAAATACACGTGGATAAACTGTTAACTTACCCCACTAAGGGTGTTTTTAGTGGTTAAAAAAATTTAATACCCTACTTTGTCTACAGTAGTTAAAGAATAGTCCCTCCTGGCCCACATGAGGTTAAACTGTGTACGGCTCCCCCCATCCAAAATCTCATCATCCCCATTGAACTACGTTTTGACTTGATCCTCTTTTAAAAGGTACGTAGGCAGCTTAGTATCTTGCTAAGTTCAGTCATAACTCAAGTTTTCTCATCTGAGTAGGTACTCAGTAAGCATTTGCGGCACAAGTATAACTCCCTCCAGTGATAGTCCGTTATCGTTCTCCACATCTTAGTGCATACTTTGTTCGATGTAGTTATTGGAATGAAGAAATTCACACCTCTTCCACCAAGAAGCAAAATCTGAAAAAGTTCTCTTAACACCTCAATGAGGTATATTGATGCCAACCAATTCCAAGCCTCCATAAGGGAAGAGGGTATTTTGATGTTTCAATAAGCATACACGATACCCGCACATCCACCTCCCGTCGAAGTCCGGAGTGTATTGATGCTATAGTACCCGCACATCCGCCTCCGGTCGAAGTCCGGAGTGCATTGATACCGTGTCACCTATCCATCTTTATGGCCGCTACTAGCTGGAGTCCGATGCATATCTCATTCACGGCCATCTCACAATGTTGCTCCCTTCCGAAGTCCAACATACAAACCATCATCATATGCCAAAATCATTGCCAAGGCCTGACTTGGAACAATATCTTTCGTACACATAAATGCTTGAGAATGATGTAGTTGTCGTGACCAAAGATTGAGGATGCCTACATCATCTTTTACCCCATCCAAACGTCGCCAAAGTTTCGCACCACTGCACACAAAATCCCTTAGGGCTTGCCTAAAAATGGTACGTGGTGCGCAATTCACCTCTTGTGACTTCTCCACATCGGCACCCCGATCAATTCCAAAATTCGACGCATTGGGCCACTCAGTTGCTTCGCACACTAGCCTTAACCATTCCAAGAAGCCGCTAGAGCCTGCCCTAGCGGAACCCGAATGACCTAGTATCCAATAACCTACGACGCCTGCATCGCCGGCCTAGATACCCCGTGAGCATCGTGTCGAAGGGATACACCATCAATAGGGTTTGCCTAAGACGATGAGTCTGAAACTGAGGAAACCAGTTGAGTCGATTTCGGTTACTTCGCACACGAGCCTTAACCATTCCAAGAAGCCACTAGAGCCTGCTCTAGTGAAACCCGAATGACCTAGTATCCAATGACCAACGACGCCTGCATCGCCGGCCTAGATACCCCGTGAGCATCGTGACAAAGAGATATATGGGTCCAAAATTGAAGAAAACAGTTGAGTCGAAGACCATCATGAAGAAACTAGTTGTTGATTTCTTGATTGAAGTGGAAATTCATGAATGAAAAGGAAAGAAAGCAAAACAATAAAAGTGAAAAGAAATTAGAAAGAGAGAAAGAGTTACCACTCAGACATTGTCGCATGAGAAAAATGATCTTGTTGTCAAGAGAAATAATTCCTGCCCTATGAAATGAAATAAATAATAATAATAATAATAATGGAATTATATGCTTTATTATTTTCTCAAGGTCATCAATCGGGGCAATCTCATGAATCCCATTGAAAGAATAAGAGGCCAAGTGATCCAGCTAGATGAGGCTCAAGAATATCAAAGATCATCACTTTCAAGCCCACGAAACAAGTTTGTCGGATTTGTTCTATGAAGAATCAAAGATCAAGAACAGACCATTCCACCACGGCGTCGACTCGACACAGGTACTGACCACCAGAAATCCCGGCGCCAATTCCGAACCGCTGCTCAGGTTTCTCTCTCGCACGGCACCTCCGAGGTCGCTGGAAGTTTTCACGTTGCCGCCTGGATTTGATCACGTCAAAGCCGTTGCTTCTCTCAGGCCACTCCGCGAACCGGGTTCCATCCACACCATTGCCGAATCGACCGGGTCTAGCGCCAATTAGGATAGTTGCGCCTTATCTCGACTACGCACTTAATCTCGGTATGGGAAAGGGAATTCATGGAAGAATCTGTCTCCACAAATCCTGGATGCTAGAGATGAAATTTGTTTGATATACGAAAAGAAAAAAAGAAAAGAAGATGAAAAAGAAAAAAAGAGAGAAGAAGAACACATACCTGTTACTCTGGTTCTTGACCGTGATGAAAGGAAAAAGAGCAGATTCCTTTATATAGATGAGGGATTTGGAATCCTAATCTTAATAGGATTAAGAAAATTCATAGAAGATACGATGGATATGCATTCTTCGTACAAGATTTGTCTTGCCATGCAAGTAATTAATAAAATAGATTACTACGAAATTCATGTCTATCATATTGTGTTTAATTTGAAAACCCAATTAATAAAATAAAGGTCTGGGCTTATGATTTGGGTTAAAGTTTGGACTTTTCCACTTATGTGACCCGTTGGAGTTCAAGTGTGCAATTTCTTGTCTAAATCCTCATCTCCACAAAGTTCAAGAAAAAGCATAAATATATTTCGCAATTCGTCCACTTCAACAATAAAATTACTCGTGAACGAAATGCGAGGGGGCATTTGTAAGCGAGCAAAATTTAATTGCAAATTAAAAGGCGACACGTGGAAATTTACGTGTTAATATCAAACTACAACATAATTGACTTTAAGTAACATCTTATTGTAACACATTTAGTTTATGTAACACATTATGGTAACACTTATTTTAGTTTATATATTATGTAACACTTCATGTAACACTTTGTTAATATGCAACACTTATATGCAACACTTTTAAATAAGTAACGCTTTTATGTAACACTTTATAGTAGGTGAAGCTTTTTAGGTAACACTTTTATATATGTAACGGTTTTTTAGCAACGCTTTTACAAAGGTAACACTTTTTAGTAACACTTTAACATAAGTAACACCTTTCAGGAAACACTTTTATATAGGTAACATATTTTGGTAACACTTTATAATAAATATTTAAATTCAGCATATATATAATCATACATTATCAATAAGAATAATATTATTAGTTCGATATATATATATATATATATATATATATATATATATATATATATATATTATAATATGCATATGATTTTAAAAAAAAATTATTCATAAGCATAAAATTTATTTATCATTTGAATCAATTTATTAATTAAAAAATATATTAATTACATACGTACAAAATAATTTATATTTTTCATTTAAAATTATTAAATAATACAATTATACTATTTATGAATTTATATTATATGTATACAAACACACACACAAATATACACGCATATATTATTTTATAAAGTAGGTAGAAAATTGTTTGGTCCATTAAAAATTAGTAATTTTAATTATTAATGTGAATTAATATTACCATTGTTCTACTATTAAAAAAAAAAGAAAAGAAAAAAAGAATAAAGAAAAAAAATGTTAATAAGTTAAATAATATTGAAACTCAAAATGTGCAAATTGTTATAAGTAGTCTAGATGGTAGGTACTTTGTTTCCTGCACAAGAGGTCCAGGGTTCAATACCCAAAGACTACATTTTTTCCCTTTGTTCATTATTTACTTATTTTCACAAGTGTTACCTAAAGTTTTTATATAGGTGTTATATATATATATGTAATATTTTTTTAAAGTGTTACATATATTATAAAAAGTGTTGCATTAGACTTTAGGCTACGCCATCAACTGCAACGCCCTTAAAAGTGTTACTTATTGTACATAGGTAACACTTTATACACATTATGTAACATTTTTGAGGTGTTACATAATATCACTTATGTTGTAGTGTCAATTAAATTTATTTATTGGAATTTAAACACATTTTATTTCTAAAATAAATAAATAAATAATTGATCCCTAAATTGGGCCTCTAAAGCCTAATCAATTAAATTGGACCTCTAAAGTCCTAAATGTTCAAATTGGGCCTCTAAAGCCTAATCAATTCAATTGGACCTCTAAAGTCCAAAATGTTCAAATAGGACCTCTAAAGCCTAATCAATTCAATTGGACCTCTAAAGTCCAATATATTCAATTGGGCCTCTAAAGCCTAATTAATTCAATTGGACCTCTAAAGTCCAGTATATCAAATTGGGTCTCTAAAGCCCAATATATCGAATTGGGCCTCTAAAGTCCAATATATCAAATTGGGCTTCTAAAGCCTAGTTAATTATTTTGGGCCTCTAAAGTCCAGTAAATTTGATCGGGCCTTCTAAAGCCCAGCTAGTTCAATCATATCTTTTTCAAATCTTTGGGAAGCTTATCAAGAAGAATCAAATATATGAATCTTTCCGGATAAGCTCAAATATTGATCCAACCCATGAAATCTAGCCCGTAAAACCTAGAATTCTACACCTATAAATAGGGGTCTCATTCATTCATTCTCCACACATTCAGAAGACATCAGAAGTCAGAAAATTCAAGAGCTCAGAAGTCTTGAAGATTCAATGGCGTTCTTCGCGGCTTCAACGGCGTTCTTCGTAGCTTCAACGGCATTCTCCGTCAACAACGACGTTTGATCCAAGATCACGGTCCTAAGCCCCTCCGATCAACGTTCCTCCCTCCGAAGTTCTTCAAGTTTCCCACGGAAACCTCTCAAGTTCTTCGCGGAAAGTCATCCAACAACGGTCTTCGATCCGAGATTACGGTGCTAAGCTCCTCCGATCGACGTTCTTCAAACTCAAGCTCTTCGTGGACTCAACGACCCAGTGTCTACCTCCACGAAACTCTCAACACCAACGATTGATTCGAAACACAGCTCGATGCCCTCGAATTAATATCATCATCAGACAAGATTCGGCTATGGACCAGTCTCCGAAAAATCCGAAATCAAGTCAAAGTCAACTCTCAAGAGAAGAATCAGAGGATTCACTAGAGATTTTACTCAAATAATCGCTTGATTTATAATTACTCTTTGGACCGCGCTGTCTAGGCGCGCCAAATTAGAATAAATAAGTAACCCTGGTTTACTCTACTATTTTGTAGCAGTGGTAAATAGGGGTCGATCCACAGGGAACGTAGAAACTAAATTATGTAGTACGAACAAATTAATAGAGACACTAAATAAATAAACACAGAAGGGGGGGGGGGGGTTGGATTGATCTTGTTGGCTATTACTACTAAAAATTGAAATCAAAATTAAACTAAGCAAATAAATTTCACACAACTAGAGTTCGAATAATTAAACGATTCCAATTCACGGTTCAATCTCCACTTGGTTTTGACTATGCTACCCAAACGAATTATTCGCTCAACTTATTTCTCGGATTAATGACCCTAGACAAACAACAAGCTCTGTTTATCGGATTTATTCCTTAATAATATTCAATTGAAACAAGCTCTCCAACGAACCTTTCTAAGCAAACAGTCTAGATAAGCTCTTAGATTTAATTTGGTAGAAGCATTAAGAACTAGAATAAAGATCAAACAAATTCCCGAACACGCTAGCTCGGTTCGAAAGAATCCGACTTATATCACCCTAGTAAATACTAGTTGCTACTTATTGACATAGAATTGCAACAGTTACGGATTACAACCTACACACTAGCAAACATGCATGAATTAATTAACCTAGGTGGTCAATCTAAATTAATTAAACACACAATTGAGAAATGAAAATAGATGATATAAGTAATCCGATTAATAAGTCTCACGAATAAAACGAGTTCAAATAGCAATCATCAAAACACAAGTATCGAAATCCCCAGAATCGGAATATGGGTTTTAGCCTTCCATAGGCTTAAAATAAATAGAGAAGTCTAAGTATGAAAGCATGAAATAAAAAACAAACTAAAAAAAAAACTCCTTCACGATCTTGCTTCCGTCCGTCCGTCACGATCATATGCATGCATGGAAGTATGGTATAGTATGGTGGTTTAATTAGCAGCTGCCTGCTTCGGGTATATGTGTGTGACGGCTTGCATCCTCGGGTCAGCTACCTGCTTAGCATATATATGCTCCTTCCTCACATGATGGGCTCCAAGTATGTAATTGGGCTTCTCTTTCTTTGGTACCACGCATATCTACCAATATTTGGTAGATTTTAATCTTTCCGTATCAATCTCCCATGATTTAGATCCAAATCAAATATTATATCAAATCTTTTCCTCATTTACAAGATCCCGTGTGCTCCTCCAAATCTCATTCAATTAATTAATGGCCGTCGTCTTTAATTTAACTGTCTCCAAATTAATCCTGAAAAAGGCCCAAAATCCACAACAAAATTATCAAAGTAAAATTTATCAAGTCTAGCACACATGAGTAGAAAAATACATAATTCTAATAAAATTGAGTGCAATAAATTGCACTCTAATAAACTAAAACTATGCACAAATTCCTACTTATCAAATTCCCCCACACTTAAACCTTTGCTTGTCCTCAAGCAAACAACATACTCAAAACAAAGCAAGTCAATTCTTCTACACCAAAAAGCTCAAGACAATAACATTACTAAGGCTAAACAAATGATCAAGATTCAAGTGCAACCCAAAAAGAATATGGAACGTCTCACCAACTACGTATAACTTCATCGGACTCTAATGCACAAAGATCCAAGGCCCTCACAATGGGTATCACACAATCACACTCAAGTGTATGTAAGGGACATAAAAAACACTCATTGTCAAATCATAATGCGCTATCACCATATGCTTGCTCAAAAATCAAATCTCCACTACTAAAAGGGTGAAACTCATGCACAAATCAAAAGGTCTTTCATTTGGTTGTAACGTGGCTTGGGGTAAGGGTAGGATAAAGGGAAAAATATGTGGCTCGTTAGTTGAGATTCATCACAAATTTAAGTGCACTAGAAGCCTAGAAACATCAACCACTTCCCTTTTTCTTGCAATCAACAACTCAATTCCCCATTACAAAAACTAGAGTAGAAGAACAAACTCATCAACAACATCATTATGACTCTCAAGACGTCATTTATCTTTCCTCTTTCTCATTTACTTCGCAAAACAACCACAATTTTCCAGCATTTTTTTTTGCTGGGATATTTCTCTTTTTCTTTTCAACACTAGGATCACAAAAATTTGCCTTCTTTCGCCACTTCATACTTCATAAGATCATGACTCTTCACAAAGCAAAGCATGCACCTAAACTGTAATAAAATCTCAACCAAAATGGTGCAAACGGATGAGTCTTCAAAAGAAATGGATAGTGGCTAAAAAAATGTGCTTCATCAAAGGAAAGGCTTAGGCTCAACTTGACTTCTAGGGATAAATGTGATAGGGCGGAATATATAAGCCAAAGGGGTTAATTCTAGACGTCTTTATCATATTAATGCACGAGTTCACAAATGTAATCTCAAAATGCATAAGAGAGCAAGTTCTAGAATAAACACACTATGATCGACCTCTCAATCAAGAAAAATGAGCATATATGTATGATAAATTGCTCCTAGGCTCAAAAGCTCACAACATGGGTTTTTGGCATTAAAATCTCGTGCATTTTCGTCCAAATTCATTACATAAAATTAGCAACTCGACCATCATTCAAAGAGAATCAACACAATGAATCAATCACAAATGTCTCCCTAGTCATGCCATGATACTCGAACAATTAGTGCACAAAACTTGACCTACACATAGGCTCAAAAACAGCATGCCAACTCAGCTAACGATAATTCCTAAAAAAAATTCAGCAACTAAAACACACACCCCCTCGACATCATGTCTTGCAAAATGATCCATTCACCCCCACACTTAAATTATTGCTTGTCCACAAGAAACTAAACAAGGGAAATAAAAATCACAAACAAGGTTGTGCAAGATATGGAAAGAGAACACCTGATTAGCGACGAGGTGAGGGGCTTGAATTGCATTCATGCTTCATGTACTAAAATGCACTGTAGTACGTGAACTCCTCCAACTTAAATTACCATCCCTCCATAACCATTACAATATGAGCTTCTGCAGCACCTGAAATCGTAGCCAAGGAAAGAAATACGTGAAGAAGACAACTAAAAAAAAAAAGACAAAAAAAAAATTGAAAAAAAATGAAAAATAACAAAATAAAAAATGGGTTGCCTCCCGTTCAGCGCTTTTGTTTAACGTCGTTTAGCTCGACGGTACTCCCTCTTAGTTCATGGCGGGTCTTCCACGACCTCTAGCTCCACGTCCTCCTGTTGAAATCCTTTGTCATACGGTTCAAGGTGTTTCACAGCATCATAAATGTTAAAGTTAATGACCTTTCCATCAAATTCCATAGTGAGATTTCCTTTGGATACATTTATCTTTGTTTGGGCGGTGTTCAAGAACGGCCTCCCCAACAAGATAGGCATAGTAACCGAAGTACTCCCATTCATATCGAGCACATAAAAATCAGCAGAAAAGATAAGATCACCAACTTGCACCAAGACATCCTCAATTACTCCATCGGGGTTTGTACTACTACGATCAGCTAACACAATTTCAATATTTATCTCTTTCAAAGGCCCAATATTCAAAGCAGCAAAAACAGCACAAGGCATAACATTAATGGATGCTCCTAGATCAAGCAAAGCTTGAGCAATTCTAACATTCCCAATCCTACAAGGGATAGTAAACGTACCTGGGTCCTTAAGCTTTTCTGGAAGCCTCTTTTGGAATAGTGCCGACACGTTCTCCCCCATCACTACTTTCTCATTCCCCTTCAATTTGTGCTTGTTGGTGCAAAGCTCCTTAAGAAATTTAGCATATCTCGGGATTTGAGCTATTGCATCAAGTAGCGGAATATTGATCTCAACCTTTCGGAAAATGTCTAGAACCTGCTTCTCCTTATCTACTTTTGTTGCTCGTTCAAACCTGGAAGGGAAAGGTAGAATATTAGTGTTAACGGGCTTGGGAATCGGAGCACTAACCTTTTTATCACTTAATTTCGGATTCTGGTCCACACTGGACGACCCAGTGTCAGCCTGTTTCGAATTCTCATCTTCTTTTTCAACAATCGGGGTTGTCGAAACGGGCTTTTTGACCTCCTCCAGCTGCTTTCCGCTCCTCAACGTGACAGCGTTCACGTTTCTAGGGTTGACTTCAGTTTGGGAGGGCAGTTTCCCACTAGATTGGGCCTCCAATTTGCCAATGGTGGTGGCAAGCTGACTCATTTGCATTTCCAGGTTCTTTATCGTAGATGTGGTGTTCTGCTGGAATTGCTGCATGGTCTGCTGCATGTTCTGCTGGAACTGCAAGGATTGGGTAGTAAGCATCTTAATCAAATCCTCCGTGGATTTTCCCGAGTTCTCCACGGGTGGGCTAACTTGAAATTGCCCTCTCTGCTGCTGTGGTGACCAGTTGTTACCACTTGGTTGAGTACTCTGCTGGTTCCCATATCTGAGGTTAGGATGCTCTCTCCAACCCGGGTTGTACGTGTTCGAGAAAGGGTCATACTTTCGCCCTTGGGAATCCCCAATAGCGTTGGCATGCACCTCATTCTCGTTCGTAGCCTGGATTGGAGTTCCACCTGTAGCAAGTTGTCTCACAAAAGCAGTTAGTTCATTAAGTTTATCACAAATAGCAGACTCACTTACTGTTTGTACCAAGTTCACTGGGGTATCACGATGGATGAATTGCTGAGTGTTAGCCGCCATGTTGGAAATGAGATCCCTAGCCTGCGTTGGGGTCTTATCAGTGAGAGCCCCTCCACTCGCTGCATCAATCAGGCTACGATCAGTGAGGGTCAACCCCTCATAGAAGTACTGGATCAAAAGCTGCTCGGTGATTTGATGTTGTGGGCAACTTGCCACTAACTTCTTGAACCGCTCCCAATACTCGTAAAGAGTCTCCCCTACAGCTTGCTTTGCCCCACAAATCTCTTTGCGTAGGCTCGCCACCCTAGAGGCTGGAAAGTACTTCTGCAAGAATAATCGCTCCATCTCGGCCCAAGTAGTGACCGACGCGGAAGGCAAATAGTATAACCATTCCTTTGCTGAGTCCTTAATGGAGAATGGGAAGGCCTTCAACTTAATCAACTCCCCGGTCACATCCTTAGGTCTCATGTGCGAGCAGACGACATGAAACTCCTTCAAGAAGTTGTGTGGATCCTCACCTGCACGACCATGAAAAGCAGGCAACAAGTGAACTAAACCAGATTTAAGTTCGAAATCATTACCCTTAGTAGGGTAAACTATGCACAATGGCTGCTGTGAGAGCTGAGGGTTTGCCAATTGCTTCAGAGTTTGCTCGGCTGCCATATCTTCTCCCTCGGATTCGGATTCGTTGGAGTCACGCTCAGTAGGAAAAGGTAGCAAATCAAAGGCTTTCCTAGCTTCTTTAGCTTGGTTTCTCAAGACTCGATCTCTCCTTGTTATCTCGGGGTAAAACAAAAGATCTTTGCTTCCCTTAGAACGAGTGATCATAAACTGAAAAGAATCCTGAGAAAATCAGAAAGAAAACATGAAGCTTAATAAAGAAACGAGAAAGAAATACGAACACAAAAATTGCTAAAAATTTCGCTGGTACAGTGACACTGGACTTTCCAGTGTCAGTATTGCGAAAATTATTAGCAATCGACACAAAAACGAACGGGGGTGACGGGAATTAACAAAACACAAACTAAGACACACAAAGACTCAAAAGTATAACAGAAACTAAAGCCTCTAAAATTCACACGTACTGGACACAAAAATAATTTCACCGTCCCCGGCAACGGCGCCAAAATTTGGGTCGCGCTGTCAAGGCGCGCCAAATTAGATTAAATAAGTAACCCTGGTTTACTCTACTATTTTGTAGCAGTGGTAAATAGGGGTCGATCCACAGGGAACGTAGAAACTAAATTATGTAGTACGGACAAATTAATAGAGACACTAAATAAATAAACACGGAAGGGGGGGGGGGTTTGGATTCAACAACATCAATGACTTGTCCTCATCATCAATTGTAACATCCAAACTCTCCAGATCATCTACCAATCTATTGAACTCGTCCAACTGATCACCAAGATTCTTGTCTTCATTCATCTTGAAGACTTGAAGCTTCTGTATCATGTATAACTTGTTCGTAACAGATTTGGTCTGGTATAACTGCTCCAGTTTATTCCAGACTTCAAGAGCGATTTTCTCCTTCGATACTTCCCTCAACGTTTTATCCCAAAGACACAAGATAATCGCACTATGCGCCTTCCTCTTGTTCTCCTCCAATCGCCGGGTTAGTTCCAGAAGCCACCTGATCTGGTGGCAACAAGGCTTTGTACAAACCATTGTGTACCAGGAGAGCCTTCATCTTCATCTTCCATAAACTGAAATCGTTCTTCCCCGTGAACTTCTCAATGTCGAACTTAGTTGTAGCCATAATTGTTTCCCACAGACGGCACCACTTGTTGAATCAAGGTTTTAGATTCACAAGAAAAACTTGTAATCAAGGAATCGATTATGGAACAATAAGTAAAAATATTGAAATCAAACTCCTACATCCACGGGATCAGAGAGATTCGATCTTGTTGGAATTTTAATGACTGTGGAAATAATAATTCAATTACAAAAGAAATAATAAAAGAAAATTACAACTCGAAACTTAAATTTACACAGAATACGAAAATTGTAAGACTGCAGTGTGTCGAGTCGAGGAAGGCCTCTTCCCGCAAGACGAAATTTCCCCGGTAGTGCTCTTCGGTTCTGAAAATACGTCTCCAAAGGTAAAACGACACTTTCTTCTTCAAGAGTACATCAACGCATGTCTTGAAGCTCCGGCGAACAGAAATAACGCATGAACTGGACTGATTTCTTAAAGACTCTATATGTTAGAATACTTAGGGAGAGAGTGAGAGAGATTTTCTGTGTGGCGCCAGAAACTATGCATGAAGACACCTATTTATAGGCCTCCAAGACCCACACATGCATGGAAGGATTGTTAGTCAAACTACGAACCTGGACCTTTCTGCATTCCGGTTCGTCTCATAAAAAATTAGGGAGGCGTAAGTCACTCTCAATTAAACGAAAATCTGGGAATTTGCCAACAATTGAATTTCATCACATGTTTTGCATGTTTATCATGCACTTTCATGTCCTCTTCAACGAATCTGGACTCTCCAGATTTACGGGCTAAGTCCAAACTTTGGGCTCAACAAACTTAGAAAACTCTTCTAAGTCTCAAATACAACCCAAAGATCAATTGTCAAGGACCAATAACCAAGGTCCAAGGTCCAATGTCTTCAACCCAATCTCAATTAAATTTCCTTTTAATTTTCACTCACATATTAATATTGGAAACGCCAATAATTTCCAACAAATCTTTCACTATGAGAACTCGAAGGGATTACAGTCATTCAATCTCACAAACACTCAAGGAATTTTCTCTTCTTGGAATCCTAATATGGTTACAGAGATACCGTACTCACAACCCTAAACTCAGCTCTAAGAATGAAAGTAAAAACTCATCACACCTCATTGAATCATTGTGCATGCATCACATATATAGTAGTACTTCAGTAAGTAACCGCCTCAGTAACAGCTTTCAGTTATAATCGTCTTTCCCTTAGCTTAGATTCGCAGTCTCACTACATGTAACAGAATTTCAGTTGACTTCTCCTCAACTGTAGAAGACTTCAAGTCTACTGAACTAACTGCACTTCAGCTGATTTCATCCAAGTGGACTGACTAACTCTACTGACTACTGAAACTTCAATACAACTGAATGCATACTTCACATATGACTTCACAAGATTCATAAATCTCAATCGATCCACAAACTCTCTTTTCGAGAATCAATTGGCTCGCATGAAGTGTTCTTCACATCCTTCATCTCTCAATGACCTTGTGTTTTAACGAGAAAATCTAATATTCTTTCTCTATCAATCAAACATATGACTAAACTAACTCAATTCTCATTTGTGTTGTAACTCCGGAAGATTTGATATTCCAAATCTAGGAGATTTGGTGTGGACATTACTTAAGGACCAAGAATCATATTGGGTTTTATCCATTAGACTAGGGTTTTATTATTATATATATGCCTTTGTACTCATAAATTATGTACTCTCATACACAAGAATATTTGTGGAGCTCCTGGCTTGGATCGCCCCCAGACGTAGTCGTTTCCGACGAACTGGGTCAACAAATCGTGTCTCTTTATTTACGCACTTATTTACAAGACGTTATCAGCACGAGTCTTTGCCCGAGATAAAACGATACGCCTCAGAATTATTCCCCTTTAAATCACATGAATTAATTCCCGTACTTGAATTATTCAATCCATGTTTTGCATGATTTATATGCTCGAATATTATTTTGTTTGATTCTTATATTCGATATTAATTGAATCATATGCGTTATTGTGTTGAATTTATTATTTTATTTCTTGGATCGAGATCGAAAAACAAACGCCGGTTGATGCCGTGAGACGTACATCATCGCGCTGCCCGTAATGGCCCCGGAGCGCCGCCCGCGACGACGTCTCACCGCCGCCGCCTGAAGTGGCCTCATCTCCACGCTGCCACGTGGCCCGCGTAGCCCCAGCAGCCGCCGTGCAGCCTTGCACCGCCGCTGCCACGTCCGCACGGCCCCAGCAGCCGTCGCACAGCCATGCGCTGCCGCCTCCACGCCCATGCGGCCCCTCACCGCTGTCGCCTCCGACGTGGCTGGAAGCCACCCCGCGCGACGCAGCCTTGCGCCGCTGCGACGCATGTCGGCTTCCCCCGTTGGGATATTCACCGGCGTGCCCATCCTCGCCGCCTCTGCGCGCCTCCGTGCGCGGCGTTGAGGCGGCGCTCCTTCTCCCACGGCTGAAATCGTGTCGGAGATGGAGAACAGGGAAACGGCCTCTATCGCGCCTGTAGGACACGATCGGAGGCTGGGTGTCGCGCTCCTGGAACGTGATCACCCACGCAGTCGTGTCCTTGAGGCGCGATTGGCCCCAATTTTCTGATTTTTCGTTTTTCTTTGTTTTTCGATTCTCTCCTCTCGCCGTGTGCATCATGCACGTCTTACGTGCACCTTTAGTCACATGTTGCGAATATCCGTTGTGAATTTTGTGAAAACCTGATCTTGCTTCGGTTTCGTGTCACAAAATTTATATTATATAATCCTGAAAACATTTCGTTAAATTACGTTAATATATACGAAATAATTATTCTCATGATTATTTCCTCTATCTATTAAACCGTATATTTTATGTAAATCATTTTCATGTGATTATCGCCATTATTTATTATTGCATGTTTATGTGATATTATCCTACATGCTTTAATCCTATGCACATAGTTTATTTATAGTCCGCTTATTATGCCCGGGTAGGCGGCGCCCGGTATATGTCGGACCGTGAATTTATGCCTTGGGTAGACGGCGCCCAGTACGTGCATCTATGTGCCTTAGAATAACTAGATAAATCCTTGTCTCCCCGTTGTCTATGATTTTGGTCAATCCTCTTACCCATGTCACTTTAATTGTAGTGAATTATGTCTGATATTACCAAAAGATAATTTGCTGAGCTTACTCTTGATGGTAGTAACTACCTGACATGGGCGCTAGATGTCGAAATACATCTAGCCTCGAACAATCTTAGCGGCACGTTTGTTGATGATCCAAAATCAACTGACGCCCAGAAGGCGAAAGCTTTGATTTTTCTTAGGCATCATCTCAATCAGGACTTGAAAAATGAGTATCTCATTGAAAGAGATCCCGGAACGTTGTGGAAGTCCCTGAAGGACCGTTTCCAACAACAATATGATATACTCCTCCCTCAAGCTCAATACGATTGGTTGAACCTCCGTTTCCAAGACTTTAAGTCTGTAACGGAGTATAACTCAGCCCTACATCGTATTGTGTCTCAGTTAAAGTTATGTCAGAAAACTGTAACTGAGGACGACTTAATCCAGAAGACTTTGTCGACTTTCCATGCAATCAACCTTGTACTCCAGCAGTAGTATAGGGCTAAGAACTACACTGTACACTCTGAGCTAATTTCTGCACTTCTGGTAGCGGAAAAGCACAACCAGCTCCTTATGCAGAATCATAATGTGAAGTCGGTTGGCTCGACAGCAGTGCCCGAAGCACATGCTGTAGCTCAAAGTGGTACAAGAGGTCGCAAGCGAGGAAGGGGGAGAGGGAGTAAACGAACTCGTAGCCAAGGCCGAGGTCATAATAAATCTGGTGGTTCAGGTGCCTTGAATGACAATCAAGCTCAGGTTCGTGGGAAGGCTGCACTTAACACGAACTCCGCTACCCGGAAATCTGAGAATCAAGATAAGGGTGAGCAGTCCTGCTACAGATGCGGATGCAAGGGCCATTAGTCTTGCACGTGTCGCACTCCCAAACATTTGGTCGAGGCTTATCAAAAGCAGCAGAAGGACGATAAGGGGAAAGCTCCTAGAGTTGAAACTCACCATGCCAGTCTGCCCGAAGTAGACTCTGACCTAGACAACGCAGATCACAAAGGCATTGAGCTTAAGGATTTTGGAGATGACGAGTAGATTTACGTATTTAGTTATTCTTAGTATTTTATTTTCTGAATAAAACAAATTTTCATTATGTTTTGGATCCTTTCTTTCGGATATTTTATTTATGAATAAATTTATTAGCTTTGATATGTTTACCTTAATAGTTGTCCATGTATTTATTTTGGATATTGTTGTTCTCATTTATGGCTTGTAAACAAATCAACTATTATGTTTGGACTATTTCCACTTGCATGATGGACGCCCATAGTGATTTATGTCTGGTAGATAGCGCCACCACACATACGATCCTAAAGGATAGGAAGTATTTTCATAACTTGATTAAACATAAGGGGAGTATAAGTATAATTGTGAATGACAGTACATTGATAGTGGGCTCTGGAAGAGCTTCCATTGTCCTCCCCATGGGTACCGAATTAATAATTGAAAATGCTTTATTGTTTCCACAATGTAAGCGTACCCTACTCAATTTTAGAGACATTAGAATTAACGGGTATCATATTGAAACTAAAACTGAAAACGATAACGAATACCTTTTGATGACTTGTACTCGAGGTAGCCGTAAGCAAGTTATAGAAAAACTTCCATCCTTCTCCTCCGGTTTGTACTATACCTACATCCGGCCGTCTAGTTCCCATCTAGCAATGAGTATGAAATTCCATGACCCAAATTCCTTTAAATTATGGCATCAGCGGTTAGGTCATCCGGGACAAACAATGATATGTAGGATTCTATCTAATTCAACTGGTCATAATATTACGAATAATAGAATATCTCCCGTCGATGAGTATTTCTGTGATGCATGTTCTAAGGGTAAGTTGATAGTGCACCCATCGCGCACCAAGGTTGGATTAGAGTCTCTGGTTTTCCTTGAGCGAATTCAAGGAGACATTTGCGGACCGATTCACCCAGCATCAGGACAATTTCGTTATTTCATGGTCCTTATTGATGCCTCCACTAGGTGGACATTTGCATGTTTGCTATCCACCCGCAATCAAGCTTTTGCGAAGCTCATTGCAAAGACTATCGAGCTTAGAGCTCATTTCCCGGATTATCCAATTAAATCGATTCGCATGGATAATGTAGCTGAGTTTAGCTCGAAGGCCTTTACAGATTACTGTATGGTCCTGGGAATTAAAGTGCAGCATTCCATCCCATACGTCTATACCCAAAATGGTCTTGTTGAGGCGTTAATAAAACGTATCAAATTTATCGCGAGACCATTGCTTATGAACTCCAAACTACCCACCTCATGCTGGGTGCATGCAGTCCTTCATGCATCACACTTAATCCAAATCCGTCCAACTACATATAATGATCATTCCCCACTACAGTTAGTGTGTGGGAAAGAACCTAGCATTTCCCATCTATATATTTTCGGATGTGCGGTATACGTACCAATTACGATACCCAAATGAACCTCTATGGGCCCACAAAGGAAACTCAGTATTTACATCGGATACGACTCTCCATCCATCGTGTGGACGTAGTAACCGCGTACTTATACGGATCACTAGATGCCAACATTTATATGAAAATCCCAGATGGATTTGACATTCCTCAATTAAGGGATGGTGAAAATCGCAGTATGTATAGCATACAACTGCGTGAGTCGTTGTATGGCCTGAAGCAATCGGGTCTTATGTGGTACAACTGACTTAGTGAATTCCTTCAGAAGAAGGGATACACGTTTGATAAAGCTTTCCCGTGCGTATTCACGAAGAAATCGCAAGATGGTTTTTGCATCATATCCGTATATGTTGATGACCTGAACATAATCGGAACATGCAAAGAGATTGAAGAAGCCAGTTCAATCTTGAAATTAAGCTGAATTCGAAATGAAGTCCTTGGGTAAAACCAAGTACTGCCTCAGCTTGCAGATCGAGCACCTCATAGAAGGAGTCCTTGTTCATCAGTCGACCTACGTGAAGAAGGTATTAGAGAGATTTCACATGGATAAATCTCATCCACTTAGCACCCCGATGGTAGTCCGATCCCTCGAAGTGGATAAGGACCCATTTAGGCCAAGAGAAGATTTAGAAGAAATTCTGGGACCAGAAGTTCCTTATCTTAGCACTGTTGGAGCTTTGCTCTATCTTGCAAATTGCACCCGGCCGGACATTGCATTTGTTGTTAACTTGCTTGCGAGATATAGCGCTTCTCCTACGAGGAGACATTGGAATGGTGTTAAGCACGTTCTACGGTACCTCCAAGGATCTCAAGATCTTTGACTGTTTTACCGTAAGAACCAAGACAAAACCTTGGTAGGTTATGCGGATGCTGGCTATTTGTCTGATCCCCACAACGTCGTATCCCAGACTGGTTATGTTTTTCTCTGTGGTGGAACCGCAATCTCATGGAGATCGGTTAAAAAATCCATGGTTACCACGTCTTCAAACCACTCAGAGATCATAGCTTTATTTGAAGCCGCACGAGAATGTGTTTGGTTAAGGTCATTGGTAAAACACATTGGTGACTCGTGTGGTATCGCCAAAGGCGATACACCTCCCACCGTTATATTTGAAGACAACGCTGCTTGCATCGCACAAATGAGTAATGGGTACGTCAAGGGAAACCTGACGAAACATATCTCACCTAAGTTTTTCTACCCATACGAGCTCCAGAAGAGTGGCGTGATTACCATTCAAAAGGTGCAATCTAGTAACAATCTAGCAGATCTGTTTACTAAGTCCTTACCTACGTCTACTTTTGAAAAGTACGTTCGTGGTATTGGGATGCAAATACTTAAAGTGTTGTTGTCTTCAGGGGGAGCGGTAACCTCGAAATAAATCTGGAAGATTTAGATCTAGAAGATTGATGACATTCCTCCCTACTTATTATTTGGCTGATCCCTAGCACGTGGAGTTTTTATGACAAGACATTTATGTCGTAATGCCCAAGGGGGAGTGTTGTAAATCCGGAAGATTTGATATTCCAAATCTAGGAGATTTGGTGTGGACATTACTTAAGGCTCAAGAATCATATTGGGCTTTATCCATTAGACTAGGGTTTTACTATTATATATATAATTAATTGCAAATTAAATCACAACATTTTTGCAAATCGCAATCTAATCTAAACTTTTGAATTTTGGCAAACAAAACCCCAACTTAACATTTGTTTGCAATTCGAACCAACAAATAAATTTTTTATTATCCAAAAATAATATTTCACTTACCTGACAATGAATAATTAATAGCATTACTATGTTTAGATTGGTTCGGGTGACAATGCATAATTTATCATCATTTTCGAGCTGATTGAAATCTACGTTTTGGTTAAAATTGCAACAAAATGTTAAGTTGGAGTTTTATTTGCAAAGGTTCAAAAGTTTAGATTAAATTGCAATTTGCGAAAAGGTTGTGATTTTATTTGAAATTAACCCTTATATATATGTCTTTGTACTCATAAATTATGTACTCTCATACACAAGAATATTAGTGGAACTCCTGGGTTGGATCGCCACGTAGTCGTTTCCGACGAACTGGGTCAACAAATCGTGTCTCTTTATTTACGCACTTATTTACAACAATTTGTTGCCAATTTAGCCAAAGATGCAAAATTAGTAAATTAAACATATCAAAGCTTAATTTCATTCATTTGCAAGAAATTCAAATAATCATCTCAATAAATTCAAAGCATAAGTAAATTGAATCTCCACTTATCACATAACTTCAAATGCCCAAAGTATAGAGAGATTAGCTCATGTCTCTACAAGAAATACTCATGGCTAAATAAGCTAATTTTACCTATGAAATCAAAAGAAACACGGGAATTAAATAATAAGAACAGAGAATTAGAGAGATATCACTAACACCATAAAAACTTCATAAAACACTTCAGAAACTTCAATCAACCTTCAATTACAATACTCCTTGCTTGAAATCAACAATTGAAAAAATTATGCAATGAATTAAAAGAAATTGATCTATAGATTAAGAAAATTAATGGAAGAGAGCTTTCTATCTAAAATGGAGGATCTATAATTTGATGTCCAACCCCAAAACAAAATTCAGGGGAAAGACCTTTTATTTTTGCAAATAAGTCTCCAAGGTTGAAATTGCAAAATAGCTCCGTAATTATCTAAAATTGCACAAAATGGCAGAGGACACATTTTTGCACGGTCGTGCAGCTCGGGAGCAAGTCTTGTGCTATTTTTAAGCACGAGCCGTAGCGGTTTTGTCGTGCAAGTGCCAGCCCGGTTTGAGCTTCTCCGGCGAGTTTATGGTGTCTATACTGGCTTTTCCGTTGAATTCGTTGATGCCGGCGAGAATTAATTGCTTCGAATTCCGTGCATGGGCTTTGAATCATCTCCAGCGAACTCCATTAAAACCGTTACCAGTTTCCTTTTCTCTCTCTTCAGATGGGAATGGCGTGATAACTCTCGAATTGGCAGCTCAAAGAGCACTCTCTTGAATTCCGGCGAGGCGAGCTTGAATTGCTGTCGGTATCGCTCTTCAATCCTTTTTCGGCGACTAAACAGCTTTTCACTGGCGCGAGTTCTTCAATTTTCTTCTCAAACTTCTTTCTTCTCTCTCTCTTCCAATCTATTTCTTCCAAATTCATTTGGGTCCTGTGAAGTGTCATATGTGAAGTATGAAGTCTACTGAGCTTAATTCAATAAGGAGCTATGTTGATGAAGTGTTAGCCGTGGGAGTTAGTCCATTTGGGGTATCAGTAGAGTTATATCAGATGAGGTTGATCAGATGAGGTCTAACAGTGGAGTCCCATCAGAGGAGGTCTAGACCGGAAGTCATCTGATGTCAAGTGACCAAGTCAGCTGAGGTCAAGTCATCTGATATAAAGTACAAAGACGCGAAACACCAAGTTGAAGCTAACTGAAGGCGGTTCTAACTGAATCAACTGAAGCGGTTATTGGAGTTTGTTAGCCAGCTGGATAACTACTTTACTTATGAGGTAGTTACAACTGAATCGAGTCTAGATTCTTCTCAATCTCTGTAAATATAAATAAGTGCTTCTAGCTGAGAGAAGTAACTTAGAACTTTAGATCTTCATCTGTGAGCGCAAACACGAGAGATTGTGAGCGATTGTAACTTGTAACTTCCGTTTCCTTTCTTAGTGGAATACTCTATCCTCTCGGATCCCGTGGACGTAGGAGTATTCATCTCCGAACCACGTAAATCTGGTGTTCTTGTGTGATTTTCAATTCCGTTCTTATTGCATTTGATTCCGATTCCCGGAAACAAGTTTTCTTGTGAATCCGAAACCGCGATTAACAAGTGGCGCCGTCTGTGGGAAGCAATATCATGGCTGCAACTAAGTTCGATATTGAGAAGTTCACGGGGAAGAACGATTTCAGCTTATGGAAGATCAAGATGAAGGCACTCCTGGTACACAATGGGTTGTACGAAGCCTTGTTGCCACCGGCTCAGGTGGCTTCTGGATCTAATCCGGCGAAGGTGGAGGAGAACAAGAGGAAGGCGCATAGTGCCCTTATCTTGTGTCTTGGGGACAAGCCATTGAGGGAAGTATCGAAGGAGGAAACCGCTCTTGGGATCTGGAATAAGCTGGAGCAGTTATACCAGACCAAGTCTGTTACGAACAAGTTATACATGAAACAGAAGCTTCAAGTCTTCAAAATGAGTGAAGATAAGAATCTTGGTGATCAGTTGGACGAGTTCAACAGATTGGTGGATGATCTGGAGAGTTTGGATGTTACAATTGATGATGAAGACAAGTCATTAATGTTGTTAAATTCTCTACCTAAGTCTCTGGAAAATTTCAAGGATGCCTTACTATTTGGAAGACAAGATCAGGTGATGTTTGATGATGTTCAAACTGCCCTGAAAACCAAGTTTCTACAGATCCAAGCTGATGGGAAGAAGCCTGCTGAAGGATTGAATGTTCAATCCAAGAAGAAGAAGGGGTTTCAGTCCAAGAAGAAGGATGGTGGAAAAGGGAATAAGGGTGGGAAGAAATCTGATTTTGTTGAGAAGAGGAAGTGTTTCACTTGCCATAAGGAAGGTCATCTGAGAAAGAATTGCCCTGAAAGAAAGAAGAAAGACAATCAAGGTGATCAAGATGGAGATGCAGCTGTTGTGGAGGTTGAAGGATATGATAGTGCAGAGGTCTTGATGGTTAGTCATGAGAGGCTAAGTCAAGAGTGGGTCCTGGACTCTGGGTGTACTTTTCATATGTGTCCACATGAAGACTGGTTCCTGGATCTTGAGAAAACTGATGGAGGTCTTGTTCTTTTGGGTAATGATGAGAGCTGTAGAGTGCAAGGATCTGGTTCTATCAAGATCAAGATGTTTGATGGGGTGGATAGGATCTTATCTGATGTCAGGTTTGTTCCTGAGTTGAAGAGAAATCTTGTTTCTCTTGGTACATTGAATTCTAAGGGCTTTGAATTCAAGACAGACAAGGGAAGTCTGTCAATAACCAAATCTGGAAGGATTGTCATGAAGGGGGCTATCAAGAATGGTTTGTATACTTTGATTGGAAGAACTGTTACAGGGTCAGCTGATGTTACCATGGGGTCTTCTGAGGTTAACTTGTGGCACAAGAGATTGGCACATGTTGGTGAGAAGGGCCTGGTGGAGTTATCCAAGAAGGGAGCAATCCCTGGGAAGAGGATATGTAAGCTGGAATTCTGTGAGAGGTGTGTTCTTGGGAAATCAAAGAAGCAAGCATACCAGAAGGGGAAGCATACCACCAAGGAGGTTATGGATTATATACATTCTGATGTATGGGGCCCAGCAAGGGTATCCACTCATGGTGGAGGCAGGTATTTCCTTACCCTTATTGATGATTATTCCAGAAAAGTTTGGGTTTACATTCTTAAACAGAAGAGTGATGCCTTCTCTAAGTTCAAAGAATGGTTGATTGAACTTGAGAATAAGAGAGGCAGGACTATCAAGCACTTAAGGACTGATAATGGGCTTGAATTCCTATCAGAGGAGTTTCAACAATTCTGTAGGGAGAAGGGTATTACTAGGCATAAAACTGTTCCTTCAAACCCCCAACAGAATGGTCTAGCAGAGAGGATGAATAGAACTATTCTGGAAAGGGTTAGGTGTATGTTATCTGATGCTCATTTACCTAAGAGTTTTTGGGGGGAAGCTGTTAACACAGCTGTTTATCTCATTAATAAAGTGCCATCATCTGCTATTGAGTTTAAAACCCCAGATGAGGTTTGGTATGGAAAGATATCAGATTACTCAAAGTTGAAAGTTTTTGGGTGCCTAGCTTATGTTCATGTGAGGCAAGACAAACTTGAACCTAGAGCTTTAAAATGTGTATTCATTGGGTATCCCAAAGGTGTTAAGAGGTATAAGTTGTGGTGTCTGGAGCCTGGAAACCAGAAGTGTATTACCAGTAGAGATGTTGTGTTCAATGAATCACAGATGGGATACAAGTCTGGTGGAGGTAATGGAGGACCATCAGCTGAGGAGATGGATGGTGTTATTTCTGAGCCAATTACTCAAGTAGAGGTGGAGCCTGATCATGACAAGCATGATAGCTCATCTGGTTCTGAACCAGAGCAAGCACCAGGGGAGAATGAGTCATCAGATGAGGATAGTGCACTAGTAGAGGAGGAAGAAGAAGTGCCAGAAGCAGACTTGAGAAATTATAGTTTGACAAGAGACAGATCCAGAAGACAAATACATCCTCCAGTAAGGTTTGGCCGTGTGGATCTGGTCTCCTATGCACTTGTTACAGCAGAAGCCATAGAGTACCAGGAACCTAAAAGCTACAGGGAAGCCCTTGAGTGTGATGATAGGGAGTCATGGATTACAGCCATGACAGAAGAGATGGAGTCTCTTAAGAAGAATCAAACTTGGATTCTTGTTGATAAGCCACCTAGGCAAAAGCTAATCAGTTGTAAATGGCTGTTTAAAAGGAAGCTTGAATCTGGTTTGAAAGATCAGGTGAGGTTTAAAGCCAGGCTAGTTGCCAGAGGATTCACTCAGAGGGAAGGAATTGATTACAATGAGGTTTTCTCACCTGTTGTTAAGCATTGTTCAATCAGGCTACTTCTCAGTAGAGTTGTCCAAGAGGATCTGGAGCTACAACAACTTGATGTAAAGACAGCTTTTCTGCATGGTGATCTTATTGAGGATCTGTACATGCACCAGCCAGAAGGGTTTGTTGAACCAGGGAGTGAAGGGAAAGTGTGCCTGCTCAAGAAATCATTGTATGGCCTCAAGCAAAGTCCAAGGCAGTGGCACAAGAAGTTCAATGAAGTTATGCTATCCATTGGTTTTGTAAGAAGCAAGTATGACACTTGTGTATACCTGGAAAGGCAAGGTAGTGATGTGATAGCCTATCTTCTGATCTATGTAGATGACATGCTTATTGCCAGTAAAAGCCTTCTGAAGATTCAGAGTATCAAAAGGAAGCTAAGTGCTAGATTTGATATGAAGGACTTGGGAAATGCTAAGAGGATTCTTGGAATGGATATTCTTAGGGACAGAAAAGGTGGAAGACTATTCTTATCCCAGAAGAGTTACATTGAGAAGGTCCTGAAGAGGTTTAACATGCATGAGAGTAGAGCTGTGTCAACTCCTCTGGGACAACAGTTCAAATTATCTAAGGAAATGGAACCAAAGTCTGATGAAGAGAAGAAGACTATGATGAAAGTACCTTATGCAAGTGGGGTTGGAAGCCTGATGTATGCTCTGGTCTGTAGCAGACCAGATTTAGCTTATTCATTGAGTATGGTGAGCAGATACATGGCTAATCCTGGAAGATTACATTGGGAAGCTTTGAAATGGATCTTCAGATACCTTAAAGGGTCATCTGATCTGGGATTGATGTTTGAGAGGATGACTAACCAGAAGAGTCCACTGGAAGGTTTTGTAGATTCTGATTTTGCTGCTAATCTGGATACCAGAAGATCTTTAACAGGGTATATCTTTACACTTTACAATACTGCTGTGAGCTGGAGATCTGTTCTGCAGAGTGGAGTTGCTTTATCTACTACAGAAGCAGAGTTTGTTGCAGTGTCAGAGGCTGTTAAGGAGGCTTTGTGGTTGAAAGGCATAATCAAGGATTTTGGCATAAACCAAAGGGCTGTGGTTGTTCATTGTGATAATCAGAGTGCAGTACATCTGGTTAAACATCAAGTGTTCCATGAGAGATCAAAGCACATTGATGTAAGGTTGCATTTTGTGAGGGAAATCATTGATAAAGGAGTGGTTCTCATCCAGAAGATATCTACAGATGACAATGCTGCAGATATGTGTACAAAGTCTTTACCAGGTACTAAATTCAAGTTTTGTGTTGAATTGGTAAAGATGAGTGTATGGGATGTTCCTTAGGCCCAAGCTGGAGCATGGAGGAGAGGAGGAGAGGATTGATACTTCTCATCTGAGGTGGAGAATTGTGAAGTGTCATATGTGAAGTATGAAGTCTACTGAGCTTAATTCAATAAGGAGCTATGTTGATGAAGTGTTAGCCGTGGGAGTTAGTCCATTTGGGGTATCAGTAGAGTTATATCAGATGAGGTTGATCAGATGAGGTCTAACAGTGGAGTCCCATCAGAGGAGGTCTAGACCGGAAGTCATCTGATGTCAAGTGACCAAGTCAGCTGAGGTCAAGTCATCTGATATAAAGTACAAAGACGCGAAACACCAAGGTGAAGCTAACTGAAGGCGGTTCTAACTGAATCAACTGAAGCGGTTATTGGAGTTTGTTAGCCAGCTGGATAACTACTTTACTTATGAGGTAGTTACAACTGAATCGAGTCTAGATTCTTCTCAATCTCTGTAAATATAAATAAGTGCTTCTAGCTGAGAGAAGTAACTTAGAACTTTAGATCTTCATCTGTGAGCGCAAACACGAGAGATTGTGAGCGATTGTAACTTGTAACTTCCGTTTCCTTTCTTAGTGGAATACTCTATCCTCTCGGATCCCGTGGACGTAGGAGTATTCATCTCCGAACCACGTAAATCTGGTGTTCTTGTGTGATTTTCAATTCCGTTCTTATTGCATTTGATTCCGATTCCCGGAAACAAGTTTTCTTGTGAATCCGAAACCGCGATTAACAGGTCCCATGGCAATAAAGGTGTTACTTGGTTAATGTAGTTGCTGCCTACTTCCATTCTTAATTCTCGGGGACCGCATGCTTGTTTCTTCCTAGTTAGTCATGTGAAAGCAAATGTTGTAAGGAGTAATTCCTTTGTTTGATGAATTCTTTAGTCACATGGATGGGTTGATTTAAGCGTGGATCACACTCCACTTAAAAAATTGACCATATAGTACTCCTAGCTATAACACTTTTATTATACAGGCTTAGGACCACCAGTCTCGAGAGGTTGTCGCCTATCCAGGGCAGAATTCTGTCACTCAACTTGTTATGCGCGAGATCAATTATCCCGAAACTAAGTTGGAATTTCCCCTGAAAAGGTATTGTTTTATAGTTGCAGCAAAGAAAGAGCAAATAATGAGCTAGTGAATCTAGAAAGATCATCGATCACATAATAATGTAATTCTGAATCTTGGAAGTTGGATTCTAACATTTACTCTCCCATATTAAATATATATTAATATTAGAACAAATGTATATTAGTAGTAATGGAAATTAATATTGATATGTTAGAGTAAAATATGTGTTACTATAAAAGTGTGTTAATGTTAGAGTAAATGTGTGTTATGTGTTACTATTTGGAGCAAATGTACGTTAATATTTCGAGTAAATATGTGATACTATCGAAGAAAATGTGCGTTATTGTTATAGAAAAACGTGTGTTACTGCAAATGTGTGTTACTAAAAATACGTGTTACTTTTGAGGCAAATATATGATAATGTTTACCGATAAAAAAAAATGTATGTTAATGTTAGTGTAAAATATATTACTGCAAATGTGTGTTAATGTTAGAGTACATGTGTGTTACTATTTGAGCAAATGTATGTTAATCTTGGAGCAAATGTGTGTTACTATATATTGAAACAAATGTATGTTATTGTTGGAGCAATTTTGTGATAATGTATGAAACAATAAATTTAGATTTAAAGGGATGATGAATAAATTAAAAAACACATATTTGATCTTGTAAAAATATATATATATGGAAAAATTAAATTTTTAAGACACTATCTTATAACAATTTGCAAAATGAGGACACTTTCATTACGGGCTGGCAATTTTAGGACACTTTCTTTTAAATTTTGCAATTTCAGGACACTTTCTTTTAAATTTTGCAAATTTAGGCCAATTGATACTAATTTCGGGCCAAACGAAAAATTTGGAGCCCTAATCCCAAGTCTTCCCGCAAATAAAAAAAATCAATTTTGCAAAATTCCAATTTCACTAATTTTGGTTGAAAAATTCCCATGGGATCAAAATTATTAAAAAAAAAGGTGAGACGGAAGTTCAATTGGAATGGAAAATGCAACTACATTTTTTAATTTCTCAAAATTATTTACATACCACCCAAAAATGGTGAAAGCAACGGGGAGAACAAGCAAGGGCTTGAATCCTAATCCCAGAGCGCAAAGTATGATAAGCAGATTTTTAATTGTTCAGATTTATAGATTTTAAATTCGCCAAATATTTTAATAACGTGGAAGGATTTTAGTGATATGGAGGATCAAGCCCGTTTGACCCGTAATTAGTATCAGTTGGCCTAAATTTGCAAAACTTAAAAGAAAGAGTCCTGAAATTGCCAACCCGTAAAGAAAGTGTCCTGAAATTGTAAATTTAAACGAAAGTGTCCTAAAATTGCCAGCCCGTAAAGAAAGTGTCCTCATTTTGCAAATTGCTATAAGATAGTGTCCTAAAAATTTAATTTTCCCAATATATATTTGCCCTTATTGTTATTTTTAAGTAGAAAAATCTATTTTTTAATGACTGATAACACACATTTTCTCTTCAATAACATGCATTTGCCTATATAATAACACAAACTGGGAGCGAAAATCATGAAACTTGACTTGAATGAGATTTCGGAAAAAATTCACCAAACCCGACCCGACCAGGCCAAGATCCGCGAATTTTTACTCGGAGGGACCGGACCCATGAAATTTTTAATATTTGCCTATTTTAGGTATATTTCATATGTGAAATATTTTATAAGAGAGTTCCTATTTTGATAATCATTAACAAATCTGTTATATTTTAATATAATTTCTAAAATATTTCTTATATGACAAAAATTTGAATTCGGGGTATAAAAAAGAAAAAAAACGTGAATAAATAAATAAAACGACACTTATTTTAAAATAAAATTTAACTTTTAAAAAATGACATTTTTTTTTTTTTTGAAAGATAGGAAGTAGTAAATTAGTAATCAAGAAAATAGGTTGATCATAATTTTTTAATAATTACGGTTCATGTTTATTCTCATAAAAAAAAAAAAAAATCAGCTCTTTGAGTTCTATTATGCAAGTGCAGGACTGGTCCAAGCAGGTCAATGAACTGACCTGACAAAATATAGCGTAAATTACAGGTAATGGGTAGATCCGACCAAACCTTTCCTTTTCCTCTGAAACGCGTAAATTTCGGACTAATGGGCTCCAAGAGAAAATCGTAGGAATATTGTAGACTGAGTTAAATGTAACACAAATTTTATTACGAACGTATGATTTTTCAAAATAATAAAACTGTCGTAAGTATAAAATTAATATCATTAGATATATTAACTGTACATGAATTTACTTATACTATTAGACCTATAAACTGAAATTACAGCACATATTAATATGATATCAATAATACAATATATTTAATAGTATCAATTTTATATTATAAACCAATTTAATTGAGGATTACTCGTGATAAATGATAGTGGAGGACTTAAATAGAAGAACTCAACCTATAAAAAGTAGCACAGACCGTAGCAGCAAAATCATAATAATTTCCCATACACATAATAAGGCTAGTGTGAGCAATGGTTACACAAGTTGTGGGACTTTTTGTTCATCAAATCATCATCCTCTTTACAATTTTCCTTCCTCTTCTCTGTTTCAGCCTACAATCAGACACCATATCATCCAGTTTAGTTATCAAAGATCCAGATACTATAACATCCCGCAATCACCAGTTTAAATTGGGGTTCTTCACCCCTTCCAACACCACCACCAACCGCTACTTAGGCGTCCTCTTTGAAGGAACCGTGGTATGGGTGGCCAACAGAGACGAACCCCTCACCGATTCATCCAGCACTGTAACTATTTCCAAAGACGGGAATCTCATACTCATGAATGGAAAGAATCAAACAGTGTGGTCAACCAATCTTCCACCCACCACCTCAAATTCCACCACTCTTCAAATTCAGGACACCGGAAATCTGCTTCTCCGGGACATGGCCACGGGAATCACGAAATGGGAGTCCTTTTCACAACCTACACATGTTCACTTGAATAAAATGAAGCTAAGCTATAACACAAAGACGGGAAAGAAGGTGGTAGTCTGGTCGTGGAAAAATTCAACGGATCCTGGAGTAGGAAGTTTCACTGGCGGCCTCGAAGTTCTGAGTGTCCCACAAGCCTTCATCTGGAACAACGGGCGCCCGCACTGGAGGAGTGGCCCATGGAACGGCAACATTTTTATCGGGATACACAACTTGTTTTATCCGCACCTAGATGGCATGACAATAGTGGACAACGATCACAACGGCACTTTCAACGTCTGGCATTACGGAGAGAAGTCGATTGTCATCCTCAAGCCTTGGGGAACCTTCGTGACAGCTATGTGGGATGATCAGAAGAAGAGTTGGGATGAGATTTGGGATTCTACTCAAAAGGAAAGTGATGTTTATGGAAGGTGTGGGGAGTTCGGAAGCTGTAACATTAAGGGTTCGCCTATCTGTTCTTGCTTGAAGGGGTTTGAGCCCGTGAATGAACAAGAATGGGAGAGTGGGAATTGGACTAATGGTTGCAAGAGGGCAACTCAGTTGAAGTGTGATACTTCTGATGGATTTTTGAGGCTCCCCTTTATGAAGGTTCCGGATTTCCCTCAACAATTCTCTTCTTATGATATAATTGAGTGTAGGAAGATATGTGCGGGGAATTGTTCTTGCATAGCTTATGCTCATGAATCTAACATTGGTTGTATGCTTTGGAGTGGTACTTTGATTGACGTCCAGAACTTCAATGACGTTGGTCCTGATCTTTATATTCGACTCGCGTCTTCAGAATTGGGTACTTTCTAAACAATCTTACTTATGTATATATAATATATTTACTGATTAGGAATCATGAACAGTTCTAGTACTGAGTTGAGCTGCCTTTCCTTTTAATCAGATACCCAAAGAGACATGAAGAAGTTGTTTATCATAATTCCTGTAGTCGTGGCTTTTGTTTGCATATTAATTTTCATCTTCATTGCTCGGTACCGCTGGATGCTTAAGAGTAAAGGTGAGAAATCAGGAGACAAAACAGAAAGCAAAAAAACAGGGCAAACATGTACATCAGATTCAACTGCAATTGTACTTAATCGTGAATCAGAGAAGGTAAAGATTGGAGAGTTGCCAGAGTTCACTTTCGAGACGCTTGCAAATGCTACACATCAATTCCATGAAAATAATCTTCTTGGAAGAGGTGGTTTTGGTCCTGTTTACAAAGTAAAGCCTTCATCTGAATCTGCAACTTTTCTTTCTTTTTTAGCATGAGAAACCAGCCAAACATTATTTATTTATTAATTGTTTTTTTTTCCTTTTCGTATTTGTACGAGTGTAGGGAGTTCTTGAAAATGAGAAAGAAATTGCTGTCAAGAGGCTCTCTGCTTTTTCTGAACAAGGAATGGAAGAATTCATGAATGAAGTGATTCTCATCTCCAAACTCCAACACATGAATCTTGTTAAAATGTTGGGATGTTGTGTAGAGAAAGAAGAGAAGATGTTGGTATACGAATTCATGCCAAATAAAAGCTTGGATGTTTATTTCTTTGGTTAGTTATACATCTAATTTAAAGAGAGATTTAAACTAGTGCATTAGATTTTTTTCTGACTAACAATTTTTTTTTATAGATCCTAGACATTTCCCAAATAATGTTTTAGATTGGACGAAACGTTTCAATATCATCGAGGGAGTTGCCCGAGGCCTCCTATATCTTCACAGGGACTCTAGGCTCAAGATAATCCATCGAGACCTTAAGCTAAGTAATGTACTACTGGATGAAGATTGGACACCGAAAATCTCAGATTTTGGCATGGCTAGGATATTTGGATGCAATGATGATCATGACAATACTTCAAGAATTGTAGGAACATAGTAAGTAAATCTTTAATTAAAGAAGCTTATTTAGCTGGTATTAAATTATTAGTTTATATATGCTATTGCTAATACAATTTTTTTTAGTGGATATATGGCACCAGAATATGCAACTGAAGGCAGATTTTCTGAAAAATCTGATGTCTACAGCTTGGGTGTGCTGATACTTGAGATAGTTAAAGGACAAAAGAACACACAATATTACAACCATGAATTGTCTTTGAGCCTTTTAGGATGTGTAAGTATCTCATTATCTTCAAAGAATTTATGTGTCGATTAATTCTTCATCTAAAAAATAAATCAACAACATAATGACATTGCTTCACTTCATTTCAGGCTTGGAAACTATGGAGCGAAGATAATGGTTTGGCTTTCGTAGATCAAAGTATAGAAACTTCAAATTCGGAGGTAGAGATAACAAGATGCATTCAGATTGGATTGTTGTGTGTACAAGAATTTGCAAAAGATAGACCAACCATTCAAACAGTTCTGTCAATGCTTAGCCGTGAAATAGTTGAGCTGCCACCACCCCAGCAGCCAGTCTTCTCGGAGAAGTGGAATCCATTAACACAGCCTGCTAACACATTCGGGCAATCCATTAACGAACTCACTCTCACTGTCCTCGATGGTCGTTGAGATGTATCGGACTATGCATTCGGAGATGAATTTACACTTGTTAAACTATCATTATACTTGCTCTTAGTAAAAATCTACTATGTATTCCGTTTAAATTAATATTAAGATTATATATTAATATAATATTTACAAATAAATTATACAAGACTTCTCCAACAATGGAAAAACTAATACAAATATATAATATGTTTGAGATGTTTAGTACACCTAATGTATAAATGATTCGTTGATCATTTAAAAGTTTGTTATTCTATTGACATTTTATCACGTTAATCGATATTATGATGCCACATAATAAGCTCAATTAGAAATGATCATAGGGCACAAACTTATACGCCTATTGTGATATGATAAAGACACAAACACATTTAAATAATCGATTAAAATAATAGTGGACCCCTAATTTATATGTCATTGTAACATGTACAATGAACATGTAAATTTATATTCACCAATCGACACATGATTAAACTCCTAATTTTAATCTACGCTGTAGACTGTAGCCTCAACAACCAAACATAGATTAATACTTTTCATCCATATAGATATTTATTGAAAAATATTGCTCCAAGCTAGCGGACGGTCCAAAATTCCGAATTCCATATTCTAAAGACCAAGACTTGTAAACAAAAGCGACCGGAGTCCACCCTTTCCCTTTACCCATATTTTAGTATAATAATTTTTCTTGTCAACTGATTACAACAGTTTCAGTATTTTGAGTTAAAAGGGTAGACTCCGGTCGCTTTTGTTTATAAGTCTTGGTCTTTAGAATATGGAATTTGGAATTTTGGACCGTCCGCTAGCTTGGAGCAATATTTTCCAATAAATATCTATATTGATGAAAAGTATTAATCTATGTTTGGTTGTTGTGGCTACAGTTTGCAGCATAGATAAAAATTCACTTAATATCAGGCTTGGAAACTTTGGAGCGAAGATAATGGTTTGGCTTTTGTGGATCAAAGTATAGAAAGTTCAAATTTGGAGGTAGAGATAACAAGATGCATTCAGATTGGGCTGTTGTGCGTACAAGAATTGGCTAAAGATAGACCAACCATTCAAACAGTTCTGTCAATGCTTAGCCGTGAAATAGTTGAGCTGCCACCACCCCAGCAGCCAGTCTTTTCGGAGAAGTGGAATCCATTAACACAGCCTGCTAACACATTCGGGCAATCCATTAACGAACTCACTCTCACTGTCCTCGATGGTCGATGAGATCTATCGGACCTCACAAATTTGGATTTCGGTCGAGCCGCTTTAAAGATAAATTTAAACTTGTCAAACTATCTTTATACTTCGTAAAATTCTACTATATATTCGTTTTATTATTAAGAAACTGTATGTGTGCGAACTGTGAACCTATATATATATATATATATAATCTCAGTTGAGAATTGTTGATTAGAGTGATTACTATTTGCAGCTAATATCAATTTCTGTACAATTTCTTGCAAACCAGAAACCCCTTTCCTTTATTTAATTTTCACTTCTTTGCAAAAAGCAAAAATGTTTTGAGGAAGCGCGTGGTTAGCATTTTTTAATGGTAATGGAAATGAGTTCAAAAATTAGTGTAATTATGAGAGTTCTTTCTTCTCCTAAATAGGGTAATCAATACTCAATTTTGATTACTTTATTTTCCTCTACAATCATCCTCCTTAATCGCTCCTTTATTCCTCCACCAACAACCACCAATAAACATTTGTTGTTGTTAATTACGGTTTCGGATTCACAAGAAAACTTGTTTCCGGGAATCGGAATCAAATGCAGTAAGAACGGAATTGAAAATCACACAAGAACACCAGAATTTTACGTGGTTCGGAGATGAATACTCCTACGTCCACGGGATCCGAGAGGATAGACTTTTCACTAAACAAAGAATGGAAGTTACAAGTTACAGAGCACTCAATCTCACAGTGTTTGCTCTCAAAGATGATCTCAAGTTCTTAGTTACTTCCCTCAGTTGGAAGCACTTATTTATATACAGAGATTGAGAAGAATCTAGACTCGATTCAGTTGTAACTACCTCATAAGTAAAGTAGTTATCCAGCTGGCTAACAAACTCCAATAACCGCTTCAGTTGATTCAGTTAGAACCGCCTTCAGTTAGCTTCAACTTGGTGTTTCGCGTCTTTGTACTTTATATCAGATGACTTGACCTCAGCTGACTTGGTCACTTAACATCAGATGACTTCCGGTCTAGACATCCTCTGATGGGACTCCACTGTTAGACCTCATCTGATCAACCTCATCTGATATAACTCTACTGATACCCCAAATAGACTAACTCCCACGGCTAACACTTCATCAACATAGCTCCTTATTGAATTAAGCTCAGTAGACTTCATACTTCACATATGACACTTCACAATTCTCCACCTCAGATGAGAAGTATCAATCCTCTCCTCCTCTCCTCCATGCTCCAGCTTGGGCCTAAGGAACATCCCATACACTCATCTTTACCAATTCAACACAAAACTTGAATTTAGTACCTGGTAAAGACTTTGTACACATATCTGCAGCATTGTCATCTGTAGATATCTTCTGGATGAGAACCACTCCTTTATCAATGATTTCCCTCACAAAATGCAACCTTACATCAATGTGCTTTGATCTCTCATGGAACACTTGATGTTTAACCAGATGTACTGCACTCTGATTATCACAATGAACAACCACAGCCCTTTGGTTTATGCCGAAATCCTTGATTATGCCTTTCAACCACAAAGCCTCCTTAACAGCCTCTGACACTGCAACAAACTCTGCTTCTGTAGTAGATAAAGCAACTCCACTCTGCAGAACAGATCTCCAGCTCACAGCAGTATTGTAAAGTGTAAAGATATACCCTGTTAAAGATCTTCTGGTATCTAGATTAGCAGCAAAATCAGAATCTACAAAACCTTCCAGTGGACTCTTCTGATCAGTCATCCTTTCAAACATCAATCCCAGATCAGATGACCCTTTAAGGTATCTGAAGATCCATTTCAAAGCTTCCCAATGTAATCTCCCAGGATTAGCCATGTATCTGCTCACCATACTCAATGCATAAGCTAAATCTGGTCTGCTGCAGACCAGAGCATACATCAGGCTTCCAACCCCACTTGCATAAGGTACTTTCATCATAGTCTTCTTCTCTTCATCAGACTTTGGTTCCATTTCCTTAGATAATTTGAACTGTTGTCCCAAAGGAGTTGACACAGCTCTACTCTCATGCATGTTAAACCTCCTCAGGACCTTCTCAATGTAACTCTTCTGGGATAAGAATAGTCTTCCACCTTTTCTGTCCCTAAGAATATCCATTCCAAGAATCCTCTTAGCATTTCCTAAGTCCTTCATATCAAATCTAGCACTTAGCTTTCTTTTGATACTCTGAATCTTCAGAAGGCTTTTACTGGCAATAAGCATGTCATCTACATAGATCAGAAGATAGGCTATCACATCACTACCTTGCCTTTCCAGGTATACACAAGTGTCATACTTGCTCCTTACAAAACCAATGGATAGCATAACTTCATTGAACTTCTTGTGCCACTGCCTTGGACTTTGCTTGAGGCCATACAATGATTTCTTGAGCAGGCACACTTTCCCTTCACTCCCTGGTTCAACAAACCCTTCTGGCTGGTGCATGTACAGATCCTCAATAAGATCACCATGCAGAAAAGCTGTCTTTACATCAAGTTGTTGTAGCTCCAGATCCTCTTGGACAACTCTACTGAGAAGTAGCCTGATTGAACAATGCTTAACAACAGGTGAGAAAACCTCATTGTAATCAATTCCTTCCCTCTGAGTGAATCCTCTGGCAACTAGCCTGGCTTTAAACCTCACCTGATCTTTCAA